>OX346253.1:26014482-27469531 GCA_947049275.1 Epinotia bilunana
CCATAAATGAACATGCCATAACAATACCATGGGTACCAATAAAACATAATTAACCATAGCCTGTTGGTTGTTGACTTAACCCTTCAGCGCCATTACAACACACAAATGCCTCAGAGTGCTACTGACGCTTCGCACTACATAAAGACATTAAGCTGCTACGGACTACGGCATAGCGCTAGGAGCGTAGCGTTACGGTAATTGAGTTAAACAACATTCAAGAGCGTAAAGGTACATTTCACAGTTCAATACAAAATCTGATGAATGACATAGTCTAGAACGATTTTGGAGAACCACAAATCCGAAAGATTTCGATACCCAGTTTGAAAGCCCAAGTTTGAAAGCACTTTAAACAATATAGTAGATACGCAAAGTGATAATATTTATCGGATGGCGACCGGTATTTTGGAGACTATTTTCCATTGTCTATCAACCCTTTTGACAATTTATCGGGACATCACATTTTCATACAGGCGGGTGGCACGAACTTTGCGCGGCCACGCTCATACATATTCAAATAACCCGGGCTTGTACAAAGCAGGAACACGCTGCGCCTCTGACGTGTTAGAATTACAAAAAAGAGCACAAAATATGGAAGGAGATAAACAATCTATATCTAGATTACGTTTGTGTGTTCATAAATTATGTAACTATGTCGATGCTAATCATAAGGTGTTTTCAAATATGAGACTTAGTTTATATTCCAAAGCTATTTATTTTCCTCATCTTTCTTTTTAGGAATGACGACTGTGGTGAGGGCTTTTTTAGGTATATTTTTACCACTTTTAGACAGATCCATATTCATATTTTAGTGAAGTCGAATATTTTGTACTTAGCCGTTTTCTCTTTTACATTATTTAATGTCATGCTAAAGGTTTAGGAGGAAGCAATAAAGGATAAAGGTATACATAGCGAGTTGTCAGTTTAATTGGCTTATTATGGCAGCACTCTGCAATATTTTGTCATACGTCCGCAATAACATAACAAAGTCTTTAAATATATGGCTTTCAACGTCCGACAGTGACATTCTGAGAGCGTCATAAAAGTCCGAAAGAGTTTTGGGAAACATTTAAATGGACGTTTGTCGGGAGAGAAGGTACTATTGTAAACTTTTCAACAGCCGCGGTTCAACAGTTCGCGACGTAATTCATGTTTATACGGGTTTATTTCTTAAATATTCAGCTTTTAAAGGTAGATTGAATATTTTAAAGGTTCCAATTATAATTTAATACAATACAGATGATCGAAGAACATCAATCACACTACACGGTTTGCCTTGTTTAACAGGCTGTGTAGTTCAGTGAATTCAATTTATCTACAATAAGCTACCAATTAGACCCTTAAATTCTTGCTCATTAATAATAAAATAGCACGTAACTACTAAAAGGTGAATTTATCGGCAGATAAATGGTGTAACCTTGTTCATCAGGTCAACTGTAAATAAGATTAACCTACACGGTAATCTTAACGTAGGACTTTATATCATGATATAATGACAGCCATTGACAGCCAAAGTAAAATGTTTTAAACAACCACTAAATCTTGCCTTCACCAAGTAATTTGAACGCGCCTGCTTATGTATTTCGTTGAATGAAACACGTAGGTTGCGTCAAACCAAATTAAACAATCCCAGTTGTAATCGCATCCACATGCGAGTAACATTAATCTGTAATAATGGTGCAAGCGCGCTTCGCTAAGCGTGTCAACATAGCTACGCTTAGCGGACCGCGGTCAGTTGACACAAGACCCAATTCTAGGCTGTATAGGTATATATTTAGGCTCGCAATACGACCGGCCTAGCGTGCTCGTCCCTAAGTGCACAATCATGTATCGGTTGCCAAATCCTCGGGGGCCGAACGGTATACGGACCCCTATGATTCACTGCATGAATAGCACAGTTTTAATTTTATTTTGTGCCGGTCCATCGATTCCAATTTATACTGTGTATTGGACGGATATTTGGCTTGCATGCGGCTTTCATATACCATTTTTTAAATATATTTCCTAAGCTGTTTGGTGTTTAAGCTGGACGTTTTTTTATAAGTCAGCAAATCACTAACCCCCTTATTCATAAAACTTAAAATGCCTCTGCTAAATAAAATGTGATCTGTCCCTTTCTTACGAACACAAATGTCAAAGTGATAGATAAGGACAAACGAATTTTAACGCCATTTTAGTTAAAACAGGCTTGTAGTACGTTTATGAATACGGCCGTAAGATGCTAGCAAGATGTAAGACTAGATTAGATTAAATACCTAACTGAATAAAACATCCTTAATAAAAATGAACTTGCCCAGGCAAGATTTAAAAAAAACGCTTGTGATATTTTTGATTAAAAAATATAATTCAGAGATTTTACGTGCAAACTCTCGATCATTGCAAAACTTAAAAAAACATAAACAGAGTTTTAGTAACATTTATACTATTTTTCACAATAATTTTACCTTCTTTTTTTCCTTCTTTATAATCTTTCAATAAGTCATTTACCTTTCGAGCTGTTCGGCTGTGGAATGCGTTGCCGTTAGATGCCAAGTCACTGCCCATCTTCAGAAGTTTGCTGAGGCGTCATTTCTTGTCACTCTTAATTTGCATTTATATATTACGTAGGTATATGTATTATATGTAGTATTTGTATTAATAGTTATTTGTGTAGGTATATTTTGTACTGTTGGACATATATATTTTGAAACATAATTGGATTTAGTATAAATAAATGCTTATGTAATTTGACTACTTGTCATATCCCATTTGATTGTATGTGTTATCTTACTCCTCTTTCTTTATTCTTGCACTACCTGTTCCTAATTTTTGTTCGTAATTTCCTGAAAACCTAAGGTTGTCTGGAAGAGATCACTCTATGGCGATAATACCGCCTGTTGCTACGTGTTATACTGGCTTATATCTTATATCATTTGTTTGTTTTGGTGCAACAAAGAATATTATTATTGTTATTATTTTATGTAAGTGTATACTGACACCCTAAATTAATTCGGCTGAAGTTGTCTTATACATGAGTAAATCTACTTATTTTTTGCTATATTGTCCCATAATCCAAGAGAAAACTGTGTCGGAGTTTCTTAGAAAAAAATGTTTAAAGTGAAGTTAGAGATATAATACTAATTCTGACTGTCACCTTTACCTATGTTTGACCAAATATATTATTTGAATTTGAGATCACGGGATTGTACCCTTATAATAAAAGTTTAAAAAGTGACCCGGGTAAAGTAACTTTGGTAACTAGTTAGAAGAAAGATTTGATTGACCCACATATCGTGATTCTGGCCAATATGACTACAGCACCTTCCTCATTTGGTGTTTTAGAGTCGGCGTGGTGTCGGTCAGCAGTCACCGAGGCTGTACAGATTATTTACAGCGCCCCTACATTTCAATGAGCATTTTGTGATTGACGCAGTCTAGTACCGTTCGTTTGGTTGGGGCACCGCCACGAACACTGAAGTCTAGCACCGTTCGTTTGGTTGGGGCACCGCCACGAACACTGGAGTCTAGTACCGTTCGTTTAGTTGGGGCACCACCACGAACACTGGAGTCTAGTACCGTTCGTTTAGTTGGGGCACCGCCACGAACACTGGAGTCTAGTACCGTTCGTTTGGTTGGGGCACCGCCACGAACACTGGAGTCTAGTACCGTTCGTTTAGTTGGGGCACCACCACGAACACTGGAGTCTAGTACCGTTCGTTTGATTGGGGCACCGCCACGAACACTGGAGTCTAGTACCGTTCGTTTGGTTGGGGCACCGCCACGAACACTGGAGTCTAGTACCGTTCGTTTGGTTGGGGCACCGCCACGAACACTGGAGTCTAGTACCGTTCGTTTGGTTGGAACACCGCCACGAACACTGGAGTCTAGTACCGTTCGTTTGGTTGGGGCACCGCCACGAACACTGGAATCTAGTACCGTTCGTTTGGTTGGGGCACCGCCACGAACACTGGAGTCTAGTACCGTTCTTTTGGTTGGGGCACCGCCACGAACACTGGTCTAGTGTCAATAAGGGCCGCGGTAGTCTCCCCCTTAGCCAGAAGATGGCGTGATGATCGCGCCGATGAAGCAGAACTTCATCACATTCCTTCTAAACTACCAGCTACGTCGTTCCTGTTACTGTCACAAGAGGGCGCTGTGTAGGCACCTACGTTCCCGCCAAAAAGGACCAATCAGCAACGGCCGCGCCTCTATTTCCCCGTAACGTGATTGGTGGATCGCAAACTCACCATTCCGGAGTAATTTAGCTTTGGAGGGAGTGGTTGCCGGAATGGGGGGTTTACGAGCCAGGAGTGTTCATTATCGTGCAATATTTGATAGCAGAAAGTAATTCTAGAAATAGTTGTGCTTCTGGTGTCCGTAAAAGATAAGTATCTGCTCTTAAAAATTAACTTATGTTCAGATTATAGCAGCTTGAGGCCTTACGGCTTATTAAGTTTCATTTGTTTCGTAATTTGCTACGCTTATTGTACTTAATCGTAGTTGATTTGATTTTAAGTTTAAAAATAACGGTTTGTAGTTTTTGTTAAGAATTGTTCCCGTGTTAACATTTTTCCGTGTTAAGTTTTCATTCAACTTTAGTAACGATGGTTTTTGTTTAAAGTTACATTTAGTAATGATTATTAATTGCGTTGTTAGTGCTTAACAGTTAATTTTCTGGTTCCTGTCTGTTTTATTGATTAATGTTGCATAATCATGAGGTGTTTAATTTGCTTAATGTTTTAAACCTGAATTCAATGATGAGTTTACATCTTCATGCAATAATGGTAAATAGGTATGTAGAATTTTAATGGTTTTATTACCTTTTGTAGTTCATTAAATAATGTAATTGATCTTGTTGTTTGTGTTTTCCAATAAAGTAGTTCTAGTTTTCCCATGGTAGTTATTGGCGAGTAAATATAGATTGAAGGAAGTATTAAAGCTTATATGTAGTTGAGTGCTTGCTAGTTTAGCTATGAATTGTGTTGAAGAGCAGTGTGGATAAAATAAATTGAACTGATTTATCGAACTTAATGGTTTTATTTTTATTCTAACATAGTTGTTGTAACACTAGTACCGTTCGTTTGGTTGGGGCACCGCCACGAACACTGGAGTCTAGTACCGTTCGTTTGGTTGGGGCACCGCCACGAACACTGGAGTCTAGTACCGTTCGTTTGGTTGGGGCACCGCAAGCGCACGGTGGTCGGCCGCTAAGGAAGAGCGGTCATAAGTAGATTTCTCCCAAGTTTACTATTTTTATTAGTTGTAAACAACCAGATCCTACGAATATTATAAATGCGAAAGTTTAGATGTTTGGATGTTTGTTACTCAATCACGCTTAAACGGCTGAACCGATTTGAATGAAATTTTGCACGAACATAGTTTATAGCCTGGATTAAAATATAGGAGAGTTTTTATCCCGGGTCCACGCGGACGAAGTCGCGGGCGGAAGCTAGTATACAATAAAACAACGCGTCATGCATAAATTCATGTATCATCATCCTCCTAGCGTTATTCCCGGTAATACCCCTAAAGAAGCCAGGGGTCCGCATTCACACCTAACATTCATCAGGTCATTGACACCTAATCCCAAGATTTCATCCATCTGACCTTCTAACCCAAAGGGAAAACTAGACCTTATTGGGAATAATAAAGTACATATTATTATATTTGTAAATATAATAATAATGATGTATAAATTCATGTATTATTATAAAAATATAATTATATTTAAATATAATTATAAGCAACAATTCGGTCCTAAGTAAAATAGCAATTTAAGTATTCATCTTTTAAAGAATAATGACTTAAATCATAGAAAAAGATAAATGCAAAATTATATGTACAAAATTGGTTAATAATATAAAACAATAATAATTTGAAACAGTTTAATTTACTTACTTAAACTAATTTGTCAAGAAAAATATACAAATTAACTTAAATAAATTAAACGTCTAACATGCACAATGAAATTAAATGACAGAATGTTATCACAGCTATTAACATAAAAATATTTCTAAAATTATATCCTAAACTCGTCACAAACGTTAAGACTAATGAGTCTTAGATATAGATAATACATTGTTTTATTACAAGGAAGTTTCCCAAGACCAATATTCAAAGGATCTGAGCAGCGCAGTGGTTATTTTGGCATTAAGAATATTTTGGTAAGATAACCAAATATATGAGAAGTCTCATTATTAACGAAGTCCTTAATTAACAAATATTGCTGTTGAGTTAAATTAGCCTCAACAAATGGCGATAAAACTTCATTCGCACTATGTTGATGTCCGACCCCGAAGATGTCGCTCGCAGTAGTGTTGAGCAGATCAGTGCATTGACAGCAGACAGAGAGAGAGACAGTTTCAGTTTCGACTTGCTTCTAATTACATTTTTTGCAAAAAGAGGCTAATCTAGTGCATACATACGAAACACGGTGCTCTAAAGACAGGAAATCGATATTATCAGAATTGTCGAAATAAGAAATCGCCTTCCGCCGAGCATTGAATTATAAATGTATTCTGGCAAAGGAGCATTCGATGCAAGTACCTGAAAAAAACAGAAATGCTTAGTTTTTCTATTTCGTAGACCCACTACGCTACGCCTTCATAGTACGCATACAGTATTTATCGAAGGTGTGATTACACATTAAGTCAACTCGTTATTATAAAGTAGGACAAAATGGAGTGCTATGGAGTGCTAAGTTTATATGTCTTCTTCAAGAGTACTAAACAACTAAAAATCATGAAAATTAAAAGCAATAGCGTAGAGGGCCATTCATTTCAAAATCGAAATCTTAAATATTACAAAATATCTGAAAAAGTATTGAACTTACCTTACTCTTGGATATCCAATGTCACAAAAATAACCACAAATGCATAGACTTTTGAAAAATCATGCTCAAAGGTTGCACTGATAATTGGACAGAAGTCAAATGAGCTTCTTTTTATGAGACGTCAAAAACGCTCCGTTAGTATGTGCAGGGGGTTACTTGCTTGTCACGTTACAATCAAACAACGTCCGTATTGTTCGCTTTTATGAATTTAAAAATCTTAAAATAGCAAACATAAATGAAAGATAAAAGTACAAACCGAGTATTTTTGTAATGGTTATCTGCTAATTAAATAACAATTATTTTTCACTGATGTCTAATAGCCTAGTACGATGGGTTCACTTCCTAGGTCGAACACTAAATAATAATCACAGCAAATACTGTTACATATATATATATATATATATATATATATATATATATATATATATATATATATATATATATATATGTATTTGCATAGGTAATTTATCAGTCTATCGAGGGCTGTCATTGTTTACCGTGTGTGTGTGTGTGTGTGTGTGTGTGTGGTTGGCTAATGAGTTTTTGGGACTTATGACCTTATAGTATGGCCGTACCACCGTGGCCGTTTCCGCGAAACATAACTAAGAACATTTCGCCTATATCCGTTAGCTCGCGGTAAAGTACAAACTACCGCTTACAGATGTCGCCCAACCAAACGCGGAAGTGTACAACCGATGTATTATGGATCATGAAAGTGTTGTGATCAATATAGATAACTGTAAATCTTCCCAAACAATCAGAGCAGCTACTGCAAAATGAAAACGAAGTTCGTTTGTGTATCTCGTTCTCTGTCGTCATATAGGCAACTGAACAAAGAGGGAAATACATGTACGAACTTCGTTTTCGTTTGCGGTAGCGGCGGGATTCTACCTACTGACGGTTTGAAACCACAGTATCAGTGTCGATAAAACATTATTGAACTTTTGAAAGTGATCAATTATACCAATTTAGAAGATTCCTTCGACTTATCACGTCAAAGGACCTACAAAAGTAACCTGGCACTTTAAAAAAACCAGTAACCATAATACCATACCTGTAATACTAATACGATACCGATACCACTGTAATACTCAACGGTTGAATCCAATTTAGGTAGTTAAGTACTTCTACAAGTTTTATATATTTTTTATTAATGATTTGAAAACTAACCTACACTTAAAACAGGCTTCTACTGGACTTTCAAAAGATAATTTTTAACCAAACCGAAGGTATTTTTATAAGAAAGCGAACGCAAATACTTATGTCCAGTGCTGCCAGTCTTGAAAACGCGTTGCTGTCGCTCCAATCGTATATCAATAAATTATATCATGTATCTCCTACGTGAGAGTTTTGTCTGACGACCCAGTGTGTATGTTAGCAATAAATATCATCTTTTAATCTGCACGCGCGACAAAACGGAACGTTGGCAGGCAATAAAGCGAACTTAATGCGATGGTTCTGTTTTCTTGTCACGTTTTTTCGCCGTTTAAACGTCCCTCCGCCGCGGCCGTAATGGCTCGGAACAGGCTTGCAACAACCGTATCGCTGTAGGGGTACCTACACGGTGCTCTGGATGTCAAACGGATATCTGCATTTATATCTAACCATGCAAAAACAAATCATCATCATCATCCTCCTAGCGTTGTTCCCGGTTGTGCCCTTAAAGAAGCCCGGGGTCCGCTTTGACACCTAATCCCAAGATTTGGCATAGGCACTAGTTTTACGAAAGCGACTGCCATCTGATCTTCCAACCCAGAGGGAAAACTAGACCTTATTGGGATTAGACCGGTTTCCTCACGATGTTTTCATTCACCGAAAAGCTAATGGTAAATATTCCGTACATAAGTTCCGAGAAACTCATTGGTACGAGCCGGGATTCGAACCCACGACCGCCGCTTGACAGCCGCATGCCTGAACCACTAGGCTACCGTAGCTCTCCAACAACAAATCATCATCATATCAGCCGAAAGACGTCCACTGCTGGACATAGGCCTCCCCCAAAGAGTGCCAAAGTGACCGGTCCTGCGCCACCCGCATCCAGCGGACTCCAGCAACCTTTACCAGGTCATCAGTCCACCTTGCGGGGGGCCTACCCACGCCGCGCCTTCCGGTTCGTGGTCGCCACTCGAGAACCTTTCCGCCCCAACGGCCATCGGTTCTACGTGCTATGTGCCCCGCCCACTGCCACTTAAGTTTAGCGATTCGGAGGGCTATATCGGTTACCTTGGTTCTGCTGCGGGTAGCCTCATTTCTGATGCGATCACGCAGAGACACCCCCAACATAGCCCTCTCCATAGACAACAAATCATGTGCATGCAAAAACAAATAATTTCATTTTAAACCAGTTTCCGCTATAAGGCAGAAATACTATGGCACCGGCTACGAAAAAGTTGGCAGTATATTCGTTATGGCGCTCTTTGGTTGAGGCCTATGTCCAGCAGTATACGTCTTTCGGCTGATATGATAATGATGATGATATGTATGTATATACATCATAACTATATATATATAATATAATGCAATAGCAATATGTTTTGGGAGAACAGGAACTGACATACAAAGTTAATTCCTCTGTTTATTGACGTCTTTAAAATCTCACCGAAACATACGGGTACCAAAAGTGGACCGTAACAAAAAGGTCTATATCGTCTTATCTTAATAACTACAAAAGTATAAAAAAATATTTCAAAATAACGACAGTTAATAAATACAAACATAATAAAATTTAACTATAGGTAAAAAAATTGTCATAAATCGCCGTCAACGGGCAAGGTGCCCAGAAGGCTGGCCGTATTTCCTCGCTGTATAGCGATACTAACACGCTGTGCGAAATAGTGGCCAGCCCTCTGGTCGCCCGAGGCTTCTATTAAGCGCGTCGCCAAATCTTTATATAGCCGACGCGCACTTGGCCCCCATGACAAACATGTAGCTGTTTTCTAGGACGGCATATTTGCGGCGCTTGAGGCTTTCGGCCGAGTATGCCGCAGCGCCAGCAGCGGCGCTGGTGCTTGAAACATGGGACGGTGCCAGGGTATCAACGCAAGTAGCATCTTAAACTAGCGGCTGACCCATGCTGCAAGGCACCAGCGTCATTCCGTCAGGCCTCTTGCCATCGTCCCTGGCCAGCCCGCTGGGCTCGAGGACTGCCGACACTCGCACTGACAAGAGCCCGACGGATGACATCGTTAATACTGGCGTGGCGGGAGATCCTACCAGCGCTCCGGACACAAGAGAGGTCATGGTGGCCCAGTTTGTCCACCATGGCGCCGCATTGACAGCGATGTGGCTGATTTGTTGATGCCCCCAAACGCAAGCTAGCTGCCAGGCGGAAGTTGGGTGTTATCTAGGCGAGCACGGTCTGCTGAGCTAGTTGACGTATCTAAAAGGTTTTTCCGTACTAGCTGACAGAGCGGCTCGTCCCATTGCCTCTGCGAGCAGGGGTTGGCAGGCGGGTCCGCGTTGGGACAGGTTATTTCCGTACAAATTCGGCCGACGCAACCGCACCGCACGTCGATGTAACTAAGACAGACAGGCAACTACGGAACCCTACACTGCGCGTGGTCTGACACGCACTTGGCCGGTTTTTTCTTTCATGTTAATAGACGTTTCACGTTAAAAACAACGGCCCTGCAAGCTGACACAGCCCCACCGGTTTTACTTTAAAATAAACAACTCGTACACATACACACGTCTAAAAGGGCAAGTGAAATAAATAAAAATAATTTCGCTAAGTAAGGATTGGCTAATATATTCATTCCAATTTCGCCCTCAAGCGTTTTTGTTATTCCGTGTCCCCGATTCAGGCGTTTTGGAAAAAGCAAACCTCGAATACTGCAATCACACAGATTGAAAATTAATGGACCACGAAATCCAATTTTGCATTAAAGCTCCCGGAGGTAAGTAGGTGCCTGAGTTTACTTTCTGAATCGCGTTTTTGCTAACTTTTCGTGTTCCGAACTGGCATTATTTTTTATTGGAACAGTCTGACATCTCTTTACATTGTTTCGTCTTCTAACAAAGTAGATAGGTAGAATCTTTTATCTCCGTTCGTCTTGATACTACATCGAAATATTTATTACAGAAATTCGTTTATTGTTACAAAGTGACGTTTTAATTTCCATCAGTTACGTACAAAAGTTTTAAACAAGGATCGGCAGCATGCGAAACTGACTGTTTGTCTATCAGTCTGTCTGTCACAGCGGACTACTCCAACAAAAACTAAAGATTTTATTAATTTTCGATGACATTACACAACATTTGTAAATAAAAAAACTAGTTTAAAAGTATTGGGTGTATAGGATAGAATCATTTTCTTTTTGACCCAGATGATTATTCCGTAATTAAAAAAATATGAAAAAGATAAGTAGATTAAAATTAATGAAGGTACCTTTTTCAGATTTTCGTACATATCTCGAATATCTGTACGAATAGCGTTATAATAATTTCAGACAAAAGATTCTACATAAAATTTCCTACAAAATTGGTTATAATTATATTTACTCTACGATCAATACTTTGGGAGCTACAGGGTGTTAAAGTAAACAAAGAGATAAAAAATAGTAGATTTAAGAAAACGTCGTTTTTTGTAGATGTTCATCATAACTATTATACTCGTAATTACTTCGGATAATAGTTTCTCCATAATATTTCCTACAAAATTGGTCATATTTATTTTTACACGATCGATACTTTAAGAGCTACAGGATGTTTAAGTTAAAAAAAATAGTCGATTTAAGAAAACGTCGTTTTTTCGTAGTTGTTCATCATAATTCATTTCTTTTTTAGGATAAGCAAGCTAAGTCACCTGCTTATCGAACATACAATTCCAATGTTGATCCATTGAGAATTTCTTAACAAAACAAACAAATAAAGCTGCAAAACCACTGATTTCTCACTGACATAGTTGTTCTCCGGGAAAGAGTGCAATTACGACCTGGTGATGTATGGAACAAGTGTAGGGTGACCCCCAGAAAAATCTGAAATTTCAAGATTTGCCTCGGGGTAAAAAGTTGGATTACGGCCTGGCTAAACGGTCAGACCTAGGTCAGGGGTGCTCGACCAAATGCCATAGAGAACCGCATGCAGTTTTTGATGACCAAAAAAAAATTAAAAAAACGATGCGTCAAGAAAATTAATAAAATCAGGAGAAACACTTCGTTCGAGAAAGTAACTATCTCGTGGTAATAGGGCTTATTTTAGACCCTTGTCATACAATCTACTATTCTATGTCTGTTCCGTCAGACAATAATTATAGTTCCGTACACAAATCTTGTATAGTATCCTCGAAAAAGACTGTATAGTGGCCATTGATTCCTTGTCGATATCTTATTTTGTCATAATATGGTAAAACGTGTCGGAATTCAAGGAATTTGATATTTGTGCACGTTTTCCGCAATAATTTAGCAAGATTTTCCTTGTTGTTGATCAGGTATTTTCAAAATAACAAATATTACGAGATTCAATCAAATTCCATAGTATTTTATCTATGTAAACATATTGTTGTTTCTTAAAGTAGGGAAACTTACCAAACGGATGTGTACCATTGGACCACCATGGAGGGTGCGTGGCGGCGCGACAAGGTAGTGCCAGCGTATAGAAACATTAGGCACGAATGGCCCATGCCAGTGGGGATAGGTGAACCGATTATCTAAACGACTACACACTGCGTTCGAATCGTCAGACCTAGTGACAATATGAGAGTAGGGTAGTTACGTAACTTATGAAGGGAAGCTGGGCGATCGCTATGTATATCAAAATCTGATATGCACTTATTAAAAAACGAACTTAGAACCATTGCCTGGACCTAGAGCGGTGGAGGCAGCGGTAGCGGTGCACTATAAGTGGAAGCGAGATGCTACGTTCTAATGTCTCGCTCACACGTATGGCGCGTAGCTACCGCTGCCATCGCCGCTAGAAGTCGTGACCAAGCCCGGAGTTAATTTAAACCCCTGTCGTATGACGTTTCACTACATATTGCCTGTACAGTCGCTATCAGATATATTCGAGCTAGTAAGGTGCTCGCAATCTAAATATAACTACAAAAAGTTACCGGTAGAGTTGAAGTTACTTGAAGTACAAACTTATTCAAAAATAAGCTAAAAGCATTTTTGTTACCAAACTGTTCCTAAACAGTTGAGGATTTTCGTTATGGGGAAATGGTTTGGGTATTATTATTGTGAAAATATAGTGACATAATTATGTAGTTCATACTAGATTGACATTAACTAAATTATTAAATTATTCATAAATAAATGTTGACTTTCTGTAAATACCCTATTATAGATTATCTTTATACTGAACTTTTTCTTAATAAATTTTATTTATTCAGGATTTTTTATTGGTATTTTTGAACACGCTTTAGAGTAAGTACATAATATTTGATGTGAGTTTAATCCGTATATAAAATGCTTATTTGAAAGACTTTCAGACAAGTAAAATATTTTATATTACATGCAAGCTAGTTTTATCAACCTGTTTTTAGGGTCCCGTGGTCAACAAGGAACCCTTATAGTTTCGCCATGTCCGTCTGTCTGTCTGTCTGTCTTCAGTAACCATTACTACTAGAAAACTGTGATTCGGCATAGGTATATAAATCAATCACTCCGACAAAACAGTACAATAAAATCTTGAAAAAAAATTTTTTTTAGGGTAGGTACCTCCCCTACACCTAAAGTGGGGATGTATATTTTTTCGTTAAACCCATGCTGTGGAGTATCGTTGGATAGCTCGTTCAAAAATATTATGGGTATTTTAAAACCATTTTTCAAATCAGTAATTCGTTCGCGAGATATTGGGCTTTAAAGCCCTAATTTTTGTTCGAGTCATGTGCATCAACCGCATTAAGATTTTCACACAAAAATAGGAAAAAGACAACCCCAAACTTAGAACTGAAACTCAAAAAAAAATTTCAGCAAACCCATATAGGTCTTCAAAAATGATATTGAGGTTTATAATATCATTTTTTTCTGAACTGAATACTTTGCGCGAGAGACACTTCCAGTGGTAAAATGTGTCCCCCCCTTGTTACTTCTAAAATAAGAGAATGATAAAACTAAAAAAATATACGATGTACATTACCATGCAAACTTCCACCGAAAATTGGTTTGAACGAGATCTAGTAAGTGTTTTTTTTTAATACGTCATAAATCGTAAACCGCAATTTACCTTTCATTCAACGGATAATGGTACGGAACCCTTTGTGCGCGAGTCCGACTCGCACTTGGCCGGTTTATATATTTATTTGCCCTCAAAATCACTTGAATATTAATTCCTAACATAAATAACAACTCATTATAATTCAAGGCTACTGAAAAAGGCCTATCGCTTCAACTTTGTTATTCCATTAGGCGAGCAGTTAGATAAATCATTTCCAAAATTATGCAAAATCACCCAACTCTGTTTCAAATCTCCAATAATACCCGTGAGAAAAAGATAACGGGTCCGCCAACCCTCAATTCAAAGTTTACAAAATACTCAGCGATGTTGGTTGAGAGCCAACTGAATAGGTACGTGAATATACTACATAGTTATACATATACCTAGTTAGCGTCACTGTATAAATCTCTCCTCCAATTCCTTTTGCAATAAACACATTATATTATTTTTCCATTTCAAACGCTTTGAAGAGAGTTTCATATAAGTACTGAAACTTGGTTTAGGTGTTGTGATCCAGTATTGGGGCCACCAACCTCTGCTCGGCTGAAAATAGAGAAAATACGGAAAACGAAATTTCCTAGACATCGATTTTACGCCCCCATAAAACAGAATATTCCAAATGTAATTGAAATCGTTAGAGCCGTTTTCGAGAAGGTGTTTTCAAATATGTATACAAATATTGCTCGTTTAATAGTATAGGATAGGATAAAAACTGGTGAAGTAATAAAATAAATAATAAATTAAAATTACAGAGTTATCGCCTTTCCATCATATCAGCTTCACTTGGAGATACCTTAAATTTGCATTAGGTATTATATGACTAACATGAACATACAAATTAAACTTAGTTACACTGCGTGGGGTTTGTTAAACTCAGCTTAAATCAATAAATTGAATAAATAAATATTGAGTGACCATATAATACACAAATCAACCTAGTCCATAGTAAGTTCAATAAGGCTTGTGTTATGGATACAAGACGACGATATATTGAATAGATATAAATATTCATGCTCATCACACAAATATTTGCCCTTGCCGGGATCCGAACCCAGGATTCGTAGGCAGCGTCACTACCCACTAGGCTAACCGGCCATCAACTTTGAATTAAACAACACAAGCATACCTGAGCGTTTCTCAAAAAAAATGCCACTATTATTAATTGTACTTCTAGGAATTTTATTTTAACTATTTCCACTCAGAATCAGGAGCTCTTTCGACCCTGGTAGGACAAAAAACTGTCCCAAAGATATTTTTCCCATTGTGTTACCATTTACCATACATTTTGTATGGTGGTAACACAATAGGAAAGTTCAAAAATGTATGAACATTTTGGGACACTTTTTTTCTCTGAGTATATGATTTTGAGTAGAAATAACATAAAAGTAGCAGAAAATCTCCGAAAAAATGTAGTGGCATTTTTTTTGAGAAACGCTCACCTGCGTGAAGTCAAATGAACTCAAGGAAAAACAAAGCCATTCAAACTAAACTGCCCTAATAATTTGTATTTACTCGACAGATAGAATTACCTTTAAAACAAACTAACCGTCCGGTGGTGCAAGCTAATTGGAGTTTGTCTTCGGAACTTCAGCTAGCTAAAGCCATGGGGCGAGAAGTAATTGTCTTTAACGCCATACAAACGTATAGTTCCGAAACTTAGCCTTGGCAAAATGGTTTTTGCTTCGCTGGTGCAATACGTCGTATTCATAAATGTTGGTATGATCTATATACATACGTGGTACCATGTCAGTATGTCATGCCAAATTCAAGTCAAGAAAGAGGAACTAGCACCGCAGTTTTTTATCACACCCGGGTATTAATTACAGAGAACCAAGGCGAAGCCTCGGGATAAAATATAGTATACGCTGGTATCAGCTATGATGCCCGCGGCTTCGCCCGCATGGTTATAGGAAAATGTTACATATTAAATTTTTCCGTTGGAATTAGAGGTTTTCCCGCTGAAAAAAGTAGCATATGTCACTCTCCAGCTTCTAAACTATCTCCATACAAAAAATTCGTTGCGACGTGAAAGAAGGACAAACATACACACTTTCGCATTTATAATATTAGTAAGGATAATGTACATCAGTAACGTAAAGATAAATTTATTAAAACAAGATCAACAAATTGAATTAATAAAAATCGGCTTTCCTGTCATGTCTAAAAATCAGCATTCTTATCAATGACTGGTTTATTGATTAAAAAACCCACAGTGAGCTAGAAAGTTAAAATTCAGCGTTCAGTTCGGTTATTGTATGAATTCAAAGTTGAAATCAGATAATATTCAATATTTAGTTAGTTAGAAAAAATTGTCTAGGCAATCGATCCGAACAAACCGCGCGATCCGAGCGAAACTATATTCCGTCTAAAAGAATCTACAGTGGAAGCGTCACGCTTAAGGTGGTCACGGTTGTTCGCATGACTCTCTTGTGTATAACTACGTATCCGTACTAATATTATAAATGCGAAAGTGTGTCTGTCTGTCTGTCTGTCTGTTACCTCTTCACGCTTAAACCGCTGAACCGATTTGGATTAAATTTGGTATAGAGATAGTTTGAGTCCTGGGGAAGGACATAGGATAGTTTTTATCCCGGAAATCATCCCCCAAGGGGATGAAGTGGGGGTGACAGTGTGTATGGAGCTACGATATAAACGAGTTCCACGCGGACGGAGTCGCGGGCAGAAGCTAGTCATTTATAAATTGACCACGACAGGAGCGGGCTTACACTGGTCAATTACAACGAATGGCCTCTGTTGCCGACATGGGCATAAAGGAGATGCCCGAAAGAAAGTTAGAGCCCTAGATATCGACCTTATACATATCTAAGGATCATCATCATCAGATACATTATCATTCTTTATATTTTGAAATTTCTGAGAACTGAAATTTATTCTCTTATTGTTGTTGATATGTCAAACTCTGATCATCATAATCATCATATCAGCCGAAAGACATGCACTACTGGACATAGGCCTCCCCCAAAGAGTGTGCCAGAGGGACCGGTCCTGCGCCACCCGCATCCAGCGGACTCCAGCAACCTTTACCAGGTCATCAGTCCACCTTGTGGGGGCCTACCCACGCCGCGCCTTCCGGTACGTGGTCGCCACTCGAGAACCTTTCCGCCCAAACGGCCATCGGTTCTACGTGCTATGTGCCCCGCTCACTGCCACTTAAGTTTAGCGATTCGGAAACTTTGATAATGTAGATATTTTCTTTTAAATCTATGTATGATTAAGGATAAAAGGACATAGTACCTACATTTCGACTTGTAAAAGTGTTCCACTTATGGCTTATTTGCAGAATACATCTTTTGATTTTGAGTATCTAGAGAGTTGCGCGCTTACACTGGTCCATTTTTATTATGATTGACCACTGTAAGTAAAACTCTTCCGTCGCACAATTTACTATGGGATAAGAGTCACGCATACGGTGGTTATCGTTCGATACCTCTTGTGGCGATTTAATTATTGATAATTGGTAGTCATCATTCGATTATCAGCAGTACCTGATACAAAGTAAACCAAAACTGTAGAAGATAAATATAAAGTAACTTGCGTTGCGTATAATAATAAATAATATATATTTATTTATTTAATGTTTATTAATTATTATGTGAAAACTAGCCAATTAATTTTTTGGTGTATGTGAATATTCCATCGATATTCGTTACTGTATCGCGTTTGTATGACTTCTAAAAGTCGCCATGAGTAACCACTCTAAATAAACACAAGTACACTGATGGTAAAACAACGTTTAATGAAAGAATGATTCTGAGTCTTTACGGATTTCATTTTCGGATATAAAAAGATTGTTTGTATCTACGTGACAAATATTAAATTGTTCTGAGCGTGTATATAAAGGCAGAAATTCACGCGAACTCTGTTGGGAATAAAAAATACTAAACGACGCTTTAGACATCTGTCATAGATATTTATTTACAATCGTACCAGCTTATGTGATTTCTTCTCTATAGGTTAATTTACACTTTGGAAGGCAGTTAATAATCCACGTGCAGTGAACGTCAAATTTGTACCAATCGAAACTCAATAACTATAATCAAACTAACATAGTTAGTATAAAACTAAACACAAATACCTTGTTAATAAGACGCCTGTCTTCATAGCACCAGGTACATCTCAACAGATTCTAGATTTGCATAATTAATTTCTAGTTACGAAGTAAGAACGCCTGAGGCGCATGGAGCTTTTCAGAAATGGAATTTAACAATTCATACAAAGTTTCAACTAGGGACACTAAGATCGCTGCATTTTGAGCAGCAATAACTCTATAAAATAATTTTACTATAGGTTTACGTTGCTAGCGAGCCTGCAATCAATAAACAAATGCAATGTTGGTAACTTGGTATCAGCTCAGAAATATAATTAGGATATCCGTTTTTTATTATTTTTCGCATAGCCTTAATCGATTTAAAAGTAAATCAGCTTAGTTCAGCCAATGCAAACTTGGTACTTTTTTAGACACAAAAAGGTTTTACGCAATTTTATTAAAAAATAGACCAAACAGGCCAACCATCTAAATATTAGAAGAGCTTGTACGGCAAACGATGCAGGAAAGTAACTTCTGAAGTTGCATACATCTCTTCAAGATATGCAATTCAAATCTGAAGCCGTGCTATGCGATGCAACTCTGACGAGTCACGACGAACTCCTTTGGCTACCCACTTTTGGGTTTAAATTTACATCTTGGTTGCTGGAGAGGGCATTTCTAAGCAAAAATAATTTGAGAGCGATCTTACTTGCAGATTGGTGGTAAAATTTAAGACAAAGTTATATCACAACAGATTTAACTGTTTCCTGGTTTTAAATACTTTCGTAAATATTTGGCCATAAAGCCAGTTAACTTTATAATTTCTTAAACGCTATTGGCAGACAGGCGAGAAGCAACGGATGACAAGCTCGACTTTCAGTTATTGGATGCTTTAGTAAATTGTCATCTGCAGAAACAATTCTGCTATCAATACCGGCCCAATTAAATTCAGATTTGTAAAAAAATTGTAATCTCATAAGATATTTATATAATTTAATTTGGCCTTATCTTATTAATATTTTATTACGTGATAAAATCGAATGAAAATACTCGTAGTTACTCATTGAGCCCTTAAGAAAGCAAATATGAAATTCACACGTAGACGCGGCGTATGTATGTACGCCAATTATGTGGGTAAATAAACGCACTCATTTTCCTCGCGCTAACTTGCATTACTGCTTGGGTACAATCCACTCCACGAATATCCAATACGAATGCTACCATGGATACTTAAACGCGCATAATATTTGGCATTTTCCTGAAATTTGCATCATCATTTTGCGTCAAATGTCGAATACGATTCCCCTTGTCGGTACCAACGGTCTATTTCCATTCCGAAATGTCGACCCAAAGCTATAGGCTCAAGTGTGCCGCTGGAATATTTGAATATTTTAACATGGAAGAATTGGTGTAAAAACATGAATTTTTATTGGTTGGTGGATTAAACAATTTTTTTTATTAAGTGTCAAGAACGTATTCTCCCTCCATGTGGAACTGAATTGGTTCTGTTGTTAGTTTATAGTCACGGTTAAATATGGTCAAAGGAGTGGTGGCGGTGTGTCAGTTTAAAATAAAGGGGCCGTGTGTTCGAATCCAAGGGACAGATGGTGAAGCGCGTTGTGCTACGCGCCGATATTCAGGAGGAACTGGAATGAAAGACAAACTTCTGCAAAACGGACGCCTTGGCCCGTAACAATGACTATTTCTAAACTTTTGAACGGAGTATAGGTCAATGAATACACTAAGACGAAACCTGTATTAGGTATGTACCTATCAAGAATTGCAAAAATATACATGAAGTCCCTAACCCGCACTGCTGAACGAGCGAGATACTAGAGCCCATTCCCTCTCGTCTCCCATTTCCTCATGTACCCAGCAGCGGAATAATTTCGTATTGTATCTTTTGTAGGTACTACGAGTAGGTATGCCAATGTTGCCATGTTCAAACATGCACTGTTTGATTTATTCGAATCGATAAACTTACATTGATCAGATTTCGAATTATGAGTAACCTACTCGAAATTTTATTGGAAAATCGTAGTAAAAATCACAATTTACTTGTGCTTGAGACTAGCAGGCGAGATTATAATAAATATATATTCATTACAGGTTATGTACATCGATATTCTTACTCTGAAAATTTGCATGTTTGCATTATATTACAGTAGCTTTATCTTGATACCCCGTTTGGTGCCGGTAAGAATGCCACCGACGCCATTATTCCCATAGTGTAGAAAGATACGACTATGGAAATAGGGTTGAAGTGTGGGCGATGGGCTGGCAATCTGCAATATGATCCATATTTAAGCCAAAAATTGCTAAAAGTGGCATTGAAAATTAAATCCATAATATGTCTGCCTACATATTTAGGGAATACAGACGTGGATTTATGTATGTTACCATGAGAAACAAAGTTATAATTTGAACAAGGCTCAACAGCACAGTACAGTCCAGTGTTAGCATTTAGGTACAGCACTTTGTTGGCGCGTTAACTGCAGCGTGAGTAGTGTGGGTAGAAAACAATTTGAACACTGCCGGCGCGCGACCACTTTTACGGTGACGTCCGTACGTGGACGGAGTCCAAACCACACGGGCATTAAAGCTGCAATAGACCCTATGCGACTTTGCAATGCCAAGCGAAATAACTAAAAACACATATTTATAAATGCTGTCCCTAAAATTATGCAAGATTTCAATTATAAACCTAAAACCTATTTGTGGGTTAATATACACACTATGTGATGGATTTAAAGTTATACTGTCGTGATATTTTTTTACCGCATTTGGCCTATTTTCGCATAAATGTCGCGTGACAATGACACTAAGGCTTCTTACACTGCTTGTTTGAAACTGAACTATGACATCAGCTTGGTTTTCAGGGTTTTTTAAGATAAGGGATATCAGTTTTATTTTGTTTAATTTCGTTATTAAATGCTAAAGTACTATACATAGGTTATATGCCTTTGCAATGTTGAATGTCCTCCACATTCAACATTGCTTTAACGAAATTCAGAATGTTGTATACTACATACTCGTAGTCATGTATAATATCGAATAAAGAGTGCATACGTCCCAGAAAAGCTGTGGAAGCCAAATGGCTTTTAGGGCAAATGCCCTATGTGCTACAAAATACATAAGCCTATGCTGTATACTTCGTGTAAAACAATAAATCATCATATAGTATAATCGTCCAATTAACTGGAGGCATATCCATCTGAGTGAAAAAGGATCAGCATTTTATATTAATTGACAAACAAACGCGGACGACGTTTTAATTAATTTCCATTTTAAAAAATTGAGAATGTAATTTTTTTAATTTTTAGCCGATTCTTTGTTTAATTGCTTCCGGGATTCGTAGAATGTGTTATTAATGGCATAATTTAAGTAAAAAAATCACGTTTATTTATGACATGAGACTTTAAAATACTTAAGTACCCATTTTTTGGCTCCCTCACTGCCAAGTTGGCTACAAGCATTACATAGGCCGTTTTGCTTGCAAGTAAGGTTGAAAAAAATGTTTATAAGGTTTTTTATTTTTTTTGCCTCATAATACTTAAAATTGGGCGTGGGGGTATTATTAGTAATAAATAATGCTTAAAATTAGGTGCTAATGCAACTAAAAAATAAAAATAAATCTGTACAAACGATCGGTATGAACTTCCGTACATGAGTACTACAATAATGTCAAAGGGAATGTATCAAAATCGTAAGAACTTTTGTCAATTAGGGTGCTAGATGTGACCCACGTGGCCAACTATATGCTATGGGTTATAAACCGTTGCATACAGTTTTAATGCTTGAAGCTAAAAGTAATCCAAAACGCTAAGCAATGTGATGTGTCATAATCAGCTCCCTAACCTTTTTCCTGCCATTAAGGAAGTGCTTAATTGCTGTACCATACCAGACAAACGCAAGGAGAGCGACTCAATCAAAATATCACCAATCGAATACTTATTACCGAGGCTCAAGATTGGTTTTCCTGTGCCCCAACCACAAATGCTAGTTGTCTTATGAATGTGAACGCTGCAGAGCTCAAATTGAACACATGGTGCTTGTCGTGTCTCTCGGTGACTTGATGGATGAATTAAAATTGTGCGAGATGAAACGAATTCATTTAGTCTCCGAAGTAATGAGCTTTTGGTAATCTTTTCGGTACAAATAAAACAAATTATGAAGTGTACAGCTGTGTAGAAAATAAATATGTATATATCTACTTTTTTTTAGCAGTCTCCTCCCATAACCCATTTTCCAGACCACCCACCATTCACCCCAATAACACATGACGTTAGTTTCCATCGCAGCACAGTGTTGCACTGCAATAGTCTTTGCACCTGGTCACCCATTGTCCCACGCATGCCTTCCAAAAGTCCGCGACTCCATGGTTCCGAGATATGGAAAAAACATACAAATAATAATAATAATAATAAAATAACTTAATTCAGGCAAAGCCCAAATTAGTGTTAGTAGGTACAAATCATAACTTACAAAATATTGTTAATACCTAAATACAAGAGTCGCAAAACAAACAGCATACGGAACATAATACCGGATGAGCATAAAAATAATTATTCTGAAATCTACAATGTAAAATAAAAATGTTAAATACACTATTTAATATAAGATTGTCAGGTTTTTTTTAATAGATGCCGCGCTTTTAATTTTACAAATTGCTTAGGGTAATTATTTTTCATACAAATTGTTCCCTTAACATAGAGTCAAAGCATCAGCATTACTCCATAAAATTACACCATATTATACTGTCTACTGATTGGTATACATTTCGTTTTTCTAATTATAATTTTTTGCGTAACTAAAAATTAATTGAGTGGTTTGCATATGTTATCACTGAAAATTTACTATGTTTAACGAGGAACTACCTACGTGTACTTAATACAATGCATGACATTGTCCAAGGGGCAAATTACAAAATATCTTCGGTTAGTTATTCACTGAAGTTTAATTTGATTGTTGGTTTTACTATGCTTAATAAGATAAATAAATGAAGAGAAAATGTCTCATTGTTTTCCGTCGTAAATAAGCATGGCGAATACAAACAGTAGGTAGTAATACGTAGCCGCAATTAAAAGAGCTCGTTAAAACGCCCGTTCGAAAGAAGATGTAAACTCTGCGAAACCCAGTCATTTTCCACGCCACAGAGCTATACTTGATTAAGCAAGCCACTTTTGTATTAAAACCAGAACTGGATTTTTTTACAAGTTTCTGAACTTGCTCCATTTAAAGTAGCAATCAAGACAAGTAGGCGCTATCAGCGAGGTAGGTACTATGACGGAAATGACATAAGTATTTGACAGCCCAGTGGGTAGCACTGCCCCGTCATCTCCGCGCCTCATCTTTTCTGTATTAGCCAGTACACCGTACGTACTTTATAGAAGGAACACCGCATCCGCAGGCAGTTTAAACTAATCTGTCGTCGGTGAGATTGCCAAATCCGTTATGTGCACGGTTTGAATTAAGAGACATAATACCATATGTGTAATTAAATAAATAAATAAATAAATAAATATTAGGGGACAATCTTACACAAATCGACCTAGTCCCAAACTAAGCAAAGCTTGTACTATGGGTACTAGACGACGATAAACATACTTATATAGATAAATAAATACTTAAATACATAGAAAACATCCATGACTCAGGAACAAATATTCGTGCTCATCACACAAATAAATGCCCTTACCGGGATTCGAACCCAGGACCTCTTGCTTCGTAGGCAGGCTCACTACCAACTAGGCTAAAGCGGTCGTCAAATTAATAGAGCATTATTTTCTTTGACGTAAATCATGCACATAAGCTGCTGTAAGCCTTAACTCTTATTACCTCCCTAGTTCGAGTGTTCCAAATATGAGGAAGATGGCATCGAGTATATGTACCTTTCTCCTACTATGCATACAACATCATAAAATAAGAAACACAGTATTTTTATCTTAGCAACGCGGGTAGGCCATGACAGTGTGTGTAATATTTATGTACTGTTCATTGTCAGTACAGTTCAGTAATTTTCCAAACTCAGTAGATCAAACAAACCGTATACTCTTACACAGGCATGGCTCACCCACGTTCGTGAAATATGACAACTGTAAATGTTTTTTCTACAACACAACGGACTCCAAAAAAAAATTTATTCTAACTCCGTGTACACAGTTCACGGTTGTCCCTCGTTTTGTTTATTAATGAAGGAGAAGCTAAGGTTCGTTGGAGACATCATCCGAGATTTAATGCAGTGTTACGCTCATAAATAAAGATCTTTAATTGAAATGCAATTTGTTTGTGGCTTTACGGGAGGCACGTGGGTCCGGAATTGCTAATTGCCCTTTATAAAGGATAAAGTGGGTTTTATTTTACGGAATCTTAATTACATTTATGAAAATTTGATGGTACTGTTTATCACATTTTATTGACCCTGAAGAGATTGAGAATGGTGAGACAGCATGAAGGAAAACAAGATTAGGTATTATAAAAAATATTCCAAGTTTAAGTTGCTACAATAGATTTACGTAATAGCGATCAAGGAAGGGTTAAGGTTAACTTATATTGCATTTTAACATTTTTATTCCATTGAACACTGCTGAAATACGGTTGAAAGTTAATATTTGTTTATATATCATGTAAGAACTTTTTTTTAAATTCCAGTGAGTTGCATTCATGTTTCACTGGTTAAAAATTGAATGCTCCAATTTGAACTAGGTACAGTTGGCCCATGAAAATGTTGAGCATACGCAGAACCTGATGATTGTACATCTTACCATCACGCGCGTCACTCTCCCTTATCGTGATTTAATTAACTCCTACAAAGTCCTAAAGTACTCATCATTTTCATGGATCGACTGTATGTCATTTTTTATATTCATTGCGTTTTCATGAGTGTGGTAAGTACCTTTTTCTCTAAGTGAATTGTGATTTCACAATAATATGAAATCACATCTTACTAATGTTACTACTCCTGTTGAAGTTTACGTTTCATAGTTTTGTACCAGTTGGCGAACCTTAATAAATAAATAGCATAAAAGAGTACCAGCACACTGTTAAAAAGAAATCATAACCCTTTTAATCGTTCGAACGCAAACTTTATTCGAACTATCGTTTCACCCGCGTGAACTGAACTAGTCAAGGCAATAGTTATAAAAAATAAATTTGCGCTCGCTTTCAGCAACGGCGTGTCGCTAAGCCGAACTTCGGCACGGAGAATTTTTATGAATGTCGCCTCCATACGACACACCAGGGAGTCAGTGGCTTTTGAAACGACTGGAAGTCAAAGAGAAATGGAGATTTCGTAGTTACAAATGTGGAACCAGTAGGTAGCGGCTGTATTTCTTCGCGGATTACTTTCTCGAAGCACACTGGTAACGCGCGTGCCGGAATTTTTATTACCTACTCGTGACTCCCAGCGGTACAGTATCGCGACAGAGATACATTCGGATCGTTATGTTTCGTAGCGACTGTGCATGTTATGACTTCAATATGCTGTAAAAACAGTACAAGTTTCCTTGGGCTAAGTGGCAACAGTCAGGCACACTACAAACATCGAGATTTGAACTTGACTAATGAGAGATTTTTAATTCTTCATGCATTGTAAAAAAAAAACGATCCACAAAAGTACTACTTGATATTGCTTATTTCGCTGCACGTATCTGTATGTATAAAATAGTTACATTCAGCGGGCTAAATAATATAATGGCTTCGTGTATACACTGCTAGATAAAAAGGGACGTATATTTTATCGCGACGATTATCACGTTATAACTGTCACCACTCATGTTTTGTTGACGTAATCTCTTGACTAAACTGATTAACATAAAACATACATGGAAAGGTCACAGCAGAAAATAACTGGCTGAATTTAAGTCCCATAAATATCCACATCATCTGTCTCACTCGATGCACTTTGAGCAAAAAAGTTGGTAGATCACCGGTGACATCAGCACAACATGTTGCACCTCAACTTACGGCTCACCTTTTGTACATCTTGACGCCGGGATTCGCAATAACAACGCATGATCGAAGTTCTGGCTTACACTGGTTCGCCTCAAGTAAAGCGAGTTGAATTGTTATGAATAACAGTCCTGATTATATAATAATTTGTCCAAATATCCATCCATGGTCCTAGTTTAAATTCTCGGTGTGACTTCATGAAACAATAGATAATGGCCGCATTGGTTTGTTCGATGTCCCATCGCCTGCTAGTCACGACGCTTACCGACATATCGCCTGAGGCGAACTAGAGTAAGATTGCCTTCCATGTGTGTGTTCAAGATAATTAAGGGCGGGTTGTGAGGCAAATCGAGACGAGAGAGCGTAATATTATCTGCGGCTATGCACTAGTCAATTGTGCAATTGATAGAATCATATCCAGATAGTTTTTTTAAGTTGGCTGTAGGTATATGGAGGTCCATGGTGTACGATGCAAATCCAAAAAAAAACTGTCACTGAGACACTACATCTGGCGATAATTTCACTTTGAGGGACAGTTTGAGGGATTTTGGCGGGAACGTTGAGATTAGATAGGCATGCTTGTTAAAATATTTTATTGTAAATTAATTTTAGGTGTTAATTTGTTTATACTTCTGTACATATTTACTCTTAATTTTAAACTCAATTCGTAGTCGGTTTGGTTTTCGGTTTGATGCGCTTCCCCAGTCATGGGGAAGCGTACGGGAAAGCGCTCTCGGTTGGAGGGCGCAGAGCCGGGGCCTGATCTTCCATTGTCGGAAAGTAGTTCTGATACGGAGACAGTTGCGCCGTCGGAGCGCATACATGCAAAAAAGAAGACCGAGGACAAAGAGAAGTATACTCCTTTCAGGGCTAAAAGTTACTACAAGTTGTATGACGAAAATTCATCCAAGAAAGAATTTATTGTTTTTCTGAATCACAGGGAGGATGATCACAAATTTTCAGACAAGGATAGGCTTGCATTGTCTAATGGAGTCCGGAAGCATTGCGTGTCGGGCGTGATGCATCTAAGATCAATTAATGCATACAAAGTTGGGATTATGTTTGATCTCCGAATAATGCCAATGTCTTCCTAAAAAAAATATTATTAAACGAAATTCACATGTCTGCTTCAATCGCAGCATCTGACACCAAGGTCACGGGTGTCCTCACTTCAGTGCCGATGGATTATTCAAACCAGAAGATTTACAAACTAATAGGCAAAAAGGTAATACGTGTAAGATGGTTTATGCGGCGGATAAAAGACACGCAGGGTATCGTCTCAATGGTTCCAACTCAGACGGTTGCCGTGACTTTTGCCTCTGTACAGTTGCCTGAATATGTAACACTTGACCATTGGAGGCACGAAGTAGGGATCTATATTCCTCCAGTAAAGCAATGCCTTCGTTGAATGAAATTTGGACTATAGCAAAGTATTGTAAAAATAATGAAGTATGTTCAACTCATAACTTCAAAAATTGTATTAAGGAAAAACTCAATGCGCAAACTGTGCTATCTCCGCTGCGTGTCCAATTCAAAAACAGGAAATTGAGGAAAATAAATTAAAATCACGTAGTGCTAAATATTTCGATTTATTTTGTGATGTTGCATTTCCGCAGCTCGGCTCAAAATATATCGACACCGACTTAAGTAATCTGACCAAATCTGACAGATTTATGAATCTACTTGTGGAAGCTATAGTTATGATTTGGGCTGATAAAGAAACGCCAATAAATTCTAACAATATAAAAGAAGTACTTAAAACACTTTCAGGAAGCAACATTAATATATTTATTTTTTTATTGACATATTGAACATAGTGCAGTAGAGTGTTCAGAGTATAATGAGCAATAGGCTAATCTTTACTAGATTCTTATATGAAAACAACATTCACATAGCAATAATTTTTGAAACCTAGTTAAAACAACGTCAAACATTTTCAATTAAAGGATACAATGTTATTAGAAATGACTGTGGTAATAAACACAATGGTGTAGCAATACTTATTCATAACAATATAGTATATTCTAATATTAAAACTTACTTTGACAATACTCTACTAAATATCTGCGTACAAATAACTATAAACAACAAGCAGTTGAGTGTAGTAAGTTTTTATAGTCCATCAAATTCAGATCCCCCATTTAATAAAAGTAATTTGATGCTTTGATAAAATCTATTCCACAGCCAATGCTTTTTGGAGGCGATCTAAATGCTCATTATATGTCATGGGGTTGTGTTGATACATTGCCTCGAGGTAGAGATGTCTTAGATATTAGTGATGGCAATAACTTGGTTCTTTTAAATAATAGTCAAACTACTGCAACTGGTTCTTCTTCTTGGCGTCCTAGTGCTCTGGATTTAACTTTGGTTTCTGCATCATTGGCACTTTCATGTGATTGGTCTGTTATGGATTGTCCTCTTGGCAGCAGTTATCATTTTCCTGTAATGATAAAAATGATAGTTAGTAATGCAAATAGTTTACAAAGTAACCCAATATGTTATCATATGTACATTTGCCCACTTACCCAAATTACAAACAGGT
Organism: Epinotia bilunana; assembly: GCA_947049275.1. Classification (NCBI taxonomy): domain Eukaryota; kingdom Metazoa; phylum Arthropoda; class Insecta; order Lepidoptera; family Tortricidae; genus Epinotia; species Epinotia bilunana. The sequence goes on from OX346253.1 coordinate 26,042,986, forward strand.
GAATTGGAAAATGTACAGTCAATCACTTGATTATTGTTTGGCTAATATTGATTTTGAGAATATGTCTTCGATCTATGCTCTTAATTTGTTTTGTAATATTTTGTGTTCTACTGCTGTAGAGACCATCTCTAGACATAGGTCTTTGAATAGTTCTAATACGTGTACATCAAAATCTTTGAATTTTCCCCGGTTGCCTTGGTGGAATCAAGAGTGTTCAGAAGCCGTACTAAATTCAAAACTTTTTTCAAAGTCAAAGTCAATGTATTTATTTGCTAAACATAGGTTATATAGATGTTATAAAATGCAGCTTGGTATCACTATGTGTTACCCGAAGGTGTAACAAAATATAGAACGAATAGGCTTAGGCTTAAATTAATATGATAGGTACCACGGTTTTCATGCATCGTGCTTTTCCTAATACATAAATAAACACATTTAGTGCGAATTAGCTTATATTACATTTAAAAGTGTATACCATATGTTTTACTGAAAAAATTAAGTTTGAAAAATCTAAAGACCTTTTTAAATATATTAAAACAGCTGTGGGAAGATTACTTAATTCCTGATGACTGGAAAACAGATTGCTTGGTCCCAATTTTAAAGCCTGATAAAGATAAATTGTCACCTGAATCATATCAACCCATAGCACTCGCATCTTGTGAAGGAAAAGTTTCTGAACAGCTTCTAAAGCAACGGTTAGAATTTTCTGTCGAACAAAATGGTCATTTACCCTATAATCAGTTTGGTTTTCGTAAAGGTCGGTCTTCTCGTGAGAGTGTTTGTCAGCTGCAACTTGATGCACTTAACAGTATATATAATAATCAGTATCTTCTGTCGGTATTCTTTGACATTGCAGGTGCATTAAACAGTGTCAATATTTCCGTTTTATGTAGAGAGCTGTCAATGATAGGGTTACCTGGCAAAATAATTTTCTTACAAATGTTTTAACAAACAGAAAGATTTTTGTTAAATTTAACAATCACTTATATGGCCCAAGATTATCTTCTATAGGAGTTTGTCAAGGTATCTTATCCCCTTTCAATTTTATTTTGTACATTAGGAGACTAAATCTTATTCTAGGAACAAAGGTTACAAATCTGCAGTATGCAGATGATTTGGTTCTTTACGCGTCAGGATCTGATTTAAATCAATTAGCCTTGACTATAAATGAGGCGTTAATCAACTTAAATAAATACTTTGCTTATCTGAACTTAAATGTAAATTCGACTAAAACCAAAGTTTATATTTTTGGTCGCAAAACCATGTCTTTACCCTCTGTTTTGTACAATGACATCCCACTGCCTATTTCGCATGATCTAATAAAGTTTTTAGGTGTTATATAACCTTCAAAACTTTCCTGGATAAAATATGCTGTCAGTATTATAACCAAAGCTGCTTTGTTAGCTTTGGTTATAATACTAACAAAGCATATAATGTACTAAAGTCGCTGTGCGCCACTTCATGGGGTGCAGACCCCGAAATATTGTTAATCTTGTATAGGTATCAGTCTCTTGTTCGAAGTCATTTTGAATATGGTTTTTTATGTTTTGCTGGTGATGATAAAATTGTAAATTCTTTAGATAAAATACAAAACAAATGTATGCGCACAATACTGGATGCATTTAAAACTAGCCCTATCCCTGCTATTCATATTAGAATTCGTTATTTAAAAGAAATAATTATTTTAAAGTTTTACAGCTTGCCTAAGAATGATCGTCTTCACAACTTGATTTCTTTTCAATCAGCGCCTTTTCAAATGCACATGTTTGTTCTTCAGCACTTTACTTCTTTCTTTCACTCTTTGCAGGAGTTAAATATACATCTTGATAATGACCTTCTCCCCTGTTACACAGGCTCTTTTAAAAGTACGAGTAAATATCCAGATGTAAGAATTGTAATAGATTCAAAGTTACCTTCCAAAGAGGAGGCTTACTCATTGTTCTCAGAATGGTCTAATTGTAAATTTGTTTATACGGATGGTGCCAAAAATAATAATGCTGTTTCCTTTACAATTTATCAACCTGAAATTAATAAAGGTATCGGGTTTAATATCAATAAAAATACAAGTATCTTTACTGCTGAAGCAACTGCCATCCTATTTGCTTTGACACATGTTAAAGAACATAATCAATATAGTAAGGAATGAGTCATAGTAAGTGATAGTATGAGTGTATTAATAAGTTTATCGAGTAACAAAATGCTAGCACTTGCTATCTATTTTTTTCCATTAAAGAATTATGGTTAGAACTGTCTTTAATTGGTATTAAAGTAGATTTTGTATGGGTTCCGTCCCATAAAGGAGTTTCTGATAATGAAAACGCTGACAACCTAGCTAGAAGTATTGCTAATACATCTGATTTGTCCCTGATTCCCGACAGCAGGGACTTAGCTGTGACCTCGCCATATTTCGATATTATAAGCAATCTAAAACAGCGTATGACTGTTCTTTGGGGAAGACATTGGTATCATTTTACAGAAGTTGAGAATAAGGCTCATTTGTATGCTTTGTTAGATAACCAAGTTAAAAGTAAGCCTTGGTTTTCAAGTTTAAAACTTACATGCACCGTAGGTTTTATACCACAATAACTCGTATGCGCATTAGCCATTGTAATTTAAATTTTCATCCCCATCGTAAAAACTTTATCTCTTCCTCTTATTGCGATCATTGCCAAGTGCAAGAGGTTCAGTCTATAGACCACACTCTATTCAATTGCTCATCCTTAAACGTTAAATAAAGAGGAAATGGCAAAAAACAAATTATAAGTAAGAAGGTATTATCATTTGTACTTTAAGAATAGTATATACCATACTTATATCTTCTCGTAAAGAATACAATCTAAAACACATTCTGTACCTTATTATACATACATTTTTTTAAATATAAATGTGTAAAACTTACTGTCACTTATATTTAACTTATCTTACACGCCACCAACAAATCATTTGAGCGATAAATAAAACGAAATTAATGTGAGTTATCTGTCTCAAAATAAATGGGGTATCAGCAAGGAGTGGAAGGCTAACAAGTTGATTTATTGTTTTCTGATAAGAACAACGATGGCGCGTGGTGAAGGTGGAGAACCACCAACCACAGCAAGTACTTACCAGTAGCTTCTCTCTTTTTACACGCACAATGAGTGCGTGCTTTGTACCTACAAATCTACAAAGAACCTCAAAATATTTTGATCGATATAAAAACGTGCTCCAGGTAACCTCAGTAGTAGGTAAGTATCGACTGACAATTTGACCAGCGCCGTTATAATCTTATATAATAAAATAAGACACCGTCACCTACTAAGACCACCTTTTTTATTTTATTTTCTTTATTGGGGAAAAAAAATGGAAATATATTTCTATTTCCATTTTTTTCACAGTTATTTCTAAAGGAAAAAGAAGTTAGGTATACTTAAATATTTAAAATCTATTTCCTAAGGCATTCCCACTAGGAGGTTTATACACAATTTCTAATATAGTGACAATGCCATCGGAACAAAACAAAGAACAGCTTAAGTTTCATTTTATATGAATAATGTATATTATCCATAAACATGCATATGAAACAATGTATTATTTAGCTAACTTTGTGCAATAAATAATGGGCAAACTTATTAATACAGCATCCACTAAAAGTACAGTTAGAGGGTAAACACTTAAAATAGAAATATTAAATAATAAACTGATATTAAAATGATTTGCCGTTTAAAACTGGTGCGTGTATTATTAAAAACCTTAATTTGAAAGCCTATAAAATAATTACAGTATGATTAATAAAGAAAAGCCAGTCATAGGACTGCTAATGATTTATTTAACTAACAAAATATATAAAAAAAAATGTTATTTGTGTTTTAAGAGAAAAATACCTATTTAAACAAAATGTTGCTAGTGGGCCATCTTAGGTACATCATCATCATCATATCAGCCGAAAGAAGTCCACTGCTGGACATAGGCCTCCCCCAAAGAGTGCCACAATGACCGGTCCTGCGCCACCCGCATCCAGCGGACTCCCGCGACCTTTACCAGGTCATCAGTCCACCTTGTGGGGGGCCTACCCACGCTGCGCCTTCCGGTACGTGGTCGCCACTCGAGAACCTTTCCGCCCCAACGGCCACCGGTTCTACGTGCAATGTGCGTGCAATATCTTAGGTACCCGGTCGCATAATAAGGCCCAATATAAATGAATTAAAATAGTCGTTTAATCTATGTTTGAACATTACTATCGTCTACAACTAGTCGTTATATAGACTTTTTTAAATTAATTGCTATAAAACGACAGTGACTTGTTAAATAAAAACACATGTGCGAGATTCTTTATATCAGCCTGTATCATGATATTTACAAATCGGTTCTTTATTTAAATATTTTTTGATGTACTTTTAGTTAACTAGGGATACATACAGTGGGCCTTATTAGGGGACTTTTACTTAAGTTCATTTAAGTCTCGTAATATGTATATACATTTATATAAATTTAACAGTATTTATAATTGTAAATTGTAACTGTAATATGCAAACTATGCTTGTTCAAGCTGCTGAGGTGAAAAATAAATTCTACGAATTCAGTCTACCGTCGGTATTTAGTAATTTATTTAATTATAATATTCCTTAGTTTGAATTTGCGACTTCAGAAGAATCAGAAACTGATTAACTATCATATTTGTTTAACTATTTAAAGGTTATCATGCTTCAAGTAGCAAAACTAGATTAGATAAATTTCGCTAGAAATGAAATTGAATAGCAAATATACCTATGAAAAACTGAACAGATTTCCGACAAATACCAATTTAAGTAATGTCTAGAAGTATAGAGGTATAGGTTCTGACTTTCATTATTATATTTTTATTGATGTTTAATTAGAATGTTATTTATATGAATAATAAAATGATGTGGCAGCAAAAGTTGCTCATCTATATTTGTTGTATATGTTCTAACTTATTCGGCTTAACATGAAATTCTGGCCTATTTTCTACGATCCTTGTATGTTAGGTACTAACATTAATTAAACATTAATGTTTTTTTTTTTTGCATATCTCAGGACCATGGAGTCCCGGACTTTTGGAAGGCATGCGTTATTATTATAGGTCAAAAACATAATTACTTTATGTGTTAAAACCAAACACGGGCACGGGTACATATCTATTTAAAATCCTTTAATGAATACGATACCTCAAACAAATTTATATCAGCCTACCGCGCTTGTTTACTACATATTAAGAAATTTATAATAACAAACAATCAACCCCTGCTGCTGTTTTAATAAAGTTGAATGAAAACTTTAAATCATCTTATTTTCTGTATCGTTCGCCTAAATTAAAGGTAATTTATACCCCAATGTACACAGGCGGCGCTCGTTCGTGCTTTATTAAACAAATAAAGTAACGAATTGGCGAGCTTTCATAAACAACCGTGCAGAAATTTGAAACTTTATTATTTATGACCGGTGAGAGGAAAAATATAGGTCTAAATAGCACTAGAAATGTAAAATTATGCATATTTTTAATTTTTTTGCATGGGGTAGATGACTGATAAAAATTACAAGAAATAAATCTACAATCAAGAGCACTTTGGACAGTTCATGAATAATTTAAATCTGGTTATCAACAAGGGCTGCTGCAATATAGTTATGTATCCGGAATAACGAAAACTAAATTACATAAATAATAGTTATTGTTCAACAAGAGAGCTAAGTTTTATTTTATATATTTGTCTCAGGCAACAAGGCCCAATATATACAAATACCTTACAGACTAACATACATATCAATATACAAAACGTATCAGTGCACAGTAACATGCTAAGACGGTGACGCCCGGCGCATCTTCTGGGTATCAAATAACCGGCCTCGAAAACGCCGGAAAAGTACACCCTTCGGCCAGACCTCCTTCTTCATGGAGGTCAACGTCTGGTCCGTTCACACTCCCACCACAAGTAGTTTGGCACTCTCGTCAAGTAGTGCAGACGGGACACGTATAATATCTTCGGAACTGCTGGTTTCAGTGAACTAGCCGACGCAGTACCACGCCGGTTGCGACAGGTAGACTTCTTATTTCTGTCAATCAAAATGAAGCTGTCCTTGTCCCTGTTCATTCTACCAGTAGTAGTCTTCTGTGGTGGCAGAGAATCGGCCAGTCGTTTGCAGCAGCCTTAGCCACAGCAACAGCATAAGCGCGATGTGGCTTCGTTCGACGCACCTCTAGGGCATGAAGTCACATCCACAGCTGGGGCAGACGGCAGGGCGGCAGGACGCGGGGGGCGGGGTGCAGTTCAAATCAGTTTTTTTGCCGCGAGTTCTGATTTTGAGTCACGAGGAAGCTTCTTAATTATTCTAAAATTAAATATATTTAAAGTTTGAATCTTGACCGCTGCGAGGGACTCAAGAGCACGAGATGCAAATACTTTGCTCTCGACTAACACATACAATTATTCACCTCAGCAGTGATAACATATTCACATTAAAAAATAAGTCATGGTATCACGTACCTTTTCGTCCCGTGATTATTCAGGAAGAAAACTTAATTAGGCGTTCGTTACTGCTTGTTTTAACTCCTCGGCGCCGCGCCGTTAGTAAGTACTAGAAAGGCGAGACAAGGTGCGAGAAACCAAGGGATATTTTAGTATCTATATTAGTTTTATTTTAATAATATTTTATGCAATCGTTATAATATATAATGTATGCTTTTTCAGTCGAGTACCGCGTTTAGGCCACGAAGCTTGCTGAGTGGCCTAATTAAGGTACGAGACTTAAAAAGCTAATTATATAACTATTGTATACAATACTCTTTCTACGAGTCAATTGAACTAATTAAACAAACTTGGTATGTATTGAAAACGAAGTGCAACCAATGGCTTTTTCGTTTTTGTGCGTTCTATTTCCTTTTGACTTTCTCATGACGGCGCCCTATTGGTCAAATACATTATAGTTCAGTAAAGGCGCCACGTGATTGGACCATTTCATTTTAGTTGTCTCAACAGTTATGAAAGCTGAGCTCCATAGTAAAAAGTATGTGATTTAAGTTTTGTGTACGAAGTCTTAATTCAAACATTAAGGTCGACGAGTATAAAAAATATTTTTGAAGTCACATTCTTATACTTCAGTGATTCTGAGTTCTTAACTACAAGAAAACGAATTCCATTTTTTTAAGATCTCCTAAATAGCTAAGTGAGTTAATCGTTTGACTTGAAACAAGTAGTTAATTAAGCGAGAGAGCGAAACTTAATGTCAAAATGATACAAGAAGAATAATGTCAGTTTATATTACATTTCATCCCCCGAAGTTTGTATAGAGAGCAAATTATTTTTTAGGGTTCCGTAGACAACAAGGAACCCTTATAGTTTCGCCATGTCTGTCTGTCTGTCTGTCTGTCCGCCTTCGGCTTAGCTCAGTAACCATTACTACTAGAAAACTGTAATTCGGCATGGGTATAAAAATCAATCACGCCGACAAAACAGTACATTAAAATCTTGCAAAAAGATTTTTTTTGGGGTATGTCCCCTACACCTAAAGCGGGGATGTCATTTTTTTTCTCGTCAACCCCATGGTTTGGGATATCGTTGGATAGCTCGTTCAAAAATGTTATGGGTTTATAAAACCATTTTTTAAATCAGTGATTAGTTTGCGAGATATTGGGCTTTTAAGCCCTAATTTTTGTTCGAGTCATGTGTCTAACCCCTAAAGCTAAATGGCTACTACCGGGGATGTGAAAATTTTTGTGGTGGTAGAACATATAATCCCCATTTCAATCGGACACTTTACGCTTGAAGTTGTAGACGATTATATATACCTAGGACAGACTGTTCAGTTAGGTAGGTCCAACTTTGAGAAAGAGGTCAATCGTCGAATCCGACTCGGCTGGGCAGCATTCGGGAGGCTACGGCACATCTTTTCGTCCAATATTCCGCAGTGTCTCAAGACGAGAGTCTTTGTCCAGTGTGTGTTGCCAGTGATGACGTATGGAACGGAAACGTGGTCCCTTACTATGGGCCTCATAAGAAGGCTCAAAAGCACCCAAAGGGCAATGGAGAGGGCTATGTTCGGAGTTTCTCTGCGCGATCGCATCAGAAATGAGGCTATCCGCAGCAGAACCAAGGTAACCGATATAGCCCTCGGAATCGCTAAACTTAAGTGGCAGTGGGCGGGGCACATTGCACGTAGAACCGATGGCCGTTGGGGCGGAAAGGTTCTCGAGTGGGCGACCACGTACCGGAAGGCACAGCGTGGGTAGGCCCCCCACAAAGTGGACTGATGACCCGGTAAAGGTCGCGGAAGTCCGCTGGATGCGGGTGGCGCAGGACCGGTAATTGTGGCACTCTTTGGGGGAGATCTATGTCCAGCAGTGGACGTCTTTTGGCTGATATGATGATGATGATGAGAACATATAATGAATTTAAAAGGAAAACTATCACGGACAAGTAGGCATAAGTAGTTACCGACTTATATTCGACCAACTTAATGTATGTGTACTTGGAAAGGCCGATTTTCGTACAAATTCGGCCGACGCAACCGCACCGCACGTCGATGTAACTAAGACAGACAGGTAATACGGAACCCTATACTGCGCGTGGCCCGACACGCACTTGGCCGGTTTTTTATAAAAGTATTTACTCCCGTAACATGTTTCTTGTTAAAATGAGAAACGCTATTTTAAATGCATTCCGGAAATGGTTAAAAATGGGTTTAAGGTTTATATGGGTAACGTGTAATTTTACTAGTGAGACACTTGAAACTCCGTTAAGAGACATTTTGTTGCAATAACTACAAGAAAACTACTTATTTAGTGGTTTTCAAAGTTCATCCGCAAACTAACTAAATTATTAATTTTAAATTGGTTTTAATTCGATAAAAGTAACGCCTTTAGTCAAAAGGCTATGAGTTATGTTTTAGAGTAGGTACCTACCTATATGTATGCATGTACGTCTGTATAATTGTTGGTATTCTAAGTATGGAATTACATTCCCCGATTGTGTACGGTTTCTTGTCTTGATTACGGAGCCTCACGTGTAACCCAATATAACGTTTATCATAAAATCAACTCATGGAAACAGTCACCTAAGTAATGTCTTACGCTCGTATCGTAACCTCGTTTACATGATACGATATATACGTAAAATAATTATATATCATAATAAACTAAAAACAGTGGAACAAAGTGGACTACTTCGACTTCCATCAATTTGGTCCTACGAGTAGAACTAGATAAGTGGCAGGACAAAACGGACTAAATATATTTTTTTTACAAAATTTAAGGAATTTCAAAAACCTCTTACACACGCGTCACATATCTAAATACCACATTTTGTATGGGAATATGATAGTTGGTAAGGCACTGGTCCCACCGCCGGCTTGTAAGCTAGAAAAGTTGGGCGAGTAGCATTACATTGCGGATCTGTAAAGGTCGATTGATCACACTGTGCCTGGTCAGCACGCAATGAACCGTTACTCGCCCAACTTGTCTAGCTTACTAGCCGGCGGTGGGACCAGTGCCTTAGGCAAGAAAAAGTAACAAAAGTTACGTGATCCCCTCTCAGGATGGAATGTGATGATGGAATCTCTTTCCTTCTGACCCGATCTATACCTTCTACTGTCTAAATCTTATTTACACGTTTCTATTAAAGTAATATAATAACGTCAAACTCTTACTCACTTTTGTCACAATAATTGAACCTTACCCAGAAATTATGATACATATATTAGCCCTGTGTCAACCGCGTAATAAGCTCTCTAACATTATAGAACGATATCATGTGTCTTGTTCAAACCATAGACAATCTTCTAACAACGTGGGTAATAAAGCATGATGTATGCCAGCAACACTGCAGGTGAGATTAAGTTGGCGCGCGACGTGCAATCCCATGCCTTGATTTATACTATGCACTAACATTGTCCTCGGCCCGAGCGGACTACAGCTAAACTTTATGAATGATACACAATACATTGTGTTCCGCACTTATATCATTCTAGCGAAATGCTCGAGTGGTTCATATATTTTGAATTTCGGAACTTCTAAAGTAATATGTGTATATTGTTTAATAGTTGCTTGCAGCTTAAGCAACTATTATATTTGAAGGTGTTTAAATTAAGGAGAGCAGAGCAAACATACTACAGCAATAATATTTAACATACCACATCTATTTTCAGACAGCGGAAATAAACTGTTTTAAAAATTTACAAACGCAATAAACGATAGCCGTAAATTATGCTCTGCTCATTGACATTTCGCATGCTGTAATATCTAATGAAATATGGTTTTAATCTAGGTTCAATAATATTTACAAATACAACATGCTATTATTAATTATTCATTAAACATGGATTCATAATATCTAAACACAGACTGTTTGGGTCGTGGTCAGATAACCAATTTTTAGGATCGATATAAATAAAACCTTGGCAGCTAACATAAATTGATCGCGTTCATGTCGGACTTAAAGTATTCGTCCCTTACTAGCAAGTAGGTATGCACTGAACGCAACGCGGTCTTGCTTGCTATGCGTGTAGAAAAAGATATTTTCACTTCTCATGCTCGAAATGTGTGTCATATTAGGCTTAGCAAGCGGGGCTAAAGTTTAATTTAGCCTCTAGGGAAAATACGTAGACATATTTATGATTTTTAAAACATTTAATTAGACCAATCAAAACACTTCACCGTATTAAATCCACCAATCACAACTATTTCAATAAACATTTAATTTTGTATTTGCTATCAACTAACCACAATACAGCTAGATATTAAAATTGACCAATCAGAAAACAGAATTCATGTCAAACATTAGGTGTTTTTAATCCCTAAATCACAACCATTAAAAAAAACTCTGAGCGTCTATAGCCGTGTGTGGACACGTTCAAGCGTGATTGACTACATACTTCGCATAAGCTATGAGATTGAGCGGGATAGACTGCTGTCTATCTTATGCCCCGTATGCTGTCCGCCGCGCTCGGCCGTTTGGAGGCGCCTATAGACGGTGAGAGGCGTTTATTCGTGGTGTCAATATTTTGTATCTGTGCAGTTTATTAAAAAAAATATGCCGCCAAATTGAGCCATCGTTTCGTTGTGAAATTGATTATTGATTATGGATGGATAATCTTCGTTTTTACTATTTTCTCGCTGTCGAAGTGAAAAGTAGAGTGTATAAATCTGGTCTAAAAGCCATAGTACCCCTCGAACAATTTTCCATCACTTCGCTCGGGAAAATAACCATCTCGTGGTAATATGGCCCATGTTAGGCCCTTGTCATACAATGTACTAGTAAAGGCCTTATTTATAATACTAACTTTAAACCACAAAACACGACAGATTTAAACCATCATTTCAAATCAACGTGGATTACAGTCTTCATGTCGAAGATCACACGAGTGTGAGAACTATTTACCTTGTAATCTTTACCGCACCTACTAATTAGTTAGCGGAGCTTTCTGAATAAGTCGAGTCTATGTATAAAACAACACAGAGTTACGATAGCGAGAAACAAGAACAGTGCCTGTAATTAACATAGTAATTATTGGAGTCTAATTGCCTCACTGTTCATGCCTTGAATATCAAACGAAGGCGTCGCGAGTGACGGCACCCTTGCTTGACGGCATAATATGACATTTAATTAAGGGATACCCACTCTAGACGTAAAACGCTGAGATGCGACCAAAAATGGGGAGACGGTTGAAATGCCTACTCCAGTTCTATTCATATTAGGTTAACCTCTGCGTAGACCTTGATAGGAAGAAGGTGAACCAGAAAAACAGGCATTTAAATTTTGTGAACTTACTTTGTTAGTGGTCGATAGCAATTGCGCTTATTTAATTGTGCACAGGGAATGCCGCGATTCTTATACACCCTTCAGTCTTCCGTGGACGCGAAAACTAGATGCAAACTAGATCTTTAGGGAGAGCTTATTTTGTACAAACGTCGCAAATGGATTATGACGGGATCCTGTTGTTTTACCAAATTTATTTTGGTCAAATTTCATTTCCCAAACAAAGTTTAGCAACTATTTTGTTTGCCAATGCAAACTTTGGCACAATTTTAATACGAATATTTTCATTACGTCAAATTTTCATTCAGCAACATATTACTACGAAAAATTACATTGTGACATTTGGACTTTTAGCAAATACTTTAATAAGGCAAAAAAACATTAGACAATAAACATTTAGTCAAGTTAATTATATGGCAAACTATATATAGACAAAAATTCACATTCAATTGGGTTATGAAATTTAACCAAAATACTATTAATAAAACGGCACGGTCCCTTAAATAAAAAATGCACGGTTAGGTAGGTCGGTAGGCAAGGGCGGTAAATTACGATAGGGCTGGCAAAGAAGGGGGGGTCGGGGGGCGAAGCCCCCCGCACTAAAAAAGTGCACTATCGTCACAATTATATCACTTGGTAGGTTAGGTTAGGGTTAGCTTGTGTCCCTTAGAACGGAAATAGGCACCCCGCGAAGCGGGGTGACGTCGACACGCTGGCGGTTAGGTTAGAACTGCGACCTCTACACAAATTCATTTATACTCCCTACCCACATAACAAAAAAGTTGTTATTTCATTGTGTAAGTATCTTATACACCATTGAAATAAAGATGCAAATTATTTGTCATTGAAGAGATTCCTCTGCTGATTAACCGACGGGATAGAAATGGTAAATTAAATATTGACGATACAAATCATTTGTCTTATTTTGTTTTGGTTAAAACATATTATGCCAACTAACATATTTGACTGAATGAAATTTGATCAAAGTACTAGTTGGTAAACGAGATATTGCTTAAACATGAACATGCCAAACATTAGGTTTGCCAAATAATTATTTGTCAAGGGTTAATTTGGCAAACGATTATTTGGCAAATGAAATTCTACGATTTTTTTTTGGGAAATGATAATTTGTCAATTTTTTTTTGGTAAAACAAAGGTAACCCATTATAATATATAAACTGCGTTGTCTGTGCTGGATAAAGTAAGTAAAAACATCGGGCAAGTGTGTGTTGGGCCACGTGCAGTGTAGGGTTCCGTGGTTGCCTGTCTGTCTTAGTTACATCGACACGCGCGCGCCAGCTAAATTGTGCGGTTGCGTCGGCCGAATTTGTATGAAAATTGGTCTTTCCGAGTAAACATTAAGTCGGTCGACTATTACCGACTCGGTAACTAGGTACTAAAAAAAAACTAGTAAATATGAAAGCGACGCCTGTCGATTTCAAAATTGTGGTAGGTATTCATTTATTATTTCTTGAAATAAGTAAAAAAATCTACTAATACGAAAGCGGCTTTATAATATCCTTTGTGTAACTTGATTTTTGTGTAACAAATTTGTGAATATTGCACTGTGTTACGTACAATTGTTTTGCAATTCACCCTTATGGGTCCGTACGCCTTGGCCACGACTTTGGTCTTAAGCGACCTGCGGCAGCGTTTTATCTGTTCATTGCGCGGTCGAGACGCGCAATGCACTGTGGTTAGTTGGGATCACGCGCAATGGATTAGAAAAACCGCTGCCGCAGGTCGCTTAAGACCAAAGTCGTGGCCAAGGCGTTACGCCTACATATGAGCGTATTTTGCAAAATGCTTGCTTTTTCATTCAGGATTATGACGTAACTATTAGTATTTATTCAAAAACTGATAACGTACAATTAAATAATCATTTCTTAAACTAGGGGCAACAGTTCAAATTTTCATTTTCTCTTTCTAAACCTAAAATAAATGAGTTTTCTTGGGAGTCTTTTTCAAATATTGCAGTGAGAAGTGTCGTTTCGGTTCGCAATTTTACAGTAAAAGTGAATCATTTGGGACTTGAATGATTACAATTCACATCACCAAATCTTTTACGAGGGGCTAACATGATTGAAAATCAAGGATTCATTTAAAACACCTTCCGAGTTTTCTTAATTTATACTTATATTTTGCCCTAAAAATAATATTATAGCAAATTATAACTTTATGTTAACCTATAAAAAAAACATAACTATAGGAACAACGCTACGTTGCCGTAAATGTATATTTTTTTAAAGACGTATAAAAGTTGAAACATGGTTTTTAAAACCCATAAGTAATATTTTTGAACAAGCCCCTACCATTACTTATCCTAAAAATAACATTCAAGTTTCTTTTGTACTGTTTTGTCGGCGTGATTATATATACTCATGCCGAATTAGAGTTTTCTAGTAGCAAGGGTTACTGAGCTAAGCCGCAAACGGACAGACGGAGATGGCGAAGCTATAAGGGTTCCTTGTTGACTACGGAACGCTAAAAAGGAAAAATAAAGACCAAACTTCGGTAAACAGAAAATTTTAAGCAATCGTGTTTTGGCTTCTTCAGACGATGAAATATAATATGGATATTCTTTGTTTTTACTATTTCCTCGCTGTCGAAGTGAAAATTTGGGTGTACAACTCTAATCTAAGAGCCATATTAACCCTCGAACAATTTTCCCTCACTTCGTTCGGGAAAATAACCATCTCATGGTACTGTGGCTTATTTAAGACCCTTGACATACAATCTACTAATTAATTCAATTGGATTATCATACATATACGTTCTACTTATTTGGTTTCGAGCTAGTGCTATCAAGCACAAGGAAACAATTCGTTTCCCAACCAACCATGACACACATACAAACATGAGTAGCGCACGTGAAAATCCGAAAATGGTAGCAAACTTTTAGAATTCAATTAATTTTTTTTTGTTTGTTTTTCTAAGTGTTTTTTATATACCTATTAACAATGTGCCTGTTCTATTCATCCGAAAATAATATTGGAAATAGCTAGTAATTAGCAACTGATATTTTATTTGTTTAGACGAGGGTTCAACTGAGGACTTACCCTTTCTGAAACATCAAAGGAAGCTAATACAAAAACATTTATTCTGTTAGCGACAGCAAATTACCTGCGGGTATGGCAAAATATTGTTAGCATTATATTTCTTCATGAAATGAACACAGTAGGTATCATTATTTAACTTTGCATTTGTTTGTTTCTTTGAGATGCTACAATACCGCAAATGAATTATGCAATGTGGCCTGTAACAAGAGTAAATAATAAAATTCTATACATATTATAATCATTATGGAATTTATTATTGAAACATGTTTACTATTTATGTTTTATATCAAATTAAAATAGAAGTAACATTATTGGTAAGGATATATATATAAGGGGTATTGGTACTTAATTAACGGGTAGTAAAAATCCGCTACAAATAGGTTTGAAAGCTTTTGTTACTTCAACTCTTCCGAGTACTTGAGGTCAATTTTCATTATGAGAAATATTAAGACCATTGTTCCCGTGCATTATTGAGCCGCCAATCATAAAAGTTATACAAATAATATAAATCCAAACTGCACTCTTCCCCGTCCTAAAACCAATGTTACTACCATTGTGACTTTTCAAAATCCTTATGTTATAGATGAATTATCGAGAACATGGAATTGCATTTGTAGTGGTTGTACCGTTATAGTACGAAAAAATAGAAAATTCAAATATAGAATGCCTGTAAACATACAATACTACACATATGCAATTCCATGCTCTCGTTAATTTATCTATACGAGTACCTGTATCGCCGTAAAATTCTACAACTATTAGTTTATAATATACTAGCTGTTACCCGCGACTTCGTCCACGAAGAACGTGTTACCGTCTTAGAAAGAATGATTGCTATTAAATTATAGTAGGCGGAACCTTCATTATCGCCGACCCAACCAAAGTTCTACCGCCTTAGATCGTCCGAGATAAAAACTATCCTATATCCTTTGGTCTTGTATTATCTGTACGGAAAATTAATACTAAATATGTTCAGGGATTAAAAAAGCGTTAAATGTTACAGTGCGATGAGTTCATTAGTTTAAATTGCCAATTTAAATTCAAAACTCCGTTTTTACAAATATATATTTGTAAAGAATCATCAACAGTTTCTACTTTATATTTTTTCATAATGTATTGAAGAAAGCTACACTACCGTAAAATGGGGTGAGTAGGGTGAAAATTGACATTCAAACCTCGATAACATTTTATTTTACTTTTTTAACTAAGATTTCAACAATTGCCTTTTTCTTTTTTAAATATTAATTATCATAACCTTAGCTTTTAGTTTTTATACATGCTGTACTCTAGCTTCCGTTGAATTTGTGTGCTTCCTTTTGCTACGATCTGCTGGCGGGTAGAAGGATGAAAGTTTTTATTTTATTTTATTTTATTTGTTTGTTTCGGCTGTGTATTATTGCAGCATTGTATTTATTACCTAAGTGTGTTATTTATTATTTATTATTGTATATATATTTATATTCGTATAATTTATTTGTATGTCTTTTCTCAGCCAAAGTATAAACAGTGATTATTTTTTGTCTTCTTCCGATAATGTAACTGATGACGATAGTTTTCATAGTTTGCCGCCTTCTCTGCATGATTATCTAGAATCACAGTTTTTTGATGTACCTAAAAATTTTAACGTTGTTCACTTAAACGCTCAAAGTATTCCGGCCCATTTCAATGACTTAGTGCTATCTTTTGATTTGAAAAATATACACGCTGTATTAGTTCCCCAAATCATGGCTTAAACCAGTCTTACCTTCAAATTCATACTCTTTACCCGGTTTTAATTTAATTCGTCATGATCGCTCTGGAAGAGGTGGAGGTGGAGTTGCAATTTATCTTCGTACTTATATTCCCTACTCGATTATTAATCTGTCTCCCATATCTTCTGGCACGGACACTGCAGAGTATATTTTTCTAGATTTAACCTTATCCCACTGTAAACTGCTTCTTGGTGTTTGTTATTTGCCGTCTCTTCGAGTAAATTACTTTGATTATTTTGAAAAACTCCTTGAAGATCTTATGCCTTCATTTTCTCATCACATTGTCATGGGAGACTTAAATACGTGTCTCCTCAAGGATGATCACCGGGCTAGGCGTCTTAAGTCTCTGGTTGACGCTTGTAACTTGAGCATCCTTCCTTCTAATTCAACTCATCTTTTTCCAAATTGTGTTCCATCTCTTCTTGATTTAGCTATGGTTTCTTCCACTTCTCATGTAGCCAAATTTGGTCAATACTCTGCAGCTGCCTTTTCTTATCATGACTTGCTTTTTATGTCCTACAAAATTCGTCCACCCAAGTCCAAATCAAAAATTATTATGCAGCGCAATTTTGGTCGGCTAGACGTGGATAAGTTGCGGGAAGATGCGTCTCAAATTGACTGGGGCGCCATCGCTGGAGCTGGTTCAGTGATTGATCAAATTGCTCTCTTCAACTCCTATCTCATACAGCTCTTTGACATTCACGCTCCGATTCGTGCTATAAAGGTGAAGCACCTGCAGGCAGAAGCACCTCCTTGGCTCACTGCAGACATTAAGAAAATAATTAAAAGGAAGAATGTAGCTAAATCTAAATATAAACTTGATAACTCTGACAAAAACAAATCTAGGTATCATGCTATTCGGAATCGCTGTAGTACTATATGTCGTGATGCCCAGAGGCGCCATATACATACTTCTGTAGAAAATGGGGTTCCAGCCAAAGTATGGAAATTTCTAAAATCTCTAGGAGTTGGGAAAACTCAG
Organism: Epinotia bilunana; assembly: GCA_947049275.1. Taxonomy (NCBI): domain Eukaryota; kingdom Metazoa; phylum Arthropoda; class Insecta; order Lepidoptera; family Tortricidae; genus Epinotia; species Epinotia bilunana. The sequence goes on from OX346253.1 coordinate 26,060,519, forward strand.
CAATCGTCATATACAATCAACACAAATTTCAATCAACTCAATCAGCATTTCTCTTCATCTACCTCTTTTAGCGGTCCTATTAAGGTAGATACACTAAACTATATTTCATCTTCCCAAACTTCTGATTTCTCTCCTTTTTCTTTTCGTCAATTCACTGACAGTGAAGTTAGGAAGAGCGTACTTAGCATCACTTCAAATGCTGTTGGTGTTGATTGCATTAGTCGTAAGATGATAGTTCCGCTCCTTGACCTACTGCTTCCTTTTATTACCAGTATCCTAAATTTTTAAATTTCATCTGGCATGTTTCCTTCTCAATGGAAGGATGCTGATATTATCCCTTTACCCAAAAAGTCCAACCCCAGTTCCTTTTCTGATTATCGTCCCATTTCCATTCTTCCTTTTCTATCCAAAGTATTGGAACGACTAGTGCATCAGCAATTAACTTCCTTCTTAAACAGAAATGATATTTTAAACCAATTTCAATCGGGTTTCCGTTCAGGGCATAGTACTAGTACAGCCCTTATAAAGATCACTGATGACATCCGATTGGGGATGAACGACAGAAAGCTTACAGTTTTAACTCTGTTGGATTTCAGCAATGCTTTCAACACTGTTGATTTTGACATTATGCTCGCTATTTTACGCTCTCTTAACTTATCTCCTGCAGTAATTGACTGGTTTCGTAGTTATTTAAATGGTCGTCGGCAAAGAATAAAGGTGGATTCTTCTTGTACTTCTTGGTGTAGTACTCTGGCGGGCGTTCCGCAGGGCGGTGTGCTATCTCCTCTCTTATTTTCTATCTTCATCAATTCCATCACACACAATATATCCTCTCATTATCACCTTTATGCCGATGATCTTCAGATTTATACACAGTCCGTGCTTGGTGATCTCCCTTCTGCCATAGAAAGAACTAATGATGACTTGGTACGCATTCTGAAATGGAGTCAACGGTATGGTCTGAGTGTGAACCCAACGAAGACCCAAGTCATTGTTATTGGCAGCAACAATCTGATTTCTAGAGTTGATTTTGTAAATCTCCCTCCAATACTTTTTGATGGGATTCAGATTGATTACTCGATGCAAGTGAAAAATCTTGGGATCATTATGGATCGCTCTTTGTCTTGGGTGCCTCAGGTGAGTGAAGTGAGCAGGAAGGTATTTGCTGCAGTGGGGTCTCTCAGGTGGCTTCGTAATTTTCTGCCTACTGCAACTAAAATTGCGCTTGCACAAACTTTACTTCTTCCTATTCTTGATTACGCTGATGTATCCTATCTTGACCTTTCTGAGGAGCAGCTTAATAAGCTTGAGCGTCTCCAAAATGTCTGCATTCGGTTCATATTTGGGTTACGCAAATATGACCACGTTTCTAGTTTCCGTTCCAAACTCAAGTGGCTCCCTATCCGTTATCGCCGTAACTCTCACATTATTTCGCTTCTGTTTAGTGTCCTTTTTAACCCTGCAACTCCCCGCTATCTCAAAGAGCGTTTTAGTTATTTGAATTCTGTTAGATCTTCTAACAATTTGCTATTAACTATGCCTTTGTCATCTTCCAAATTTTACAGTAGTTCGTTCACCTTTAAGGCTATTCGACTGTGGAACTCTCTCCCTCTTCATATAAGACAAGCTAAATCTATCGGCAACTTCAAATCTCTTCTTAAAGAACATTATTTGTCTTTCCCCTAACCCTGATTGTCCTACTATTATTATTATTGGCTGACTGTTTATGTTTTATATATTTTTATTTGTGTTATTTGTATATATGTATGATTGTGTATGTATGTTTATATATAGAGCTATTTATGTACGTGCATTAATATAATTATTTTGATTTTTGGCTTATTATAATCTCTGCGCCACCTACTACATAATCTAGTTTTATCTCTTTCTCCGATACCCAAAGGTTGTCTGGAAGAGATCGCTCTTCAGCGATAAGACCGCCTGTTGTCTACCTCTACCTACATGTTATTGTATTGTTTTTCTTTTTAACTGCTTTGTTTGTGTGAGGTGTGCAATAAAGAGTATTTGTATTGTATTGTATTGTATTGTATTTTTACTTATACAAACCGAATGGTGTATATAATAAGTGTTCCGGACGTTTGTATTGTTTTTATTTTATTTTGGGTAGTTCCATTTCATAACTTTGACGATAAACAGGACCTCACCTCGCCCCGTAGTCCCTCGTAATTGGGGTGAGATGGGTTTTCATACAAAGGTGATTTTGGAAGATTGTTGGATCGATTTTTTTTGTTATGAGTATTACTATAGCTCCATTTTAAATTGGAATACATTATTTTTGTAGCAGTAGCCTTAAAAACCATCTCACCCCCCTTTCATACCTTCTCTCCCCATTCATAACCCAACTCTCCCCGCAAACCCTACTCACCCCATTTTACGGTACTGGAATTTTTTGCCTAAATCCGTCCAGTAGTACCAGTACTCACGTTATTCCGGGCTACCTGTATACTAGTTTTGAAAGCAAACATGAAGGATATCATTATTTATTTATTTATTATTTTTATATCATATTTCATTTTATTTTGTTAATATAATAATGCTAAAAGACGTAGAATTTTCCATCTCTATCTGCCCCGTCTCCATTTAACGGTGTTAGAGAATAAAACATATTTTGATTAGGTATCCAAAATAAACTTTATAAATTGACAAAATAATCCGCAGGTTAAATGAAACATTAGCTTCTTTTCGGTTCTGGGAGCATCGCAGTTCTAACCTTTTTTTTTTGACAATGTGAATTTTCAGCATTTGCTTTACGCATACCCCCGGCCCAGGGAAGGCTATTTGGGGGTTATGTGGGACTCTCTCCTCCCGCCGCCATCCGAGTGATGGTGACTGGAGGAGCATACCCACTAAAAACACACCGGCGTCACCCGCATTGCCGTTAACGGGGGCGCCATGGGATCGCGAACATTCACCCGCCCCAAAGGAGGGGAAGGTCAGGACGCTTGATCCTTCCCCCAGACATGTAGGGCCGTGCAATGTGGGTCCCCTACCCATTGGCCCTACTGAGGCATGGCGCGATCAGCGGCCGCAAACCGCGCGCGCGCGCTCTACCTCGCCGTCTGCGCCGTAGCGGGAGCGCGTCCGCACTGTTTTCGCGCTCCCTCTCCGCACCCTTCTTTTGCGAGATGACTGTTTCGCAAAAGGAGGCCACCGCTTCCCACGATCTCTCGCTGCCCAGCATGGCCGTCACGACACTTTGCAGCGAGAGATCATCTACACCAAGGGCCGTTGCCATAGTGCGGCGCTCCTCGGCCCATCTGCTGCACCACTCTAGCGTGTGTTGGGCCGAGTAATCCTCAGCGCCGCACTCATGGCAGGTGGGGCTTCCCTCTCTTCCAATTCTGTGCAGGTAATGACCGAAACAGCCATGTCCGGTCATCACCTGCGTCAATCGGAACCCCACCTTGCCATGGGCCCTCTCTAACCAGGCATCGAACGACCTGAGGAGCTCCCCTATGGTGCGGAGTCCATAGAGCGACTCCTCCAGGTCCGCCTTCCACCTGTCCCTCAATCGCCGCTCCGATTGCCTGCGAGCGGTCCTCACCTCTTCGGGTGAGGTACACTCTCCCGAAGCCCTCCACCTTAGCCGGTCCCTGTGCGCCTCGGCTAGCATCTCCGCGTCCAGCTCCCACAGAGGAGCGCGCGCCAAGGCGCCTATCTGCCCCGTCTCCATTTAACGGTGTTAGAGAATAAAACATATTTTGATTAGGTATCCAAAATAAACTTATAAATTGACAAAATAATCCGCAGGTTAAATGAAACATTAGCTTCTTTTCGGTTCTGGGAGCATCGCAGTTCTAACCTAACCTAACCTACATTTCTGGTAGCTGTTCGGTTCTGTAAGGTTCGTGGTTCTAACTTAACCCAACCTACTTTTCTGCTAGCAGTCGGATTATGTATTTTGACTAATACGTAAATGGCTTACCATATAATATCTAGGAATTCCCTTACTTCAGAAATTACTTGTTCCTCATACGTTTTTACTCCAGCCCGTTTTAACCTCCTTAGAAGATGAATTTTAAGAAACGCTGCAATGAATAGTTTCGTTATCTTTAACCGAAGTTACAGATCCCTTACTTTAAAATGGTCTTGTTCCCTGTACAGACATCCAACTCCTTTTAGCCCATTGAGAGGATGAATGTTTTTAACCCCCTTATGGAATTTTAAAGTCTAAAACCGAAGTTACAAATCTCTTACTCTAAAAATTACTTGCTCTCCATACAAACTTTGAACCCCCTTTAAGCCCACCTAATAGGGGATGAATTTCAAAAAAATCTGAAATCAGTTTTGTAGTCTTAATATACACGCTAAGACAGAAGTTACAAATCTCTTACTATATATATACATTTTCTTGGTCTCCTTATAAACCTTGAATCCCGGACCCCTTAGGGGTAGAATTTTACCAAATCGCTGAAAGAACTTTTTTATTCCGATAAGAAATCTTTATACCTACAACGTTTTAAGTCTGCAGCTGAAAAAAGTAATTCTCATTCAAACCTTGCACCCCTTTTTAGCCCCCTTAAGGATAGAATTTTCCAAAACGCTTAAAATCCTTTTTCTGTATACAAATAAGTAATCTGTCTACAAAGTTTCATGTTTCTAGTTCGAAAAAAGATGTTTACCCTATACAAACATTGCACCTCTATTTAACCCCCTTAGGGGTGGAATTTTCTAGAACTCAGAAAGTTTTTTTTGTATCTTAATAAGTATTCTTCCTATAAATTTCAAGTCTAATAAAAGAAGACAGTTTCCCCATACAAACTTTGTACCCTTATTTAACCCCCTTAGGGAAGGAATTTCCAAAAATGCCATTTTATCCCTTGCCTACGTCACAAAAGGATGTTCTGGTGTAAATTTCTAGTTTCTAGTCCCAGTAGTTTCGGCTGTGCGTTGATGAATCAGTCAGGAAGTCTTCTTTTATATATATAGATAGATAAGCCACGCCTTCACCCGCGTATTGAAAAGAACAAAGGCAATCTTGCTGGATAGATCTAACCAATTAAAAAGTCCATTCTACACAGAACGAAATATTTTTTGAAATCGTTTATGCGGTTCCGGAGATTACTCAAAACATACAAACTTACAAAGCTACAATCTCACAGCGTATTCCTCTAATATCAGTTGATAGTACTCATATAGCTGTGTGATTGTGAACTGGTGGTTCAGTTAGTTCATCATACGCAGCAGATATAATATAATATTTTCCTACCTGTCGGCACCAACGTCCTATTTCAAGCTCTCGTTCATCGTTAATTATGCTAATGTGTGCTACTCTAATATCACCCAGGTTTCATAGAACGGGCTGGAGTGAATACTTGATGACTGCATTACATTTGTTTTCGGACTTAGTAAATATACAGTGTATTATTCAAACGGGGCAGAGAGAGAAAATCCGAAACTACAAGAGACACGGAATTTTTTTTTTAGGCATTCAACGATTTTCAATAAACTTTCATACACAGCCGGGAATCGAACCCGGTCATACGTCGGTCTAAAAATTGAAGTGCGTGTTTTTACGTAAATTTATAGTACTGGACTTCGGTCCCTGAGAGATCTCTCTATTGCCATGACTTCTACATTGGTGACCCCGACAATGGACATAAGCGCAACTCTGAGGATCCTAACTGACGCCCAACTCTCTCAGCAAGCCAGCTCTCTCTCTCTCTCTCTCTCTCTCTCCCTTACTACTCGCTCGCCACCCTGGCTCTGAGCGCTCGCTCGCCACGCTGGCTCTGAGCACTGGCAAGCTGCACTCTTCTTCTCTCTACTTAAGCTGTCACCTATTGTCAGACGGTTTCCTAATAAATTTAATCTCATTCGCGAGAAATCTTACCAATTTTCGGAATAATATGATTATACAAGTAATCATCAACGTCGAAATACCCTGTGAAAGTGGATTCCTTAAATAACACCACCCGATAACCAACTATAACCCGATAAAAAATAACCATTTATAAAGAAATTTGACACCACCATACCTGACATTTACAATAAATCACGTCGGGGTCTTATTATTTTGTGAACCCTTTTATTGTAAATATAGTTGTCTTTTATTAGTCAACGCATACCAAATAATATGTCTCCGCGGAGACCGCACCCAGAGCCCGGACGCGACGGTGCGCCGCTGCGCGCCTGGCCGTCATTTGGAGCTGTCACCGTTGTAATGTTGAAATTTTAACAACAAATTTTATAAACTTGGAAGAACTCGTTACAAAAGTGCACACAATCAGTCGGAGTCAATTATTATGAAGGGTCGTGCTGAGGAGGTGCTGCGCTTGGTGTGACTGTGAACTTTGTATAGAACTGTGAATATTTGTTTTACATAATACCTTTAATCTCAATTGTGTTTACATTTTGTATTTTCGGTGTTTTTTGTTTACTACATATTTTATATAAAATTCTTATGCCTAGTCAAGATGCCCCACCCCAGATCTTGCTCTTGGAATGTCCTATCTGTGCTGATAGCAAACGTTACAAAGGCCAACGTGGCCTCAATATTCATTGCGTTCGCGTACATAGCCCCCGCACTGACCAGCCACCTCCTTCATTTTCGCCACAGAATGTGAGAGTCAATACATTCCCCAATGCTAGCCCGACCCCAACGTGACTTGCCCGTTTTCTGTCTACTCTTAAAACCAGCTGTAAGCCGAGTAAGAGAATCCCAAAAGGAGCGCGTGCGTCGGCGGCGAGAAGCCTGGCAGAGTGCATAGCCAGAGTAGTCTCAGACAACACTTATTCTTCATGGGAACTTCTTTTGACTTTTGCATACAAAAATTTCCACATCCCTCACGAAAATCGAACCGTAGCTTAACTACCTTAATAAAACACAACATTTCCCACCCATGCTTTCCTTCTTCAACAACCGATAATACAAACGCTTTGACCCAATCTCCTATCCTGCCTATACAAAGTACAAAACATAAATGCAAGTTAATAGAAAATAAATTGTCCAACGGAGATCTAAAAGGTACCACTAGGTTACTTTTTTCTAGCGATACCTTAGCAACTTACTCTCCTGACGTGCTCAGTGCTCTCAAAGACAAACACCCTACTGCCTCAGCTTACTCGCAACCACCTAATCCACCATCCTATTCACAGCAACCGCTGCAGGTGTCAAAAACCGCCGTTCTACAGGCAGTGCTCTCCTTTCCCGCTGGCTCTGCGGGCGGTTTAGACGGGATTACTCCACAGCATTTAAAAGACCTCACCAGTCCACTTGCAGGTGATGCTGGCGAGACTTTACTGAAGGAGCTCACTGCACTTACGAACGTAATGCTTGCTGGGAAAGTTTGCGCTGATGTTGTCCCTATACTTTATGGGGCCAATCTCATTGCTTTAAAAAAAAAAGATGGTAGTTTTCGCCCGATCGCAGTAGGGAGCACGTTACGACGCCTTACCTCTAAAATATGTTGCCGTGAGTTTCACTCCCGTTTAACAGAGATATTTAAACCAATCCAGCTGGGGTTTGGGTTGAAAGGTGGCTGTGAAGGAGCAGTTCATGCAACCCGGACTTTTCTAAGCAGCCAAAATTTCGAAATTCTAGTAAAAATTGATGTTAAAAATGCGTTTAATTCTGTGGATAGGGGCGTCCTTTTGACCCAAATAGAAAACGAACTTCCGGAAATATATTCGTACTTATGGCAGTGTTACGGAGCTCCCTCAAAACTTATGTACAGGGACAATGAAATCTCTTCTTGCGTAGGTTGCCAGCAAGGAGACCCACTTGGTCCTATCATTTTTAATCTGGCCATCCACCCAATTATCACCCAGCTTACATCTGATTTAAATATCTGGTACCTCGATGACGGCACTATTGGAGGTAAAAGATCGACAGTTCTGGCCGATCTCAAAACAATTATTGATCGGTTTGCTGAAATCGGCTTGACAATCAACTTCAATAAGTGTGAGATTTTCATTGGAGAAAGCATCCCACCCAACATCCGCACGTCAATCATGAATGATATTAACATCCTCACACCAAATATTTCTGTACTTTCTCACGACACTCTCACACTTTTAGGAGCCCCCATTTTTGACGAATCAATTCCTTTGTCCATAAATGCCAAGATTGACCATTTTCATAGTTGCTCAGAACTTCTTTTCCAGATTAACCCACACATGGCTATTTACATTCTGCGTCTTTGTTTATTTTCACCCAAATTTATGTACATACTCCGATGTTCCCCAGTTTGAAAATTTCCTTCACTCACAGCAAATATAGACCAAATTCTAAGAGACACAATTTGCAAAATGATTAATATATCTCTTTGTTCTCGCAGTTGGTCGCAAGCCAGTCTCCCTATAAAATTTGGCGGCCTTGGTATCCGCTCGACGGGCAGTCTGGCTCTCCCGGCTTTTCTTGCGTCTGTTAACAGCACGCTCACCCTCATTGGTGGTATTCTTAACCTACCTTCAACCATCAATGTCCCGGTGTCGTGCCTGACAGACGCAGAGTGTGCTTGGAGAGCAGAAAATCCTAACGAGCAAATGCCGGTCGAAAAATCGAACCAGGCTGCTTGGGATGCTTTCAAAATAAAAAACACCTTGCAGTCCTTACTCGACGATTCCGCCAACTACGAACGAGCCAGACTACTCGCAGTTTCAGAAAAAGAATCGGGCCATTGGTTGCACGCGCTCCCGTCACGTAACCTTGGCTCCGTTTTAGACCCCTCTGCACTGCGAATAGCAGTGTGCCTTCGCCTGGGCCTCAAAATTTGTGAGCCTCATGCCTGCAGCCGCTGTTCCCAACCCGTGGACTTACTGGGGCGTCATGGCTTGCACTGCGTCTATTCAGGCACGCCACAGTAAACGACCTCATTCGCCGTTCACTCAGCACCGCAGGTCTCCCTGCGACTCTGGAACCAACGGGCCTTTCCACTACTGACGGGAAGAGACCTGATGGTTGCACTCTCGTGCCCTGGAGCCTAGGCCGCCCTTTAGCGTGGGACGCTACCTGTGTCGACACGCTGGCTCCGTCCCACGTTGAAGGGTCGGCTCGGAAGCCTGGGACTGCCGCTGACCAAGCCCAAATGTCTAAACGCCGCAAGTACGCATTTCTCACCAATGAATATGAATTCGCGGCACTTGCGGTGGAGACTTTGGGCCCTTGGTCGTCCGACACCAAAAAAATTATGAAAGAGGTGTCGGTCCGTCTTATTGGCGTTTCAGGCGACCACAGGGCCGGTTCTTTCTTTGCCCAGCGTCTAAGCCTAGCGGTGCAAAAAGGCAATGCAGCCAGCATCCTAGGGTCCATGCCTCAAGCGGGTGAACTGGGTGGGGTATTTTATATTTAGTTTTTAAGTAGTTCGTAGTTCTTTTATAGTATCAAAATGTCGTTTTGTTTGTTTGTTTATACCTTAATCCGTGTACTTACCTAAGTACCATATTTTGAAATTACTGAATGCTTCCATATTTTTGCACTTATCTGTATACGTAGGTTATAATATTTGAAAAATGCAGTTAGTTTTTTATATTTTTTTATTCACTTTGTCAATTTAGAAAAATTATGGAAGGAAAGATTATCGCTATGAAACCCCGTATCTACAATCACAGAAAAATGGCGTATTTTATAGCTTTAATAATGCGGTGGGTAGCTAATTTCTCAAATGTAAAGTAGGAAATTTTGTGCAAGAAACGTTGAGAAATTTCAAAAAGAAACTGTTAGCTGAATCTGTCTTTACTAACCAAGTATATTCATTCAATAAATGCAAACAAAAAACAACAATGTTTATTATTTGACAATGATTGTGAGTTGCACCTGCACTCTTCCCTTCTTGCACCAGAGTCAGTGACTTTTCCCACCACGTGCGTCATTTTACAGTTTTCAATCCATTGACTATCGTGTAACTCGCTAAAACTCGTAGAAAAATGCCTAGATAAAAGAACAGGGTTTCAGTTTTCGCTATTATGTCACTTGCACGCTGCATGTATTAAATGCAATTTATTTAGTACTAGCTTCCGCCCGCAACTTCGTCCGCGTGGACCCGGGATACAATCTATCCTATATTTTAATCCAGGATCGATCTATCGTTGTGCAAAATTTCATTCAAATCGGTTCAGCTTTAAACAAGCGTGATTGAGTAACAAACATCCAAACATCTAAACTTTCGCATTTATAATATTAGTAAGATAGTAGGATAGTAGGATGAGTTGTCGTTCTTATAGTCATAAGCCACCTATAAGCTGTTTGTTTAGCCCTGCGGTTGACTGGTAGAGAATGCCTTAAGGCATTAAGTCTGCCTTTATACTTTTTTGTATCGTGTAATAAATTATAAAATACTACTGTGACATATACAACTTAGTATATGTATTAAGATCATACTTACGTTACCTACTAGCGCTTTGTTTAAAATACTGGTAGACATTTGAATAAAGTTGTGAATAACCTTGCTGGCAACAAAATACGACGAACAATGAGCAAGTCAGTGTTGAAACTAGCAACAAATGATTTTCTCTTACAATAGAACAGCGGTCCGGTCACGCAGAAATCGGGCGGTTTCAAACTATATCACCATAATGAGAGTCCGCACAATAGGCCAAATCCCTCGCTGAGACAAACGCGGGCCTACGTTTAGTAAGCACATTATACAAAACTCTTTGTCAAAAGGGTCGACGGCGCCTATCCCCCGTATTTCTCGATAACCGTGCTTATAAACTACATATATTGTTCAATGCTTTTGAACAAAATAGATTTAGTATTGAGTGAAAGTTTTTCGGGACTACTAACGTGAGGACGATATTGTTGGTGAGTGAGCAAGTTTTTGGCGATACCTAAATATACCTAATACAAATTCCAGCTGAGGACACTACTGTTTGGAATTATTGGTAACTATGTCAAGTATTGTTTATTTCGCCTAGTCGGTGGTATCAAGGTTACTGATAACCGTCCTTATTATTATTCATTTCCAATATTATTTCATGGACTGGTTTCCTAAACCCTGAAATATATACGGGTGAGGACCAAATTCTTGGCCAGTAGTTAGGCGGATGTCACACTGCGCCGCATCTCCGGACGGAGGTGCAGAGCTGCATACAAATTTCGCCGGACGGAGGTGCGGTGCAGTGTGTCGTACCACACGGAATGTATATACAAAGTGAGGTACTTGCATACAACGAGCTCTGCATCTCCGTCCGGAGATGCGGAGCAGTGTGACATCCACCTTAGCCTGGTTAGCCTGTAGTTAGCTATACAAACTGAAGAAGTGAAAAAAGTTCCGTTGTGACACAAAAATTAACCATACAATATGAATGAATGAACCATAGTATGGTCAACTTTCGTGTCACAACGGAAAACTTTCATAGAAAAATTAATTGACTGAGTTACGCTGGCCAAGAATTTGGTCCTTACATATATCACTTTTTTACCCTTACAATGTCAGAATGAAATACTTTTCTACCATAGGACAGCTAAAGACTGTGTGTATTTATAGTTTAATACATAATGCGGCCTGAAGAAATAATCCTAGACAAATATGTGTTAAACTAAACGTGCAAAGAAAATTGTGTTTCTATGTCAGATGAGTACAAAGAATACCTTGGCAAAGAAGTAAATAACTTTTAAGCCGAGCGTACTATTACTAATCTCAATATAGCCCGCAGTGTTTTAGAAAGAATGGAGAAATTCTATGCAAAAATCTATTACCGACGTAGTTTTATAGACCGTTTTCGATTTAGGTAATAGCAATGTTAAAGGAACTAGAAGACGAATAGCTTTTCATATTAAATTGAATTCCGTGGTTCATTGATTTTCAATTTGTATGGGGCGTGCAGTGTTCCCGGCGGCGGGCGGGACACCCCGGCCCCGAATACGCTAATAAATCTATGAACGAAGAATGTTGGAAACAAACCCGTTACCGAACGGAACTTTTTGACTCGCAGCCAATCATCTTACTTCACTCAATATCTCGTAATATATTCTGGTAACGTTCCGTTCTTATTAGCTATCATTGCAAGTTGGGTCCAAATAGGCTCATATAAACTAGATGTGTCGATTTTTTCTACTAATACCGCTTTGTAATCATAATCATCACTCTTCATATTTTTTTTCTTCCCACCTTTTATGTTTCTAAATTTCTGTAACTATCCTCGGAACTCATAACGAACAGTTTTCATAAAATGTTTCTTCATAATGTCATTACTAAGAACAGATTTGAACTCATATTTTGGGTTTTCATAACAGTTTCCTTCATAATGGACATATATTATAATTTTGTTAGTCCTAATATCAATAAGTAAGTTATTCCGCTCTTTAAATAAAAAAAATAATCTCGAAACCTCTAACCTATTCGCGATCCGAGTCGGTTTTGCCACTAAGTCCCTGATTAACAGCTTACTTGAACTTATACACCACTATATTGGCATTAGTATGTATATAAATAAATATGATATTAAACTATATTGCTAAAAATCGTTATGATATAAAAGTGTATAAACATAAATAGTAGTAACAGAGATACTTATGTTGAATAACATTATTAATATAGACAATTCGGAGTTACGATAGTTATTAGCACAAATAATTATGAATAGTGATCATTATGAGATAAAATTGTATGAGATTTTTTTCGGAAATCCAATAATCGAAGTTGCAATTTAATATGAACTTTGGCGCACCCTTGCAAGTTATTTATACAACCTTAAAAATTACTGAATACTATTATTAAAATTTATGAGCTTTGCAATTATCCTGTTGCAAAACTCATACAGTTGTATTGGAGTAATAGCATAGTGAAAATTTTATTGAGTCTTTTGACCCCAAGATGTGTTTCAAGTTTTTTTTTTACAAGTTCAATTCCAAAAACTCTAATCAAAAATACATATATGTAGGATTGGGAACTTGCGTCTCGTTCTAAACTACTTGGTTGCGCATGAATGTCGTTTCAAATCCAATTCATGATCGACTTAGATTTGATTTCAACGTCATCAGAACTATTCTGACGTGAGAGGCTGGAGCTCATATACACATATTGCATTTTATTCTTCATTCCCCCTGTCTGCTAAACAGAATGTTAAAATAACTACAACTTAGAAAAGTTGAATAACCCCCGACATGTTCATTTCAAAGTCCAATATTTCAAAAACGGCTTAACAAATTTTCATGAAACATGGCTAATGTACACTCGGGTTTAAAATTATCTATGACACAAAAAAACCGCATTCAAATCGATCCATCCGTTTGGGAGCTACTATACCACAGGCAGATACATAGATACACAGATACACATGCAGACACACAGATACACAGACAGACACGTTAAACTTATAACACCCCTCTCTTTGCGTCGGGGGTTAAAAAACACAAATCGCTAAGTAGATGAAATATTGCCCGTCATTATCAGTAGCCCGTCAGCACAGTCAGCAGTCAGTCCAGTCAATACAGATTCTGCACTGCTCGCCTACATTTAAATGAGTACTTTTTGATTACTGATGCGTGGTTACTACCACGCGGCGGTCGGCGGTACTGCATGCGTACCGAAATTTGGGTGACATCAGTTCAGTTCATCACTTCATCAGCTTGCCGATTCCGCCCTGCTTAATAATAACGTGGCCTTATTTTTATTTCATCTTTTTTTTATTAGAAGAATCTCCACCCCTAAACAATCTACCGTCAAAGACGGATGGCCGAAAATGCAGTCACATGATGTCTTAATTTACTTGTAAACCATAATACATTTTTTCATGCCTCAAAAACATAATGAATATCAATTACAATTATAGTGAATATACCTTTTCCAGGACTAGCTAAAATTCAATCTTATGTAATTTTCGAGTCTATCGAACCGGTGACCAAAATTGCAATCAAATCTTCACAAATTGCAATTAATACAGAAATGCTAAAATAAACTTTATAATACAACGATCTTTGAGTTATGCGAGCTAAATTAACACTCAACAAACCAACTGGAATATTTGCATAAATAACGTTTTCACTTTGTAGTCGTAAACTTTCTTTCGTGTTTCATTTTCGCATATTTTACAAGGTGGATTTTCAAAAAGTTTATTTATTTATTTAAGCAGCAAAACGCGAATACGAGTTGAAGTGTAGAAGAGAGTACATAATATGTTACAACCAAGTTTTTTTCATTAGCTCTCGCGATAATTTTCGCTTCGTTTATGTATGTATGTATGTATGTATGTACGTAAGCACTTTATTGTACACAATAACAGGTTAAAGAATATACATGTTTAAAATATATATGTTTATTGCTTGGTTCTTGATGACGTTCTAAACATTAACTAATTAAAGATCCCAAAATAGCTTCATCATCATCATATCAGCCGAAAGACGTCCACTGCTGGACATATGCCTCCCCCAAAGAGTGCCAAAGTGACCGGTCCTGCGCCACCCGCATCCAGCGGAGTCCCGCAACCTTTACCAGGTCATCAGTCCGTCTTGTGGGGGGCCTACCTACGCCTTCCGGTACGTGGTCGCCACTCGAGAACCTTTCCGCCCCAACGGCCATCAGTTCTACGTACTATGTACCCCGCCCACTGCCACTTAAGTTTAGCGATTCGGAGGGCTATATCGGTTACCTTGGTTCTGCTGTGGATAGCCTCATTTCTGATGCGATCACGCAGAGAAACTCCCAACATGCCCCTCTCCATTGCCCTTTGGGTGACTGAGCCTTCTTATGAGGCCCATAGTGAGCGACCACGTTTCAGTGCCATACGTTATCAAAATAGCTTAATCTTATTAGGTAGCTAGGTGACACAGTTTCTACAAGAAAGCATACCCAAGGATTTAGTTGATAGTCGCATTTCCATTATTTTAGTTTTTTTTTTAATCGCTGCCTTGTATAATGTAACATAGTTTCGGTTATGTATTCTTGTAGAACAAAGCATTTTTTTGTATTCACTTTCAGTTTTACTTATTTTAAGTAGATTGAGATAGTAACTTATTGTACTAACCTTTCTTTGGCAAAAAATAATAATTTGAGTTTGTTTCGGCGTTCCTTCTAAACGCTAGTAGATTTTTTACTTGTAAATGTTCCATTACGGCCTACTTGCTGAATCAAATTTATTTATTACATTTATCTTTAGCCCGATAGGGACCTGGTTGTTAATGAAACGAAGTTAATTTCAAAAAATTAAAAACACCGTTTTATCATGAGGCTTCTCTCTTAAGTGAATGATTCTATCACACGCATAACTTACATATTGAAAACAATGGCTGGAATACATATTGTTACAATCCAAAAGTATTGTTATATTATTAAGCGTATGCGAAAGCTCCAAGAAATATAAGGTATGCTACTTTAAATAAAAGGTATTTTTTTATTTATTATATTTGCAAAAAAAAAGGATCTGTCTTTGCAGCAAATTCCACGGGGGAGACGTGGTGTAGAGCTGTGGCACACCTGTAATTAATTAATTAATCACGACAATGTAAAGCACGCATTGCTATAACATATATGAGTCACAGCCGTGTGACTTTTACCTACGCATGCATTTCCGTTCTGTTTTCCAACTCATCTGTTATCTTTCGAACAAAGGAACCTGTTTGCTATAAAAGACGATGTATTTTATATGAATAAATTAGTTATTACCCAAGTCTCGACTAGTCATTATCTACCCTGAACGCGGCACGTTAAAGTGTGAGGCGTTCAGGGTAGCTGCATTCTTCCACATTTAATTCAAGGAAAAAAGAATTGATGCTAAACGTCCCTTTTGCAATGTAACAAAGAGCCTGAAAAATAGCACGTCTGAGAGAAGGGCGGAAAGTAAATTCAGCAATTTATTGCTTAGGCTCGGGCCCTATATTTGTTGCAAATGAAGACGACTGCGAGGTGACAATTTTCGCATGCCGGTACCGAATGGCCGCCTTGGGGCGAGCCATAGCCTCGTATTGGGTTCTCAAGTTTTATTCTTATGGACCCTTTCCGACCGCAAAATGTAAGGGTAAACCCTTAAAAATCACGTAGGTGTAAGCAAATGTGAACATTTACACAATGAGACAAGAAAAACAGGAATAACAGTTGTAGTTTTGCTATCATAAATATACAAGAAAAATTATGATTAAGTTTCAGTAGCTGAAGTAGTTGGTATGCAACACACATGGTATTTGCGAGACATCCTGTTAGGTTTCCAATACATCTGGCCAGCGCAGCGGACCGACGACTCCCTACGTGCCTCGTGTCGCCAATCTGCAGTAAACGCCGTGCTAGTGTTAATGAAGCTTTTCTCCATTTAAAACTAACCATCTAAATGTGTGCAAAACATCTGGAGGAAAAATAATGGGTTAAGTGTGCACCCACTTAGCACGTAGGAAATCCTGCATCCCTACTAATATTATAAATGCGAAAGTGTGTGTGTGTGTGTTTGTCCTTCTTTCACATCGCAACGGAGCGTCGTATTGATGTGATTTTTTGTATGGAGATAGTTTAGAAGCTGGAGAGTGACATAGGTTATTTTTTCCAGCGGGGAAAACATCTAATTCCCACGGGAAAATTCAATATATTACATTTTCCTATAACCACGCGGGCGAAGCCGCGGGCATATCAGCTAGTCTGCCATAAAATTAAGTATGGATTATGTAGCCTTCAGATTATGCAAAAGTCTTAAAAAAAGAACATTATCAAACTCTCAACGTGTTTTTATTATTTTAACTTTGTAAGCACCTTAAGGTCTATTTTATGGCGACCATACTAGTGGTGCGGCCATAATAAGTAGTAGTGGTATTGTCAAAAGCAAATACCCAAATTCAAGCCTTATGCGTTTAAAGCTTTGCCTACGTGTGTGTTTGTTTGTGCTATCGGAACTGAAACACGGGTTCAAAGGGACGAAGTATTTTTAAAGCCAAACAAAAAACATTGTGTGTATTTACGAGATTCAAGATTTAAGATTTTTATTTGCAAGAACACAAATGATACATTGATCTTATATTTAAATTACATTTAAGGTGCTTAAATGTTCTGCTCTGCAATGTAGACATGCAAAAATTTCTATAAATAAAAGATTAATGACATGTTTAAATGTCAATAATATGTTTAATTACATTACATAACAGTACCTACACGACTGACTACAATCTCAATTTCTTTTGACATTTTGATGACTTTTTTTTTATTTAAACTATTACACAAAAAAAACAATGCAATGCAATGGACTTAATGCCAATTGTCATTTTCCACCAGTCAATCATGTTTTCACATACTACTACGACGTTTTAGGTGAAATATTTATTAGCTACTTACCAGTTCATTTGCATTAATATAACATTATTAAAGGAGAGGCGGATGCATGAAAGGCTCTAGACCTCAAGTTAATATTAAAATATAATTTACTATCAATTCTCTCTAAGATAATTACAAATTACGGTCCTTATGGTACACGTTTGTGGCAAACAGACCAAAAGTCAGAAAAAGGAACCTTCATAGATATTTGACACTATATGTACCTATTTCAATGGTCGTTTTACATATTTAAGCATTTAACCGACCAAAAAATTCCATAACATCTGGAAAGTGTCATTATAATATTGGTAAGGCCTCTTTTGCTTTTGGCGGGGCAGATTCCATGTATTCAAGTGTATTTTTATCCCGCATAATGTATTGTGTATGATTTCATCGTATTTAGCTAGACTGGGACTTAAACTTAAAGTATATTTTGTGAAGCTTCTTAAGCAGAATAATTAGTAGACCTATTGAAGCGTAAATTGGTAGCAATAACCAACCACAAACTTAAGAACCAACCAACTCCCGCGCCTATAATGAAGCATATGGATGATTAATCACGATTGATTAAGCGGTTCTCGAAATAATCATCTGCCAATATAAACGTGCCTTATCACACAAGCACAAACTTAATTAAATTGTTTGAGTAATGTATACCTTACATTGATAACCGTTATCGTTATATTAATGATTCTAATAAATAAAATTTAGTTTTGTTAAGAAAATTAATGATTTAGTTCTCGAAGCTTAAAAAACCTAGTTTAATATAATATTGTAATTTAATTGTGAAGTGGAATGTACAATATAACAAAATATAAACATTGATTCAAACAATAATATAATTGTATATCCAGCAAATTGGCTAGAATGAACGAATACGAATTCTTATGAATGAATATTCGATGTTTGTTAGAGACCTTATTAAAACCAATATCCCGGAGGCGGTTTTTTTATGTCTATTCTATTAATTAGTACTAACGAAAGCGTTTCGATTTTACTCCTGACGGAGTCAATTTATTTGGGAGTCAGACCGGTGTTTGCTGTTTATACTTAAATACTGGTAGAACCGGTGAAAGGACTTTTATCAAACCAAGGGTCGGTACTAAATCGAAGTGTCAGCTACAGTGCCCTTGCGCTTGACAATCCGGAGAAGTATGGTCCTTTGTTTCGCCCTGTAAAGGTCCATCCCAAGGAAAACCGCAATTTTTATCGTGTACAGGTTCCGTTGATGACACATTAATGTATATTTCCTGAAAGACTACTTTGCAAGTAGATGTTATTTTATATCTAAAACTTCTAGAACTTTTAGCAGCTAACTCTGCCAGTTGTTAATTAACTTTAAATAAAAACTCTCCTCAGCCGTATGGTTTCCAACACACCTAATCTTAATCTACTTAGCACTAGGATTTTTTTTAATTAATATTAATCTTTTTATAACAACTGGTTGGTACATTGATCTTGCATTACGATGATTGTCCGAAACACACTCCACGTTACAAGTAGGTATCGAAGAAACAGTTTCAGTGAAATGGTCATTTTGTAACTATAAATCACATAAACTTGGTACAAGAACCGTCGGTAAAAAAAATATATTTCAATCAATCAATCAATCAATCAAAACATTTATTCGTGACAAACACAACACAGATAATAATAAAAAAAGCACATTTCCTTTTTGTCACGAAATGGACCCAGCTCAGCATGTTGCTAGCTTTGCAGCCAGCGCTGCAAAGAATATTATTAAGAGAATTTATTTAAGAGAATTTTCAATACAGAACGTTTACATATTACACGATTGTTATAAAGTAGCATAATTACAATATGGAATGAATGCACCATTAGCATTTGATATTATAATTCCCAGAAAAAGAGTAAAAATTTGCTAGGAGTGAATTTTCAAGTGTCGTTCATTTTGCCAAACTTGGTACCAAGTAGTATATGTCCCTTACACAAAAACACTATAACTTGTTTCATCTACTCTGCGATCGTTGCTTTCCTGTCATTAGATTTGTAATATTATGCTCTCGAATCGATTGGTATTAAAATCTTCTTCATTAGCATGCAAATTATAGTACTCTCTAACCGTTCATATTATAATACGGCAATCTGGCGTCTACACCGAGAGCACGACCATCGTCGGCGAGGTGCGAACACCGTTACCCCTACCAACGGAAGTCTAAAAACTGTAATAGTCGTATAATACTATAAGTTGGATCGAGTTGGCAGTGTTCCAGTTGTTAAACTACCTATAATTATGTATGTTAATACGTGCGAGGTGGTTCAGATACCGTCTAACGACTTCCTTTGATAAAAATAAAGTTGCGTTGAAATTTTAGTTCCGTAGTTGCAAGTTTATTGCCGAATTGCGTGCGAAGTCGTGCAATCAACGGTCGCCATCGCCCTTTATATAGACATTGATTTAATTTACATACAAACGTGATGGAGATGATAGTGATAATCAAGACGTTGCAGCGGTGCTATTGGGGTCATGTCATGATTGGCACCCTGGTGAAAAGCTGAACGCACTATCAGCTTTAGTGTCAGCAATACCGTACCATATTCACCGGTAAATATACTATTTCTTAACGAGGGACTAAATAGCATATAATGATATCTAGCGATCTACTGCTATTAATAATGAAATACCTAAATTTTGTGAAATGTGAGTTTCTTGCTTTGTATGTTTGTATTGAAGAGTGAACTCCGGAGCTGCTCTTCCGATTTTAAAAATTTTTTCACCAGCATGTTTTGTGTGCATTTGTTCTTCGGAATTGGATTTTTTCTATACTGTGGATCTGTCTGGATCGCGCGAGCAGCTAGTGAATTATTAACCACATCATTTTAATCTCTACTTCTCACGCTCATGAATGGTAGGTATCTTTGTGCAGGGCGTAGGCTGCAAAAATTGAATTTTACTCTCCTGTGCATAAATTCAAAGTTAATCTTTCTCCAAAAGTGATAATCAGGCCCAGCGGTCGTTTCCCAGCGCACCACCCTACCATAAGCTACACAAAGACAATTAATTAGTTTCTCTGATGAATAGTTGTATTAAGTCTAAGAACTTGTGTGGTGAATATTAGGTTTAGGCCTTTTTTACCACGATGGTCGGCCTGCCTGTGAGTAGGCAACCCCTCTCTATGGATGTTTGCGACTCCAGAAAAGTCATTAGCGCTTTGGTGATTTGGCGCATTTATTCACCAGAAACACAACACCACACATAGTCAACATTCACAGCAAGTATTGGTTTTATTACGGCTGCGGTCGCCTGTAAGGTGGAAGTACCTCCCCAGTTCGGCAGCTCCAAATAAGATCAGGATGGCTTTCCGCTGTTCCCTACTTTTCGACGTTTTAAGCCGCTCTTGTGCACAAAGTAAAAATCTTCTTAGAACAACAATCGTAATGGGCGACGCCCACCGCACCACCCCACCATAGCTTCATCCACTCGTTTAATTTGTTTCTTTGAAATTTACAGTCTACTAACTTTTATATCTAAGGTTAAGCCTGTGGTTGGAACAAAATTGTATTTGGTTGTATGTAAACAGAAACATGAATTTATTAAATAATTAGGCTTTTTAAAAAGTATCCAAATATGCGGGATTTGTGAACGAACGTGTGACAGGTTTTCAAGCTTTGTTCTAAAGCGAGTGCGACGGTCGTTCCGACTGCCATAATTGTGAGGCGGTGTGGTTATCCAGTTCATTACGTATGTTCCATGTTTGCCGGTTTCCTAAGTTCCTGATAGTAAGAAAGTCGTAAAAACTTTAAATCTCACCGTCACAATGAGAATATATGTTACAACAAAGTTTTCTCCATTTTCCTTTAAGCCTCCTCGAAAGTATTTAAAATCCTATGATATGGGCGAAACCGGTCTCAGAGAAGGGTACCAACGGGCGGTACCTATACAGGATGTTACAAAAATACCCCTAGAGCCGAAAGAGGGCTAATAGGTCCCTTCTAAAGATTCTATTGGCAATATTTGAAAACCGTAGTCCACAAAAAAGTGATCCACAAAAAAAAAAATTGAATAAAACATAATCAACATTGAAACGCAACCCTGAAAACGTAAAACTAAAGAGTAGACTACTCAGAAAGTTATTTACATTTTTCTCTGAGAGTTAAATGACAACAACCATAAGTACCATAACTGAGTAAGAGTACATACTCTGTGTAGCATATGCTCATGTGTCCCAATATGTGACGAATCGGCACCAACACGAAATAGTCTTTTAGTTGTTAAATGTAATAAGAATATGTCGATGAAGATTTAAGTTTAGTTTTTTTAAGTACGTAAAGCGGTTTGATTTCTTTCTATTGAGATTGCAAAACTGCTCAGAATAAAATGATTTATTTATTTTTAAACTAGACACAACATATTATAAATAAGAAAAGTTAGTATTCTATTAAAATAATCTATAAACATTCAGTTTGACTGAAGTGACAGGTTATTAGGGTTTGCACTTTTTTTCGGTTAAATAAATATTTATTTTTCATGGGATACACATTAGAAACACGTTGTAAAAGGAACTTAATTAAAGATTTCCAATAAAGCCTTTAAAAAAAGAAGAGCTAAAGATTTTGTGTATGATACTCGAATTGGATGTTAGAATATTTACTATCATTTAGTACATATTTAAAGACTATTACATATTTTGCAACATCCCCGTAAAAGTTAGCCCTAAATGTTTCCTAGGATTAAAAGATAATTCTCTGTGAGTTCAAAAGCACTTACCCCTTTTAATCATGATCCAGGCAAAAGTAGGCATTAAACACAAAAAGCCCATATAAAATGTAACCTCCTCTCGACGCTCGCATTCCAGATACTGTCAACCCGCATTACCTAATCTGGTTTATAGAGTTTTGTCGAACTTTACTACCTCGTAAATTAAATTTAGTTACTTTTTATGGTTTTGAAATGTATATGGTTTAATATGTAAGTTTAGGTGAGGTATAAGCAATTGGTAGTATGTATAGATAGTAGGTAGGTAAGAACTTAATCAATAAACGAGTAAATATTGGTTTTACCATTATAAATCTGTTTATACTGTATTGAATGTAGTGATTTTGTTTGAATTGTTTTCTGACCAAAGAAAAAAAATAGAATAAGTTTCTATCGAACGTTCTAAATTTATCCATTGGTTCTAAATGTTTTAAAATTATCAACATAACTATTTTGGCATAAGAAATAGTATTTTATTTTAGTAGGTAATATGAACATCACAGCATTAACAAAATAGAGACAGATATACCAACAGATAGAGTATTTCGCATTTATAATATTAGTATGGATGTCCTACGTCTATTGTGTATTATGCTATATTACTGGAAATTTTAGTCAAAATCAGTTCTACCTGTATTGTCAAGAAATATTATCTTATGGCAAAAGACGCAGAACTTTCCATTCCCGTCCCCATATAACGGTATTACAGAATTTGACTGACTAATCTAACCTAACCAACATTTCTGTAGCAGTTCACTTCAGTGAAGGTCGCAGATCTAACCTAACCTAAACTAATTTCTGATAGCAGTTTGGTTTCGTAAGTGTCGCAGTTCTAACCCAACCTAACCTACAGTAGTTAGGATCTGTATACTGAATAATTACCTAATGGCTTATTTTAATCAAAAATGTTATTTGTGTTTGACGAAATTTTGCTAATCAATCAATTATTTTACTGGTTGACAATTCATCAGGCGGACTAATATTGGTTACATTGCTGATTGTTTGTAACCTTCTTTGCAAGTCAAGAGTTTAATTAAGCCCGATTTTATTTTAATAAATTAAATATTGTATGCTAGTCACATTATTTAATAGCTAATTTTTGTTGTGAACACATTATAATATCAGTGAACCACAATGTGTCCCCTTAACAAACCGTACTAACAGATACAATTTTCTATCTTAAAAAATGATTTCTTATAAACATTAAGCCCCCATTCTAAGCTCTTTCGACTTCATATTAGTAATTCCACATGTACTACAATCCACAATTGATTCTTGATACAAACATTGAAACCTTTTTTAAACCTACTGAAACCTTTTGTAAGTAAAGCAGCTCAAGCTTCATATGCGGGTTGTACAGTCAAGGGCACCAATGAATGTATACACCACAAAGTCCCAAAAATATGTAAACAGACCCTATTTCTTCAACAATAATGTATACACCAAAAAGTCCCAAAAATATGTACACAGACCTTATTTCTTCAACAATAGAGTTTATTTATGAAACTTTGAGTGAATACATATTGGCGCCCTTGACTATACCTAATGCAAAAAAAACTGTAATAATCATGGAAAAAGAGCATAAAAAATGTGTATATCTTATAAGATACAATGTCAAGAAAAGGGTGGATTGCATTTTGAAGAACCACTGCAAATAAAGGTTGATTTACTCAAGATGCTTGATGAAAATGATGAATGAAGATTATATGATATCATAAATTTGCACCCGTGTGGTGTCGGGTTAGAATTTCACCACCCCCTTTCTTCCCGTGGGTGTAAAAGTCGACTAAGGGACCAGGGTTGAAGTGTGTTGTGGGCGACGGGCTAGCAACCTATCACTGCAATATCACATTTTGTCGATCTTAATACCCACATTTATGCTAAAAGTGGCGCTGGAATATACGTTTCATGTGCTCTGCCAACCCCTTTTGGGAATAAAGGCGTGAATGTATGTATGTGTATAAATTTGCAACCAGTCATGGACAGCTTCCAAGTTCAAAATAACTTAACTTCCAAATAAACGCCCCTATTTACCCCTATTTCATCCCTTTAAAGCACAAATATCCAATAATGCTTCAAGGGAACCTTTGTTTATTTGGAGCCGCAAAGCGAAATCTCAAATTTAATAGATGAACCTTCAAAAATAGCGGATTTCCATACGTTTCCTCCCCAATTCACTTCTACTTCAAAAAATCCTTCCTTAGTGCACCTATGTCCCTTAAAAGAATATGCTTCTATCTTCAGTGGTTTAGTTTGGCTGTGCTTTGTCTATCAGTAGTTAAGTAACGGTCCTATTTTATGTATGTAAATAATTTATTACCCGAGAACATTTTCTTTTTTCATTCCAGTTTGATATCAGTGTTCCATGCGTTATTCTCTACCTCCAGGGCAGGAACTTTCATTTATGTAAAATAGACAGAATAGGGATATCCCTTCAATATCGTTCTTTTTTCACGTCTCTGTCATTCTGATTTTAATAGGAACAAGGAGACATCCCTATGACATCACACTTTGTCATGTAATAACTTTGATACCAGTCATATTGGAAGCCCCAAATACTGCAACAATGTTTCACGCATTAAAATACGGCTGCATCACTCATCAATATATACGATGGGCAATTTGTTTGTCGTCCGCCCGTGTCGCCGCTTGAGCCTGACAGATGCCTCAGTAACAAAATATGTGTACGCATCACGCTCTCATAAACGAGCTCAAACATTAATCCCTTAACAAATTACGCTAACAGTACAAACATACACAAATACAGTCACCACACACATTAATATATTTTACAATAGCATATGCCTGTGCCTTCGTCCGCGTATTATAAATAGAAGAGAGTAGAGACTGCTCGATCCCACAGTCAAACTGTGCAAACGGTTTTGCGGGACCCTGTACTTGTTTATGTTGTATTATCGTTTCTTTCTTAATAAATAAAATAAATAATCATAATAATAATTCCCGTATCAACTTTCATCAACAATTTCATCCCTCTGAGGGATGAGTTTTGGATAAAAAGTATTCTGTATGTTGATGTAGGTAATGACCTCCATCCGAAATCTTGATCCGTTCAGACATTATTGTGTGATTGAATATCAAACATCAAAACATTCAAATATACATTTAGTAGGAATTCTCAACGATGGATGAAAATCCAATGTTTATAACATTATTTTGGTAATTAATATTATGAAATATGTAGGTCAAGTTCGGAAAGCTACCACTTATCAATCATTCGAAATGAAAACGAATGAAATGTTCTCTAACTTTTAAACTATGCTCTTGAATTATCTCGCTTCATTATAATTCGGTTTATTTTAAATTCGGTTGTCACATTTCTTGAAACAAAAAACAGAGCTAAGAACTAATTAATCGCCAGACCTTTATTAACGAAGCAATTTTTGCTGGGTCTTAATTTTGAATACCAACAATGGAAAATAAAAATGGAGTAGCGTCGCGTCCCGACTCCCTAATGAATGAGGAGTAATTTCAGTTTAAATAAAGGAGAGAACAATAAAATACCCATTTTAAAAACAGTACGATGAGCAAATTGCCGTGGCATCCCATTTAGAGACAATGAGAGAAAACTGTTAACATTGCTATTCCCATTACAGCGATAACGAATTGCACAGTGCTAAGGGTAATAAATAAAACACCCAATACTGTGGACAGAATGAAAACGGTTGGGATTTGTAGAACTATGCGACGTATCGCCCCTCGTTAGGCAGCGCGCAGGATGGCATCATTGTCATGTCACATGAACGTGCTTTCACCTAAAGTCCTTTTAGACACATTTTCGCGATCGGATATTTTCAACGCCTTTTTTACGAGTTTTAATACTTTGTCATTGTATTCGTAGTGAAAAAACTGCAAGATGAGTAAGTGCCCATCACAAAATTGGAAGGTAATGATTGGCTCGGGCCCAACCGAGCGATCTGCGAGGTACGTGCGCTATCTGATGCTGGACGAGTACTTATTCCGCAATACGTAGGTATCTATTTATATCGGCAAGAATACAAATGTCTTGCCAAATTGTCTACCATCGAACTAGTCCAATCCGGAAAGCAATTTCGCAACCAATTCGTTTTGTAAGCGGATCAAGAGGCCGACCTTAAATATGGCTATTAAATCGTTTTCGCCGAGCCCAACATTCGTCTCTATAATGCGAACTCCCAAAGTTTACAAATTAGAAACTCTTATCGATTGAATTGCTAACTTGCCTATCTATTTAGGGCGAGCCTGCTCTCTTCGACCTTACCTAAATTGAAGAGACGAGCTCGACTCAGGGGTTATTCGGGCAAATTTAATTTTGCAAGTAGGCAATAACGATATGCGACTGGTACAGCGATATGAGAAAATGTGGAAATACAATTTGCGTAGATAGAATAATGGTTGAATATATTCCGTTTCAGGGTTGACAGGTGACAAACAAAATTTCGTCATTCTAACAAGGGAAGGTAATTGGCTCTATCCAGAGCATTAACATAGATGTACACTTAAGAAACGTAACAAATACAATAATGTAGATGCCTGTCTAAGCATCTTCTTTATTATATTTGCAATAGATGGCAAGGCAATCAAACGAGGACCAAATAGTTTCATGTATTCAGTTCGAACATCTGGCGCCATATGTCAATGTCTAAAATACAAAGCTGCCAAACTGCCGATTGGCTATAGGGGTGTATTCTTTTAGGGTGGCAACTTGAATTACATTGTTCTAAATTAAATAAAGATGCGTGAAAGGTAATGAACTAATATCGATCTCAATCTGTGACAGAAGGGAAGAATACTCCTTCATCTCTTTTTTTCTTCTCTTTGTGACCAACTCAATAATACCTCAGACACAGATTTAGGTTTACGTTTTTCCTGTGGACATTGTCAAAGTAACTATTACAACCAAATTTTTGATTGGACGGGTTAGTCGCATAAACGGCGTCCCTTTCTATATTACTAGCTTCTGCCGCAACTCCGTCTACGTGAAACTGGTTTATACCGTAGCTCCATAAATATCATCCCTTAGGGGATGATTTCCGGGATAAAAACTATCATATGGCCTTTCCGGGAACTATTCATATACGATTTTTCATCTAATTCGGTTCAGCGGTTTAAGCGTGAAGAGGTGAAAAACAGACAGACACACTTTCGCATTTATAATATTAGTATGGATTACGCGAACAAAACATTATTTTACTCGTATAGGCACGTAAGCTCTTAACTATTGAACGCAGGAACGACGAATTCTGTTTTGTGTATTAGATAAGTGTCCCCGTGTGGTGAAGGGTTAGATTAGTACCAGCCCCTGTCTTTCCATGAGTGTCGTAGATAAGAGGTAATGACGGGATAGGGTTGCAGTGTGTAGAAGCGATGGGCTAGTAACCTTTACTTACTACAATATCACATTTTTCGTCATCTCTGCAATTGGGTAGGTAAAAATACACTCCTATAGCCAATCGGCAGTTTGGCAGCTTTGTATTTTAGACATTGACATATGGCGCCAGATGTTCGAACTGAATACATAAAACTATTTGGTACTTTCCTCATTTTAAAATTTGTAACGTTGTAACAACAATATACTTTAAATTATAAAATATAATTAAAATCATAAAAACATGTGAGATATAAATTATAAAAATATATATCGGCCAAGAGCTAATTTAAAGATAGCAAAAGAATACTTACACTTTAGTAAAATAATAATTGTAACAACTAGTACCTACTTAAACGAAGTATTTTTTACGACCAAACCAGCAATTGACGTGATTGGCCGTACAACGGTTAGTACGGAGATAATGCTGTGACGTCATAATACTATGCCAATTAGAAATGAGTCGTTTCGGCGGACCATTTTTTGTGTCATTTTATGTGCTCTAATAAACATTTGATTCACACAGAAAATGGCTTGAATAGCACCTTGAAAAAAAATGGCCAAGAAGTTAATTAATTTACAAAAAGATTAATTTTGGGAATACAGGCTTGATTTTATGTACGAGTATGTTATGTTGAAGTTACATAGCCCATTAATCGTCAAATCAATTCGTTGTTTATATATATTATAGTTGTTTATATTTTTTGCATTTTATATTGTCAGTTTACGTAATTTTGGTTTATATTTTAGTAGCTGCCGCCCGCGACTTCGTCTGCGTGGACCAGTGATAAAACTATCCTATATTTTAATCCAGGCTATAAACTATGTTCGTGCAAAATTTCACCCAAATCGGTTGAGCCGTTTAAGCGTGATTGAGTAACAAACATCCAAACATCTAAACATCCAAACTTTCGCATGTATAATATTAGTAGGATTAAAAGGGTCAACCAACTTATGTTGTTGTTATTCTGTCCCGTCAGCGTGTAGTTACAATGGCGCAGTTTTTATTTTTTAATTGGACAATATGCACTCGCAAAATATCAGAGTAGTAGTTGTTGGCCCAATAAAGCTGCATCCATACTATTATACTATATTATATTATACTATCCATACTATATACTTACTATATACTATATACTTATACTATACTATAATATTAAATGCGAAAGTGTGTATGTCTGTCTGTTACCTCTTCACGCTTAAACCACTGAACCGATTGAGATGAAATCTGGTATGGAGATAGTTTGAATCCCGGGAAAGGACATAGGATAGTTTTTATGCCGGAAATCATCCCCTGAGGGGATGAAATGGGGGATGAAAGTTTGTATCGAGCTACGATATAAACGAGTTCCACGCGGAAGGAGTCGCGGGCAAAAGCTAGTATTTCTATAAATTCTCGCCTATTTCTATTTTATCCAAATACTGGAAAGCTTTGTTTTGTTCGTATAGAGTATCCGGAACTACCCATGCGAAATTAAAAATCTTTCACCACTACCAGCATTCTCTGTTAGAAGCAGCCAGCGGCAGCTTGTTTAGATAAGATAAGATAAGATAAGATAACGATTTATTAGACAATCAAACACATATTATATAGACACTATCCGTTGGGCTCCAAACTAGGCTGAGCCTGTATCTTGGGACCCACTGAGTCGGTTAACGTTGGGCTCCAAACTAGGCTGAGCCTGTATCTTGGGACCCACTAAGTCGGTTAACGTTGGGCTCCAAACTAGGCTGAGCCTGTATCTTGGGACCCACTGAGTCGGTTAACGTTGGGCTCCAAACTAGGCTGAGCCTGTATCTTGGGACCCACTGAGTCGGTTAACAAATCACTTAAGCATCACATGTCACAAGGATCACGACATGTTTTAATATTAATTTGGGCAACAAAAGCGATTAAAGGTACATACTGCAATATTTATGCGAGTGAATAATTGGACAAACCGTGAAGCTGAGTGGATGGGTGGAACTGACTTGACGTATGTCGCTTGTCACATTAGGTGTCGGAAAAATCGGCCGACAACACAGCAAAAAATACCTTTCCTCATAATAAGATGAGGAAAAAAACGTAAGGGCATTATCGGAACTGAAACAAATAGCGACCTTCTAAAAATACTGATTCGTATAGCAATTACACAATATTGCGTAACCACTGAAAGAAATCAGAGATTAAGACGCTGTCAACACCAAAATGCCCTTGAGGATTTGGGATAGCGCGCACACTGTCTCTTTGTATCGGAATAAACGAGAGCGAGTGTTACTGGGCGGCCCGGTTTTTGAATATAATAGTAAATAAATATTGAAATAAAAACAAAGTGTGGATTATTTGTGAAATGAAAAATGAAAAATGAAATGAAAATGAAAATGAAAATATTTATTTCCTTAAAAAGTTTACACAAAATAAGTATCAAGGTTGGGACTTCCTATTAAGTATATAAATACCTGTGCCAGGGAGTCCCGCTCCTCTATAACTGAAGTAGTTATATAAAAGAAAATAGAAACAAATTTATATTTAATAAACTAAAGTATTTGGAAAATGTAGTTAAGTGATGTGCATAAGCATGTATTCGTGTGTGCATGTGTGCGTGTGTGCGTGTGTGCGTGTGTGCGTGTGTGCGTGTGTGCGTGTGTGCGTGTGTGCGTGTGTGCGTGTGCGTGTGCGTGTGCGTGTGCGTGTGCGTGTGCGTGTGCGTGTGCGTGTGCGTGTGCGCACGTGTGAAATATGAGGTATGTTTCGGTATGAATATGTTGACTTCATGTTTTTAATTGCAGACCCATACGTCAAAAAAATAAAGACATAGAACCGTTTCATGATGATTTTAAGACCAATCTTTGCAATTATTTTCTATCTAGCCGATTTCGTCCAATCGTGTATCGAGCCCGTCCGAAGTCTTTGAAATATGGTGAATATTAACATATTTTTTTGATGTGCTAGAACAAATAGCTTTTCTTAAAAAAACTGCTTAAATTTCAACAAAATTAGTTCTTGTCAGCCTCTTAACATTTGAGTTAAACGTGTTTCGCGCAATCAACGAAGGTTTATTAGGCTAAGTTCTCATGAACGCGCGTCAACGCGCGATGGCGATTCAAATGATAGGCGGCTTGCGCGTGACAGTCTGGCATCAACATTTAGTGAGAATGGACGTGGAGGAGACAATTTGCTTGTGGGTTTTTTCATTCGAATCTGACTACTTTTGATTTTCCCTATATATTTTACTATGGAGCTCAATTTGTGGGCACCGTTTAGGTCTTAGAGCATGTTCTTAGTATATACTCTGTAATTTTTTTCAACTGTGTCAACCCCTTTTAACACATTCATTGCCCAGAATCGCTACGCGCTACGCTCGTAGCCGATCCCGTGGTTTTCCTCGTATGTAGCGGAAAGCGACTACGGCGGTCTGATGCATATGTGTCGTCATGGGCCCTGAATGGGTTAACCCTCTTAGAGGATGGATTAAAAAAGCTCTGCGATTTGTTATCTACTGTTTAACCGAAGTTACAGTTCCCTTCCTTTAAAATTGTCTTGTTCCCATGATGAATGTCTTCCCCATACAAACATTGCACCCCTTTTTCCCCTTCAAAAGTGGAATTTTCTGAAACGCTGAATGTACTTATTTTGTATTAAGTAATCTTTTTACAAAGTTTCAAGTCTCTAGCTCAAAAAAGTATTCCCCATACAAACCTTGAATCCCTTTCCACCCCCTTAGGGCTGGAATTTTCTAAAACGCTGAAAGTACTTATTTTGTAATCGAATAAGTAATCTTTCATCTATGTTTCAAGTCCTAAGTCTAGTTCAAAGAAAAGTGTTCCCCATACAAACATTGCCCCCCTTATTTACCCCTTACGGAGTAGAATTTTCTAAATCGCTGAAAGTGCTTTTTTGTATCTTAATAAGTAATCTTTCTACAAACTTTCAAGTCTCTAGGTCGATTAAAAGTGTTCCCCATACAAACCCTGGCCTCCCTTTTTAACCCGCTTAGAGATGTAATTTTCTAAAACGCTGAAATAATTTATTTTGTATTCTAATAGGTAATCTTTCTACAAAGCTTCAAGTCTCTAGCTCAACTAAAAGTGTTCCCCATATAAACCGCTTGCACCTCGTTTCAACCCTCTTAGGGGTGGAATTTTATATAACGCTGAAATTACTTATTTTATGTTTTAATAAGTTATCTTTCTACAGTTTCAATTAAGGCTCAAATAAAAGTGTATTCCATACTAACTCCTTTTTAACCCCCTTAGGGGTGGAATTTTAAAAACGCTGAAAGTACTTATGTTGTATTCTAATAAGTTACCTTTCTACAAAGTGCTAAACAAAAGTTTCCCCCATACAAACATTGCACCCCTATTTAAGCCCCTTATAGGGAAGGAATTTCCAAAAATCCTTTCTTATCCCTTGCCTACATACATTTAAAGTTTCTAGTGTCAGTAGTTTCGGCTGTGCGTTGATGAATCACTAAGTTAGTCAGTCAGTCAGTCAGCACTTCTTCTTTAATAGATATTATATATTTTACTATTTCCCCTTTAAACGACATCAGATGATATGCGCTGTATCCCGTAGCAATGTCGCGTAGCGCGTAAACGTGTAGCCGAAAACCGTAGACGTTTAACTCGCACATTCACTACCAAGAATCGCTACGCGCTACGTAGCCGATCCCGTATTATGATCGGCCTTATCACGCGATAAGTGACAAGATAGAGAGTCCGTCTCGTTCTATCGAACGGTGTCAGCCAGTGTCGGACGCGCTATCTTGTCACTTATCGTGTGATAAGGCCGTCCATGCTACGGGGTCTGGTAGCGAAAGTCTTAAGCGTGTTGGTGGCAATCAAGTTGACATTGCTCCGCTGTCGCTCGTCCACGAATCTGGCAACTGATCCTTCGATCTATTCTACTTATCCTGCTTAAGTTGCTTAATTCGATCAATAGCCATTTGGCTGCCTATAGGTGCGTGTTATTGTACTGATTAATTGTTATTAGTAGCGCGCAGTCGCTTTGACGCGTTCGTGTTGGGCTAGCCAAGCGTGAAAGCAAGCGCTTGCAACAAATTTCAATGTAACCCATTCAAGGCCAATGACTCATATAAGAGATGACTCTTATATGAGTCAGAGGCCTGAGCCTCTTCGAGCAATTTCCGCGCAAGCGAAAAAGATGCTGCTACGCGCTACGGCAACAAATACACCGCGCCTGAGCTGGCTAAATTAATAAATAGGACGATTATTCTAATTCATTGATAGAAATCAAATAAATTACATTGATCAGCGTTTGTTTTTATAATTAAGACTGTCTATTTTCGTTGTGAAAACTTGGATGCCATAATATATAATGTCTTTAAATTAAAATAAGTTTAATCTGAACGCCGCTATCTTCTCTAAACGTAAGAAAAAAGTTGAACGTAAAATGCTCAAAAATAAAGCAGCCGTGTTAAGTTACATAATTTGTACTGCGCTTTATTTTTAAGTGCTTTACTTTAGATTTGCTCATTCATTGATGCGACAACCTTAATTCGTTTAGTAGCTAAATATTTTTAGAGTTGTGTTATTTTCTGCTGAAACGAACCAAGATGCAGTTTAAATTAACAGCGAGATACTTAGGGTTAGGTAGTGAGTCGGATTTACGGACACCATCTTTCATCTATGTCGTGTCAGAAAGAGTGCGCGGAACACAATGGAAATAATTTGAATTTTGAAGTGTAATCCCCCATGACACCAAGCGGAATCGATACGCTGTATTTAGACATACTTATTTTAAGCTTATTGATGTAAATCAAATTTCTTTACTTGTCGGTATACTGTCAGTATTACATTTGCACAGTACAGTATTGTATTATGCTGACGCCTATTCTAACCCCAACACCACACAGGGAAAAAAAATCCCCAAGAAGCTCGACGCTCCATACAAATACAGTTTGGTTCTAATTTTAAAACGGTGTGCTGAAATAACATGAATGTATATCATAATTTCTAGCACCAGATACTAGTTTCCGACCGTATATGTTATTTAAGCATTCCGTTTTAAAATGAAACAAAACTACGTTTGTATGGAGAGCCGTAGTCAAGTAACTGTCTATGTATTATTTACATGCTAATAAACATGGAACAGTTAACGCAAAAAATGGAATTAGCTGGAAATAAGAGAAGTACCGCTGAAAATGAGAAAATTTCAAAAAACGCTGTGAAGAGAGCTCGTGTTACCCTCGCTGCAGAATAGATGTTTCGTGAAAATTAACCAATTCCAGTGATGTGCTTGAACGGTGACACTCACTTAGAACGGAACTGACCTGACTCAAAAAAACGTCAAATTCAGCTGTATCCATAGATCGACTCTAAACGACCTATTGCGACTTCAAATCTTTACTTGCGTTTTTCCAAAAAGGTGTGTTTTTTAATTAGGTCGGTTCCGTTCTAAAGGTCCGATATGGAATCGTAGTTTAATACTAAGGTATTGCACAACGTTACACGTAAAATGCAGCGACATTTACACGGAATTGGAGATGGATGAAAATGATATATTATGCACTATTGTATTTTACATTAATTAGTCGTGCTTAGTACCCAGAACATAGATTATTCCGGACGTTATTTAATGCAATCCACGCATCAACAAAACAACTTTGACGTAAATGGCGATAATAGTCAAAATTAACCTGCCACAGTAGGTAAAACGTAGTTGGTATACCCATCGTGATTCGAGTTCGTCCACTAGCAATGAATGGTTTGTTAAAACTAATTTGTTATCTATCTAGCGGTTTATTGTTATAATCATATAATTAGTTAAATACGCTATCGATTTTTCCAGCCCAATTTGAATGGAATAATTTGCGTTAAAAGGTCACTACAATTTCGCAATATAAAAACACAATTACGTATGACTACTTCCGTCACACAAAACATGAATTACGTCGGAAAACCCGTTTTTGTCAATGGAACCGTTGGGCAGCAATTAATTGGCTAATATCGAGTTATCTATGTGACTGCCAGTGCCAGTACCGGATGTCTCCGGACGCCCACGATTGACGCACATCCGAGCAGAAAGCTCATTAGTTTACTTTCGAGCAGTTTCGGAAAAGATTGCCTCCTGGAGTATATATTCTACTCGTCCTCTAGTTTAATACGTAGAAGTCATTCATTTTTTTTTATTCAAATAACAATCACTACATTCACAAATCATCATGCTCCCAGCGTTATTCCCGGTCGTGACCTAAACGAGCCTGGGGCCCGTTTTGACAGCTAATCCCGAGATTTGGCAAAGGCACTAGTTTTACGAAAGCGACTGCCGTCTGACCTTCCAAACCGGAGGGAAAACTAGACCTTATTAGGATTAGACCGGTTTCCTCACGATGTTTTCCTTCACCAAAAAGCTAACGATAGATATTCCGTACATCAATTACTAAAACCTCATTGGTAGGTACGAGCCAGGATTCGAACCCACCCAGTGACTAGGCTACCGCAGCTACATTTACAAACGTAAACTATATTTAGTATAATACGGTGTTTGACAACAGTGAAAATAAATAGTTTTTTTTTCACTAGCTACAGATAAACATTACCAAAATACTCGGAAACTATAAATCTTTCATTACTGTTTGCTACTTTAAGATTAAGATAATTGCGTTAATTTTGTATTAAGGAGTAATACCGCTATATATAATAAAAAATGTACAGTTTCGAGCCAAATTTGAACCACTGGCATACAGGCCCGTCGCTACTAACCAAGTAAGCTAACTAACCAGTGCATTCAGCCTGCGTGCAGGCGTGCAAAACATTTTTTGAGGAGCGACGAAATTCCATAATAATAATCATAAAAATTAGCATTAATAAATCAAAATTATAATAATATCAAATGCAAGCAAGAATAACAATGTCAAATAATAATTAAATTAAAACAAAAATTACAGTTACAACAATTAAGAGAAGCGGAGAGAAAATAAAAATAAAAATTAAATAACATATCAATCAACATGTCAAACACAATCCAAAATATTCTTTAAACACTATAAAAGCATTTGTCCAGAAGCCAGGTTGTCAATTTGTTCTTAAAGCTATTTTGTCTTAACAATTTTAGGTCATCAAGTAGTTTGTTATATATTACTACGCACATGTTATAAACATTCTTATTATCTATCGGAAAAATCTGTCTGTCTGTCAACTAAATCTTTCAATCAGTTCCTTCTTACTATGTCTCCTTCGGGAGGCGTGTAGCGACATCTACCTTACTTTACTTAGGCGTATTTAACGTGACCAACGTCTCAAATTATATTGAGAAATCATCAGTAACAAATAGACAAATACCGTCATAAAACCACTATTCAATTCCGAGAAACTACATATGTAGTAACCATTTTGGAGACATAATTCCACAATTATTTGTGGCTAGGAGATGTTTATCGAATTCTGATATCTTGGCAATCCTCCAATCCAGAAATGCGTCCGGTGCAGTTGATAATATGATATACTTACACCGTGCAATTTTGATTTAAAGAATGACTAAACATATTTATCAATGGTTAAGTCAAATATTTTAGCCACTAATTTCGGTATGAAATAACTGTGTGGAGCACGCCAATTCGCTATGTTAATTGCCCAATACGGAGTTATCAGCGAATGTGTGGCATGTTGGCAGCAACCACCGGATATCATCTGCCGCCGCTACCTCCCGAGCGACATTCGCATGCCCAGAAAATTCGTTACATGACCACCGTGTCAGATTACATATATGTTTTCTTCACGTGTTCCATTTCTCTTCCTAGGTTATTTTCGTGTTTTATCGAAATCACAAATTCAATCTCTCTGAGAGAAAGTAATTGAACGAACGAACGAAGTTCTCCATTTCAGCGTGGTCAAAAAAGACGTCGTAGTATGTCCGGCTGTCCCGCTCGTTCTCCTCTACAAGGTCGCATTTGTCAACCGATTCCCGTAAAATTTTGTGAGCAGGCTTGCCGATTTCTACAGCTAAACAAAGCATTAGTGTTACGTTCGTTTTCTGAACTAAACTTATAACTGCTCCCCTTTCAAAAAGACATCGTACAAAAATAAAAGAATATTTAGCAAAAACATGGAGCAATTTAAGATTGGCTTAAAGAATATACACTGGCATGATATTATCTTCCCCAGTATTGATGTAAATATAAATTACAATAATTTTCACACTAAACTTCAAGAAATTTTGGAAAAATACATTCCTATACAGCGTATAACGTGTAAAGTTAAGAGCGTGCAAACAAAAAGTTCGTATTTTAGCTAACGTAAGGCTTTTTCAAAGGCCATAGTTTCGTTCAAATGATTGCATTGTTAAAGTAAACTACTGTTTTGTATAGACAAACTCTTATTCTAGACCATACCATTGCTATAATTCTATTTATATAAACGGTTATTTAAAACAACCAGGTTTCCGTCGGAGTGTTTTGCAAAAATACGTGTCAGAGCTATCTTTCAGGTAGAATATGTCCATTTTAAACTTTCAAAAATGTATCGTTGTTTGTATATATAGTCTTTTAGTACATAACAATCGCACTAGTTCTAAAATATTGGTTTTTCCTAATAAGAAATAGCACTACATAATGTCTAATTCGGTTAGTTTAAACATTTTTTTATTCACGTATTTGATGATGTTTTGGAAATCAAACATTTTATTATAAAACTACAGGACTTGTTTAATATTGCGTGATATTTTTTTACGCTTATGGATGACCCAGTTAATTTAGCCCATTTTTTTAAAACCACTATATAGCCGCGAGCGAAAACGTTGTTCAATTCCTAGACTCGGATCATAGGCCAGTCCTTTTGAGACTAGGTCCTCACCCCAATAGTACTGCTCGAACCAGGACACTCGTGGACTGGGACAAGGTGCAAACAGGTCTCTTACAGACAGATCCCCCCTTGCTTAGAGACATCCCAGACAATATAACTACAACCGAACAGACAGACCAAGCGATCGATTCGTTCACCAACTACCTCAACGCTGTACTGTAAGCGAGGCCTCAAGGGAGGTGTCGGCGGAGGACATCCAACACCGACCCCTACCTAGGGAACTGAGAGAGTTGGTAACAAGGAAAAATCGCGCCATCCGTACCTATTCAAATCACCCTTCTGCCGAAAATCGGCAAATCCTGAGGGACTTGTCTAACGAGTCCAAACAGAGAATTGCCGAATTTCGGGAGAACTCGTTCAGGTATCTGATGGGGGAGATAACGCCTAGTCATCTGGCTTACTGGAAACTAGCGAGATCTCTCAAATCCGATGCCTGTTAGACTATCCCTCCCTTGGATCGACCGGATCACTCAACCCCCGCGTTCGAGGACAGTGAGAAAGCCGAATGCCTTGCGAGTAGCCTAGAGTCCCAATGTTCGCCCAACCTCCTCCACACCGACGAAGCCCATATTAGAAGGGTCGATTCCGAGGTGGACAGGAGATCGCGTCTCCCCGTAACTTCATCCATTTTACCGGTGTCGGTTAAGGAAGTCAGTGACCACGTCAGGCGTCTCCGTATTAGGAAGGCTCCGGGTGCGGATGGTGTATCCAATCGCATCCTGAGACTTCTCCCCGAAACCCTCCTCCTCCTTTTGGTTGGCATCTTCAATGCCGCGCTGACCAATGCTCACTTTCCAGCCGCGTGGAAATGTGCAACGGTCATAGGGATAGCGAAGCCCGGTAAACCCCGGACCTCGCCTGCCTCTTATAGGCCGATCAACTTACTTAGCTCCCTTGGAAAGCTATATGAGCGGATCCTACTCACGAGAATTCTCAGATTTACGGCTGAGAATAACCTCCTCATCGACGAGCAGTTCGGCTTTAGATCCGGATACTCATGCGTCCAACAGGTGCACCGCGTCACGGAGCACGTGTTGGACGGTTTCTCTCGATTCCAGGGGCTCAAGACCGGTGCGATCTTTCTCGACGTGGTGAAAGCCTTCGATAAGGTCTGGCATAACGGGCTGGTATACAAGTTATACCAGCTCGGTATACCGGACAGACTCGTACTCACCATACGAGATTTTCTCAGTGATCGAAGCTTTCGATACCGACTGGAGGGAACGTACTCGGACCCACACCCCATCCGGGCCGGAGTTCCGCAAGGCTCCGTGCTCTCTCCCACTCTCTACTCGTTGTTCCCGAACGACATTCCCAGGCACCCTAAGGTGCAACTGGGGTTGTTTGCGGACGACACCGCGCTCTTTACGACCCATTGTAAGTACGCTACTATCCGGCGATACCTCCAAGAGGCAATCACCGACCTAGGTCGTTGGTTTAATCTTTGGCGTATCGAAGTCAACCCGGAAAAAAGCACTGCAATAGTCTTCCACCCGTCTGACTGCGTTAGTACAGAAAGACGGGTGGCTCCGATCCAGATGTTTGACCGACCCATCCCCTGGGTCAACGAGGCCAAATATCTTGGAGTGACCCTCGACAGGAGACTGACTTTCCGTAGCCACATCCGTAGGGTTCGCAACCGCGCGTTGTTCTTACTAGGAAGGCTTGGGCCGATGATCAACAAGTTTAGTAAAATGTCACTTAGAAATAAGCTGACACTCTACAAGACTTGTGTTCGTCCATTCATGACATATGCAAATGTAGCATTTGCTCACGTGCCTATGTCATCGCTCAAGCCGCTTCAGGTCATTCAGAATCGTTTTCTCCGTAGGGCGACTGGTGCCCCGTGGTACCAATCGAACCTCAGCCTGCACCACGACATGGGGATTAGCACCATGTATGGTTTCTCTAAGCAGGCTGCCAGACGTTATTTTGACAACGCTCCCCACCATAGGAATCCGTTAGTTAGGAAGGCTGCTGATTACGTTCCCATCCCTCCCCCCTCTGTCGTTATTCGGCGCTCACTGATTAGGGGCCGCACGGTCCGGCGTCCTAGGCACACACTCACGGACCCGGACGACGAAATCACAGCGTCCATCGAAAGATGGAACGCTGCGCTTTCGGCGTCCAACACATCGCGTACACTTCGGCGTTCCCGCCGGCGGGGACGTCCACCACGAGATCGCGACAACACAGACACATACAGTCCCTATTCGTCCCGGTACCGCCGCATACCGGGTAGAGTCAGTCCGACCCAAGTCGGGCCTAGCTGAGTTTCTTGCTGGACTTCTCAGCTAGGCTAGGTTTTAGCGAACCAGCGATAAAACTCCCAGTAGTTCGACACCACTCACACCCCAGATTCGGTTGATACCGTTCAACCAATCTCACTGGAGCTTAAACTCGTAGAGTATTCCAGTATACAAATCTTCCCGCATGGTCGTGCCAGAGGCTCCCCTGGATTTTCCCCAGGCTACCCTCCAACCACGCAATTCGACCGCTATATTGGGTTCGTCCTATTATAGCAACAGTCAGGTTAAAAAAAAAATGAGAAAAACCGTCGAATATGGGTGAGGACCAAATTCTTCGCCAGGAGTGGACGTCTTTCGGCTGATATGATGATGATGATAATATGTGATACTGCAAAAACAAAGGATATTGCACAAGACAATCAAGGAACTCCAAAAAGAGCTCTTCTAGAATATATGTTGCCATATGTAATGCCAGTTCGGTGTGGACAGGAGAAGAGTTCCAGCTGTAAGACTGCAAAAAATGAATAACTGACTGGTTTTGGAAGGAGAAGATGGAGCCAAAATTAATATTGAAAGAAATGAAATGGTTCATGGGAGAAAAGTAGGTCAATGTCAATAATTAGGGACATACTTACCTAGGAGAAACTTAAAATATAGATAGATTCATTTATTTATTTTAGAAAATAACATGATTATTTTATTTTACATCAAAAATAAAATGGATTCACTAAAAGATCGTCTATAGGTATAATAATTTGAACATTTTAAACTACACGAGTGGCTCGGATTTACTCGGACCAATATTCGTACGGCTTGTGTTTGTAATTTAAACACTGTTAGAGTCAGTCGAGTCTCCATACAAAACTATACCGTATGACATAAGAAAATAAGTGCGTCATCATCATCCCCTAGCGTTATTCGCGGTTGTGCCCTAAAGGAGCTCAGGCTCCGATTTGATACCTAATCCCAAGATTTGGCATAGGCACTAGTTTTATGGTAATTAAATAAGTGCGTAAGTTTAGTAAAATAAAAACATTTAAAACTCTACAACTAAAACTGATTTTTATTTCCTACCTCACTATAAAGTGAAAGTATAACAATGATCAAGAAGGGTCGGTCCAACAGCACGGCAGCACTCGAACCGCACGCACACAGTAAACATCGTAATGTGGGTTGCTAATCATTGCCGCTCGCAGGCGATCGCGACTTTGTCGAGTTGTAACGAAATGTTTGCACGCTCTTAACAAAAGGTCCTGGTTAATAACTGGAATTAAAATAGCCAGTAAAAATAAGAGGTTTCTTAATATATTGACCAACCAACAAGTAATAAGGTGATAACCACGTTCTATAAAAGATACCAAAAAAACTTAAAAAATGCGTAAGTACTTAAAAAAAAATATTACGCAAGGGCAATAAAAAGGTCAAACTACAAAACAAAAGGGATGTGGAATATAATTATAATTAAACATACTACTTTACGGAAAACTCCGCAACATAAAAAAATAACTCTTAAAGTCGGAGACTTACAATGCATTGTAAATACGCTTAATGAGTATTTTGAGCTTTGAGCGAATCCGCGCGGTCCGGTCTCGCGCGCGCGCTGCCGGCTGGCCGGCCGGTACTTGTGCCTACCGCTAACTCGATCTTTATAGGTCAAATTACTGAATGCGAGATAAATCATGCTATTCCGCAATTAAAAAATAAAGCAACGGTATAGAAGAAATTCCAACAAAACTTATTAAATACTGTAATATGGAACTAACGACATCTTTGAGACTTTTAGTAAACCAGTCGTTTAGTGATGGTGTATTTCCAGATCTATTAAAAATCTCAAAAATCATACCCATTCTTAAGCAAGGGGGTGACAAAACAAACCCCAACCAATGTAGGCCTATTGCCCTCCTCCCGTGTATTTCCAAAATATTCCGGAAAGCGTATTAATTATAGAGATAGAATAATGAAATGCATGAGCTATGAATTGTAACTTTGATATTCTTTGACAATTTAAATATTTATTTTGTATCCTATAATATATTGTCCACCCTAGCAGGGTATCATGTACCTACTTGGCCAAATGTAACATCTTTTATATTATAAATGAACATGATCACAATGGAATAAATAAACTAAACTAAACTAAATCGTGTTTGATTTCATTTGTATTATTAATTTTCCTCTTGTAATGTGTTTTCTTGTTGATGGCAACACTCAACGTTATATATACATTGTAATTTAGACCTATCATCATTAATTTTATTAACATCATCTTAGATACCATTTTTTTAAAAAGATTTATCATACTAATTTTATTACACGGTTCAACTTCACGTATTAAATTTATCATACTAATAATTACACGGTTCAAAATTCATGTATTAAATGTCACTACGGGCGTACTCATGACACTGATATTATAAATGTGAAAATTCGTTGATGTTGTCAGAGAGACATAATAATAAGTATATGAAGGAAACTCTATTTATACGACATAATTTAAAAAAAATTTGAGACTAACCGATTTGATAAAGTTGTGTATACGCGACAGCGCCATCTTTTGTTGTCAAGGGACGCCGCGTGGCGGCGATGACAAATAGTGTAATTTTGGTGGCAAATTCTAGCAAAAACTACAGAACCAATTTTGATGACACTTTCTAATATTGTAGTTTAGACCTCAGAATAAGACATAGCGCATTTTTTTTATATAATATCTTCAGACGGTGATATAAGGTTTGAAAAATTTTATGGGAATTAATTAATTTTTTAAGATACTTGAAACTTCGTAAAAAGGTTCTTTAATAAAACACAAGAAAAGTAATTTCAGCGTTTTCAAAAATTCATACCTTGAGGGGGTCAAAAATGGGTTGCAAATTTGTATGGAAAGTATATATTTTTTCGAGCTAGGGACTTGGAACTTCGTAAAATGGTTCCATACTAAAAACCAAGAAAAACTATTTCAGCGTTTTTGAAAATTCATCTTCTAAAGGGATTAAAAACTTGCTTGAAAGTTTGTTTGGAGAAATCCAGAGTGAAGAACTCCATAATAGATGGCATAATGGATGGGTCTTATCCGATACTATTAAACGAGCAATATTTGTATATATTGATATTTATATATTTATATAAATTTGTAATGATGTTCAGATTAAATTTGCAGTATAGGGGTTTACGGGGCCGAGAAACCGATCTAGCTTGGTCTTATTTTCGAGAAAATTAGTTTTTTCCGTGTCTTCTTCCAAAAGGCTGTTTTACTCTTAGACGACGATAAATGGCAAATATTCTTTGTTTATGGCTGCGGGTTCGAACCCAAGATGAGGTTTTTAGTTCTTTTCGTCAGTTAATTTCGTAATTTTTTTGATAAGCGATCAGTTATTGTTTTTTTTTTCATTTTGTATGGAAATCTATTTTTCGTAGTCGAGAAAAACTCAGTCTCAAAAACAAAGCTTAAACATTAAAAACTACATCAACGGTTGTGGATTTGAATGCATTCATGCAGTCTTATCGTTTTTAACTTATGCCGATTGTAGTCCAACACGACCTCAACCTGGGCCAAATTTAATTACAATATGGACTGATAAAATGTTCTGTTTGCGAAGTTACGAAAATATTGTGTGACATTATACATACATTTAAAGTTTGATTAGTGTTTCTTTCATAATTTTAGAATCAAATAAAACCCATAAAATATCGAAAAAATTATATGAGCGGCTTTTATTGAGCTGAACTGGACTAAAATTATGCTCGCTAGATGGCGCAAATCGACAACTAACATCAGCGACCTCTATCAAACTGAAATTGTACCAAAATTATGGTCGCTAAATGGTGCTATTATATAATTGTTTCTTTTTCATTTAATTTGTGACTCATAATCATGAATAATAAGCCCGCGGGGGCAGCTTGTGGCGAGCTGACGGTGAGTGGCGTCACCGCGGACCCCTAACCTCCAGAGGGCCCGAGTAATCTGGCCTTCGCCTCTGTGCTTGCCTTAACCGGCCGGCCAGAGTGGAGTCGCACGAGCGGAAGCTATGCTCCAGGTTGGAAGTGTAAAATGTCATAACGCGGCCCTTGAATGGATTACCGGGATCTGGCGCACCGCAGACTCACCTCTCGACAACCTCACAGCTGCTCAGA
Source organism: Epinotia bilunana (assembly GCA_947049275.1). Classification (NCBI taxonomy): domain Eukaryota; kingdom Metazoa; phylum Arthropoda; class Insecta; order Lepidoptera; family Tortricidae; genus Epinotia; species Epinotia bilunana. The sequence continues at coordinate 26,103,971 of OX346253.1, forward strand.
CGTGTTGCTCCATTGTCGCACTGTGCGTGCGACTGTTTGTGGGGCCCACTTAGCGAGTTGGCGAGTCACCGCCTGCCTTTTCACAATTTTGAGACTAATTGTCACGGCAGGTGTCCGCTAGTCTCGTCCCATAACCCATTTTCCAGACCACCCACCATCCGGGACCCCATGGTCCTGTGATATGGAAAAAACATACAAATAATAATTGTAAGAATGATTTATTGAAAAAAACCTTATTGCTAACGTTACATTGTTCCAGAGGCGTCTCTAGCCCATGTAGCGCCCGTGTCCAAATATTACTCTAGCGCCCCCTAGTAAGCGCGCAGTCAAAATGGAATGGTAGCTGGCGGCGCTCGGCGGGCCGCAGGACCGCTGCGCCCATGTGCAACGCACACCCTGCACCATAGGGAAAGACGCCTCTGCGTTATTCTTGCACTGTTATATGTTAGAAGAATTGATTAAATGCGTCCGAGCTAGGATTATCTTGTATCTCAGGCAGAGATATTAGAATAATTGGAAAACAATTCTACAAATTAAAATCATACACATCAAAGACATAAATAACGAATTATCTTACAACATAAATATGATGTGTGCATATTAATCTAAGAATATTTTTTCATTATATTTCATTTACGTACCCGTATTGCAGTGTCAGCGTCGACAATAACTGCAAACTAGGTCATCGAGTTTATTTTATTTTCTGTGGACTTTTACCTTAGTGCATAATAATATAATAGCATACATTGCATTTTGATAGATTTCCAGTTTACTAACCATAAATGAATATTATATTATTGTTAATATTCGTTGTACAATCAGATCTGCAATTGCGTAATTATTAACACGTTCAAAGGCACACGGCCCGGCAGCCTAATAAATCGTCTGGAGTACAATTGTGTCTCCGAGGCCTCAATGGAAAGAAATACGAAATTCTTTCAGCGGGCGCCACGGGGTCGTAGACTAACCCCGAAGCCCATCCGGCGCGTTTCACCGCTGCGTAAGTCCGACTGGATTCGGCCAGTTTTTTTTCATATTTAATAACTCGCTTCCGCCCGCAACTAAGTTTGCGTGCTAAGGCTATCCTATATTTTAATCCAGGCTATAAACTATCTTCGTGCCAAATTTCATCCAAATCGGTTGAGCCGTTAAGCAAGCGTCATTGAGTAACAAACATCTAAACATCCAAACATCAAACCATCCAATCTTTCGCATTTATAATATTAGTAGGATTATCCTTTACTTTATATTTTATCAATTATATTTTCAATTTGTTGGTAAACTACAGCAAAATTCTACCACCGTAGCAAAAATCGTAAATAAACCTAATTCATAAAACTTAAAATGCCTGTTAGAGTCTGTCAAGCGAGTTGTGTTCCTGGCCTTTTTGCAAATCCTACTAATATTATGAATGCGAAAGTTTGGACTTCGATCACGTGAAAACGGCTAAATGGATTAAAATTAATTTTGGTATAACCTGGATTAACTATATAATACTTTTTATTCCAGGAATCATCGTCTAAGGGGGCGAACGATTGTATATAAGGAGCTACGATATAGACGTGTTCCACGCGGAAGACGTCGCGGGCAGAAGCTAGTTACTTTAATACGTGAGTTGAACCGTGTTATAATTAGCATTATTTCAACATCTCACGAATGTTGAAATTCCAAAATTTATCATATTTGTAACTTTTATATGCTTCATTTTTTAAAGTTTTGAATAAACCTGGCGGTATACAGGTAAGTATAATTTTAATATAATTATTTATTAAAATGTAATGATAACAGGTAGGTATTTTTTGTTAAGAGATTAAAATGATCATTACATTCGAAGTCCACACCCGACTAACGCCCAGCGGCTACTTTTCATCTACCCACACATTCAAACGCAGCGGTGTGTAAGAGAAAAGTGATAAAAAGCTACCATTGACCTCCATGTTTAGGGTTTTAATTAAATTAATGTTCACACGCCGCGTCAACGTCCAATAAAACTGTGGCGTTCGGTTATCGGTCCCATTCCGTGACATGAAAGTGACGAGTTTAATCAATGGAATGTTTTGAAAGGACATCCCTCGAGGCGCGTATGTAACAAAGTTGCGGCGCAATTGAAAGTGCTGCTTTCCCGATAGTCATCGTGCCCTTTCACTGACCCTCAGTTTCTGAAACCCTCGCCCCACGCATTAGTCTTATCCTAGCCATATGATAAAAGCTTAATTAAAACTTCGTGTACTTTGACCGAAAACGACGAATAGAGTTGTGTAGCCCGCGTAGTTTGATGCCGTAAATTTTACCGAGATCCTGGCTGTGGTCTTAGAAAGTTTATATGTCTAGAGATTTAGTTGGGAAAGTTCGTTTGATACATGGTCGGATGGTTTTAGTAAGGAAAATGATTTCTATTATTATATGTGTATATATATCTATTTATATATATATATATATATATATATATATGTGTATATAGACATGACTACCTAATTTTATAAGATAATCACAGCCACCTAATCTACAGCTACATAATATTATTTCTAAAAACCTTTTGTTTGGTATTTTAATTACGTAAATAAATCTTATAATATTTCGTCAGTGGCGATCGAATTTCGCGTGTTTTATTTACCTACTGAGGAAAAACAGAGCACAATCTGGGTGTATATTTTTCTTCGTATATTATACTCGCATATAAGTTTATATCATATCATATCGTTTATTCAGTAATAATCATACATTGTCATTGTCCTTGGTTAATATACATTACATTTAAAGAAAAATTAAGGATAAAAAACCGGCCAAGAGCGTATCGGGCCACGCTCAGTGTAGGGTTCCGTAGCCCGTTCCGTGAATCGAATGTATGAGCAAGAGAGTTCAAATTCCCAAATCAAATCGACCATGTATAGACACAATACAGGCAATACTTAGCGAACAATTTTATTATTAGACAACGAACGACCATAGACAACTAGGACAATTCGAGCACGACAAATTTTCGACCTAATGTATGGGCGCACCTGCTCCGACCCCATTAAATCAGGAAAAATCTTAACAGCGCCATGTACAATGTGAGCGTTCCGCGTACAGCGACATCTATCGACAAATTAATTAAACTATTGCGCGCGAGCTTAAAGTATGGAAGATGATTTTTATGGGATAATTCTTTATTGCGTGAACCGATTTTCACCGTTTTTTTACTTTATTTGAAAGCACGTCATTTCATTGTGATTTTGTAGAAATTACAGGTACAATAAACACCTGCTTATACGGTTAAATTACAAACTTAGTTTAGAAATTATTTTGTATTTTTTTCAAAAACTATTCAACCTATCAAGTTCAAAATAATTTTCCTAGAAAGTTTTTATAAAGTTCTACTTTTAAGATTTTTTTTATATTTTAAAACTTACGGTTCAAAAGTTAGAGGGGGGGGGGGGCACACATCTTTTTTACTTCTGGAGCGATTATCTCCGAAAATATTAACATTATCAAAAAATTATTATTGCAAATCCCTATTCATTTTTAAATACCTAACCAACAATATATCACACGTTAGGGTTGAAATGAAAAAAAAAAACACTCCCCACGTTACGTATAGGGGAGGTACCCTAATAAAAAAATACACTTTTTATTTTACCACTTTGTCGGCGTGATTGATATACGTATTAGTCCCAAATTTCAGCTTTCTAGTGCTAACGGTTACTGAGATTATCCGCGGACGGACGGACAGACAAAGCGAAACTATAAGGGTTCCTAGTCGACTACGGAACCCTAAAAAACGCAACGATACGCTTTCCGGAGTTGATCCTTTTATTTGGGCTGGCACTGGTCTCTTAAGCAAACTTTTGATACATTTACCGTTTTTAATATTGCTTACAAATTATTATATTCTACTAAAAGAAAAGGACCACAAACATTTACTTAAGCAGAAACGTCCGCCAGCAATATGTGTTCTTATGATTCGATATCCGGGGCGAATCGCGAACCTGATAAGCGAACCTACTGCAGTGAGCCACCGTCCGTTGGCAAAGCAAACTCGCGCTACGTGAGTTACATAAACTTACAGATCAACGTTGTCGAAGACTAGCCCGCCCAGGGACATATTGGTCACGTCCCGCAGACTACTTTTATTCTCTCTCCGTCGCTTTTAATTTTCTGGCAAAGTTAATCGAGGCTAAGCCGCCTAACTGCCGTTTTTCTTCGTTATTGGTTTGCTGCGGAGTTTGATAACGGGGCGGCATTGCATTTCTGGTCAATAAGTGACATGACATGTCAGCAATATTGCCTCGTTTCCATTTTTATACTTAGTAGAAAAAACCTTTAAGACATGAAGATCTTTAAGACATGCACTGCAAAATTAATTTAATGTGCTCTGTCTACCTCTTTTAGTAATAAGTACATGCGTGCATTATACATTTGCCAGCAGGATAACAGCTTAACATATCAAAATATAATTTATTTAATTTTGGTAACCCTCCTGTTATTACTGTATGAAAATTTAATTATCACATCTTTGGACTGATTTCACATGTAGCAAAGTCAATCAACATACTCCATGGAGCACCCGTCTCGGTAATTATAAAATTTCACCGAACAGTTACGGGCAATAGGCAAATGTAGCTACATTTGAAATCGATTGTTCGGTTCACAGTCCTGGGAATACCAATTTATCTACAGCAAGTCGATGTCAGCACAATGGTATGTAATCATGTGTTGTGCTGTTTCACAATGGAGCCTTTTCATTATTATTGTTCATCTCACTGTGTGGGAGTAATCAAGTGGGAAAAAACAAGTAGTCGTCCTGCTTCTGACAGCCCGCAGGTTCGCGCTGTCGCAATTAACACCCTGAAAATGTTGTGGTCCACTTGTAAGAATTACGAGTGTTAGAACGTGAAACTAGATTTCACATACAATATATTTTCGTATATTTGAAACCTAATATGCTTGGTAGTTATTTAATGTGATGGAGTCATCGCAATAATCAAAAAATATAGTTTTGGTAAAAATTACACAACTCAAGTCGACCATGATGGGCACTCCTAATGTTGTCATTTCTACTAAAACATTATTACGAAAAATAAATATTTAGAATTGGTCATGGTAGTACTTAATAGTTGCATCAGCAATTCTAAATATTTATTTTTCCATACAAAAACGGCAGCAAACAAGCATACGGCCTACTTGACAGTAAGCAGATACCGTCGAAGAGAGAGTAGAAGAATCACCAGCGCGCTTAATTCAAATAAATAAACAAATACAGATACTACATCGAAAATATATATGCGACTGATCTCGAAACTTTCTATAAAGCAGTAGATTTTTCTCGATTTCGACTAACGTCCTATTTCAAAATTCGGTCAGTATGATCTACAGACTAACGCAAATCAATATAGTCCCAGTGAGCTCAATAAAGGGTTGGTTATAAGGAGTAGACGACGATATGCTTACTAACATAAATAAATACATACTTAGGTATATTACATCTCATATGGTAATTAAATATAATAACCTATATTAGAAAATGTCCCCAATATAGAGATACATAGAAATATATGTATAACTGATAACTGTATAAGTACTAATAGTTAGGTGCCAGAAAGACCTATTAAGGTGGTTTATATGGTACTACGAATTAAACGTCGCCTGTCTCGGACAACTCAAATTATCTCCGTGACACGTGTTAGTGTCGTAAAATGTACCAGAAATAAATTTAATATAAATCTAGAGGAGCGACGCATAAAAATTGGAGTAAATCACCGAAAGTCAGGCGCTAGAGACGTTTACAGCTTGCCAGGGAGGCAGTTAGTTGCGGGAGCCGCGATCGTGGATACCACTCTTACGCCCGGTTACGACCTATTTATGTAGCGCTGTCAAGTGCACTCGTTGCCTACTCGCCGCCACCTGTAAGGTCTAGCTGGCGTGACGCTTAGATGTAGTATTAGTATGACATTACCCGCGCATTCTTCTACTTTACGTTCACATGTACTATTCGACCGTTATTGAACCTACTTAGTCGGTTCATAAGTTCTGTCACAAATGTTTTGCCGCATAGTAAATAAAACGAAGGATGTTTTTATTTAATCCTATATATGGTTTGATAGCTCATTAAATACTGATAAATTAGAGCGGTTACTGGATTTAAATGCTTAAAGCCATATTACACAAATGCTAGTTTCTTCAGAGATTTTGCACGTTTTTAGCCAATCAAAAACACGGACGTGATTCACTTTATCTTTTTTCCATGATTCTTAAAACCTTTCAAACTTACGTGAGATTTTAGTCACAACCCTCCCTGAACCCTGTTACCTCCATTTTGAAGCATGAGATAAGTAAGTCTGGGTAAAACTAATTTTCATATTCACATTTTACGTAGTGTACTTGCTGCCCACAAGATCAAATTTACGCGTTTTTCTGAAAACGTAAAAAGTACGTAGAGTTCTCGATGGGAGCAGTTGGAATTGAAAGCTAACAGAAAATCAAATGCTAGTTGCTAAGCATGGTCTAAAATCGAGGTTTCAGAATAAATAAATAAAACCTCGTTGGTCATCTGTCACACTGTTTTTTTATAAAATTTGTTGTAAGTGGTATTTTTGTCAGTTGCAGCGTGTTTTGGGTTCAAAATTGTCTCAAGTTACAAGGTTTTTTTGTCATATTGAGATAATTGTACAAAATGTATTGAATTGCAATTTGATTCGTATAAAATAAGATTTTTAATCATGTATAATACGAATAAGAAAAAAAATATTGCCGAGTTTTATCTATCAAAAACCTTGTGACAGAACTTAAGGACCGACTAAGTATAAGTAGATTTAGAATTGAGATAGCTGTCAATCCATGCACATAATTATAAGCCAAAACTGTCGCAGTTAAATTTATAAGTGCATAGTCTGAGTGCCCGCTCGAATTGGCGGGGCATGCGGCGTGCATATTAAACAAATGCAAAAAGCTAGCCGTCGCTCTGCATGTTCGGCTTGGAGCGGGGCCGCTACTGAGTATGTTTCCATGCACTCTCCGCACTCGCTGAGCCGCAAGTCGCTGGACGCGGCTCCAAATGTCATAACAATATCATATCAGTACGTCGAGTCAAATAGATCTCCTGAGCTCCTAACGCTCACTAACCAATTACCTGAAGCAAACCAGAATATGCTCTGACCTCTGATCAAGCATAATTTTTACGAATCCTGGGATCACAATGTACTAGGCACAAGTGGTGAGTTGAGTCGAGATATTAGTTGTATCGTATAGCTCCAGCAATTAGGTTAAAAATCCCGTTTAACCAACCGGAGTGGCGATTATCAGTAGGTAATTGTTCTTAAATGTTAAAGAACGAAGCTCGAATAGGTTTTCTTCCGTAAAGGAGGGGCGATGCGATGCGAGAAATTTTAAACTGTCGGCGATGAAATAAGTCATCTTTTTGTTTTATCACCGACAGAATGAAATGTGTGTGGACAAGCATCTGCAGCCAAGCATCTGCAGCCAAGCTAGCATTAAGGGTCGCCAGGACGCTCGACTCTCCATACAAACGTAATTTATTTCTCATTTTAAAACGAAATGCTATAATAACATGACACTTTGTCACACTAAGTCGAAAACTAGTTTCTGTTGCTAGAAATTAAAAAAGAGCGAGTAGAACGTTTTTCATAGAGTCTTAGAGACTTTGTTTCTGTTATATTATACGTTGTGTACCAAAAATGGCGTGTGGTGGGCACAAGGGCATATTCGGTAGCGCATTGCGATTCCAAATATGCATTTGTTTATGTTTTTATTATTATTAATGTTTACATTGATGTTTTTCTTTACATTAAAGTCTTTGCTTTTGTTGACATTGCTTGTGTATGACAACATACCCCCACGAGGGTGAAGGGTGGGAGGGTTTATTTCATTTTCAATCGCTGCGCGCTCAGCGGTGTTATGAAAACAATTTTTTTGTGTATGTTTTTTGACACGCAGGTGGCAGCTTTTACATTTTTAATGTATAAACAAGCAATTTCAACAAAAACAAAGGCTGTAATGTAAACAATCACAAACATATAAACAAATCAAAAATAAAAAAATTAACTAATACATTTTTGGATCTCATTACGCTACCGAACATGCCCTTGATCGGTTCACACCCCATTTTTGATACACCCTGTAGAAATATATTGCATTTTTTAAAATTTACAGCAGCAGAAACTAATTTCCGGCGGATCCCATTGTGTATAAAAAGTTACATGTTATTCCAGCAGTTATTTCCGTTTTACAATGAGGACCAAACTACGTTTGTATCGAGAGTCGACTTGAGTCAACCGTGCTGGGGACTCTTAATGTTGTGTATTTTTTACAAAAACATTAAATTGAAACCATAATTTAGTAGAAATACCGACTCGCACGGGTAAGCCAAATATTCTTAATATGTTTATCTACTTACATAATGTGGCAGTCCCGGTGATATAATTCGACCCGAGGGGTAATACTAATCACGTAACGTTTTGAACGCGCGTTAGGACGATTCAACTGTCATTTTTTCGTATAAAATTTGACATTCAGATCTACTTTACGTCACATAACGCATTGTAACGTAGAATGCGTTATGTGATCGACCTGCCGAAGTCATTAGTTACAAAACTTCAAAATACTGTCATTATCCCGGGTTTATATACAGTAGTATGTATGATATTGGTTTGGATCTAATTAATACAGTGATTTGTTGTTTTTCTTTTCATTTTGCCTGATATTTGCAAAAAGATTCCTTATGGCACTAAATCCCCCATTCATGCACACTCTCTCGAATTGTAAAATAAACATTAAATAAGTATATAATGCTATCAGATAGTCCTTGACATTATGCCAAATCAGAGTGTGCGGGTCTTTGGCACAAGTGAGGTACAATAAATAATTCAGGTACGCACTGTTCCGCAGCCGCCATGAGCAAAATTGTCATATTAGTATTTGGAACGTTTACACCACTAAGCTAGACGTATGGGCCATTTGCCGGCGGAATCGTGCGAAGTGGGACATTAATGTTATTCATGGCCTGAACATTAATATTGCCTCATGTGCTTGCACTTGTGCTTAAAAATTAATGTACAAACAATTACCGCCTCGCTAGCTAATGTTTCCCAATGGTGTTGGGATTTATACGCTACGCAGTCGTTTAGGGTAGTATGCGTTGTGGAATTTGATATCACCTTTTTTTTTTTTCAAATAGACTGAAATGTATACTTTATATTCGCGAAGATACACTTACAAAACATAGTTTTACGGGCAATGATGTTATATAAAAAAGAGGTAGATACGTTGTCTATACGAAATTCCGTGTTTAAAATGGCCACCAAATCTGACAGCTGAGACACGTTTGTTCGTCGCGAAATTGAGGTAAATTTTAGGGAGGATAGTTTTACTTTGTGCACTTTTGAAGCGCTTCTAACCTACCTGTTTTTTATATTACATCATTGTTTACGGGTGTCACGAATTTACAGGTCGGCAATGGAATATGTATTGGATATTGCCGACGTGTTAACCGCCCGCCTGCCCTGGGGCCCCCCCGCGCCGGATGCAGTGACGCCGATCACCAGCAGTTTTGTTACCGAATTTGAGAATTTGACTTTTATTTTTCTTATAATTTTGTACTTTCTGAGCATTTTTTGAGAAAACCAATACAGACCTCGGCCATCGCTAGGGAATTCCTCGTATAGGTACTGTCCTATATCTATATCACACATGGCAGGCATCCCTACCTTCCCGACCATTGTAGTAATGTACTATTATAACCACAATATGCAGGTGTTCCGCTGGGAAAGGCCTCATCTCTCTTCTTGATTTTACATTACCTACTCCTGTTACTGCGAGCTGTGGTACTTTCGACCAATTGCCAAGGAAAACCCAAGAATGCTCCAACAAGCTAAATAGTGCAGCGCCGTGCCAAAATCGGTCCATGAATGTCAAAACTGTAGCGTTTAATGTTGGCGTGGCCCGTCGGATATCCAAGCGGATCGAGAAGCGCCAGCGCGCTATTCGAATGGAACGGTCGTGAATGTCAACGACCATCCATTATTGAAACGCATCTTTTTGTCATAAGGACACATTTGTCCTAGTGAACTACTGTTGTAATCGCGCTAGTGAATACCAAAACAACACACCACACCAAGAGCAAGCGACAGCTACGTAGCGCGTCCGTGAATGTAGTTAAAATATTACATCCATCTATTAGGCGCCGAAACAAACGGCGTGGCGTGGCGCCTAGGTAAATGCCCAGCTTAATTCATCCTGCCATCTCCATCTAGGTCTACCCCGTCTACGCATACCTATTATACATTTTCCTATACTTGGCATGTTGACCTCAGAAATGGTTTGTTACGATGATGACACATTGACTTATATTCATTGATAACCATGATCCGTCTCATCATTACACACCTCTGCTTAGTTTATATCAACGAAGTATATGCACCTAGAGCCAATTTAAAGTTTTATAAAAACAATGTTGTTGGGATGGCTGCTCGAGTCTATAATCACCTGCCCACGGCTTTATTAGAATTACCTATTAAGAAATTTAAACCACAACTGTTAAAATGGCTCTCTCAAAAAAAAAATTATTCACTAAAAGATTTCTTTTTACCATTACATAAGTAGTCATAAGTTATCCGTAAGTTAGGTTTAGTGTTAAAATATTTGTATACCTACTACTATACGGTATCAAACATTGTTGAGACCAACTGTATACTGTAAAAACATCTTCATATATGTACACACTGTTTGGCAAATAAATCATTATTTATTTATTTATTTATTATTTAACGAACTAGCTTTTGCCCACGACTTCATCCGCATAGAGCTGGTTATCGTCCTAGATAAATGATTGCTAAAAAAATATTTTATGCGCAAGCTTAATTAACCATTCAAACTTCTACTCTGTCAAGAAGTCACTCCCGAGATAAAAACTATCCTATGTCCTTCCAAGGGTCTCCAATTATATCCATGCCAAAGCGTATATACTCGTACCTACTACCTAAATAAGTACCTCACATAACAGTAACCGATTACGAACTGCTTAATGTAGCCTCTATCTTGATTGTCACCGTGCCTTAAGCCTGTCACAAATTGGCGCGGCTTGCGGCGGCGGCGGCGATCTTTTTATCTTTGACTGTTGCTTTATTAGGTTAGGACGAACCCAATACAGCGGACTGCGTGGTGGGAGAGAAGCCTAGGGAAAATCCAGGGGAAACCTCCGGGACGACCACGCAGGGCGGTTCTAACACTGGAATACTCAACGAGTTTTCGCTCCAGTGAGATTGCAGGTTGAACGGTTTCAACCGAATCTGGGGTGCGAATGGTATCGAGTTAAATTCGTCCTTTGCAGCTTGACGTTTGCGGCTTTTCGTTGACTTTTGGGAAACCCATTATGAAGTGGGTCCTGTCCTGGCTGACTGACTCATTAACGCCAAGCGGAAACTACTGAAGCTAGGAAGTTGAAATTTCGAAAGTAGATTATTTTGATACGGTACACACTACGCACTAAGAATTTTACCAAATTATGTTATTTTGTTCTGTTTGTCGCCCACCAGGTAGGTAAGTATATTTTTTGGATGTTGGTATGATATTATTTAAGTCAACAACTAAATAATACCCATAAAAAACATTCCGTGTAAAAAAAGGCCAAGTTCGAAACTTCCACCGCAAAAAGTTGTGAGATATTTAGTAGTACCAAGTCTCAGGCATTGTTTTTAATCTTTATTTGCGAGCTAAATAAAATTCTGCAACTTGGCAATCACACAACTTTACTGGATTATTGCATACCTAAAACTATGTAGTAACTATTGTGTGATTGCCAAGTCACAAAATTTTATTTAGCAAGCAAATAAAGAATAATAATAATGCCTCAGACTTGGTACTACCAAATATCTCACAACTTTTTGCGGTAAAAGAGTTTCGAGACTTGGCCTCTTTTTTACATGGAATGTTTTTTATGGGATCTCACTTCTTTTTGTAGGTTATTGTGTCAATATCCCATTCTTGATCCCATTCACTGCAAAGATAACTTTGTAATCAAATATGTTTATATGGGATTACAAAGTTATTTATACAATCGGTTTATCTAGAAAATTGTACTTAAATTGCAATTTTTTTTAGCGTCCCCTTGATTTATACACTAAACACTAATTGTATTCTAAATTTGAAGCTTATATGTCTGCTAGAAGTGCCTTAGACTTTTGATGAACGGTGAGTCAGTCGTGAGTGACAAAATTAAGAAACTTTGACTAGTTATAAATATTAAACCGCGGGTTCAAATTGAATGAAATTTGAAATATATCGTGTTTATACAATGCGTGCTTGGTTAATGGAAATACAGGCTTCTAGTTTTATCCACAACGAAGTTATAGGGGGGTCGAAAATGGCCTGAACTGCTTTGAGAAAAGGATGGTACGGCCGTGCCGCTGTTTTGCTCGACTTGGCGGGGGCACTACCGTGCCCCCAGATTAAATTTAAATTAGAAGATGTGTCCCACTACGCTGGATTTTTGCAATGACAATCGATTTTTTAATGTACCAATAGTAGAAGGGGGCATTACCATATCTCTAATACAACTGACACCAGCTGAGGGTTCTTCATCAGATACTTCAGACCTTCGATTTTTGACATCTAATGAAGCGGCCCACCAAGTTGAATATTTTTTGTAAAGGCGGTATAGATATATCTCTAATAGTTTGGTTGGGCTCTTGTGTTTTCTAATCAGGGTCACCAGGTACTCCAGATCTTCGATTATCCTAGTTTTTATCCACTCACTAGCTTGTGGCAACCACAGTTGCCAATTTCGCGGACCCCTAAACTGATGGTGGCAACTGTGGTTGCCAATCGAAGTATGGGCTGCTTTGATAATGAAAAATTAGAAGCAGTTTAGGCTACCTTTTTTAAAATCCGAAAGCAAGTGAGTGGTTATAGTTTTCCCTTTACGTGGCCATTAAACCCTAACTCTGTACCAAATTTCAGCTCTGAGTTTATGGGAAGTACTAGTTCTATTTTGATGATCATGAATGAGTGAGTGAGTGAGTGTCATAAATGTGAAACTGCTTTCGCTTAACTTCGGAACTAAATGACCTACAGACTTGAAATTTTGGATTTTAAGTATGTTATAGCTTACTGGATGACGAAAATTTCTGCGTTCTGGTCTTATCCAGAGGTTCTCAAATAGGGGCCTGAAAATGCGGCGAAATGGTTCCAGTAAAGGATGGTACGGCAGTGTTTGCTTCGCGCTCGGCTTGGCGGGGGCACTGCCGTGCCCCCAGATTCTAGAATAAGTGCAAGTAAACTAAAATCATGGAACCTAATTGTTTTTTCTTTGTTCATTTAATATCATACATGTCTCAGGTATGACGATAATTATGCATCCAGACAACGCACAGCATTTCCCCATTTTAGCGAGACGTAACGGAACGGCTAGATAGGATCCCAGAAATACCGCCCATTGGCGAGGTTACCATAATCGGTGGGGGACGGGTAATACTATTATACTGTTCTCTGCTTTAGTATTTAGTTTACAGAAGGGTTATTTACGGTTACATATCAATAAAATATTGAATAAAAGTAAACTTTACAATAAACTTAGTAATTTAGTAGGTACTAACATCATTAGCGTGTGTCGATTTTATTGGATGTCTGTTTTTTTTTTAATACATGATTTGGATTTTTATTTTAATACCTGTATTACTTGGCCCCATCACCCGTTTTTGGTTTGACTTTGGCTTTTGGAAAACGTTAAATATAAATAGATTACAGAGTTACATCTCTCTACATGTATACTAAATTGTAGACACAGTTATTAAATTAACGGATAAAAAACAAGCATACCTATAAGTAATGTCGTCCATTAGCCACTGTCTACCAATCGATAACGAAAAATAATATTCTCATTCCTAAATAACGTCCGGCCCCGGTCTAAATAATGATACATCACATCTCGACTATGTAGATAAAATATACAAACACATTAACTATAGTGTGCTGTAATAAAATCACAAGAAATCAAATTAACTACCACTCGACTCTCGAGCGCAAAATATCATAGAGAAATCTAGGTAGAATACGTAGTCGGAAAATATTAAGCCCGCTTGAATCAGCATTGTTGTTCATTTTCATTCAGGCCGCTCCCAAAGGACCTGGCATGACGTGATTCATTTCCAGACTGCATTATAAATTTGTATCCCATTGTTTCTTTTTCAACAGCCAACGGGTTCAGTTTACCTTTTGTTGAAACTAACAAAAGCCTGAGATATGCGATTTTTAAGTGCAACGGCAGATTTTTTTAGTATCCTTGCCGCTGGATGGAGTTACTGGTATTTCGTTTTGAAGAGTATTTGTTCCAGCACTTGTCAGTCAGCGTGCATTTTATGGATTACAATGAAATCAGGAATCTGTCTTTCATCGTTTATTCCACTGAATAAAAATAAATAAAACTTTGTTTTTACGTCAAAAATGCATTGTGGTTAAAATCTTTCAAAAATGTATAGACTAGCGGTAAATATAGGTACATACTTTTTGACAAAATAGAAACTACAGAAAGCGGAATATATCCATACTTTGTTACGCTGTGAAACAGAGGTGAACTACTTTTGTAATATTTCAAGTAGTAAAGAGAACTTACGTCACCTCTGGGGTTAAGATAGTAGCGTTGTAGTTGAATCGATGCTGTATCTACATACATACTCAGCGTTGAAGAGAATACTCATCACACGGCGATATTTCCCTTAGGTATTGCTTTAGCTTGGTATTAATCTCATGATCCACTGAAGCTGGTGTGAATACAAAAGTTTAGTTACCTATCTCACTCATTGCTCGCAAAAGCCACAGAAAAATGTATTTGTGTATTTAAATTCGAGTTGGTGGCGGGTGCCAGGTGGAAATTACCTGGATCGGTTCTCTATTTTCTTATGAATAGAGATTAATTCGTTCAGAATGGATTGGTGCTGTTGCTCAATTTTAATTAAATTTCCAATTGTAAATGCGAAGTAGTTTAATCTGTTAATCATTTTCAAAGTTAAAAATTTTCGATATACTTAATGTAGATAAAATAATGTTCAATACAAGTGAAACCTGTTTAATTGGGACCTGAATAATTGAGAAACCTCTATAATTGCAACCAAATGGCCGGTCCCGGTCCCTTGGTAACAAAAGACCTGTGCAATTGAAATTTCGGGACCTCTATAATTGACATTTCGATTTTAAAACTTTTTTGATAAGAAGAATAGCTGTGCAGCCGCTAGCAACTCATGACTGACAATAGGTACTTTTTTGATGAAATTTCCATTTCGGGATAAAACTGTTTCCAGTAACTTAATATTAATAAATCACGTTGATATTGATGTCGATCGCTTCAGCATAATATATTATACTAGGTTACAGGTTTCGCTTTTAAAAACGTACTAAAAATCATTGAGATTGGAAAATATTTAGAAGTGGAAAATCCTTTTCTTTTTTTGTATGGACGAGTACGAGATTCCATCTTAAGTTCTATTTGATGTTGCTTAAGTATGAAACCAAATCGTTTTGACAATAACTAACCCGAACCATTAGGAAACTAGCCTTTTAACAGCGTAGTACTATTCCCACGGTACCTACTTAGGTGTATATTAGTAGGTAGACATCATTTATACATGTGAGTTTTGACGTCATCGATTTGTACCTCTCTTCACGTACTTAGGTACTTAGTTCATACTGAAAATTTCAGGATTTTTCGTAAATGAGACCGGATATTATATTAATAATACATTTATTGATTTTCAAAGTATATACCCTCACAATTTACACATTTTTGCATTCGTTCGAGCCATTTTGTGAAGCAGGAGGCCCAGTCTTCTGAAGACACCTCTTCAATGGCTTCTTGGAACACGGCCACCGCCGCTTCCGGGCTTGAAAATCGTAAACCCCTAAGAGTATCTTTAATTTTTGGAAATAAATAGAAGTCACAAGGAGCGAGGTCGGGGCTGTATGGCGGATGTGTCATCAGTTCCACATTTGAGGCCTTCAAATACGCATTCGTTATCTTAGCGGAATGGGCGGACGCGTTATCGTGGTGCAAGACGACTTTGCTGCGAGGACGCTTTTCGCGAACCTTTTCTAAAACTTTGGGTAAGCAAGTATTTGCGTACCAATTTGCAGTTACTGTTCTTTGATTTTCAAGTGACACCGTAATGTAATGTCCTGATTTGCCGAAAAACGGAGCAACCATTTTCTTGCCGGTGCTACGACTTTTTTTAACTTTCGTCGGTAAATCTTCAAAAGGAAAGACCCATTCTGCCGACTGGCTTTTTCTTTCCGGTTCAAAGCAGTACACCCAGGTTTCGTCACCTGTCACGATATTATAGACAGCTAATGACTGTCCTCTATCAAATTTTTTCATCATTTTACGGCACCACTCTACACGCAGTCGTTTCTGGTCTTCGGTTAAATCATGCGGTATCCATCTAATACAAAGCTTCCGGACCTTCAGATGCACATGTAAAATTGTTTGTACCTGGCTCATTCCAATGCCCAATAAATCACGAATTTGCTGGCAAGTAATTTTTTTGTCACTTTCAATTAGTTGTCGTACAGTATTGATATTAAATTCCGTAACCGCAGTCGCCGGCCGATCTTCACGTACATCGTCAAGGAGATGATCTCGTCCACGTTTCGTCCAGAGCTGCGAGATGGGGCTTCATCACTAAATGCCAACTTAAGTCTCTGGCAACTCTCTTGTTGACTAAGGCCACAGCGAAAGTCGTAAAAAATCATTGAGCGAAAATCTTCACGACATACATTCATTGCTACACCAACACACAATTCTCTCAAGGACGCTACATTGAAAAAACAAATGACACTCGCAAATTAAAAAGTATGTAAATGTTCGCAAAGAGTTCTATTTTCAAAATCTTATATACTTTTTAATTTTTTCTTGTTGTAAGTGGCCAGTTCCAGAAACTTTCAGTATGCCCCACGTATATAGGTAACCCTAGTATTGTATTTAATCAGTAAAATATTTTCCAAGAATCCTTCTCGACGTCCCCCAAATGGTAGGATTTTACTACAAAATTTTGTTAACTTAATGCGCCATATAAAATAATGGTAGGACAAATATTCACAGAGATGGAAACAATTCAAGGACTATATATTTACTGGAAGGATGAAAATTATGAAACTACGAGCAGAACTGGCTCTACTTCACTAACTTGATAATTGTCACTTGGCTACGACAATTTGCCCTACGTTGCCGGGTCGACAAGTAAAACGAGTTACTTGTACAGCGTCGTTATTGTATCTTCCCAGCAATCATTGCCATTTATCATTGTCGACGTATATTTTTATTCGAGGTTACCGATGCCCGTCTCATTTCGATTAATGTGTTTTGCGTACTTGCGCCACTCATGCCAACCTAACCGAGCTGAGAGTGAAAGCCAGGCACGAGTTGAGGCATTGAGCGAGGATATTCGTTTTCAGTCCGTCACGAGTACTAGTTATCATCATCATAGGCCTCAAACATCTTGACACAATGATGTAATATAAAAAAGAGGTAGATATGTTGTCTGTACGAAATACCGTGTTTAAAAATGGCCAGGCTTACGCACACATGAAAGAGCTGCGAATATTTCCAACGATGTATGTTCGTCCTTTATGAAGTAATTTCCATGGATAGTCATTTAAGCATTGTAGAACGTCATTACTGAAAATTATTATCAACTTTTAATAGCTCGTTTAGGTTCTTATCTTCTTGTTAAGATCATTTATTAATGTATCGTCTAGCCGTAATCACAACAAACGTTCGTGGGCGTCATCGTCATTTCGCTGTATATTATCATCATCATCATATCAGCCGAAAGACGTCCACTGCTGGACATAGGCCTCCCCCAAAGAGTGCCACAATGACCGGTCCTGCGCCACCCGCATCCAGCGGACTCCCGCAACCTTTACCAGGTCATCAGTCCTCCTTGTGGGGGGCCTACCCACGCTGCGCCTTCCGGTACGTGGTCGCCACTCGAGAACCTTTCCGCCCCAACGGCCATCGGTTCTACGTGCAATGTGCCCCGCCCACTGCCACTTAAGTTTAGCGATTCGGAGGGCTATATCGGTTACATTGGTTCAGCTGCGGATAGCCTCATTTCTGATGCGATCGCGCAGAAAAACTCCCAACATAGCCCTCTCCATTGCCCTTTGGGTAATTTTGAGCCTTCTTACGAGTATGTGGCCCATAGTAAGCGACCACGTTTCCGTGCCATACGTCATCACTGGCAACACACACTGGTCAAAGACTCTCGTCTTGAGACACTGCAATATTCATTTTCATCGAAATGACGAACACGCCATGAAAATGACTGTTAAATATAGAATTATCACAAATTTACTTAGAAACATAAGATTCCATTAAAAATTTCATATTTTTCTATACAGCCGTCATGCCGTGAGCGTCAGTTCGATGGCACAAGTAATTTTAGTAGCTCTTCGCTACTAAATTATTGACTTTTAACTGGTGCCTTATATATCTTTTAAATTCGAATGCAAAATTGTTTCATATCCCATAGAAATCGAATATTGTAAAAGATATAATCCCTTGAGCCAATCGCACTTTTCTAATACAGCCGTCATGTCTCTGTCATGAGCTCCATGTCGAGGGAATATCCATCCCGAATAATTTGAATATCTCTTTGCTACTTAATAAGAATTTTAACTGCTGCCTTATGTACCTTTCAAATACAAATTAAAAGGTATTTCGTAGGTAATTCATAGTTATTTTAAACATAATCAAAAAAAATATCTACCTAATGACGCAAAAATATAATTTCAAAAATTCACCCGTTTATACCTTTTGGCACATTTGTGGGCTAGCACTTGGAACTAACTGTCGTCGTGGATTTCGCGGCCTGTTGCGATAGTGCATCTCCACTCGTCGCGGTTGCCAGCAAGATCTTCCCAATTGCTACCTATAGGGAAATTCTGGCATTATAACAATACCTACTGAGAACATTATTCAGTAGCAGTGATGGATGGCGCATCGAATTTAGACTAATTTTTTTTGTAAATAGTTACCTACGCTAGCTTTGACGTGTGAATGAAAAGTTTGCGATTCTGTATACTTCAATGTACTGACTATTAAGGAGTGTCTCATCTAGCGGAACACTAGGGCCGGCGGGCGAGGTCCGACGGCCGTGCAATCACCCTGTTTATTGCCGTCCACCCCCCTCCATATAACACAAAACTACTCCGAAACGGCTCTATACACAATTCCCCATTGTTCACACAATTTACGATGGAAATGTATCATTTCACCACATTGCCTGCCATCCATTTCAGTATTCCCAAATTGGCGATGCAGAAAAAATAAATAACCAGAATAAAAGCTTACCTACAAACGCTTTTTTAGCATCGCCAATCTTCTTTAGCCAAGTTAGAATCGCGTTGTTTCGTCCACGTTCCTTAATAAGAATAAAATGAAATAACACCGGAATCCACTTACAATAATTAAACCTACAAACCAAGTCGCTCTATGCTGAGAACTAAACTGATCAAGATGAGAAATCCGAAACAGTACGTTCAAGTTGTTCAATTTAATTTAATTCCAAGAAAGTATCCGCGACCTACGGGGCTCAAGAAATTTCCTGAGGGCGGGGGCGACGGTTGAAAAACGAGAATTACACCATTCGCTAATTGCGGCAATCAGTATAATGTAGTCGACGGGACCGGCCGGGCGCAACGACCCAGCGCTACCGACCGCGCCACTTACTGCGCTTACGGTGCCTCCGATCCCTCTGCAACACCGTCACAAAAACAATCTAACTGAAAACTTTTAAACAAAAAATTAAACCGCCGAAAAAAAACTGAAAAGCAAAAAATAATAAACCTTTTTTTTAGTTTAATAACTAAGTTCTTAAGCTATTATAAGTATACCTAAGTATACATTTTTGTAATTATTTTGAGTTTTTAATTAACTTTAATAACTAAGTTCTTAAATTAATCTAAGTGTACCTAAGTAATTTTGAGTCGGCGCCAAACAAGCATATTAATTAATTATAAAGCGTGATCGCCGGAGAATGCCGAGCGTTCACGAAGTTATGGTTAATGTCAGCGAGACAGCAACACGAACGCCCGAATTTGATTTGGTGTAACTTGTACTTGTTTGGAGTAATCTTTGTTCATTGATTGTTTGGCGTTGACTCAAAATTACTTAGGTACACTTAGATTAATTTAAGAACTTAGTTATTAAGGTTAATTAAAAACTCAAAATAATTACAAAAATGTATACTTAGGTATACTTATAATAGTTATAATAGTTTAAGAACTTAGTTATTAAACTAAAAAAAAAGTTTTAATTTTGAAATTTTCTGTGGCTAACTTTAGGTAATTAGTAACTTAGTTACTAGTTACATGCAAATAAGGTATTACACAAACCTCACGATGAACGAGCTTTAGCAGAAATGCAGAGACTGAAAGGTCTACACACAAGAGACTGACAGGTCTAAAGCTCATTCATCGTGAGGTTTTTCACACAACACAACACGACACACACGTGCAAACACACACACACACACACACACACACACACACACAATCGGACTACTCTGTAAAAAGTTATGCGTGGTCATACATAAAAAAATATATATATACGCGTTGACTTGAGAACCTCCTCCGTTTTTTTCGTCGGTTAAAAATAAAAGTTAATAATATTGATTTGATCCATATTAACACATGTTTTTGTATAATATTTTCATAAATTACAACCTTAACTCTGTACAAAACGAAACATGATTAAGAAAGTACGGCGAGTAAATAAGGCTTTTAGTATACTTAAATGGTTTGGTACTTGACGTATTTAATTGGAACCTGTTTTTATCTTTAAGTGGTTTACTAATGTATAACCAAAAATTATTAGCAAATTATCGTTTGACAAAAAAAAACTTGATCAAATAATTACTTGGCAAACACTCAATTAGCAATAAGTACATAACGTCAAATGTATTCAATAATCAAGTATCAATTGTAAATTTTTCATTATACCAAAGAATATATTTTTCACTTACCAAAGTATCATACACAGTAACAGTAGGTATAATATTTAAAAAAAACTGTTCTGGCGCTTCGCTCGCTCGGCTCGCGCGCTGTATGGTCGCAGTTCTACCTAACACTCCTCCTGGCTTCGCTCGTCGTCGTACCTACACCGACCTGCTTTAAAGTAGAATTTGTGAAAGTTGACGATTTATGAGTACTTAGTATAAATTCTCAACTTTAACAAATTCTACTTATTGCATTTGACACCGTAAGTAGCCAAATAATAACCTAACCTAACCTAGTCCCTAGCAGTAAGTAGTTTTTTTCTGTTGAAGTTAAATTACTTGCCTACTGACTGTATCTAAAGTAAAATATGTAATAGTTGAGAATTGGACACATTTTAGCAACTTTTCCTATAAACAAACAATTAGTGCAAACATTTTTAGACAAATAGTAGCTTTAATCGTTGGTTGTTAAGTGTAAATTTGCGAAATGTTTTTGGTCAAACGACAGGACACCCCTCTGTTGCTTTAGAAGCGCCGGCTGTTTATATCGTCTCTGTACCCGCGACCCTAGAACCAGTGGGTATGGCAAGAGGCGATGGCAAGCGCCCCGAAGGAGTCATTTTGGTGCCCTGGAACAGCTTCCATACCAGAGCCCTACCCAGCGGTAGGGCTCTGGTGTGGGACACTGTACGTGTGTCGCCTCACATCCAGGCGACGCTCCCCAGGCCGGTGGTGCAGCTAACCAGGCCCAGGTTCTCAAGCGACATTCCAGCGGATTTTCATTCAGCGATATTCAATTCGCCTGATCGTCATCCCGCCGTATTCCTAAACGGCACTGTTTTGTAAAACAGCTAGCTGTTATGTAAAACGGCGGATTATATTATTCCACTGCGACGTATACCTACACTTTTTTAATCGAGGCGCCTAATCACAGTTTTCTCACCGTAACAATAAGTAAATACCTACCGATAGATTTAAATCCATTTAGTTATAATGGTTTTCTCTTCCTGAAGGTTCTGTAGTCAAACTATTCCTTAGGAAACCTTATAGTTTCGCTATGTGTGTATGTCAAAGCCATCCTTTTGAAATACCTACTTATGTATTTATATTAAACCTTGCTCTTAGGTAAAACATTGTTTTTGCAGGTGGCAGGTAATCTTCGGAGCTGCCGACTAATAAAACATACTGTTGACGATATACAAAAACATTCGGACACATAATGTACAACGAGTAAAGGTTGATATTTTAAGATAATTTGTCGTCCAGGGTGAATATGTAAAGATCAATGAAAAATACCAATCCCTGCGGCCGTCCACTAATATTTGTGACTTTTTAATTAAATATTTACTGTAATTATGTAATTAAGGAGTGAAAAGAACAGTGTTTTAAGCGGTAGCAAAATTATGTATACCTCGGGCGACGTTGCTTGAATCCATCACTACGCTCAAGATTCCAAGATAGAATTCTAATTTGGAATCCTTCCTTTCGTTCTGGATTCAATCAGTCACCCTCGTTACAATATACCATTTTGCTCCCTAGTAATACAATCCACAATCTAGGTACTATTAAAATAGCGATAAACATTTTAAAAACTTCTATTCAATTTTACCGGTTTACTACTAACGGTACTTTTATTTAATTACCGAGCAGTAGTACCGAGCACTAATCTATACTACTTGTATCGTGAAAAACTATTCGTAGTAAATTATTGCTCGATTTTTTCCCTTGGTTGATGGTGTACTAGGTTATCGATATATCGACAACTGTCTCGATAGATGCACATCACTATTTTCCATAACTCGTAACGTTTTAAGTCATTGATATTTGTGCATTATTTGTATAATTATCGTTCTTTAAGCGTTTATTTATGTTAAATATACTATAAACTGATGTATTTAAACATAAACTAGTGAAATCCACGAGTAGTAACTTAAAAATCTTCAATTTCTTAATGACGAATATATTGATTGATATCTGAAAAAAATGAGAATATTATTACTCCATGTGATTATTTATTGATTAAACACATTATACTTATTGTGCGTGTGACATTTCAAGTGTGTAGCTGTAATACTTCAAAAGTTGCAAGTAAGTGAAATTATGCCTAACCTCTGACTCTCGCCAAAAACATGCCCGTATTGAGAGGTGCCGGAGCGATTTAAGGCCCCGTAGGTAAAGGGTTAAGTGAATAAGCTTGACAGCAAAAGATGTGGAGAAGTTGTTAAATGCAGCTCCAGATAATAAGTACCTAGCAACCTACCAAGGTTCTTTAATTTTAATCTATCTTTTTTAAACTGACATGTCAACATTTTATTTTCCCCTCACTGCCTCGGAAAGCCGTCTTTTATTCTTTAAACCTGTGGGAAAAACGCATTTTATCCACTAGTGGGGAAAGTTCTTTGACCTCCGAGCGTGTTTAAGTAGCTTTTGAAAGATAATAAAACGTAAAACGCTCATAATACAAAATTTTCACATATGATGTATTTCTGTTGCCGCTATAACAACAAATGCTAAAAAACAGAATAAAATAAATATTTATAAGAACTTTAAAAAAAATTGCATGTTGCCTTCATCAGCCGCTGGGGGAAAACTTATATCCGACTCGCACTAGACCAAAATTCTGCTTGATATTACTTACATTATTATTACTGTACTAGCTTCCGCCCGCGACTTCGTCCGCGTGGACCCGGGATAAAAACTATCCTATATTTTAATCCAGACTATAAACTATCTTCGTGCAAAATTTCATTCAAAGTTTAAGCGTGATTGAGTAACAAACATCCAAACATCCAAACATCCAAACATCTAAACTTTCGCATTTATAATATTATAGTAGGATAAAAAATGAAAAAATATTATTTAAATTAACTAAAGTTGTTTTGCATGTTGCACTTTCCTCTTTACAGTGAGGTTTTGTGTTACACACGGGTGCATTCTAATTTAGAACCAATCGCTTCGCTCGTTGTTCAACTATAGAATCTTTTCGCTTGCTCGTGTTTCAATTCCACACTCGCGGGTAAAATACAACTTTGCACCCTTTTATTAACAAATAACTAATATTTCCTCACGCAAGGCATAGTAAAACGTAGTATGATACCCGCGCGTAAAGCTAATTTCCTACTCGTGTTTAATTATACATTCGCTCGCTTCACAACCTCATGTATAAAAATGACACTCGTCGGAAATCACCTACTTTCCACACTTGTAGCATAAATAACTATTATGTATTCACTATTATTTAACCGTAATTTCATCAAAATGCATGTGTTATTTTGGGGTATTTTTTACTAATACTAGTACGCTGAGCCTTGCTATCTACGTAATGTATATCTGTATAATGGATATCCGTATTGTTGGGCCATCCTGCTGGTTCTAAAGAGTTATTGTGATCGTGTTAAAGAGCAGGAAAGACATTTCTAGAATAATAATTAGTTCTTAGTTAAAGGCTGTTGGGCTTAAACAGTTTCTTTAGCAGTTAAGTAGTAAAAAAACACCACGGTGGTCCCAAATATTAATGTTATGGAGGTTTAGAGAAGTATGTGACGACCTCTGTAGCCTAGGTGGTAGTGACCCTGCCTACGAAGCCGGAGGTCCCGGGTTCGATTCCCGGTAAGGGCATTTATTTGTGTGATGAATATTTGTTCCTGAGTCATGGATGTTTTCTATGTATTTCAGTATTTATTTATCTATATAAGTAAGATGTATATCGTCGTCTAGTACTAGTAGGAAAACATCGTGAGGAAACCGGTCTAATCCCAATTCGCAATAAGGTCCAGTTTTCCAACTGGATTGGAAGTTCAGATGGTAGTCGCTTTCGTAAAACTAGTGCCTGTCAAATCTTGGGTTTAGGTGTCAAAGCGGACTCCGGGCTCCTTTAGGGCACAACCGGGAATAATGCTGGGAGGATGATGATGATCGTCGTATAGTACCCATAGTACAAGCTTTGCTAAGTTTGGGACTAACTAGGTCGATTTGTGTAAGATTGACCCCAAATATTCATATTTTTTATTTATTTATACAACGTGTTTTTTTAACCGTCTTAGAGCCGAGGCCCACTTAAAGTATCTGAAACGTACTAGTCATTCGTGAAAAAATTTATTAGTAAAGTTTTTAGTAATAAAAGTTAATTAAGTGATAAATTCTGTATGGCGCGCGGTGCGAAGTTCATTCACCCGGTTAGAGATCGTACCTATCTACATTACGCCTTGGCCACGACTTTGGTCTTAAGCGACCTGCGGCAGCGTTTTATCTGTTCATTGCGCGGTCGAGACGCGCAACGCTCTGTGGTTAGTTGGGATCACGCGCAATGAATTAGAAAAACCGCTGCCGCAGGTCGCTTAAGACCAGAGTCGTGGCCAAGGCGTTAGATGGCGGCTAGCGGTCACTGCGGTCACTCGGCTGGATGATTAAAATTAATATTATTACAAAAACAAAAATAATACTTTAAAATAACTAAATCTTAGAAAAGTTGAAAAACCCCCGACATTTTCATTTCAGTCCAATATCTCAAAAACAGCTAAACAGATTTTCATGACACATAGCTAAGAACACAGGATCACATCAGCTTTCGAATAAAAAAAAACCGCATTCAAATCGGTCTATCCGTTTGGGAGCTACGATACCACAGACAAATACACAGATACACAGATACACAGACACACAGACACGTTAAACTTATAACATCCCTCTTTGCGTCGGGGGTTAAAAAAAACTAAAACAAAACCTTTTTTTTAAGTTCTTTGTAATGTATTCATTAACTGGACTTCGACTCTAAGACGGTTAAAAAAACACCCTGAATTAGTATGCGAAATTTTGTGATTTCAAGTTTTAGACATAAGAAGGTTTAATTATGTTGACTGACATGATATTAACAGTATATTATTTTATTGGTTTTTTTTTGTAATATTAAGTGGTTTAAGTCCCATTTTTGTGGGATTTCTATGTTGCTATAGGTAAAAAGGCTAAATATGTTAACTGCAATGACATCGTCTGTAGTATTTTGTTGATTTCTTGTAACATTAAGTGTAGAAGTTACCTTTTCCAATGGGATTTCCTGGTTCGTTTAAAGTGAGAAGGCCATTTTTATTAACTTTACTACATTAACAACATTATTTCGTTGTTTTTTTTTAATATTGTGTGGCAATTTTTTTATATCCTACGGGATTGCTGAGTTCCTTCATTAACGAATGCTAATTATGTAAACTGGAATTATATTGACACTATACAATGTGTTTAATTTCCCATTTTCGATTGGGTTTCTAAGGCTGGCCAAACTGCCTTAAACGTAAATGTAGCGGCTCAATATGATAAAAAAAAATATTGGAGATTTTCTTTCTGTCTGGCAAGCCTAAATCAATATTATAAAACCCCCAAAATATGACTACTACTGTATCTTTTGGGGTTAACCAGATATACTCACCATTTTTGGTCTGGGCGTTCAGGACTTTATTAATTAGTACTAATATTAAGACGTTGGGTCTTCATCGGAAGTACCCTATTTAAAGGGTTTTATTGTGTTTTAATGTAAATGAAATAAACAGGTATAATATTTATGCTTGTGTAAGCTACGGTATACCGTAGCCACATGCCTGAACCACTAGGCTATAGCCTAGTGTCAAGCGGCGGTCGTGGGTAATTCTAATTATATTTTCGGAACTTATCTACGGAATGTCATTTGATATATGCCGTTAGCTTTTCGGTGAAGAAATCGAAATTCAAAGGTGTATGTAAAGTCCCCAACTCGCACTGGACCAGCGTGGGGACTACACTGCCCGTTCCCTCTCACCCATGATGAGAGGATGTCTGTGTCCAGCAGTTGGACGTATGATGTATATAGGGGTCATACACAGATTTAGGTTCGCGTCTTTCCTGTGGGCATTATCAAAGTTAAGGGCTACTGAAGCCAAATTTTTGTTTCGACTCTTAATCCGCATTAACGGCGTCTCCTCTTCTATATTACTATTCGATAAAAACATTATTTCTATGCACACGAGCTCTTAATTATTGGCCACAGGAGAGACGAACTTTATTTTACACACTGTGTAAGGGTAAACACACACATTCGTCTCTGCTGTGGTCAATAATTAAGACCTCACGTGCATATAAATAATGCTTTAATCGAATAGTAACATAGAAGAGGAGACGCCGTTTATGCGGATAAAGAGTCCAAACAAAAATTAGGCTTCAATAGCCCTTAACTTTTGATAATGTCCACAGGAAAGACGCAAACCTAAATCTGTGTATAACCCACAGGCTGATTTGTTACATTATTATTATTATTAATAGCTATGTAATGAAATTAAATTAAATGATTTTCCAAAACATACACAGGTATTATAAACTATGAGGGCACACAGTCCCGTATCGCCTCAATTACTGCTGCATCTGGTATCACTACAGAGAGGTGTATCTTTCATGTCGTGTTGCTGTTGCTTATCATAAGCCGTATATGCTTTCGGCAGTTATAATCTACTCTTATCTGTTGCGTCACTTAAGATGAATTTGAAAAAGTTGTGGCTTTCCAATGACTTGTGAATTGGTTGCATATAGTAAGTATTTATTTATTGTATATTTGCGATATATATAGTGTGTATTATATTTTATACTGTATATTTATATATGTATTGGCATGTTTTTATTTGTCTAGAATTAATACCTATTAGGTTTTGTTTTCGTTTTCTCTGTGTTTTTGTACACGGTATAAGTTTGCCTATCTCGGTCTACCCACCTTCCTCTCAATTGCTCAAAGGTTAGCTGGAAGAGATCCCTTATAGGGATAAGTTCGCCTTTGTACTTTGATCTATTGTGTGACATGTGTATTCTTTAACCTGTTATTGTGTACAATAAAGTGCTTACATACATACATAATGTGGGTACCTCTAGAACTGAGCATCATAACCGCAGAAACCATATATTAATCACATTAGCCCTATATTACGAAAGTACTGCGTTATTAACTTAATGGTTAAATAAAAGCAATCAGCAGCAAGTAGGTTAGTACACTTAAGTAAATGAATCAACGCAGGTAGGTAACCGCCGTAACGAGTCGGTATTTTCCTGCAGCCACTGTGTTTAATTAGTTTCCAAAGTGGCAGTAATAAATTTGTGAAATTATCTAACTGGGTTATTCTATTAAGAGTACCTAATTTACAATGATACATTTTAATTTGATTATTTCTGTTGCATTACATACTGGAAAGGTTTCTAAAGATCTTCACATCTATTATTTATTTCGTTGAAATCCGTCTACTTTCATTTCAACCCTGCGACGGATGATGTTACCACTACATACACCTGCTACCAAAATAGATCATTAAATTCACGTATTGAAATGTTATCTAATAATAAAATAACATCAACCATTAGGGTTCCTAATCATTTGTTTATCTATCGTGGATCCCTGAATTAAATAATACGGATATTTTTAAAACCTAACTCTAAATGTGTTCTTCCCTCTACTGCGTTCTCCATTACTGTGTTCCACGGCTATTCTTCTGTTCTTAAACTCGAACACTTTAAAGCATGTGTCAAAAAGTTACACGATTCCCCCGTTCCTCGGGAACCGAAAGTCAATGTGAGAGGAATAGAAAATGGAATGAATAGTGACAGCTGCACCTTGAGTGTCGCACGCAACGCGAGGCCCCAACGATTTATTCTACTTTGTTAGCAAGACGCGACTGAGTCGAATTTATATCCGTTCAAAGTGTTCATCACATAGATAAATCAAGTGGCAAGCCCATTTGGGCTGCGGAATTAACGCTGGTACTTCGAGCCTTCGTGACAGCTAGTTACATTTAATGGGAGTTTGTATGTTGACACTACTAGTACTTATCTACTGGCTGAATAGCTAATGATTAAACACAAGATCTAAATGTGGCCCTGAACAAACAGGACGATAAATTACTAAGCGGAGTAACTATCTATAACCCTATTTTATTTATGGATGGAGTAATAGATTTCAAAGCACACCCCGCAGGGTAGGTAATGTGTACTGTCAGAACGCGCTTTGCTCTTTCGAAAGTTACACAATTACACTTCCGTTATCAATAGAATTTACCGCGTCAGTACTAAATCACGAAAAACTTTTTTCACGAAAACTTTTTCACGAACGATTTTATCACGAAAAACTTTATCACGAATAAACTTTATCACGAAAAGACCATATCACGAAAACTTTATCACGAAAATTTTATCACTTAAGACTTTATCACGAAAACTTAATCACGAATAGACTATATTACGAATAGACTTTATCACGAAAAATCTCAATCACGAAAACTTTACCCACTAAAAGACTATATCACGAATAGACTTTATCACGAAAATTCTCAATCACGAAAACTTTACCACGAAAAGACTACCTATATCACGAATAAACTTTAAATCCAGATATTAAAATTCTATCCGTGCGACTACATTACTAAGTGAGCGACTAGAAATACAGAGAAGTGGGAACAGGGACTTAGTGACAAAACCGACTTGGATCGCGGATAGGTTAGAAGACGCAAGCGGGAGCAAGCTCCCGCTTTCGTCTTCGATGTTTTTTTTTATTAAAGAGCGGAAAACCTCTGCCCATTAAAGTATTTTATTTAGACTCATCTTGTTTCGCATAATAGTTCATTAAGATTTTTCGTGATAAAGTCTATTCGTGATAAAGTCTTTTCGTGATAAAGTTTTCGTGATTTAAATTTTTCGTTATACAGACTTTTCGTGATAAAGTCTTTTCGTGATTTAGTCTATTCGTGATAAAGTTTTCGTGATAAAGTCGTTCGTGATATAGTTTTTCGTGATAAAATACTAGCGCTGAATTTACAGTCGCGATGATTGTTTTGAGATATTATGTGTGTTATGTAGACAACGTAGCAGTCTTAACTGTCTTGGGAAATTACACTTCTGTGTACTGTATTACATCCTAATAAATATTATAAATGCGAAAGTTTAGATGTTTGGATGTTTGTTACTCAATCACGCTTAAACCGCTAAACCGATTTGAATGAAATTTTGCACGAAGATAGTTTATAGCCTGGATTAAAATATAGGATAGTTTTTATCCCGAGTCCACGCAGACGAAGTCGCGGGCGGAAGTTAGTAATTACATATGTAACAGCTATTCAATCAATAAGTTTTATTCGCACCACTAAGATTATGTACCTTAGTACTCGAATTAAATTAACTCTTTCACCTGCATAACCAACCCACTAACAACATTTTTATAGGGCCGCACTTACAAATATATCAGCATAAGGGTTCTCTATTGTATGGGCAAAAATTATTTCCCAAAGTGTCACTTCCCAAAAAAAATTTCCCAAATGTTAATTTGGCAAAAAGTCACTAGTCAAATTATTGTTTCGCATTTTATCACTTTGCATTATCTCCTATGGCAAAATCATCATCATCATCATATCAGCCGAAAGACGTCCACTGCTGGACATAGGCCTCCCCCAAAGAGTGCCACAATGACCGGTCCTGCGCCACCCGCATCCAGCGGACTCCCGCGACCTTTACCAGGTCATCAGTCCACCTTGTGGGGGGCCTACCCACGCTGCGCCTTCCGGTACGTGGTCGCCACTCGAGAACCTTTCCGCCCCAACGGCCATCGGTTCTACGTGCAATGTGCCCCGCCCACTGCCACTTAAGTTTAGCGATTCGGAGGGCTATATCGGTTACCTTGGTTCTGCTGCGGATAGCTTCATTTCTGATGCGATCGCGCAGAGAAACTCCCAACATAGCCCTCTCCATTGCCCTTTGGGTGACTTTGAGCCTTCTTATGAGGCCCATAGTAAGCGACCACGTTTCCGTGCCATACGTCATCACTGGCAACACACACTGGTCAAAGACTCTCGTCTTGAGACACTGCGGAATATTGGACGAAAAGATGTGCCGTAGCCTCCCGAATGCTGCCCAGCCGAGTCGGATTCGACGATTGACCTCTTTCTCAAAGTTGGACCTACCTAACTGAACAGTCTGTCCTAGGTATTTATAATCGTCTACAACTTCGAGCGTAAAGTGTCCGATCGAAATGGGGGTTGGTACTACATGGAGGTACCCCCGGTACCCTGGTTATGGTAGCGGCCAGGGTACTAGCGGGGTCAGGGGTGCTAAGAATCTCCGGCGAAGATCCGGCTACCACCACCGACGACCCCTGGCCCTGGCAACATACAACACGCGCACACTGCGGACCGACGAAAAGATAACGGAACTGGAGGAAGGATTGAGCAAGTTGCGGTGGGACGTCATAGGGTTATCGGAAGTCCGAAGAGAGGGGGAGGACACGATAACCCTTAAATCGGGCAACTTGCTCTATTTCCGGGAGGGCGACCAACAGTCCCAGGGAGGTGTCGGGTTCATCGTCCACAAGTCCCTAGTGAACAACGTGGTGAAGATCGAGAGTGTGGCGACTAGGGTGGCGTATCTTATACTCAGAGTATCCAGCAGGTACTCGTTGAAGGTCATACAGGTTTACGCGCCGACCTCGACACATTCCGACGACGAGGTGGAGGCTATGTATGAAGATATATGGCAAAATATTACTTCACAAATTATTATTTGGCAAAGTTTTATATAGTCAAGTTTAATTTGGTCAATTTGGTTTAAGTTGGCATAACATTAGTTTTCCAAATTATTGCATGGCATACGATTTTTATCCTAATTGTGTAGTGCATACGAAATGTATTTGAGTGAGATTACATATTTTGCTAAGCGGGTAGTTTTGTAATAAACATACAAATTATTAGAAGGATTATTATTTAAAATGAAATAAGTTGGCATACACAGTTACCTATGGCAATTATTTTAACCTAACCTAAACCTAACCTAACCGCCAGCGTGTCGACGGCACCCCGCGAAGCGGGGTGCCTATTTCCGCTCTGAGGGACACAAGTGAACCCTAACCTAACCTACTTATAATACAATTGTTACGGTTTTTTGTTTTTATTAATGCGGAGGGCCTCGCCCCCCGAGCCCCCCTTTTTCTGGCTGCCCTAATCTAGTTAAACCCCTGTAATCAGTTGTTGTTTGTTTTTGTAATGTTGTACCTAATAACATTTCGAACATTCGTTGTTTTGTTATTCGGCTATTTAAATTTCATACAAAATGAATCATTTGCCAAATAATATTCCCTGCACTTATTCTATGAAATAATAAAAATTGGAATGATCTGGTCAGGAAATAAAATTACACCAAACAATATTTTTTCAAATATTTGCCAAAGTTATGCCATGTGAAGTGTGCGAAATACATTTGAACAATTGTTTTGTTTGGAAAACAATATTAGCCCAAACAAAGTGTTTGCTTAATAAACTTTTGTCTTAATAACACTTGACAAAGCAAAATGATGCCAGATGATATTTTGACCAAATGAAAAAAATGCGAAACAAAAATGTGCTATCTGTTCGTTTGGGAAATGAAACTACTGCCATAAGTTTTGTGGGAAGTGAAATTTGGCGAAAAATATTTTGCCGAAACGGCAGGATACCCAGCATAAGCTCTCTGTACTGCATTTTCAAGGTGGACTGATGACCTGGTAAAGGTCGCGGGAGTCCGCTGGATGCGGGAGGCGCAGGACCGGTCATTATGGCACTCTTTGGGGGAGGCCCATGTCCAGCAGTGGACGTCTTTCGGCTGATATGATGATGTTTCACTCGCGTTCCCTCAGGTCACATTCTGACAATTTGGTTTTGATTAATTTCAACGTGTTTTTAGCGCTTACTCCTACGCGGCCTACCTAATGTATCAAAAAACCTCGCGAAACACGTTAGAGTCAAATTGGAATGGGTAATGTTAATGTATGTATCGAATTGATTATCAGAGCCTAGCATTATTATTATTATAATTTATGAGTGAACTACCACACTCGACACCCGATAAAACGACTGAACTAAATACATATACATAAAAAGGTGAGCCTTATATAAAAGCTACGGTAGCCTAGTGGTTCAGATATGCGGCTGTCAAGCGGCGGTCGTGGGTTCGAATCCCGGCGCGTACCAATGAGTATTTCGGAACTAAGTTAGCGTTAGCGTTAGCGTTAGCGTTAGCGTTTCGGTGGCGCGTTAGCGTTTCGGTGAAGGAAACCTGTCTGAACCCAATAAGGTCTAGTTTTCCCTCTGGGTTGGAAACTCAGATGGCATTCACTTTCGTAAAACTAGTGCCTTTGCCAAATCCTGGGGATTAGATATCAAAGCGGAACCCGGGCTCCATTAGGGCACAACCGGGAATAACGCTAGGAGGATGATGGTGAGCCTTATATTATAATGATTAAAAAAAATACAATAATCGTCGAATTTGTGTATCTCGCTCCCAATTTAAGATTCATTGACATTATGTCATGCATTACAATTGAGATTGCGATTGCTCATGAGAGCAAAATTCCAATAGTAGTTTATGCAATCGTTATATAATGTATGCTTTTCCAGTCGAGTACCACGTTTAGGCCACGAAGCTTGCTGAGTGGCCTAATTAAGGTACGAGAGTTAAAAAGCTAATTATATAACTATTACATACAATACTTTTTCTACGAGTAAACGGAAATAATAATTTATTAAACAAACTTGGTATCTATTGAAATTCGCCCTGCTGAAACGAAGTACAGCCAACCGCTTTTTTTATTTTTGCGCGTTGATGTCTTCTGGAAATCGAGCCTCGTAATCAATCGGCCAAAATTAATTTTAGTTCTGTACAGTTATCTTATATTGAGCCCAACTCAAATGAAGTTCATTTAGATAACGCTGTCAGTCATTTAATTGACGGATAGAAGTGCTCGAGTAGAAAAAGAGTTATTCCATTGTTTAAGCAAATTGTTTAAGCTTTTTACAATAGCAAACATCTGTTTATAGGGATCGTGTGAATGCATGGATGGATTGTTCACAGTATTTCCGTAATTGTCCTCTCTTGTTAGATCTTAATACGTGGCTTGGCAGGACGCGACTCTGTTATAGACACCTAGTTGGGCAATAACCCATTAGATTGTAAAATAGATTCATGCAGAGCATGAATCTTATATCATGTAAATCATGTTACCATATAAATTCATCGGGGTGGTCGTATACCTAATATCTAAATTAAGTTTAGGACGAAAACAACCACAAGCGTGATTGCAATTACTTTTCTGACAGTGATTCAGCTTGAAATGTCATGTGAAAACTGACGCCGAGTGTCACATAAAATCAGCTAAGCCCACGGCGTATATTTACAAAATTTTGGTCGCATTCATATTTG
This sequence comes from Epinotia bilunana, assembly GCA_947049275.1. Taxonomy (NCBI): domain Eukaryota; kingdom Metazoa; phylum Arthropoda; class Insecta; order Lepidoptera; family Tortricidae; genus Epinotia; species Epinotia bilunana. The sequence continues at coordinate 26,138,164 of OX346253.1, forward strand.
CTCCAATAAGGCGAACGTTATCATAAAGTGTACAGTCGATGACAAACATATGCTTGCAATTTTGCACCTTATTATTTTGAATCTTTGACGTCGACTGTACAGTCAAGAGCACAATATAAATTCACTCAGTTTCATAAATATGTATACGATAACCTTATTGTTGCAGAAATAAGGTCTGCCTACATATTTTTGAGACTTTGTGGAGGCACACTTTGTGTTTACATATTGGTGCCCTTGACTGTACCTTTAATTTTTCTTCATATTTCAAAAAGCTGCTAATAAGAAAAAAACACGTTGCTAAGAAAAGTAATACATAGTTGACACTTTTTTCTAAAACTGCCCAGAAGGCGTATGAAATGAACCAAACGTGCTCCAAGTCAACGAACGTCCACTTCGAATTGCTTAGACGATTTCGACGATCCGAATCGTTTATTTGAGAAAACAGATGCTAAAATCATACATTTTGCAGTTGGTTCGTGCTAGAGGTAGTTGTTTAAATTATGCTCTTTTCTCCTACAAATATAAATACTCGTAAGAGGGTCAAATTAATACTGCACCTGGCGGTCGTACATTGTACAGACAATACTAATTATAGTTCAATAATATACCTTCTTCTTTTGACTATGAATGATTTGACCATAACCACGAATTTATCATAATGACGAACCAGAGGGAAACTTTCCTCAACGTCCCGGAAGAAAATAAAGGACCAGCTATCATATTTTACGCTGTTTGGTTTCTATAAATCCTTATCCAGGATAAAACAAAGCGGAACTTTTGTACGGATGAGCTCGATGCGGCCCTCGAAGGGGCACAGTTCAAGTAGAAATGAGAGACGGAACAATAAAATGTGGATTTTTAAGGCTGTGCGGGAACAAATTGCGAGTTAGAGCGCTCGCGACCGCGCCGAAAGATGAGCCGCGGCCGTACCATAGGACGATTCGCGCAGAGAACAGCGGGCCTAAGATGGTTACCATTTTATCACTTATCGTTGTGATAAGACATCCGTCACACTCGCACTCGCATGCTTATAAAATCTCCACCATGCTACGCCCGCAGAACAGCCAGCGCAGGAAAACATCCAGCGCGTACTGAGGTAAACGTCCTAGTGCATTGCACCTGAGCCCGTATCATGGTCGGCCTTATCACGCGATAAGTGACAAGATAGAGCGTCCGTCACTGGCTGACACCGTTCGATAGAACGAGACGGCGCTCTTATCTTGTCACTTATCGCGTGATAAGGCCGACCACGATAAGGGGTCTGAATTCTAATAATGGACACCCTATGTTGTTCACCTTTAAATCATGTATACTAGCTGCCTAAGAACGTATGCAAGCCCCGGGATAAAAAATGACCATCCGGAAAGTCCATTTTATACGCATGTGAAATAAATTGGATATATGTCGAGCACTGGGACGTATACCTCTCAAGCAACCCACACTTAGTAACAAATATGTTCACCTTTGTAAGCGATTTATATGAACTTTCATGTACCTACATGAAAGTTCATATAAATCGCTTTTCGAGTCCATAGAAAAGTTTGAAGGGATTTGTGAACTATCAACTAAGGTAATAGACGACAGACTCGTAAACAAGATCGTGAAAATTGGTAATTCGTTCAATCGACATATAAACAATAATATTTGAAAATTTTGGTTCGCCCGAAAGACCGATAGTAGTGGATTTCGCGGTTCATCCCTCGCGAAGATTTGTTGGTGAGATTTAATTTGAGATACAGTCACGGGCACGAGTCGTCGCCAACTTTTTACGGCCCCCGTCCGGAATTAGCCGGCATTGTAATACTGCACCCACTTGAACGCTACTGTTAGTGTAAATGGACTGGCGTGGTACTTTCTAGCCATTTATTTCTACCCAAGCTTTGAGGAAACATAACTTGGAGGATTTATGACGAGATTTTGGCAAGCATCTTTCGTGTAGTAATTTAAGTATCTAAATAAGATGGTAGATCCAAACCGAATATAAATTTAATTCTGCTTATCTAAGCCTACCCATTACGAAGCTTGTACCAATATCAAGGCAAGAGTGAGCAACTTGTGTTACTTACACTTTGTAAGCTATAACTTCACACACGAACTATTCTACATTAAAAGCAATTAATTAAGTACTTCACGGCAAATGACGCCACAATTCAAACCTACTCGCAAATAAATTCAATACCGCTAGCGTGGTATTTTCGTGCTAGTTTCCGAGTCTACTTCAAGCTTTACCCCGTGGACTCACTTTGCACAGTGAGCTGCTGAATATTCGATACTAAGCACGCGTTCACTTGCCTCGGTTAAAATCGAGCGATATTCACCACAATAGTAGATTATATGACAAGGGTTTAAAAATAGCCATATTACCACGAGATGGTTATTTTCCCTAACGAAGTGGGGGGAAATAGTTCGAGGGGTAATATGGCTTTTAGACCAGAGTTATACACTCTACTTCGACAGCGAGAAAATAGTGAAAACAAAGAATATACCATCCACAATCGATAATAAATACCACGGCGAAAGGATTGTTCAATTCGGCGCGATTTTTTTTAATAAACTGCTTTAACACACACCACGAATAAACGCCTATGACCGTCTAATAGCCGCGTGCATACGGCCAAGCACGGCAGACAGCATACGGTGCATATGATAAAGCGAGATAGACAGCGTCTATCCCGCTCAATCTCATAGCTTATGCCATGTATGCAGCCAACCACGCTTGAACGTTTGGACGCGGCTATCCCGCCGAAGGTGTTTATTTTTTTTAATGATTGTGAATTCGGGAATAAAAAACGCCTAACAATATTTGAAATTTATTCCGTTTCCTGATTGGTTGATTTTAATATATAGCTGTATTCTGATCAGTTGATAGCAAATACCAATGGTTTTTTAAATAGTTTTGATTGGTGGATACGTTGAAGTGTTTTGATTGGTCAAATTAAAATGTTTTAAAATAATAAATATGGTTACATATTTTCCCTAGGGGCTAAATGTGCTACTTTAGCTCCGCTATCTAAACCTAATATGACACACTATTCGAGCATGAGAAGTGAAAAATGTAGTATTATGCAAGTACACAGCTCCGTATCGCAGCTCGACGCCACCGACTCGACGCAGTAGCGGTCGGTCCCGGCATGTATCATTCATAAGGAAATGCGGCTTCGGGCATACATCGCGAATATCTCACAGTCGGTTTATCGAAAGAGTGGAGGCGCGTTTAAAGCCTCATAGAGTACGGGCACAGGTAGCTGGAATATCCGCGCCAATAGTATGAAGACGTGATCGGAAACCCCAATGGAAACTGGCTACTTGCGACTTCCTCTTCAAATAATGAAATTTGAAATTTATTGTACCAATTGAGCTCCTCCCAGTTCGGCTATTCCAATAAATTAGGATTAAAATAAGGAAGCAAAATGAGCACAGCGAATTCTTTCTGCGACTCGGTGAAGTTTTTCTATTACTTACTTTGGGAGTTAAATTATTGTAACTCTTGTAGATCGTTTCGACTACAATTCCCATTTTTTTGCTGTGCCCTTTCTTACATAATTTATTTACAATGTTTAAACATTCTGATTTTTTTCTTCAATATTTATTACACATACGTAATATGAAAGAAGACTTTGTTATAACAAGTCAATCAACCACGCTGTTAATACACGCATTCAGATACACGTTCGGTATAACTATGGAAAACGTATCACAACACAGCGTATAATTTCTGTGAAATCACAAACAAAACGAGCAGCAGCATGCGGTATTCATTATCTTCCACATGATTCGAGTTGCTGCCTACTGCACCGCTCAACGCATTGTTAGTTGAAAAACCCTTCATTCCAGTTATTACGTAAGTGTTGTTATACGTACCTACCTCTTCGGATTATATATCTAAGCGCATTGTAAGTTAAAATTTAAATACACGAGAAGGAAGACTTGAAAGAACAGCGAAGTGGTTGAGAAATTCAAACCTGTCAACTAAGTTCCAAACTGACCGAAGTGTATCGAGACTATCACGCCAAAGTAACAAACAGTTCGGTAGGTTGTCGATGAAATAGAAGGACCCCGGTAGACGCACTTTGCTTACGTTTATAAAATATTGTTTGATATTACGTGTAAATAAATGTGAAGCACTAATAATGTCATTATCATGTCACATTCGAATAAGATTTATTTTACTCGCAGATTTCATACTGCGAGTAAAATAAATCTTACCGCGACAGTTGGCTAGGCCGCCATCGTATCATGATTTAATTGTGTTTCAACCCACTGTCAAAAAAGTCGTCACTTCAATTTGTTAACTCGGAATTTCTATCTTACCGCGAAAGTTGGCTAGGCCGCCATCGTATCATGATTGAATTGTGTTTCAACCCACTGTCAAAAAACTCGTCACTTCAATTTGTTAACTCGGAATTGCTATCTTACCGCGAAAGTTGGCTAGGCCACCATCGTATCATGATTTAATTGTGTTTCAACCCACTGTCAAAAAAGTCGTCCCTTCAATTTGTTAACTCGGAATTTCATCATTTGAAGACCGATTTTGAATGTATTTTTACTTGAAATCCCAGGTTTGCCAATATCTATCTTCTCATTATTGGCAAAGCAGGGATCCGCAGGATAATACGGGTGTAGACAATAAATAAAGTAATCAATAATGTCATATTTTCTAGAAAAAGGATTACAATTGTAGTCAAATGGAGAAAAAATCAACGCAAAACACGTTATAAAAAGTTATAAGCGTCCAAAGTTTTAAGAAGGGGTATGTTCTGTCCCTTTTTTGCAAAACGCAAGACGCTTAAGTTATATAACTAGCTTATATTATTATTTTGAATGTTAGCTGTTGGTTCTCCGAATAATAAATAAATAAATAAAACGCAACTTCATATGAAACGATGACGCTAGAAGATTGTGACGGCACACTAATAGACTGCAACGTGCCGCGCCCCATCGTGTTCGACGCGGCCCCCCGCCCGGCAACATCCTGTAATGTGACGTCGCACACTGTTTGCATTTTTCTCTCTCTAACAAGCAATATTAAAACGGTTGTAATTTCGTTATTCTTTGAGATATCTGAATGAAATTTTCGTCACTAGGCATATTTTTGTGCTCTTTCATTTGGAGTAATAATAATTTTCGAGTCTACACCCCTATTGTATAACTTTTCGAAAGCGCGTTAGAACTTATTACTGTCGTTTTTGAAGCTGCAGATGTGAGTTGATAGGTTTTAACGGTCGTTCAAAAACTCACGCAGTCACCCTGATTTTTATTGAAAATAAATAAATATCGGTACTTACATACAACTTAGTCATAAGATGTCCCATAGCTCTTACGTCAGTTGACTAAGGTTTCGATACATTATGGGTAAGTAATACGAGGTATAAGAACTTATCATATAATAGTAATAATATATACACTCACTTTACATAAGCTTGTTTAGTATAACGTTCACTGCATATAATGAACGAAAGGTATAATTTCAAAATATATATTTTCGTAAAGTATAACGTTATTGGAATATAATATCAATTGATATATATTATTTGATATCGATTTAAGCGTATAATATTTATAACACCTAAGGTTTAAAACATATATTATTCAATTAATCGAACATCAAAAAGTATAATGCTCGTATGGTATAATCGCCTACAATTATTTTAATAGCAGTTAACGTGTGTAATATCTATATATTTGGTGATTGAATTTTTTTAAACACCAATTATTTTAACATATCCCTAAACCTAACTTAACCGCCAGCGTGTCGACGTCACTCCGCGAATCTAAGGGACACAAGCGTTCCCAAATCTAACTTACAAATAATACCATCGTTACGATGGTTTTTTTTTCTGCGGGGCCTTTGCCCCCCGAGCCTCCCTTGCTCCGCGCCCCCAACCCCCTTTTTCTAGCTGCCCTAACCTAATCTTCTATATTACAAACCTCTAAGGTAATATACTATTGTTATGATTGTTATATGTTATGTATGTTATACGAAAAGATATTATGTATTATGATCGTTATACGTTATATATGTTATATGAATTGAAATTAGTCAGTTTGATTGTTATAGAAAAAAACTTTGTATAATATGAATATTATGTCAATTGACCGTTCCTTATTAAAGTATTGGTTTTGTTGTTATAGCTTACGTTCATTTTATCTAGTGAATGTTATTAATATGTAATTATATATATATATTGTTGTTATATCTCGTGAGACGCACCCGTTTTAAGAACAAGAAGTCTAATAGAAGGCCGACGCCGGAGACGGATGGCTTTGATGGCTCGAGTTTGTAAAATTCTTACCATTCGACGCACACAATGTTTTTCATCAAATTTGCGAGGAAACAAATAGTTTTTAAACCAAAATAATGCATATCGAAATAAAAAATACAAAATGTCAATTGTCCATCTTGTTGAATTTGACGTAAAGCAAAAACCCTTCAGAATACAGCCACGATTTAAAATCGCTTTAAAAATATTTTACAGATACTAATACCACTTTTTATCTTTGATTAATTCAGTTCGATATGTTTTATTAGTCTATAGATTTAGATTTATGTTAAGTATATGGTTGCTATGCTACCTATCTTGTTTGTGGTTACTATGTACAATCAACCGTCAATCAGCTGTTTTACCTCAGAATAAATATTACTCCAAGACACTGCAACTCTTTATTTATAGTGTATATTTAAAAGGTCCCAGAACACCAAATTTTCTGTTGCCAAGTTGACCGGACTAAAAGATTTTTCGTCATGGAAATTCGCAATGAAATTGCTACTAGTTCGCGAAAAATGTTTTACATTTACGTCAACATTTCCGAAGAAAGATGATGCTGCACAGATAGAGAAGGATCAAGAGGCATTTACAATAATATGTCTACACCTGGACATTCATCTCTATCCGTATGTACAGAATCTTTCTCATGCGAAAGAAGTGTGGGATGCGTTGGCAGCCATTTTCGAAGATAAAGGTATTAATAGACGAATAACTCTGATGAATTCTCTCTTGGATGAGAAGCTGGAGAATCACCGTTCAATGCATGATTATGTAGCTGCTGTCATGAGTCACGCTCAAAAGCTAAAGGAAATTAATCAAAGCTTCGATGACGATTTGGTTGCTGTGGTACTTTTGAGAGGTTTGCCTGATGTTTATCGTCCGTTACGGATGACATTAGAGCACTCAGGAATGAAACTTACCTCCGAAAATGTTCGGCAAAAGCTTATACAAGAAGACTGCGCTCAGAGCTCTTCGAATGATTCCTCGTCTGTCAACTCGGCATTAGTAGCAAAGAAACAAGCTCAGCATTCAGTATTAAAGCTCAAGTGCTTTAAATGTGGAAAGAAAGGTCACAAGAAGTCCGACTGCTCGAAGCTGATAAAGGAATTGGATGGTGAAGGTATATCAACGGTTTCTTTGAAGTCGAAGAAAGTTGCGCTATGCTGTTCGCTGTCAGTGCACAGTTCCTTCAGCCCCTCAACGTTTTATCTGGATAGTGGTGCCTCGACCCACATGAGTTTTCAGAAGCACTGGTTTAGAGACTTTAAGGTTACTGATAAGAATGTTGTGACATGTGCGAATGATGACAAAATGTCAAGCGAAGGTAAAGGTGACATTATGGTAAGTCTGAAAGGAGTTTTGTTACCTATTAAAGATTGTTCCTTTGTACCTGATTTGAGAGTTAATCTTTTGTCAATATCTAAGTTGGTACAGAACGGTTGGAAAGTGATTTTTGATTCTGATGGTTGTAAGATGTTTCACCAATCGATAGGCGAGATTACAAGTAAACTTGTGGTTACTGCTAGTGAAGTCTCAGGTATCTATAAGTTGGATGACTGTTTTCCTGTTGTAGAAGGGGCTTTGGCTACGGTTCAAGCTGAGAACTTGTTGGCGCTTTGGCATCGGCGGCTTGGGCACGTAAATTTAAACGATTTACGCAAGCTACCTAACATCGAGATTGGAGGCAACAGAGTAATGGAACCATGTGTTGCTTGTATAAGAGGTAAGGCACATAGATTACCTTTTCCAAAGGGTGAAGCAAGACGAGCTAAGGATAAACTCGGTTTATTACACGCTGATTTGTGTGGTCCCATGTTGGAACGCTCGTATGGGGGTGCTCATTACATGTTCGTGGTTGTAGACGATTTCACAAGGAAATTGTTTGTTTATTTTCTCAAGGAGAAATCTCAAGCCTTGAATTTTTTCAAAGACTTTGTGAGGCATGTGGAAAATGAGACAGGTTTGACAGTTAAATGTCTTCGTACAGACAATGGGACAGAGTTTGTTAATAAAGAGTTTAACCAATTTCTTTCTAGTAAAGGAATAAGACATCAATTGACAGGGCCCTACACAGCGGAACAAAACGGCGTGGCAGAGAGGCCCCTAAGATCCATAACAGAGATGGCACGAACCATGATTTTGGATAAAGGCCTGAATAAAAAGTTTTGGGCGGAAGCTACACAATACATACAATAATACAGCGGCGTACGTGAAAAACAGGCTACCTCACAGCGCAAATGATGGGCAGATTCCTGAGGAATTGTGGACAGGGACAGCACAGAAATTAGATCACCTGAGAGTATTTGGTTCAACGGCTTATGTACACATTCCAAAAGAGAAAAGAAAGAAATGGGACGCTAAAGTAAGGCAATACATCTTCGTGGGCTATTGCGAAGATACCAAGGGTTATCGCTTTGCAGATCTTGGCAATCCGAGACAAATAATAACAGGGCGAGACGTTATATTTACTGAAGATTGTGGTTTGGAGATATCGGAATCTGGCACTAATGATATAATGACATATCCTTTACAGGCAGGTACAAGCCAGACCGTAGATAAGGAAGAGAATGCAATTATATGGGAAATAGATAATTCATCTACGTCAGTGACAGAAGATTCTTATGAAGATGCGGTGGAGAGCTCGGATACAGCTGATGCAGAGCCTTGCGCTGAAACTGCTCGTATAGCGGATCCAGTGGAACTGAATGAATCTAACACTGAGGATCGTAATGGAGAAGCCAATCCGGCTGATGTGCAACTGCAAATCATGCGATACCCTCTAAGAAATAGGCTACGAAACGAACATAGTGGGCTATATTGCTACAATAATACGTGCGATTTAGAGGAAGAACCACGGTCGTACAAAGAAGTCCTACAAAGACATGACAGCCATGAGTGGCAAGCAGCGATGGAACGGGAGTTGGAGTCCATGAGGGAGCACGATGTTTGGAAGGTGGTTGAGAAACCTCCTGGAGCCAAAGTTGTGGGAAACAAGTGGATCTTCAAATACAACTGCGATGCTGGCGGAAACCTGACGTACAAAGCCAGACTCGTCGCAAAAGGCTTCACGCAGTCGTACGGTAATCTAAAATCGGTACGGTAAAATGTCTCAAAGTAATCCACAGATTACTTTGAGACATTTTCACCCGTTGTGTGAAGATCAACCCTGAGGCTGTTGCTGGCGTTGGCTGCTGAAAACGATTTACAGGTACATCACTTCGACGTAAATACAGCGTTTCTTAACGGGGACTTGCATGAACAGGTTTATATGCAATTACCAGAAGGTTATGTCGAAGAAGGCCGCAAATCAAAAGTATGTTTATTGCAAAAGGCAATATACGGCCTGAAACAGGCAAGTCGTTCATGGAACGAAAAAGTAAATGACGTTTTGTTGTCAATGTCGTTTACTCGTTCTGACATCGATAGTTGCTTATATTTTAAAGACGATATTTATATATGTCTTTATGTGGATGATTTTATAATATTTTTTCAAAATATTAACGGAAAAGACGAATTGTTGAACGGATTGAGACAATACTTCCATATCAAGGATTTAGGAGAAGCTCGACAGTGCTTAGGCATGTGTTTAGAACGAGGAACACAAGGTAAGTTATTCTTACATCAGAGGAAGTTTGTGGAAACCGTTCTAAATGATCATGAAATGGATCAATGTAAACCAGTGAAAACCCCGCTGGAACTGGATCTGCAAAAACCCTTCAGAATACAGCCACGATTTAAAATCGCTTTAAAAATATTTTACAGACACTAATACCACTTTTTATCTTTGATTAATTCAGTTCGATATGTTTTATTAGTCTATAGATTTAGATTTATTTATGAATATGTTATCAAACATCGTATTTGAGAACCTCTTTACTTTATATTTATAACTGACGCATGAGTGACTGACACAATTTTAGAAATAAACCATTGCACCCATAATATACACCACCATGCAGCTCTGTATGCCTGCTCGTTATGAAGCACTTTACGAGCAAGTGTAATGACAAATAACAAAACCATCGTAATCAGCTGCAGGATTGTTATTCGGAACGCACTCATGCGCCCTAACCCTAACCTAACCTAACCTCACCCCTCACGCCCTTCACGCACGCCTAACTAAGTAACGAAACTAGGCCTCTTATTACGCTTAATTACTATGAATCGGATCGTCAAGATCAAATATGTCGGTGACAGATGAGGAGAGGTTAAAAAAAACACAGAATAAGTAACTTCTTTTTATTAATATTACTATGTGATTAAGGGATTCAACAGTAGTAAAACAACAGTAGTAAGCCAATGTTGCTTAGTCTATAATGTCAATAGTAATATTATAAAGAGGAAAAGTCTGTGAGATTGTAGCTTTGTAAGTTTAAGTTTGTATGTAATTGGTAATCTCTGGAGCCATTGGACTGATTTCAAAAATCTTTGATCTGTGTAGAATTCACCCCGCGGGTTTATTTGCTGTTGTACGCGAATGAAGCCGCGTTGGCATCTAGACTTTTATAAATGTACCAGCATGTAGAATGGACCTTTAGGATGAACATGAACTATAGTTTTCCGCCTAAGTTCTCCGTAATACACGTAATGTTGCTCTCTGCAATTGGTGCGGGCAACTAGTAAATTAAAAAAAACCGAAGAATCTGTCTAACCTTGTTTTAGTAGGGACATTGATCAACAATGTCTTGTTGTTATCCTGTTCCGTTAGCCAGGAGACAAAATTACGGAAGTTCTTCTTCAGAGAGAAAAACGGTACAACATGGACTTCGAACATGTCCAGGGGCATTCTACTAAAAAAATACAGGGTTGGCATCGCGCATGTGACACCCCTTAAGTTGGAAGCGTCTATAACCGCTTAGCATCAGGCGGGACGTACGTTTGTTTGCCACCGACTTGGTATTGAAAAAAATGTTTGGTTGGGGCATTGGAACACTTTGGTAGATTTAACAGTATTATAACTTGGCTGTCTCATCGACTTTTTAATTAACCTAAACACCTCTCATTTACTAACGTCGGGAATATTTAAAATAAAAAATCCTAAAATGGTAAGTCAATTTTTTTGTTCGCGGTAACCCGGTATGGGAAATAATAATATGAGGAATCGTCACACCTCCTTAAATGCCTATGACAAGATTTTTATGTGTTAAGTCACCAGCTCAAAGCCAGACAAAACTTATTGATATAAGCGAATAGGGCTTTGTCCAAAATAACACTTGCATTTGCACTCGAAAATCCCGTGCCGATCCTGATCAGATTAATGAAACTCGGATGCCATTCTAATTTTGTATCTACCTTCAGACCTTAATTGTTTCTGACCCTAGCGAAAAATAGATTTATACCTACCAAAGATATTTTTAAACTGTTGCTTTTGTTTAATGCGTGGATATAATTATATTGATGATCCCAGTTGATCATGCTGTGAGGTACTAACACTATTTTATTTCCATCTGTGGCCAATTCAATATTTAGCGGGGTAGAATCTGCATGCAGTATTTGGTACTATACTCAGAGTTAACCGATGCCGCTCTAATTGCCTTACTTGTCAGTATGCTGACAGTAGGTAATATTACGCGGGAAGGCGGCCGGGGTAGAATCTGCATGCAGTATTTGGTACTTTACTGAGAGCTTACCGATGCCGCTCTAATTTCCTTACTTGTCAGTATACTGTCAGTAGGTAATATTAGTCTCGTATTTCAAAAGATTTGTTCTGCTTTTCATGAATAAAATTATAGAACCCGTGGAAATATACCGAATTATCAGTCGTCAGTGCTGGGTTCGCTATTGCTCTGCGGGGTGTAGTTACTTTCATTTTAACTTCCCCAACGATGTGAAAATATTTCTCGCAGAGTTTATTGCCAGCGAGAGAGTTGCCGAGCGGACCTGAATAGTATTCAGAAGACGTATTAAAAAACCAACCTAATATGAATGATATAAAAGATTGAATTATTCTCGTGATCGTTTTCGGTAAGATATTAGTTTCTAAAAACGATAATGCTATTTTTCATTGATGTTTTCCTAGGTTATTAGATCTAAATGTCAATTTTTATATGAAAACCTGACAGTTGGACTGTCCTAACGCGCGTACGAAACGTTAGGTGATTGCCTCTCTGCTCTTAAATAAACATTGTACAATAATAGTACATTGTGATACAAGTGAGGTATGTTGATAATTACATCAGAGGCGGAATTATCACGCGAGCCGCAGGTGAGCGTGATAAGAGACCCGAGGATGTAATTATCAAAGCTCACGCGTTTCATACGACGTTTTTCAACACATTTTGCGAGGAAAAAATCCTTTTCATAAGATGAAAATTTTATAGGCCTGCCAAGTTATTTTTTTTACTTATTTACGGCAACACCTTGTTACTCACATGTTGTATACATCGCCAAGAATTTCCAGTGGCATCCATTCTTTTTATCACTTTTCTAGTCACCACGAGTCAACATTTTTGGTAATAACCAAACACGCATTGCATTAACAATGTTTACAAATATCTGTGAAATAACCTAATGGCCTATAATGGCGCGCAACAGTTTTTCGTGAAGTTTGCTCAGTGCGCCAGCATTAGATGAAATCTCTAAACAGCCAATACAAAATAAAATAAATATTTTCGTTTTAAAATGTTATCTTTATCAATTCATGTAAAATGTTATCAAAAGTGAATAGTTTTACTTAATTAAACGTTTCTATATCATATCCAAAAAGAAATAGTCAATTAATTAACAAAAAGGATTTAATTTGTTTAGTCGAGTAAGAATCCATTTGCCGAGAATTAAAAAAAAAGCTGTCCATTCTGTACCACCCGGTTAATTTAAGAATGCACCGTGTGCATTTACATCTTGCTGCAAGGTGCCAACGTGACTTAATCGGGATATAACCATAACACACAAGTGTCGTAATGTTATAAAACACGCGTGTTTAATATCCAAGATTATGAGCCTAAAAGTGACACAATAAGAGGTACGTTACGAGCATTGTGTTGAAAATAATTATAACAACTTGTTCAAACGAAACGTTGTTGTAACGAAACGTTTTCACCTATGTGGGTTCGTTTTGTTCGACTTTGTCTGAGGCTGGTATTGTCTTCGATATTGAATCCCTAGTGTAGTGCATAAACGTATGTTTTTCGAAGAAGATTGGAGAAGATATATATTTATCATTATTTTTTTTTATCAAAAAATATATATTATAAATGTGCAATTTATTACCAATTTCCCATAGGTATTTCCATTAAATTTTATCATTGTCATTACTAGTAGTTTGGTTTTTGTACCTAGACATGTATTTTCAAACTATTTATTGATTAGTTAATAAATTTATCAACAAAAACAACATTACTTTTCCTGAGTTGCTATTTAATTATAGCTCCCTATCGACGAAATATCTTAGTACGATATAATTATGAAAACTTCTGCCTGCTATTCGTACGAAAGTGGATTGTTGTGTTATGCCCCTGCTGTGAGTGGCAAAAATCATTAGGCTTTGTGAGTTAAGTAAAGTATTGCTATTTTTGTAAGCTTCCTTTTCCTGGAACTTCGACATTCACCGTGGAATTCCGATAATGGACAAACCGAATACTTCCTTGCGAAAACCGTTGATGTTTTCAATTACATTTCTTGTGCCGCTGAACACGAATCGTCATTCGATGAGAAAAAACGTACCCTAAGACTAACAAAAGATGAATCAAATGTTGGAATCGAAATCGAATTTTTATCAAAATAACTTTTCATGTAATGTCGCCGGAATTGAAGAAAGGAATAATAAATTTTGATTACTTTTCTCACGTCCGCAATCGTGATTCGATTTCACAATTTCACTGCTCCCCCTGCGAAAACCATGATTAAAATGAAAAGCCTAACCTCACTGCTGTTCGCGTTCATGTTTCTGCTCAACCTATTTCGCCAGTGGTGTTAATATTGTGTCTTTTAGAGTTCCGTACCTCAAAAGGAGACAAGGAACCCTGATAGGACCACTTCATTGTTCTTTCATGTGTAAAATCCCTTTTGCTCACGAAAGCGTAGCGATATCAACTTGAAATTAATAACAAATACTCAGATCGGCAGTCCCTTGATACCAAAATATGCGCTGAACACTGCACCTACCTACTCGCTTGATTTGTAAATTAGTAAACTTTATTTTGGGACACTGCTAGTGTAAGTAACGCGAGCTCCCGTCACGAAGTGTTTACCTGTGTCTGGGTGTCCCTTTACACTGGTTATATTCAATATTGGAATTAATCTATTAAATAACTCAACGGACACAAATTAGAATCCGGACTTAAACCAGGGGAGTAATTTGTTTTATTTTCTACTATTACACAGTTATTTTCATTGTATATAATATACATTTTTATTAATTACATGTCACAAAGCTCATTACTGTAGTCGTGGACGTCGTCCAAATCTGTACATTCACTCTCTATACTTTACAGACTTTGTACACAGCCCATTACAAACCAAACATTTTCTGACTCCAAGTAATCAACTTGGTAAAGACTGTATCGTTCAGTATAAAGACAGGTAAAACCTGGTCTAACTGTGGATATGTGTATTATTTTGTATTACTATGTTCTAGAGGAGTTTGATCTGAGGGTATTTTTAAGCCATATATATCTGATATAATATAAGGTTTTTTTTCCTTTTTTTTATGGACTTTATGATGCTTTCAAACTTTCAATATCGTCTAGCAAATTCATTTCGGGCAAGCCTATCGAACTTAATTTGAAACTATTTCACTGACTCCTCGGTACAATTTAAAGAAACAAAAGGTGCCTAAACATGTTATATAAGTGATCTTCATGGTTGCTCAATTGAGCAGTTGCGAAATAAATGTGGTGAATTTTTATTTTTACATTTAAATACGATTTTTCACGTACTTTTCGGATTCCTTTCAATTTCTGATGGAAGCGAAATGAGGGAGACAGCTAAATGAATCAGCTAAAAACCAAAGCCTAACGGACATTCATCGCGTTGAACTATCACTAGAGCGGGTCGAAACGCTCCATGATACCTAGTTATATTGGATACCAAAGTCGGAGTTGTCGTAAGTAACATACCATATTCTCTAAAAGGCCACCATGCACAGATCCAAACCTTTTTTTTAACTAAAAGATATGATTACACTATGTCCAGATGTTAAGCTTAACGATTCATGTGTAATTGCTGCTCGCATAGTACGATTTTTTTTGGTGTAATATCGTTTTGTTCGCACATCGTACATTTTCTTGTAGTATTTGGCCGAAATCGTTAATGTTACCCGATAGAAATGAGTAAATTTTGTCTAAACCATATTATGTCGAGCTTTTTTGTCGAGCCAGGACGAAATGTGTACCATGTTTTAACATGATACACATTTCGTCCTGGGAGCTCGACAAAAATTACACGTATATTTAACTACTGCTTTAGCAGTAGTTAAATATACGTGTAATTTTTAAATAAAATTTTAATACCAAAAAAACGGCTAAGTAAAGTTGTCTTTATACTTAACGATACAGTCTTTACACCTTTTTTATGACATTTACTGAGTGTATTTTAAATATTTCAGTGTTTCTGGAGTTACTGAGCGACAATGCGTACTTTCCCCAATATCTCATCCCACAAGATCACTAGTGTATGTTATCATTTCCACGAAATAATTCAAATAACATGTATAAAGATTTATTCGGCGTAATTCTTGATCAATTCAATGAAAATTTTACAATGAAAACTATTTCTGGATCAAAACTAAGGTAAAGTTTAGTGAATGGGTCACTGTAGGTACCTACACATAAAAGTAGAAATAAGCTTTATGTACTTTATGGTGAGAAGGAGGTGAACAAGAACAGTGATTTCCTCGACTATGTTAAGAGTAACTCAAGAATCTTCAAGAAAGTGTGTTTAACTGCTAAAGCAAATTATATTAGTTCTAAACTTAAAGTGTCGGACAACAAAGTGAAAACTGTATGGAACATTATGAATAGAGAATCAGGTAAACTTAAAAGTCGCGATTGTCAAGTCAACATTACTACGGGAAGCCAAGAGATCATGTCAAATAACGATGTTGCTTTGGCATTCGAAAATTATTTTTTCTAATATAGCAAGTAGCACTACGAAATGTCCTTAGTCATCTGCGACCCAAGCTAATGCTTTACTTTATGCTTATTTTAGTAAATATAATGTAATATTTATTTATAATCAAGTAGATCCAGTAAAAGTTATTAAAACATTTAAGTCGCTCAATTTAAAGAAAACGGAGGATTTATGGGGAACATCAGTAAAAGTCATTTATCATATCATAGATGTAATTACCCCCTATTTAGCTTTAATATACAATAATTGCATTTCAGAAGGTATTTTCCCAGTTCTTATGAAATAAAGTAAAGTCATACCTTTTTTTTAAATCGGGTGATTTGAAGGACCTAACCAATTTCCGTCCCATATCTATACTACCTGTGTTAAGTAAAGTTTTTGAGACGCTAATGTTAACCGACATGATAATGCACTGGTTTCATAAAAGGACATCCCACAATTGATCGGAACGAATATCGAGATTACGGTCTAGTACTATCGACAACACAGCTAACTGACCATCGGTGCACCTTAAGTGCATTGTAATAAGGTTCTATATAAACACAGGATGGTCAGTTAACAGTGTTGTCGTTTGTACTATAGAACCTTCGGAAAGGGGGGTATGGACCACGTTCGCGATACAAGTCAGTCAGTCTTGAGAGTGGAGACTTCGGAGTGGAGTTCTCGGAGAGGAGTTCTCGGAGTTAAGTACTAAAGTGATTAGTATCGGAGTGACAACTAGGAGAAGAAGTGGACTCAGTATATTTGTCAGTGGTAATTGAGCCAGAGGGACTCGGTGGCCTTTGCCCTATGTGCAAGTCACGTAATACGTCTAATGTCGTAATAGGTGTATTGACTCTATCCTCTGCCCCCCCATTGAGTTAGTTTAATTCAACATTAGTTTGATACGAATGCATAAGGTGTACTATTTCCGAAAACTATTTTTTGCCCGTGGTTGGGCACGAGCACATTTTACCAGTAAATCTAATTAACGTATGGGGGATTGATAAATCTACTACAGGGAATCTGAAATGTGGGTTAGTCAATCTGACACAGACAAATACATTACGGATTCACGTTTCCCATCGGAGAGCCACCGGGCTGTGTCAATCATTTTACAAAAATATGTCTGCTAAAAATTATTATTATTTCATATCCAACTCCATTCTCTCAATGAAGCTCGTGACATGGCGACTATAAAGCCAATTTTGTTATTCGTTCGCGAAATGTTGCTATAGGTAGATAAAGTGGCAATATGGTAATTTCGGGATATTACATATAGTGCCTGGTTCTATATACACCAGAGTTGACGACCCAACGGCGCCACGCTATTTGGTCGCCTAAATAATGAGTTAAATCTAATAATATTGTGGTATTTATGTTAGTCTGTAACCCTTAGCTAGGCGGGGCACGGTGATCACATAGCGACCACAATAGGAAATATTTTTTTCTAGACGAGCTGATGTAATAATATAAGGAACACAAAATGTAATTATTGAATTGTATATTAAATAGGTGATTTCCGAACGCAAAGATAGTGACTGTATCTGAACGTTTTAAATAAATATCATTTTGTTGACTTTTTAGGCCGTTAGTTGTCCATTCGTTCTAAACTCACGCAATTATATTGATTTAAACTTTCATGTTTCTCACACATTATTTATACTAAACGGGACTTTATCGCGTATATTTAGCGCTTTATTTATTTACCTCACTGAGGCCTCCCGACGTTTCGAATGTGTTGTAACATCTATGGTCACGGGACAACTGGCTTGAGCGGGTATCACAACATCTTCTTGCTGCGCGGGTTTTCCGAACTACCCGCATTTGATCTTTATTAACCACTTGTACACTAGGGTTGTCACCAGGCCGACACACAACACTAATATAATGTCCGGTGATATAACGGACGATGTTTTTTGACTCTGGCATTTACTTATTCCACGAAGATGAAATCTTAAAACCATCATCCCGGTTGAAATTACGATGTTTTCTGATTTCAACGGCTTCACGTATTTTTCTACTGTACAAATGACGTTCGGTAGACAGGATTTTCGGTTTATGGAGCTCAATCCAGTGGTTTAGTCCTGACTCCAACAAATGCTCGGCTATCGCAGACTTATTCACCTGCCGATTTTTGACAGCCGCAATATGTTCCTTGACCCTTTCCGCGATGGTTCGCTTGGTCTCGCCAATGTAGGAACTTCCACAATTGTAGTCAATCTTCCGGCGCAGCAAGAAGATGTTGATACCCGCTCAAGCCAGTTGTCCCGTGACCATGGATCTCACGCAATTACTCCAGGAGTGCAGTTATCTCACGCAATTACTCCAGGAGTGCAGTTCTCTCACGCAATTACTCCAGGAGTGCAGTTATTTTCTTCTTCGTCATTTTAAAAGTATGTACACATTTTTTTTCACTTCACAAACACGAATAAAATCTTAATAAGTGATTAGACGAATAGTTATCATATTTCGTCTTTTAATTTTGAACTGGAACTTTGATGGGAAATTAGAAATATGACACCTTGACACCTCTGGTTTATGGTCTGTTTTGTTTTTAATTTACTTGCACAAAACTGAATCCGGATCCGCACCGAATCGGTTCTGTTTATATTTATAAATAATAATATACCAATAAATAATATATTAACACACAATACACGATCATTTATTTTTATTTTATAGTAAACTAGCTGCCGCCCGTGACTTCGTCTGCGTGGACCCGGGATAAAAACTATCCTATATTTGAATCCAGGTTAAAAACTATCTTCGTGCAAAATTTCATCTAAATCTGTTGAACCGTTTAAGCGTGATTGAGTAACAAATATCCAAACATCTAAACATCCAAACTTTCGCATTTATAATATTAGTAGGATAATTTATACTAATACAAATGTTTGATAGTAATTAAAAACTCTCGATTCAAAATATTTGTTTGAGAAGTTGGTACCACTGCAATATAAGGACAGTTGCTGTTATGAAACATGCTAAACAGTGCTTTTATGGGCCATAGAGCAAGGAATTTTTGGGAGACTTATTAATTAATTGTATTTGAGTTAGTGCCTATAAATGGCAGATAACGTTACAGGAGTAGAAAAAATGAATAAACGCCTTTGGCCGTCTATAGCCGCGTCCAAACGTTCAAGCGTGGTCGGCTCATAGATGCCTACAATAAATGATTATTATTTTATATTATTTATAAAAGTATTTGATCTTAGCTAATAAGTACTACGTGTCTATCTACATTCAAATTATTTAAAATCTACTTGGCTACTTTTCTGCTTAAGGTGATTACATTTCTATGCTCGTATCGATATAACCTGCGGTATTTCCGGACCGTTATAACCTTCAAGCCTTCAAGAAAAGAGCGTACTCCCATCTTAAAGGCCGGCAACGCACCTACAACTCTTCTGGTGTTGTAAGTGTCCATGGGCGTCGATTATCGCTTACCATCAGGTGATTCGACTGCTCGTTTGCCTCCTATATCATAAAAAAAAAAAAAAAAAAAACAATTATTAATTCATCATGTAGGATTAGTACTCGTTAGTTATGTGTTGAATAATCAGTTTGTTAATGCAGTTATTATTTTAGATTTCAATGTAATGTATGAACATAAGGAGACTAGAATGAAAGAATAGATGTAGATGAATATCCTGTGATGAGGGCAGTGGTGAGGGACATGTGTGGTGCTATTCGTACATTTATATTTGGTCATACCTCGGCTATGTAATTTTACAACAACACTAAACCACACCAATATTATTGCCATATAAATAGCCTATTCAGCAATGTTTAATTCATCTTGATTTGGCTAACAGTTATATTTCATAAACCGCCCGTAAAAACTGTACGAAGGCTCCACACTTTCCCTATACGTGTATCAGACAGAATAACTTGTATAAAATAGTAATTAATAGCCTCAATTTTGGTACCATTCTTAAAGGTCCGATCACGTTCGAGGCAACAGATTTTCCCGCGACGTTGTTTACTAGTTACCAAGTAATAAAAAGTAAGTTTGATAGCAAATTAGAAACTACGGGAAGGGAGGGAGTCGGGCTTACGTGACCGCTGACGCTCGGCCCGACTTCTACAACTTAGCTGGTTTTCACATCGCTGGCCGACAGCTCACCTTAGGAGGACCAGTTTAAGTCTAACCTCCTAATATGCTTGTTATTACAAACTTTGAGGTCAAAATATACTAGAGGTCAGTTGTGAGGTGAGTTGAGGATGAGAGGCTATGAATTGCAAAGCTTTAACCCACCTACTACATAGATCTGTAAATAAAAGTTCCCAAGTCTGCTCTGAGCCATGACTCTAATTATAAGAAGTTAGTTACGTATTACTACTAGTATAAATCGCAGTTGTAGTTTCCTTTGATATTTTTGTTTCCATTTAACCAAGTAGAAAAAAATCAAATATACTTAGGCAGAAATTCGCATTTGAAGTATCCACCCATTATCAAGCACAACTATATAGGTATTTAAAGGATGGATCGATCCTGAAGCTCTACGGTGTGCTTCAAAACACGCGTAGCTATTATATAATTATAGACTCCTATAGAATTATATAGGAGGAGTCTATAATTATATAATAGCTACGCGTGTTTAGATAGATATAGATGATAGAGCATCAGATTATTGTATAATTATAGACTCCTTAACTCAAAAAATCTTTATATAAATTAAGATTAGTAGTTAAGCTTTAAAACAAATTGTATGCTTATGTGAAATAAACAGATAATTTTAATTTTTTTTAGCTGACTTAGGTACTAAACTGGGCTAGAGCTAAGCGGAGATGATCGGACGACTTCGACGCACAATTAAGGAACGAGAGAGAAGCCTTCGCCTACTATAACTACTACTATTTTTAGTTGGACACTGAAAAAACGACTTCATTTCTACTACACAAATAAGAAGATGAACAAACGCGCCGCTTAACACAATTTACGGCTAGCTCATAATGGCTCCTGAATTTTGTACTGAGAGTTAAGGTCTCCACCCACCGAACGCGTGTCGTGCGCGGCGCGTGTCGGGCGCGGTTGAAGCGGTATATACACACCGCAAGCGGGTGGCGTGCCCACCGCGTCAGCTGTGCAGAACGTGTGCAGCGCGTGTGCAGTGCGTGTGCAGTGCGTGTGCAGTGCGTGTGCAGCGCGTGTGGAGCGCGGGCCCGCGCGGGCCCGCCGCGTCATGCCTCTCTCACTACCAACAAATTTAATATGTATCTCAGTGTCTCTATCACACTTAGCAGCTCGGCAGCAGCGCGGCAGCAGCGCAGCAGCAGCGCAGCAGCAGCGCGGCAGCAGCGCAGCAGCAGCGCAGCAGCAGCGCGGGCCCGCGCCTCATATCTCTCTCACTACTAAACATATAATATGTATCTCACTATCTCTATCACACTCAGCAGTGGCAGCGCGGCAGCTGCGCGTGCACGCGCGGGCCCGCGCTTCACGCGCGACGCGCACGTCACGCGGCCACGCTGCCGAGTTGTAACTTTAGCGCCGCGGGCCCGCGTTCGGATCGCGTTCGATGTGTGTTTGAAGTGTAGTTACAATGCTTTAAAACTAGCTCGGGCCCGCGCAGCATACGCGCCACGCACGACACGCGTTCGGTGGGTGGAGGCCTTTAGCGCTACTGAGAGCGCTTGCAAAAATCTAATCCATTATGTACTACACAGACAGAAAGCAAATGTATTCCTAACTTTGAATCAAGAGAACCTAGTTTCGATTGCGCCTCATTTTTGCCTAGATTCTCATAAACGATGACGTATATATTATTTTCAACTAAATATAGCTGTAGTAGAAGAAAAACAATAAACTTTAAAGTTTCTTGGGATGTTTCCTCTTAGCAGATGATCTTTTCCAAAGTTCCCGTGAAAGCAGCAGCGTTGAAGTGGAATACAGTTTTCATTATAATAGAGATACGCATATATTAAATTGAAAACTTTGCCATATAATTTAACGCACAGACTTCTTGGTCTCAGATTATTCATCATATCTGTCGTCATTCGGGGAAAAATATAAAAAAGCTAGCGTCTAAGGGACGATAACACAATAAGCTAATTATAACGTTTAAATATTCGGTCAAGTATGAGTCAGGCTTGCGCACCGAGGGTTCCATAGAAACGTCCATACATTATACCCGTGACGACACGACCCCATTCATTCTTGAACAATCTTAACAGCTCATAGTAGAAATTACCATTGTACGCTATCTGCATTTTTATAATGCAATACAAAACAACTTGCAAACTTAGTATGCTTGTTTTTCAACGATACTTTTTTATCACGTGTACCGATTTCAACACTATTTTTTTATTTGATTGAAGGGACTAACAAGAATCTCAGGAATTTGAAGACAAATAACATAAAAAAGTAATTAAATTACAAACTTAGTTAAGAAATGATTTTTGATAAATAAATAAAAATAGGCTTTATAGAGGTATTGTTTTTTTTTCCTGTATTTATGTTACTTTTAATCATTGTAGTTATTTCCAAAATGTTCGCTCGGTAAACTTCGAAGATAAGGAGGGGGATGGTTTTGTTCAACATTTTCCTTCATGAATCAAAATTTAACATTTATTTTGCATATACGTGTGTTAGCCTATTTTACAATTGTTCCACATTTCAAATTGATAGCATAAGTAGTTCCTGAGTTATTTAACGTTGTAACAGACGGACAGAGTCGCACCATTTAAGGGTTCCTTTTTTACCATTTTGTTACGGAACCCTAACTAGTGGCTCTGTGAGCTACCTAGCGAGTCTGTCTTATACAAAAGTTTTCTTTTTCTACCAAAACTGCAAGGAACAAAATATTATAGTATGATTATCAAATCTACTTACACACAAAATATCGGTTGAGGACTGCGACCTGTAGAGGAGAAAAGCTGGACAGCCGGACGTACGAAAGAGTTTTTGTTCAATCCGCAACGGGAAACTTCGTTCTCTTCGCTCGCTTGGTCAATTAGGAACAAATTGAATTAGGCTGTCTCTTAGAAATAAACTTAAGGTTATTTTATTTCCGTTCGAAGTAAACGAAGATTCCGCATCATGTAGAATAAAGTTTGACAGATTTAATATAATTATAGTTGACACTAACCTTCTTTCCTTGGAACGAAAACTTAACTCGTGGCTATATTTAGAAAAGGCACAATGAAATCTCTGTTCAAATTTATTTTAGATGTTATTTAATTCAGTCGCATTTTAACACTGCTGTAACCTAGCATAAATTGTATTCTCACAATAGCATTCGCTCACACCAGAAATGGTGCAATATGTAATGTGTATTGTAGTATATACTAAGAATAAATGATTATTGGCACCTAAATATATATCCTTGTAGCTGATCACCGTAGCTATTAGGTTGGGGGCCAGCTATCAAGCAGATCTTCATGGGCTGCCTCCCACGTTTTCTTGCCTAATTTGTCATGGAAACGATTCAATTGAATCTGTAGAGTGTATAATCCAATTAGCGTAGTTTAATTTTGGCCAATGCATTGCTATGAACAAGGGTAAGTATTACCAAGCGAACATCTTATAAACCCTACTCATACATACTCTCCAGTGGTTCTCAGCTCACAGACAAATCGGTTACATAAGAAGAATTCAGACTCTACTCCAGCATTAGTGCCTAAATTATTATCGAAGTACCCCTAGACAGGATCGGGGCTTGTTGTAACATTTTTTTGAAAAATCGTTAAGATTTCAAAACCCTACATAATATAGATATTTTAAATGAATCCAATTTATTTTAGATTAAGTCATTATCCTTTTTTATCAATCAATCAATTTATTCGTTCATCACAGGTACATAAGGTGGTAACATAATATTTAAAGGAACAGCTATGACGTGCCTTCTGGCGTACGAAACAAATGGTTCTTAATTACAATCTAATCTAAGTAATCTTACAATGAAAAGTCTATCTCTAATACTAGATTACATGTACAATATATTAAATTCAGAATATTATGTCAAAGATCATTCAAATAATCCGCTACACTATAATAACACTTAGACAGTAAGAAATTAAATAATAAGGTTTTAAACTTGTGTATTGTTGCCGTCTGCCACGCTTCTGGCAACTTATTAAACAATTTTGGTGCCATTATAAGTACGCTCTTTTGCATCAAAGCTGTCTTAGTTTTACTAACTACCAACGCTGGTTTCCTTGGGCGAAGGTTGCAAGTTTGCTTTTGCTCTCTCAACTGAAAAGATGTCGAATTACTTTTGACAAAAATACAACACTCGAAAATGTATAGACATGGAAATGTCAGTAACTTTAGGGACTGAAAATAAGATTGCAGCTTTGCTGGGGATTCAGTCCACAGATAGCCCTTACACATCGTTTTTGAGCCCTGAATAGTGTACATCGATATGTAGAGTTTCCCCAGAAAATAATTCCATATCGCAGGGTTGACGAAACAAATCCGTGATAAGCGGTTAGACAGTACTGCGGTTGGTGATAAAGAGCATATGAAAATCGCTATAGTTTCTTGCATACTTCTGCCGAATGCGACTTCCACGACATGTTACTATCTAACGAGATGCCTAAAAACGTATACACTTGCACCTTATCGACAGTTTTGCCTTCATGTTTAATATTTAGTGTTGGAACTTCGTTTCTTTGGCTAAACTGCATTAATTTAGTTATTTCTAAATTCACTTTTAAATTATTATAGTATAACCAGTCAATAATATGTCTTAAATTAGTATTAATTGCATTCTCATAGTCTATGTCGCTATTTTTCTCTATAAATACGGTGCTGTCATCGGCATATAGCACCATTGGATACTGGCTAGATTTGGTAATGTCATTTACATAGACTAAAAATAGTAATGGGCCCAGAATGCTACCTTGTGGTACCCCATATACGATATCTTTTATTAGAATTATATATAATTTCATGTTTAGTAACAGGGCATATTTGTGTCATTTCTGTGAATTGTACTCGACATTCTAAGTATGACCTCATACGATCTAGATCATTACCCCGAATCCCATAATGATTCAGCTTTTCTAATAGTAGTTTATGATCTACGTGATCAAAAGCCTTCGTCATGACCATATAAATGGCACAAGACGGTTTTGTTTTGTCAAGGCTATTGACAGCTCTAGAGACCAAGTCGTAAATAGCTACGTTTATTGACATGTTTTTTCGAAATCCTCTTTGCTCATCGATTAGTATCCCGTACTTTTCAAAAAAATTGTATAATTTGTTACAGATGATCTTCTCAAAGATCTTTGACACTACTGGTAACAAAGCGACCGGGCGACAATTACTTGCATTCGATTGATCACCCTTTTTGTATAATGGTTTTATTACAGCAATTTTTAAGTCGGCGGGAAAAGTGCCTGTAGTGAAGCTAAGATTTATAATATGAGACAGCGGTAATGAGATTAAGTCACTTACGTATTTAATGACTTTCGTGTTTATGCCATCGAATCCAACGCTATTTGTGTTCCATAGGCAAGCAATGGTCTTTATAACTTCGTCAGGTGTAGTCGGGTTCAGAAAAATTGAGTTAGAATTCATAGGCATGTTTATGGATTGTCTGTGAGCGTTATTATGTGTGATTTCATCTATGAAGAAATCATTAAAACCTTTCACAATGTCTGATGGCTTTTTATAGGATATACCATGAGCTATTTAGCTTGCTAATAGGGTCCTTTGGTTTACAAACTTTGGCTTTGTTTATAATTTGCCACGTAGCTCTCATTTTATTTCTAGATGAAGAGATAAAGAAATGATTTTGAGCTCGTTGTGTCAGTTTTATCACTCTCTTTAGTCTATGAGCATACGCCTGATATGCATGTTTATTTTCATGCGTTTTATTAAGTCTGTAACGCCACAGTGCGTGCCTTTTTTTACAGCATAATCTGATTCCGTTTGATATCCACTTAGGCCTAGCTTTTAGAGATTTTTTGATTAACACATAAGGAAAACAAAGATTATATAAAATTTTAAAGATGTCCAAAAATATTCATGATTTCTCGACATCATTTGACGAGTATACATCATTAAAAGTTAAACATTTAATGTGTTTTCGGAATAATTCAAGGTTTTCTTGGCTATAGTCTCGGCGTCTGATACGCCACGATGTAAATGAGCTACTTTCATGAATAGGGCATTTCAAAGTTTGGGCAGAATGTTCTGATAAAGCTAGCTCTAATACCTCGCCTTTAGCGTCTTTTATATTGTGGGCAAAATTGTCAAGGCATGATCCACTAATACTTCTCGTAGGTTCCTTTAGTTCAAGTGACAAATTATAACTAAGTAGCAGATAAATAAATTCTCGGCTAGCTGGCGTGTCTTTCAAGATGTCTATATTATAGTCGCCACAGATAACAACCTTTTTATTCCTTAAAGTACATGTTGACTGTAATATAATTTCTAGGTTTTGGCGGAAGATGTCCATACTAGAACCAGGAACCCTGTATATACATACAATTATCATATTAAAATCAGTGAGATCTATCGCGCAACATTCGATGACACACTTTACGGAGAGATCTTTGATATTTTCTAATACTTTATAGCGAATTCCGGTCAACACCATAAGACATGCTCCTCCTCTTCTCTTGTCTCTACAGAAACTGGTGGCCAGGGAGAAGTTAGGGATAGATAAGAGTAATTCATTATCAGCTGTCATATTGCGTTCTGTTATTCCAATGATATCTATTGGCATCTGCTGTATTTCAAAGTCTCGTAGATGTATTGATAGCTCGTCATTTTTTCCGAGCAGCCCCGATATATTTTGATGAAGGATATGTAGTTTGTGTAGATCGAGCTTTTTGCGGGGGAGTGATATACGTTCGGTTACTGTATAGCTCTGTGTTGTATATTGTTTATCCGCCAGGGGAGATAAAGCTGCCTGCTGTGGTACCGAGTGACAACTGCTGTGACGCTGCTGTTTATGTAAAAGCTATTAAAATAAAATCAAAAATTGTTATGAGAAAAGCTTGGAAATATGAATGAGACTGAAACTTACTTTTCATTACAAAGTAATATAAACCTAAGCGTTGGATAATTGTGGCCATGCCGGATTCAGATTTCGTGCTCATATGAAACCTCTGAAGTTCACGTTTCCGAATTTCGAAGCTAAGTATTTCCTTACAATGCTGCTCATTCACCATTTACCTACTTAGTGTCGATTGAATAACGAACGGAAGCTATTTTTGAGCACACTTTGGCTACTCTAACAACTTTGATTATAGTTAAAATATTATTATCCTCATTATTCTTACTAAGCGGGACTCGCGTATAGTAAACTTATTTATTAACCTCTTTGAGACATCCCGAAAACGCGGTTTTTCAACAAGGTTTTGATACCCGCTACGCTAAGCCGTGACCAACGACGTTGTGACACATCCGAAACGTCAGAAAGCTTCAAAGAAATTCGATGAAGTCCCGTTTAGTAAGTTTAAATTAATATAATTTTTACTTTCCGTACCTAATGAATGTGCAAAATACACCAACATTTTATTGTACCATTTATATAAGGTGGGCTAAGAAAAACTAGGATAGCAGATCGAGCATCCTTTTCTCACCTATCTTTCACTGTTGTAAAAGAGTATTGATGTGATTTAGTGCGATGTAGATGAGATGTACCTCTCATTGCTGTGCTGGATAGCTATACTCGTATTCTAACCTTCGCACTAGAAATGAACCAGAGCGGGGTTCAAGACCTCTCCTTCAAAGCGGCGCCCCTGATTCCTAAAAAAGGGACTTCTCCTTCTTCTCTCGATAATTGATCTCCGACTTGCACTTTTTTATGGACACTAACGTCAATTTATCTGGAAACGGACGCTTCTTTATATGTGGTTCAGTTCATGTACAAAAGCCACGTTTATTTTCTTTATACCTTAAATTGACTTCGAAACAACATTACTGTCTGCCACAGCCAGCGGCCCATAAAACTCTACAAAGAAATAAAGTCCAAATTAACTTATTACGGTATTTTCTAAAAGGTAAACTGAATGTAATTTTTATCTCAAAACTTCGTTAATTAGCTTAAGGAAAATGCGTGCCCTTTAGCCAGAGGACTTTGGAGTTAGGAAGACATCTAAGAATAATCGACGAAGGTAAATACAAATAAGATATTCTTTGTACAAAATAAAAAACCTTAGTATGTAGTACAACAAAGCAGGCATCAATTTTGCAAGAGATCAAAAGAGATCTACATCTTACTTTTATAAATATAACCTAAGAACATAAACAGATGACCATTTAAAATAGACTGTGTTTAAAATTAATTTCAAGCTACACAAGTCTGAATTTACATTTGTCTAGTACACAAACCCGAGACGAAACGTTAAATAAGAATGAGACATGGATTGAATAACATTTTGTACGACTTTTTAAACAGCAATCCTCGCCGTTTCTACCAAATGAGTTCTCTGTAGACAGAAGGGAATTGTCTCAGCGTGTACATCCGACGCTTGGGACGCCAGAATTGAGACATTTTTTTTTGTAGAAACTGCTCTTTTCGCCATCCGCAAGATTACATTCAAGAAGATAAATCTCCTTCCCCCCACTTGTGTCGCCCATTTTGTCTGAAGGCTTTATTCGGGATTATTTATACAGAACATTCGCCCTCCAGCATGACACACTGAATAACGCCGTCCTTTAGTACCTCACCAGTGAAATAGTTACAAGTCACCTCGTGGCAAACAGAGACGAGCCTAGCAAATGAACCTGAAAGCTCCTTTCAAAGCCCCTTAAGGGAGTTTTGAAAAAGGCTTAAAAGGTATTCATTACCGGCAATCATCCAACTGGGGAGAAGCCGCAAAGGAAGTATGAATGCCAAATAAATACGGACGTGGTAAATAGGAAAACATGTCTTTTCGTAGCGATGTTTGTGTTGGTTTCCATACAAATTTTAAGCCACACACACACCGTATAGTATAATAGTTATACGGCACAGTAAAACATATATAGGTAAGTGCAATACTCATAAATATCGTTCAGAAAAGTATCAAAATATTCGCTACACAATACTTCCGCAGCCGGGGTGATCACTTGAGCGCACATTCTCCGTAAGATCCAATTAAATCAATGAAAGCTTTGAACCGTTAATTTCACTTTGTGTTTACATACTCGCCAGGATCTGGTTACTATTAGGCCACTCGAAATTTGGTTAGGCAACTCTGATCAGAAAATGTATTTCTAAACAGTGCCGTTGTAAATCTTTAATACTAGATTCCCGCGTAGCTCCGCTCGCGTATTACAGAGACCCCAGGTAAAGCCGCGGGATAAAACATAGCATAATATGTCCATCCCAAAGGTCCATTCTATATACTGGTGAAAGAATGTTTGAAATCGGACTAATAGTTCGAAGTCCCCATACATACAAACTAATTCCATAATGTCATACACTTCTTCTTTAAAATATTAGATAGAAGGACCAGTGTCTATTACAAAAAGCGCAAGCAAAGCCGCGAGATACAATAATAATGGACTTATTTAAACTCGTGAAAGATTTTTTGAAATGATAAGAGTAGGTCTGAAAATTACCCACCCCATACTATTTACTAAGCCATTATTAGGTAAGTATACGAACCTTGTAAAATGTTTTAAAATATACGAACTAGCCTTTACACGCATGCGTTTCACTGTGTATATATAAGCCTAGCATGATTCCTATAAGTTACGATTTATCAACAATAGTTATTGTAATCAAATTAGAATATTTTTTTTTGCTCTATTTGACATACTACTTTCAAACATTCCCAAGCCCGTAGTTTCCTAACTCTTGCAACATCCTCGTCAACACGCAGTGGATAACTTGAGCATTTCGACAACTTATTACCAAGCAACAACTTGCACCGAACCGAATCCTACTTTTAAAAGAACCGGTCAAAGGCAATACTGACTCACGCACCGAGGGTTCCGTACAAACTTTCATACAATATACCCGTCACGACCTCGCTTTGTTTTGGAGAAATCTTAACAACTTTATCAGACAAAGGAGCGAGCATCCAAAGCATGGACAATTGCAGGATCCATAGTTCATGATTTACCACCATAGATTTGTCACCTAGTCCCAAGATTTGAGTTCCACAGCTGGAAACACTAAAAAAGCATTACATACATACACGAGTATTAAATTACAAGAATCAAGATTTTACCACAGAATATAAAATAAAAAATACTGTTTCAGAACGTGCAAATCAAGCGCTTTCATATGATATCCTAATTGCCCAAATACATAGACTTGGTGGATTAACATTTTCAAACAAATTTTTATTTTCCCCTTACCAATCCCCTTATTAATAAACGCTAACCAACCTATGTCAACTAAACTGTGTATTGTGCCATTCTCATCAACACAGAATTAACGCGACAGATAGACAAACTAATTTTAACGACATTTTACCTAAAATAAGCTGTGAAAATAACTTTGATGAACGTTGAATAAGGGCATAAGCAGATTATATTTCGTGAAGATATTTGTTGTTTGCGTTTTCGTAAACATTAATAGCGATGTAGATACATAAAGACGGGCCTCAGAATCACGTGCCGGTTCAGCAGGCGAGAGCGTTTGATAGCGAGCAGCGGCGCGAGCAGCATACCGAATAATACCGATGCTGTTCCGCCTCTGTTTACACTTGTTTAATAGCTATTTATAGATCTTGACTTTTTTGGGGTCTGTTCTAGTCTACCATCTGAAGTACCACCCATGCGTCTGAACTCGGTGGACCTCGAAAGAGTGTTCAAAAATAAATACCTAGGGCATACACTCACCGCCGACCTCAAGGACAATGCTGACATTGAACGCGAACGTAGGGCCTTGCCGATAAGAGCAAATATGATTGCCCGCATTGTAAAATAACTCCATTCAGGGCTTTTTGTACCACTTTATAGACATGCAGCCTGTGGAGCAAATTTACAAAAAGATCGTGTAAGGCCCTACAAGTTCAGTAGGTATATAATAAATAATGCGTTCCGGGTGCTGATGGGGCTGCCGCGCTATTACAGTTCCTTAAAATATCACACCGTTAGCCTGCGAATGTCAAAAAACGTTTTTTATACTCGTCGACCTTAATGTTTGAATTAAGACTGCGTATACCAAACTTAAATCACATACTTTTTACTATGGAGCTCCCTACTCAACATTTCATAACTGTTGAGACAACTAAAATGAAATGGACCAATCACGTGGCGCCTTTACTGAACTATAATGTATTTGACCAATAGGAGACCATCATGAGAAAGTCAAAAGGTAAATAGACATCAACGCACAAAAAGAAAAAGCCGTTGGTTGCACTTCGTTTTCAATAGATACCAAGTTTGTTAAATTAGTTCAGTTGACTCGTAGAAAAAGTATTGTATACAATAGTTATATAATTAGCTTTTTTTCTCGTACAGTCAACAGCAAATATAGATCATCATTTTAGTACTTTGTCGCACTTAACGTACATAGCGCGACAGTTGGCATGTGTCAAAGTAGTGGAAGTGACAAGGTACTAAAATGATCATCTACTTTTGCTCTTGACTATACCATAATTAGGCCACTCAGCAAGCTTCGTGGCCTAAACGTGGTACTCGACTGTAGAAGCATACTAATATAACGATTGCACAAAATACTATTGTATGGTCGTCGAACCACGTTAATTGAAATTATTCGTTCATTGGTTAGATTTTCAATTTCGCATCCTTTGGATTACGTCACTGTCGAGGGTGAACAAGTCTGCTAAGTTGCCGTCCTATGCATAATACGAATAAATACGTTATTATATGGGTTAGTAAAAGAATACATAACAATCTCAGAAAATCATGCAGTTGCAGCCGCGATCTAAATATAGCGTCTAGAGGTCCATTCTATGTAGATTTTTTTAAATCGGATTAGTAGTTCCAGAGAATATACCCACAAAACTTACAAAGCTAAAACTTCACAGACTTTTCCTCTTTGCAATATTAGTATAGGTGTTGGTACAAGTACACACCTCTAATGCATTTAGACATGCGACTGATCCCGAGGTTGATTCTCCAAAAGCGCTAACCAAAGCTAATAACTAATCAACGTATTGACATGGTACCAGTCGACTCTGCTCTGAGCGGTCGTCAATACTCATTTGTGTGTGATAAACGCCAGCGATGTCCGCCTGTTACAAATTAACTTGACGCGTCTTCGAGTGGGGTGCGACAGCCGCCATATTGCCTGTCTCGCCGTGACGTCATGTTGATGTCAAACAACATCTCAAGTTAATCAAAGGGGCGATGGCATATTACTTTGCATTAAGATATTATGTGCCAAGTTTTCGCGTATTTTTTTTAAGTGGGCCCTTGGTCACGTTTGTCGCTATTGTGATTTGTTTTAGTGAACCATATCAGTGTACACCATCGCAAGCACCAAGTTATATTTATTTTGAGCCTTTTTAGCAACCAGGAATATAATTAAATTAGGAGGAATCCACTTACCTACTATAAGTAGATTAAAAACCACAAAATCACAAACCTTAAATATCCATAAGCAGCCACCGCCGTAAACATAATATAATTAACTATTTTCATATAAATAAGTCTTCGACTACATTAAAAAAGCTTCTTTAAGCTGTTCAACTTGATCGTATTATGATGCTTTCCGAGAAGAGTGGTTTAACATGATGACACCACTGAAGAAAAGGATCAAGGAATCCGAGAACGTAGCAAAGCGACCCAAAAACATCCTGCTTACTTTTGAAGTCACTTTAATAGATGATGATTTGATAAGTGACAGGGGTCACCTTGCCACTTTGCTTCCTAAATAATAGCTTTTTAAATTAATTGAAACATCTTACAAAGCAACATGCGACAAACATGAACGCCATACAACAGCTGCTGTAAGTAGTACCTAAATTGAAGAGAGTATTCAGCGAATTATATTAAACGTAATATAAAAAGAACTTAATTTATACATATGCCTCACGCATTTTATTCGATAACTATGTATTATTAAAAGCCGTCGATCGTAAATGAATAAAAATAACTCTGTACATGTAGTAGATGCAACTGAGTAGCAAGTAAGGCCTGGCGCCCACTGTCGTCAAGGCACGGCAAGTGATTCTTCGGCATACCTACGCGCAGGCGCACAGTAAAGGAAATTATTGCCGAGGCATCCTCAGGCATGCCGAGGTGTGCTTGGGAATGCCGAGGCATCCCCCAAGCGTTCTCAGGCATACCAAGGCGTCTTAGACATGCCGAGGCGTTCTTATCCATGCCCTAGGCGTCTTTGGGCATGACAAGTAACAGCCTGGCCCCTATAAGGCCCGGCGCACATTATCGGCATGGCCCGGCACGGCGCGGCTCGGGAGCTAATGAGCGCCGGGCCTAAATGGTGACTAATTTTCATAGCCATCGTGGGATCAAACAATCAAGGAAATAGTGTCTTCACACTTTCACTGCCAGTAATCTGCCTAGGCGCCCGCCTACGCCGTAGTTGTTTTCCGCTGCTTAACGGGAACACCACAGGATCGGCTACGAGAGTAAGAGGCTAGTTAATAAATGATATCTACGATATGTTTTGGGTACGATTGGTGAAATAGTTGTCGAGTTATTGCTGAAAAAAATACTCCTCGTATAAAAAGGGTTGATGCCTCGAGTTTTTGCTGAAGTTACGCTTTATAGGGTTCCGTACCCATAGGGTAAAAACGGGACCCTATTACTAAGACTTCGCTGTCCGTCCGTCTGTCTGTCTCCAGACTGTATCTCAAGAACCGCGATAGCTAGACGCTTGAAATTTTCACAGTGATGTATTTCTGTTGCCGCTATAAAACAAAATAAAATATTTTTTTAAGGGTACTCCCATACAACAAACGTTTTATTTTGTTGTTTTTTATAGATAATGGTACGGAATTCTTCGTGTGCGAGTCCGACTCACACTTGGCCGGTTTTTTAGAGAATGCAGATGCCGTAGCGCGGTACGATTGTGCAACACGAATTGTCATAATTATGCTCCAAATTAAACCACTCGACGCCGCTAACATCTTCCGAATTTGCCGGTAAGGGAAGGGGCCCCAATTAAACTAGAGAGCAAACGTGGGTACATTACATTATATACCTAAAATAACCAAGTACCTTAACTCTTACCTATACATATATATGTGTCATATAGTATGTACCTTTTTAGTAGATGAGTATGTGCCCTAGCTCTTAAAATGTTAATGTAGCAAAACCATTTTCTGTAACCGCCCGCATGTGTAGTAGTGTAAACATTGTCATACCTACAAAGTGTATTAAATAATACAACGGTAAAACGTATGAAGAACATGTACTGTATAATTCGATCCCATCAAATTTACATGCAAATATTATCGCTTACCATCTAGAGCGTAATAACGCAGCATTAATATTTCCAATTGCTCCGAATAGCCCCAGTATAGGTAAGTTTGTCCCAGCGATCGTAGTAAACAGAGGGTTTGTTGCAGCAATTTCTGCGATACCACATCTCTGCGAGATTAAATTCGTATACGGCTTCCGTTTCGCCCGATTCCGTATTCACTGCACCTACCACCGGAACGGCGTTATTACACGTCGAGTCTTGCGAGAATATTGTGAATTTTTTGTGCGTAATACCGACGTCGCGTGTGTTTTAACAACAATGTTTAACACGTAAAGCAGGAATAGTTAACATGACCATGTATAGGTAATTGTGGTACATAGTAATAATGGCTGTAATGAGTGGCAGAAAGGTAAAAAAATATATTTATAAAACAAGATTACTTCCTAAGGATTTGGACCGGGAGGCCAAATGTAATTCAACATTTTGCGTTTTAATTTGAAATGAAGTGTTCAGCGGGATACTGACGACAGGGTCAGCATATGGTCACACAACAGTATAAAAATATTATGATCGTGTCCAGACAAATGAAGGTCGTACTCATCCGGCGCGCATCGAGTTATGTAGGTACCAGTAGGTAGGTGTACGTAAGTGTTACAAGGAAAAGATAAATATTGAGGAAAATAAATAAAAAACAAGCACGAATACGGTTCACGGGTTCAAAGCTAAAGATACTAAAAAGGATACTTTTAGGCACGGCTATAAAGCCGTGCCTAAAAGCTCTTTAATATAAATTAAAGAACAGATATTCAATACCAATTACTAATGTAAAAAATATTTAAATAATTTAAAATTAACACTTATTGAACCTTTTTAATTTAGTTAAATCTTGTATATACTTCAGAAAATAAAATAGGAAATTCAAATAACTAAATCAAGTAGGTATATATTCTGCAAAATAGGTCATGAGGGTTATTTCACATGCCAAACGGCAATTTTCAGTAAAATAAATACCTATTAACAACAAGCTTACAATAATAATAAATTTAAGAATACACAGATACAGATTAACAAGCGAAACACAAGATTCCTTGAAACTCAGGAAACAGCAATATTTAAAAGTTACAATTATGTATTAGGTTTCAAGTGACTTCAAAGTCCTTCAACGCATCTAATAAGATTCAAACAGTTTCACTCGGTAATTGGCGAAGTGTTAAAGTTATTAATGTGGCTAACGTCTGCGTACGCTGAAGGTTGCGGGAAATCTCCTGCGATGCTCCGACGCCTCCCGCGTTGAGAGTTCCCAACAAATTTCAAAGTCTGAATAAGCAAAGTTGTAGAGTAATTAGACGTAAAGGTACAATATGCCAGTTTTCTCCGATGTAAACTTCATTGATGTAGAAGAGGTTAAACACACGTTGTCTTGAAGATATCATTATATCACTATCATGAATTCTATTCATAAACGTCTGGCATATCCTTACTACATTAATATCCTTTTACTTTTGTTCGCTTATTTAAAGAAAGATTGTTACTATTTTTATGAATAATTAAAAGTATCGAGGTTTTAGGTATACTCGCCTGGAAACTGAAGTCAGCCGCTTTCATTTAGTTGTGTCACGTTTTAAAAACGTAACAACAAAACTAGTAGGGGAAAGCTGCATATGCCACAATATGAATTTCTTCTCTCAGAATCACCATATATACTTCGATAAGGATGCTTTTACCAACTGGTTATCTCAGCAACGCGTGAACTATATGGATTTAAATATTGACGAACTATTGTATCCATACTAATATTATAAGTGCGAGTGTTGCACCAGAACCCACTCGGTTGACCCATTCAAGGCCAGTGGCGCACATATACATATACAAGCTACGGCGAGGCACACGTAGCAATGTACTAAACCGTAGGCCTGTGTAGGAAATGACTGCAGAGGCCGGGAAATTAGGGATTGCCGGCCAAGTAGATATCTTTACACGCTGAGATATGTACAGTCCAGGAATTTGATTCGCGTACCGTTTCGCAGATTTATTGCTGAAGATGGACATATCTTAAGGTTTATATTCGCTTCAGCAAGCGAAAGTGTTGACAACGACAATTGATGACGGGAAAGTTCGGAGGCTAGTTCGAAATGGTTGACGTTATTATACGTTACCTAGGGTAACGGCTAATATTTTCAAATCACCCATAGCAACAGCCAATAACGTCCGTCATGGTCAACCGGTTCATCTGTTGCTGGTAGTAATAGTTATTCGATTGTGGTATGAAAGAAATGCTACTAATGCCTTTATCATACGACATGCAAAATTTTCGAAAGATGGCAAACGGTGACAGCGGTGGTGAGCTCGGAAAAGGTCGGTAAATAAAGATGGCACACTGCGGCGAAAACGTCATGTCAACTGACTCTTTCTTGTGCATTTGTGTTATCGATTTTCAACAGAAATTTAGACTTAAGAGCGTACGTGAATCAAATGCCTTGACGATAGGTACAGTCAAGTGCAAAAATATGTATCGATACCATCCTCTAATAAATAAGTACCAAAACCTTAATCCGCTGACATAAGAGTTATGGGACATATTTATGAGTAAGTTGTATGCACCCATATTTTTACACTTGACTGTACATAGAGTTTTCTCAAAAATGCAATTAAAGAAAATAAAAACTCCAAGATTTGTTCCAAATTACTGAGCGCCGTGATGTCCTGTCACAAATTGATATTAAACAACCCAAAGTAGGTGACTTAGCAGGCTTAGCTACCTTCAATTTTATATGAAATTCCATTATAGACCTCTCGTCAGCCCGCACCCGAAACGTGATATTTCGCAGCCTATTACAAGGAATATAAAGTGACTATTTATAATAACGTCAATTTGTATGTTTGAGATAAAAAATCGTAAACAACATTTATCTAAGAATGGTTAATTGTTACTAATGATCGTAGTAGGGGTTTTAGGGAAAATGGGTTCTTTTTCTGAATGGCTTATTTGTCAATGTCAGGGCAGCAGTGACGCTTGCGTCTGCTCCTGATAGCTCTGTTGTTTCGTTTTATTGGTAACGCTTTCCTTGTGACTGATGTATGGGCGATATTTTTGTTGCTAATCGACCGTTCAATAATTTAGGATATAACGTGAAAATATTGTATTCATGAATACACTGTAAAGCGATAATTTGAGTAGATTACAATTTTATTTCGAATTCTAACAGTATATCCATCCCACTATTATGATATTAGATAGTATTACAAATCAACAGCATCATTTTGTTGGTCCTTAAATTTCAAAATTACCCATACCAGAATACTGTAGTTGATAGAAAAGTGTGTATGTGTGTGTGTGTGTGTGTGTGTGTGTGTGTGTACACACACCTCTATGTCAGGAAATGGAAATGTTCCAAGTGTGTGTCCAAGGCAAAAGCTATAGGTAAAGCTGAATATCTACCAAAATACTGCAATAGTGTATGTGTGGGATCTCTCACGTCATTAGTCATTAATGTCGAACATTCAAAACATTCTTAATCATGAGCGTCTGCGGAGGTTATCGGTTGACGTGAGTGATCTGTTTCGTTAATTTTCTAAATTGTTTGTGGAACACAAAACTGGAATTTAAAACAGTATACGATTATTTAAGAACTGCAATACCTAGGAATCACTGTTATTAATTATTTCAATATAAGAGTGAAGTTTTACGACTAAAAAGTTCTACACAAGCTTAGTCCTCATTCCAAGCTTTAAACATTATATTATAGTTGCTGTAGTGGCGTAATATATAATAGACCTATTTCACTCCCTGGAAGTGATTTTGGCGCAGTTAGTTGCAGTGCGTCGTAAATAACGTTGACAAACGGACGTACCTACTCAAAGCGGTTACTAGTAAGCGAAGATGGCGAAAATGCCAACCCTCGCATGCTCGAATGGTTGGCTATAACTATACAAAAATCTGTATCTTCATGAGAAAACTAATTTCAATGTCACATGAGTGAATAAGTTAAAAAGCTTCTGAGTGTCAAAAAAACTGAACTTCGATTTGTGTACTAAAAATTTAATAACGTTTTATTGATACTACGATTTTGATCAAGAAATCAACATTGACTGTCTATTCAATGTAACCTGTTTAAAATAGCCGCATGTAAGTGACATAAGTAGAATCTAATTTTTTACAAGTTACGAAAGCTGATCTGAAACAGGTCAATTCGGTACCTTACCCATCCATCTGTGCTCTAAAAAAGGAATTCTCCAAGATTATTACATGATTTCCCAAAAAACGGACCTTAAGGGGATGTCTTGATACCTACGAGTCGAACACGCCCCCGAGACAAAGACACGCTTATGCCTTCCGCGCACGAGAAAAAGATATGTAACACTCTTCGGGAATGGCTTTTTTGGACAAACTTAAAGAAGTTTTATTTAAATTTCATAAAGTGGGATTTTAGATGACATGAAATACTTATAGTACTAACTACTATCGAGGAAATTTTAAAATCAGAAAAACAATCATATAGTCAAGAATCATATATCTGAAAATCAGACCTTCTTGTTTCTTAATCTAGTCAGAACGGCGTTTCAAAGCACGCGATAATTTCCAATGCACCGCCTTAATGTTTTCAGGTGTATTACACTTAAGTATATACATATAACTATGTAAGTTTGTTTATTACACCAGAACTACTAAACGCGTTAACCTATTTAGGTATGTAACATTATCCTGAGTAATTTGGAATTGGAGTAATAGTTATGTGATGTTGTAATCGGCAGTCAGGTTTTAGATTTTATTAATGGTTATTTATGCCGAATTGACATATTTTCCGTCAGCCTTCAGGACTGACGCTACTTGTGCCTATATATTAATTGTGAGACAGAGAAATTCATCCGTTCCATATGTGTCTCACTAACAGATACATATGTAATGGAGTTCTGAGGTAACAAACATTTAAAATTGACTGAGGATCTACGAGGACCATTGGAGGAAGAGAACCTCTAGGTTTAGTTTTAGGTTAAAAAGATTTATTTTTTTAAATGATACTCTTTTGCACAGGCAACGCTGGTTCACAAAAGCTGCAAATAACATCAACTATATACAGTAGTCCTTAAACATGAATATATAATTGGCAAATATTAACTGTAACTAATATTAGAATTTCAACCGTAAGCTGATTATTTTCCGAACCCTTCCATTTTCAAACATAAACCGTGACTTACTTAACCTTCCCATATGATTGGTTGGACACATAAATCGGAGACCATCACTAACACATGCGAACAGGCGCTCCAAGATTGGATCGGGTTCGACAGGTAACGGGACTGCACAATTCAAAGGTTGGAATTGAGAATCTCGTCTAGTGCTTGCCTTACGACGGGACATAGGAACGAGTCGGCGGAAAAGCTCGCAGTTCATAGCATTATTGAAGCAGGTTTACTTGATTAAAATATCTATACGATCATCATTCATTTTGCAATACCTTTGTGTTCAGGGTGTAAAGATCCTTTGACCAATTGACGGGCTTTTATTAGATGTCATTATTTGGATTATAATTTTACATTGCGATTGCGGAGTAATATAAGAGCTGCATTCGCGATTTGTTTCTTCTAAATACGAGCCCGCAGCGAACCCGTCCTTGTATTCCCAATACGAACGTACTATTTATTTATTTTATTTATTTATTGGCGTCAGGCACATATTTAAAAATACCTTACAAACTAACATACATATCAATCTAAATGAAGTCTGTTTTAGTTCATTCATAATTGCAGTATCGCTGCGCATAAACCTCTGTGTCGATTTGGAATTATCTGTGGCGAGTCTATGACAAGTGACAGTTGACAGGTCAAAGGTTTTACCGCTATGCAAAAGTGCAAGTAATCTAAGGAGATTATGAATTGTTAATAGTTACTTAAGATAGTATAAGAAGAATAAGTGGAATAATAGATTGAATGTTGATTCTCTTTTCAGATAAGATATTTTTGTAATTTTATTCAATAAGAAAAGTCAATTGTGCTAAACCTAAGTATTAGTGAATAATAAAAAACCGTTCTCTTTTCAGAGCAACTCAGTACAGTTTTATTTCACCACTTCGACATTCTACCATGAGTGTATAAAACACACATTATATCAATATACAAAACTGATAATATAACACATAATTATTAACACGTTAAGACGGCGACGCGCTCTCGAAATCGCCGGAAAACAACACCCTTCGGCCAGATCTCCTTCATGAAGGTCGACAGCTTGTCAGTTGGTACCTACTCTCACCACAAATGAATTGAAACTCACACCTGCACCTGCTATATAGTATACTAGCTTCCGACTTCGTCTGCGTGGACTCGGGATACAAACTATCCTATATTTTAATCCAGGCTATAAACTATCTTCGTGCAAAATTTCATTCAAATCGGTTCAGCCGTTTAAGCGTGATTGAGTAAAAAACATCCAAATATGTATACTTTCGCATTTATAATATTAGTAGGATTGTAATTACTTGTTACCGAACCAATACGATAAACAACAATGCAACAATACCAACAGACTTAGTACGTAACTACAAGTGTTACCGCTCTAGGACCCGTGACAGCTCTCAGAAGTGATACCGTACTCGGTTAGACATTTGATACTAATATCCTACTTCAGAGTAATTGCGGTATTTCGCTTGACTTCAGATTATTATTAGAACTTTATAAACATAAAATTATTTATTTCTCAAATATAATTAACAATCATCTACTAAAACAATATATATATATTTATAACGGAATATAACTAAACTAAACCTATATTATAAACTAAACCTATAAAAAGTAAATGCCCCCCAGGTCCCCGTCATTGGTTATGGTGCCCAGAAGGCTGGCAGCGTTGCCTCTTTGGATTGCTAGGCTAATCCTTTGGCCAAAATAGCTGCCAGCCCTCTGGTCGCCGGATGTTTGAATGAGCCGCTCCGAAATTTCCTTATATAGGGCTTTCGCGCCCGGACCCCACGGCCCCAGAGTTTCCACTCCAAACGGCGCAAACATGTAGCCCTCACCGAGGACAGCATATTTCCGCCGCTTGTGTTGCTCTGCCGTGGTGGCCGCAGCTCCGGCTTTAGAGGAGGTCGCTTGGAGATGGGACGGGGCTAGCGTATCAACGCAAGTAGCGTCCCACACAAGAGTCCTCCCCTGCTTCCACGGAATGAGCGTCATGCCGTCAGGGCGCCTACCATCGTCACGTGCGATACCGTTCGGCTCTAAAATGGCCGGCACGCTAACGGAGGCAAGAGCCCTACGGATGACGTCATTCAAAGAGGCGTGGCGGGAGATGCGGCCAGCACTCTTCTGGCAGGACAAGCCGTGGTGACCTAGGGAGTCTACGTGGGCGCCACAGCGGCAGCGGTGTGGCTCATTAGTTTTGGAGCCAAGTCGCAGACAGGTTGCCAAAGTTAAAGTTGGTTTGTCGAGGAGAGTGCCAAGGTTTGGAGACGGCAAAGAGTGAAGCCAGAGCCCCGCCTCCGGCTCCGCTACAGCAAGGAGACGAGCACGCTCTGCTGTGCTTTGAGCGGAGGTGATGAGGTCTTTAAGAGAAGATTGACAGAGGGGCTCGTCCCACTGCTTTTGAGATTTCGGGGAAACCGGAAGCGAATCATCTGGGCAGGCCTGCTCCCACGCGCTTATTGCCTCGCTCGAACAGGCAATCGCGACATTGTCGGCAGCTGGGCTAAAAATTTTGCTGGCGAGTTCCTGCGTGCTGTGGAAAGAGGCTAAGAACGCTGGAAGGGCTACACTGACAACCTGCCGGATTCCCAGGCCGCCGTGCCGGATTGGCAGAGAAGCCTGGGTCCAGGCACGACTGTCCAAATGGACGTTCAGGATGGATGTGAGGGTGGTTTTAAGGACGGCGTCGAGGGGTTCAATAATATGAGGGAATTTCCAAATGGGGCTACATCTTAAAATATATGTAAATTTGGGGACAAAAAGACAAAATTTTATGATGACTAAAGCCATGTGTGCACTGACTTTTAGAAGGCGATCCGAATAAGTTTTGTGAATGGTTAGATGTTCGTTGATGAGCGATGGTATGGATTCCTGAAAAACGGGAGCCCCTAATAGTCTGAGCGAAGATTTATCTATAATTTTAATGTTAGGGGCTAAAGAATTGAAGATAGAGATAATACTATGTAAGTCAGTCGGAGGAAGCGATTTA
Organism: Epinotia bilunana; assembly: GCA_947049275.1. Classification (NCBI taxonomy): domain Eukaryota; kingdom Metazoa; phylum Arthropoda; class Insecta; order Lepidoptera; family Tortricidae; genus Epinotia; species Epinotia bilunana. Next base: position 26,180,904 of record OX346253.1, read on the forward strand.
TTTATAAACAATTCACACTTGGAGAAATTTAAATCTAAACCTATTTCGCTAAAACCATCGCACAGACTTCTTAGGTCGTCCAAAACTGTTTTCCAGTCCCCCCCTAAAGTGCCGTCGTCGAGATACCATGAATTAAATTTCGAATTTAGATTTGAGATTACTGGATGGATGGCGAGGCTGAAGATAGCGGGTCCAAGAGGATCACCCTGCTGACAACCAACTGCCGAGGATAGGCGATGGTTTTTGAAGAGAAGGTGCGTAGGTTGCTGGTAGCATTGCCATAAGTATTTAAATATTAAAGGTGTGGCATCTTTAACTTGTGCCAGCAGGGCGCCTCTATCCACAGAGTTGAACGCATTTTTAACATCCACCTTCAGCAGCACCTCGCAGGAGTCGTCGTGCACAAACGCGCGTGCTGCGTGTACAGCAGCTTCGCAACCACCTTTGCTGCCGAAACCAAGTTGTGACGGCTGGAACTTTTTGGTCAGAGAAGGAAATACTTGTTTACAGCAAATTTTGGAACAGATCCGTCTAAGAGTAAAGCCCACCGCGATAGGTCTAATTCCTCCATCTTTTTTTTTTAAGGCGCAGAGATTTGCTCCATATAATATTTCTAACACGTCACTACAAACTTTACCAGACAGCATAAGGTTTACGAGCTCAGTGATGCCATCCAAAAGTTGTGAACCAGTATCTCCGGTAGCACCTCCAAGTAGGTCTTTAAGATGCTGCGGGGAGAGACCATCAAGACCACCAGCGGAGCCGTTTTTGAACGACATCACTGCAGCTAGCACATCCTTTTTAGATGAAATTAAGTGTGGTGCATCAGGATCAGGTGGAACGGGAAGGCGGAGAGATGCTGCCGGAAGGGGATGTTTGGACAGTAAAGCGGAGACGGTGTTTGGGCAGTCGGGTGCAACAACGTCACTGGAGAAGAGAAGTTGGGCGGCTCCCTTAACATCGCCGTCTATGACTTTTTGCTCAACTTTTCTGTAGAGTTTTGTGTCTTCTCTTAGACCGTGCTGTGGCTGACAGGGGGATGGGTTTGTTGGGTGGAGACAGCTGGACTTAATTTTTTTAGTAAGGGACGTAGTTTTGTCATTGCTAGTGTGGAGGATTCTATACGCAAAGGCAAAAAGCTGAGTCCAACTGTCAAGCGAATTTTCAGTAACAATTTTTGATATTATTTGGTTCAGAGCATTGGCCACGGAAAAGCGAGCTCCTCTGGGGATCCTTTTAACGATGGGAGTTGCCTGTTTTTGTGAGCCTAGCCAAGCTACGAGATTATCTGTTGTGTTTAAGTCGGTCCGGTTATTAGTTGGACTTACACTTACGTGTTGGGTTGCTTGGGTCTGGATTTTATGAACGCGGGCATTATGGATATTCAAACCCCTACTTCCTCTAAAGAAACGGGGTTGAGAGCACTGTGGACACTGTATAAAACCGCCGGTGACGTTGCCGCTGGCCTGACTTACAGATGTGGCAGTAGACGGGGTCTGCGACATGGGCTAGGGAGCATTCACTATCTTCACGACGGACAATGAAAGAACACTGCAAATATAAAACAAAACTTACGAATACAATACAAAAACATAGATATAAAGTAAATGAGTACAAAATAGGAGACACCAGGACACCACTGCACAAAAGACACGAAACGTTCACTTCTGGACGGTGTACTCGATGAACTTTATAAAAAATTGGAGAGCTTTTAGGAAAAATATTGCTTTGTTGTTATTTTTCTCGTGTTTTGAAACCGACGACATCTGTCATGATCGGCGGTCGCAAAGAGCTGCTCCTCTCGGGCCCGGGCTGCTGTCTCCGCAGAGATGACGCTGACTGCTTTTGTTGTCTATTGCATAATTACGCTGACTGCCAAGCGTTAATAATAATATTTAATATTTATTAATATGAATTGTATAATTTTACTTTACTCCTTTGACATAGCATATCATTTAATTTTATTTTCTATAACATAAAATTGTACATTATTTAATTATTATAAACACCATAATAATTTATACGTCTTTTAAATTGCGTAAATCATGTAGAATGGTTTAGTTTTTTGTGTGTAAATTAAATTTTATCGTAGGTGGAGAAAATTAAGGAACATTTTTGAATATATACAAATCCGTCAGTTGGGCAATCCGTATGTTCGTATAGAGACCACATGGCCGCTATTTGTCATTTTATTAGTCACGCGCCCGGCAATATTCTGCGAAATAACTCGGCGGCTGCCGCGGCGAGATTGCTTCTCAGTTTACTGCCCCTTCCGAAGCCCAGAGCAGAGAAAAAGTTGTAAATTTGCCGCCAAATCGTGCATTTATACAACCCAGCTGACCCCAAATGCCTTTTTAGCCCCGAACCGTAATACGACCTTAGAAAAACTGACCCCACTGTTGTTCAATATGTAATGGTATCGATCAGACTTTTTATATTCGTTTGCCTAATTTGGTTTTCATCATTTTCTTTTTAGGATATAGCTACTCATATGTTTTTCGATGTATTGCTTTTTTCAATCCATACTAATATTATAAATGCGAAAGTGTGTCGGTCGGTCTGTCTGTCTGTCTGTTACCTCTTCAAGCTTAAACCGCTGAACCGATTTAGATGAATTGCGGTATAGTTTAGGTCCCGGGGAAGGACATAGGATAGTTGAAGGATAGACATAGGGTGAAGTGGGGGAGTGAAAGTTTGTATGGACCTGCGATATAAACGAGTTCCACGCGGACGGAGTCGCGGGCAGAAGCTAGTTTCAATATAATTCTAATAGGATCTCTTATAGACAACTACCGTCTGTTTAATTAAAAATGTAATCCTACTTCGACTGGGTGTGAGCATCCAAGCGGAACTTGCATCAAAAACAAAACAAGTAAATAATAATAACTACAACTTAGAAAAGTTGAAAAACCCCCGTCATTTTCATTTCAAAGTGAACAGTTGGGATTACAGAAAAGAACACTTGGGATTACATCAGCTTTCAAATAAAAGCAAAACCGCAAAACCGCATTCAAATCGGTCCATTCGTTTGGGAGCTACGATGCCACAGACAGATACACAGACACGTTAAACTTATAACACCCCTCTATTTGCGTCGGGGGTTAAAAACAGAACCTACGGATACAGATCAATACAACGTGACCTTTTATGTGCATATTTTATGTTAGCTTGTGGTATGTATTAGCATAAAAACTGCTTATGTAGTCAGGCATCCACTAGCAATACAGAAATGAGTTTTGTTACCTTTTCTATTAACACTTTCACTGCCAGGAGCCCCCCTACCGGGCGCCTACGCCGTAGTCGCTTTGCGCTAAAAACGGGGAACCCACGGGATCGGTTACGAGCGTAGTGCGTAGCGTTCTTGCTTCTTGGCAGTTATTGTGTTAAGTATGGCATATTTAAACTGACATGTATTCAAGATTGAAGGCATGTTTACAAAAACAACATAACTAAATTTTTTGGCGGATTTGAGTTATTGGTATCATAGCGTTCGTCTAAGCAAGATCTACAAGTAAAACAAAAGATAGTGTCCAAAAATGACCCCAATTGTCCAAAATCAGGCCCCAAAAATAAGGCCATTTTACAAAAACTACATACGAGTATCTAAATTATTTTTTACAAAAAGAACATGACTGTATGGGTTCACGTAAAAAACTTAGTTTTAAATATAATATAAACACACTATTTTTAGTAGGCTGCGTAACTGGCAACTAAGTGCACGTTTATAAAAAAAATGGAAACAAAAGTATAACGATTGGTTGACGTATCCAGGAGTTAAGTTCACATCTTAAAAATGGGTGGAAATAATAATTCATCTCCATCGTTGAAAAATATTACCCTAAAGAACATTGCTAAAATGTTAAATCGCAACATAGAAATTTATCTAGATAAAAAAGATGAATTTGACTTTGTTGAAAAAGTACGTTTTAAATCATATGACTTCATTTTACATACCATCTTAAATATTCTTTTTCTATTGTATATATTTTTCTGTATTGTTTTAGATGATACATTTTCGTGGATGGGTAGAGCGTTTGGATCTGCCAAAAACCGTATGCTTTGAATTAATTTATCTTTTTCTACGAATCCATTTTGTATCCAACGCGTCAAGAATCGTCGATTCTGGAAGTAGATAGCGATGACAACAGCAGCGGATGTGAGGATTAAAATAAATCCACATAGTTTAGTAAAATAAACCTGTACCTCTCTCGTAGAATAAAAGGATAATTTGTATAGAAAGTTGTTTCATTTTCTTACTAAATAACAAAACTAACAAAATTTTACAAAAACAGCATAAGTGACGAACCTATTTTTCAATTTTTTCCCAAAAATACTGATCTTTGCAATGTGTAATCGTATATTTCTGAACTATTGGCCACTTACTAAAATTACCTATAGAATATTTATCTCTAATAACTAATATATAAGAAGATATTAAGTTTTTTTCGTTTCCTGTAAAATCTTAGTTGTGTTGTTTTTGTAAACATGCCTTCGATTGTTAACCGTGGGTAGAAACCCAGCTCCCATTCCAGACGAGATATTTTGGCGCTCGAAGTGAGAGAGCCACTAGTCGGAGGCTGAAATGGAACGTTTTCCTCGATAGAGTCCTCGACCTCTACTTTTTATTTCGAATACTTACGAGAAAACTAAACGAAAGCCAGAAATGCTAAAACATTTTCTGAATCAGGCAGATCGTAAAATCCTATTTTAAAAAAATCGGCCAAGTGGGTGTCGGGCCACGCGCAGTGTAGGGTTCCGTAGTTGCCTGTCTGTCTTAGTTACATCGACGTGCGGTGCGGTTGCGTCGGTCGAATTTGTACGAAAATCGGCCTTTCCAAGTACACATTAAGTTGGTCGATTATTAGTCGGTAACTACTTATGCCTACTTGTGCGTGATAGTTTTCCTTTTAAATTCATTATCTGTACTACTACCGTAATTTTTTTTGCATCCCCAGTAGTACCCATTTAACCGGCAGGGGCGGGGAACACATGGCTCGAACAAAAATCAGGGCTTTAAAGCCCATTATCTCGCAAAAGAATCACTGATTTGTAGTATGGTTTTAAGAAACCCATAATATTTTTGAACGAGCTATCCAACGATACACCACACCATGGGTTTAACGAGAAAAAAATTTACATCCCCGTTTAAGGTGTAGAGGAAGTACCTACCATAAAAATAATATTTTTTTTCAAGGTTTTATTGTACTGTTTTGTCAGCGTGATTGATTTATATACCCATGCGGAATCACAGTTTTCTAGTAGTAATGGTTACTGAGCTAAGCCGAGGACGGACAGAGGGACATGGCGAAACTATAAGGGTTCCTTGTTGACTACGGAACCCTAAAAAGCGTTAAAGTGGACTTTTTGGGCGGGAACTGTTGATTGACTTTAACAATGTTTGTGTCTGGACCTTAACCGGTTATATTGAAAGCTTACAATTATTTAAAAAGTCTTCAAATAGATATAGTGGTAGTGTCACTCATCATTTACGTCAAAAGATGGCGCTGGTGTTGAGACAGAACGCGCTAACGGAATGTCGACGTTAATCCGAATCCTTAGTACCGTTGCGTAAAATATTCGTTGTCTTTCTAGGTGCAAGTTCTACTTGGTTAGCTGGTTCTAAGCTCTTAACACCTTCCAATACGAATCTTGTTCCACGGAACCGTCCGGAATACAGAACGGTGTCACGGTCGAAACGCCTACCAACTGTGACACAGTTTTTGTTTTTTTTTACGGGACAATCTTACACAAATCGACCTAGTCCCAAACTAAGCAAAGCTTGTACTATGGGTACTAGGCGACGATAAACCTACTTATATAGATAAATAAATACATAGGCAAACACCCATGACCCAGGAAAAAATATTCGTGCTCATCACACAAATAAATACGGCTTCGTAGGCAGGGTCGCTACCAACTAGGCTAAAGCGGTCGTCAAAGCATAAGTGAAATTACTCTCCTATACTAGTTCGAATTTAACTCTATCTTGGTATCCTACGTTGTTTCCTTACGAAGAGATAACCTTACATAGTTATACCCTGACAAGCCACTATTTGACCCTGAGGTAGTGTCGCTGTAAACGGCATAATATATGGCAATAATGTGCATACGTCACGTGTAGTCGGGCCATTGAGTATTAGCCAATACATAATTGTGTTGTGTGTTGAATGTTAAAAAATTATGCTATATAATAAATAATAAATTTATCGGATTCCAAGTATGTACATAGTCGATATTAAAATATTGTTCAGAATGTGACTCCGAAGACTGATCTCTGATGTGTCGCTTTCAAGCCCGCCGACCTCAAATTATAAAAGGTTCGGTCTGGGAGTCGACTAAAGGACCTTTTTTCTTATTCGTCTTAAATTGTTATTACAATATTTTACAAAGAAAAATGTGGACTAGTTAAATCCAACCAATCTAACCAGTTCAATCAATACCTACGACCGCAGTATAAAATGTCAGTACCGGTCATATCAACAACCAATTTCAAGCCATTGTTTATAAAAATACTAGACAATTCTGTATACTTTTTCTGCTGTAAATATTTAATTATATTCAAAATAAGCTCTATGACATTGGTATGAATTACGTTTGACATTATATAAGCCGAAGGTATCTAATGTAATTTTCTGACAGTTTTTAAAGAGCACTCCTTGCCAGTAAAAGAAATTAGTTCCACTCAAAATCCGCAACGTGGCTAGGGTCAAAAAGAAACTTGTCGGGCTATACGTTATTGTATTATATTACCTAATAATAAAACGCGTAATATATTTATATAACTGTTTTCTGCCCTTGAAATTTATTTACGTCACACCTGGCCATAATGCGAGTTTTACTGCACGCTGCGCGTACGGTAAAACTCGCATTGTGGCCAGATGAAGACGTAAAATTGTGTACTTACCACGGGCGGTAATTCGTAAAGCCCCAGATCGCATATTTATGGCCCTCACCTTCGGTTAGGGCCACAAACACCTGCGATCTGGGCCATTCACGAATTCACCGCCCTAGGTACGTAACGTAATGTACTTTCAAACCCTAGGGTAGCGCATCACTGTCAACCCGTTACTTAAGTAAACAATGACCAAGTTTCAGAGTATGAGATATGTAAAAATATTTGTCATATTAGGCTTAGCAAGCGAGGCTAAAGTAGTACATTTATATATATATATATATATAGTCTCACCTAATTATACCAAACTTCTTTCAAATAAATATTAAATAGTATTTCGTTCAATATACCGTACATTAAAAGTCTTTACGGATAACCGAATTTCGTAAGTATTTCATTTTGAAATAAATCACGATTAAGAAGTCATATTTTCAATTCTCATTAATATCTCCTATCGTACGAAAAATTGCGCCAAATTATTATCCGAGGCATGCCCATTAGCAAATTGTGTAATTTTCTTTTTTCAAGTTTCTGTTAGCCCACGAGAAAATTGCTTTGGCCTCGCAGGCGCCTCTTAAAGGGAGAATGATGAAAATGGACTTTATCTTAATCGAATTATGTTTCAAGCTATTTTTGGATTATACAATTCAACTTAACCTCGTATTTATTGTAATCATGACTATGGATAATTGCCATCTTTTTGTAGATCGATTTAGATTTATTTATTTTAGGGTTCAAGTTCTCATAAAGAGATAACTTTTATATTTAATATTTTTTTTAATATAGAGATACCTACACAACGCCAATTTGCACTCAATCAATCGGTAATGATCAATCGGATATGTCATTAAATATGTTGCACCCAATTTTTTACTTAAATATGTGTTCAAGTCAAATTCAGTGTTGGTAGTATCCCTGCCGCTGCAGACACTATTATGTAAAATATTTCAAAGATATATAGCTTTGGGACGAGTACACGAGTACATATTATAAGGCTTGTAACTTGTTGCAAGATACGTGATGAGATCTGACAATCTTGGAAGAAAGCCAAGGCGCTCTTTTTCTTTCAACGCTACCAAACTTTCACAAGCTTCGATTGCTGTTTAACGAATTGTTAACAAGGACATTGTGCCCTATTTTAAATGTGCTTCGTTGTATTAAAGCTTGGCATGATTCCGTATTCTCAGCTCCTTTTTAGAGTTCCGTAGTCAATAGCCGTCCTCGGCCAAGCTCAGTAACCATTACTACTAGAAAACTATGATTCGGCATGGATACCTGTCTATCTCATCCGTCATAAATCAATCACGCCGACAAAACGGTACCTACAATAAAATCTGGAAACAAATATATTTTTAGTCTACCTCCCCTACACCTAAAGCGGGGACGTCATTTTTTTTATCGTTAATCCCGTATTGTGGGATATCGTTGGATAGCTCGTTCAAAAATAATAGGCTAATTTTTGTGTGTGTGCCGGAACCGCACCGCACGTCGATGTAACTAAGACAGACAGGCAACTACGGAACCCTACACTGCGCGTGGCCCGACACGCACTTGACCGGTTTTTATTTACAAATCTGTTCTTAAAACTCCTAAAATAACACGGGAACACTTTTAGTATTGTTTACATTCTTATGGCACTTTTATAGATCCAGTAACTGCGATATAGTTATATCTAACTAGAAAAAACAGTATAATAACCCTCGTCTAAATCACACAATCCATTTAATACTGAAAGAGAGATCTGGAGTGCTCACGGACAGATTTTAATAGACCAGCTACCGTACCAAGAGCGCGGTTTTCAAAAGAATTACTCGTAAGCGAGCAAAAACAGTTTGACAAAAGGACTAAAGGAATTCATATTTGCTACTGTTCCCTCTCACGGGCACGGAATTTAAATGAACTTTGGCCAACAACAATGACACCGTAGTCTTTGTTCCATGAACAATACATTTTACCGGTGGAATTAAAACCTGCGAACAAAAGAGTACAAATTCATAATGCAGCATGCAGCGGTCGGGCCGCGGGCCGCGATTACGGCCGCCGGCTCCGGCCGGCCCGACTGCTCCGCGCCGTGACCTAGCGAGTTGGCGACGCCACTAAATGCATTGTAACAACCATCAACTGAATATTACGCAACACTGCTTTCCAGGTTTCTGTTATTTATCTTTGCCACATTTTTAATTGCATAGTGATTTACCGTTAGCTTTTCGGTGAAGAAAAACATCGTGAGGACACCGGTCTAATCCCAATACGGTCTAGTTTTCCCTCTGGGTTGGAAGGTAAGATGGCAGATGACAGTCGCTTCGTAAATCTAGTGCCTATGCTAAATCTCGGGTTTAGGTGTCAAAGCGGACCCCGGGCTAGTTTAGGGTACAACCGGGAATAACGCTAGGAAGATGATGATAGTTATTAAGTGTCAAATGAGAGTACTTATTTAGCAAATAAAACGGTACCCGTATGCTCTTAACTTGGTCGTCATGGGTACCCAAGTTCGACTCGACGTATTTTATATCTAACTAGCTGCCCGCGCGGCTCCGCTCGCGTATTATTAACGAATCCAAGCAGACTACGAGACAAATGATACCCGATGTCCATCCCCAAGATCGATTCTACCTACTAGGGAAAATAAAACCGTATGATTAGTTTCGGAGATTATACGCAGATATGCATAGGGTATTGAGCCATTTTCAATTTTAAGTCAGTTATAAGTACAACTGGAATTATGATTATGTATTTCAAATTCTTATTTAACTTGAATATGGATATGAATTAAATTGAGTACTAAATTAAAATAGTATTGTTTCAAAATGTTATTATAAGATTATTAACTCTAAAATTGTTAAATGACCTGGCTCAATTTTTACAAGATTTGAATTGGTACCCAACAGTAAATTGTTAAAAGAAAAAATATACTCGAAACTTATGCAGCCCCCCTAAATAACTTGTCCAATAAAATAAAAATAAAGCTTATTTACTTCAGACCTCGTATCATGGTCGGCCTTATCACACGATAAGTGATAGGATAGAGCGTCCGTCACTGGCTGACACCGATCGATAGAACGAGACGACGCTCCTATCTTGTCACTTATCGCGTGATAAGGCCGACCATGATACGAGGTCTGAAGTAAATAAGCTTTATTTTTATTTTATTGGACAAGTTCTTTAGGGGGGCTGCATTAGTTTCGAGTATATTTTTTCTTTTAACAATTTACTGTTGGGTACCAATTCAAAAAGTAAAGGAAATTGGGTTATTACCTTCTGTACTTTTTGTTTTCGTTTTCTAAGCCAATAAAAAAACAAACGAGGCACGCTGCAACAGGGTCTTCAACTTACCTCTTTTTTGTTTGTTTGTTTGTTTTAAGTACCTAATTAAATAGTATTATATGTGTGTATGTGATATTTATATTTGTTTGTTACGAGTAAATAATTCACTCATTTGCACTTCATTTTTCATTTTGACCTCTAGCCGCCCACCATACAAGGAAAATCGGCAATTAAATTGTAATCAACTCTAATATCAAATTAAATAGAGATTTTTTTGTTTAAATTCAGAATGGTTTAAATTCCATTGAAAAGGAAGAGACATTTTAATAGGCCTTTGGTTGGCTAGAGGTTTACAATAATTAAAAAAAGGGCAGGCCCTCGTACCTGTACAATAAGTTGGAAGAAGAGGAAAAATTATAAAAACGAAATCTGAAAAAAAAGTGTACAGTGTACACTTTTTTTTTAAAACGCCTGTGAGCTTTTTAAGGCGATGCCTTGATTTAAGTCGAACACGCCCCCTTGACAGAAACACGCTGATGCCTTCCGCGCACAAGGAAAAGAGATGAGACGTTTTATTTAAATTGCATAAAGTGAGATTTTAGATGACATAAAATACTATAGTATTAACTTGATTGTGTCGTAAAATAATGTATCGTTTGAGTAGGCTGAGTAAAAAAAGGAAAATACAGACCCAATTTTGGTTTTTTTTTCTATCGAGGAAACTTTAAGCAATCATGTATCGATAAAATCAGATAAACAATCATATATATCTGAAAATCAGACCTTATTGTTTCTTAATCTAGTCAGAACGGCGTTTCAAAGCACGCGATAATTTCCAATGCACAGCCTTAATAATTACATCCTCGGCTGCTCGCGTGAATAATTCCGCCTCTGATGTAATTATCAACATACATCACTTGTATCACAATGTACTATTACCCACTATGGGACGGAGAAGGGATATGCGTTTAGGGCGAGATGCTGTTTGTTTTTTGTGAGTCTCAATGTTCCCATTTATCTCTAAAACGGCTTGACGTATTTATTCGTATTAGTTTAAGTGAATTATAATGTATAAACCAACATCTTGGCTTCGCGTTGGTTATTACCATTTTTTTTGTCGCCATTACTTTACTTGCACGGCTATCACGCGACGGCGCGCTAGCTCTCGATTTTTCTCGCACTATCCGTCTCTCTCTTATTAGAACACTTAGAACAAGAGGTATAGTGCAAGAAAAATCGAGAGTATGTCGCGGCCGTCCCATGATAGACGTGCAGATAATTGTATCAATGTCGCCTGTAAGTAAATAAATGGACAACGATTCTACATTACTCGCTTAAAGTTCACTTTTGTATATTTTTATACAGTGCCTAAAAATTATGAAAATGATTGTTTGTTTAGTTTAGTTTTAATTTTATTTATTTTTGAGGCTGTCACTTAAAATCAACGTCACGGCCTCCGAGTTAGGATCCTATTTAGCACATTATATGTTATGCTTGTACCTTTTTTGATCGTATGATTTTTTTTCTTATTCTTATCACTAGTGATAAAACTGTCTTTATGTATGCTTAGATCTTTAAAACTACGCAACGGATTTTGATGCGGTTTTTTTAATAGATAGCGTGATTCAAGACGAAGGTTTATAAATATGTATAATATAGTACCCGTGCGAAGCCGGGGCGGGTCGCTAGTAACTTACAAGTGAAGATAAAAGGCTATAGAGGATTTCTTTAAAATTGAGAACCCAGGCTTTAGATGTACAGAAAAAAATGAAACATTTTCGAAGACATGACATTGCGCCCAAAGCTTTTTTTGGAGGAACAAAAATAACAGAATGTAGACGATCCATAGTAATGTTTTCGTTAAAACAGATTAGTAGATGTACAAACTTACATTTCACGAACTTTACCTGTCTGTGATGTGATTCAAAAAAGTAATCATCTAAAAAAAAACTTTCTTGTCCAATTTACTTGTCAGGACATATTTTGAGAACACATTTTTACCTCGATTACTTAGTAATATTAGGTACAGGGGCCGGCCGAATTATTTCGTCCCTTTTTTGATGAAAAAAATCACAGATCAAGAGGACTGCGTATGATTTGAATTCTATAAGGATATAAGTATTAGTGGTAAGTTTGAAATGTGTTTAAAGACACGTATTTAGCTATGTAGGTATACTAACATAGCCTTTCAAAATAAAGAGTAATCGCACATTACTACACTGGCCGGGAAGGAAGGGATTGAAACCGAATTCTCAAAAAAGTACTCAGAAATTAGAAAGTTATAAGAAAATAACAAGTAAAATTCTCAAATTCAGGTACAAAACTGCTGGTGATCCAGCGTCACTGCGCCGGCGCCAGGGGGGCGCCGCGCGGGGGGCTCCCGCGGGCGGACCCTGCAGCCCCCGGCATGGGCGGGCGGCAAACGCGCCGGCAATGTGCAAACACGCCGACAATATCCCATACTCACTTGTCATGCTCAAAAAGTGCGTCTTAGTAAGCGGGGCTAAAGTATTTGGTACATTTAGCCCCTAGGGAAAATATGTATACATATTTATGATTTATAAAACATTTTAATTTGAACAATTAAAACAGTTCTCCATATCCACCCATCCAGTTGTCCACCAATCTCTTTAAAAAAAGATTTGTATTTGCTATGAACTAACCAGAACACAGATATTAAAATCGACGAATCAGGAAACAGAATTCATTTCAAACATTAGGTGTTTTATATTTCCTAATTCACAATCATTAAAAAAATAAACGCCTCTGACCGCCTATAGCCGCGTCCGTTCAAGCGTGGTTGACAGCAGACTGCTGTCTATCTCGCTTTTTCGTATGCCCCTACGTATGCAGTCCGCCGCGCTCGGCCGTTTGGATGAGGCGTTTATTGGAGATGGATAATCTTTGTTTTTACAATTTTCTCGCAGTAGAAGTGAAAGTAGAGTGTATAACTCTGGTCTGAAAGCCATATTACCCCTCGAACTATTTCCCCTCACTTCGTTCGGGAAAATAACCATATCGTTGCGATGTCGATTATTTTAGACCCTGGTCATACAATCTACATACTATACCGCCTGTAAATTCGTGAGTCCCGCAACGCTATATGTATATGGCAGTGTGTTTTGGCAAACATAAGGTCTACATTTCTGAGCATATTTGAGAAAAATATGTTTGTTTTTCGTATTTTACTCTTTATTATACATATATGTTTAACTTCTATGTGTGCATTGCAATCAAGATTTCGTTTTTAATTGCTTTTAGTTAATTAACGGCATTAATCGCCATGTGTATTTCTGTTATGTTTATGTGCATGTGAAAATAATATAGGTCGGTACAAATTTTCTTCAGTTTCGATAAGGAAAGTGAATATATTTTATGTGTTCAGTTTAATCTCTAAGGCATTTAACGTAAATATCTACCCCACCATTTAAGGAAATAAAGTCAAAAGGCGCTACCCGCTGATTCCAGATTTAATTAAGCCAGCTTTGATACCACTTACTACGGCAAATTTCAGCAAGGAAGCTTACTCGCATAATCTCTTTGGAACATCACAGGTAGGTTTGTATAAGGAGAATTTTAATTACCCCACAACGTATCGGAAAGGCCTTCTTTATTGTTAGGTACAGTCTGCGTGCAAAAAACACTATAAAAGTACCTACCTAAAAGGAATTAAAAATCAGATCGCGACGAACATTGTGGTCTCTTACACATGTTTTTACTATATATTCGAAACTTTAGGATATCGTACAAAATATTGACTTAAGTACCAGTAGAAATATTATTCACTAGCTTCCGCCCGCGACTTCGTCCGCGTGGACCCGGGATAAAAACTATCCTATATTTTAATCCAGGCTACAAACTATCTTCGTGCAAAATTTCATTCAAATCGGTTCAGCCGTTTAAGCGTGATTGAGTAACAAACATCCAAACATCTAAACTTACGCATTTATAATATTATAGTAGGATAGTAGGATCTTTTGAGATAGAGTACCTACTAGAGCGTAAGCAAGCTGTGAGCAAGTCTACTACGTTACTTTTTAACTGATACGGTTGACTGGCTAGGCTATAAGTTTGAAAATATGAATTTATTTATTTTATCAGTCGATTTTTATGTTGTAAAACCAATAAAACCATAAAAGTGTACAATATAAGGTGAAGCTAGTGGAGATATTGATAATATGTAGTACATTTTGATACATTGAGCGTAGGGTATTCTGAGCATTGAGTCAAATCAAAACAAAAACTATTTTAGGAAGCGATTTAATGTCAAATGGTATCATTTAGATAAGTTTAAACTTGAAAACCCAATATATGCTTTTTAATACTTTCATCGTCATGATCATCATATCAGCCGAACGACGTCCGCTGCGTGACATAGGGATCCGCCAAAGAGTGCCAAAGTGACTGCTCGTGCGCCACCCGCATCCAGCGGACTCCCACAATATTTACCAGGTCCTCAGTCTACCTTGTCGGGGGTCTACCCACGTTGCGTCTTTCGGTACGTGGTCGCCACACGAGAACCATTCCGCCCAGCGGCCATCGGTTCTACGTGCCGTAGAACCAGGCGGGCCATATGCACTCACAATCTACTACATAGTTTTATTTAATAAATATTTTTATTGTTTTTTGCTCACGTTCAGTTTCTTTTACACCAATTGCCACATCCTGGGGACTGAACTACACACTGTATGTATTAAATACTTCATTATAGGGAAGATGCAATATTTTCATTTATGCTTTCATTTGAAAGAATCGCGCGTAGACCACGAAAGTATAAAAAAATTAAAATACTATAATTTATAGCCAAAAACTCCTGTTACAAACTGACAATTTAAACTTTCGCGCCAAAACACAGTCTACAGTTCCTGTGACGTCACTCATGTGTGTCACTCGCCATATTTGTTTGTCCGTGGTTCGTCACTAAATGTCATAGAGTTGCCTAAGTTTTGACTTTTGATAGGAGTGACGTCACCAGACGCTGTTGGATTAATCACGTAACGTTTCACATTACTTCAAATTGTAATTATTGATTGAAATTAGTTTAAACTAAAGTAAAAACGTAGAAGCTATTATTTTATGTTATTTCAAAATTTTGGTCACAAAATAATGGTAAAGATTATAGCTACATCTTCCCTAATTTTTTGGTTTAAAAAACAAGAGACGGTCGGACCCAAGAGCCCCTCGGTTTCGCATAATACTCATATCCTGTCATTGGTTATACCCATTCAATTAACCAACTTTATCAAAACCGTCGGAGAATTTTTATACTTGAAATGTACGTATAGTGTTACTGCTAAATGACGTAGTTAATCTGAAAAACAAGTAAAGTAATTGAACACACTAGCTCTACGGCTTCGAAGAAAAAAAATGTTTTATAGGAAAATTAAAAAGATCTAGTGGGAAAATACAACTTTCTGCACGATGTATACTACCAAAAGTACCACTTTTTGAGCAACTGTATTAAAAATTTTATAATAAATTTAATAGTTATAATGTGACTACGCTGTGCGCCGCGCTGCAAAATGGCTATGGGCTACCTACGAATACTTACAGCTTACCTTTTCTTAACTGGGACTAATTTGTACATAATAATTATTATTAATCGGAGGCGCTTCAGAAAATACAATGCTAGTTAGGAGAGAGCTAGTTGGTTCGGAGAGACTTAGTTTCTTTATTTCACATTCTTATTGCTACAGATTTATAGTCCTCAGGAGGAGAGCAAGGAATGTTAGTTCGCAAATTCCTATAGGTAATCTATATGCAAGTACATATAGACGCAGCATGCAGTTTTTGATGATTAGGCATCTCAATGTGCATAATAATAATATGTATCAATTATGATAATGAGACCATGATAAAGTATTCTTAAGAGTACACGACACTTTTCTATTTTTAAAAGTAATTTATCATCATATCAGCCGAAAGACGTCCACTGCTGGACATAGGCCTCCCCCAAAGAGTGCCACAATGACCGGTCCTGCGCCACCCGCATCCAGCGGACTCCCGCGACCTTTACCAGGTCATCAGTCCACCTTGTGGGGGCCTACCCACGCTGCGCCTTCCGGTACGTGGTCGCCACTCGAGAACCTTTCCGCCCCAACGGCCATTGGTTCTACGTGCAATGTGCCCCGCCCACTGCCACTTAAGTTTAGCTATTCGGAGGGCTATATCGGTTACCTTGGTTCTGCTGCGGATAGCCTCATTTCTGATGCGATCGCGCAGAGAAACTCCCAACATAGCCCTCTCCATTGCCCTTTGGGTGACTTTGAGCCTTCTTATGAGGCCCATAGTAAGCGACCACGTTTCCGTGCCATATGTCATCACTGGCAACACACACTGGTCAAAGACTCTCGTCTTGAGACACTGCGGAATATTGGACGAAAAGATGTGCCGTAGCCTCCCGAATGCTGCCCAGCCGAGTCGGATTCGACGATTGACCTCTTTCTCAAAGTTGGACCTACCTAACTGAACAGTCTGTCCTAGGTATATATAATCGTCTACAACTTCGAGCGTAAAGTGTCCGATTGAAAGTAATTTATACCTATAACAAAACTTATCCTAAAATGTGCATATCTGTTCAATATTACAAGCTTTTACTGAAATTATATCCTAGTCATCTTCTTAGCTAAACCTGAAACTGTTTCTATACCAAAGTAACTTTTCGCAAGTCATTGACATGATGCAAACTCTGTGTATGACTGTGCTTTTGATATTCAGCCCCTTTTCTAAGCATGAAAGGATTCAAAGCGGCGTGAAAAAGCACTTCTTTCGTTGGCACGAATCAGTAGCTCGCTTTCTTACACTTTGCTTGTTTGTTCAGTGCCTCAAACGAATACTTAATGATAAAAATTGTTGTTATTCCGTTCGTATATGGAATAACAAATCTAACTCACGGGCCCAAATTAATGAGTCACTCTCATAAAGTTAGTTTATTGTACTGACTGTCCGGACATTTCTTAGTCAAAGGCCAATTATACCCTGAACAAACAGTTTCCAACTTTCGCATTATCTAGAATAACATTAATAGGCTTTCGGGAGAGCAAACGTTCCAGCTCCGTGAGCAATAAAAACAAAACGGAATAACAAAGGATGTCCGCGCAACTATTGGACGCGGCGGAGGCACGAGCCACGCCGACGACAACCTCTTATCAGATGAAACATGTTATTTTTCTGCAGGAAAACGCAAAAGTCATACGAAACTTAAGCCGGACAGCTCAAAGCTTCCGTCGAGAATACGAAACATCTGTAAATGTTGAATATGTTCACAATAACAGAAGCTGAACCTTGGGCTATATTTGCCTTGTTTTAGTTGCTACTACTCATAAAATCAATGTTATGTTATGACTAAGTTGATAGGATTATTTTCACATATTTAAAGAGTTATTCATACGGAATCAGCGTCTATTGCCTACTATGCACTAATGCAAACTGTATTTTCATTCAACCAAATCTAAATAGATGCACTTAGTAACTAGGTAATTACGTAAACAGCATCTCGAATAATTAATGCAGATAATATTCATCTTCAGTGACTAGAGAAGTAGCTATTCAATTATAAGACAGTCTTTGAAAAGGTTTCTTGTTTGGACATTTTCTCCGAGTTCTCGTTCTCGTAGCTTAGGTCGACGCGCGCCAGGCATCTTTTGACGTTGCGCCTGCAAGATCCCCGTTCACTTGAAACTTCTTCCATGCAGGCGACGCGATGCTCACTGCGCTATTCAAATGACTATCGGATTTAATCCTTGGCAGATACTATTCATATTTATAAGTCACTGGAAACTCATTTTATTAAGGTGATGGTTACCTAGCTATGCCAATTAGAAATCAGCCACTTTTTAGTGGTGTCAAAAATAATACCTTTGAGCTTTGTGTCTGCATATTTGTCTATTACGCAACATACATGAATCGTAATAATATAATTATCCACAATATTATGTACACAGCAATTCATATACAATTTAATATTAATTCAATTCAGCTCCGGCTGAAAGCCTGTATTGAATGCAGGCAGTCTGCGAGATAAAATTACGCTTATGTTAAAAGCAGTTCATATTGGTAAGTGGTTTTATCCTCCAATCGCTGCAGCATCAGTTCGCAGAGAGGCCACTCTTATCGCGACGGCTATAGCTTGTTTATCGTCCAACTCTCATTTATGACTTCGTTATTTCCCTATTCTGACGACATAAAAATGTCGTCCGCAAGAATAAGTTGCCGCTTTTATCTTCTTATGTTCGTTGATAAAGGGAAATAATGAACGGTCTTATTGGATCGATTGTGATTAAGGAGCTGTTTGTGCCAAGTTAATTAAGTCCCTTCATGCATCAATATCCTGTTTGATGTTTAGTTCGGAGTCTTAATTCTTGTTATGTTACGCTACTACGAAATATATCGGCAATTTTTTTTCATATTTCATTTATTGCATAATCATGAACATAATTACATAATAAGGTGTTTACAGTTAATTTAGTCAATTCATGACACAGGGCACACAAAATTTAACTTATTATCTAATACCTACCTACCTATTAGAACATTTCATCATAATGTGGGTATGTGTGGTGTGTGTGGTGTGGCTGGTGTTTTTAGTTTGTTGGCCGTTGTAATGCAATATTTAGACCAATTATTGCCGTCGTAAACGTAACGCAACATAAAATGTCATCTAAGCATGAATAACAAGCCGCATTATTATATCAACGCAACAGGGGTAGTAAAAGAACCTGTAAAATTTTTCACGCCTCACGCCAGGCGAAGGACAGGCTCGTACTTTGTACCCGGCGTCTAATATACGTGCATGTGTTTTCCTACGGCTACCGCCGCTGACCTGTTTTCAGCGTGCCTCTAGGTAATAGTCTTATTATATTTTATGAAGCTCTCTTGCATGCTTGAGGGGCTATAACGTGCGCCATGCTGATAATATATCTTTAGGCCTTACTACCCTCATATGTTGCTGTTTACGCGGGTTAATTTTATACGTTTATTTAAGCTTCGAACACTGGAATGTTTTATTCTTATTACTCGTATTAATTTCCAAAACAATTATATATCATTTCCGATCGTTAACGCACAAATAAAGGTAAGTTTTTCCTCAACAAGAGTTTACAGTCGAAAGTCAGTAAATGGTTGTAAGTAGGTATGTCCCCTATTCATACAGCATTAAAAAACTCAAGGATTACAAGGTTTTTCAGCGAATGTTAAATTGTAAAGTAATAAAGACGGAAGACCAGCGCTGGCCAGTTAAGTCGGCACCTTTCCGAGTCGGGTCCATTTTGTGGCACTTTAATTATTATTAATTATTCAATATCTTGCTTTTATTTATGTTTTGTTTTAGTGTCCATTTCTATTCCCCTAGTTTATTTTCCTGTGCTGCGAATACATATTTTTCATTATTTATTTCTAAGCTTAACTACTTATCGATCAGCTATTAGTGACGAGGCGTCCAACCCAATGTCGACATCTCGATACTTTCCGTTTTGCTTATTTTACGATTCTTGAAGAAGTAGGTAAGGACTAGTATCTTATAACGAAGAAAACTTTAGTTCTCGTTTATATAATCCCCATTTAACCCCGATGGAAGTTACTTACCTAACTATATACGTTGTATGTATATGTACATATATCCAATGCAATTTCTACAAACTTCAGTCCTTTTCTTTGTAAGTAATGAGTTATGATTTCTTCTTTTCGTGTCTAATTAAGTCAACTAATAAACAACGACATCCACATTCACCTAATGGTCTTTTTCTTTTAAATCATATATTATGTAAAATTGGCTACCGCAAATGCCACTCCGGTACTTACGTAATAAATGCCAGAATGGACGTCTCCATTGCCTCCATTGTGAGACCCTAGAACAACGTAACGAGGTGTACCGGCTACCGTGGATTTCTTAATGCATTGAAATACCTCATAACCCAGTCCCCCAATGGCTGAATACCAGGTGCAGGTGAATCTCCACGGAAGTACAGATGGCGGAATACCAGGTGCAGGTCTTCTCCACGGAAGAACAGGTATGCGTAAAAATAAATACCTACCCAAACACTTTTCTTATTGCATGTTTTATTATAGGTACCACGTCGGTGACAAACAAAGCGTACCTACAGCCCGACCGATAGTAAGCGATGTACGATTATGATAACTAGTTTAGGAAATACTAATAGAAAATGTTCTGATTAAAGAAATTGCGAACCTGTCTAGCACTTTATATAGCAGCTTATAATTACAAAATATACCTATTACTAGCAGCAGTTTATAAGTGTACAAACCTTTTTTTTACCCACTTTTAATGTGGAGACCTCTCGTGGTGTAACTACTTCGTAACCTCTCAAAGTTTCTCACCCTATTTTGAACTTGGGCTAATTTAGTCCCTTTGATCCCTATGATGGACTGTCCCTTAGTCTCTTATTAACCCGAAAGTTAGTTTGATCTTTAACGTTAATTCAGTAAAACATGAGATCGGGTTGTACTGCCTTCCCTTTGACATTCAAGAGTTCAAAAGGAAACTGAACATCTTAAAGAAAATTTGTAAACGCGGTCTTCTACAGCTAGCAGTTAAGTAAAATAAACACACGAATACAAATTAGGTAACGCTTTTGTTTAATTATCTCAGAGTACCTACTTAAGAAAAAAAAGAAGCATAGGTCACCCTCCAGCTGGATCATCGGGTCGGGTGACCAGTTGACCATTCCGAAGATCGTGGCTCACTCTTTGGTAAGGAACGACTAGCTGCCCCCCTATTCTCACCTCAACGCTCACCCACAAATATATCTTGACACCGCGATGCGTAGTAACTAAGCGTAGGTATAGGTCTAGTTTCGTGACGGGTGACCGGCGGGGTGAGCCGCATTAGCGCGTAGCGAATAACAGCCCTGGGAGTGAAGAGTGGCGTAATCAAAGAGCTCTTTTAGTAGTTACGCTACTCGCTCAGCAGTAGGCAATTGCAGGTTGGAAATGATATGACGATGACGTCAATTAAAAATACAAATCTAACGGAATCTCCTATATCTCAAACAAAATAACTTTGAGTTTCTTACTCGATTTCGATGAAGACCTGTATGTATTATTGCATTATGCCGGCTTGTAATGCTTATTATTTACTCTTTAAAAAGCCAAAGTAGGGGTATATATTTTAATATTTTTCACCACACTTGCTCGAAAAGGGCTTCATAATGCGCAGACATACAGAGCTACAATAGCCTATGTTACGCCCACGGGCGTAATGGTTTTTTTCATAAATTGTATCTGTCACTCATGCGGCAGTTACAAGGCAAAGAGGTTTTATATCAAATACGATATTTATTTAAACTTTAAAACACTACTAAAACATATATTTTAACAGAATTATTTACAGTTATTTAGTGTCTATGTAAAAATGTTGATAAGTGTTTTTAAATCGTGGCTGTATACCGAAGGGTCTTTGCCATACGCGCCTCAGGTCAAATTCAACAAAATGGACAACTGACATGTTGCAGTTTTTTATTACGATTTGTATTAATTTCATCTAAAATGTATTTGTTTCCTCGCAAATGTGATGAAAAACATTGTGTATTAACACGGGCGTAAGAATATTGCAAACTCGAGTCATTAAAAGCCCTCTGACTTCGGCGTCGGGCTTCTGATAGACTCTTGTCCACAATATTCCACTTACGCCCCTCGTCACCCCCTGATTAAACAATGTACTATTACCTCACCTAACTCAAAAAATACATAATAAAACGACATACCTAATCAAGTAAACATTACAAAACGTAAATTATACGTACCACATCTCATACAGGTAAATATCAAAAAAACTTCACCAATTTATTTATTGACATTTGTCCAAAAAATCATCCCTAAGTGTGTTGCGTCTCGTTTTCTCGCGCGCGGAAGACATATGTGGGTGAAAATCCCAGGGCGATTTTTGCGTGGCGGAGGTGATAAATGGACTGAGGATTTCTTATATACGAATGTTCTATTTAGGGTTCCGTACCAAAAAAGGTAAAAAAGGAACCCTTATGGTGCGACTCCGTCCGTCTGTCTGTCTGTCTGTCACAAAGTGAAATATATCATGAACTACTTAAGCTATCAATTTGAAATTTGGAATGGTTTTAAATGAGAGTTATCCACGTGCATGGAAAATGAGAAATTTAAATATACATTTTAATTTTCTATGAAAAAAGACAACTATGAGGGAAGGGCAAAAAAAAATATTCAACTATTAGGTCAAGTGGGGTATCATATCATATCAAGTTGTACTTTTTGAAACAGTTTTTCTTTTTTTTCTACATTGGTAAAATTTCGACTTATGAAGGAAAATGTAAAAAAAAAATACAATTCCCCCCCTATCTCTGAAGTTATCCAAGCGTAAAATTTGAAATAATTACTTGTGATTAAGATAAACATAAATATTACTGGAAAAGTAAACTTTTTCTATATCTAGCCTATTTTTTGTTTTATTTTCAAAAATCATTTGAATGAAGGTGTCAAATATAGTGACATTTACTTAACCTTGAGTTAATTGATAGTTTGTACGGAACCCTCGGTGCGCGAGTCAGACTCGCACTTGACCGGTTTTTTTTATATGAAAGCTAATATATTTCATCATATTGAGCTATAATGGAAATTACTTTAAACCTATTGGCTTGACCAAAAAAAAAAAAGTGGCGAAAATCTAATTTTGGTGACGTGTCCTGCACTTCTCTTGTATTAAAACGCCATGATACAAAAACTATCCAACTACTTAATTAAAGCGGCATTTATTCGTGTTCTATATTAGTCAAGGTATCCTAAGATTTAATTTCGTTACATTCGTATGTAAACTAAACCTCATACTGATGTAAACAAAACTGTCCTGCGAAATAATATAATTTTGGTGAAAAAAATTAAAAATGTTTTATGGTCGAACAAAACGCAATGACACAAATGGCGCGAGCGTCGCTTATTGGTTGTTCTGCTCTGACGACAGGCGATGAGAGACGTGTGATACTGTGTAGGAGCTAGCCGTCACGCACGTAAGTACCTAATTATGGTGGTTCAAAATACAGTTTATGTCAATTTTGGTGACACGATTAATTTATTGTTAAGCAAACTTTATTGTATGTGTATTTTATTTTAGGCGTGGCTTTGGTTCCCCTTTCGAAATATAAGGTTAACTGGATCATGTACATAAGGGTTAATGAGTTATGTTTTTTTTAGTCCAAATCCTAATTGCGGTGTTGCAATTTTGGTGTGTTTGATGGATTTTTTGAAGACACCAAAATTGCTGTGTATCACCAAAATTATAGAAGTCGTGGCAAAGTGAACCGTATTTTAATGATATAAGGTCTATCAATTGCTATATATACAACTTGTCGGATATGCAACAAGAAATGCATTTTAGAATAGAATAGAATAGAATAGAATAGTAGTTAATTGCCACACAACATACCAGATACAGAGACAAAACATAAAAACATACTAAACAGAACAATAAAAAAACTAATTAAAGTATATTGAAAAAATGACATTAATTTTATTGCTTTTTGAGTGAACACTATTATATCAATGTTATATATACAATATTTCAGTGTATATAATTTTATACTTGGCAGCAAAGTCTCTGGCCACGTCTGTCTAGGTATTTGCATAAAACTCGAAAACTACTAATCCGATTTCGATACAATTTTCATTGACATGTAGTTTTAATTTTAAAGATTGGTTAAATATATAATTTATGTATATATGTCAAGTTTATGTACCGCAATCGTGTCTACCACAGGGCGAATTGGTTATTAGTGTATAAGTAGCTCTTACGATGTTTTAAAAATATTTTATATAAAAAATATATTAAATAAGATGATCTAATCATAAAATATATACCTGTATATTTAAAAAAATATTATATATGTTTTACGACTAGCTACCTGCTCATCCTGAAATAAAATAGAAAAAATAATATATATAATAAAGGACATACCACAATTATTATGAGAGTTAATATTACACGCTAATAAAAACCGCATTAAAATCGGTTGAGTAGTTTCGGAGTTATTGGCGATATAAGCGGCAAAAGTGGCGCGGATTTTGTCTTTAAAATGTGGTGATATACAAAACCAAATAAATACCTATTTATGTTTTATACGCGTATGATGATCGTATAATCCTATTAATCCTACTATAATATTATAAATGCGAAAGTTTGGATGTTTGGATGTTTAGATGTTTGGATGTTTGTTACTCAATCACGCCTAAACGGCTCAACCGATTTGGATGAAATTTTGCACGAAGATAGTTTATATCCCGGATATAAATATAGGATAGTTTTTATCCCGGGCCTACGCAGACGAAGTCGCGGGCGGAAGCTAGTATTATAAATGCGATAGTTTGGATGTTTAGATGTTTGGATGTTTGTTACTCAATCACGCTTAAGCGGCTTAATCGATTTGGATGAAATTTTGCACGAAGATAGTTTATAGCCTGACTTAAAATATAGGATAGTTTTTATCCCGGGTCCACGCAGACAAAGTCGCGGGCGGAAGCTAGTTCAATACATGTTTGACCTAAATATGTTTATTTCGTATAAGTAGGTTTTATATATCCTTGAGCCCCGCACTGCGCTTAGCATTTATTTATTTACATAAACATAAAATATATATACAAAAAATACATTTAAATCATCTCTAAGCGAAGAGCTATACGCCACTGAAAATTGCATCAAAATCGGTTGAGTTGAGTACTTTTGGAGTAATTCGCGACCAAACCGGCAGAAGAGGCACGGGTTTTACCTGAAAAATGAGGTGATAGCCATTTATATTTTATATACATATGATGATTATCTATACTAATATTATATAAAAAGGAAAAGTCATTAAGATTGTAGCTTTAAGTTTGTTAGTTTGTAAGTAATGGGTAATATCCAGAACCACTTATTAAATTTAAAAAATCTTTCACTTGCTTATATTTAGAATGGACTTTCTGTATGGTTGTAAGTTATATCGCAGGATTGCCCGCGTTCTTTGTTATATATATATGTATATATATATATATATATATATATATAGATCTTGTAAAGGCATAACAAAATAAATAAATAAACGAAGAGACAATAAATTATAAAATAATTACAAAATAAATTAACCTAACCAACCTAACCAACCTAACCCAGGCATAGCAAAAAGACCCCGTCCAGCAGTTCCGTCTGCGGCATGGAGTCAATAACGATATATCTAAGGAACTAACCCTGTCATACTTATATAAAGTAAGGTGGGTTCGGCTCACTTTTATTTTCTTTTCATTACTGGATGGAAGGAGTAATGTTTGAAAAAAACTAATTTAGGTGTAAGTAAACATGCAATTCAGGTGGATTCATTATCTAATTTTGGTGCCAACGTGCAATTTTGGTGACCATGAAATAAATTAATTGACATTATCTCAAAAACCACTAATTGGAATGGAAGGCCGTTTTGACACTAATTTAATTATGACTAATGACGCTCTAAAAACATATATTATTTTTGGTAACTATATCATGAAAATAAAAATTCCCACCAAAATTAGCAAAATTTAAGACTTGTTGAATTTCACCCAAGTAAGGCGTCTTATGCGGGGGCGTAGTGTACAAGAATCGAGGCACCTCCTTATCAGAATTTTAGATGTTTACACTAAACTTCACAATTACTTACCCTCAAAACGTCAATGCTATATCAGACATACGGGGAACAGAATGAGGTGAAGGCAATATCAGAACAGAATATAACAACAAATCTCAGTAAGAGCAGCTAATGCATGTGAATATGGAGAAAGTTTCCGAGCCGCCATTCGCAGCGCAATCTCAAATTAAATCTGCGTCGGCTCTCAGGCTGCCAGACAGCTTTACCCGCGCCGGCAACAAACGACGTATCAACCGGCACTACTCCACACAGATACTCTCTTTCAGATCATTACAATATCTTAACGCTACGAGAATATAGTTTATTAATAACACGGATCAAGGATGTATAGGAAAATGGATCAAGGGTTTGACGGAAGATCACATTTCTGTGCGCTGTGAGAACAAAATCACACCTACCGCACAGAATCAGTACATTCTAGTATCAGTTGTATAAATGTGCTATATTGATCATTAGCCTCGAGGCGGGATTAAGGTGGTCTTTCACCGGCGAGGCGAGGCGGGGCGTGGATGGGCGAGAATTGAAATTCGTATGGGACTTACTACCTATTTGCACTGAGCGCGCGCGCGCGCGGTGGAAATAGGTAGTAAGTCCCATACTAATTTCAATTCTCGCCCATCCACGCCCCGCCTCGCCTCGCCGGTGGAAAACCACCTTAGTTGTGCAAACGGCAGCGCAATACGAGAACCGAGCGTGTCATGGTGCACAGTGTTTCATACGACGTTTTTCAATACATTTCAGGGAAAAACAGTTTCGTTAATTGAAACTTTTATAGGCCGTAAATAGATTTTGATGCCAAAAGACTATTTATTTTAAATAATGAATAAATAAAAATTAAGGGACAATCTTACACAAATCGATCTAGTCCCAAACTAAGCAAAATTTGTACTATGGGTACTAGACAACGATAAATATACTTATATCGATAAGTAAATACTTAAATACATAGAAAACATCCATAACCCAAGAACGAATATTTGTGATCATCACACAAATAAATGCCCTTACCGGGATTTGAACCCAGGACCTTTTCTGTCACTACTGACTAGGCTAAAGCGATCGTCGAAATTAATCGTTGAATTATACTTACTATTGCTTTTCTTCTCTAAATTGATGCGCCGATTTTTTTTTTCGCAACCTGTATACGAAGTTGCCACAATAATAACATTATAAATTGAATGTTTTCGTATAAATTAGCAACCAAAATATTATGAAGCTATGGTTTTGAAATACTCACGAAACGATGTTTTTTTTTTACAAGATTTTACTTGCTGCGAGATACGAATGTA
This sequence comes from Epinotia bilunana, assembly GCA_947049275.1. Lineage (NCBI taxonomy): Eukaryota > Metazoa > Arthropoda > Insecta > Lepidoptera > Tortricidae > Epinotia > Epinotia bilunana. The sequence continues at coordinate 26,207,975 of OX346253.1, forward strand.
GGTAACCCAATTGGAATATAAAAATAGAAGACACGAATGCCGCGATATAATAAAACACGGGCGTTTGATATGGTGGATTACGGTTTGGGCGGAGGTCACCAAATTCGGAATAAGTTAAATCCTGACTTTTTCAGTTTCTTATTTGACTAGTTTCTGGGTAGATCATGTTCTTATTAGGTTGGATTCGGAGCGAGTCAGTTTCGAAACATGTCAAACACTATATTTACCAATTTCTTATTTAGCATTTTTCTGAGGAGGTCTGATTTTTAGTAGGTTAGGAAGTTTTTTCGGAGTAGGTTAAATTAGAACAAGAACAGATTCAGACAAGAAAGGTTTCTTTAGTAAACAAATTCTAACTAAATTTGTTTCCTTATTATGACTGAATCTAATTAGAGGGGATTTTTAATAAGTATACGTCATAGTTAGTTATTTTCTACGTTCGATGGTTTCTGTGGAGGTCATGTACAATTGGCTAGAATATCAGATGACACTTAGCATCAATACTATTTACTAATGACTTAATCGTAAGTGTTCTGGCCACTTGTAAACATATCTATCATAAATCATAAAACAATATTTCTCTACCGTTGTCAAAGTCAAGCTAGTTCTTTACTAATTTGCAATGGAAAAAGACCTAAAAGTGATAAATACGGCAAAATCGAAGCCATGTGTTATACTCGGAGACTTCAAATATTGCTTTCAAAAACAAAATAAATATGAAACGCTGCACTTCAGATGCAGCGACAGGGACAGTAAGTGCACAGCCTCTATTCCGCAATGACAACGGTGTTACGAGAAAGTGAGCATACATGTCTACCAGATCCTGACAAAATTAAAGTTGAGTTGGTCATGTATTCCTGCAAACAAAAGGTTGCCGAATCGTTCGAACCCATACAACCGTTGTTTGAAGACTCACTGCAAGAATTAGATTGTATGCACCACTCGATCCTTCTGCCCACCTTTTCTTCAAAGAAAGATTCTCTTTACGCCCATAGAAAACGTGTTTTAGGCACTGAAACACTGAGATTTGAAAATCCAAAAGATGTCAAAATCCCAAAAATAATAAGTGACAATTTTTTAGTATGCCAAAGTGGAGACGATGACCGAATCCTTATTTTCTGCTCCGATCTGGCAAAAAGGACAATAAAAAAAACACATGTATTTCTCGCAGATGGCACATTCAAGATAGTGCCAAAACCATTCTCACAGCTGTACACAATCCATGCTGTGTTAAATAACGAGTCTGAAAGTAGGCGTACTATAGTGCCAATAATATATGCACTTCTACCAAACAAGCTGGAATCCACTTACATACGGCTTTTTGAAGAATTGAAAACTGCCTTAGCCGTGAATATAAGAGATTTTAAAGCCGACTATGAACTTGCTGCGATGAATGCTGTATCATACGTTTTTCCCTCGGCGAAGAAAACAGGATGTTTCTTTCATTTCATGAAAGCCGTTTGGACGAAATCAAAGGAACTAAATATTGACAACGGAAAAGATGGGAACAAGTTTGCAAAACTGTTAACATACTTGCCTTTGCTGCCAAACGATTATATACCAGAAGGGTGGGAAAACCTGTTAGAAAAATCATCGCATATAAATAACATTCAAAAATGGAAAAAATACTTTGAAAGTTATTGGATGAATGTGATTACTCCTAATATTTTTGGATGCTCCGAGGAAACATATCGCACCACCAACCACTTGGAAGGGTGGCATCATAGGCTCAATAAAAAATTATCCAAAAAGCCTAACATTCATCATTTTTTGATGAAGTTAAAAAGTGAGGCGAGACATCATGATATTGGTATTAAACAAGCCCAAGCACATAAAGAAAGGAAGCGATCTCGAAAAGTTGACTTGAAATTCGATCGCCATATAAAAGAAATGATTCATGATGTTAAGTCAAAGAGTATCGGTTTGTACGATTTTTTGAAGAAAGCATCGTATATGAGCTACGAAAGAAATGTGAGGAAAAATCTTGATGCTGCTGCGTCTAAACCCGATACTGAACACACTTCGAGTTTCGAATCCGTATGCTCTGATACTACCAATTCAAGCAGCACTAGTGAATTTGAAATGAATATTTTTTGAACAACCGATGTTAAAAAATAACATTAATAGAATTAAGTATATGAGTTTTAGTTGCGAGATAGTTGAGATGAGATCTCTTAGTTGTTTTATTTAATGTATGTAAATAAAAATAAATGATTCTGTCTATTTTTATCGTATTTTATTTAACCCTTTGAATGCCAAGAACAACTAAACGTGTCGAGTGTTATCCTGCCTACCACAGCCGTGGTGGCGTTAGCTGTCAAAGTCACCATGTCTTAAATAGGTAGTATTTATATAATAGTGTAGATGGGGTGGTGTACGAAGTACGTAGTTCTATCATAATCATAAACTAACTGTTCATGCAATTTTGCAGCATTCCGTACCTACTGTACCTAATATTGTACTTTACTGTTATAACATTTCTCGCTGAAAAAGACTACAAATAATTGTGGTTGACTGTGAATTCACATGACGTACCACGATTTTGACTTACACTAGAAATGTCACTTATACGAGTTTTACGTAATCAAAAACAAACCAAATTAGATATAGGCTATTAATGAATGAAACGTATAAAGAATTTGACCTAATCAGAAAAGAATTATTATTGAATTTGATGCGGTTATAATTTGGTTTTGTTAAAATTTAGCTTACTTAGAACCTAACTGTCTCAGCATTGAATCTTTAACGGATTAGGCATAATCAGAATTAAAATTATTACCGAAACGACCTCTTGGGAAATAAACGATTTCAGAAACTGACTCAAAAAGAAACTGGAAAAGTCAGGATTTAACTTATTCCGAATTTGGTGACCTCCGCCCAAACCTGGATTACGAGTGTGTGAAGGCGACGTAATAAGAGCCACATTGAGCAAATGTGTTGAGAAAATATTAATTATACCTTTAGTGAGCAATCAGATTTCAATACAAGAATGTGGTGGGTGCGTCTCCTCTTTAATATATATATATAACTAGCTTCTGCCCGCGACTTCGTACGCGTGGAACTCTTTTATGTCGTAGCTCCTTACAAACTTTCGCCCCCTTTGACGATGATTCCCGGAATAAAAAGTATGAAGTATATACTTGTATGTTAATCCAGGTTATACACTATATATATATGTATATGTATGTGTGAATGAGGTCCAAACTTAGCATTCATAATATTAGTAGGATTTGCAAAATTTCCAGGGACACGACTCGCTATTGACAGACTCTAACAGGCATTTTATGTTTAATGAATTTATTTAATTTCGATGCGTTCATAGCCGGCGCCTGCGAGTCGGAAACGATAAGGCAGGTTAAGCAAAGATGGCAGCGGTCAGTCTTAGCAGCTTGAAAGTTGGTAGCGTTGTCCGACCAAATCTCCGTCGGCGTCCCTCGTCGAGCGATCATTCTTCGCAGCGCCATGATTGCGGACTCGCCACTCAGTGTGGGCACCACTTCCATGTGTACGGCGCGCGTCGTTAGACACGTGAATAGGGCCACGTATCGCTTCTGAGTAGTTCGGCCCACGGTGACTGTCACTGGACCCCATAGGTCGACTCCCGTGTACGTGAAGGGCCTCTCGTGGTGTGCGAGGCGGCAGTGCGGCAAGTTGCCCGTCGGTGGTACGGTCGGCTTCGATTTTCGCCGTCGGCAGGGTAGACATCGATGTATAATCATTCGGCTGACTGTACGCAACCTCAGTATGGCGTAGTTGTTTACATTCGTTCGCCGTTGCTTCGACTCCGTGATGATTCATTTGTCTGTGTACGTAGTCTATGTACAGTCGGACGGCCGGGTGATCGCCGTCGATTACGGGCGGTCGCTTCTGTAACGTCGGTAAGTCGTTCGCCTCGCTGATGCGCGTCTTGAATGTGATGACGCCGTCAACGAGCTCGACAGCCAATGGGCGTAAACGACTGTGTGTCGCTGGTGGCTTGCCTTGTGTCAGTCGCCGTATCTCGTCGCTGAAGCTGTCTCGCTGACTTTCTCGTACTATTATGCGTTCCGCTTCTTTTAGGTATCGCGCGTCGAGCGTTATGTAGGTGCTCGGCGCGGATCGGGCTTGTCGCGACGCGTTGTGTTCGACGTGACGTTTCTTGTTCCATTCCGGGTCCTTTTCTCTATTTTTTAACGTTCGTTTGTAGTGGGTTCGCGCACGATGAGGTCGGCACAATTGGACGAATTGGAGTACTCGCGCTAGAGTTCTTAGTAGGCGCTCCCAGCGTGAGAACCTTTCTGTCGGCGGTAGCCACGATGTATGTGTGATCGTGTTGCACGACTCGGTAGATTGCTTCTTTTGAGGCGGTTCGGCTGGCCACATCGTTGGGTCTTCGTACAAGAACTCGGGGCCGGTGTACCAACGATGGTCGCTGTTGAAGCACGGTGGTAACTCCCTGGTGGGTATGTCTGCCACGTTATGACGCGTGGGTACCCATTTCCATTCGTGCACTGTCGTTGTTTCTTCTATGGCGGCGATGCGGTGTGCGACGAACGGTTTGTATGAGCGGGCGCCGGTGCGGATCCACGTCAGTACGGTGCGGCTGTCTGACCAGTAGATTTTGCGATCGAGCTTCAGGTCGTGCTCTTCCACCACTGTGACTGCCATGCGTGCCCCCATCGTCGCTGCTTGAAGCTCCAGGCGCGGGACTGAGGTCACTTTGAGGGGCGCGACCTTAGCCTTTGCCGTGATGAGGGACACGTGCACTCGTCCGTCGGTAGTTACCGTGCGCCAGTATAGGGCGCACGTGTACGCGGTCAGCGAGGCGTCGACGAACGTGTGTAGCTCCCGGGTCGCGGCGTCGCTGTAGCATGGGTAGCAGCGCGGTATGGCGACGTCGCGGAGTGTTTGCAGCTGACTTGTCCACAAGGTCCATTTTTGAGCGAGGTCGGCGTCTATGGGTGCATCCCACGATGTACCCCTTCTCCATACCTCCTGCAGTATTTTCTTAGCTTGTACGGTGACGGGCGATGCGAGGCCGAGGGGGTCGAATACGGACATCATCACTTTCAGGACTAGGCGGCGATCTCATCTGTGGCGGGTTTCCATACTTGTCCGAGCACACGTTCATTCTTCATTTCGTCGAAGTCGAGCGTTACGTGCGCGGGGTCGAGGCGTTCGTTCGTCGTCTCTCGTTCGCCTTTGAACGAGCTCGCTGTCTTCTCGGCGCGACGGCGGTCGATCTCGGCGTTCGCGACTTCTTCTTCCGCACTTGCCACGTCTTCGTTTGCCACTGTCCGTAGCACCTCCGACGAGTTGGACGCCCACTTGCGTAGATTGTAGTGTGCGCGCTTTTGTATGTCACGCACGTCATTCGCTATCTGAATCGCTTCCGCTTCTGACTCGAAACTTTGTAGGTAATCGTCGACGTAGTGATTACGTACAATGGCGGCTGCGGCTTCTGGATGCGTTCCTTTATATTTTTCGGCGTTCACGTTCTTTACGTAGATTGCGACCGTAGGGCTGCAGGTCGCGCCGAATACGAGTGAGCTCATACGCCATTCTTCGGGCGGCGTATCGTCGCGGCGGTCGCCACGCCACAAGTAGCGTAGCGCGTCGCGATCTTCTGGTCTGACTTTCACGTTCATAAACATTGCTTCGATGTCGGCGGACACGGCGATCTTGTGCTGACGGAACCTCATGAGCACTCCCGGTAGTGATTGGAGTAAGTCGGGACCGGTGAGGAGCCTGTCGTTGAGTGATACACCTCTCGTTTTGGCGGCAGCATCGTGGACCACTCTGACGAGATCTTTTTTCATTGGGTTCAAGACGGCGAAATGAGGTAAGTACTAATTTCTTTCTTCATTTTTTCTAGGCGGGGCGGGCTCGGCGTGTCCCCGTGTGATCAGCTGATTCATCTCGTCATTGTACCGTTTTTTGAAGGCTTCGTCGCGATCTATTTTCTTTTCTATGCTGTGTAGACGTTTAAGCGTATTTTCATAGTTATCCGGCAGCTTGTCATCTTCATTCTTCCACAGTAGAGGCACTTGATAGTGGCCGTCGGGCGTGATCGTAGTCGTAATTATTTCGGCGGCCGGCGCTTGGTAGATAAGTAGATTTTCGACTGCTTCTCTTGCTCTTCCTTTCAGTGATCTTCTTAGTCTTGCTACGTTTATCGATTTCGGTGCACTTTGATTGAGATTCTTCGTATGAAGCTTTGAACGAGAGCCACTCTTGGTGTGATCCTCCGTAGGCAGGTAACTCGGTGGCGAAACGGGGCGAATTGCCAGCGCGGGCTGCGGTGGCGATCGCGGACGCGAGTTCGGAGAGGTCTACTTGCTGCGTCGTTTGACTGCGTTGCTTCATCAGGGGTGCTGCACTTGGTTATTCGTAATGATGTGCGCTGGGCGGCGCGAGCGTGAAGACGGGCGCTATAGCACTGAGGGGGGCGTTCCCCGCGTGAGCGCGCGTCGCTGCGGCGGCGGTGGCGGCGACGGGCGCGGTTGGCGGTGGGCGAGGTTCGGTCACGACGCGCGGCGGTGGCGGCGGGATCGGAGCTCGTTCTGTGGCGGCTGGTTTGGTGCTCTCCTCCTCAGGAAAGTGTGGCTCGTGGGTGATGGCGAGCATCTAGTGACTGGACTCGAGCCAGGCGTCGACTCGAGTGTGCACTTGTGTGGCGGAGACCACGGTTCCCTCTTCATCGTCGCTTCCCTCTGCTTCGAGTGTGGCTAGGTGCGCTTGGGCGAGCTCGAGCTTGATGCGTAGCATTTCTTCTTTCACTTTGGCTAAGCGTTGTGCGCGGCGGCTCGAGGTCGTTCTCATGGACCTCGATGGTGGCGGGGGCGCGGGGATGCGTTCGGCTGTCCCCAACTGTGGCGTATCCTGAGATATCGGCAGCGTCTCTGGATTCGTTGTTGCACTCCCTGTGTCGACAGTGGTCGGCGTCGACTGCGTCTCTTGGCTTGACGCTTCTTCTGTTGAGGATCCCTGCGGTTGTTCTTCTCCAAATATGAGTTGGGCGAGAGATCGTCCTCCACCCGCAGACCGCGTGACTCGGCGACTCATGTTTACGGCTGGAATTTTTCTATCTTGATACTGGAATTTTCTTTCTTGAAACCGGAATTTTCATTCTTGAATATCCGGATTACTGAAGGACCATTATGTGCCTGAAGCACCTATTATGCACTGGTTATGTGGCTACTGGGTGGGAAGTTTCTTGAAATGAAAACTCTTCATTTGTAGTTAGATGATATCGCGGCGGCGGTCGGGTGAGCACTGGCAGTGCGTTTTTTTTTTTTTTTGAACCTGACTGTTGCTATAATAGGACGAACCCAATATAGCGGTCGAATTGCGTGGTTGGAGGGTAGCCTGGGGAAAATCCAGGGGGAGCCTCCGGCACGACCACGCGGGAAAGTTTGTACACTGGAATACTCTACGAGTTTGCGCTCCAGTGAGATTGGTTGAACGGTATCAACCGAATCTGGGGTGTGAGTGGTGTCGAACTACTGGGAGTTTTATCGCTGGTTCGCTAAAACCTAGCCGAGCTGAGAAGAGTCCAGCAAGAAACTCAGCTAGGCCCGACTTGGGTCGGACTGACTCTACCCGGTATGCGGCGGTACCGGGACGAATAGGGATTGTATGTGTCTGTGTTGTCGCGATCTCGCGGTGGACGTCCCCGCCGGCGGGAACGCCGAAGTGTACGCGATGTGTTGGACGCCGAAAGCGCAGCGTTCCATCTTTCGATGGACGCTGTGATTTCGTCGTCTGGGTCCGTGAGTGTGTGCCTAGGACGCCGGACCGTGCGGCCCCTAATCAGTGAGCGCCGAGTAACGACAGAGGGGGGAGGGATGGGAACGTAATCAGCAGCCTTCCTAACTAGCGGATTCCTATGGTGGGGAGCGTTGTCAAAATAACGTCTGGCAGCCTGCTTAGAGAAACCATACATGGTGCTAATCCCCATGTCGTGGTGCAGGCTGAGGTTCGATTGGTACCACGGGGCACCAGTCGCCCTACGGAGAAAACGATTCTGAATGACCTGAAGCGGCTTGAGCGATGACATAGGCACGTGAGCAAATGCTACACTTGCATATGTCATGATTGGACGAACACAAGTCTTGTAGAGTGTCAGCTTATTTCTAAGTGACATTTTACTAAACTTGTTGATCATCGGCCCAAGCCTTCCTAGTACGAACAACGCGCGGTTACGAACCCTACGGATGTGGCTACGGAAAGTCAGTCTCCTGTCGAGGGTCACTCCAAGATATTTGGCCTCGTTGACCCAGGGGATGGGTCGGTCAAACATCTGGATCGGAGCCACCCGTCTTTCTGTACTAACGCAGTCAGACGGGTGGAAGACTATTGCAGTGCTTTTTTCCGGGTTGACTTCGATACGCCAAAGATTAAACCAAGGACCTAGGTCCTTCAAGAGGCAATCACTGACCTAGGTCAGTGATTGCCTCTTGGAGGTATCGCCGGATAGTAGCGTACTTACAATGGGTCGAAAAGAGCGCGGTGTCGTCCGCAAACAACCTCAGTTGCACCTTCGGGTGCCTGGGAATGTCGTTCGTGAACAACGAGTAGAGAGTGGGAGAGAGCACGGAGCCTTGCGGAACTCCGGCCCGGATGGGGTGTGGGTCCGAGTACGTTCCCTCCAGTCGGTATCGAAAGCTTCGATCACTGAGAAAATCTCGTATGGTGAGTACGAGTCTGTCCGGTATACCGAGCTGGTATAACTTGTATACCAGCCCGTTATGCCAGACCTTATCGAAGGCTTTCGCCACGTCGAGAAAGATCGCACCGGTCTTGAGCCCCTGGAATCGAGAGAAATCGTCCAACACGTGCTCCGTGACGCGGTGCACCTGTTGGACGCATGAGTGTCCGGATCTAAAGCCGAACTGCTCGTCGATGAGGAGGTTATTCTCAGCCGTAAATCTGAGAATTCTCGTGAGTAGGATCCGCTCATATAGCTTTCCAAGGGAGCTAAGTAAGCTGATCGGCCTATAAGAGGCAGGCGAGCTCCGGGGTTTACCGGGCTTCGCTATCCCTATGACCGTTGCACATTTCCACGCGGCTGGAAAGTGAGCATTGGTCAGCGCGGTATTGAAGATGCCACTGCCAGTGCGGGGGCCGGGCGCCATCTTTATATCGTCAGACGCCCCGCACTGAGCGTGGGTGTGTGCCCGCGTTGATATCACTCATTTATTCCAATCATAATAAACTTATATTCTAGACAATTGTGTTTTCTTATAGGTCGCTTATTGGATTCTGTGACTCTAATTGGCTTTATTTAAATTGATCGATTTCCTACCCATAGCGACACCTATGTAAATGAAACTCGACGCAATTTATTTATTTAAAACTATGTAAGTACAATCAACTTAAGCTAAGATTAGGTCGTCCTGCACAGATAGTTTATAGCCTGGATTAAAATATAGGATAGCTTTATCCTGGGTCCACGCAGCGAAGCTAGTGTTCTATGAGTGTACAATTTTCAATATGAATCCGCTTATTTATAATTTATTTTAATGCGTCTTATATTCAAACGGTTACGTTCGCTGCAAAAATAACACAGCTTACGCCATCTACTGACCAGTAGGTAGCTAACTTAAATTTAAAGTATTGCACGGGCTTCAACTTAGGTACTTTATTTTATTGTAACTGTGTTTTGTATGTGAAGTGCATAAAGAGTATAGTATTGTATTGTAGTTAATTGTATAATTGTCATGACATTTTTTTATCTTTATAAATAGTAAGTAGACTATCATCAGGTAAAGTTTTACAAAGCTTTTAGGGAAGTTATATAAAAATGCGTTTAGTAGTTTTTGTGATCGAAAAACTGAAGCAACATCAAGTATTCAAGTGTGATTTTTTCCACAAAAACGTGTACATCATTATACCATCTAGTGACGGGTAGATAAAGTTGTGGTACTTGGGGTTTCTTAGTACAAACTTTCAACCAAGTTGTAATCCCTTTAGAGGATAAATTTTCAAAAACGCTTAAATTTGTTTTCTTGTGTTTTAATATGGAATCATATACGAAGTTTCAAGTCCCTAGCTCAAAAAATGTTAATTATGCAAACAAATTTTCGACTCATTTTTGACCTCCTTAGTGTGAACTGGCAAAAACGCTGAAATTTGTTTTCTTGTATTTCATTAAAGAACCTTTTTACAAAGTTTCAAGTCTCTATCTTAAAAAATATACTAATTCCCATACAAATTTTGGACCCATTTTTGACCCCCTTATGGTATGAACTGGCAAAAACGATGAAATTTGTTTTCTTGTATTTCATTAAAGAACCTTTTTACAAAGTTTCAAGTCTCTATCTTAAAAAATAATTAATTCCCATACAATTTTTTGAACCTTATATCACCCTCTGAAGAAATTATATCTAAAAAACGCCACGCCGACCGATGCATGAGGCTCATCCCTTTCACTGCCGACGAAGTCCATACCATAATCGTAGCCCGTATATTCCACATAAGTCTACAAAAGACATTTATGGTTTATCTATGGAGTTGCTGCTAAACTTCAGTTGCTTGTGCTGCACCATACCTGTGCTTGCCCACCTGTTCAACACGTGCATTAGAGTCGGGTCATAGGTATCCCAGGCCATTTAAAATTAGTATAAGATATCACCTATTTTCAAAGGAAAGAGGAAGAGAGAAAATATCGACAATTATATATAGGCCAGTGTCCGTAATACCCTGCGTCGCTAAAGTGTTGGAGAATGGGTTTATGCCACCGACTCACAGCGTTCCTAAGCTCGACAAATGCGTTGTTTGAACGCCAGTACGCGTACAGAGCAGGGCGCTGTATTACCGATCTAATGCGTGAGGCTGTGCGTAAAGTCACAAACGCTTTGGAGAGCAGGCAGCAGCAGGTTGCGATGCTCTGCTGTGACCTCTTCCAAGGCATTCGACGTCGACGACCACACGTGATAGCCGCCAAATTATTACAATACGGTATATGTGGCCGTACGCACAACCTCTTCACAAACATCAATATGTCATGGCCGATCGCAAGTTGAAGTAGGAGATGGAAGTCAAGCAAAATCGACCCCGCTGGAAACATCAATGGGTGTAGCACAAGGATCGTCAGTTTCTAACATCCTGTTTTCCCTGCTACTGAACGACCTCTCAGAAGCGATACCAGCTGCTGACATTTTAATGCATGTGCATGATGTTCCTGGCATTATATCCGCCTCAAATATTGACAGCTTAGAAACCCGTCTCAGTGACGCTGCTAACCAGCTGTCTCGGTGGTTCAGTTTAAATGGCCTGGCTCTAAATCTGACCAAAACACACGTCCTCCACTTCTACGTCGGCGGCCGTGCACCGAGATCACTGAAGATTAAAGCTGGCGGAGTCGGTTTGGACCAAGTGGAAGCAACTACTTTCTTAGGCTTCAAAATAGACCGCAAACTGTGGGCAACCCATATAATTATACCAGCTATGTGGCAAAGTAGGTGGTGCATGCTTTGCGCTCCGCCGTCTGGCTCGAGTGCTCGAGTCGTGCCGCAGCATGTTGTGAGGACTAGTTACTTCGCGACCATCCACTTACTCTTGCAGTACGGTGCTGAGATGTGGGGACGCGCCGCACACTGACAACGTGCCTTCCGGTTACAAGAAAGAGCCGTGCGGTGCGGTCTGTGGTACAGGTAGCCCGAGATACCTCCGTGCGACCTTATTTTAAAGAATTAGGCTGGAAACAGTGCTCGACCGACGGTACGTCCTGACCGTACGTTCTGACCGTCAGCGCTGATCGTCGGTTGCGAAAATGCATTCAGTGCAACACTGACGGCGAACTGCGACGCGTGTGTGCAGTATGTACGGTCGGTCGCTCCGTCAGCGAAGCACTGAACGCATCCATACAATCTCATAGCTCGTCGGTCGACTGACTACGTGCGACGGACGAACTTGACCGACGGTCGCGGTAAGCGCGACGTAGCTGTACGCGCGTAGCGTTTATCAGCGCTGCACTGTGTTTCGTCATACATTTTCATTGATATAGCTACGTCCAACCGATGTCAGCGCTCACCGTCGGTCGAGCACTGTTTCCAGCCTTATAGGCATATTAAATTTGCCAGCAATAGTTATTGCACAGATTGCAATTTACACACACACGCATCTATGCGGCTACAAGAAACGCGCAGACTCGAACCGCTCGCTGCGGGACCCTAAGACTTCTCCCGGTGAAGCGACGGCTGGCGAAGTCGGAAAAGTTGACGCACATAATGGGACAGACTATATATAATAAGTTACCGGTAGAAGTCACCTCGGCCCCCTCACTACAATGTTTCAAAACGATACTAAAGGCTTGGCTTCTCGAGAGCACGTATAGTTTTGACGATTTTTAGGGTTCCGCAGCCAAATGGCAAAAAACGGAACCCTTATGGACTCGTCATGTCTGTCTGTCTGTCCGTCCGTATATCACAGGCATTTTATTCGAAAACTATAAGGTGTATTTGAATAAAATTTTGAGGATAGGTGTATTTTATTAGCTGCTACATAATTTTGTAATTAACACGTTCACTGCGGGACAAATCTTAAAGAACTTTCAACTGGTGCGGTTGAGATCGAATCAGCCCAAACCTAAGCTCTTTTTCAGTGCGGGTGAGGCCTAATCGACCTCGAATTTCAGTAGGTAATTAAATTCTTCATAACTTTGCCTGTACTCGGAATAGGTGTTTTTTGTTATGTGCTATACATTCGTCACTAAATCCTTAAAATACCCTTAGCTTCGCCTTTGGTTCTGACCTTTGGTTAAAGAAAAAATACCTAAAGAATCTTTAAGGTCTTTTAGGCCTCAAAACGCACTAAATTGTATCTAAGTCTAGTGAAGGGAATGGCAGTTATCGCTAAACTTTCGATGATCATCATCTCATCGACCATCTTCGATACAATATTTCAGACGTCATTTTAAGTTAATCTAATGCATTTATGCTATACAGGGTGTAACAAAAATAGTGGGGATCCGTTTAAGGGCATAATTTTTTTTTTCTATGGGGCAGGTCGTCCGAGTCGGCCAACCCTCCATGCAAAGTCCAAAAATTTTTCGCGTCAAAAAATTTTTTTTTCTACTTTTTCCTGATCAGAACACGATACCGAATATGCCCTTAAAAACAATTAAATTCACAATTGCAAAGACTATCTGTAAAAAAACACTATCCAACGGTCACGATCGTTGTCGTTTTTAGGTTATACCTATTATTTACGTAAAACACGCGTGGTTCAATATCGATAACTATGGCCGCACTAACGTGAAGCAGTCAACTCCCGCGCCACCCGCGTCCCGCTCAGTGCGGCCTTGAGGTCACTTTCTTGAGACATTAATAAACCTCAACCCGCACTGAGTGAAAATAAAATATATCTAGTGCGGTTGAGGCTTATTAAGACCTCAAACGTTTTTTTTGTGCCAACGAGTCCGGCTTTGGAAAACATAAAGAAATGTATATTTGACTCTGTCGTACGCCTTGTAGTTAAACGGCAGCAGTTCCCGCACGAGAGAGATAACACGAACTTTTAGCCCCGCACCAGCGTAAAGTCGAGATTGAGGCGGATTTGACTCAACCCGCAGTGAACGTGTTAACTTACTAAAAAAAATGTTTTTAGAGGGGCACTTCATACGTATAACTGAGTCAAATTTTTTTTTTCATTGCAAGCCCACGTGTGGCACATCAATCGATAGGCCTTTCAAAATAAATATAAGGTTTCTCAGCAATTTTTTTGATTAAGTGAATAGAGTCGGAGATAATCGCCCCAAAAGTCACTAAAATTGTGTCAACCTCTAATTTTTGAACCGTTTATTTTAAAAATAATAAAAAAATCATGGACATAGGGATTATTAAATTCTTTCAGCGAAAATTAATTTGAACAAGATCGGTTCAAAGGTTTTCGAGATATTTCTAAAAAACTGCCTTCCTTAAAGAAAAGGACGTAAGTGCCATAAGATTTCAGTAACAATACCACCTTTTTAATAGGCACGGAACCCTTCGTTGTGCGGGGTCCGACACGCACTTGGCCGCTTTTTTAAATTAAAGTTAGTATAACTTCCAATGGAGTTTTTATGATAGACTGAATTTATTAATTACTAACCAATTGGTGTCACTTAAAATATATGTTGTAATAAATTGACATGTAATGATATCCTACTAATATTATAAATGCGAAAGTTTAGATGTTTGAATGTTTGTTACTCAATCACGCTTAAACGGCTGAACCGATTTGAATGAAATTTTGCACGAAGATAGTTTATAGCCTGGATTAAAATATAGGATAGTTTTTATCCCGAGTCCACGCAGACGAAGTCGCGGGCGGAAGCTAGTTATCAATAAATGAATATGAATATGAATACCTATGAATGCTCGCCACTCACCGCGGTCGTTGGCGCTAGTCGCGCGAAGTCGTGGCCGGGCCGCAGACCGTTCATAATATATTCGAGCGGCTTCAAAGTATAGGCAGACGCTCGTCGTCCCGCTGCCCGCTGGCGTCCTGTCCGCGGCCTTAGGCGTTTACCCTTTTTTTCTGCTGAGATTATGTTCGGCCTCAGCATGTTACCCTCTCTTACCTAGATTTAAGTCGCTGATGTTTTCTCAGCAAGTGATTTGCAAAATCTTTTAAGAAATAAATATCTTAAACCATTTATATCTTAAATCAATTAATTAATACGTTTTCCACGTTATACTGACAAAATGTTTGTTATTAGGTACTAGTGGCTCTGTGAGCTGTAGAACTCGTGAAACTGGTTTATAATAAAAATTATTTTTATTTTTATTTCGAAAAATTCTATATAATTAACGTATCTACTCACAAAATTTCACGAGAATCGGTTGAGAAATGCAACCTGTACGTCTAGACGACGCTGCTAGCAGGACTTGCTGAAAAGTCGCTTCGTGAGCGACTGGACGTCTCCTGTCTCACTCGCACCGTGCAAATAAGAGAGAGGAGGGTAGATCTTACTCGACTCGCGTCGCGGCGCGGCGTCAGTTGTTTTAGCCCCCCTGTAGAGAACATCGGGAAAGCGGGACATCTGCACGTCTATCATGGGACGGCCGCGACATACTCTCGATTTTTCTCGCACTATACTACTCTCGTACTCGCACTTGTTCTAAGTGTTCTAATAAGAGAGAGACGGATATTGCGAGAAAAATCGAGAGAGCTCGCGCGCCGTCGCGTTATAGCCGTGCTGGACATACAAACGCTTTTCGGCTCAAGCTGAAGTAACTTCGTTTGCTTCGCTCCCTCGTTCGAGGAGCAATGCAGATATCATGAATGCGTATTACTTACCAGAATGTTGTACCA
Organism: Epinotia bilunana; assembly: GCA_947049275.1. Taxonomy (NCBI): domain Eukaryota; kingdom Metazoa; phylum Arthropoda; class Insecta; order Lepidoptera; family Tortricidae; genus Epinotia; species Epinotia bilunana. The sequence continues at coordinate 26,223,254 of OX346253.1, forward strand.
ATAACAAATTAGACTAGACACTTCAATTATGAAAGCGATTTAATTCTTCGAATCATTGAGATTGGATGACCGTAATAAAATCCTTACCTTTGACTTTGAGAGAATGTCGTTAACTGTATAATTTATTGAGGGGGTAACAGCAGCGGACGGTGGGCAATTATTATTGAGGGTGAAGTGTGCCGATCGGCAAACTAAGGGCATTCTCCATGGGAAAAGTTTCTTCACTTAAACATTCAACGTCATTGTTTACTTATTTACTTATTATTATTAGGTACTAGCTTCCGCCCGCGACTTCGTCCGCGTGGACCCGGGATAAAAACTATCCTATATTTTAATCCAGGCTATAAAATATCTTCGTGCAAAATTTCATTCAAATCGGTTCAGCCGTTTAAGCGTGATTGAGTAACAAACATCCAAACATCTAAACTTTCGCATTTATAATATTAAGTAGGATCACGTACTTGCATAAAAGTTGGTATTTTATGTAAGTATATTCTTTTTTTATGTTTACTACTAAGTCATTAATATGTCAGTTATTTTGTACAGGTGAGCTTGACAGCTTACCTGTACAAGACATTAGTCGATCGTCGTAGTCGTAAAGGGGGTTTGGGTAAAAATGACATTTTTTTTAGATCAGCGGCCACTCGTAAAAGTGGTAGATTATGATAGATCTACTCAAAACAAACATATTTTGTTATGAAATGTAATACACTAAAATGCATCGGAGCCGAGATATTAGCAATAGGTATATTTTTTCACAGGTCATATTGTAAAGTTATAAACTAAACTTCAAACTTATATATCTCGGCCGATATTGTTTAACGCGTTTAATTTTATATATCTATGCATATTAAGAGGTCCTCTAAACGATTATTAAAACATCCTTGGGCACTGCAAAAAAAAACGTCATTTTTTCTCATACAAGGTTACCCAATGCCCTTTGATAACTACACCGTTTCAAATTCGACATTTGTCGGCGTGGGTTCAAAAACTCCAAACGAAGCATTTTGTTTGTATGAATACTTAAATAGGTCGGAGATTAGCGAAAACGTTTTCGTAAAGTAATTAACATAACGATTAGCATTCCGAGTATGACTGAACTCTATGATTAAAACTCTGAAAGTATTTTATATAAAATTTATTACTTCAATAATTCATTCAAAAAGCACCAAGTTGGCCCAGGAAAATTATAACAAAATTGTTTTCGTTTAGAAGTAACAAAACCATAATTTGTGTACATAAATTATTATTCTGAATAATTATTTATGATATTCGAATAAACAAGATGCAAATGGAGGTGTTTGATTGGACTCTAACCAAAGGTTGATGTTTAATAAATAATTTATTTTTTTAGCCCACAATAAAAGAAGTTCTTAAATACATATTTTTTACTAAATGAATAAGTATCATGTCACAATAATTATTTTGGCACTTGAATACGAAATAGTAACAAAACAAACTTATATTTACTACTCTCGGTCATAGCAAACCGTTGTTATTGACAAACAAAGATGGACGTTAGTTTAGTATTTTTTTCCTGGTTTCACAAAAGTATACAACAAAGCTGTACTTAATGTAACTTACATACTTAAAAGTCAGACTAAACAAAAGTCCGCCCAAAAACAAGTACACACTACACCACGCGGCACACATAACATAAAAGTTATCTAGAATCCCTCACAGTATAAGTTTTGAAGAATCATTCGATTCTTCAAAACTTTATTTTTTTCTTCCAAAACTAACATATGTTTTTGTGCGGTATACTTGTCAGCAAGTTTAGTAGCGACCGCTGTAAAACCTACTGTAAGACTAGTGCACACCTTATTTTCTGTCGTAATTGTCTGGTAAATAATTGTCTTTGCCCGGTATGCCTGTGCCGCCGGAGTCTCCCAACCACGGGTACCTGAAAATTTAATTAATAATTTCAATGGCGTCATATTCGGATTTCAAAGCCCGTAAGAAGCTTGCAGAATATCTACAGAAACTTCGAACTAGAAATAGTTTCGAAATAAAAATGATTAGGTACGCAACTAACAATTAGGTAACTACAAACTAATTTTGAGTCCGCAGTAAACTCGATTCTCCATACAAACGTAGTTACGCTCTCATTTTAAAACTACGTGTTGGATTGTAACAAAACGTTGCATATACAATGACATGAGGTATATCTATGTCTGTAATTAGTTTATGTAGCTTCAGATACCATAATTAAAAAAATACAGCGAATTTAAGTTTTTCATACAAAACTTGTTTTTGGTGTATTTCGTTTGTTTTATAAACTGGAACCATATACCTCATTTCAATGTATATGCAAAGTTTCGTCACAATCCAACGCGTAGTTTTAAAATGAGAGCGTAACTACGTTTGTATGGGAAGGTGAAATTCGGCCGAGCTTACTGCGGACTCTTAATATACTTATTATAAGTATTAAAGCTTTTTTATTGTTCATGTGTAGATTTATGAAGTTGTGCGGTTAGTGAGAGCTAACATTTCTTTAATAATAGAAACGCATACAACGTAATAAGTGAGTATGTAAAACCACATCCTCACTTAAAGGACACGGTCGTAAGCATTCGGTGCGGTATCAGTAAGCTATACCGAGTCAGTATAGATTCTATACTACACGCCTATAATAGTCTGGCTATTTTTCATTCAAACTAGTTTTAAGAGATGGCCAAAATAATGTCTGCGTGCAACCAACTACCTTCAATTAGAGCACAACCAAAGGCGAAAAGGAGATTCAAAATCAGACATTGCTAGCACCCGCAAAAGCCGCTATAGGTACATATTGGCAACGAATTGAATATCTCACATCTTTATTATTATCCTAAATACGGTTTGGATGGAAAAACAAGTCGGTACGAGTTATTTGCTGTTATGTTTGTAAATACCTGCTGCGTTTATATATGGTTGTTGTACATTTCCTTTTTTACATACTACGGCTGGTACATTAGGGTGCGATGCAGAGGGCCTACCGCGAAACGAAAACGAACTTCGTTCGTGTATCTCCCTCTCTGTCGCACTTGCTAGTTCGAGCGACAAAGATGGAGATACACGAACTAAGTTCGTTTTCGTTTCGCGGTAGCCCCTCTGATCTCATCACGTACGTAAAATATTCAACAGAACATAGAAATAACTGAGACTGAAATACTTTTCATTTCGAACATCAAAAATCACTTTCTAAATCCGTCAGTTCCATTTTAAAAGCGTTTGTGTGTAGACCTAGACCAATTGGGCGGGAACTAAGTATTGACTGATTTTAATTATGTTTTTGAGTGTCCACATTTCCTGGACGCGTTTTTGAAGAGGTTTTATTGAAAAACGATTTTTAATTGTTTATATATGAAATATAACATTATTTTATGTATTGATTTACATACCATATAGTATAAATAAAAATAATCCCATTATAATAAAAAACATTACGCCTCATCATTAATTATCAACAAATTTCAAAAATCAATTAAACAAAATAAATATAATTAAAAAAGTGTGGTCTTTCAGGTTTTCGCCATTGCTTAATATTTTTTTATTACTTATCATCCCTAGGGGTGACATGTATCACTTTCAAACCGCTATTTAGATAAACAATGACCTACTTTCAGAGTATAAGAGATGAAAATATAATCCCGTTTGAGAACGTATTTTTACGAAGATCGAAAAAAGAAAAAACGGAACCTGCCTGTATCTCAGTAACCAATTTGTAACAGGCCTGTATTATACTGGGTGTTACAAAAATACCCCTGAAACCGACAGGAGGTAAAAAGGTTTTGACCCTTGTAAAGAGTCTATTGGCAATATTTGAATACCGTAGTCAACAAAAAAAAATTGAATAAAACATAAAGTAATCATTCAATGATGACTATTTTATGTTTTATCCAAATTCGCAACCCTGAAAACTTAAAAGTAAAGAGTAGGCTACCCAGAAAGTTATTTTTCATATCTCATGCTCTGAAAGTGGGTCTTTGTTGTTCTAAAAAGTGTGGAGAAAGTGATATGTTTCTGCTCTAGTGCAGAAAAGTAGTGTACTCCAATTAGTCCTCGCCTTATAAGCATTATGCGGGAACTAATTCTAATAAATATCAATCCTTACACCGCCACTGACAAAGGGAAATAATTTTATTCTTACTAGTTCATGGAATTTATTTTATTAAATATAAAATAAGTTTGTGTTGTAAAATTACTACTTTTATTTTAGCTAAAATATTCACTACGGTCTATGCTTGCCTTCAATTTTACCCTCCAGGATGTTTAGGAAGAATCTGTCGTGCCGTATCAGGTGGCCCACCATCTTGCCTCTCCTATTTCTAATACATCCTAGCAAACATCTTTTCTCATCTACCATCCTTAAAACCTCTTCGTTTGTCTTTCTCTCCGTCCAGTTAATCCTTTCCATCCTTCGCCAGCACCACATTTCGAAAGCCTCTAGCCGTTCTCTGTCTCTTTGGGTTAGCGTCCACGACTCGCTCCCATATAAAGCAATGCTCCAAATGTAGACTTTAATCAGGCGCTTTTTAGCTATTTTTGATATGCGTGCTTTTAAGAGATGCTTTTTGTTATTAAATGCCTTTTTGGCCATAGCAATCCTCTGTATGATGTCAGGGGTGCACCTAGAGTCACTGGTAATGATACTTCCCAAATATTAAAATTTCTGAACTTGTTCTATTGTCCTATCTCTGATTACGATTGGGTTACTGTATACTGTTGTGCGTTTAGAGATAGTGAGAATTTTGGTTTTATTGTAGTTAATTTTAAGTCCGGTTTGATTGAAAAATTCATCCAGTTTTAATACTAATTGTTGTAACTGATTACTATCTTCGGCAAATGCTGCGATGTCGTCTGCGAATCTAATGAATTGTACTTTGTTTCCGTTTATTTTCACGCCCGCAAGTCTGAATCTATTGTTATCTGTATGGCCCGCTCTATGAAGATATTGAATATAAGGGGTGAGAGTGGACAACCCTGTCTTACACCTTGCCTGATCTTTGCTTTTCCCTTTTCTTCGCCTACTTCTATGGTGGTTTCCTGGTTTCTGTAGAGTTCGTATATAATTTTTCTATCTCTGTAATCGACTCTAACTTCACGCAGAATACACATTTTTTTTTTCCAGTCTACTTTGTCAAAAGCCTTCTCTAGGTCAATAAAAGCTATATGTGTGTCCAAGTCGGGCTCCAATCGTCTGTCAATAATTAATCTAAGGGCTAAAATGGCTTCTTGGGTCCCTTTATTTTGTATTGGTTTGTATTGGTCGTAGTCTATTTAGAATTATTTTGAGAATTATTTTGGATGCTTGTGAAATAAGGCTTAAGGTTCGGTATTCTTCACATTTAACCTAATTTAATTTTACCTAAAAAACGAAATACACAGTTTTTTAGGTAATGCTACTGTTTTACTAAGTAAGTAATCTATTGGTACTTGTCCTGTGGCATATATGTTCTGAATAATTTCAAAAATTTCCTGCTTCATCGGTTCACACACATATTTTATCATTTCGATATAAATTCCATCGTCCCCTGCAGCTTTACCGTTATGGATCTTCATCAAGGCTTTGTCAAACTCTTCTTTCAAAATAGTTGGACCCTTTTCATTTTCATCAACTAGATATGCCTCTTCTATGTCGTTCTCATCCAAACCATGTCCCTTGTAAAGTTGTTCAATGTATCGTTTCCATCTATCTAACATATCGCTATTATTTATTGGTTTACGATTTACGGTCTATGAGGTGGTGAAAAATGGAATACACCAACAAATCTTTTTAAACTTATAGTTGAGCATGTGAGCTAAGGCAGAAACGCATACAGCCACTCTTCACCTAATACAAAAAATAAATACAAATAGTATGAAAATATTTGAATATGCTGTTTTCGTCTATCACAATTAAATGATGAAAGTATGTTATTTATATAGTTTTGACTTTAGTAAATACGAATACCTACTATTTGGTTATAAAAACAAGAAACCTTTTTAATTTCAAAATTAAAATCGTAATTTTATTATCTGTATGTCACGTGACCGAAAACGCCGACCACCATTTTTTTCTCGTGAGTCGAGCGAGACAGATATTTACCTCTTTCTTTAGGACAGGTGAGATGGGACTATTCTTGCTCCTCTGGTAACGTCACGAAAATGGCGGGCTGCCGTTTCAAAATTGCATATTATTTAATTTTCCGTCTGTTTTCTTTTTACTTTCCTCGTATTCGATATGAAAAGTAGAGTGTTTAACTCGGGTGAAAGTCACCCATTTCTGACTCGAACCATTGGCCAAAATATCTCGTCAGAAATGGGTGCCTTTCAGCCCTTGGTTTACAATCTACCTACTATACATTTTTACCTAATTTCTTCAACAACAACCATAACCGAGTTAGAGTAGGTACATGCTCATTAAAAAATGAGAGGGTCCCGTAGTCAACAAGGTTGTGAGTGGCTATTTAAATCCGACACCGGTGTATGGTGAGACTTGTAATAATTTAAAATAACTTATGAATGTGATTGGGTAGGTACTTATAGTATACCTACATACTATCTTTTACGGTAATTATTATTAAACACTTTAAGTACTGTTAATAAATGTATATACTATTGTTTTATTGTTTCATTCTTTTGCCTATTCACTGTGAATAAATGTATATACTATTGTTTTATTGTTTCATTCTTTTGCCTATTCTTACTTAGTTTATCAAAACCTGAACAGGGCCAGCAGAACCTACACATGGGCAGCATGCTATGCGCCAACGTTTGGCGTACTTTGCAAATATTCACAAATGCGTGCGTGAAAATGAATGAGTGTTTCCAGAATATATTATGTCACCAGCTGGCAGCACCGTGGCGAGAGGTCTTCCACCAATCATATTTAATCATCATCAATTTGATTGGTGGATTTTGACACCTAGACCTCTCGCCACGGTGCTGCCAGCTGGTGACATAATACATTCTGGAAACCCTCATTATTTGCTTCCGCTCCTGTAGGTTCATAGAAGCTTCTATGGATACATACCTCGTTTAGATCTACTATGCCCTGCCAATGCTAGAGCACGAGCAGCGGCGGCAGCGACAGTTACTTTTACCATACTTTTTAGCCACAGTGTAGCAAACAGATGTACACTGGGTACCCTTATGAGTCAACGGGCTGGTTTAATTAGTCAAGGGCGTTATATCTAACCAGTCGAGTTAGGTGTAGAACATCAGATTCAAACCCCAAATGTTAATAACTGGGGTTTGAATCGCATGTTCATTTGAAACCTTTTTTTTGTGCAGTGGACCCACGATGTCCCTGGCCGTAATTGATCGATATCGATAACGTTTTAGTACTACATCCCTATCGACCGTATCGTCCCCGTTATGTTGGTACGACTTCCTGCCGTGTCTGACGTTTTTTTTTATTTGTATTTTGGTACGGAAAACTATGAGTTGTCATGCCAAAGTCAAATGACAATGTCACTGTCATTCCAAACCTTGTTCGAAGTTCCGTCTCTTAGAACGTAGTGGTTATATTCTCTTTGGTACGTACCTTAAATTATATTATTTTATGATACCTACGTAGGTATCATAAAAGGATATAAAACATATTGCTACCAATATTCTTTGATGATATTCCCACGGTTCCCTCGAGCATACTAATTAATTACATATTTCATATAAAATATTCCTGAAATTCCGGAAGAGTTTTATGGATAGAATGTCAATCTGGTCGCAAAAATGTATTGTACGCAGAAAAAGTTATTACTTTCCCTAGGAAAAGAATTCTAGCTATTTTTACATTTTGCCGCTTTATATTTCAACCCTCCTTTGTTTTATATGAGCTTCGTGTTTTCGTTTTATTTGTACTTATAGTAAATATATATACATGTATATATATATATATATATATATATATATATATATATAAGTATATACTATTAAAATTATGAATCAATAAGTTCCATTTATTGTATAGGTAAACATCCCAATGTTTGACACCTTACCGTGTAATAGTTATTTGTCACATACCGTAAAACCAGGCTACTTTGCCCGCTTTTTGCATTTATTTATTTCATATGTATGAATCGTTTTGGATTACTTATTCATAACGCATGTAAGTAAATATACTTATCTTTGTGTGTGCTAGCAGTGCGCAGTGTTAAAACGTGTTTTTACCTTAGAAATTATTACTCAAACGACCGAGCCAAAAAAATAAGAAAATTCAAGTTTGCCCATTTTGTATTCTTTTTTATAACTTTAGCATTGTCGACCTTATTGATACGTCTTTTAAAGACTATAATCAACGATAAATATGGCATAGTTTTATTCTATTAGAACTGATTTAAACATAATACCTACTTCTATGTTTAATCTTGAGTAGGCAAAGTCGCAAAAATAATCTGCGCTGCGCCATATAAAAACCATACTGTGCTAGGGTTGTCGATTTTATTCTTTTATCCGACTGCGACGAACTTGAAGGTAGAGAGTGTTTAACACAAATATGTTTGTCAAATAATAATAAACTAAGTAATGTTTTTTTATTTCAAATGTAGTTGCTCTAGATTTGTGCGTTATACATTTTGCTTTACGTATTAGTGCCAAATTGATAAAAAAGTAACAGTTGCTAATTAATAATACTGATGAAACCGTTCACAAACACTGAGCATGAGTTTAAAAAATATTTCATAATGGTAACTCAGATAGTACATGTCAAGTAAAAGTTAATTATTTATGAATGTGGCAACGATAGAAGGTTTTTATTAAAATCATCAAGGTGACAACCCTAAGGGTAAAGAACTACCGGGCAATGTCGTAAAAAGTCAGTTGGGATTTCGTTTATAACATTGCCCATCGCCATAATTTCAAAACCTAATATTAGAGATACAGCTTTGAATTTTTGTCTATATTGTTTACGGCCTAGAAATTTATCACAGTTAAAATTACACTTGTAGGCCGTTCGTAGACTGATATGGCTCTAAAGTTTTTGTGAACTTTTAGGTCCACCAAAAATTATAGGTACCCATATTCAACGCTGCGCTGCTTCACACGTGAATAACGTCAGCTACGGGTAATTCTGTAGGTGTTGTCAGCAATAAGTTTAACTTTCAACAACAGCATAAAATTATAATGCATCTGCAACCATTTTTGTGATAGGCCAGTTTTATTATTTGTGATAGGCCAGTTTATTAAAATGTGACGTAGTGGGCAAAGCTATGTGCAATAGGCAAAGTTGCGAGGTTTTACGGTACTGTTGACCTCTATGCTACGAATAAGATTGAATGTGATATGTAAATATTGGGTAAGTGTTCAGCACTGGGATGTTTACCTTACCTACCGAAAAGGTGCAACACCGCCGTTTGCATCAGATTATATTATCATTGGCATTTATCGTAAGACGGTACAGTACGATTACTGTTAAGAAAGAAAGAAAGAAAGAAAGAAGACATTTATTCACTACACAAAAGACACACAGAGACAAAGGGAGTACAGTGAAGGGGAGTACATACAATGCAATTGACACATAATGTGTGTGTCTTCGCGGCAGTGAATCGGTCGCTGTCTCAGCATTATGCCAAGGTGTCAGACAGACACCTACAGCGCTGATTTTCAGACAGCACCGTACGTGACCCACGGAACGCAACACAACATACTGCCGATACAAACGTATACACATAATAAATAAATAATTTATATACTAAATCTGTTAAATATGTGACACAAGCACAATGGGATGAGAAACAATGTGAAAAACGCGAAACGGATGGGATGTTCAAAAAAAAAAAAAAAAAAATGGTTAAAAAAAAAATGGTTAGTTAACCACTGACAGATAGTTTGCCTTCATTTAATTTTCAACTTTAATATCATACAAATAAAGCAATTTGACGACCTCTGTAGCCTAGTTGGTAGTGACCCTGCCTACGAAGCTGGAGGTCCCGGGTTCGAATCCCGGTAAGGGCATTTATTTGTGTGACGAGCACGAATACTTGTTCCTGAGTCATGGATGTTTTCTATGTATTTAAGTATCTATTTATCTATATAAGTATGTTTATCGTCGTCTAGTAGCCATAGTACAAGCTTTGCTTAGTTTGGGACTAGTTCGTTCTGTGTAGGATTGTCCCCAAAATATTTAAAATATTTCTAAAAAAAAATCAGAATACTGTTACCCGCGTCTACCTATTTAGAAATAACTACTTAATTTGTATGAGATTAAAGTTGAAAATTAAATGAAGGCAAACTATCTGTCAGTGGTAAACCCCAAATAATTCTACTGTAAGTAGGTAGTTATATGTAACAAACAATATATTATGTATGCTAGTTGTGTGTTAAATTTCTGAACATGCACTCTAATGCCTTATGAATACAGTCGTGTACAGATATTTGTGAGCACTATCTTTATCTTTATGTACCTTTATATAAACTTTGACGTATTTATATGGCAAAATTTTCACCTCCAATTCTATTCTATTTATAATATTGCGATGTCGATAATATACAGGGTTGCTTACTTGTTAGGGCATTCACTGCAGCTCTCCATGTACCGAGTGTCAGTGAAGTTTTGGTCGGGGTGTTTGAAGGACAAGGCGCACTTGTTGGGCAGGTTGCAGGGCGCCTTTGGGAGCTCCTTGTCGCACCGCCACGCCTCGTACTTGTTGCTCATCGCCTTGTTCGTCTGGGGCTCCGTGATCCAGGTGAGGGCTTGCGTCATGGTGAGGAACCATACGTCGGGGCTGGGAAAATGTTTTATTGAATTTCTTAGCGGCAATAAAAAAATGGAGAGGGCTATGTTGGGAGTTTCTCTGCGTGATCGCATCAGAAATGAGGCTATCCGCAGCAGAACCAAGGTGACCGATATAGCCTTCCGAATCGCTAAACTTAAGTGGCAGTCGGCGGGGCACATAGCACGTAGAACCGATGGCCGTTGGGGCGGAAAGGTTCTGGAGTGACGACCACGTACCGGAAGGCGCGGCGTGGGTAGGCCCCACAAGGTGGACTGATGACCTGGTGAAGGTTGCGGGAGTCTGCTTGATGCGGGTGGCGCAGGACCGGTCACTTGGCACTCTTTGGGGGAGCCCTATGTCGAGCAGTGGACGTCTTTCGGCTGATATGATGAGTATACATATATGATGCACTAATACTCACAGTTCGCTGGCCCATCGCAAAAACTTGTGCAAGCCTCGCTCTAATGCCTTAATTTGGAACCAATTTGTATGGAAAGGCATCATGTACGGAGCTCGGTTTTGTTCATAATGTCTCTTGAAGTCTTCCTGTAGCCAATCTAACACCTGAAACAGTCACTATAATTAATATCTAGTTGCGTTTAAACCGCTGACAGTTACCTAATATTATACCTAAAGACTGCGGTTTTCAAACCTCAAAAATAGTATAATACAACAAAATTACTCTTACATCGTCAGCGTCGTGGTTGTGAAGAACGCATTGATCCAAATATGGGCAGTGCCCGCCTTCAAACGACGCCACGTAGTGGGCGTTGAACGGGATCTCCCACAGCCCTGCGAACGAAAACGTACCTTAATATAACAGCTGTAGCGTACTTTATTCATAAGCCTTCGAGAAGATAAGCGCAAGTTGCTTAGAGATCGTCAAAATCAAAAAGGTAAATTGGCTCCGTTTTACTCACAAAGCCCGGAATTCAGCCTCAAATTAGATTAAGTAGGCATTTGTCTACTGCCGTTTTTTACAATGCTGATAAAAAATCGCTATATTAAAGTGTGCTGGTTTGTAAATATTAAGGTTTGCTGAATTTTGTAAATCTAATAACGTATACTGGATATCCAGAGACCGCTTTACTCGTCGATTTAGCAACGATTTGTCATTGTCATGTGACTATTGTCAAATTAGAGACAGAGAGAGGGCCAGATGGTATTTACTATTCCATTGTGTTTTTATCTCTAAATGCTTCAAGCCTAGATTTAGGACTGAATTTGTATTTTCTTTTATATTTATAGGTAAGAAGTTGGAAGGATTTACATTCCACAATTTTGGTACATGCAGTATGTATTTTTAAAAGGCATTAAATATTATATATTGTTTTAAACTTTCGATATGTATTTCATAATGTAGTCAGAGTGACATAAGTATTGTACAGTTGGCTACAGAAAAAGTAACCCCCTGGCTACATATATGTACTTCTACGCGGAATTGACTTCGTATGTCAATATGATGTCAATATTCAAGTGATATATACCAGTTGAAATTAAAATACATTATGTTAATTTATACCAATGATCGCCACAAATAAAATTGAATTCTATGCAGTAAGTCGCTAGACTGTTTTTGAGTTAATCTATATCTCTATATCTATATCTTTATATACCTTATGCCTATAATAATAATAATTATAAAGAAGAAAAGTCTATGACATTGCAACTTTGTAAAATGTAAGTTTGTATGTTGTGGGTATATCACCAGAACCGCTTATCATCCGATAAGCAGTTCTGGTGATATACCCAAAACATTCATAAATTCCATCACCTACGTGTAGAATGGACTTTCCGGGTTATATTTTATTCCTCGGGTTTGCCTGCGTTCTTTGCAATTCACGGTTGAAGCTGCGGGGGCAGCTAGTAATATTATAAAGAGGATAAGTCTGTGAGATTGTAGTTTTGTATGTAATGAGTAATCTCCGGAACCACTTATCCGATTTTAAAAATTCTTGCCTGCGTTCTTTGTCGTTCGCTTTGGCGTTCGATTTATATAAACTGAATATCGAACCCGAAAGAGACTCACTTTTTTAGTGTGTGTTTAGGGGAGGGCCCACTCATTGCGGTATTCAAAAAATATATTGAAATTGTAATTATTTATTTAATACACTGAATAATACACAGTACATGGATATTCAAATATAGTATGGTCGTGTCCATGTAGCGTGCATTTGCATGCACGCTTGCGCGTGCAAATACGTAGGTACAAGTCAATTAAATTATCAAAATATAAAACAAAAATTTAAATAACTAAATCTCAAATTGAATTAATATTCTTTTATAATAGTATATATAATAGTCGTCGATAAAAAGAAGATCATACGTACCTATATTATAAATATAGTAATTAACTCTCCCTCGCGATTCCTAACATCGTTTGTCCTAAAATCACTTGCCCGAACTGTTTTGTCCTAATGGGCATTAGTCCTAACGATCAATTGCCATAACAATCATTTTCCATAATGTAATGATTGCCCTAAAACTCATTTGCCCGAATCATTTTTACCATAATTATTAATGTTATTTTGCATATTCGTTGAAATCCCTAATAACGTTTCACCTCATGTCATTTATTCTAAGTGTTGTTGTCCTCATTCTTTTCTATCAGTTGTCTATCATTAGTGCTAATGCCCATTAGAGCATTAGCACTAATGATCAATAGCCATAACAATATTTATTCATAGTGTAATGATTGCCATATAGGAAATATAGCATTATACGTACATACATACGTACATTCACGCCTTGATTCCCAAAAGGGGTAGACAGAGCACATGAAACGTATGTTCCAGCGCCACTTTTAGCATATATGTGGGTAAAAGATCGGCAAAATGTGATATTGCAGTGATAGGTTGCTAGCCCATCGCCCACAACACACTTCAACCCTGGTCCCTTAGTCGACTTTTACGACACCCACGGGAAGAAAGGGGGTGGTGAAATTCTAACCCGAACACCACACGAGGAAAAAACAACATTATGGGGAAAAAAACATCCATATATAGGGATACTATAGTAGTTTCATTAATACGACGGTAGTTGTTTTACAAAACGTTTATTGGCACAATGAATAGCATTATCGACTAGACCGTACATGTAACAAGCGTTATAATCAACAATAGGACACTGACCTGAATACAGTACGCTGATGTATCAGCAATCAATAATTTATCCACTTTACACAAACTTCGTAACCCGCCTAATACCTCCAGTGACTGCACAACCACTCTCACTCACTGTCAATAGACGACTGCCCCTTTAGCGGGGCCGCTTAGCCACTAGAGAGGGGGTGACCCTGAGGTCATTACAAATACTTAATATTATATTATTTAGCTTATTTATCGTGCTGTGCTTAACAATATCTATTTATAAATTATACGGTATCCTATCACATACGATGTTAGGAAAACTAAAGATAGGGCATATGAGTGTTAGGACAAATGATCATTATGACATTAAACGTTAGGGGATGCAAAATAGGTTTAAAAACGTTAGGGATTCAGATATAGATCCATAGTAATCCTACTAATATTAAAAATGCGAAAGTTTAGATGTTTGGATGTTTGTTACTCAATCATGCTTAAACGGCTGAACCGATTTGAATGAAATTTTGCACGAAGATAGTTTATAGCCTTGATTAAAATATAGGATAGTTTTTATCCCGGGTCCACGCGGACGAAGTCGCGGGCGGAAGCTAGTTACCTATATTACAAAGTGAGTCTGTCGCCGTTTTCGGTCACCACAAGCATTTTAGCTTGTACGTATGTTATTTCCTTCGTATTTACTTACCAGGGAAGGTCTTGGTGGGGCAGGTGTCGACCTTGCACTCATGCGGGATCTTGTAGTCGAGCGTGTACGGCCACACGGGGACCGGCGTTGGCGGCACTCCGATCGAACTGTCATACACGAAGCCGAAGTCTTCTAGTACCTAAACGAGAAAAAGATCCATACTAGTTTAGTATCATAAATGCGCAAGTAACTCCGTCTGTCTGTCTGTCAACTTTTCACGCTCCCGCTAACCCGATTGAGATGAAATTTGATACGGAGATAGTTTTAATGCAGGCGAAGGACATAGGATACTTTTTATCCCAGAATTCAAAATCTTAACGACGCATAGTAGAAGTTACCGTCATAGGTACTAACTGGCGCGACCTAGGAACCCCCGTATATAAGTATGTTGATTTTTCAGCGATAATTATTTATCCGTTTATTTATTAGTCCCCAACCTGCACTGAGCCAGCGTGTGGACTACTGCCCGTTCCCTCTCATCCATGAGAGGAGGCCTGTGCCCAGCAGTGGGACGTACCTATATAGGCTGATTTATTATTATTATTATTTAATTATTTATCATATTGTACTATCGACAACACAGCTAACTGACCATCCGTGCACTCTATGTGCATTGTATTAAGGTTCTATATACATACAGGATGGTCAGTTAACTGTGTTGTCGTTTGTACGTGTAATCATGCATTCAAGAGAAATAACTTAGATAAAGATACCGTTATATTTTTTCTGTAATATTTATAATAGTGTTTGGCAAACTTCGGAGGTTAATATTTTTCTTCATTAAACAAAATTCAAGCACTGTAGAAAATAATTTACTTTAAAAACAAAGTTTTAACCGACTTCAATTTAGTACTCCGCCAAGCCATGAGAACATTTCCACATTTATTTTCCAATTTACCACATGAACTGATTTCCGAGAGCAAATGCGTTGATTATTAGGCGAAAAAACCCAATCGCTGTATGTGGCCCGATAATATTTGAGGACTTCCGTCGATTCCACAAGGATCACCTTTGGCACTTCATTAGTTGCTATTTCAACGGAATCTTATCAGAATCTGTGACGTACATTTATACTTTTAAGTACATAATTGAGGAATTCCATAAGTCATCTGTGGTCTTCATCATCAATTCCACGAGTTAAAATAGAAAATACCAAAATCACTACACGCGTGCCTAATATAATTGAAGAGTTCCCTCAATTCCTCATGGATCCCATCATCCAATTGAATTTTTGAAAAAAATGCGACCCACCTGGAACTACCTACATACAAACAAAAAATTTACGAATCGGCTCATCAATGACGGTGTTCTGAGGTAACAAACATTAAAAAAATAAAAATAATACAACCGAATTGAGAACCTCCTCCTTTTTTTTTGAAGTCGGTTAAAAAGAAAAACCGTTTCAGAATGTGCAACTCTATAGCCCTTTCATATGATACCCCACTAGATCTATTAACTTATTTAGAATTTTTACATCCATTGAACCGTTTTTGCGTGATTGAGATCCAAACTTTCGCATTTATATTAGTAGGTATTTAGGATTTGCAAAATTTCTAGGGACACGACTCGCTTGACAGACTCTAGCAGGCATTTTAAGTTTATTGAATAAGGTTTATTCACGGTTTTCGATACGGTGGTAGAATTGTGCTGAAGTTTACGAACAAAGTGAAAATTTAATTGATAAAATCTTAAGTAAAGGATAATCCTACTAATATTATAAATGCGAAAGTTTGGATGTTAAGATGTTTGGGTGTTTGTTACTCAATGACGCTTAAACGGCCCAACCGATTTGGATGAAATTTTGCACGAAGATTGTTTATAGCCTGGATTAATATAGGATAGCTTTAACCCAGGTCCACGCAAAGGTAGTCGCGGGTGGAAGCTAGTTATTAAATAAGAGATATAAAACTGGCCAAGATCAAGTCGGACTTACGCAGCGGTGAAACGCGCCGGGTGGGCTGGGGATTAGAAGGCGACCCCATGGACCCCGCAGAAAGATTTTCGTATTTCTTTCTATTGGGGCCTAATTTTCTCTGCGGTCACCTAATTTCCATCAATTTTTTTTTAATCTTTTCGTACGGTCTGACGGAGACGCAGACAAAAACCGGGAGAATTACCTACTACGGCAGAATATGCGTGTAAGTTCGTGATGTTCAACATCGCGCTATTGAAGTTTTTAAAATCCGTTGTATACCTAAATACAGTTTACTTCAATGTCTTCTTATTATGTCTCTCTGACCACATATACGAACTTTCACATTTATAATATCACAAGTGTGATAAGTGTTATTCCAACTTGATAGCATAAGAAGTAGTTCCTGAGATTATACTTCTTAACGAAACAGCTTATTTTAATAAATATTTTTGCTTCGTATTATTTAACGTGGAAGTCACCACGATCAAATGAATCCATCATCGCTAAAAAAACCATTATATTTGTTACTTTGTGTCATATCGTTTAGTTCCTGAGATATTTAACGTTGTGACAGACGGACAGAGTCGCGCCATAAGGGTTCCTTTTTTACCTTTTTAGGTACGGAACCCTAAAAATAAGACAGTACCTAGTCAATTATTTAAATTCGATTAATTAAATGAACACATTACTCAATATTGTGTTACTTGCTAATAGACAATTAAACGATCTATGTGACAGCCAAAAATCAGTAGAACTCTCTATTACTCGTAAACGTACGCAAGGCAAGAAATGAGTTTGTTCCAAGGGGCTGATTATAATTACACCCTCTTCACTTTTATGGATTCTGATGAAAACCAAATAAACTTTCTTTTGAAGTTAATTAGAACAAAATGAAGATACCTATAGCCTTGCATAAACCCAAGAGAAGCTTTACAAACGTCATACCTAATTGCTTTTGACTTTTAGAGTTGTGTGAAACTAGAATAATGGATGAAAACGATTGAAGCCCTAAAGTTGGCGCTTTGGGTGGCAGACAGAGATAACGCTAGTGCGGAGCCCTGGTTTTAGTTCTACGCCTTTCAGATGAACACATAACTAAGCGGGCTTGAAACACCCCCGTTTCAAAATCTGCCAGGCTTACACGATTCATGCGGGTAAGCTAAGTACTCGTTTTACAATGTTATCTAATATTATGAAGGGGAAAAGTCTGTGAGGTTGTAAGTTTGTAAGTAGAGTTTTCGACGCTACAAATCCGATTTCAAAAATAATTTCACCAGTATATAATATGAACCTTCAGGATACACATCTCCGTCTAGAAAGTCTATCCGCCTGGGATCTCTAGGCGCGATATGCTAGACGTAATATTAAAAAAATCCTGACAAACTAAAGTGCAGTATATAACTATCGATTTCGATAGCGGCGAACCTAAGCAATTATGACTTTGCGCTAATTGTGTACTCTGTTAGCAGATAACAGAGTTGAGTTGACCAGCTGTGTTAGTTAAGTGCAATCTATTGCTGTGACGGACTGACCTTGAACTGCGTGTTCCTGCCGGGCTTGAGGAAGGGTGCGCGCGCGCCGATGACATCACCGCGGGTCACGTTCGCAAACTTCTTCAAAATCTCGCGCATGCCGATCATCTCGCCCGCCCACTCCTCGTAGCCCTTGTCCTGGAGACCTTGCTGCTGCGATATGGTGCCCGCGGCTATCTATTTAAGAACATACTTTAATAAACATTGAATTAAGGTGTCTATAGGATTAAATTAATGTTTAATATTTAAAACGCACTCATTTAGATATGTCAAAATAGGAGCATGTGGAAACTAAATGTATTTTAGACAGATTTGTCAATGCCTTGATGAATGAACGTGTGGTGATTTACGTCTACATATAAAATTGGAAGAGGTTTTAAATTGAGCTCATAACAATAAAGAAGAGAAGGTTTTAGGAATATGTGGCTTACTTCGTGACCCTCATGCGCTAATGCCTGGACCATTGCGTAGTTGCTGAAACAAAACGTTTAGTGAAATATGGCTTAGGTACGCATGTTAGAATGAAGTACTTTGAAAACAGAAATATAATGATTACAGAAGACGCTACTTTGAAAATGAATCTGATAATATGTGTAGAATTTTTAAAGCAACCATTTTTCATCAACATTCACGAATTCTATTAAAAGCTACCTATTTTATTTAACCTTTGACTACACGCGACGGGTTAAATAAGGCATCCTTTATACAGTAAACTTACGCTTAGCTCTCCCACCAGTAATAATGATATTCCCAAAGGCATTACTTTCATGCATAACATTAGAGACTTTCCACGAGCCTTCCCGGTAGGTTGCTTTAATCATTTTCCATGCGGGCACTTTATTACGTGGACGCGCCTCGGACACTGGTAGGCGAAATTGCTTCCCTAATACACTTTTCGTTGCTGACGGACGGACTTTAAAAAGGTTATTTTAAAACATTCTGCAACGTCTTTACTCTAGTTTACACAAAGATCCTGCCTTTGTGTAAACTAAAGACTAACGCCTCGTTAGAGTAAAACTGTCGGGAGGTTGAAAACCACTCTTGTTATAGCGAACGTCAGTAACGAAAATGCTCCAAAGGGACTATTCATTAATTACGTAAGAAACGTATTCGTTAATTACGTTTGAAAAATCTATGCATAAACTTACGGGTGGATCAAACGCCATTCATACGTAATATTTTATAAATTGTAATTATCTATTTCCAATTAACTAGGTACTATTAGAGCGATTCTTTAAAAAAATGCCACTACATTTTTTCGGAGATTTTCTGCAACTTTTTTGTTATTTCTACTCAAAATCACGATGTCTTTCCATCCCAATAGGAGAAAAAAAGTGTCCCAAAATGTCCATACATTTTTGAACTTTCCTATTGTGTTACCACCATACAAAGTATAAGGTAAATGGTAACACAATAGGAAAAATATGTATGGGACAGTTTTTTGTCCTACCAGGGTCGAAAGAGCTACTGATTCTGAGTGGAAATAGTTAACATGAAATTTGTAGAAGTACAATTAATAATAGTGGCATTTTTTTTGAGAAACGCTCATTACATCTATTTTTTCATATCTGATGTACAAAATGTACAATCTTCTTTGTTCACTTTTTACTCTAAATACGTTTACTATATTGTACATATTTTTGAAGTGAAAACTTCTTTAGCGGCGCTGTGCACTTTTTGTGATGGGGAAAAAATTATAATTCGCCACAGGTCACGTGACCGGCAGATTCGTCAGATTGAAAATTCGTAAGACGGACACGCGACCTGATCGAAAAACTGTTACAATGTCATTGAGTTTTCACTTCTGCCGCCTGCTTCGTGCAACTCGGTCTTTTTTTCGTTTAATCTATTATCACGCATACGAAAACAAATATACTATTTTGAACCTTAGCCACCTATGATGAGGTACGAAACCATCGTTGTCTTTCATTAATATGCCTTCGGCTTTACTAAGAGTAGAACTTATTTAATTTTGAGGAGGAAAAAGGAACCTTATATGACCAAAAAGTGGTCTGTCTGTCCTTCGTCAACATTATTTTCATCACGAACGCGTGGAGGTAGCAAGTTGAAATTAACATCAAATAATCCGGTCGGCAATCCCTTGATACATATATGCGATCCCTTGAAATTGTGAAAAAAAAACAAACTTCTAAGCAATCAAAAACACCTTGGCAGTTTATGCCGCATATTGCCGCATATTTTGACACTCGCACGGGAATCAAACCCTTAGGGTTTACTTTCCGTTGACATAGAATCATGACATTTGGCAAGGAGCGAGGTCATACAGCACAAGTAAAGGAACAAGTCTGAAAATACGTTTACAATTAAGTAGGTACATGACAAGAAATGCTGGGTCCAAATTTTAAAATAAGAAGATTGTATCATGTGGTGTATCGAATGAAAGGGCTTCGTTACCACAAGCTAAAACAGATTTTTTACAATTTTACGATGAATAGTTTTCGATTTAGGACGAAAAATTTAATTTAAATAATATTTTCCATGTTTATCTCCGAAATTTATAAAAATACTATAATATATTTGGGGCTGAGTTTCGGGAAACCTCGGAAATATATTCAATTCAAGACTCCAGTAACTATTACTATTTACATACCTACATTTTTGTAGGAACCCTCAGGTGCACGAGTCAAAATCGTCCTTACGTAATTAATGAATGGCACCCAATGCTTTGAGAATCGCTGCTGTTGAACGCTTTGCGATTGTTAGATTGTAGTCTCCCACTAAATACAGTATTTTACAGTTCATATAAATGATTTCTCAGCTCACCAGCAGCTTTATTCCGAAATGATCTCTTACAACGAAAATCGGTTAACATTCTCATTGGCAGCAGAAACGGTCGATTAATAGTTTATTAAAGGGATGATAATGACCTACTGTGTATTTGAAGAATGGATTTTTTCAGCAGAATAAAGCACAATACTTTTCACTTCGAATACGAGGAAAGTAAAGAACTACATTCACTTCTAGATTTTATAAAACCTCCAGGATGCCTCTGACCTCAGAGCTGTTAACTGTTGTTTTTGTTACGTAGAGTTTAGTGTTGGTACGTTACCTTACGTACGAGTCATATCGTAAAAGTGAGTACAAAGTTCACCTATACCCAATACGTCTTTCGTACCGCTACTAGTTGTATTACAAAATTACCTGTACTCGTGAGATAGGAAGTAAGTCCCTCGAATGGGGCAGCCATTTGGGTTCTTTACGTCGTTGAAAACTTTCTTGTACAATTCAAAGTTGTTCAAATTGACGGCGCCGTCGAACGTCAGCATTATCATTTGGGGAGTCTGGAAACGAAACACATTTGAACACCGCTTTGTTTCGGGAGTTTAGGTTTCTTGTTTGCGACTTTGTTGTCGGCGAATAAACATGTGAGATTGAATCGATGATGTTAAGCATGCAAAATAAATGGAGTTGACAGACAAGCCCGGGTTGTAAAGATACATATCTACGACTGTTTTTCGTGTTAAATATCAAAAGTATAATTTTATCTTAGTATTTTCACTTTACGTCACAAATAATTTCAACATATATACACTAGAAAAGCGCACTTGGTGCAGGGTTAATAATCAAATAAACTAATTATACAAATCATTTCAACATAGATACAGTAGAAGAGCACACTGATGCAGGGATAATAATCAAATAAACTAATAATAATAATTTCAAGACGATAGCTGCTTACTGCCGGAACCATCAGAGTACCTACTACGCATTTTTGAAGCCCATTTCTGAAAAAATGGGGCGTTACACGGCGCGAGACCAACCCAAACACAAACATAAGTACGCCGCGTTTCGCGTCGCAGCACGCGTCGCCTGGCCATAAACAACGGCTAGCAGCGACACCTACCGAAAAACTTCTAACAAATGTATAGATAATGCCGTACAGTACTTACATCTTCGGGGTCTAAGCCTCCAGGGATGATAGTGCCATCTTTAGAGCAAAAGCATTGCGGCAACTCGCACTCGGACGGCTCACACTTATTGGCCAAGTCTAAGGGAGTTTCTGTAATGGGGGCTGGGGCTGCAAGTAACGAGTCTTACATTACAATATCATTCATTTAGCTATTTATTTGCATCAGGCAACAATATCTACAAATACATATCTTACAGCCCAGCTAGCACGATAGGTTTTATCGTCACGTTTAACTGCGAAAATGTACTGAAACGTCACATAAACCATGACGATGAAACCAATCGTGCTAGGGCCGCAGTGTAACATCCACATCACTAAAATAACACAACGTAAATAATGTAGGCTATTGTAGTCCAATTAACAAGTCGTTAAACATATGCTCATTGGCGTGAATCAACAAATAATACAACAGAAAAACAAATAATAGAAGTTAGAAGGCTATTCATCCTCGCTAGCTTCACACCTAAATAAAATAATACAAATGTAATTGGTAATTTACGTAAAAAAAATCATTTGTATTTTCTTCAATATAATTTCTCAAATTCTGAAATTTCACGTCAAACCCAGTAGGAATCATTGCTTAATTTGACTGTGTGGTATAGGTATCTGTGAACCATCAAAGAGCACTTTACATGAAGCACCTTCAATATACTGACTATTTGCAAGATGGCTCTATACTGAAATGAAGACAAACTGTTTGCGTCCATTAAACTATTTGCATATCTGTTTGCCATTAAATGGTGCAAGCTGTATGGCTTTAAACAATTATTATATCTACAAACGAATATCTCTCTTAATTTAGTTAGGGTTGCTGGCGATTACCACCACCATAGAATCGCATGATGTAACTCACTTGTAGCAATAGGACCGCATCTTGCCTCCACTTTGAACGTGCAGAATTTGCTAATGTCATCGAAATACAATCCGGATGGACATCTGTTCAAGTAGGAATATCCGTCGACGCACTGCAATGCAAAAAGTGTATAACCTCTAAATAAACATACCACATAAACACCATCCTTCCTAATCCTTACTTTCTTAATCCAATATTATAAATGCGTAAATAACCTTGCCTTTCTGCCTGTTACCTTTTCACACGTAAACCGAAGAACAGATTTGGTATGAAGGTATTCTGAGACCTTGAAAAGGAGATACAATATTTTTATCCTCCTAAAAGGGGTGAAAGTTATATGGGAGTGCGAGTGCGATGATTGATCCTGCGCGTGTGGTAAGTCTAATAGTATAGTTTCTATCTGATTTGGTACAGACGTATTATCATTTCTTTACGAGTAACCTATTCGAGACTACGGCACGCCGTAGAAGTATTTTACCGCTAAGTAGCAGAAATCCCGAGTAGCGGTATGGCTCTTATGTGAGTTGTCCTTGAATGGGTTAAGGCGGTTAACAACCAGACGAAGTCGCGGACAAAAGCTAATAATAATAATATGGCACAATAGCTAGTCCAGCATCTTCACCAACTATATGTTATCTGCATGTCGATTGCGTAACGTTTCGTACGTACTCAGGTTACATTAGTTCTAAATGTATTTTTTGTATAGGAAAATGAGTTAATTTGCCCTAACGTTCGTTCAAAAAGTTACGCATCAGTCACCCTTCTGGTCTGTATCAAAGTAGATGTTCAATTGTTTAGTGAGGCAAATGCCGCAAGCATTTTGGGGACCTTTGGATCAGGCACGGTTTTGGCGGGATTTAGTTTTACTTTGTACATCTTTTTCTCTTTTATGTAGCTAGTTTAGTGTTGGCATTTACTATCTTGTTTTACTAATTATTTGTATTTTATGTAATTGTTGATATAATATATCAATTCAATTTTTTCAGTTGTTAAATAAGACGAAAAAGATGAAAATAAATTATGATTTCTCAACAATCAGCAGCTTATATAATAATACTTAAATCTCTAATCTTTATTTTAACTTTTCTTTAACCTGTACAATAGTTTCTATTTATAAAACTTTTTATGAAATCAATATTTGACCTAGTTGTTCTCAGAAAAGCCTGCAGCAGATTCTCTACTCAAACATCAAGTACCTATTCGTATAATTTGAGGTAACTATTCGAATTTTCAATGAATTCTTCTGCTGTCAATGCAATTACGTATTAAACCAGTTAGGCGGAAGCTGGCTTGCTTTACCGCACAGTGCAATACACACGAAATTGCTGTATGAGGGTTGATCAGAGAATATGTTTTGCATTCCTATTTGGTATCAATATATTTCGCTTAGGAGAGCGTGGGGGTAGTGAGAGAAGGCGCGTAATGGGAGCCAGGCATGTTTTGACTAAACCAACAGAGAAGTGTTTGTTAAATGAATGACCGTATTAAACATGAATTAAATAGACATTCTGGTCCCAACTTAATAATGAATTGTGTAATGTCTATGATTTTAACAATTCCATTTTTTTATGATGAGGATATTAATAAAGGAAGGGATACTACCTCAAAAACAAATAGCTCTCATTTTCCTTATTGCCATTTTTAGGCTCTAATTGCCCGACGCAAACCTGTCGTGGTAATGAAAGCGAATTAATTTATTTCGAAAAACCTCTAATTTATATTTAAAAAAATGAGTTTATATGGTATTTAAATAAACAAGATTTATGCCTCCAATCGATAGCCTTTTAAAACACATACCTAATTCATTCCAACGTGACTTCATTAATAGGTATAATTTAATAATATTTTTTAGATGGCTCAAATTACCGTACACGCCTGCCGAGATAACGAATCAGAGCGCACGTGCGAAACACATTGCAATCAAATTTGTCGAAACGAAGACGACAGATAGGAAGGAGTAGTATTTCAACTAAAAATTTATCTTGGAAATGACATCACTTAAACTACAGATAAAAAAGTCTGACGTTTAGACGTTTTTTGTAGACGCGTAACAGCGTGTTATTGTAAGTGTCTTTACCGGCATTAATATAATGAGGCCGATTTTCAGAAGTAGGTAGGTACGTACACGATGGAGTAAGTACCTACTAATTGCTTTGTGTACAACTCCGGGCGTTCCCATGGACCCCGAATATCAATATATATACTTGGTAAACATAGGTTCAGGTGTTAGGTATTTTTAAAAAGGCTCATTTGATATTCTGGTTTTAAAAGTCCACTCACGTTTGTTATGACTAACCACAGCGCAGGTTCATTGCTATAAACGAGTTTCAAGCAAATAAAGAACTGTGCATAATTTTATTTAGAATCGGGATTTCATTCGCGCTTGTATTTGAAAATTTAAATTTTGATTAATTTTGCTTCGCAAGTTAAGTATGGCATAAGCAATTGACATGTAATATTTTATTAATACATCATTGAATTGAGAAACGTGAAATCGGAATCTCATTAAATCCTTGGAAGACACCATCACAAAAATTCAAACTTATTGAAAATGACTTGAATGAAATGACTTGTTATCCAAAATTGTTGAATTTATTATGTAATGTAAATTTGTATAATATTACCTAACAAGAATGTATACCTAATAATAATGTATAGTATAGAATAGGAATAAGAAAAACTGACATGTAAAAAAATTATATATTTATCAATAAATGATGTATCTATCTATCATAACGCACATACACATAACATCTGCATAGTTTTGTTTCCCGTAATAACTACTATTTAACTATCATGCAATCTTTATCATACATTTTAAATAAGTACATTCCGTATGTGTTTTGGACCTATGTATACGGAATTGACTCGGTCAGCACGGCACTAAACTATTAAAAACCAACAGGATTGTCAAATTTTTAGTCTCAAGCATACTAACTCAATATAAAGTGGTAAAACGAATAGAAAAGATTAGTCAAGTAAAAGTTCATTGTTACGTGCCGGTGGGTAATGGCCAGTATAAACAATCGTCTTAGTCGTCTTTGATTCAAAGAAAGATACAGCGCAGCGGGCGCGTCACGGACATCCAGAGCGGCTTTACTCAAGGCGATTTTTCACGGATTACCTCATTCTGAATATCTCAGAGGACTATCAATTTGTGAACAACGTAGGAAAAGAATGATTTAAATCGATTTCAAGTTTCTTACTTGATAAAACCGTCTGCAGGTAGCTGGATCTGCGAAATTACCGTTGCCTGTCGTGCCTTCCGGGCAGACAAAGTCAATCTCCTTGAATTTCTCTTGACAGTTTACTGAAAAATAGAAAAGTGAGTGTCATTTTTAATTATTCCATGCGCAAATGGTGCATTGAAGCTAAACTTTATGTTGTGCTATTAAACCCGAACGGCGACAGTAGTTGCGGTTGCTTCGTTATTTCAATGATAGGTGTTCACAACTTGAAAACCCTAAAAGGCCGAAACGCACTAACAGCGGTGGCGGAGCGGCGCGCCGCGCCGCGCCACTGTCAGTTAGTTTTGGCCTAAATGTCTAGTTATATCGTAGCACGTTACATAGTTTTTCAAAATGTGTAAGAAACTATAACTTGTATTACTCATGTGTTTCCGAGATTTTAGTAGTACAGTCAGTATCATAAATATGTACACATACACGATTAGGTCCTAGAACCACCTAGAATGTATAAATGTTGTATAAATGCTGAATGGACAACTAATTCCAGCTCCAGTAATGATCAACATAGCATTATCATATTTACTATTATTTAATGACGTGCCATGGAGAATATGATTCAATTCAATTTATTTATTTTGTTAATCACAGGTTACAAGGTTGCTAAGTAGAAAAATATATAAAACCTCCATAATTTCCCACAGCGTGGGTGTCCAAAATAATAATTTTCATTCAGTCAGCAACTTATGTACATTCAAATTGAGAATTACTTAATTGTAATATAATGTAATGTCAAAACAATAATGGCTAATAAGTAAATAATGCCCGGATTACTTTGCTTTTTGCATTAAAAGCTAACACTGTGATATTATTTTTCGCCTATTTTTGATAACAAGGGTGATGGCATGCAAGCTGATAGTAGGTAACGCGCCTACGCGATTCACTTCCAACGAATTTGAAGAACATGAAAGTGTTTCTCTGAATTATCTGTAGACCAAGCAAGCCCATCACGTAACGCATTGTACGAAAACACGTTATTTAGATCTAAATTAAATGTCAATTTTTATATGGGAGAATGACAGTGCGCGCGTTCATAACGTTACGTGATTCTAATCTGATTTAAGGTATCTACGAGTTTGACTAGGTGTTAGGTCAGTTTTGCAAGCTATAATCTATATATATAAAAGAAGACTTCCTGACTGATTCATCACCGCACAGCCGAAACTACTGGGACTAGAGATTTGACACCAGAACATCCCCTCAATCCCGTCTTATCTCTTGCCTACGTCAGTAGGCAAGAGATAAGACGGCATTTTTAAAAATTCCATCCCTAAGGGGGTTAAATAGGGGTGCAAAGTTTGTATGGGGGAAACTTTTTTTTTAGCTAGAGACTTGAAACTTTGTAGAAAGATTACTTATTAAAAAACACAAAAAGTACTTTCAGCGTTTTCGCTTCGCTCGCCCGTTCAATAATATTCAGTTTCCTTAGATGTGAAGTTTATACGGTAGTAGATAATAGTAAAAATTATTTATTCTTGCATTCCCAATTAACAAAACACACAAAAATAGGTGCTCGGAGAACATAAAGCTTCAACTTATTTGATAAAGATAAAAAACGGACGAGGTTTGACCATGGAAAGTCGTGACGTCGCTTATTCCATTTCACTACAAACTTTACGTTCACACCAACAGTGTTTTTGAGAAATATAAAAAGTTGACTATCAGTTACCACCCCTACTGAAAAATCAGTGGGCGTAGCATGGTTGCCATTTTATCACTTATCGTTGTGGTAAAGACGCCCATCACGCTCTGACAAGTTAGTATACGAGTGCGAGAGTGACGGATGCCTTATCCACAACGATAAGTGATAAAATGGCAATCGTGCTATGCCCGCTGACCCCGTATCATGGTCGGCCTTATCACGTGATAAAGTGACAAGATAGAGCGTCCGTCTCGTTCTATTGAACGGTGTCAGAGTGACAGAGGCTCTATCTTGTCACTTAGCGTGTGATAAGGCCGTCCATGCTACGGGGTATGGTCGGCCCCTCGGCCCTATCACGCGATAAGTGACAAGATAGAACTCCGTCTCGTTCTATTCAACGGTGTCAGCCAGTGACGGACGCTCTATCTTGTCACTTATCGTGTGATAAGGCCGTCCATGCTTCGGGGTCGGGATGCTTTCAACTTATCGCATCCGGGCATCATAGATGGCTTCATTGAATCTAATTCGTTTTCAGGTTTACCGTTTTCCTGAAGTTACAAGCGCATGAAAAATTAAATAACCGATTTGATAGTTTTTATTACATAGTTGATTTTCATAGGTATCTATTCCAGTCTCATGACTTGTCACTGCTGACCTATTGAATCTGAATGAAATGGTAATTAAACCGTAGATTATGTACCGGCATTAATTAACTTCTTAATTGGAAATGCATTGATGGTCTAATATATTCCGTAAGAGGATCGTTGATATTCATATATAATCTGCCATGGTATAATTAATGTTCTACTATGTATAATCTACTCAACCCATTTGTGAGTTGGTAATTGAGTATAAAGACTTAAGATAATCAATTACATAATAACGGGATACTAAGGGTCTGTAATCGTAAGCAGTCTTCGTTAAAAGCGGAATGTATGTAAAGTTTGACAAGTTTCTATGGAATGACAGCTGTCGACGCCATATTTAAAGTTGACCGGCCAGTAATCGTAAGTTGGTGCAACTCGCCCTAAGTATAAAATAGAATTAAGCACTAGAAATAAAGTCCATCAGTCACTTTTCTTTATATTACAGGACAAATTAAACTCAATGACTAAGTGCAAGCATTGTGTACTTTACGTACGTAGTGCAGCCGTGGTTCCATACATTGTATGTTGAGTGTCGCTGAGACCCCGCGTTTACAGTGTCATCTAGTGACCCGGTCAACTTCGACAGTCTAAACAATTTATATGCCTCGGTAGATATAAAGATGCTGTGATGTATTTTTCCATTACTTTTCATGGAACCAATGCAAAACTCGTATGTGTCTGTGTATCTGTGTATCCGTCTCTGGTGTCGTAGCTCCCAAACGGATTGACCGATTTGAATGTGTTTTTTTATTCGAAAGCTGATGTGATCTCGAGTGTTCTTAAGTATGTTTCATGAAAATCTGTTTAGCCGTTTTTGAGATATTGGACTTTGAAATGAAAATGTCGGGGGTTTTTCAACTTTTCTAAGTTGTGAGTTTATAATTAGTAGCATTAGTATGAGTTTGCAGTGAGTTGCGTTTACTTTACACGCTAGCGACTGCGTAAATGATTTGTATCAAGAGTTTGCAGTGAGTTGCGTTTACTTTACACGCTAGCGACTGCGTAAATGATTTGTATGAAGAGTTTGCAGGAGTCGCGTTTACTTTACACGCTAGCGACTGCGTAAATGATTTGTATGAAGAGTTTGCAGTGAGTTGCGTTTACTTTACACGCTAGCGACTGCGTAAATGATTTGTATGAAGAGTTTGCAGTGAGTCGCGTTTACTTTACACGCTAGCGACTGCGTAAATGATTTGTATGAAGAGTTTGCAGTGAGTCGCGTTTACTTTACACGCTAGCGACTGCGTAAATGATTTGTATGAAGAGTTTGCAGTGAGTTGCGTTTACTTTACACGCTAGCGACTGCGTAAATGATTTGTATGAAGAGTTTGCAGTGAGTCGCGTTTACTTTACACGCTAGCGACTGCGTAAATGATTTGTATGAAGAGTTTGCAGGAGTCGCGTTTACTTTACACGCTAGCGACTGCGTCGATGATTTGTATGAAAAAACTATACACCGCCCCTGGCGGTCAATTATAAAACTAAAAAAATAATTGGTACCATGAGTCACTTATATACGTTTACCTTAGTTCGTATATATTACTCGATAGACGCTTATACGCATACTATGCAGAACGTGACGGATGTCTTAGCCACACCGATACTACGTTGCAAATGTGTGCGTGTTTTAGACTCACTCAAAAACCCTTAATCATAATAATCACGTTCTGACTAATATGTGTATACGCGTCTATCGAGTAAACTATACGAACTATCGAGTTAACGATTGCGACTAAAGTAAACGCATAAATTACTCATGGTACTTTTTTTTTAGTTCTATGAGTGACTGCCAGGGGCGGTGTATAGATTTTCCATATTCATAATTTACGCAGTCGCTAGCGACTACAGTAAACGCGACTCACTGCAAACTCATACTAATGCTACAGGTATCACAAGCGCGTTGAATACCTAACAACTACAATAGAAACTAAAACGACTTCCAACAACAGTCCACTTATTCAAGAAATATTTTTTATGTCACTTGAGTAAAAATAAAAATTAAGTAGGTATCTAACGAGCGAAAACCAGTTCCAATTTCCACACTTGACCACCAGTAATGATAACTAACGAGCACATAATTAGTGTGCATAACATTAACATCTCGTGATTAAATATAATTACAAATCTGCTTATTATGACATGACAAAACGAATTGATTATCTTTATTCATATAACAAAACTCAGACCCATAAAAATGTAAATACTTATCATTGGTTTCAGCCGAAGGACTTCCCGGGCGCGATTATTGCAAAAAACTATACCGTACATCACACGATAAATGGCAACAGAAACATGGACAGGTATATCATATGGTGGCATGAAGGCATGAATCAATTAACTGAATTTTGAACCTGTACTGTAAATATGCTAACAATCACAGGTGTTAGCATATTTTACAGACCGACGGTCAACCCGAGTCTATTGTGGGAAATCCCACACAAAAATACTCTCCGTACATTTAGTTACTTTATACTATTACATATCAAAATGACTAAACAAGGATAGAACTTACAGTCTACTGTGATGTTTAAGCTTAGGTTAGGTTAGGTCAGGTAATAAGCCATTCGAAGGAGGCCCTGTGTCTTGCTATTGCAAAGGCCAAGGACGCCGCGCACGAGGGCGTCCCTACAAGGTCGTACGCAACAAAATGCGTAACGGCCCCACCATGGATTCCCTGGAACCGGAGCTTCTCACACAAGTGGTAGAGGGTCTCTTCCCGCCCGCCCTCGACTTCACCCCGCCGACGATGCGGGAGCACTGGGTGGAGGACCCGGAGCCGGTGGCACTGTCACCGATTACGGAGGGGGAGCTGACATGGGCGGTGCACCGGCTGAGGGCCTGCAAAAAAGCCCCAGGGCCAGACGGTGTGCCGGGAAAGATCCTGCCGATTGCGATGGGTCACCTTGGCAGCCGCCTAAAGGACTTGTTCGATGATTGTCTGGAGACGGGGCGGTTCCCGGGGTGTTGGAAGGAGGGCAAGTTATGCCTTTTGCGGAAAGAAGGTCGGCCGGCGGACTCTCCCTCCGGGTGGCGGCCCATTGTTTTGCTGGACGAGACCGGGAAGATGTTGGAGCGGATCCTCGCTGCCCGGATCGTTCGGCATTTAGACAGTACGGGCCCCAATGTGTCCGACCGCCAGTTTGGCTTTCGAATTGGACGGTCCTGCATAGATGCATTGGGTGCCCTTCGAGGGTTTTGTTTGGAAGCAGCGGAGAGACGGGAGGGGGTGGTAGCGGTGTCATTAGACATTGCCAATGCGTTTGGATCCCTCCCGTATTCGGTAATTGGGGAGGCGTTACAATATCATGGTGTGCCTCCCTACTTGAGGCGCATAATAGAGCACTACCTCACGCAGAGGGTAGTGCTCTACGAGGAAAGAGGAGGGCTAAGAAGGTCGAGGCCCATGGCCTGTGGCGTGCCCCAGGGCTCCGTACTGGGCCCTTTACTATGGAACCTGGGGTACGATTGGGCCATTAGGGGTGCCCTCCTCCCCCGGATGGCTGTCATCTGCTACGCGGATGACACGATGGTGGCTGTCCGGGGTGCGGATATGTGGGAGGCTCTGCGGCGGGCAGAAGTTGCCGCGGAGTATATGGTGACCCGCATCCGGCTGCTGGGCCTGAGGGTGTCCCTCCCGAAAACAGAGGGAATTATCTTCGGGGGGAGGGGCTGGCGGCCGCCTGCGGGTGCCACAATTAGAGTGAGCGGGGAGGCGGTCCAGGTGAAGCCTCATATAAAATACTTGGGGCTCATTCTGGACCGACGGTGGAATTTCGGGGAGCACTTTCGCCAGCTTGCTCCCCGAATCGTGGCGAC
Source organism: Epinotia bilunana (assembly GCA_947049275.1). Classification (NCBI taxonomy): domain Eukaryota; kingdom Metazoa; phylum Arthropoda; class Insecta; order Lepidoptera; family Tortricidae; genus Epinotia; species Epinotia bilunana. Next base: position 26,255,300 of record OX346253.1, read on the forward strand.
GGCGTCAGCCCTGGGTCGGCTGCTGCCCAATGTGGGAGGGCCCTCCGTTGCGTGCTGTCGCCTATATGCCGGGGTCGCCCGGAGCATGGCCCTTTACGGGGCCCCGATTTGGGCGGACCGGTTAAATGCGGCGAATAAGGCCCTGCTTAGGAGGCCACAAAGGGTGGTGGCCAACCGTATCTGCAGGGCCTACGTAACGGTGGCATGGGCGGCGGCATGCGCCTTGGCGGGCACTCCTCCGTGGGAGCTGGACGCGGAGATGCTAGCCGAGGCGCACAGGGACCGGCTAAGGTGGAGGGCTTCGGGAGAGTGTCCCGCACCCGAAGAGGTTAGGACCGCGCGCAGGCAATCGGAGCGGCGATTGAGGGACAGGTGGAAGGCGGACCTGGAGGAGTCGCCCTATGGACTCCGCACCATAGGGGCGCTCCTCGGGTCGTTTGATGCCTGGTTAGAGAGGGCCCATGGCAAGGTGGGGTTCAGATTGACGCAGGTGATGACCGGACATGGCTGTTTCGGTCATTACCTGCACAGAATTCGAAGAGAGGGAAGCTCCACCTGCCATTAGTGCGGCGCTGAGGATGACTCGGCCCAACACGCTAGAGTGGTGCAGCAGATGGGCCGAGGAGCGCCGCACAATGGTGACGGCCCTTGGTGTAGATGATCTCTCGCTGCAAAGTGTCGTGACGGCCATGCTGGGCAGCGAGAGATCGTGGGAAGCGGTGGCCTCCTTTTGCGAAACAGTCGTCTCGCAAAAGGAGTCTGCGGAGAGGGAGCGCGAAAACAGTGCGGACGCGCTCCCGCTCCGGCGCAGACGGCGAGGTAGAGCGCGCGCGCGGTTTGCGGCCGCTGATCGCGCCATGCCTCAGTAGGGCCAGTGGGTAGGGGACCCACATTGCACGGCCCTACATGTCTGGGGGAAGATTCAAGCGTCCTGACCTTCCCCTCCTTTGGTGCGGGTTTCCTGGCGCGAGTAAAGCCAGGACCGCCGGGGGGCGTCATGGTTGAATGTTCGCGATCCCATGGCGCCCCCGTTAACGGCAATGCGGGTGACGCCGGTGTGTTTTTAGTGGGTATGCTCCTCCAGTCACCATCACTCGGATGGCGGCGGGAGGAGAGAGTCCCACATAACCCCCAAATCGCCTTCCCCGGGCCGGGGGTATGCGTAAGGCATTTTCACATCGTCAAAAAAAAAAGAAAGGTAATAAGCCATTATTGAACGAGGGACCGAATCGAACAAAGTTCTCTGCTTCAGTCGGGCCTAAATTCTTTAGCATGTCCGGATGTCCAGATGTTCTTCTCTACACGTCGCATTTCTCGATTGATTCTAGTTAAATTTTGTGAGCAGGTCCAATAATCATAAAGAATAGTTTTTATTGATTTAGATTTTCGTAAATAAAATATTGAAAAAGGACAGGCTCGGGGGTCTACAACTCGTAGAGCCACTAGTTATACTTTGATCAAATTGGGCCTAAGTATAATGGCAACGCAATTTTAACTTTCAATGATTATTGACGCTTAATTGCATAATAATGACTAGAAATAAAATTAATTAGTTACCTGCATAACGCGTTACACTAACTGCATTCTTTCTAAACAATAATCTTTGGACTTCCAGTAGGTACCAATAAAAGAGAAAGTGAAATTATGCAAAATCATTCACACCTTAATAATTAATTGTCCTGTTCGCTGGCAGTGCGTAATCAAATGTCAGAAACCAAAAAGCGTTACCTAATGGTCTGGTTACGCGTGTTCACTGAAAGTTTGTTCATGTATAAGAATTGATTTAAAAAAACCGGCCAAGTGCGAGTCGGACTCGTGCACCGAGGGTTCCTTACAAACCTGTAGGTATACATATAAGTAATAACTTTAAAATTATTTTTATTATATTATGTAACTAAAAATTTACGGTTTTCGCCATTTTTCCTTAGGAAATTTGCGGCATAAACGGCTGTATCTTTTGATTGCGTTGGCTTAGAAGTTTGAGTTTTTTACAGCTCCAAGGGACAGTAGACCTGAGTATTTGGTACAAATTTTAGCTTGATATCTCCACGCGTTCCTGAGAAAAAGGGTCTTGACAGACGGACGGACGGACGGGCGGACGGACAACAAAGTGATCCTATAAGGGTTCCGTTTTTTCCTTTTGAGGTACGGAATCCTAAAACCGAGGTTCTTTACTCTGTATTGTAGGTATTTTGTGTTTGTATTGATTTTTATAAACGGTTATTTCCTTTTTATTTATTTGTCTTGTCAACGACAAAGGTTATAGGCAGGTACCTACTTTTGTACTTTATTCCTTTGTCATAAAGCGAAACATGTACACAGCTCGAGTCCGTTCGACGTTCGTTGTCGTCGAGCGTACATGGCTGTAAATACATTCAAGGGAAAAAGAAAGCAGGTACCTACACTGCTCGGACATCCTACACCAACTGTACCCGTGTCCACTGGTCTTAAGTAAGGTAAACGTCCGAGTGCTCGACGCTGTACTAGTATATGGCACGGCCACTCTATGTCAAAGCAATATGGGTTAAATTCGAACTAAGAGGGTTTTTCTTCATTCGAATTTAAGCCATGTCACTTTGGCAAAGAGTACCCATGCCATATACTCGTAGTGACATGACATATTTATAAGTAATTTGTAAGCATCGAGATTTTTACACTTGACTGTACCTACAGTGGTGCTCCAAAAAAAATATTTGTCAGATTGTCTACTATCTAGCTTTTCTTGATTTATTCCTGCACAGGTAGTGCAGGAATAAATGAACGAAGTTTATAACTCTTTTTGAAAATTTCCTGCTACCCAAAGGTTCTCTGGGAGAGATCGCTCTAAAGCGATAAGACCGCCTGTTGTTACCTTTATTAATTTTTCATCACACTTGCTCGAAACGGGCCTCATAATGCGCAGACATACAGAGCTGTAATAGCCTATGTTACGCCCACGGGCGTAATGGTTTTTATCTTAAATTGTATGTGCCTGTTACTCATGCGGCAGTTACAAAGCAAAGAGGTTTTATATCAAATAAGATGTCTGAAAACGTATTTATAAATAATGTATTTATAAACTTAAAAACACTACTAAAACATGTTTAACAGAATTATTTACTAATATTTATGTAGTTATTTACGGCCGTATTCATAAACGTATTACAAGCCTGTTTTAACTAAAATGGCGTTAAAATTGTCACTTGTCACTTTGACATTTGTGTTCGTAAGAAAGGGACAAAGCACATTTTATTTAGCAGAGGCATTTTAAGTTTTATGAATGAGGGGGTTAGTGTCTATGTAAAATGTTTTCAAATCGTGACTGTATACCGAAGCGTCTTTGCCATACGCGCCTCAGGTCAAATTCAACAAAATGGACAACTGACATGTCGCAGTTTTTTTTACGATTTGTATTAATTTCATCTAAAATGTATTTGTTTCCTCGCAATGTGATGAAAAACATTGTGTATAACATGGGCGTAAGAATATTGCAAACTCGAGTCATCAAAAGCCCTCCGCCTTCGGCGTCGGGCTTCTGATACTCTTGTTCGCAATATTCCACTTACGCCCCTCGTTAAACAATGTACTATAATGTACTTCTGTAACATGTTTTTCTTAAGTTGTGGTGCAATAAAGAATATTATTATTATAGCCACATTATATCTGTCTCAAATATATGATCGTGATAATAGTAAACATTATCACCTATCTACCTGTGTAACGTAAATATAAATATTTACGTTACACAGGCGATCGCTCTTTACGAGTACTTCGACTTTTTCTGCTGGAATCTATGTTAAATATGTCAGCCAGTTGTAGAACGAATTCCAGAAGAAGTATGTCATTATAAATAAGTAGATATTAGCGTTACGAAATTAATGGCGCTGCTGTTAATCCAGTTTGAGCATTCTCGTGAATTTTGAACAGCAAAGAACCGGTAATCAGCAAGGAAAAATTTGGTGTTTAATGTTTTTATAGATCCTGTTAAATGTCAACTTTAACTAAGAACGACACGATAATTAAATTGCACTTTGTATAAATAAACTATGTTCGCTAATTATTGTTGACACAATAAATAGTAATGTTTAACGATTTTTAATAAAAACCAGATAACTGTGTGAGAGTGGCTATGTGAGCTGTAGCACTCGCAAGTCTGTTTATTTTGTATACTTAATAGGGATGATGAAAAAGATTTTTTATGATGTCAGTCGAACCAGTTTTTGGAAAGGAACAATTCATGTTTGTATGGGAGCAACTACAATTAAAGAACATAAATACCCAAAAATTCGAGACAAAGATTGACCTCGCTGGGGGCAGCGCAAAACGCTTCATACTGATAGAAAGACAGGTATGACGTCACAACTGACATTTGTACTAATAGTTGTATGGAAAATCAAGTAAATTGTTTTTTCGGCCGCGTTGTCATACAACTTTGTTTCTATAAAAGCGTAAGGATTATCAATTTGAACATGAGGCATCATGCCTACCTATGTATTATCGAACCTGGTCACAATTTCACGTGAACCAGTAATTTTTTTGGCCAAGCTGAAACGAGAACTTCGTCGCTCCGCTCGCTCGTTCAATAAATAAAAAACTGGCCAGTGCGAGTAGGACTCGCCCACCGAGCCGGGGGTTCCGTACAAAATTATAAATGTATAATTTAAAAAAAAATCCCTTTACTTGTAGTATAAGACTCCCTGGAGTGTCGAAATATTCGTTATATACAGCATAAACGGCCGTATCTTTTTTTTACATTAACTTAGAAGTTTAATATTTTCACAGCTTCAAGGGACTGTAGACTTGAGTATATGGTTTGAATTTCGACTCGATACCTTTGGCATTCCCGAGATAAAGGGTCTTGAGACACAGACAGACGGCATAAACGTCCGTATCTTTTTTTACGTTAACTTATACGTTTGTTTTTTTCACAGCTTCACGGGACTGTAGACCATAGTAGGTATATGGTTTTAATTTCAACTCGATGCGTCCAGACCTACCCGAGATAAAGGGTCTTAACAGACAGACAGACACCAGTCATTCTATAAGGCTTCCGTTTTATCCTTTTGAGGTACGGAACCCTAAAAACGAAAACTAAACATCGTGACCTCGGTAGATATGTTGTCTAAAATAAAGATAACACATAGAAGACGTTTCTCATGCTACGGCACGTATGTAGGTAAGTAATTGAAAGTCCGTCAATTCACGTCAATAGTGTCAATATCATCGACCACAAGCACACAACCTTCAATGTCAAGTGAAAGATAGGACGTGGACAACATAGGTAATACGAGACACCCGTCGAATCATAATTTGCCTATGTATGTCACACGCTTTATTTATCCACTTTCTAAACCAAACACTAACATACACTAAACAGTGCTCAAAGATTCCATTCTAGAATATTGTTATGTCACATTTACATCCGCCACTTAACAAATTTGCGGAATTACACGTAAATTGCTTTCACTGTATTCCGGCATCATAGTTACGTTAACGATTTGATCACACACACGCCAATGTTACGTTAAATCCCTTGCATAAGATTACGCATTAAGAATGTTTTATGCCAATCAATACACACCTTAACATAAAAAAAAATATATATATACGAAATAAAATATACAGAAAATGTTCACTAACCGTTAACGAAAATAGTAAGTGTAACTAATATTCGTATGATCGGTACGCCGCCCATGGCGATCCGCAGAGCGTTCCCTCCGTGTAGTCGCGACATAGCACCTTTCACCGTCGCGGGCGCACTGCGCACCGGCCGCTGCGCCCGGGCCCATCAGCCGTCGCAACACCGGTCTGGGGGTCTACACCGGAGTTCGAAAATCGAAACTATTGTCCTCATTTCACTCTCACTCTTTACTATCAAACCGGCCGTGCGACCGAGACGGCACGTCGTGTTCAAGAACATTGAAATGCAGGCCCTGACCATCGCCCGCCGACCTCCACAGACGGCTTTCTCTATAACCTCTCGGCTATTGTCAATGCGGAAAAAACTCGTCATTGCAGCCGTCATAATCTTCTGCTGCTAATATATAGTACCAATAAGTTTATTTCTGATAAACCTAGGTGCAATTCAATGTTCGAACTATAATTGCTGGTTTAATGTAAAGATCCTCCGATATTTTCTCGTAAATATTTATTGAACTGTAATTAATTAAGTTAGAACAACAAAAAGCGTAGGTAATTTTACCCAAAATAAAAAACATCTCATGGTTCGGTACGTAGAGCAGTGTAGAGCACAAAAAAATTCTTAAAAGAATAGCAAAAAGGTATATCTACTAATAATAAATAAAAAAACCGGCCAAGTGCGAGTTGGACTCCCGCACAAAGGGTTCCGTACCACTATCCGTTGAATGAAAGATAAATTGCGGTATACGATTTATGACGTATTAAAAAAAACTACTTACTAGATCTCGTTCAAACCATTTTTCGGTTGAAGTTTGCATGCACATCATATTTTTACTTTAGTTTTATCATTCTCTTATTTTAGAAGTTACAGGGGAGGACAACATTTTAACACTTTGGAAGTGTCTCTCGCGCAAACTATTCAGTTTAGAAAAAAAATATTAGAAACCTCTATATCATTTTTGAAGACCTATTCATAGATAACTCATACGTATGGGTTTGATGAAAAAAAAAATTGAGTTTCAGTTCTAAGTATGGGGAACCCCCAAAATTTATTGGTTTTCTTCTATTTTTGTGTGAAAATCTTAATGCGGTTCACAGAATACATCTACTTACCAAGTTTCAACAGTATAGTTCTTATAGTTTCGGAAAAAAGTGGCTGTCACATACGGACGGACAGACATGACGAATCCATAAGGGTTCCGTTTTTTGCCATTTGGCTGCGGAACCCTAAAAATGTGTCACTCCATGCACAGGGTTAGAATTGACTTTGTCGTCTGTAAGTAGAATTTGAGAAAAGATGTTTTTTATGTCGCATTCTAAATGGTGATAAATTGATAATTCTAACGAGCCCAAATTCTATGGGTATTGTGTTTATTTATAGAAGTAGAGTTCCAATGGTCACCTTCGGAGCACATTCTCAAAATAGAAATGACATAAAGATGTACTTTTAAGCCGATTTTCTTGTCAATCAAACTCCGAGAAGTGGGTAGAAGTAATACAGATTCAAGAGGGAACACTACCAGAGGCTCTAGTATAAGTTTTACCGAAACAAAACGTTACGAACGACCGCGTTCGCGTTTAGCTGTCAAATCCCATACAAATAGAGAGTAAAACGCAAACTCGATCGTAAAGTTATGTTTCGGTAAAACTTATACTAGAGCCTCTGAGCCCTTATTGAGATTTAAAGATTCTAGATCAGTATTCCTGACTTCCATGGAACTACAGCCCCCCTATTCTGTAACTTGTTTTAAGCTCACCTCAACTTTCACCCACAAATATATCTTGACACCGCGATGCGTAGTAACTAAGTGTAGGCAGAGGTCTACTCTCGTGACGGGTGAACGGCGGGGTGAGCCGTCGTGAAACTAGACCTCTACCTATGCTTAGTTACTACGCATCGCGGTGTCAAGATATATTTGTGGGTGAGCTTTGAGGTGAGCTTAAAACAAGTTAGAGAATAGGGGGGCTGGGATACCTACGGCGCTTGCGCTGACATAGGTGGGACTGAGCGCTAGTAGCATAAGGACAGGCTGCAGCATCGACTCAAAATCTTAAGTGAAAAACACAAAAATCGAGGTTTCGTTCCCGATCGCCTCCGAAATTAACCAATCGTTAAATGTCTGTTTTGTTTTTAGGGTTCCGTAGTCAACAAGGAACCCTTAAAGTTTCGCCATGTCCGTCTGGCCGTCCGTCCGTCCGTCTTCGGCTTAGCTCAGTAACCATTACTACTAGAAAACTGTAATTCGGCATGGGTATATAAATCAATCACGCCGACAAAACAGAAGAATAAAATTTGAAAAAAAATATATTTTGGGGTACCTAAAGCGGGGATGTAATTATTTTCTCGTTAAACCCATAGTGTGGGGTATCGTTGGATAGCTTGTTCAAAAATATTATGGGTTTTATGAAACGATTTTTCAAATTAGTGATTCGTTTGCGAGATATTGGGCTAAAGCCCAAATTTTTGTTCATCCGGCTAAAGGGCTGCTACTTGGAATGCGAAAAAAATCGTGGCAGTAGGTACTACATGCTTTTACTACAGGCTTTTAAAGGGAGTTTTCGGTATCGGGCCACCAAATGTTGGAATAATATACCGCCACCAATTCGAGAAATAAAGAATAAGAATAACTTCAAACTAAAATATCGAATGCATCTTTTAAAAAAACAAAAACAGAATCCTTAATCTCTGCTGTCTCCCATTCGCCCTATAAAATAAAATAAAGTAAAAATACAGATTAAGATATATGTAATGAAAAATAAATAGACCTTTCTAGAACACTAATAAGTCGTATACTTACATCATCCATACGCACACACTTATGACATTTATTATATAGACACTCGACACGCAAGCGCGCGCGCAGTACACACAGTCACACACACAGTCACGCACATAGCATTGCACTGGTTGTGAATTTTAGGGAGGGTCCTGGCAGAATATCAGCGATGTGGCTCCCGCCGCATCATTATGCTGAGTCAGCGCCCATTCTTTGCCACGACACATGGCTCACTTATTGTACTTGTAGTTTTATTTGCTGTTTCTAGTATATTAGTTCTTAAGTTGCATGTTCTCCAGTTCTTTTATGCCATGTATATTGTGGGTATGAATAAAGTTTTTATCTATCTATCTACCCATCTATCTACATATTAATGAATTTAAAAGGAAAAATATCACGTCTAAGTAGGCATAACTAGTTACCGAGTAATAGTCGACCAACTTAAAATGTGCTTAGAAAGGCCAACTTTCGTACAAATTCGGCCGACGCAACGCAACCATTTACCTAGTTGGCGCGCGCGTGTCGAATAAGTATAACTAAGAAAGACGGGCAACTACGGAACCCTACACTGCGCGTGGCCCGACACGCACTTGGCCGGTATTTGCACTTATTATTGACGGATTTGTATAATAGGCCTATTTTTTTGGCCTTCTGAAATAGAAATAAACAAATAAATGAAGAAAGAAAATATTTATTCGTGACAAAATAACATCAACAAATTGTAGACACATACTAACACACATACATACTCGTATTTATTTGTCACAACTCAGCGTAACGCTGGCAGGGCCAGTGCTGGTCTTCCGTTGTGGCCGTTTAGGCCAAAATAAGCCGTTATAAGCATTGTTTAAAGAACCCTATCACACAAAAAAGCTAAACATACCAACACAGATAAGTATTAATGAATTCGATACTATTTAAAAAAATATTTTCGTCGGAGGAAACAGTTGAGAATATTTGCATGGAAAAATGCATTTGACTGTATGCATTTGGACGTATTTGACTAGATTAATAATAACCACTCATCTTTCCTCTTAAGTGCAACCCACAACGTATTATCAGGATTCATACAGTAATTGGATCGAATCCGTGTGTTAAAATTTATAATTTATTTAGGTACCTACCTACTAAATGTGGGTTAGCTCAAACTTGCAAACCCTCTCGTGGTCCATCCTGACTTTCACCGTGGTGTCACTAAGTATATGGATAGTAAACCGTCAAATGATAACAATACAAATACAAATACAAATATCCTTTATTTCAACCTTCACGGGTCATATTTTGTTAGTAAAAGTACATAGAAAAACTTATTCTATTGTTAGTCATTTACAAAAGGAAAAGGTAATTATGATGATAATACTCAACGAAATGATGAGTACTCGATGTGTATCTGAGAACACTTATTTACGTATTGGCAGTCGAGCCTGCGCGTAAATGTGGTTAGAATGGTGTTGGAGCTGGATCGCAGTCTGTGCAATAGGGATGTGCAGCGTTTCCGCATAGTGGTATAAAAACAATCTACCCCAGCCTCCGCGAACATCCCAGGTGCACTGCAATAGCGTGGCAACCTCATCAGCATCCTAAATGCATTATTGTATTGTACACGCAGGGCGTCATACTGTCTCTGCGTATAGCTTACCCACAGGCTGCTAGTGTAAAAGTTAGTACAGTAGGCTCTGAAGAGCGTTAGTTTTACCTCAGTTGAGCAACGTGCCAACCTGCGGGCGACCATATTTGCTCTGACAGACAACGCCCTGCGCTCCCTCTCCATATCTGCATCATCCTTTAAGTCAGAGGTAAGTATGTGTCCCAGATATTTAAACTGACTTACTACGTTGAGCGATGTTCCGTTGAGTTTAATATTAGGTACTGAATATGGTCGTTTACCTCTAACCCAAAAGACCATGCACTCACTTTTTTTGACATTATAAGTTAAACCGTGTGTCATAGCATAACTTTCGCATACTCGCAACAACTTAGCAAGGCCGCACGGTGATGCGCTCAGTAGCACCATGTCGTCTGCGTAGCTTATATTATTCAAGCATGCACCGTCAATGTGACAGCCGACATGCATGCTACTGAGCTCCTGCACAAGTGCATTTACGTAGAGATTAAAGAGTATAGGCGATGTCAGCCCCCCTTGCCTCACTCCGCATTGCAATCTGTATGGTTCAGAATACTCTCCCGACCAGCGCACGACGTTGACCTGATTAAGATACCAAAACTGAAGCAAATTGTTGAGATCTTTAGGAACGTTGACATCTGCTAGCTTACGCCACAGAATATCGTAATTTACCAGGTCGAACGCCTTGGACAGGTCGAGAAAGCAAGCGTATACCGGTGTCCGCCTGTGCGTGTAGTATTTAATGGTCTGCTTCACACTCAAAATGGCAGTCTCCGTTGAAAGATGTCAATAAATTGTTAATAAAAAAATATCGAAGCCATAGAGAGAGACATCAAAGAGTCGAAAAAACATGTGTGACAAAATAGCAGTTTCCTTATTTTTGCAAACAACAGTTAGTACGGATATAAGGTTGTGACGTCATAATTCAGTGTTATTGGCTTTCAAGGTCGCTAGAACGCTGTCTAATTTTGAGTCTTATTTTCGCTGCCTTTTGTTGTTGGTAGGTACCTACCTACTCTAATTAGTTCCTTACAGACATTTGATCGTGTCTCAAAACTGCTTCAAATGGTCTCGTGAAAAAAAGTAAGAATGTAGCCAATTGCTAAAGGCCTTACAATCCTCGGCTCTCTTATCACGCTCACCTGCGGCTCGCGTGATAATTCCGCCTCTGATGTGATTATCAACATACCTCACTTGTATCACAATGTACTATTGTTAACTACCTAGATATTACTATAGTTTTAAGTTTTAAATTTTAAGAGTTGCGATACCCTTACAGGGTCCCATGTTGTACTGTTAATTTTGTAAGACCACCCGTATGCCAACATGAAAGCAATAAAGTTATCTCGGGGCACGGTAGTGCCCCCGCCAAGTCGAGCAAAACAGCGGCACGGCCGTACCATCCTTTTCTCGAAGCAGTTCAGGCCATTTTAGACCCCCCTATAATTTCTATTTCTATTTCTATTTCCTCAAAGCATTTCAATAATTCAATAAGCCACACATGTGAAATATGCACAGACAGCATTTTGCAAGCCAAGCATCTACATCGCAACATCGACAAGCTGTGTAAGTGGAATTTCTATTGAATCCATGCATGCCATTCCGTAGCCATACTATAATCGACCAACCTCCAATATCGCAAACGTCTTTGGGGTACAATGAATTCTGAATATCTAGGGGTCGATGAGGGACTTACGTTTCGCATTCCAATCGAATAAATCTTTTTTTACGCGTTCGTCGGCCAAATTAGCTCGCTGCGCGTAGAGGCGATCGTGCGAAACACATTGATACATAAAAGCCGCACACATAAAATGGGGCGGCCGCTCTCGCGCCATCTCGCTTACACCATAGTGGCCAGTCCATGGACCTATATAACTCAGCACGTCTAGCACACGACGGCCGCGACATACTCTCGATTTTTATCGCACTATACCTCTTCTTCTAAGTGTTCTAATAAGAGAGAGACGGATAGTGCGAGAAAAATCGAGAGAGCTCGCGCGCCGTCGCAAGCTAGCCGTGCTGGACAAGCCATGAACCTAGAATACTCTGGACAGGGGCCGTAGACAAGGTTACAATCGACAAGCGCTAACGCCAATAGAAAATAATAAAATGTAGGGGAATGACAGATGCCGACGAAACTCTTTTCGTTAGCATCTGTCACCCTCATACATTTTATTAGTTTTCTATTGGCGTTAGCGCTTGTCGATTGTAACCTTGTCTAGGCCCCCAGGTTATGGTAATAATAATACCACGTGCGAGCGAGCTGGTAGCATACAAATCTCCATAAGTGTGACAGAAAGGGAAATATCCTTCATTGTCCTTGTCATAGTCCCACTATTTTTTATTTACCTACCACAACTGATTTAGTATGAAGTTATGGCACATAAACCATTACCCGTCCAAATTAAGACCAGTTCTTAATTTAGCTGCATAGGTGCCTTTCCGTCCCATACTGTGGCATCACGTACAGCCTGTCCAGAGTATTCTAGGATCATGGGACAAGCTATACGTGTTGCCACAACGAGGGAACGAAACGCTCCTACTTATGCAGTAAAATTAAGAACTGGTCTTAAAATGGCTGTAGGTTACTATAAACAACCTACTTAATTTGGACAACTGTATACTAAATCAGTTCTGGCAAATGAAAAAAAGCGGAACTATGACAAGGACAACGAATGATATTTCCCTTTCTTTCACACTTATCGTGATTTGTGTGCTACCATCTCGCTCGCACGTGGTATAATTATTATTACCATAGCTTGTCCTAAGTGTTATAGATCCATGAGTGATGTGGCCAGTCTCGCGCCGCATGGCTCATACTTTATGTCATGAATAGTAAAGGACACCATTTTAGAATCGATTTTTTACTTTTTACTGGAGGAGCTCATATCAAATTGTAATGTCAAACGTGAATCTCTGATCAACCCCCTGGGATGCATGCGAAAAGTAAAAATAGGAAATCCGTTACGAGATAAAAAAAAGGTTAAATAAAAGAAGACTGGAATAAACTTTCAATATGAGTACACGAGTTCAATACGAGTAAGCATCGCTTGGCACTTAAAAAGTTGGAAATGTTGCAGAGGAGTTAGTTATACCTACTGCTTTTATTTTCATGCGATAATACTTTTCGAATAGGGACCTATTAATAAGAAAACAAGATATTTATAGAGAGCTAATAACATAAAATAGTCATGCTGCAAAAATGGCAATTATACTGGCCTTCGAAATGTGAAACAATTATATTAATTACCTATACGAAAAATTATTATAATATGTGGTACCTATACAGGGAATACCTCTTTAATGTGTGCCCAGAACGGTTATTATTAAGTAGCTCTCACGAGCTCTCTCGCACTATCCGTCTCTTTCTAAGATTTCTAATAAGAGAGAGACGGATAGTGCGAGAGAGCGAGAGAGCTCGCGCGCCGTCGTGTGCTGTATTTGCATTCCTATTTGCATTGTGACAGCTGTCATCCCAGTACAATAAGGGTATGCGCGCACGAACAACTTTTACCTCCGCGACTATTTTGTCTCTCACATCAAGTCTAGGGGTTAGTATGGAAGTGCGCACACGGAGTCGCGTCGCTACGTAGAACCCATAGACTTGATGTGAGACAAAATACTCGCGGAGACAAAAGTTGTTCGTGCGCGCATACCCTAAACGTCAGCTCTGTCATAATGCCAATAGGAATGCACTCACTATAACAGACCCCCTAGCACACCAAGTTTTATGTCGGACATAAAGCATTCGTCCCTTTCTGGCAAATATGCGAGTGCGAGAGGGACAAATGCTTTATGTCCGACATAAAACTTAGTGTGCTAGGGGGTCAGTGAAGTTATTCTTTAAATAAACATCGTAACCTGATATCGAAAGTGGGTTACTAAATGAATGAAATCCATAATTTAATTTTCACTTACCTATCTGATTTGACTTATTTTTTACGTCTTATATCGATATTAATCATTTTCCACTATTATATACAGGGTGTTTCCTGTAACAGGAGCAATAAATTAAAACCAAGATTCCTTACATAATTAGTACTCATAATAACAATAACTTAATTTTCCAAAGTTCTTAAATTTCGAGAAAATAGCAATTAAAGTTAAATTTAACAATCAATGGATGCCGACCATTCAACTAGCTTATGCCCGCAATTTCGTTTGCGTGAGTGTAATCAATCTTTGCTTATTCTTTTGTAGGTAGTTGCTTTATTTATGGCAGATTGTCGTTTGAAGAAGCTGCATTTTTCCGGATTTAATTTTGGATTTGCCGCTCGTAACTTCTCAAATACCATTTCCTATTTCTGTAGATGATCGTCAAAAACCTTTCCGTCTATAATAATGACATATATAGAAAAGTCCTCTGTGGATGACATCGAGATAGGTACAACCTCGGACTAAGGATAAGCATGGAAACCGCGCTAAAATAGGTAGCAGAGACGTATACCTGTCCTGTACTTCCTTACGACATACTAACGCGGCAGAAAGAGATGTATATGCATTTGTTATTCCTCAATTGTGTAGGTTGTCACAAGTTTTATGCAAGTTTGGTCTTTGCTAGGGATGTTACTGTATCGACTTGTTTATCGACAAATTATACAAACTAAATTGTAATTATATATTTATAGTTTAATAAATAATGCACTGTGTGAAAAACGGTTTCCTTCAGTCGTCATAAAAACAAAATGCATAATTTTAAGTAGCATACTTCCAGAAATCATACGAAACTATTATTATCATAAGGAGACGCTACACGAGCGAAATCGGCAGGCCAGCATGCAGTCCTAGTTGAAGCGTGACTTGGCACGTGTCAATACCTGTCGGAAGCAGGGCTTCCAACCAAATCAAGGTGGTTTCTATGGAGTACTATACTAGATTTCTCTGCATACTAGGATCACTTCGTTGTCTATCAGCCCGTCTGTCAAACAACTCAAAAATTCTATAATCTTTTTTCTCAGGAACGCGTGGAGGTATAAAGTTGAACTCTAAATCAAATACTTAAAAACAATCTCTTTGAGCCCAGCTAAAATCGAACTTCTAAGTAAAGATGCTAAAAAAATACGGCCGTAGGTATATATACCTACGGCCATATTTTGCCGCATATTGCCAAAGAGTAAGATTGAAATTCATCTGGTCTATGTAAAAACATTACTCACTCATACTTGAGCGTTTCTCAAAAAAATGCCACTATTATTAATTGTACTTCTAGGAATTTTATGTTAACTATTTCCACTCAGAATCAGGAGCTCTTTCGACCCTGGTAGGACAAAAAACTGTCCCAAAGATATTTTTCCTATTGTGTTACCATTTACCATACACTTTGTATGGTGGTAACACAATAGGAAAGTTCAAAAATGTATGAACATTTTGGGACACTTTTTTTCTCCTAGTGGGATTGAAGGACATCGTGATTTTGAGTAGAAATAACATAAAAGTTGCAGAAAATCTCCGAAAAAATGTAGTGGCATTTTTTTTTTTGAGCAACGCTCACTTCTAGGAGTAACATTCATATTTGTGTACGTTTTTGTAATGGCAGACAAATATAATGTGGGAAAATCATCTGCTTTGAGTGGTCTCCATTTAAATTTCTTATGAGCTAAAAAGAAACGGAAGTGAAATGTATTGAGCACACGCGACTATGGGTTTGCCATGTCCAATTTCTTTTTCTAGCATGTAGTAACCATTTTTGTTTAATTTCTTCATCCTTTGGGAAACTAAAATCAAAAAGTCAAGTTTTGTTAGATAATTCCTAAATGTAACACTAAATTGTCTTCAATACATGGGACAACCAGAAAGCCATTTTGTTGTCATTCTTCAGCAAACTTCTAATTTCGTATGTTCCAACACAGATTTTTCTATATACTGATAAATACATCCATGTCAATGTCGATAAGTTATTGTTCCGAGTTCGATAAAAAATACACATCACTATGTAAATAAACATAACCTCTTTAATCCACATAAAAGTCTTATTTACTTGCCGATTTTGCACGAATAATTGAACATGATGATATTAACATAAACTTCTAATAGTGATTATTAATTTTAGCTTAGATCGTTACATTAATAACACCAAAATCTATTGAAACTTACTGGTGAAAGCGTAATGGTCCCTGAACATTTTCTTTTCTTCCCGTATGGGACGTACAACCTTCAATCACACAAGAAATTTGCTTATATTCTACAGTAAACTATAAAGAAAGTAAATTTTACTTTATTCTAATGATTTAGCGCGGAACAATACGCAAATTATTCCCTGAGACGGTCCGTTTGTTTATAGAAAATGTGACAACTGCTATAATACGAGCAAGTTAAGGAGTGACGTTATAACAATTACTACCAAACAATGATGACATATTTGATTTTGCTGGACTAAAAGAGATACAAAAGAGATCCATTTGACATTTCCAGAGTTCATTTTAGTGACAACCTACGAAAATGTGAAACCGAGTACGGATTGTTGATCTCATTCACTCTCACTCACGCCAACTATAGATATACGCAAGTGAATAAGGTAGCTGTTGCCAAGCTCTTAATTTAGCCCTACCGGGTTGGGTACAACAAACAAGTCTCTCCTAGAACGCCTGCCAGCACGGCTAGCATGCGACGGCGCGCGAGCTCTCTCGATTTTTCTCGCACTATCCGTCTCTTTCTTATTAGAACACTTAGAACAAGAGATATAGTGCGATCAAAATCGAGAGTATGTCGTGGCCGTCGCATGCTAGACGTGCAGGACTTGTTCTATTGGGGTATGCGCGCACGAGCAACTTTTATCTCCGCGACTATTTTGTATCACATCAAGTCTATGGGTTAGTATGGAAGTGCGCACACGGAGTCGCGTAACTTCGTTACGATACGAGATATCTCGTATCGTATCTAACGTATTGCGGCGTCCCTCTCGTCAGTGCCTAAATTCCGGACAATGTAATAACCACTTAAGTCTCATTTATTTCTGAACGAACCGTGATGACTACGTGTTAAAACGTCAACTTGACGTTTAGTTTGACGTATTGAATTGAGTATTCGTGTAGCTGGACTTCTAATAAGCCTAATAATATAATCTTGCGCTTTTCATTACAATAAATTGATACTAGATCATATTGTATTCGGCACATGTGAGAATTATTTGGTTCTACCTTATGTTAAATTAATGGAAACATATTCAATACAGGACAATGACAACCTTACGAGAACGCCAGCTCAGTAAGTCCAAATTGATTGACTTAGTGTTAACATTGAAGCAGTTTAGATTTGACTTGTATGTTTTTCCAGATGCCTTGAAACAGATGTTGAATCTGAATCAGCCGCTAACGAAGAGCGTTGCCAGTGAGCCGACGTGGAAAGTGCTAGTGTATGACAGAGTCGGGCAAGACATAATTTCTCCACTAATATCCATCAAAGAGTTGAGAGAGCTGGGTGTTACCCTTCATGTGTAAGTATCTATGTTTTGCTTTAATCATTGACATACTCTTCTAATATAGTCAATTAGTCATCTTCACAAAAGGAACTAACAAGAATAAATTATGAAGTAGGTAGAATATATCTATTTACGTTGCCAAAAACCGCAAACTAATGATAAGTTATAATTTCATTCATACCTATTATCTAAGACAATATTTTGTAAGAATGATACTACGGTTAGAATCTTATTGCTTATGCACTAAAGTCACTATTTGAAGACAATTATATTACAAGTTATCTTACTAATATTACAATCAATTACACTTAAATGGCTCAACCAATTTGGATGAAAGTTAGCGTGAAGATAGTTTATAGCCTGGATTAAAATATAAGATAGTTTTTATCCTGGATTCACGTAGATGAGGTGGAAGCTAGTCTAAAATTATTTCAGTTGTAGGTAATGCCCTATCAGAAATATGACTAATCATGGTTAATTATATATATAATATATTAATGTGAGCAGCTGCAAGATACCTAAATTTTTCTTAATTATATTTTAAGTCAACAAATTTTAACTTCCAGTCAGCTGCACTCAGATAGAGACAACATTCCGGAAGTGCCCGCTGTCTATTTCTGTGCTCCTTCGGAAGAGAACCTGGGCCGCATCAGCCAGGACTTAGACAATGGGATCTATGACCAATACCACTTGAACTTTATTTCACCTATTACAAGGCAGAAGCTAGAGGACTTAGCTGCCTCAGCCATACAGTCCAACTCCGTCATGCACATACACAAGGTGTATGATCAGTACTTAAACTTCATTTGTTTAGAAGAAGATCTGTTCATTATGAAACATCAGCAATCAGATCAACTGTCATACTATGGTAATTATTGAATATAGTGCTTAACTCAACAATTAACTTATTAATTTGAGTATTTTAAGTTATCTTCATGAAACCCTTTTATGTTGTGTCAATTTTTCCCCCTTTCATGGGATTGCGTTCCGTCCCAGCATCCAAAGGGTTACATGCGTTAATATTCTGTTTATTTCTATATTAGCTACTTGTCTTTGTTGTATGTTTCTAGCAATAAACAAAGGAGATACTAAAGATACTGAAATGGAGGCTATCATGGATAATATTGTTGAAGGCTTGTTCTCTGTGTTCGTTACTTTAGGTATGTATCATAAAATAAATCATAATTTATCTAAATCTAGTAGAATTATCTTAATGTAATACCAAGTGCCTTTGAATGTTTGGAAAACCGGGTAACTTGCAACTGAGTTATGTTAACCGCGCAGGGGCTAGTTCGCAGGAAGGTGCAGATATACTTGCATTGCTATGCATTGTTTCTTAACTTTAACTACAGAGAATTGTTAGTCAATAGACTTAATAATATTATTTCAGGTAATGTGCCTATCATAAGAAGTAGCAAAGGCAATGCGGCAGAAATGGTAGCAACAAAACTAGACAAAAAGTTGAGAGAAAATCTATGGGATGCCAGAAACAATTTGTTCCATGGCAACACTGGGCAAGTCGGCTCATTCAGTTTCACTAGACCAATGCTCATTTTGTTGGATAGAAATATTGATATGGCTACACCTTTACATCATACATGGACCTACCAGGCTTTGGCTCATGATGTGTTGGATTTGTCACTGAACAGGTATATTTTGTTATGTTAACATAACTAAGTAAAAGGGAACAAGAAATTAACTTGCAAATATGGCCATCTCCTTGTTATGATGATGGTCTTTTCGACCTTTTATTGTGTACAATTTAAGATTATTTTGGGAGACTATTAAATAGTTAAATATTTCGTTCCAATATCGACCTTACATACGATGTGATGTGCCATAAAGTTTAATGATAGAATTCACAAGTTTTCGTACATGGTAAATAAATTGCACCATAAATGGTGCCCATTTTTAGTAACTTAAAGCAATAGTCTGATAAAAAGGTATGTCATTTAAGTAAGCTTACCCTCTATTTGTTATTTTATTATGTTATAAAATATAAATTTAGAAATATAAATAATTGCATTTATTCAGTTCATCTACACTTAAAGATATGGTTATTAACTTATGTTTTTAGAGCTGCGGTACCTGAGAGTTCTGCAGTCCCAGGTCAGAAGACCAAGATTCGCGTTTGTGATTTGGACTCTAAGGACCCTCTTTGGACGGAACATAAAGGCAGTCCCTTCCCCACAGTAGCAGAAGCTATACAGGAAGATTTAGATAAGTATAGGTATGTACAACTTTGCCATATAAACAAATCTTACAGACCCCCTAGCACACTAAGTTTTATGTCGGACATAAAGCATTTGTCCCTCTCGCACTCGCATATTTGCCAGAAAGGGACGAATGCTTTATGTCCGACATAAAACTTAGTGTGCTAGGGGGTCAGTTGCATTTAAATGACAATGCACAAGATGGTTGAAATTGCAACTGTAACGTCATAACAATAAATTTCATTATTATTTGTGTCCACAAAGTCCTCGACCACCTCCTTTCTAACAAATAAATTTCTGACATTATATGTAACATGCTTTACTTCCGAGATTTTAAAGACAGGTGCTCTCGATTAGCCAGCTCCGAAGTTATATATTTTTATTTTTATATAACTAAAACTAACTAATCTGGCTCAGGGACCCAAAGAGGGTCTTGGCCTCCGAAACGAGAGCACGCCATCTGTCCCGATCGTGCGCAACTTCTCGTCGTAGATCTGCCTGCACACTGTTCTCCCAGCGGTACCTGGGTCGCCCAACCGGCCGGCGACCAGTCAGTCGTCCCACGTACGCTCTCTTGGCAGCACGATCCTCTCCCATTCGGAGTAGGTGACCGAGCCAGCGAAGTCTGTGTGATTTGGTTACGCCGATGATGTTGGGTTCGACCACCAGCTCCTGGATCTCTATGTTTTTACGAATCCTCCACGTGCCGTCGTCTCTCTTGACAGGTCCCAGGATCTTACGCAAGACCTTCCTTTCCGCTACAAGGAATTGACGTTCCTCTTTTTGTGTTAGTGTTGACGCCTCACAACCATACATAAGGATGGGTCTTATGACAGTTTTATAGATCCTTAACTTTGTATTCCTGCTGAGAAGCCTGGACACCAACACCTTGTGCTGCACTGCATCGCAGGGTGTTTTGGATGCGGATGTTTATCTCCTCCAATCTGGTATTAGTGTCGGTTACGGTGCCACCAAGATACCGAAATTTGTCAACTCTCTTGTAGAAGGTACCCCCAATGTGAAGACTACCACGCCGAGAAAGAAAAGCATAAATAATATGATATTCTCAGTTACCGTACTTGCATTACAGGAATTCGGAAGCTGAAGTGAAGAAGCTGAAAAGTTCAATGGGATTGGACGCCGACAGCGACCTCGCGCTGAGCATGGTGAGCGACAACACGCAGCGCCTCACCAGCGCCGTCAACTCGCTTCCGCAGCTCATGGAGAAGAAGAGACTCATCGACATGCACACCACTATTGCCACAGGTAACAAATATCATTTTTAAAGAAAGCATGGTTGTAGTAGGTGGTGAGCTAGGGTACATCGAAATGTCATCCCGCTCAAATTTGGAGCAGCCCAACTGGGGAATTACCTCCGCCTTGCAGAAGACCACATCCATAATAACACTACTACTTGCTCTGTAGTAGTATTGTGTTCCTGGAGGTGAGCGAGGTCGCCAGAGCTCGAGCTCTGGCGCTCTTAACACAACGCATCCTCGGGATCCGGGAATTTTGTTCAGGGAATTTGTTCCTTCAGCTGTCAACACGGCAAATCCTCAAACATATCAAAGGTTGGCAACGCCCATGTTACTTCTTTGGAGTTGCAGTCTATAGGCTGCGGTGTCCGCTTACCATCAAGCGGGCCGTACACAGAAGTGAATCAGTGCTTGAAAGCGTTACAATATGTATGTGACAGCTGAAGCTGCAAACGCCTATACGCTATGGATACCTATGTACGGAGTGTTACTTTCAGGGGGCTATTAATAAATTACGTCATTTCAAAATAGGGGCGGCGGGGGTCTGGCCATTGGATGACGATAGTCATTTTATTAGGCGGGAAGGGTCCATTTCAAGGAATAACAGGATGATGATAGGGGGTCAAAAAACGATGACGTAATTTATGGACAACCCCCAGGCGGACTGCACGCTATTTTAACGATCTTGACATAAAAAAAAACAATGGACCTTATCCTAAATATTCCGTTTTAATCTGATGAATAGTTATTAGCGTCGCTTAAAAGGTTTTTCGTCTACCCGTGTAACACGAAATCAGCCTTATTCCCAGGATCCAAGGCCTCTTTTGCATGTAGTGTAAGCATGTGTTTCAGGTCACCACTACACACAATAGGGGCTTTTCTTAAGTGTTTCACCTCTAACTTAGTATGGCAGGCCTTTTACTTGTTATTGCAATTGGTTACATTATTACATTACGAAAGCTTTTAAGTTAACAGCTATTAATTCAAATTAAATCGATTTACAGCCATTCTAAACTCAATCAAGTCAAGGCGACTGGACTCCTTCTTCGAATTAGAAGAAAAGATAATGAGCAAAAGCAGCGCCGTAGAATGCAAGGCGGTTATCGACTTGATAGCGGACCCCAGTGCGGGGACGCCAGAGGACAAGATGAGGCTGTTTGTTATTTATTATCTGTGCACTCCGCAAATACCAGAGGACGACTACAAGAAGCTGGAGGGTGCGCTGGTGGCGACCAATTGCGATGTTAACCCTATTTCGTATTTGCGACGATGGAAGTGAGTATCTGTCCAAGAATGATTTAGCTCTGGATACACGCGTTGATGACACATTTTGAATGTTGTCTGTGAAGTGTAACATGACTTTTCTCACGTTGCAAAATTATGTCTCCTTATTTTCAGGGGATTCACAAAAATGTCGGGCCAGTACGAAGGTGGAGGTACAAAAACAGTGTCAATGTTCTCAAAATTGGTTTCCCAGGGTTCTTCCTTTGTAATGGAAGGAGTCAAGAATCTGGTGGTCAAAAAACATGTAAGCATTTTTATGTTCTTACTTTATTCTTTGAATAACAAAATGAAAAGGGCCAAGTATCAAGAGTGTGAAGCTCCTTAAATCTAAGACAAACGGAATGGGCCATCATCATTATTCAAAAAATACAGCACGGCTGGTTCAAGACCGCGCGCGAACTGTCTCACGCGCGGTATAGACTACCCGTCTCTTTCTTAGTATTCTAATTAGAAATCTCTCGCGCGCGGTCTTCTGCTAGCTTGCCGTATTTTGCGTCATGTCCGATTGCAAAATCTACAGAAAAGATTGACTCGGTACAGCTTACTAGTACCGCACCGCCACGCGAGGACAATTTTTTATATTAAGTTTGTCGGAGTCGGAACCGAAGTCGAAGTCGGTACCTATTGCACTGCAGCAGGCGTCCCGTGGGGAGATAGGCAACAGGTATAAGCAGGTTGTATGCCGTAGCCGTCCCGCCGCCTTTGATCTCCGATGCAACCCCCGGTTTAAGAGTGTCGGAACCGAAGTCGAAGTCGGGGGCGTAATATCAATCGGCAGGTCCGACTCTTTGGATTCGGAACCGAAGCTTTGTAAGATCCCCACTTTTAACCACCTTCTTTTTTACCATGTAGAAGCTGCCAGTGAGCCGTTGCGTGGAATCTGCGCTGAGCTCTGCGGAGAGCGCGGAGCTGACGTGGCTGGACCCGCGCGCGGCGCGCACGGACGCGGCGGCGCGCGCGCGGCTCGCGCGCAACCCGCCGCCCACCGACGCGGTCGTGTTCGTCGTCGGCGGCGGGAACTACATCGAGTACCACAACTTGCTCGACTTCGCTAAGGTTTGTATACATTAGTAGCCGACGGCCGGCTGACGTGGCTGGACCCGCGCGCGGCTCGTCGGCGGCGGTAACTACAACAGTGGTTCAACTCTTTCTGCGACGGATACCTTGTATCTAAAAGGCGACGGTTTCAAGCGGCGGCAGCTGTGCGACAGGACCGTAATAGAGACAGCCCTGCGTTCTTTTTCGGAAGAAAAAGATACATGAAATACATGATATAATAGATACATGGAATGTATGGTGCACTACTACCGCTGCCGTTGCTGTTCGAAACCGTGGCCGAGCCGATATCAAAGTTCGTATATCTCCATCTATGTCACTTGAGAATTATAAGTGAGATGGTGTTAATATATCTTGCTTACGCACGCATAAGTGGTGACGCGCAGGCAACACGCGTGTAAGTAAACACCGGATGACACAGAAACAGTATGCGCCACATAAGTCTGCGTCTGCTATGTTAGCTACTAGTAGCGTTGCAAGTGTCAGGAGGGTTCCCCTGGTTTTGTTTTTAAAGTTTGATTACGCACATTTACATTAATCCGAATAGCATAATTCTGATGCTCCAAATCATATCCACGCATAAAATATATGAGCATAAAATTATTTTCTCGAAAACGATTCTCGCAAATATAAATTTAAATCTAAAAGTACTGTACGTTGAGAAAAAAACCTTGTTATTCACAATTTTATTTTTTATCCTACTAATATTATAAATGCGAATTTATATTGTAATTGTTACTCAAACACGCTTAAACGGCTGAACCGATTTAAATGAAATTTTGCACGAAGATAGTTTATAGCCTGGATTAAAATATAGGATAGTTTTTATCCCGGGTCCACGCGGACGAAGTCGCGGGCGGAAGCTAGTTATACATATTTGTGATCACTCCAACCTAACAGATTTTCCTGGTGGCAGTTAGTTTTTGTTAAGGTCACAGTTCTTACCTAACCAACCATAACAAAATCCAGCTTCGCAGTTCTAACCTAACCTACTTTTCTGATAGCAGTTCGTTTTCGTTAAGGTCGCAATTCTAACCTAACCAGTTGCAGCTGCGTTAGAGCGGGATGGCATGATTTGGGTTTTTAAGCTGTCAAACATCGGGTCTATTATATAGAGGACCTTTTATAAGTACGTGTCGTAAGTACTATTATTCATTCTATGCTTGAGGGCAATTTCTGCAGACTCATGAAAACGGAAGTTGTAATGACAGAATATCTAAGTAATTACAACTGTTGCTCTTCTCAATTGCTAGGTCCGATGGCTTGACACTTTTGGTATTGTTGGCGTTCAAAGGGTTAAAAACGTAAACAATCCTTTGACGTAAATAACAAGTATATAAATATTTACAGCAACAAGCTACGGGCGGCACTGCCAGGAAGATAATTTACGGCGCGACGACCCTCCCCAACGCGTCGCAGTTCCTGAAGCAGCTCT
Source organism: Epinotia bilunana (assembly GCA_947049275.1). NCBI lineage: Eukaryota > Metazoa > Arthropoda > Insecta > Lepidoptera > Tortricidae > Epinotia > Epinotia bilunana. The sequence goes on from OX346253.1 coordinate 26,279,981, forward strand.
CTCTCCTGGGCGAGGAGATCCACTGAGCATTCCAAACGCTGCCAGTTCACATAAATTATGATATTGTATAAATAATAAATATTAATCGATAATTATTTATAAGAGTTCATTTCTAACTGTCCTTTCTTATCTGTGATGGAAGCTTGGTGATGCGTTCAATGAAACAATACTTCAACAAGTTGGCATTTTATTTACAATGACACTGAAAATATACCTAACATCTAATATCTACTAATAAATTTTTGATTGTTTTGAACAAGAAGTATAAAATCTAAATCACAAGATAGTAGTAATTTAATAGTTATCAGATCTTGACCCAAAATATATGCATCTTTCGCTATTTCTGTTTAAGAATGTTGAATTGAAATAAAAATAGATGTTTGCAGAACTTTCACAACCAATGGCGCTTCCTGCCGAGGGCCAGTTCTGTAAACCGTGTCGTTAACCTCCCTGTCCTTAAGGTATTGTGCTTAATCCATTACAAACTAAAATGTGTCAACTAAGAACATATTAATAATTATCGTAATAACCCTCGAAAAATAGCAAATATGATTACGATTACACTAAGCACTATGTTTAACGAACGAAGGATTATTTTAAGTGACGAGGAACTTGAACATCCACATTAACTGTTGCAGCAATATAAATGTATGATACACGGTGTAACAAGTAGGTACAAATATTAAGAATACAAATTCTCTCACTGATCATGATATGGATTTGGCACAATTAAATAAATAATAGATAAACAATTATACGTTTTCAAAGCATATATAGAGTTATTGCACGCCATTGCCAAACGATAACTCGTATAATAGTAGTATACAAATTAAGTGTTTCTATGCCTCCACTAGATATAAGCAAGTGAGTAAACTGCGTCTCGCAGTGGAGTCAGGTCGGGGCCGTCGGGTGCATGTGTAATTAATTACATATGCTAAAATGCATAACACTCGTGGCTCATATCAAGGACAACACCTAAGATGCACGCAGTCAGGAGCAAAAGCGAGTCAACGGCAAGTATTTAATCACGATAAGGATACGAGATAAAAAAAGATATATGATGGATACGGGACTAAGGATAGGATAGGGAGTACGCATACTCTTTTAGACCACAAGCAGCGGAAATTATCCTGTCCCTTTTAAAACTGATAGTAAATTTTGATTATATCAGAGTAGTTATTAGAAACAATAGAACTGTGTTCGATTTTTAGGCATTAAGTGCAAACACAAGATAAGGTAAACGTCCGAGTGCTCGACGCTGTACTAATATATGGCATGGCCACTCTATGTCTAAGGAATATGGGTTAAATTCGAACTTAGAGGATTTTTCTTCAGTCGAATTTAAGCCATTTCACTTACATAAGCAAAAAAGGGAAAGGAGATGATAACTTACATTTCAAATATGTTTTCTTATATCAAAGTAACAATAAATCATTGTATACAAACGAACCTTTGTAAAATTATACACATATTATACTTACTTTTAAAACATTGTGCGTAGTAATATTATGAAAATAATTCGGATTGACTTAATACAGAATCAAAATATAACAAAAGATTATATAATTAACACAATTCATATGGCACTGTGGGATTTTTCTACCAATATTTTTTTTAATCAATATCTTAAAATCTCACCAGTTGAATTCATATTTAAAGTCAATAAATAAAACTGATTTTATCGCGAGTATGTGATTTAGAAGCCTGCAACTGCAATTGGCTCGAAACGTCGGGTTGTATTATAAAATGTACTCGATAAAATAGTTTTATTCAATGAGTAATATTCGCGGAAACTGACGACAATATTATGACGTCAACTTATTGAAATTATTTGTAAACAAAAAATATGGCCACATACGAACAACATATTCTTCATAGACGCCTAGCAATGAGACCCCCGGGGCTTCCGAGGCATCCGAGTTTACCCTTTAGCAGTTTATCCAACAATAGAACAAACGTTCATGCCACAGTACAGCCTGCTTAAATATTCACTCTAAGGAATGCATGTGCTTTTGGGTCAACATATTTTGTAATAAAGATTACTGATGTCGGACTGATGGCCACAATATTTCTCTTGCTAAAATGCAATCAAATAAGACTGGTGACGTATGTATAAGTAACGGTTTTTTTTCTTCAGATTATGCATTATTCGTTATCAGACTCAGTGAGAAATAATAGCAATAAGAATAAATTAATGGCACGTAAATTAGTGAACAAAAATGTCTCCATGTAAATGCAACAGAAATGAGCCTCTTCAAACATGATACATGAGTGACAGTGACACCCCTGGTTACATGATAATAAAATACCAAATAGAGATAGAACAGTTTAAATTACACAGATTATTAAGGCGCATTTACAGATACCTTTAAGATTATTTATCGAACATCTCTACTCTTATATACTAAGGACCTTTAAAGCAGTGCAATGCTTCACAACAATAAGCTGTAATTATTATGATAAGTTCAAAAGCATTACTTATAAACATCATATAGCTCCTTTAAATTTATTATACGATTCCAGATCAAAAGCTCCACATTATAAATGAAAGTTAACAATAGGTTTATCGCCAACTAGTGGTCCGTTTAACGAAGCTACAAGTTACATTCTACGAGGCCAATGGCCAGTCGTTATTGTAAAATTGTAACTTGCAGCTTGAAACGTGCCACAGATAGTGACCCTTAAATATATATCGCCTCAGAAGAGGCCAAAATCACCCACAATAAGTAAAAAAATGCCAGCCATTAACGGACCACGATAGATCTATAAAATGTAGTTCTGGGTCAATCAACTTTTCCTTGTTGTTATTCTGTCTCGGAAAGCCGAGAGAAGTGACAGGGAGATGAGATGCCCCACGACGGAATGGATTTATCAATATAACGAAAAGAGTTGATTAGCCCAGTTACGCGTGACAAACTTGGTTTATAACACGACCGACAAAGCAATTTTATTGCGTTTACATGTCAAATAAATTTGTCGTGGACATAGTTGTATTGTACCGCATACTAAAGTGCCTTTAGATTTCGCGCGATGTATAAATATAAAAATGAATTTGTGGTTACGAGTTAACATTAATTTACATTCCATCTAGCTTTTTTCTACTACTCTTACACGCCGAAAATACGATACGCTTAAGTATTTCATGCATTATATAACGGCATGCAATGCATACAATAAGGATGTATCTACATTTTAAGATATCTACAGAACCTCAAAATGAAGCCACTAATAATTTCGATGAACAGGACCAACAGGGTACTATACGACACACGTTAAAAGAGCTCTGCGCGCCATATTAAACGTATGGCCGCCAGAGCTCCTTTTACGTGTGTCGACCCGTACCTAAACAACACTTATGTTAAGGTTATTTTGTGATTATCATACAAGGGATATAATCGCAATGTTTCAAACATGAAAACAATATACCAATGTACACATATTCATGTTACAGAATGTGTTCACTTTTCTGTAAATATTAAGTACAATTCCCACCGACTGAGCCAGATAGGAGCATTATTTTGACTTCTAGATGCCAAAGGAATTTGAAGCTTGCAGTAAGTAAGTACATTACATATTAACTGGACTGGGCCGTGCCGGGTCGGCTGTGAACGCATCGCAGATTCCATTAAAATATGAAATGAAACTACTGTCATATCAATACTTACTTTGGCGTCGGTGGGAATTACGGAACACGTTATGTGCTTATGAAAATCTAAAGAGTAGCAAAAATCTCACATTACCAACACAGTACAGCGGCGCTACCACGAAGATCAAAACTCGAAGTTCGTATACATGCATCCTTGTCACTCGAGTAATGTGAGTGCGATAGAGATGGAAATACCCGAACTTCGACTTTCGGAGTTCGTGGTTATAGCTCAAGTGCAGGATTGAGCCACTGAAAAAAGTATTAACAACGCCAGTCTTTATCGAGTGTCCCCTATTGGCCTTGAAACCCGCAGCGATACTCTTCGCCTCGCATAGCTTCGCCACTCGTAAAATGTGAAACTCGCCTGTCTAGGTCCCCTATACAAAGGTCCACAATAAGTCCCACTTTTAGTGCTAGATAGGACTAGTAAGGCTATAAGTCTCAACAGCGTAATTGAAAAGCGTACGTAAATGCAGAACTATCATTCGAAGTAATGTAGGTATAGTTAAGATTTTCTGAACTGGACTGATCTTCTTATCTTCAGAACAATAGCATTCAATTCTAACAATACGACTGTGTGGTCGGACGCGTGCCATTTTGTGCAAGAAAAGGGTTAGCGCCACATAAAATGTTAATTGTATAATGAACTCTATCGTCTTATTCAATAAATTCAAAATGGACTAAAAGATTTAAAAACCCGCTCCCAGCGAGCCAGGTACAAGGCGCTGTGTGTGGTATTTTATCTCGTAGCTAATTTGGAATCTAATGTATAAGAAAGTAGAGTTCATTATTCAATGAAAATTTTACGTGGCGGTAACATTTTTTTACAAAGGAAAAAAGGTAAACAAAGGCTATTCATGAGCTCAGTACAATGGCCATTCATGAGCTCAGTTCAAATAATTTAAACTGCATAGTTTAAATTATTTGAACTGAGTAGTACATAGTATAAATATGTTCTTATACGAGTATTCGTATAAGTACATATTTAGACTATGCCGTCTCTACTTCTCAGTCATTACTAAATGTGTACTTGTGTTGCACATGTCTATTCCATTTTAGTGACATGTGTGGCAACAGTACGCGCAAACCGGTGAAATAGCTCTGAATGTCTGTCATGCCTAAATGTTTGCTATCAAAACACGTATGATTTTAAATGATACCTAAGTAATGTTGGCGAATGTATATCGGATATGTAAAACATATACTGCCAAGTTAGTACGTTAATTTATATAATATATCGCAGACCTACCTAACTCTGAAATCCTTTCTATCAAGAATATGTGACGCAAACTTTCCACCACAGTCTCTGTAACCTTATAAAGTTTTTATGCGGCTGTATAAATAAATATTCATATGCTACCTACACAATTAGGAATGATTTATAGATATAACGCAAACAAGAAGGGTGCAGCCTGCACATATTGATCGTTGAAAATTATAATGGTGTTGAAAATGAAAGCACGGACGGAAATTAGTTATATTTTTTGTGGACGCTACATCGCAATGAAACAGGTACCCCTACGCCAAAGATCTATAAAACACTTTTATAATAAGTACACTCGAATTTGTGAACACATACATAATTCATTTTAAAATGCATATTAATTATTTTACTTGTACAATACTGAAAATTGGAATGTTATCGTATTTTTTAATTTAGAATAAAACCATATATAATATATTGATGTTTATAAATCCTAATCGGAATGTCAAAACCTTTGATATGATGATATCCATAACCTCATTCTAATAGATACAGTAAATATGTCAGCTGATAATACAAAGTGGAATTCCTACAACACATGTATATACATGCGTGAATTTACGTCATATTATATTAGCAATAACACGGCTGATTATGAGATTCTTATTTAGAAAGAAAAGAGAGCAGAAAAACGTAATCGTAAGTAAATAATTGGACGTCTATTAATTACCCGAGGCATTTTTTTTATTATAATATGCTTAATTACGTTGGAGTTGTGTTAAAAACATTATTTAGCCAGTAGTGTGTATACAATCGTGTTTTGTTTTGTATCTATCTAAATTTCTTGCGGAAAAATAATTACGTGTGATACGTACGGGATATTAATCGAGATGTGATTATATGAGATTCAGGTCGTCCCCCTCCCTCCCCAAAACGTCTCATTTCATTAATAGACGCCCTTTATGTATAGCATTCGAGAATTGAAATATGCGTCATTTCATTAATAGACGCCCCTTAAATATAGCATACGAGAATTGAAATATGCGTCAGAAATGTCAAAATATTTCAGCCTTGCAAAAAGAACGCGCTTAAGCATGCCAAAGCTTCTAAACAAAACTAACAGCATAAGCACGGTTCTTGTCGCCAGTCCGTAAGCAAGATTCCGTTCAATTTTACTACTTGAAATAAATTTACACTAGGCCCATTCTTATGATAACATATGAAATGCCCTTTATATATTATATGGGATTACTACCAACTATTTAGTCACGGTTACAGACTATTATAAGAACATTAAATTCAACAATGCAGTATTTGTATAACAATCGCTAATACATGTATATGATATAGGTATTTAGGTATATTTTGAAAATGATAAAATATAAAAAGGATTTAAGTTTAGAATCATAAAACTTACTCTAGAGATAGCATAGAAGAGTCGGGTAGGTGACTGTTGAAACTTAAATGTTACGTTTGATGCTAATTGATACGAGACATTTGTAAATAGCCGTGATGGAAACTTCAGGTGACAACGATTGAGGCTAGCTACACTGAGTTTATAGCCGAATAAGGAATTTCACCATTGAATTACCATAAAAAAATATATATGATGCCCAGCTCTCATAGCATTATCCATTTAAAAAAAATTACAACCGAATCGTCCAGTTCAATCTTTCTGTGATCTGGTTTCAGGTTCAAACAATAAAATATCAAGCTTGCAACATCTTATTTTCAAAATATCAACCCTGCCCGACATACCTACACTTAAATACAAAACAACTATCAAGAAGAATCGAAATACCAAATCAATATCTAAACAGCCACCAAACCGTATCTACAATTATAAATATTTTGTCATTTTATATCAATTACCTCTAATCAATTTTGCAACAGACCTTATGATTATTCAGTGATTATCACCTTACCTAAGCAATTTAATCAGTATCTTTAAAGAGAACATCATTTTATGTTTAACTACTTATTCGGTTAACTAACAGTAGATTCAAGGAAGTTGTCAAACCATTTTTTTTATTTTGGCAGTTTAAATTCTATTATAGTCATTCAGGACTTCCAATTCAATTTGTCAATCAAATACAATACTTTATAAACAATTCCTTGTTTTATACTAAGTATACGGAATTAAAATAAGACATCTATATTATAAGTTTAAAGAAATTACATGAACAAATTTATAATATAATCAGATCCATTAAGAAACTAAGCATCTATGTTTTATTGAATATAAGATTTTTTAAAAGTTTTTAATATTTTCAAAGCAGATAAGATACAATGACTAGCCGAAACATGTCTTATAACAGTTCGTTGATCATTATCAAAATATGCTAAAGATCCATTCCAGCATCGAGACAACCAGTTAAATGTACTCGTAGATCCACAAGTAACATTATAAATGTAGTGATGACACAGATCTTTCGACTTGTCTGCCGCCAACTGGTTTGACAATGAATTTCAATGAATGTAACAGGCTTATCAATTTGAATAAGCATGATGGAGTTACTTGGTGCTTGTTAACACCAACCGAATTAAATAAGAATGAAATAAATCTTAAGTACCTTTGTCAGTAGGGTTATGGAATTGCCGTGTCATGGGGGGAGCAGCTATTGCTTGTGCTGGGCGCTAGAGTTGGTGCTGCGACTGGAGCCGCTGCTACTTAGCGCCATCTTCTGCATTTGCCGGATCACAGTAGTGGCGTGGTATGCCTGTTTCCAGCGGGATTTGGCAAAGTTCTTCTTAAGCTGTTCAGATACAGTGCCGTGGATATTCTTGCTGCTGGCTTCATTACCAGAAATCCACGGGTGACCCAGTGCCTGCCTGTAAAGCAAATAAATAACAAATTAAATAACTTCATAGTGCTTGGGCATGTGCTTCAATACTCTAGTCAATCATTTACATACAAGTTATTATACTACCGTTTCGGCTATCATAAAACCCGTATAAGAAATTATTATTACATTTGGCGACGAGATATGCTCGGTATCTCAGCTATCTTTACATAAATACATATATGACATGACCTAAAGACTGACTCATAACAAAGAGATGAAACTACTGTTGCTAGAATGTTTCAATTTGCACAGCCGGATATTACCTGTATATACCCAACGAGGCTAGGGATGCAGTAAGGGGAGATTATAAGAAATATATATATATGGCAATCATGTGTCTTGAAGAGAGATATTGATTCGGTAGGATACATATGCACAAAGATCAATTACAATGTTTTTGTGGTGAGAAAATCCAGTTTCATGTAAGTACGGTTGAATTTTCTCTAATTGCCATTAGAATTTTACCTGGCAAAAAAGGCCACTCAACACGTTATCCGTTATTACTAATCCGTAGTTTATAAATAAAAAGGTAGTAACTGTTAACAAAAGTTCACACGTAAAACGTCTTTATTTTTGAGGTGAGAAGGTCCAAATTAAAACACACACCATAGAGGTACTCATCGTCTTGTTTTTATTCAGCCACTAGAGTTTCATCCACAGTTATAAAATACAAAACAAAATGATCGAAAACGATAACCTGTTTTAATTTCGATCTTTTTGTCTTTAAGCTAATTCGTGTTGTTTACAAATATCAGGGACTGAATGTGGTATCGCAATTCGGGGTTTTAACGGTACTTAATAAAGGTATTGCAAGGTATACCGTTTTAAACCGTACCTTTACTCATAACCTTGAAGAAAAGTACCGATTAAAGGTATACTTGGGGAAAGGGATACTTGCAACATTACTCTGCCTACTCTACCTATCCAAAGCATACAGTAATAATTTTAAAAGAAAGGTATTTGATCAAAACGATATCGCGACTATTTTGCTACAGCTTCAAAGTATACCGTTATCATTTTAAAATAAAGGTACTCGAACAAAACGCTATTGAACTGTTTTGCTACTGCTTCAAAGTATATCGTTTTCATTTTAAAATAAAGGTACTCGAACAAAACGATATTAAATTATTATGCTACTGCTTCAAAGTATACCGTTATATATTAAACTATCATGCTACTGCTACAAAGTAAACGATACCCTAACTTTTACGTTACCGATTTAAAGTATACTGTAATTATTACGATATCGGATAACGGTACCGTAATTTAAGGGTATAGGAGGTACATAGTTGATGTAGTTCAACAAGGTAAAAATAATTTGCAGTAACGAGATGTACACTAAATTAGCATTTGGATAGGAATGATCAGTGTCTTGCAACTTTTTTTGGATAAACCCGAAAGTTTTAGCGAGTAAACTATTGATAAACCAGTCGTCGAATTCCAAAGTAATATTAAGTTATTTAAGTTTTATGCGTTTACGATAACGTCGAAATTTCAACAAAAAATGGAAGCTATTACGCACGTCCAAGTCTCCTTTGTTTGTTTTGTTCGCCGCCTATACAGACAAACATACATAACAATATATACTTATTTTAAAACATAACAAAAACACACTACTGCGACTCCTGTTACGCAACTTCGTGGTCGCAGGTAACCGACCGCGAGACCGCCGGAACTTGACTCCCTTCGCCCAAAATTCTTCCTTAGTACAGGTCTTATTTATCAAAACATTTATTATTCCGGTTTTATAAAAGATAATAACGGTATGCCACTTATTTCGATATCACCATCACGAGTACCCTTAAAAAATATAGCCATACCGAAATAACGATCCCGAAATGGTATGTACTCGTATCATAGCGATACCGAAATATTATGTGATGTCGAAATAAGTTGGCGTTTTTGCTATCGATTAGTAAGATAATATACCTCAATGTAATGGTATCGAAACGTTGTGATATTGAAATTAGTTACCTCATTGCCTATCAATTAGTATACCATACCTCAATATAACGGTATCGAATCGATGTGATATCGAAATAAGTAGCCTCACTTCATACCGATTAGTATGCTATACCTCAATATAACGGTATCGAAACGATGTGATATCGAAATAAGTAACCTCGATGTCTACCGTTAGTTTGCAATACCACAATATAAAAATACTGAAATTATGTGTCTTATTAGTTGTTCTACCATACTTAAGGGTACATACAGGGGACATGACGTCATAACGGAATAAAAATTGTAGCGCTATTAAGGGGCTATTCAGTCCCTGGCAAATACTACCATAAAAACGAAAAAGTTTGCACTTAAAATGAGAACCTATAGGCTTCGTTTGCGGTAAATTCCTAATACGAATCAAACATCAAAAGGCTATAATTTGTTAAGGAAGGTGAAATTAAAGTTATAAAACAATTTATAGAAAATTACACATTTGGACTTTAGTCATGAATCATGATTAACATACAGGATTTTGAAAGCACAATGCAAAGACTCTTGGGGATGGTAGATGAGGCAATTAAGGACATTTTACATTTATGGAGTTTGCCAGTATTCGAGATATACGTCCAGACAATGAATTGATGGGGTTACATAGCACTTAAGGCAAATGGCCTCTAAGGCTTCTTTCGCATAGTTAGTATACATACTTTTGGGCAATTTTCAACAAAACAGTGTGTATATCACAAAAGCCGTGGAGGCTAATTGCCCCAGCTGCTACTCTATACATAACCACTTTGTGCTTTATTTATTTACTAAATATTGGATATTTCCTGTAGAATTCCAATAGTTTTTGAGTCGTGGAAGTTTCCTAATGTGCAGCATGTGCCCAAAAAGGGTAGTCGTGCTAACCCATCCAACTACGGGCATATCGTGATCACCTCATTACCCTGTGAGATAAGAGCGTGTAACAAGCTCCTGGCGTATCTTTAAGGTAACGATCTGCTTGGTGACCGGCAGAACACGGATTTCGCCGACTGGGGACCTTATTTATGCCACCCACCTTTGGGGCAAAGCTATGGAAAGACACGTTGAGGCAATCGCCATATATCTTGACATTTTCGAGGCTTGTTGATAGGGTTTGGCACGACAGGCTTACCGGTTATGTGATCTCCTCTGGTCTGCGCTCTTGGATCGCCGATTTCCTGAGACACCGACTTATTCGAGTTGTCGTTAACGAGAGCTCGACTGATCTTTTGGCTATTAAAGCCGGAAAGCCGGTTAAGGTTCTATCCGCGACTCTTTTGCTGCTGCATATTAACTATCTAGACCAGATTTAGTGAAAACCAATCCCTGATGGAGGCCATGTTGGGTGGAGCGTACTTGGCCCTGGAGAGCATGGCCGATTGGGGCCAATCCAATCAAAACACATGTGTGCCTCTTTTCCTGAATGTCCTCCTGTTTTCCAGAATGTATCCGTATCAGTAACAGATCATCTAGAGCTCCTAGGTATAAGTTACCTCCCGTTCGCTCCCTTCATCTGTATTTCCTGACAATTAGAGTGAATACACAGCTCACTGGATCAGTAATAACTGATCCAGTGAGCTCTGTCGTCGCTTATTATCAGTTGAGACTAGGGTTAATAACTGCTCAGTGAAGAATTTATGAAAAATGTAAAGAGCTAGTCAGACTCGCGATCAGAGGGTTCCAAACAAAGTTGTATGTAAGTATATAGCTCATCCATCACACAGAGATCATCATTCATCACAGGAAGAAGTTTTGACGACTTTCCGAATAATTGACGGAAAATTTAACTTTTAGTGCCATAAATCCGCTGTTGGGCGCTTGGCTCGAAGGCTCTTTTCTCCCCTTCCCATGTTATCGAGTGTTTCGATGTTATATGTTCGAGCGTAGCGCTACGAAATTGTTGGCAGTAAATGTGTTAACATAGGCCGTGGAGTCGTGGTAACTTTACAGATGTCGTCACATTTACCCCCTTATTCATAAAACTTAAAATGCCTCTGCTAAATAAAATGTGTTTTGTCCCTTTCTTACGAACACAATGGTCAAGTAGGGTTCCCAGATGGTCGGGATTTGGCGCTTTTCTCTCGAATTTTTATATAGCCTCCCGACTCCCGACAAAGTAAAAAATCTCCCGAAAAAACAACTTCATTATATAAAACAAAAAATTGCATATTTTGAAAGAGTATTCAGTTTACTGAATCGCCAAGTCGAGCGCGAAGCAAACACTGTCGAACCATCCTTTACTGGAACCATTTCGCCGCATTTTCATGCCCCTATTTGAGAACCTCTGGATTAGACCAGAACGCAGAAATTTTCGTCATCCAGTAAGCTATAATCACATACTTAAAATCCAAAATTTCAAGTCTGCAGGTCATTTAGTTCTGAAGTTAAGCGAAAGCAAAGTTTCGCATTTATGACACTCACTCACTCACTCACTCACTCACTCATGATCATCAAAATAGAACTAGTACTTCTCATAAACTCAGAGAGCTGAAATTTGATACGGAGTTAGGATTTAATGGCCACATAAAGGGAAAACTATAAAAACTAGGATAATCGAAGATCTGGAGTACCTAGTGACCCTGATTAGAAAACACAAGAGCCCAACTAAACTATTAGAGATATATATATACCGCCTTTACAAAAAATATTCAACTTGGTGGGCCGCTTCATTTGATGTCAAAAATCGAAGGTCTGAAGTATCATCCCATATAAACATATAGGATTACAAAGTTATATTTGCAGTAAATGGGACAAAAAATAAAGAATGGGATATTGACACAGTAACCTACAAAAATAAGTGAGATCCCATAAAAAACATTCCATGTAAAAAAGAGGCCAAGTCTCGAAACTCTTCCACCGCAAAAAGTTGTGAGATATTTAGTAGTACCAAGTCTCAGGCATTCTTATTATTCTTTATTTGCTAGCTAAATAAAATTTAGTGACTTGGTAATCAAAAATCCATAAATGCAGTAAAGTTGTGTGATTGCCAAGTTGCTGAATTTTATTGAGCTAGCAAATAAAGAATAGTAAGAATGCCTGAGACTTAGTACTACTAAATATCTGACAACTTTTTGCGGTGGAAGAGTTTCGAGACTTGGCCTCTTTTTTACATGGAATGTTTTTTATGGGTAACCTTTACACAAATGACAGAAACCGAATGAGTATGGACCTTAAGTTTCAAGTCGTCTTTAAACTGCGAAAAAGGTCAAAAAATGCTAAAAGCTGTTAAAAGTAATAATAAATACGTGGCAAACCAAAAATTTTGTTTTTTAATTGTTTTATCATATGGGTAATGAGAACCATTTTATGTTAGTTTTTGTATGTAACAATAATTTTCAATGTTGTTGATTTTAATATTTTTAATACAGTTCCTTTAATTTTATTTTAATTTTATTTCTCCCGACCAGTCCCATAATCCCGAAAAAAAATTTTTTTCTCCCGGGTCATTCGATCTGGCAAGCCTCATGACATATAAGGACGAATTTTTAACCATTTTAGTTAAAACAGGCTTGTAGGACGTTTATGAATACGGCCGTTAGTTAATACTGGCGCTGTTAAATACAATCAACAACGTTAGGTACCTATTTACGCGGTTAATTCCAATTGACACCATAGGCTATGGACGCTCTTAAATACAATTAACAACGCAGCCTATGGTCGCTCTTTAACACAATAGACACAATAGACAGCATAGTCTATGGACGCTCTTAAATACAATTGACAACGCAGCCTATGGTCGCTCTTAAACACAATAGACACAATAGACACCATAGTCTATGGACGCTCTTAAATACAATTGACAACGCAGCCTATGGTCGCTCTTAAACACAATAGACACAATAGACACCATAGTCTATGGACGCTCTTAAATACAATTGACAACGCAGCCTATGGTCGCTCTTAAACACAATAGACACAATAGACACCATAGTCTATGGTCGCTCTTAAACACAATAGATACCATAGTCTATGGAACATTCTTAAATGCAATGGAAAGCGTAGGCTATGCGACGCTCTTAAATACAATCCAATTGATGCCAGTTTTCGTTTTTACCAGCAAACCATATTCTTAAGAATATTGAGATATGTTAACTTTGCAACCTAAAACAATAACTTGCGTTCTACAGAACTTGGAACCGATTTAAATCTCAATCATTTTGTCGGCCAGGTCGACAACCAGGCATATTATTTTATTGAATTGAACTTGGCTCCCACTCTCACATTAATGTTTTTGATAGATATGGGTTTCCTGACTGTTACCTACATTGCAATATCTAGGCCTGCGTAAACAACTAACCGACAAAGGGTCCGTCAGCATTAGCTCAGTTTTATTGAGTGCCACATGATATTACTAATTAGCAAAACAATTTACCAGGCATATAAGAGCCATAATTTATTTTAAAAACAAAGTTTTAACCAACTGCAATTCAGTACTCCGCCATGCCACATTTTATTTCCACTTTACCACATGAACATTGATTATTACCAGTGATCGTAACTTTTGTAGCATTTTTGGTGCAGCGTAGTGTTGTTAACGGAATTTTCAAAACGCGACCTTTCAGCCGTCCTTGACGCCTCACTATTCGTGGGTCATATAACCACTTAAAATCTAGCCAATTATAATCCCATAACGGGTCCCAACAGAATTGGTATAGACAATATCAATCAAAATTGGTTAATATTAACGTTATTAATATGCAATGAATGTGTGGACACTTGGGCAAAACAGTCAATTGAGACCGGCACACAACTCCACAACAAAGTTTATTCTTCAGATGACCTGTGCTCAAACCAGCTTGACTGACTCATGGCAAAACTTGTGGGATACATCCAAACTACATACAGGACGCTATTACGGTGGCATTCAACCCTTGATTTGCTGCAAAACATGGTTTTTTAAGTTCCGGAGTGCCCCCAAGTGGGCTACATCAACCATCTGCCGCCTATGACTCGATCATAACTGCACTCCGGTGTTCCTCGCCAAGATCAGGGTGCGGGATAACTCTTTGTGTGAATGTGGGCTCGATGAAGGTTCGTTGGACCACATATTTTTCAACTGTCCTAGGTTCAGTTACTCAATGTACGACGACGTATTACCAAAGAAAATCCCACGTCCTATAAATTTCTACTCGCTTCTTTGTTCAATGGACTTTCCCATAACTGCTATTCTTTTGAAATTTATTCAAGTACACAACATTAGACTTTAAAACATACTCCACTGTGCATGTAATTTCTTCTATTCAACATTTTAATATATTTCAAATGTTATATGATACATTTTTCCACTATATCCGTCATCTTGGCATGATTAACACTCTGTCATCCAATTTCCCGCTCTTTTTTCATAACGTTTGTAAATGTCATCTGATTGTCTGTGATGTCCATAAATTTTATTTGTTTTAGGTTTCCTAACATTCTCCTCGAGTGTAAATATGTCAAAAAACTGATATTGGCAAATCCACCTTGCTAAAACAGCAAGGTGGATTTGGGATAAAAGCCATAATTTAAAAAAAAACGCTAATTAAGCATTAGGATTGAAATTATTTATACCAATTCCGGTAACAACACTACGCTGCACCAAAAATGCTACAAAAGGTATGATCACTGATTATTACAGAAAAAGACCGAATCGCTGTATGTCGACCGATAATATTTAAGGAGTTCCAAAGGTGACTCTGAGACCTTTGGCACCTCATTAGTTGCCATTTCAGCGGAATCATATGAGAATCTATGACATACTTTTACAGTTTTCAGTACATCATTGGGGAGTTCCAGGAAACATTTGTGGTCTTCATCATCAGTTTCACTTCACCACATTTGTGATTTCCGGGTGTAAATACACATATAAATGTTATAATAGAAAATATCAAAATTACTACATGCATGCCTAATATATTTCAGGAGTTCCTTCAATTCCTCGTGGATCCCATCATCCAACTGGATTTTTGAAAAGAATGGGACCAATCTTGAAGCATATAGGTACTTCCAAACAAAAAATGTATTGTACGAATCCATACTAATATTGTAAATGCGAAAGTGTGTCTGTTACCTCTTCACGCTTAAACTGCTGAACCAATTGAAATGAAATTCGGTATAGAGATAGTTTGAATCCCGGGGAAGGACATAGGATAGTTTTTATCCCGGAAATCATCCCCTGAGTGGGTGAAATGGGGAATGAAAGTTTGTATCAAAATACAACTTAATTGAAAACCTGTTTTTGAAGTCTGTAAAAAATTACCCCCAATGACGACATTTGTTTAAAGCGTATTTGCGTACAATTTAAATGCTTATATCTCTAAATGGCTTTAACTGTCAGCTATGGGAGGTAGAGGTTTCTATGGGAGAGTGATAATTAGGACTAAGCAAGCTATACCCTATTCCATATAAAATTAGAAAAATCGTATGATAATCGGACATGCGGTTTCAAGGGAAACCCTTTTGGAATGCAACAGCATTATTGTTGTTATGTGTGTAAAGCATTACACAAATTATTTTCTTTGCAACTGAAGAATTCAAAGTGTATTTTATCCCAAAAAAAATGGATTTTGCAGTTACAAATAGAGCATATAAGATGGAACATTTTTTGAGTTAGTACAGGCCTAAACTAAACCACTATCATTTTGACGCGAAATGACGCTTATCTATGGTACCCTCCTGTGGAGGTCTAGCTAGGGCTGTACATCATATCACACACATTGATGTTTCATATATATATATTTTTTTAAATTTATATGTTCCGTTGTACTTTGTAACAACATAATGTCATTGTTCACACACCTACACGAATTTCATACAACATTTTGCTAACATGACGAAAGAAGTAATCCCATTGCAAAATATGAACTGTTTTTTCAAAACTTAATTATTATCATAACATATTAATATTTCGAAAATGAGGATTTGATAATAACCTTAGAAACTGACATGAATATAATTTTGGATGTTGGTGTGGTCCGTCATAAACCCTATCACACTCTATGATTGTCTATTGCCAAAAAATTACAGCTAACATTATCATTTAGGCAGTGGACCTTCTGTAACCTACTACTATTAATATTATTCTGTATATGCCTTTGGTCGGAAGAGGCCTTTGTCAGAGGGCAAGTTGAGGTTGTCAATGGAGACAAGTGAAGTAAAAGCAGTAAATAATAAGTTTTTTAAGTAGTATAAGTTTTGGCAAGTTGTAAACCTCAGCAATAAAGGCTATTTTTATTTAATTTTTATTATTCTGTTGTCAGTATCACAAATATCTTATTGTAATCAATATTGAAATGAATATCTTCTAGCCGCCTACCATACAAGAAAAAAATTCAATCAAAATAAAACCAACTACAAAATCAACAGAAATTAAAAAGGAGACCATGTTCTAATTTTCTTAAATGGAGATGGAGAGATGAAGAGGGTGTTTTTACAAGGCAATCGGGTGGCAGATAAAAAAAATTAATAAAATTCCTGGTTGTACCCTATAGAAGCCCAGGGTCCGCTTTTAACACTTAATCCCAAGATTTGGCATAGACGCTAGTTTTTTGAAAGTGAAATGGTAAAGACTCACCTGCAAGTATATCTTTTGTCCACATCCACACACATCAAATGCCTTATGAAGTCCTTGGCTGATTCACTAATGTCATCCCAGTAAGGAGAATCAAACTCAAAGTCTCCTTTCAATATCTGGGCAAACAAATTTTCATCTTTCTCATCATAGAATGGTGGGTACCCACAAAGTAAGATGTAAGATATGACTCCTATACTCCACACATCCACAGCTTTGCCGTACGGCTTCTGGGCGAGTACTTCAGGGGCTACGTAGCCTGGGGTCCCACAAGCTGTCGCCATGATGCCCGAATCCTCAATTTTAGAGAGACCAAAGTCACTGATCATAATTTTACTGTCTTCATCGGCACTGTAGTAGAGCAGGTTCTCGGGCTTGAGGTCGCGGTGCACGACGCCCTGCGAGTGCATGTAGTCGACGGCTTCGAGCACCTGCCGCATCAGGTTGGACGCATCCTTCTCCGTGTACGAGCCCTTCTCCACGATGCGGTCGAACAACTCCCCGCCTGTCACCAGCTCCATCACAAGATACACTTTGCTTTTATCCTCGTAAGTCTCCAACAGCTGGACGATGTTCGGGTGCGAAAACATCTTTTTCTCTTCTCCTTCGCCCTTCCCTTGTTCACTAAATCTCTTCAACACTCTAATTTCGTTTTCTAATGAATCTTCTTTCCCTTTAAGAGCTTTTTTATCGATAATTTTACACGCGAACAACTGCCCGTTATCTTTGCTTTCTATCAAACGCACCTCGGAAAACGCTCCGGTCCCCAACAAATCTTTAACTACATACTTGTCTTCGATAGACGGTTGCTTTTCGGAGTCTCGGCTCTCCTTTTTTGATTTCCTGCCGAAATCTTTTTTCCCAAATAGAGGCATCTTTGTGCCCCTCTATCCCGGATAGGAGTTGACTACTATCTTAAAAATCTACGTACCTACGTAGATATATTGCAGTCCACACATATATCGAGACTGCTCTCTTGCTTTGCTTGCTTCACGAATGCGCAGGCCATTCAAGGTCAAGCAATTTGTCAAAGTCGCTGCGTTTCGTGTTCTTAAAATTTCCTTAATCAATTTGAAGACTCGATTATTTTTTTAATGTTAGTTTGATTGTGTATTGAAACATCATGAAAATCACGCACAAGTTTATTACCACAGTCAATGCAATCGTAGCATGGTTTTATTTTCTTGAAAGAATGCATGTACCAATTATGGCATAATTTTTTGCTTTACTCTTTTTTGTATTTTGTCGTATATTATTTGTAAGTCAATTGTAGACAAATTATATAGATATAACAAAACGCAAACTTTTTCTGGTTGGCAATATTTTTAGTTTACTAGAGTAGAGTTGCCTGTTTGATTAAGCAGAGGGGCTACCGGGAAACGAAAACGAACTTCGTTAGTGTATCTCCCTCTCTATCGCTCGAACGAGGAAGTGCGACAGAGACGAAGATACACAAACGAAGTTCGTTTTCGTTTCCCGGTAGGCCCTCAGCTCGGAACGGAACCTTATTCCGAGCTCGGAACCATCCCGATGGCTGAGTGGCTACCACAAAACGAAAACGAACTTCTTTCGTGTATCTCCATCTTTGTCGCTAGCAAGTGCAGCATAGAGAGATACACGATCGAAATTCGTTTTCGTTTCGCGGTAGGGCCTCTGAGGGCCTACCGTGAAACGACGTCTCTGTCGCACTTGCTAATTCGAGCGATAAGTAGATAGGAAGATACACGAACGAAGTTCGTTGTCGTTTCGCGGTAGCCTCTCAGAGAGGGACATACTCGAAGTTCGTTTTCACTTCGCGGTGGCCCCTCAGAGGTTTATAACAAGCTATTGTAAAGTAAAGTTTATACAGGGGCGGAGGCAGGTCCAGGGGCAAGGAAAATTTGCGACCGGTCGCTACTTGCGCTGGGTCTGTCTCTATGGTAGCGGCCTGTCCGGCGGCTAACATGGTAGATGGCCTCGGGGGGAGCTCACAGTTGCTAAGATCCTCGAGGCAAAACTGATTGGGTTCCTTCACGAGGTTACCGCCTGTTAGCTGCCTGGTTCTACCGTTAGAAACAGGCAGAACGGAAACAATCAGTTGAGCCTATACTTGTATATCCCAACCCATCCTATCCCGTTAATCCCGTCTATTCAGCCGTAAGCGATGACGTGGCATGTCGCAGCGGGCTTTCCATCCACAAAGAAGGATGGTTAGCGGTAAAATGCCACCCGCGTGTTTGTGCCGTGCGCGGGGACCCGTACGGGTGGAGAGGGAGATCCTGGAAGCTGAGTCGACCAGCGGTCGGGATAGTTACTGCTGGGAGACAACACTCTTCTTTGGCTCAGGATTCACCTCACACGGGCGGTCATGGCCTAGCCAGCCATGATCAATCGGCTGTCGTGTCCAGTCTGATGGCCACGGGCGAGTGTCCTGGGGTATGGGGTCTGTAGTCGGCGGAGCACGGGTTACGAGTCGTCTGAGGAGATGACGAGTAGCTCGGCACCGTGCGGACTCACAGACAACATACTCTCGGGGCGCTATGTCAGTTTGGTAGCCCTGATGCGCTAACGCATCCCCAGGGTGTGGGCTCCGTGGTGGGTGGGGAGCCAAACTGATGAAGCAAGGTCAAAGGTCACATGGATACCATAAAACCCGAGACGACGGTAGGAGGGAAAGCCGTACCCGCAAGGGATGAGGCCAAGGCGCATAGCGCAAATGCTGTACCGGCGGCACGCACTTCTGTCCCAGACAGGGGAGCGAGAGCGGGTAACAGCCGAGCAAGGGGGTCCGCAAGGACGCAGAAGGCGCGAGGCGCATTTTCAGGCAGAGGCCATGGTGGAGCGGTCCAAACCGGAGGCACCGTTCGAACTTTTCCCCACGGGTCGAAAAGCGGACACACCCAGCAGGTCCCCGCAAGGAGACCGGCTGGCGCAGGTGCCGGAGGGGAGGTCAGCGGAACTGTGGTCATCTGCAACAGGCCGGCCGGTCCTCTTCCGAATCCTG
Source organism: Epinotia bilunana (assembly GCA_947049275.1). Lineage (NCBI taxonomy): Eukaryota > Metazoa > Arthropoda > Insecta > Lepidoptera > Tortricidae > Epinotia > Epinotia bilunana. The sequence goes on from OX346253.1 coordinate 26,300,177, forward strand.
CTGACGATCCGGGCGCTGTTGATAGCGTGTCCGCACCCCAGAGCGCGGATGCGTGGTCCGGTGGAGGAGCCGTCAGTAGCAGGAGGCAGAAGAGGCGAGACAACGCCAAGGCGAGGGCTCAGACACTGAGCGAGGGCACCTCCCAGGATGCACCCACTTCGGGGCCAGGGACGGCGCAAAAGAAAAGGCATCTGGGAGCCAGTGGCGACTCTTCTCTGCTTGTCAGCGACTCCAAGCGAGTGAAAGTTGCAGCTTCGTTCGCTGAAGTGGCTGCAAGCGAGAGGATGGCCATCGTCCCGGAGGCCTTTCCGGCCGAGAAGATCGGGTTGGGGCATCTGGGCGCCATCCAGGGGCTCATTCTGGAGCTTTTGGTTGACGCTCCGGATCCCCTACCCCGAGTCACTCTCGGCAACGTAGTGGCGGGCGCTCTCCACGTCAATTGCCAAGGGAGAGAGTCCGTCACATGGCTCAGGTCAGCAATCGGAAGCGAGGAGATTGCTGGCCTGCGCCTGAGGGTCATGGACGCCAAGGATCTTCCCAAACCTGTCAAAATGGCATGGAAAACGAAGATAGTTGGCGGCCATGACGTTAAGTTGCTTCTCCGTGTGTTGCAGAGGTACAATCCTGCGCTACACACGGAGGAGTGGAAGGTGGTAGACACCTTGACATCGGACGCGAACACCAGGCGCATCATATTGATGGACCGGGTGTCGGCCGACGTTATCAAGGCCGCGGGCTACCACCTACACACGGGTGTCGACCTGAGCTCCTTCAAGCTCCTAGAGGACGCGGAGGAGAGGGCGCTTGAGGGGGCTGGGGAAGGCACTCGTGCGGGGACGGGCGCGGGGGGTCCGACGCCGGGGGAGGGCGCGGGGGTTCCGCAATCTCGGGAGGCCGAGGAGGGCACACCTCCGGTAGGCAATGTGCCTGGCACCAACGGGGAGGCTGAGGGGGCTGAGGTAGCCAAGGGGGAGGGGCAGTCAGAGGTGGAGGACGGGAACAGGGCGGGCTCCGGGTACGGACTTGCTGAATCCCGCAGGGCCCGAGAGTCATCACCGTTATCGGTGATCGGCTCAGAGGACTTGCGGGGATTGGCGGAGCTGTACCTGGGGGCCTCCATGTCTCCCATGTCCTGTGACGAGGCTGTCCAGGAGGAGGCTGCCGACCTCAGCAAGCCCAAATTATAAAAGCGCCAATGGCGGGTCTAAGGTGTGTACAAATTAATTTACAACACAACAAGGCGGCCACTGCCCTTCTGGCAAGGCAGCTAAAATGCGATAAATTCGATATTGCTCTTATTGAAGAACCATATATATATAAAAGTGAAATAAGAGGTTTAGGCGGAACGGGAGGAACAATTGTTCACCTGTGTCCAGATAATAACAATAATATGAGGACATGTATATATGTCAAAAATGGCATCAACGCTATGCCTTTACATGATTTCTGTTGCAGGGATCTCACCACGGTGATGATCCTAAACAAGGGGGAGGGTAAGGAGCTTATACTATCATCAGCCTACCTCCCCTACGAGGCAACGGATCCCATCACACAACAACTGCGGGATCTCGTTGCATACGGCAGCCGGGCGAACACCAACCTGATCATCGGCTGCGACGCGAACGCTCACCATGTCATCTGGGGTAGCTCAGATGTCAACAGGAGAGGAGAGAAGGTACTGGATTTCCTGGTAAGCTCTTCTCTACAAATACTGAATAAAGGCAATGAACCTACCTTCGTCAACTCTAGGCGGAGGGAGGTTATTGATTTAACGTTGGCTACTAACAACACTAGCAACAAAATCAACTCATGGCACGTATCTGATGACATATCCCTTTCGGACCACAGATACATTTGCTTTAGGTACCAAACTAAAATAAAAACGAATACGGTACGTAAATGGAATCCTAGGAACACGGACTGGTCGGCCTTTAGAAATGATCTCAAAGTGGACCTAGGAGACCCAAAAGGTAAGCTAAACTCTATTATTGACATAGAATTCGAAGCGGACAAAATAGTACAAGCCTTATACACGGCCTTCACTAATAACTGCCCGGAAAAGAAAACCCTGGCTAAAAAGTTACCATGGTGGACCCCAGAGATAGTCAAGCTCAGGAGGGAAACCAGGGCAATATTTAATGACGCAAAGTCATCCAATGACTTCGGGTACTATGCACAAAAACTCACAGAACTCAGCAAGGCTGTGAGGAAAGCCAAAAGGAGAGCATGGAGGAATCACTGCGATCAGATTGAGTCAATACCGGAAGGAATGAGACTAACAAAGGCATTAGCAACCACAAAGTCGGTACCGCTCACATCCATCAGGGACAATGACGGTAGAATGACGAAAACGGGGCTGGAGACCCTTAAGATAATGTGTAACACACACTTCCCAGGCTCAGTAATACACGACAGCGTAACAGACGACGGTGCAATTAGTGCGTTGGAACAAACCACAAGTACAACGAGACACAATTGGGACACGTCTAAAAAGGTAGTAGATCATAAAAAGTGGGCACTTTCAACATTTCAACCTTTCAAAGCCCCGGGGCCAGATGGAATCTACCCCATTCTACTACAAGAAGGCGCTAATGTACTAATCCCGCACCTTAGCAGATTGTACAGGGCGTGCTTGGCCTTCGCACACGTACCGCGTGTGTGGAGGATGGTAAAAGTAACCTATCTACCCAAACCAGGTAAGGCGGATTACAGTGAAGCCAAATCGTATAGGCCGATAAGTCTATCGTCGTTTTTCCTCAAAACACTGGAGAAATTGGTAGATAGACACATAAGGGATGGCCCATTAAGGAGACATCCGCTGCACGAACTGCAATGTGCATACCAGCCAGGGAAGTCAACGGAAACCGCACTCCACCTGGTAACAACCAAGGCTGAGCAGGCTATAGAGAATAAAGAACTATGTCTGGCAGCTTTCTTAGACGTGGAGGGAGCGTTTGATCGCACCACGTATAAAGCTATCAGCGAAGCAGCTGCAAAACATGGTGTAGAGCCGACCATTTGTAAATGGATAGGCAACATGCTAAATGGCAGACTAATAAAGTCATCTCTCTTGGGGGATGAGATAACGGCCACGGCCACAAAGGGATGTCCGCAAGGTGGGGTACTCTCACCAACTCTCTGGAGTTTGGTGGTGAACTCACTCCTGGTGGAACTCAATAAAGGTCCCACCCACACGGTAGGATATGCTGATGATTTAGTAATACTGGTGAGTGGGAAGTTCCCAGGCACGGTATCAGAAATCATGAACAAGGCACTGAAGACAGTGGAGAGATGGTGCGACCGGCACCAATTATCCATTAATCCAGGCAAAACTGTAGTAATACCCTTTACTAGGAAAAGGACCCTTCGCGGCGTACAGCAGTTAAAACTGTACGGGAGGGTACTAGAACTGTCCAACGATGTGAAATATCTAGGTGTCACTCTGGATAAGGAACTGAATTGGAAGAAGCATACAGATCTCACCATTACAAAGGCACTCAGGGTATTTGGAATGTGTAGATCAGCGTATGGCAAAACATGGGGACTGAACCCAAAGGTACTGAAGTGGATCTATACCATGATGGTGAGGCCCATATTATTGTACGGTAGCCTGGTGTGGTGGCCAAGGACTTTAATGAGCACATGCAGAGATGCCCTGACCAAAGTACAGAGATCGGCATGCATGGCTATAACAGGGGCGTTTCGAACCACGCCTACAGCGGCGCTAGAAGTCCTACTGGACCTACCGCCACTTCACATGGTGATTAAGTCAGAGGCGCGCAAATCGCTCTATAGACTAAGAACTCTTGGACTGTGGAGCGACAGCAAGCCAAAGACTAAGCACACAAACATGGAGACTGACAGTCTCTTAGACAGAATAACAAACATGGGATGTGACAAAATGCTACCCAAGTATGTATTCCATAGGAACTACACAACAAAAGTTCCATCCAGGGCCGAATGGGCCGAAGGTCTAGAACCACCGAGGTCTGGTGTCGAAGACAGTATATGGTACACGGACGGATCCAAAATGGGATCCGGTACGGGAGCAGGCATTTATGCGATTGACTACAGTAGTAGTGTAAGCATGGGTAGTTTGGCAACCGTCTTCCAGGCGGAGACATACGCCATAATTGCCTGTGCACAGGAGAATATAGACAGGCAAACCAGAGGGCAGACCATCTATATCCTCAGCGACAGTCAAGCGGCCCTTAAAGCGCTTACGGCGCCGAAAGTGGATTCTAGACTAGTCTATAATGGCGTCCAGGCACTGAACAAGCTTGGGAAGCACAATAAGGTGCAACTAGTTTGGATACCGGGGCACGAGGGCTACATCGGCAACGAAAGAGCGGATGAGCTTGCAAGAGGGGGGTCTACAAATCACTTTGTAGGTCCAGAACCATTTGTGGGACTCTCGCAGAGAACCATAACTTCGGCCTTTAAAGCCTACGCCAAAACCAAACACCAACACGAGTGGAGGAATGAGGCGGGCTTAAGGCACTCTAAGCTCTTCATAGAAGGAGTGGACTCGGGCTGGACTAACAAGCTCTGGAAATCCAGCAGGAAGCAACTCAGAATCATATCTGGGGTGTTCACAGGTCACTTCGGAGTCAAGGATCTCTTGGCCAAGATGGGACTGTCGGACAGCTTAGTCTGTAGAATGTGTGGCGAGGAGGATGAGACCATGGAACACTTACTGTGTGAATGTCATGCCCTTGCCAGACAAAGAATGAATTACTTTGGTAGCGACTATCCGCAACCAAGGGAGTTCAAGGTGCTCCCGCTGAGCTGCATCATCCGCTTTGTGGAAACGATGGAGCGAGCTTGGGAGTAGGCATAAAGGAGAGGGCAAATGCACAAAAGATCCCGCTGGGTCGAAGTGCATCCGAAAAGGCCCTCATCTAGATAAGATAAGATAAGATAAGATAAAGTTTATACAGGGTGTACCAAAGATGGGGTGTGAACCGATCAAGGGCTAACAGGTATTGTTCCGATAAGAAAAAATACCTGAGAAAAAAATTGTTACGCTATTTTTCTTTTGACATTTGTATGGAGCGTTGGCCGACTAAGGCGACCTGCTCCATACAAATTAAAAAAAAATCGCGTCATTTTTTTTTCTTTTCGTTTTTTCTTATCGGAACACGACTTGATGTACCCTTGATCGTTTCACACCCCATTGTTGGTACACTGTATAATATAAGGGTGTCATTTTTAATACCACGATGGTGGCAAAGAAGCATACGGCCTGCCAGATGATAAGCTGCACGGCTATCACGCGACGGCGCGCGAGCTCTCTCGATTTTTCTCGCACTATCCGTCTCTCTCTTATTAGAACACTTAGAACAAGAGGTACTTATAGTGCGAGAAAAATCGAGAGTATGTCGCGACCGTCCCATAATAGACGTGCAGGCACAGCTTATGGACAATATGGACAGGGCTGTTATTCGCTACGCGCTAAAGCGGCTTACTCCGCCGATCACCCGTCACGAAATTAGACCATGTCTATCATGGGACGGCCGCGACATACCTACTCTCGGTTTTTCTCGCACTATACCTCTTGTTCTAAGTGTTCTGCGTTCTCGTGCTGCACGGCTATCACGCGACGACGCGCGAGCTCTCTCAATTTTTCTCGCACTATCCGTCTCTCTCTTATTAGAACACTTAGAACAAGAGGTACTTATAGTGCGAGAAAAATCGAGAGTATGACGCGGCCGTCTCATGATCGACGTGCAGAGAAGTTATAAATTCTTCTCTGCTGGGCTCTTAATCAGAAGGCGTACCGCGAAATGAAAATGAACTTCGTTCGTGTACACTTCGTGTATCTCCCTCTCTGTCGCACTTGCTAGTTCGAGCGACAAAAACTGAGATACACGAACTTCGTTCGTTTTCGTTTCGCGGTAGCCCCTCTGCACGTCTAGCACACGACGACCGCGACATACTCTCGATTTTTATCGCACTATACCTCTTCTTCTAAGTGTTCTTATAAGAGAGAGACGGATAGTGCGAGAAAAATCGAGAGAGCTCGCGCGCCGTCGTGTGCTAGCCGTGCTGGACAAACGTAGTTGGTTATATTCTCTTTGCTCTGGACCGTGCTGGTACCTTACACTCAAAAATTTATTATTTTAGGCAGGGAGATGAACTTTCTAGTCTATTCTGTTTAATAAAATAAGTAAAATAGTTACAAAGAATCTCACAGATCACACAGATGTTCATCTTTGTTATAGGTATTACCTCGTAGGTATAGGCTATATTTTGTTCCGCGTATTGCAAAGAACACAGGCAAACCCGCAGGATAAAATGTAGCCTATGTCCATCCAGTAATTCCATTCTGTATTTACGCCCGGTAATAGCACATTGCTTACCTAGGGCGGTTAAGGGGCTCCACGCGCTTTTTGGCTAGTTTTGACGAGTTTTGAATTGATATTCCTCCGTCAAAACTATAGATATATTTATGGAACAAACACCTATCGGTTGTTTAGTTCTTTATCTACATTTGCACGAGAGTTTTTTTGAAAATAATTAATATTTATTTTTTTATGATTTATTCAAACATGGTCCAAAAAAGCTCTGTTTTCGATATTATTATGTTGTTCATGCACTTTTATATATGAAATCTACATATAACTGTTCCTTATTGACGTCTCTAACAACCCAAGAGAGATTTTTATTTTATACTCATTTTCACAAAAGTTACGTCCATAAAACTGGTTTTTTGGCCTGAAATTGCCAAAGTTTGGTGCCATATATCCCGAAAACTGTGAGGTTTGAAGTAAATATGGGATACTATTTCGGTAAACCTCGTTGTTGTTAATACGATAAACCATAAAAAACACAAATAAACCGACAGTTATAGATCGAAGGTCATTGGCAGCTAGGAGCCCCTTAAACAAATTAATAATGTCTCAGATCGCAGGTATTTGAACTGGCGATCTGAGGCTTTCTTTATTACCGCCCGTGGTGAGTACTAAAAATTTTTACGTCTCTCCCTGGGGCTTGTCCATATATTACGTCACCGTCAACCAATGGTAAGCCCCCCCCGCTCCCCGCCCCTTTTGAAATGTCGTAATATATGGACAGCCCCCTGGCCAGGAAGTGGGATTTCCCGCAGTGCTGTAATTGCTACGCATAGATAGATTTACGCTACATAGACAAGTATTTAGTATTTATTCCATCACCCCAACGTTGGAAGGGTTGCTGAAAAATAGGGTGTCCAGTTTAAAATTAATAATCCGTGAACTAATGACAGGGGACACCTAAGTAATTTAAAATTAGTTTACAAATGCTCATAAGGTTTGTAATTAGAAATACAAACTGTTATTTTTTATTTATTTGTTCATTATTTCTCATTCAGCGCCGTAACGTCGAAACTTTTTTAATTCCGATCCCTGTTACTCTACATTTTCCTTTGTCTATGCTTCCACCCCCTGACGTCACGGTGGAAATCGACCAATCCCATTGGGCGTAGTAGTCGCTGGCCCTTCGCAGGATCACTACCGCGCATCACCTCGCGCTTTATCTTCTAAATGTTTTCACTGTGCGAACCATATGTGCCGTTAAAAATGTATCCGGCAGTGATTAAAACAGTGTAAAATGTACTTTACCATCTGTTTATTGGTTTGAAATATTTTTAGTTATTTTATTATTCTTGGAGGTGTATTGTATAGGTTTGGAAAATTACGTTAAGGGGTGGTGCCGTGATGCCCGTTCGTAAGCAAGGTGAATTGAATAGTGTAATGTTAACCAGTAAATTGTATAAATAAACTATAAACAGTAGTTACTTATGTACCGGGAGTATTAGTGCATGTGTGCTTGTAGATTCTAATAGAAACAGCGGCAGGGGTTGGTTGCGCAAACAATGGGACCCTTCTGTTCTGTTGATCCGTCCGTATCAATAGTAGTGTTGCCCTTGCGACTCACTAGTTAGCCTGTATTCTTTATCAAATAAAATACCTACTAAAGAAAAATAACAAGTTTCTCAGATGATGGTTACCTACGTAGTTTTTAGTTTACCGCCCTAAAGTGCCGACTTATTTCTAGAAACGGTGCTATTGTGTATTAATTAGGGTAGGTACGTTATGCTGTTACGTTATCCTACTAATATTATAAATGCGAAAATTTAGATGTTTGGATGTTTGTTACTCAATCACGCTTAAACGGTTGAACCGATTTGAATGAAATTTTGCACAAAGATAGTTTATAGCCTGGATTAAAATATAGGATAGTTCTTATCCCGGGTCCACGCGGACGAAGTCGCGGGCGGAAGCTAGTAACTAATATATTGCAGCAATTATTCGGTTATAGAAGTTTTCTGCTGATCGGTATAGGTATGGATCCATGTTTGCGGATAGAGGTCTACCCTACCTATTAGGTATGGGATCCTTTGTAAATGCAAAACAAATGGCTTTAAATCGTTGGTCCCTTTCTTATTCGATTTAGATCAGGAATTATAGACAGAAATATTTGCTTTTAAATTTCATCATTATCGTGTCAGCCTAAAGACGTCCACTGCGTGCTGCTTTTTCAATATATACTTATCGTATACCTAATTTATCAATATCTATGAAATATCCGTCTCTATCACACTTAAATACTTGTCAGAAAGTGACGGTTATTTTATCCACAAGAACAAATACCTAATGTAATCGCGACCATTAAACTCATGTCATGTTACTCGTGTCAGTCATCTGCCTAGGCTTTCTCTTCACCAGAGCGTTTATCCCGGTTGCATCACTAGTTTTCATTTCCTATTTCTAGTGTCCATACATCTTTCTATTCCTCGTATAATTTGACAACATCTGTAGCCTAGCTGGTAGTAACCCTGCCTACGAAGCCGGAGATCCCGGGTTCGAATCCCGGTGAGGGCATTTATTTGTGTGATGAGCACGAATGTTTTTTCCTGAGTCATGGATGTTTTTTTAATGTATTTAAGTATTTATTTATCTATATAAGTATGTATTTCGTCGTCTAGTACCCATAGTACAAGCTTTGCCTTGTTTGGGACTATGTCGATTTGTGTAGGTCAAGATACAGTCGCTAGGATTTTTTCAACAGGCTATAGCTTGAAAAGTATTAAGTGCCTGAAATATAAGCACAAAGCAGCGTTCATTATTTAAGTTTTATATGTAGTAAATAGATTTCCTAGTAAATAGAGATAACGACCTATTTTTAAAAAATGGGAATCTATAATCTAGCTCTAACACGAGCCACTGTGTACTACCTACCTCCTGTATACAGTGGTTCTAACAGCACACAGTGGCTACGGATGGAATAGAGCCGCTGTGTACTACCCCTAGTAAACATGGATGTACCACTTCGTATCAGGTTCAACCCTGTTTTGATCTCCTCCGCCGTATGGTTGCCTATTTTCCTGGGCACTGAGGGCGATCTATTTCGTCGTGGCATTCTGTAAATAGGTAGGTACAAGATTTAACTTTTATTTAATTAGCAGTCATTTGGTTTTAAAGAAGTTCTAAGAACAATTAACAACAAATTGTTATTCGACTTTTATTAAATTAAACTTTGTCGGTATTATTTTTATAAGTTCATACGTACACAGTGGCTCGCGAGCCACTGTGTACTTCTCCGAAACGAGCTACTGTTGACCCTGACACCATTTTGGAATCAAGATGAAACTAGAAATAAACGCATAGACCTAGCATTGAATTATTAGTCAATACTAAGTAGATTAGACACACTTTTCGACAAAAACAACAGTAATTAAGAATCTCACACAAGTTTAGTTAAAAAACGAAGTGAAACCTACGTGAAAATGTAAATTCGGCCGGGAAAAAAACAGAACACGTCATTACACAACCGCACGGCGCCAGAGCGGCTCACAGAATAGTTTCAATAGTTCATACACGATCACGTGTCGAACGCTTCTCATTGACGTAGAGGACGGACATAAAGCTCTTTCCCTTTCCAGCACAGTGCATTCGAGCGACTGTTCCCTCCGAGCAACTGTACCCTCCCTGACCTAAGATCGAAAAATAAAAAAAACCGCCGAGACCACTAATGTTGTTTCTGAACTTCCGCTGGAAACTCGCACTCTGGCTACATAATAAAGGCACAGGGTGCTTCAGTTGGATGCCTATAACTATAAGAGCATTCTAATCTACGTTAACAATAATTCCTAAATGTTCAGAAATTTCTTATTTCCTTTAGACAGGTACACATTCGCTCTTTTTCCTAAGAGTGCGTGCACAGGTCACAATCTGCCCAGCTAGCACGATAGCTCTTATCGCCACGGTCTCACGGTTTGAAAATCTATTGATATGTTACGTAAAACGTGACGATAAAACCTATCGTGCTAGGACCTCTGTACAGTGTACACATCCCTATGAAGAAGCTCCTACTATAGGGGGGAATCCCCTAGTCGGTTTTTTATTCAGAGCTTCTTCATAAGCTTTTCTTAATGCATGTGCTACCTAGATGATGAATGAAAACGTGTACGCCAAGCCCACCCTTTCGCTTTCGAAAAGTTACGAACCTTTTAATTTAGGAACTGTAGGTACCTTTAGCTGATATTATTTATAAATGATTTTTGTTAATTATTTGTTCACACAGAAGCCCACCGAGCATTAGAACTGCTGGAAGACTACCACAACAAACTGGTGAAACCCAATGACCGACAATTGCGACTTGCGATTGAAAGAGTCATCAGAATTTTCAAGTCACGCCTCTTTCAAGCTCTTCTTGGTAAGTGGTGTTTTACATATTATAATGAATTTCAGGGCTAGCACAACTTTTGCAATGAAAAGATAAGTTTCTGTCAAAAAATTCATTTTTGGTGCAAGCTTTTATTGCCGCCTATACTTTTCTGTATACCATCATCAACTACTCTGCATTAAGGCGATTCCAACGAGCCCAAACTCAACGGGTTTACGTCGGATAAATACTGAACTCCCATGGTCACCTTCTATCTCCATCATCAGTTCAGCTCGATAGTACCATAATATTGAATTGTCATCCAAAGTATACCCAAGATTTCAGCCGAATCGGATAACGACAAGAAAGTGAACAATGGATTACAAATTTTGACGGACAACTTACTTACATCCCCCTTATATATATATATATACTTACATAGGTACCTACATACGAACGAACGGGTCAAGTTAATATAAAGCATGTAACATCAGAAAGTAGGTAGCCGAAACTCTATTAACTTTGGCAAAGGCCAAGTAGTCATTAGGTTTCAGTGATACCTAAAGTGTCTGGACCGCAAAAGAGTTGCCTTACCAACAAAATTACCAGCATTTTTTTTTTCCTATCTTTACCTAGACAATTAAGAAAGATGATGGGGTTAGTAATTCATCAATACGACATAGTTATCAAACGTACCTATTACATTAGGTAAATTTTTCACAAGAATGCCTGTTCTATTCGTTGGCCCCTTATTTCAACGACAAACATTTCACCGAATGCATGGTTTCGCCGAGTATTCGTTTCATAGAATTTCTGTTACTCAGAAAATGTTAACTTTTTAGGTAGGTACAGCTATGTGAATATGACTTTTAGGTTAGGCCCAGCGACAAAATCCGACAAAATTTCAGACATCAAAAAAATGATAAATTAACTAGCTTCTAAAAAGTCAGAAAAAATATTAATAAACATGTTTGTCTTTATTGTGGTTCATTTACATTTGCTCTATAATATTCAATATAAATCGTACAAAAAAACACAATGCATGCTTCATTTAAAGCTACATAATTACTTCCGGGTGGAAAGTTTGCCGGATTCTTGAATAAATCATCTTAGAATAAAATTTTACAATGAAATCAACAAAAAAAACGCTATTATAAATTAATGTTTTTCAAAACCGTATTTTGCCTGGAGTATTGTTTTATAACATTCCTGAAAAGTTTACTGATTCTGAAAAAATGGTTTTCGATGAAATGAAAATTCTGCGCAACATACATTCGATGGAACAATTGTTGGTAAAACAAGGTACAATCGTTCTACTCGCATTCATATCAGTGGATTGGTGAATTAAATCGTCCGGCTACATTATTTATTCATTCCGCTTTCACGCTGCGTTGTTTGTTGCGTGGACAACTCCTCTCGAGATCTTTTTCACGCTAACGAAGATCAGGCATCAGCCAACTGCATTATGTTATATCTCACTTATAATAAATCTCTAAATTAAAAAAAGAATCAGCCAGTATCAAACTAAGCATTGGTGTGTCCCGAATAATCTCAGCTTCCCATGAACGGAAAATCATGTAACTTTTTTTATAAGTACATTATTACTCTAGCTTCCGTTTAGGATAGCTTTTATCCGACTGCGACGATTAATTAATTTTCGGAAACATTTGACCTCATTAAATTATTTATTTCTTCTGCTACAAATCGACTGAACTGATAGACCTTCACAAAACGCATATTAAATCCTAAAGCATAAAAAAATAATCGATTCTGATATTGAAACTTATATGCGCTAAATTCGTGTTGAGGCGTAATTTCAATAAATGTATCAACAAATTTCAACAAAATAACGTCAAACGTCAAAAGTCTGACTCTTCCTCTTTTTTTTAATGGTATGGCATAGCGCTGTTTTCGCGTTCAGCCATAAAGTCTATTTGAGTTTCTGCAAGATTACACGCTCAACTTATTTGTGATACTGCACAGCTATCACAAGACGGCGCGCGATTTTTCTCGCACTATACGTCTCTTTCTAAGTTGTCAAATAAGAGAGAGACGGATAGTTCGAGAAAAATCGAGAGAGCTCGCGCGCCGTCTTGTGGTAGCCGTGCTGGGTTGTCAGTAAGTATTTATATTTATCAGCAATAAACAGTATCTATTAATTAAATCAGTATAGAACGGGCCTATTATAAACATTAATTATCAAGCGCGCCAGTATTAAGGCGGTATTATAACTTCGTACTACGCGCCTTCAAGTTGACATTCAGCCAATATAGAGACACAGAAATTGGCCAACATACACGAAAGTACCCTTATCATAAAGCCTGCAACACACATTCATTAAGTTGGCAATGGCGGGAACATACACAAGATTTGGCAGAATGATAGTGCGATCTGAAATATAGCAATATGAAAAAATTAACATATTGCTTTAATTTTTTAATAATAACTTTAATAGAAAAGAAAGGGTCTCGGACTCGCGTTATGGTTGTAGAACGTACCTAGTGGTTAGGTATGGTTTGGAAATTATAAATTGGCCTTCTGTTGTCTAATTAAAAAGAGATTCTTTGTTCCGCGTAAACACGTACCGGTCAATGGGTACTCGAAAGGATTATCTATTATTAATTCATAAATACATCTTTACCTGAGAGTCGGAGTGACTCAAGATCATTTCGATCATCACGTTTTTTATTTATTTAATATAAAACAGTGTTAAAAATATGTAGAGGAGAAGATCAATAAACATTTAATGCTGCAGCCTGTGTCCTACCTGTTGTATCTATTGCCACAAACATCTACTAAACTTTTACCCCCTTATTCATAAAACTTAAAATACCTCTGTTAAATAAAACGAGTTTTGTCCCTTTCTTACTATTTAAATAACAGAGTGACAGATAAAGACAAACGAATTTGAACGGCATTTTAGCTAAAATAGGTTTATTCAACGTTTTACTTGATGGGCTAAATTAGAATTTTCCCATGTCCAAGAGAAGAAATAAATGCGTTAACTCCCACCACATTACCATGCAAACGAAGTCGCAGGTACAGCTAGTGAGAAATAATGCGCAGAGATCCAATTTTTTTAAATAGCATCTACTCGTTTTGCTAAAATTCAAACGAAGAATAGTTTACTCAATCAGTGTTTGACTGACCCTGATGAGCCTTCCGCGAGTATTAGCGGAACCGTAAGGCAATACGGCTCTAGTCTAGATTTGTCATTATCGTCTAGGTACCTCTAGCCTTCCAACCGCTGCCCAAACGAGTTGGAACCGACGGTTGGCCTCATTTAAATTTTTAAACATTAATTTGACCAAACGGGACATAACGGCGTAACCAATTTAGATTTTTAATTTTATGGTCTTACCTGCGCGGCTAGCACGCGACGGCACGCGAGCTCTCTCGATTTTTCTCGCACTATCCGTCTCTCTCTTATTAGAACACTTAAAAGAAGAGGTATAGTGCGATAAAAATTGAGAGTATATCGCGGCCGTCGTGTGCTAGACGTGCTGTATATTATATCACGTAAGTATCTACTTACTCCACAGGAAGAACTTACCTTGTTTAAAAACCGTTCATGTGTGTAGGTAGGTACTTGTACGTGTAGTTTTCTATAAAATAAACCAGTGCAATAGATGCATAAAACGGCTTCACAGGATAAAGGCGGTCGTTATAGGCATCGTCGTCGTCGCATATCGACCGAGGCGGCGTTAATTCAAGGTGGCTTAGTTGGAGCTAGATGCTGTGCATTTACATGCAGCAAAGGTACCTACCTCTTTCTAAGCTTGTTCGACAGACACGCAACGGCAAGAAGACGCATATTTTTAACCGACTTCAAAAAAGGAGGAGATTCTCAATTCGGTTGTTTTTTTTTTAAGTAATTGTTTTTTTCCAATGTTTGTTACCTCAGAACTCCGCCATTGATGAGCCGTGTAGTGATTTTGGTATTTTCTATTATAATTTATATTATAACTCGTGTATTTACACCCGGAAATCAAAATTTTGGTGAAGTGGAATTGATGATGAAGACCACATATGACTTATGGAATTCCTCAATTACTTAAATAAAAGTACAAAAGTGCGTCACAGATTCTGATAAGATTCCGTTGAAATAGCAACTAATGAAGTGTCAAAGGTTTTTGAGAAACGACGGAAGACCTCTAATAGGGTGTCCCTTGTTTTATCGACAAACTTTTCATCGAATTTCATTACATCGAAAACGTTTCAAGTAACATTTAGTTCACAGAACATTCCAATTTTTATTATTTCATAGAATAACTGTTCAGGGAATATTATTTTGCAAATGATTCGTTTTGTATGAATTTTAAATGGCAGAATAACAAAACAACGAATTTCATTTGATCGAATTTTTATTACAACATTACAAAATAATCAAAACATAAGTAGGTTAGGGTTAACTGTGTCCCTCAGAGCGGAAATAGGCACCCCGCGAAGCGGGGTGACGTCGACACGCTGGCGGTTAGGTTTAGATTAGGTTAGGTGCCATAGATAACTGTGCATGCCAACTATCTTAAATTTAAATAATACTTAATCCTTGTAATATTTTGTATGATAAATAGAAATACTTGAAACAATAAAAATCAAAACGTTTTCCATGACATAATTTGACTATTTATTGAATCATCCGACATGTAAAAATATACGATTTAAAATTAAGTACTTGTAATGACCATTCCACGAACTGAATGGTCGACGAAATGAAAATACATGAAACGTTGACTTTGAAGTGAAAATCGACGAACAGTGAGATCGCAGTGACAGGTTGCTAGCCCATCGCCCACAACACATTTCAACCTGTTCCCTTAGTCGAATCTTACGGCACCCACAGGAAGAAAAGAAAGGGGGTGGTGCTATTCTAACGCGACACCGCACGGGTTTTAATTATTTATTAGAGAAAAATAACCAAATCGCTGTATGTGGGCCGATTCATATTAGAGGACTTCGTATATCGAATCGATTGAAAAACGGTGAACCGTTTGCGTGTCTATAAATACACGAAACACGCGTGACCTGACCACACGTCATGAATGCTCTTGGATCCGACCGAGACACTGCCATTGTGAATCTGATCCGATTATATTTAGACTGCAATGAATGGAGACAACGATATGTGCCTATCAATAACTAAACGCACTGATATCACGTCCAAATAAAACAACCTTTAAGCATCTCACAGACTGGCGCGGCCCGGCCTTATATTTTCGCCATGTCCGTCTGTCTGTCTGTCTGTCTGTCAGTCTTCGGCTTAGCTCAATAGGTAATGACTATTGAGCTAAGCCGAAGACTGCTAGAAAACTGTGATTCGGCATGGGTATATAAATCAATCACGCCGACAAAACAGTACAATAAAATCTTGAAAAAGAAAATTGTAGGGTACCTACGTATTTTTTTCTCGTTAAACCCATAGTGTGGGGTATAGTTGGATAGCTCGTTCAAAAATATTATGGGTTTCCTAAAACCATTTTTCAAATCAGTAATTCGTTTGCGAAATATTGGGCTTTAAAGCCCTAATTTTTGTTGGAGTCATGACGTGTCCCCAGGGGGTGCCGGCTAAATGGCTACTACTGGGGATGTGAAAAAAATCGTGGTGGTAGTAGTACATATAATGAATTTAAAAGGAAGACTGTCACGAACAAGTAGGCATAAGTAGTTACCGAGTAATAGTCGACCAACTTAACGTGTACTTGGAAAGGCCAATTTTCGTACAAATTCGGCCGACGCAACCACACCGCACGTCGATGTAACTAAGACAGACAGGCAACTACGGAACCCTACACTGCGCGTGGCCCGACACGCACTTGGTCGGTTTTATTTGGACTTTGATTTAGGCTGTACCTTTTAACCGTTTAATTTTTCGTAAGACCGAGTTGCTATACCTACAATCAAAGCTGTAGAAAGTAAGGAAGAAGCGGAGTCGTGGTGTCTCTATCCTTTTAATTATATTAGCGCATTGTTAACAAAAAATTATTCGCATTCAAGAAAAATTGCATATCTACAAGTCTTGCGACATGAAGTCTCTATACGCGCAAGTCAATTTCTAAATAACACACATATTTGTTGCCGGACAGTAACAGACGGACATCTAACTCACAGCATTCATTCCTATGCCAAACAACATCGCTCGTAATAAATGTTAGGTTATTAGGTGATTAGTATTGACACCTTATCATTCAATTTAAGTGTCAATTAGACCAAACGGTGATATACTTAATCCAAGATTATTCTAAGATGCTATTCTGACGTGTAACCTCCGACTAAACCCTTATAGGTACTAGTTTAGTCGAATGCAGCCTTGAAGAGAATAAGGATCTGTTTATAACGGCAACATTGGATTAACCTTGATTGCAGCTGCTCATAGGTATGTTAGTATCGATACAGTGGACGTCAAAGATATGTATACATCTTTCGCCTTATTGACATGGCATAAGGTGCATAAGTGTTAACAGATCTTGTACCATGCAGGTACATAGGTATAATGCGGCTTCTCTGCGTGCTACGGCTACATAACGATTGCATCTACTTACCACCAACGTATGTGTATGATTGCGTACGCATTTATTTTATCGGGTTCGTGTAGACTTGTAGAGGTAATACAGTATATAGTTATATATACATAAGTGCCTCAAAGTGTATACATTTGGACGAGTACAGTATCGAATATTTCTGATGTGATACACGAATCACTGTTTTTCTTCGCTATATTTTTTCGTAAAGGAACGAATGATTTACGTCTGACTTGAACGCGATCATGCTAGCTGGGCTTGGATTATGCTTAGATTAGGTATGCTGTTCAACACACATAATTTTCAAAACAAACTCATTTTAAACTAAACGAACGCATATTCGAAACAACGATAACGTATGCAATCTGTGCGATGGGCCGTATGACCCAGATCGGGCGCGGGTCGTCGAGTACACCCAATTGACACAATTCTCTCTCGGGCCCACTCTAATTAAAAATACCAAACAGGTTCAGCACATTTGCAGATCGCTATCGAACATTGATTAAACCGGTTTACAAAGTTGAAGGATTTTTTACAAAACTATCTTGCTCGTGCCTATTCGATGTTTTCCAGCTGTAGGTATACGCGAGATACTGGGCAAAGTTATTTTTGTTACAGTATGCAGAATAGTTAATTGCGAACTGAATACTTTTGCTGCATGCATATAAGGTATAGTAGGGCAGTTTCAGGTGATAATGTGAACACGTTGGACAAAAGCACCAATTTTTTTTCAGGTCCTTGTTAGGTCCATAGCTTTATGTTTTTGATAGGAACCAACTCCTCCGTCAGCAATCTTGAATTTTATGGCGGTCATTTTGAATTTTACGTATATCATTAATATCTCGAGTTCAAAATAACGTAGAATCACAAACTTAGTGTCTACATATACCTATTTGGGGTCAAGGAATTCAACTAAATATTTTTTAGAGTCGAGTCCCCAAAGGATATCAAACGGAACCCTATTCCTGAGCTTCCGCTGGCCATCCGGCTGACTGCGTATCAAAAATAGCTAGACTGTTCAAATTTTCACAGAAGTTATTTTTCTATTGCTGATTTAACATAAATTCATAAAAATCAAATAAAATTAAAAATTAAACAGTGCTCTCATTCATGAAACGTAATTTTATGGCGTTTTTTTGCCCGCCCATAACAATCGGTATATCTCTAGAACCGTAATATGTAGACACTTGAAATTTCCGCAGATTATGTATTACTACACTACTACTACCACTACTATACTTACTATACTATTACTACTAGCTAGTGGCTACTAGTGGTTACTATAGCCTCTATAATAACAAGTAATATAAAAATACTAGCTGTTGCCCGCCACTTCGTCCGCGTAGATTTTGTTACCGTCTTAGAAAAACGATTGCTAGTAAAAGATTGTAGTAGTATTGTAATAGTTTGGGTCCCAAACAAAGTTCTACCATCTTAAGGGATGATTTCCCGATATAAAAGTTTAGGGGTGGAATTTTTCCAAAGCGCTGAAAGAACTTTTATTCTGATAAGAAATCTTTATACAACGTTTTAAGTCTCCAGATCAAAATGAGTGTTTCTCATCCAAACCTTGCACCTTTTTTTAACATCCTTAGGGATAGAATTTTCCAAAACGCTGATCGTACTTTTTACAAAGTATATACAGTCTACAAAGTATCAAGTATCTAAGGTTTCGCTTTCCCGGTATTTCCTCTTACCCACCTGACCTTAGCACAAAAGGAAAAGTTTCCCTCATACAAACTTCGCACCCCTATTTAACCCCCTTAGAGGTGGAATTTTCCAAAACGCAGAAAGATCTTTTTTTATTTTAATAAGGTATCGTTCTACAAAGTTTCAAGGCTTTAGTTCATAAAATAATGTTTCCCTCGTACAAACATTGCACCCCTATTAAAACCTCCTCAGAGGTGGAATTTTCTAAAACGCAGAAAGGACTTTTTGTATTGTAATAAGTAATCATTCTTGTAGAATTTTCAAGTCTTTAGCTCAAAAAATAAAGTTCCCTTTATACAAACTATTTAACCCTCTTAGGGGCGGAATTTTCTAAAACGCAGAAAGTACTTCTTTGTATTCTGATAAGAAATCGTTATACAACGTTTTAAGTCTCCAGATCAAAATTAGTGTTTTTCATCCAACCCCGCACCTCTTTTTAACCTTAGTTATAGAATTTTTCAAAACGCTGATCGTACTTTTTGTATTCTAATAAGTAATCTTTCTACAAAATTTTAAGTCTGGCTAAAAAACAAAGTTTCCCCCATACAAAGTTTTCACTCCTTTTTTATTCCCTTAAAGGTGGATTTTTCGAAAACGCTAAAAGTTCTTTTTTTGTATTCAAATAAGTAATCTGTCTACAAAGTTTCAAGTATCTAGCTCAAAAGGAAAAGTTTCCCTCATACAAACTACGCGCCCCTATTTAACCCCCTTAGGGGTAAAATTTTCTGAAACGCTGACAGTTTTTTTTTTATTTAAATAAGTAATCTGTCAATAAAGTTTCAAGTATCTAGCTCAAAAGTAAAAGTTTCCCTCATACAAATTTCGCGCCCCTATGTATCCCCCTTAGGGGTAAAATTTTCTAAAACGCTGAAAGTCCTTTTTTGAATTCTAATAGGTAATCTTAGTTCAAAAAATAATGTTTCCCTCTTACAAACTTCGCACCCCTATTTAACCCCCTTAGAGGTGGAATTTTCCAAAACGCAGAAAGTTCTTTTTTTTTTTAATAAGGTTTCGGTCTACAAAGTTTCCGGGCTTTAGTTCAAAAAATGTTTCCCCCATACAAACATTGCACCCCTAGTTAACTCCCTTAGGGGTGGAATTTTCTAAAACGCAGAAAATACCGTTTTGTGTTCTAATAAGTAACCTTTCTACAAAGATTCAAGTCTCTAGTTTAAAAAATAATGTTTCTCCCATACAAACATTGCACCTTGCTATTAACCCACTTAGGGGTGGGTTTTTCCAAAACCCTAAAATTACTTTTCTTGTGTTGTGATAAGGAGTCCATATACAAAGTTTCACGTCTCTTACTTAAAATTTGGCTCCATCCTCATACAAACTTTCAACCCCCTTTTTACACCCTTGAGGGTGGAATTTTCAAAAATCCCTTCTTAATGGGTTATATAAACCTGCGTTATGTAAACTACCTATTGTGAAAAAATCAGCTTTCTAGGTTCAACGGTTTGGGCTGGGCGTTGATTTAAGTGAGTGAGTCAGTCAGTCAGTCAGGACTTTTACGTTTATATATTTAGATAATAACGTTCATAATTGGTTTTTTAACACACTTAACTTAAACCAACTCTAAGAACAAAGATGTTTACATGTATATGCAGTGTTATATCGGTAAAATACTTATCTAGTTGAATTCCCTGACCCCAAATATCCAAATATATAAATACGTATATAGACACCAGTTTGTGATTCTAAGTGCCTTAGAACTCGAGATATTAATAATTAACTATAATTAAAAATGGCCGACGGAGGAGTTCGTTCCTATCAAAAACTTAAAGCTATGGACCTAGTAAGTGCCTAAAAGAAAATTGGTGCTTTTTTCCAGCGTGTCCACATTTACGACAATTTGTTCGAGCACTCTGCCCCACTAGAAACAATATAAACATGTAGATGGGTATTACTCGTACTTTGTTGATATAAATATGTAGATAGGTAGGTCCTTTGGTAATTGAATTTGGGGATTGCATCAGGCACTGTGACATATGTTATACACTCTGTGGCAGCGGTAGGGGCTGGCAGATTGCATATGGCGTTGAATACATAACATCACATTAAGAGAGTCTTTTATTTAGTAATACTAGTAAGGCCTGTTCCAAGTCCCATTGCATATAAACATAATATGCAACATGGTGTCAGGTGAAAAGAAGATAAAACCTTAAGTGGCAGCCTAGTTTCAGTGAAGAAAATACCTTTGTGGATTGAGTTGAGGAGTATAAAATGTCAGACAAAAGTAACTTGGGGTTACAGCCACCTAAGGGCTTTAAAATAGAAGACGCAGAGGCGTGGAGAAAGTATAAGCAACTATTCAATTTGTACGTACAGGCGACGGATCTAGAAAAAGAAAAGGATGAGAAAAAGGTGGCCATTTTCTTAACGTGCGCGGGAGAAGAGATTTTAGACATTTATAATGGAATGAACGACAGTTCTACATTAAAATGGTCAGAGTTGTTGCAGAAGATTGATGGTCATTTTAGTAACCAAACAAACACGGTAGTAAATAGTTACCGATTTTACAGTATAAAACAGGAACAGGATGAACCAGTAGAACGGTTCGTATTGAGATTGAAAAATGCAGCTAAAATGTGCAGTTTTAAGGAAGAAGACCGGATGGTACGAGACATGCTGGTAATTGGGTTGAGAGACGGAGGCATAAAAGAGAGGTTGTTAAGAGAACGTGATTTGACCTTAGACATAGCAGTGGACTTATGCAAAGCAGCTGAGTATAGTAAGAAAAATATGAGGGAGTTGGAAGAAAAAATACAGACGGTGGATCTTGTCAAGGAAAGTCCGCGTTACAGAAAAGAAAATACGAGTTACAGTTGCAATAAATGTGGAAAACAGCATGATCCAAGAAGATGCCCAGCTTATGGAAGAAGATGTGCAGTATGCAACGTTTATAATCATTTCGCAGTTATGTGTAGGCACAAAAAGAAAGAAGAGAGACCACATCAGCAGCAAAGATATAGTAAAAAAGTGGATGCCATGAAGGAGTGTACAAAGGACAGTGACGGTTCAAAAGAATTTGTGGTGGACTCCGTAAGTAGTTGCAATAGATTACAATGGTATCAAGTAATAAATGTTGAAGGGGTGGAAATCAATTTCAAACTAGATTCAGGTGCTGACTGTAATACATTACCACTTAACCTATTTGATAAGCTCAGGTTGGATAACGGCAAACTAGGTGAACCTACAGTGTTGGTAGTGTATAATGGACAAAAAATCAAAACCATAGGAAGTATTGATTTGAATTGTATGGTAAAAGGGAAAAGGGGCTGTATTCGATTTTGTGTTGTGGATATGCCCATTCAACCAGTGTTAGGCTTACCAGATTGTGTCTATTTTGATTTAATTAAGAAAGTAGATGCCTTAGTGACTGAAGATAAGAATAAATTTATACAAATAAATCAGGATGTGTTCACAGGGTTAGGTAACATAGGCACATATAGAATAAAGTTGAAAGAAAATTCAGAGCCAGTAGTTAAACCTATTAGAAGAGTACCACAGACTATTAAGGAGAGACTTAAAGATACATTGAATAGTTATGAGAGTAGAGGTATAATAGAAAAAATAGAGGGCCCTACAGCATGGTGCAATAACCTTGTTATTGTAGAGAAACCAGACAAGTCGCTTAGGTTGTGCTTAGATCCCAAAGAATTAAATAAAGCGATTCTTAGAGAAAATTATCAAATCCCATCACCTGAAGAAATATATAATTCACTTGCAGGTAAAAGTGTCTTCACAGTATTAGACTTGAAAGATGGGTTTTTTCAAGTCAGTATGGAGGATGAACAAAATCTCTGCACCTTCGGTAGCCCTTACGGAAGATATTTTTTCAAGCGTTTGCCGTTTGGAATCTGCTCGGCCCCAGAGGTAATGCAAAGAATAAACACAGCTATATTTAGTGATATACAAGGGGTTAACGTCTACTATGATGACATAATTGTTGCAGGGGACAACTTAGTAGATCATGATAAAATTTTAAGTAAAGTAATAGACAGGGCAAGAAAATTCAATGTAAAGTTGAATCCAAATAAGGTTCAGTACAGGAGTGATTTTGTCAAATATGTGGGATTGTTGGTATCTAAATCTGGCATTAAACCTGATCCTGAACATGTAAAGGCTATTGTGGACTTGAAGGAGCCAAAAAATGTCAAAGAACTACAAAAGTTTCTTGGTATGTGTAACTATTTGAGTAAGTTTGTACCACAATACTCAAAAACAACAGAAAAACTTAGGGATCTCTTAAAAAAAGATGTATTGTGGAACTGGGATGTAGCACAAATACAAGCATTTGAAGAAATAAAAATGAAAATTAGTAGTTCCCCAACTTTGGATATTCTAAAAAAAGTAGGATTAGTAACATTACAAACAGATAGTTCAAAAAGTGGAATGGGTGCTTGTTTGTTACAAAATGGCAAACCAATATCATTTTACTCAAGATGTTATACAGAATGTCAACAGAGATGGGCTCCGATTGAAAAAGAGCTCTTTGCAGTGTTTAGCCATGGAAAAATATCATCAATTTGTGTATGGTCGCAAAATTATAGTTGAAACGGACCATAAGCCGTTAGTGGCGATAATTAATAAAGACATAAATAAAATTTCGGCCCGACTGCAAAGAATGGTTCTTAAACTCTTAAAATATGAGTTTGATATTAGGTACATACCAGGATCTCAAATGTATGTCCCTGACTATTTGTCTAGACATTATAATTCAACAAACGGGAAAGTGGAGCCAACACTTAAAGAGTTAGTGCATTGTGTGGAAGTAGAAACGGTTTATGGGTTAGATAACGACTTACAAATATCAGAGAATAAGCTGAAACATTTTCAGGATGAAACTAATAAAGATGGTAATTTGCAGCAAATAAAGTTATGGTATAATTCAGAGTGGCCAAAAAATGACAGAAATATACAGGGCAGAGAGTTGAAAAAGTTATACAAGTTGAGAAATGAGATAATGGTTAAAGATAAAATTATATACTTTGGAAATATGGTACTTGTGCCTAGAGCTTTAAGACAGGAAATGCTGCATATACTGCACTCGGGGCATGCAGGTGTGGTAAAATGTAAAAAAGAGAGCAAGAAAAATACTGTATTGGCCGGGAATGTCAAGAAATATACAGAATCATGTCTTGGCTTGTAAAGCGTGTGAAAAATAAAGAGTATCAAATTGCAAGCAGCCTATCATATCTCATGACATTCCTGAACTGCCTTATAGTAAAGTAGGTATGGATGTGGGACATTATGCAGGTGAAGATTTCTTAGTGGTTGTAGACTATTTTTCAAAATGGATTGAAGTTGCAAAGTTAAAGAACAAATCTGCCGCCAACATCATGTTTGAGTTGCTAAAAATGTTTAGTACCCATGGAATTCCTAGACAAATAGTCAGTGACAATATGCCGTTTGGCAGCTATGCATTTGAGCAATTTGCCAGACAGCATGGAATAGAGTTGGTTAAGTCGAGTCCACATTATGCACAATCAAATGGTTTAGCAGAAAAAGCCGTGGGAATTGTTAAAAATATGATGAAAAAATGTAAAGAAAGTGGTGATAACTTTGACTTAGCAATGTTACATTATAGAACAACTCCGGTAGCAAATTTGGATTATAGTCCTTCAGAGTTGTTAATGAGTAGATTATTAAGAACAAATTTACCTTGTTCAAAAGAAATGTTGAAACCTAAGTTATGTGTAAATGTCAAGGAACAAATGTCAATTAACAATGAAAAATCTAGGATCAATTATAATAAAACTTCCAAACTTAAAAAGTCATTTCAGAAATGGGAAGAGGTAATCATTCAAGATATAAATAAGAGCAAACGTTGGTATGCAGGTAAAATTGTGGAAGAGGCCAGTGGACCTAGATCATTCATTGTTAAAAATTATAAAGGTAATTTAGTAAGAAGAAATGAAAGACATATTAGACCTAGTAAAAATAAGTTTATCGTTCAAAGAGATAATATGCTGGACTCCTCTGAATTGAACCAAACCAGGGATAGAATAGGGAATTATTTAAGGCAGGATGCACCAGTATATCTAGCACCAAGTTCTCCTGCACCTGTAGCTAACCCAGAGCCAGTTGATGTACCCATGGTGACCAGGACAGGGAGGTTGGTGAGGAAACCTGCCTATTTAAGAGATTTTGATTTAAGCTAGCATACTTATAAATAAGCAAATAATAATAACATTAATATGTTATAATAATTTTATTTCTTAAGCGGGGGATGTGACATATGTTATACACTCTGTGGCAGCGGTAGGGGCTGGCAGATTGCATATGGCGTTGAATACATAACATCACATTAAGAGAGTCTTTTATTTAGTAATACTAGTAAGGCCTGTTCCAAGTCCCATTGCATATAAACATAATATGCAACAGGCACTAGACACATTATGATAGTATATTGATTCCCGCTGAATTCAGTATCTACTTAACTACTACTACTGTGTCACATAACTTTAGCGTAAGTAATTCTCCGTAGTAATAACTCGTAGTGGTTAATTATACATTCATATTCCTTTCTATGTGTAGGTACGTAATACCTATTTAAGTTTAATTATGTAAGTGGTTGCGGAAAAACAAAGAGATTGTTGACGAACTCGCGTTCACTCGACCTTTTAGATAAAGAAAATCGCGATATGAAAACCGCATTGACCATAACAACCAATAACCTAGAGATATTATGTTATGACGCAAAAATATTTATCTCTCTTATTCCATTCTTCAATAAATAAATGATATTGTTGAGTGTCTAAAACTTACGTAACTATTTAATAGAGAATTTCTCGTGGGTACTTAAATATACTAGCTACCATGATAACCTTAAAAATATTATAAGAAATCCAGTAGACGGACAACTAGAAAATATGTCATCATTGGTTTGGTAGTAAGAGAAATGGTTTAAGATAAGATAAGATAAATCTTTATTTTATATAAATATGGTACAATATGGTGGTAACTTACATAATATTCCGGTACAATCACATATTTAGCTACATACTAGCATGCAAATGAAATGTATCACCTATACCTACTTAGCACTAAATTCAAATAAATCACTTAATGTATAAAACACTTGATTTTTGAGCCAGCAATGAAGCTGTGTTTTAAACTGGCTGAGCAGTAAAGACTTTCTGGAATAGCATTAAATATTTAAATAAAGTTAATGAGTACCCGCACCCATTGCTCATGCAGATTATCAAATATCTTCAAATTAGAGTGAACTAGAAAACCAAAACTAGTTCGAACTACTTAGGGTATATTTTCTTGATTTTATTGGAAATATACGAAATTAGGAATAACGATAAAATTACAATAATTAAGTTCTTAAATTTGTGAATAGACACAGGTACATCAGTTGCATAAAATGCAATATACTATATAGCAAGGTCCATGTTGTTATACAATATTTCGTCTGCATAATAATCGACACATGCTGTTCAAAGCATGTTATTTTTATTTACTCTACACACTGATTTTACTCTGAATTGTTAGTTACTATCATCATCGCGCTGTTTGTTCAGAACTGCGAAGAACGAATACGATGATTTCAATAGCTGAAACAAGGAAGTAATGCAATATTATACTCGAGCAGAGGGTCTACCGCGAAACGAAAATGAACTTCGTTCGTGTATCTCCGTCTTTGTCGCTCGAACTAGCAAGTGCGACAGAGAGGTAGATACACTAAATAACTTCGTTTCAGTTTCGCGGCCCTCCTTCAGATATCATAATTGAAATTTTTTCAACACATTTGCTCGTAACGTACCTCTTATATAGGCTGACACACGTAAAAAGAGCTCTGCGCGCAATATTAAATGTATGGGTGCCAGAGCTCTTTTTACCTGTGTCGACTCGTACGTCGCTTTAAGGCTCATAATCCTTGGTATTAAACACACGTGTTTTATAACATTACGGCACTCGTGTTTTATGGATATATGCCGATTAAGACACGTTGGCACCTTGCAGCAAGGTGTATGCATGAACACGATGCATTCTTAAATTAACCGGGTTGTACAGATTTACAGCTTTTTTTTTAATTCTCGGCAAATGGATTGAATGGATTCTTCCTCGAATAAACAAATTAAATCATTTTTGTTAATTCATTGACTATTTCTTTTTGGATATAATATAGAAATGTTTCGTGGCGCAGGACCGGTCATTGTGGCACTGTTTGGGGGAGGCCTATGTCCAGCAGTGGACGTCTTGCGGCTGATACGATGATGATGATTCACATTTGATAACATTTTACATGAATGATTAAAGATAACATTTTAAAACGAAAATATTTATTATAAGTATTTTGTATTGGCTGTTTAGAGATTTCATCTAAATCTGGCTGCGGGCGCCCTGCGCAAACTTCACGAAAAAAAATTGTTGCGCACCATTATAGGTAATTTCAGAAATATATGTAAACATTGTTAATGCGTGTTTGGTTATTTTATTATCAAAAAGTTGACTTGTGGTGACTAGAAAAGTGATAAATAGAATTGACGCAACAAAAAATTCTTGGCGATGTACATTAAGTAAGTAAAAACCTGTTGCCATCAATAACTAAAGAAAATAACTTAGGAAGCCTATACTATTTTCATCTTATGAAAAGGATTTTTTCCTCGCAAATGTGTTAAAAAACGTCGTATGAAACGCGTGAGCTTTGATAATTACATCCTCGGCTCTCTTATCACGCTCACCTACGGCTCGCGTGAACAATTCCGCCTCTGATGTGATTATCAACATAGCTCACTTGTATCACAATGTATACTTTTAGTATCCTTGTGAAGTAATGAGAATCACTTACCGCGCCAAATGTGACCAAAGAAAGTTCGAATAGATTGCCTGCCACAACAGAAAGTGTTTTCTGTCCTCTGATAAGGAGAAGTTGGATAGCTTTCTGGGTGCGCACAGATGCGGAGGCCCAACAACTATTGTATGCTGCAGTTGCCACGAGGTCACTCTTAACAAGAAATATATTCCATAAGTGTTAAATAGTTAAATTAAAATAGGTAAACATAAGGCAAGCCACATGTGTCATCCTTTGCGTATTTAAAGTAACGCTTCTTCAGCGTTAGAACATAATTGTATATATTTATAGAAATAGTAGAACAGGAATCACCTTTTTCGCGTCTGTTCTGTTTTAAGTGAATGTTTCTTACTGTTTTACTTGCCAACATTTTTGGGTCACATTTTATGAGGCGCAAGTGTATATATTATTTCTCGTAGCTAAGCGCTACGTGCTACGAGGCATTACTTCTGACAAAATGCAAGGACGTGCTACGAGTACGAATTTCACTGTTTCAATAAATGGCTACATTTGACTGTAATAGGTATTCACTGCCAACCTTTTTTGTTGTGCTACGCGTGTGATAATATAATATCCTAGTTTTTCCACGTTGTTGCCAAATCTACGGCTACGAGTAGAAAGCCCGACCCTGTGTATTGTAACTATTAAACAAAGAAACATATATAAATGTATATCATACCTGTGTCTTAATCATGTTTCCGCAGAAACAATATATAAAGAGTTGTCCTGATAGACATCCAAAATATAAAAGTCGGGTAAAAATTTCAGTCGCATCACTGCTCTGAAAAATGAACGGGTTAGTTCTTAGTTACTAGATACCACTGACACCTTTTAATTTAAGTTTCATATTCACTCGTTGGAAACGCATAAAGCCTCTCGCAGACTGGCGCAGCCTCCGGTGGCGGCCAGTGTTGTAATATACAATCGTTTTTGTAAAATACCTGGTAGTCAAGGCCGCACGTGTCTCAATCATTTTTTTCTAGGAACATTCTAGACAAGTTTTTTTTATTCATTTTTTTTATTTAATAAATTTCTCAAAAAAAAGTTGCTTGCTGCTTGTTACAATGCCTACTAGAATAAAGATTATTTTGAGTTTGAGAGGATTATCATATAAGTAAGTAGTAGGTACTCGTACAGCCTTCACCGCGGCCGCCACTGTGTGCCATCGTGAATTGGGTAGTTGTCTCGTGTTAAAATTTATCACAAAGTATATAAGCAGTGAGTATAGTAAATCATCAAATTATCACAATGATTGGAAATTACATAAAATAATCTATGGCCTATGGCCCACCACTCCCACCAGGCGGAATTCAGCCTGTCAGACACGCGAACAGGCTGAATTCCGCCGTCGAATTACCTACATACATTTTTTTTCCTATGTAGCCTAGTTGATAGTGACCCTGCCTACGAAGCCGGAGGTCCCGGGTTCGAATCCCGGTAAGGGCATTTATTTCTGTGATGAGCACGAATATTTGTTCCTGAGTCATGGATGTTTTCTGTGTATATATTTATTTATCTATGTATGTATGTATGGATATCGTCGCCTAAGTACCCATAGTACAAGTTTTGCTTAGTTTGGGACTAAGTCGATTTGTGTAAGATTGTCCTAATTTTATTTTTAAATATTTTTTATATGTAGTAGAGCTGCGGGCGGAATCTGCTCGCGGAATTCAGCCTGTATGTGGCTTACTTAAAATAATTTGTCCATTGACATAAATTAAATTTTATGATTTAGGTTATATTATTTTTATGACGACCAATTTGGCTCATACACATCAGTGTTTAAAACAAAATTTGTCTTTCCTGTGGTCAATAGTTAAGAGTTTACGATCATATGACGACCGTGAATCATAAGATTTTGACGACCGCTTTAGCCTAGGTGATAGTGACCCTGCTTACGAAGCAAGAGGTCCTGGGTTCGAATCCCGGTAAGGTCATTTATTTTTGTGATGAGCACGAATATTTGTTCCTGAGTTATGGATGTTTTCTATATATTTAAGTATTTATTTATCTTTGTAAGTATGTTTATCGTCGTCTAGTACCCATAGTACAAGCTTTGCTTAGTTTGAGACTAGGTCGATTTGTGTAAGATTGTCTCCTAATATTTTGAATATAAATAATGTTTTATCTTATAGTAATTTATGAGAGGAGAGCCGTTTATGCGGAGAGTCCAACCAAGAATTAGGCTTTTTAGCTCTTAACTTTGCCAATGTCCACAGAAACGAACCTAAATCTGTCTATGACCCATTTACAGTAAATGGGTAGTTTAATGATTAACGAACTTAATTTTACTGTTTACGTAAGACAATATATATACCGTCTTTTTCTAACCGATAACTTTCAGGAGATCATTATTGTATCACTAACGCTTTTTTTTTAATCATTTTTAATGTTTGTTACCTCAGAACTCCATCATTTATGAACCGATTCGTACAATTTTTGTTTGTAAGTATATGCTTCCAGATTGGTCCCATTCTTTTTAAAAATCCAATTGGATGATGGGATCCATGAGGAATTGAGGGAACTCCTCAAATATACATGGCTCGCATTTCGGTATTTTGTATTATAACTCGTGTATTTACACTCGAAAATCGCAAATATGGTGATGTGAAACTGATGTGATGATGAAAACAACAGATGTATCCTGCAACTCCCCAATAATTTACTTAAAACTATGAAAGTATGTCACAGATTCTGATATGATTCCGTTGAAATAGCAACTAATGAAGTGCCAAAGGTCTAAGAATCACCTTTCTTGATGAATCGACGGAACTCCTCAAATATTATCGGCCCACCTACCTACAGCGATTGTGATTTTTTCTGTAATAATCAATGTTCTTGTGGTAAAGTGAAATGTTCATGTGACTTGGCGCAGTACTGAATTGAAGTCGGTTAAAACTTTGGTTTTAAAGTAAATTGTCAATGTTTACAGATAAGACAACAGAGCCGATATGCACTGCAACTGTAGAAACACAGAAAATAAGTTTCTTGTCATAAAATCCTATTAACGAAGTGCCTATCATGATTCATGATATTCATGATACCCAACCCCTTCTTAACCCCTTTAAGAGATGAATTTTAAAAACGCTTCAACTAGTTTTGTTAAGTATTTTATAACTTAAATTAAGATAGAAGTCACAAATATCAGCTTGTCCATACAAACTTTGAATCCCTGTTTAACTCTCTTGGGAAATTAATATTTTTTATAACAAATGCAGTTTACGTTGTTTTCTAAAGTCTGGTACATTACTGGGAAGTTTCATAAAAATCCGTTCAGTACTTTTGCAATTAAGAGGAACGAGCATCGGCCATAACTTTCTGCTAAAAAGAAAAAAATGTTTATTTTTTTTCTTAATAAGAACCGCACTTCAACGAATAATAGTGCAGTTGTCCTCGAGTTTTGCGGTTAGTAAGGCGTTTAGTCATATTTTTTTATTCATATGTACAGTCAAGTGTAAAAATATGGGTCCATACAACTTACTCATAAATATGTCCCATAACTCTTATGTCAGCGGATTAAGGTTTTAGTACTTATTTATGAGAGGATGTATCGATAATACATATTTTTGCACTTGACTGTACTAGTAGATTTGTTGTTAATAAAAAACTTACCGTTATTATAATAAACATTGATAAGCATATAAGCGGTGCAGCTAATAAAAACTGTCCAAATGCGGCCCCTCCGAAGATGTCCGTGAGTTCGTCGACGAACCTAGAAAAGTACAATATCCAAAAGTTAAAATCTGTATCTAGATTTTTAAAATTATTATATTAATGCTGTAGTAATTAAACAATGCCTACCTAAAGTAAAGATTTATTTTATTTACCTTATAATTTTTAAATGGTATTCGACACACGAAATTATTTCCTCATAATCTTCCTCTTCCTTTTGGGCTGTGA
The DNA here is from genome assembly GCA_947049275.1 of Epinotia bilunana. Taxonomy (NCBI): domain Eukaryota; kingdom Metazoa; phylum Arthropoda; class Insecta; order Lepidoptera; family Tortricidae; genus Epinotia; species Epinotia bilunana. The sequence continues at coordinate 26,331,761 of OX346253.1, forward strand.
AAAACCGCTAAAATTATATTCTAGATTTCGTAGCACCTACTACCATAATTTGCAGTTGATCTCTGTAATGTCTCATAATTATAACAGTTAGATATAAAATGTAAATTAATAAAATGGCACACATCGTTTAAACCACAACTTTTTGGTAAAAAAATGTCGGTAGATAATGGAAAGTCTTGTTAAAATGTTATACACTATACCTCTTTCAGTATAGCAAGGTGCGTGTGGCAGCGGTCACCTCAGTGCATTGTAACTTAAAAAGTAAAAATTGTACTGAGGTGACAGCTGTCATACGCACCTTGCTATACTGAAAGAAGTATAGTAGTCCAGTAAATGAACTGACAACTCGTATGGAAAAAATGTCAATTTTGGAAATAATTTATAATAGCTTACTTTTTATGTGTAACGGATATATTATCAATTAAATACTTACCCAACGACAAAATCCGACAAAATTTCAGACATCAAAAAAATGATAAATTAACTAACTTCTGAAAAGTCAGAAAAAATATTAATAAATATTTTTGTCTTTATTTTGGTTTATTTACATTTGCTCTATAATATTCTAGATAAATCGTATAAAAAAAGACAATGCATGCTTCATTGAAATCTACATAATTACTTCCGGGTGGAAAGTTTGTCGGATTCTTGAATATATCATCTTAGAATACAATTTTCAAATGAAATCAACAAAAAAAAAGCTATTATAAATTAATGTTTTTCAAAACCGTATTTTGCCTGGAGTATAGTACTAAACAACAAACTAGGTAATCAAATCCGGTTCCAAGGTCATAGTCGTCAGCATAGGCGTCAGGCATATGTCCCATCCCATCGAATAGAATTTAACTATGTGAATAAGAAATACTTTTCTGATATGAATAACTTTAATTATATACCTAATACACTCAATACTCGTTTCCACCCTTACTTTACGTGTTTTCTGTGGAATTTCGGTTGAATATCCACCTACCTATCAAGTTTGCGAGGTCTCAAATATATGAAACAATAGCTTCGCACATCTCTGGTGGCTCTGATGGATATTCATCTCTTAATCGAGGTCAAATCCAGTGAAGGTGTCTTCTACGTAACATACTCATAACGTACCTACTACGACGTAATCTCCTCTCCAATTAAAATGAATTCATTGAATGCTATGAACCTAGTGTTCTTCGAAATTGGAATTCCAATAACGGGAGCGAAATGAAAATGAGTGCTTGTAGCACAATACATTGTAGGTGGCGACTTCCTTTGTTTGCGTTCAGCTTGGATTAACTCAATACTGTCTGCACTGTAGTGAACCTATAGGTATTTACTGTTCTGTCGATATATCAGTGACACCGCGGTCGGGCCTCGGGCCTAATGGGACATTAAATTGTATATCAAAACAAAACTGAGATTTATTGAATTGTGATGGGATAGGACTAGTGAGACTGAATAAAAAAACCGGACAAGTGCGAGTCGGAATCGCCCACCGAGGGTTCCGTCCTTTATTACAAATGTATATATTTTTCTGATTTTTCCCTGTACTTCTAGTATAAGATGATATTACTTGCCAAAAATAGTTATAAGTCAACGGAAAGTACCATATACATTTTGATTCCCTTGAGAATGTTCGCTTGAGAAATATACGGTCTTGACAGACAAACAGACGGACAACAAAGTGATCCGATAAGGGTTCCGTTTTTTCCTTTTGAGGTACGGAACCCTAAAAAAGGACTAAGTAGGTACGCATGACAGTGCAAACTGTTAGGTAGGTACTACAGACACCAAAGTTAATAGATAGGTACCTATACATATAAAAGTGGGAAAAGATTTTTTTTTTAATTCTTCGTCATAAATCGAAAACTACACATAAAATGCATATATATTTTTTTATCTGTTTAAAAAAGCTTGTGACAATGAAGCCCTTTCGAACGATATCCCACAGGATCTGTTCCTTGCATGAACACCCTGTTTTTTAGTGATTTAATCCTACTAATATTATAAATGTGAATGTTTGGACGTTTGGATGTTTAGATGTTTGTTACTCAATCACGCTAAAACGGCTCAACCGATTTGGATGAAATTTTGTACGTAGATAGTTTATAGCCTGAATTAAAATATAGGATCGTTTTTATCTTGGGTCCACGCAGACGAAGTCGCGGGCGGAAGCTAGTTAAAATATATAGTTTCTTTTCCCCTGAACTTGTAGTAGAAGACGATATTACCTACTTGCCAAATTTCATAAATTATGATTCCCTTGAGAGTGCCGAAATATGCGTTTTTTGTGGCATAAACGGCCGAATCTTTTTTTAACGTTAACTTAGAAGTTAGATTATTTCACAGCTTCAAGGGACTTTAGACCCGAGTATATGGTTTTAATTTCAACTCGATACCTCCTGGCGTTCTTGAGATAAAGGATCTTGACAAACAGACAGACGGACAATAAAAAGTGATCTTATAAGGGTTCCGTTTTTTCCTTTTGAGGTACCTTTTAGGGTTGATCACCCTCATATATTCGAAGTATCTATGGTGATTTCCGCTTTGTAGTAAACTGCCTACAAACATTTTGATTGCCAGTAATAAAGAGGGGGGATAGGTACTATTACTATAAATACTATCGCTACGCTAAATTCTTAAAAAATGCTAAACTGAACTTTCATTCTACTCATCAATATCCTTTTATTTAACTTTAAATGCATTCTTGCCATTTCGTAGAAAATTCAAATTTAGCAAGTTGAGTTAAGGGATTTGCCAACCCATTCATTCGGTACCTTTGGCAAAAAACTAAACTCTATCGTTGAATGTACTAAACTTACCATCAACCTCCATTGTGTGTTCAGTTCTAGTTCCAATAGTTTCGAGTTTGAGTTGAAGTAGTTTAAGCTGAGTAGCCGCAAACGCCATTAGGCCTCCGAACAGATGATCTGCACTTGTTTGGGCAACTCCGTTGATTATCAGGATTACAGCTTGATAAACATACCATCTAACAAACCTAACAAATACACAAACTTCTATATTGACCTGATCATCAAACAACTACATCTTAGGTCCACAAATATTGGGGGAGAATAATAAGCAAATATATTTACCTAACATTTATGCCTGTAAGAACTAAAGAAATCCAGTATAATACATTTAATAAATACTATGGGATACTTTAAATGTGTACTTGATATACCTAATTAAATTATTGTTTTACACGGGTCTAACGCAATATTCATCTACAACCATGACCAGTGTAACCCGTGTCGAAACGACCGAAATAAAGGTAACTAAATAAATATCGCGTTAGACCCGACTAAAATAATAATTTAAATATGTGTACAAAGCATGAAAGTTAAAATTGTTGTGTACTGGATATAGGTATCTTATATTTTAGGGGGATATATATTCGGGGCAAGATATTCGTTCTCATCGCTCAAATATTTTACCTTTACTGGGTTTTTTAGCCAAGAGCGTCCGCTACTTAGGCAGGGGAATTACATGCCATGTCATGCTCAGCTTAACACGTAAACGAACATTCACAGTTTTTATCCACACAATATCATCAACGCTAGTAAGAGGCGTATAGACAATGTACCTAGTTACATTGTAAAGGACACAATTGGGAAGGATTCCAAAACAAAATCCATCAAAATAACTAGGTATATACCATGGCGATGTCGGTAGTAAATCAGGATAGAAAAATGGCAACGTGAGCGTGGCTTTCGTAAAAGGTATCAAGTTCCACATCACCGCCGTTAGACCAGCACCCCCGTTGTAGAATTTGGATAAAAGATTTATGTTTGCCGCCATATTTGTTAGCAAGTCGTCTTTATCCGTTTCATCTGTAAAAGAAATAGGTGGTTTCAAGTTGGGTGAAATACATAGTAGACAAACAGAGGGCATTTCATAAAACTTTTCCTAATCTCTCCCTCTTCTATGGTTACTTATTTTCACTTTTATGACGAGAATATATAAACAGATTTTAAGGATTCATTAATATTTACTGTCAATTATATCAAGGAGCTTGTTAATCCTCTGTCGATTTATAATAATAATAATTGCTTTGTACATGTATCCCACAAACGTGAACAGGGCGGTGGCGTCCACAGTTTTATCCAGATCCTCTCCGGCAACCTAGAACAACAATTCAAATAAATGTATCTATAGGCAGTTAGCTTTATCAAAAAATTAAAAATACTTGCTTACATGTGACGCTTAAGTATTTTACTAATATGTTATTGAAGTATATAAAAAATATGAATAAAAGGCATCCATAATTAAGATGGCAAATGTGACTATTCTGAATGAAACCTTCTAAATAAAGAATAGATACTTCTATCAAAACTGGCCAACAATTTTCACAGCATATATTTGGCGTTAAGATGTACCCACCGCTTAGATCATGGACATGAGTAGCTACTCTTAAGTAGATAAATATAACCACTAGGAGGTACGGTATGTAATAAATGGGTCCCCTTCCCTGCATAGGCTCGGTACCGCTTTTTATATAGATAGGTACGAATAACCTAAACAATATAAAACTAAACAACCATTGTGCTAATGTACGTAAATAATATTAACTTACCGTGAAAAAGTATATTAACTGAATAGATACCATTCCAAACAAAATTAATATGATTGCAAGTACTCTATAAATATTCACTACATATAGAATACGAGTATTATCTAGAAATCGCGGATACCAAACTCCAGCTACTATCAGCACAAACAAGGATACATTGAAACATTGAGTAAACTGCATTTTCAATGATTGGGTATATATAAGTAGGTACAGTTTGTTTTTGATAATAGGAGTACAGCAGACTGAAGTTTCGCCGTATTGTGGGGGTGGTTTGGTCGACAGGGCGTGTGCACTGATCCCTTATACCTCCTGCAGCCCCTGCGCTCGTCTAGGCACATTAATTATCCACACTTTGTAATTAACTTATCCTCCTGTCACAGGTGCAATTTAACATTTCTTCAAGGAATATAAAATTCACTTTGAGCTGTTTGTCAATTTGATTGTCAATTTTGGATAATTAATTAATGCTGTAAAGGGGAAAGTAGCGGATTATTATTGTTGAATGTATGCACTGCCTAAAGAAGGAACCGGCAGTTGTTTGAAATATAGTATTTTTATTTATCATATTGGTTGTCATTTCATTGAATACAATTAAAATAAATAAACTAAAAAAGGATAAAATAAATCAATCTCACGTTAAGTAATAATGTTTAAAACTCCATCAAACATTTGCTTCAAAATGACGTCAAACTACGCAGGGATACTGCGCTACAATGGTCTACGTCTGCTAACGCACGAGCGTAGATTTTGAAACTGAAAACACATGTACTTTAGCTGAATTGATTATGAGTATAAAAATTAAAATTTAGTGTTTAATGTCTGTTTCAAATATTTTTAACAGTTTGTTTTAATAATTCATGACTAAGTATAAGTAAATGGACTCCTTCGCGCCACAAAATAAAAATTGAAAAAGGTTCAACCGTCATTTTGTCATTACAAATTTATTCATATTCTGAGTCATATTAATTTGATCTAAAAAGAATATGTATGCATACAGCAGTATATCAGCCAAGTTTGCTAAGTAAAAGGATGATTTATTTTTAGATTTTGATTTAGTTTTTAGATAAATACAATACCGTGTATTTTTTCAGTTCCGAATAGTGTTAGGTACCAATTAGTTTTATGGCATAATTAAAATGCTTCACGTTTATTTTTCATACAAAATAAATATTAACTCACTTGATGCTTTACGTTCATGACATTAACTCGCTTAACAAATTGACAAGAATAATAAGACCGTGACAAGATTAAACCAAGGAAAATAGGAACGAAAAGGGGGCGTCCATTACTTACGTGAGGCGTTTTTACATATTTTCCGACTCCTCCTCCCGTCCTGGTGAGATTTCGTGAGACTTGGCTCATCCCCCTCCCCCATCATCCAATCTCACGTGAGATTTTTCAAAATGTGTGTTTCTAGTGTAAATGTGTCGGACGCTGGTTGCGCGTTCGGCTGGCAGGGGCGCATAAACAAAACGACGGGCTACTTTGCCGCGGTCGCAAAATGTCGTTAAATGTTATTGTGTATAATTTGGTCATATTTTTGTGAAGAAACATGTATTACATAATTTAATAATATTTTCTCGCAATTTTACTGTTTTTGCGGAAAAAAACGTGATATTTGCCGACACCCCCCTCTCCCCAAAGTAAGATTAGATGCTCCTTGAACGTCTCACGCAATTAATGGATGCCCCCAAAATCGACGTGACACGCTCAATTACGTCAGATTTTTATACAACGTCTGTCAATGCGAATTTAACCTCATTTTTGTTTGAATTCTTAGTAAAATAAAACTACCCCCAGTACGAAGTTTTAAACTGTTTACGTAATGTTATTAACTTAATTAGAATATGATTTTATATTAATATGTTATTTCAGTACACAACTTGTCATACGATTAAATAAATAAGGTAGAATAAGAGCAGTGTCTTAGACAAATTATGTTTATTAGCCCTAATATTTTTTTTCTTGATTTCACTATAGAATGTCAACAATCTAGTACCAAACTTAGTTTTATTGTTTTACTTTCAGGTATTCTCTGCTATTATCGGATGACTGTGATTTTAATGGCAATAAAAACTTGGCTTAATTTTACATTTGTGTTGTTGGGAATATGCGTTTCAACATCATGCACATTTGGATGATTATAATCTCTCACTTATAATACTTAAATCTCTAAATGAAAAAAAGAATCAGCCAGTATCAAACTAGGCATTGGTGTGTCCCGCGTGATCTCAGCTTCCCATGAACGGAAAAACATGTAACTTTTTTTATAAGTATATTATTACTCTAGCTTCCGTTTAGGATAGTTTTTATCCGACTGCGACGATTAATTAATTTTCGGAAACATTTCACCTTGAATAATTCATTTCTTCTGCTTGAAATCGTAGCCGCCATATCTGTCAACTGTCAGTGACGTTAAAATGGCGGGCTTGCCATAACTATCGCACAGTAATAATTTCGATCCAGTGTTGTGATAGACCTTCACAAAACGCATATTAAATTCTAAAGCATAAAAAAATAATCGATTCCGATATGGAAACTTATATGCGCTAAATTCGTATTGAGGCGTAATTTGAATAAATGTATCAACAAATTTCAACAATATAACGTGAAACGTCAAAACTCTGACTCGTCCTTTTTTTTAATGGCATGGCATAGCGCTGTACTCGCGTTCAGCCATAAAGTCTATTTGAGTTTCTGCAAGATTATACGCTGAGTATTTGTCACGATACTGCACGCACGGCTATCGAAAGACGGTGCGCGAGCTCTCTCGATTTTTCTCGCACTATACGTTTCTTTCTAAGTTGTGTAATAAGAGAGAGACGGATAGTTCAAGAAAAATCGAGAGAGCTCGCGCGCCGTCTTGTGATAGCCGTGCTGGTTTGTCACTAAGTATTTATATTTATCAGCAATAAACAGTATGTATTAATTAGATCAGTAGGTGTAGAACGGGCCTATTATAAACATTAATTATCAAACGCGTCAGTATTAAGAGCGTGCAAACAACAAGTTCGTATTTTATGTAAGGCTTTTTCAAAGGTCATAGTTTCGTTCAAATGATTGCATTGTTAAAGTAAACTACTGTTTTGTATAGATTAACTCTTATTCTAGACCATACCATTGCTATAATTCTATTTATGTACCTACCTGGTTATTTAAAACAACCAGGTTTTCGTCGGAGTGTTTTGCAAAAATACGCGTCAGAGCTATCTTTCAGGTAGAATATTTCCATTTTAAACTTTCAAAAATGTATCGATGTTTGCCTTTTACAATGGAATATATAGTCTGTTAGTACATAACAATCGCACTAGTTCTAAAATATTGGTTTTTCCTATTAAAAAATAGCACTACATAATGTCTAATTCGGTTAGTTAAAACATTTTTTTATTCACGTGTTTGATGATGTTTTGGAAATCAAACATTTTATTATAAAACTACACGACTTGTTTAATATTACGTGAATTTTTTTAACGCTTATGGGTGACCCAGTTAATTTAGCCCGTTTTTTAAAAACCACTATATAGCCGCGAGCGCAAACGTTGTTCAATTTTCTCCGTAGGGCGACGGGTGCCCCGTGGTACCAATCGAACCTCAGCCTGCACCACGACATGGAGATTAGCACCATGTATGGTTTCTTTAAGCAGGCTGCCAGACGTTATTTTGACAACGCTCCCCACCATAGGAATCCGTTAGTTAGGAAGGCTGCTGATTACATTCCCATCCCTCCCCCCTCTGTCGTTACTCGGCGCTCACTGATTAGGGGCCGCACGGTCCGGCGTCCTAGGCACACACTCACGGACCCGGACGACGAAATCACAGCGTCCATCGAAAGATGGAACGCTGCGCTTTCGGCGTCCAACACATCGCGTACACTTCGGCATTCCCGCCGGCGGGGACGTCCACCGCGAGATCGCGACAACACAGACACATACAGTCCCTATTCGTCCCGGTACCGCCGCATACCGGGTAGAGTCAGTCCGACCCAAGTCGGGCCTAGCTGAGTTTCTTGCTGGACTCTTCTCAGCTAGGCTAGGTTTTAGCGAACCAGCGATAAAACTCCCAGTAGTTCGACACCACTCACACCCCAGATTCGGTTGATACCGTTCAACCAATCTCACTGGAGCGCAAACTCGTAGAGTATTCCAGTGTACAAACTTTCCCGCGTGGTCGTGCCGGAGGCTCCCCCTGGATTTTCCCCAGGCTACCCTCCAACCACGCAATTCGACCGCTATATTGGGTTCGTCCTATTATAGCAAGTCAGGTTCAAAAAAAAAAAAAAAAAGTTGTTCAATTCATTACGCGCCGGGCCTTCCCAAAGAACGGACGTATCGCTCTCGTCGCTGCCCAAAGGTCGGTGACCGAGCGTACCCGACACGCGCCTGACCAGGCTGTAGTGCGTCCGCTACTGATTGATACTTGGTAAGTAATTTTACATGTTAAGTAAGTTTATTTATTTTATTGTTTCACAATGCACTAAAGTGATATAACTTTTTATAGAAATGGGTAATAAACGAAAATTATTTGGGATGGAAAAATCCAATAATACTACGTACGGCCAGACAAGTTAAAAGTTAAGTCACCAATATTATTCATATTATTTATGTTTATACCGCACTTGCCTAGGGGTTATGTAACGATTGTATGATGTATTTTCGAGTTAGTAATCGTTTTATAAAATTCGTCATCATCATCATCTTAGCCTGCGGCGCGCGCCGCGCCCAAACCTTTACACATAGAAAGCTGAAATTTGGCATAGAGGTTTCTTTTATGATTTGTATTAGGGGTAAGGCTAAATTTATAGGGGACTAGACGTGCCCGCGGCTCCACCCGCGTGAATGAATTATATGAATGCATTTGTCACAATTGCATTTTTATTCATGAGCCCTGCATCATGACGATATGGAAATAAAAAAGAGTATATATTTTCATATAAGTACATTTATTAAAATGTCAACATGAAACTCAGTAATACGGGCGTAGACAAAAGAAAGAAGGCAAAAAAATATGCCTAGTGACGAAAATCTCATTCGAATATCTCAAAGAATTACGAAGCTACAACCGTTTTAATATTGCTTGTTAGAGAGAGAAAACGCAAACAGTTTGTCACATCACAAACTGCGACGCTGGCGCAAAGCGCGTCGCGCGCGCGGCCGGCCGCGTCGATGCCGGCGCGGAACACGATAGGGCACAGCACGTTGCCGTCTTCTAGTGACGTCACAAAATGCGAGCGTTAATTGTTTCATATGAAGTTGCGTTTTGCGAAAAAGGGACAGAACATACCCCTTCTTAAAATTTTGGACACTTTTAACTTCGTGATTATTTAACCTCTTGCGTTGATTTTTTCTCCATTTGACTATTATTTATTTTTAATTCTTTTTAGAGCAAAATATGACATTACTTATTGATTATTTTATTAAGTGTCTACACCCCTATTAAAAAAACCTCTTGTACTCTGCGGCCACCAAAGATTACTCGTCAACGTCAACAGCCGCTTTAAGCCCACATCACACTGGCGCAGCCTGGCCGCAGCGGACCATAGTAAACTTGTCTTTAGCTGTCAAATTGACTATTGTCCGCCACCACAGGCCGCGGCAGGGTGTTGCAGGCCTTACATACATGCATACATATTTATTTCCTTTTTTTATCTGCATAGCACAATGTTTTGAACTGGAAATTTGGAATCTTCGCACTTTGATTGCGCTTACTGAACACAAAATTTCAATTCAAGACACTCACTGTTTAATTATCAACCGAAAATAATAAAAACTAAATTTAAATTATAACTTCTTGTATTCGAGGTGTCACAGACAATTTATTTATTTATTTATTTATTTATTTAAGCTTTATTTTTTCCATATTGTTAGTATTCACTAATCTAAAAAGTTGTGTTGTGTTAATGTTTTTATACAAATATATATGTTTTCTTATGGACCCCATTTGGGTAAAAGCCTCCTCCATCTCATGCAATTTTTCCTGATCTTTGGCCAAATTCATCCAGCTAGGTCCGGCAACCTCGGTTATGTCGTCTGTCCACTTTTTCGTGGTCTACCTTTCTTTCTTTTGCCTTTCGGCCCCGACCATATTATTGCTTCTAGTGCCCATCTTTTCTCCTTATATGTGGCGATATGGCCTGCCCATTTCCACTTAAGGCACAGTGCTTGGTGATGTGCATCTGTTATTTTTGTACATTTTCGAAAAACTTCATTTCTGGTTTTATGTATGCTTTCTTAACTCACACCTTTTTGGTCCACCTAACATCATTCTGCATGGCAAGGTGTCCTGCCCAAGTGAAAGCCTGCCCTTAGTGCGACGTCGGATCTCAACATTCCTCACTCGGTCTTGTAGTTTACTACCGAGCATGTCGTAAATAACCGAATCAAGGTCCAGATGTTTCTCATCAATAGGTCCAGCCGATCAGAGCACTTCAATCAATCAATTTTTGGGGCTATATGGCTCCATCAAAGCCTTGATGATTCCGCCAATGTCAAGTTTGGATAAGACGCGGTCAGTATTTAATCTTGACGGTGGACTACAGGTAGTGTTCAGAGCACTTGTTGCACACGATAACAAACGATAAATAATAATTAAAGTAACAAACAGTGACAGTGACGGACTGAACTCAACCGTACGTTCCATTTCATGTAAAATTCTCTAACCGCAATTTCAAAGTTCAGTTTTAATCATTATTATTTATACACAGTATGTTTTTTAGCCGAATCAATTGTATAACGATTATACTAACTTGGAAATGTAGTCTCAGATATAATCAAATTACGTAAAATGGAATTTACCTGAATGTGATTAGCCGAACATTTCCGAAGATTTCCGAACAATGGCCTACGTTTCAAATTGTCAATGTTATCGAGATTCCATTACGTGATTGTAGAAAAAATACGCAACAGAATCGGGAGCCTTTATGCTCTTATTCTAAAGTAATATCCAGAAAATTGATTCTAACATTTATTTGTCGTGTTACTTGCGTTGTTTTTGAGAAACGTGTTGCCGGAGATCGTGTTTTTTGTAAGGCGCTATCTCGCTCGTTCCTTCGTGTTTTATCCCGTTCTGGTTTTTCAATTTTGTATAATAGATGAGAAGGGGGTGGAATTCTGAATTAAAAAACTTTGTTTTTTAAACTTACGGTCATATAACTGGGAATATACTCTTCAAAAGATATATAAGAACATATCACGTTTCACTGTTTTAGAAAATTCCACCCATATAATGCTGAAAAAGGGTTTGGAAGTTTGAGTAGGAAAACGTTATATTTAAACCTACGGTTATGAAACTTAGGAAATGTACTTTTCAAGGGAAATCAATGTTTTTGGTAATTACTTTTTGTGGTAAAGATGAACTTTATTTTCAGAGAAAAAAAATGAGCAAAACCGTCGAATATGGGGACCAAATTCTTCGCCAGGAGTGGACGTCTTTCGGCTGATATGATGATGATGATGATGATATGTGATACTGCAAAAACAAAGGATATTGCACAAGACAATCAAGGAACTCCAAAAAGAGGTCTTTTGGAATATATCATGCCATATGTAATGCCAGTTCGGTGTGGACAGGAGAAGAGTTCCAGCTGTAAGACTGCAAAAATGAATAAAGATGACTGGTTTTGGAAGGAGAAGATGGAGCCAAAATTAATATTGAAAGAAATGAAATGGTTGATGGGAGAAATTATGTCAATTAGGGACATACTTACCTAGGAGAAACTTAAATTATAGATAGATTCATCTATTTGTTTTTGAAAATAACATGATTATTTTATTTTACATCAAAAATAAAATGGATTCACTAAAAGATCGTCTATAGGTATAATAATTTGAACATTTTAAACTACACGAGTGGCTCGGATTTACTCGGACCAATATTCGTACGGCTTGTGTTTGTAATTTAAACACTGTTAGAGTCAGTCGAGTCTCCATACAAAACTATTCCGTATGACATAAGAAAATAAGTGCGTCATCATCATCCCCTAGCCTTATTCCCGGTTGTGCCCTAAAGGAGCTCAGGCTCCGCTTTGACACCTAATCCCAAGATTTGCCATAGGCACTAGTTTTATGGTAAGTAAATAAGTGCGTAAGTTTAATAAAATAAAAACATTTAAAACTCTACAACTAAAACTGATTTTTATTTCCTACCTCACTATAAAGTGAAAGTATAACAATGATCAAGAAGGGTCGGTCCAACAGCACGGCAGCACTCGAACCGCACGCACACAGTAAACATCGTCTATTATACATTTTTTGTCATACAAATTTTTACTTTTATTTATGGCTTTGGTACATTTATTCCTTTACCTGGTATATTTCAGTCGTTTAAGCATGCTCTTTGGCTCAATACACCAAATTTCGAAGAGTTTATCCCTCTCAATTATCATTTTCTTAAGTTATAATTAATCCAAGGTTTATTATTTCTACTAATATTACATTTAACAGTGACTCAAGATCATTTCGATCATCACGTTTTTTTATTTATTTAATATAAAACAGTGTTAAAATATGTAGAGAAGAAGATCAATACACATTTAATGCTGCAGCCTGTCTCCTACCTGTTGTATCTATTGCCACAAACATCTACTAAACTTTTACTCCCTTATAAAACTTAAAATACCTCTGTTAAATAAATCGAGTTTTGTCCTTTTCTTACTATTTAAATAACAGTTACAGATACAGACAAACGAAATTTGAACGGCATTTTAGCTAAAATAGGTTTATTCAACGTTTTACTTGATAGGATAAATTAGAACTGCATGTGTCCTATGTCCAAGAGAAGAAATGCGTTAACTCCCCCCACATTACCATGCAAACGAAGTCGCAGGTACAGCTAGTATTAAATAATATAACATTTCCTAACTGTAGGTACGGCGTCGTTTCCTTGTTGACTACGGAACCCTAAAAAGCTTTTAAAATGGGTATCACAATAATCCAATATGGCGCAGAACCACTCTTCGTCTCTTCGATCACTCTTTAAAACTTTAAAGAGTGATCGAAGAGACGAAGAGTGGTTCTGCGCCGCGATTCGTAGTACCTAACTAGGTCTAGTTTCGTAAGGCGTGATGGATGAGGTGAGGCGCATTATCGCCTTCCGAATAACAGCCGTAGCTATCATTATCATTAAGCGTGACGGGAGGCGCGAAGCGCATGAGCGCGTAAAGAATTGGATTGAGAAAAACATAGGACATCGAATACAACGCTCCAAAAAAAATATTCTCCACCACTCAACGTTAACTACTTCGATAAATCCAGTACTTAGGTACTTATAAGTAAGATAGTGAAAAACTAAGTTAAATCTGACTTAAAAATATTTAAAAGATAAGTGAAGTATCCAAAGATCAGCCGAATTTCATGGTAAAGTATAGCTTGCAGCAAAATATATATTAAGTATATATTATATTACTTGCCTATTTTTGATTTTAATTTTATTATTAGAAAGACTCGATTATTTTCAATAGTTTTCATACTATCTAAATCACATTGAATACCTACGTATGATCAATAAAAATGTGTTCCATTTTTTTCTGTCTAACTTTAAACGATCGCTCCACATATTTTACCGGGGTATATAGGTACCTAAGTATGAAAATGGAACATTTATAGGTGGCATTTTAATTTTGTAATCGAATTGTCCAAATACCGATTTTGATGAAATACAATTAACTTCACAAGTTAAATAAGCACGTAAAAGGTGTCGTTTTACGAAAATCAGTTTTGTCTGAGTTTCTACCCATTCACCAAGTTCATCATTCCGGCTTTTGCTATTTTAGAAATCATCACGACCTCTATAAAGTGGTCAACTACATCCAGGGGCTGGCGGCCGCACGCCGATCGATCCTACAGCTCACGCGATTGCCCTCTGGCGGAAATACATATTTAATTGGGCTAAATTAAGGCACCCTTGTAAGGAATCTTGGCTAGTTATGAACTATAAGTATTAGGTACCTACCTTGGAATACTAACAATAGGAACCAACTACTTATGCCGCAACAACATAAGCGGTAGATTTAGGTTACTAGACGGTATAGATTTAGGTTTGCACAACACGCTGTGTGGCGCATTGTGTAGACTATTTTTTTTAATGTGAAGTTTGCGCAGATATTTAGATTCAGTCGCCTCGTCCTTGCAGTCTTCGTAAGTTTTGTGTACAAATCAAGTGACACCTTTCGGTGACATGTTTCTACGTCAGTACGTCTAGCACAACTGGTGCCAACCTAAGTAGCGCGCGATTACCTAAGCTTTTCCTGTATCACTTATTGCGCTGTACAAGTGAGAAAGAAGAAGGGAGATTTTTTCGCGCCGCGTCGCGGCGTCAGGTGTACTAGCCCCTCAGTGCAATTTATAAGACCATCTTTCGAAGAAATTATCTCTCATCTCTCACTTATAATAAATCTCTAAATTAAAAAAAGAATCAGCCAGTATCAAACTAAGCATTGGTGTGTCCCGCGTGATCTCAGCTTCACATGAATGGAAAAATATGAAACTTTTTTATAAGTACATTATTACTCTAGCTTCCGTTTAGAATAGGTTTTATCCGACTGCGACGATTAATTAATTTTTAAAACATTTGACCTCATTAAATTATTCATTTCTTCTGCTTGAAATCGTAGCCGCCATATCTGTCAACTGTGAGTGACGTTAAAATGGCGGGCTTGCCATAAATATCCAACAGTAATGATTTCGATCCGGTGTTGAGATAAACCTTCACAAAACGCATATTAAAATCTAGAGCATAAAAAAATATTCGATTCTGATATGGAAACTTATATGCGCTAAATTCGTATTGAGGCGTAATTTCAATAAATGTATCACCAAATTCAAACGTCAAAAGTCTGACTCGACCTTTTTTTTTAACGGCATGGCATAGTGTGTTCACGCGTTCAGCCATAAAGTCTATTTGAGTTTCTGCAAGATTACACGCTGAGTATTTGTCACGATACTGCACGGCTATCACAAGACGGTGCGCGAGCTCTCTAGATTTTTCTCGCACTATACGCCTCTTCTAAGTGGTCTAAAAGAGAGAGACGGATAGTTCGATAAAAATCTTGTGATAGCCGTGCTGGGTTGTCAGTAAAAACTGACAACCCCTATTTATCAGCAATAAACAGTATGTATTAAATCAGTATAGAACGGGCCTTTATAAACATGAATTATCAAGCGCGTCAAGCGGTATTATAACTTCGTACTTAGCGCCTTCAAGTTGACATTCAGCCAATATTTGCCAACATACACACGTTCATTAAGTTGGCAATGGCGGGAACATACACAAGATTTGGCAGAATGTGATAGTGCCAAAGGATAGTGCGATCTGAAACATATTACTAAAACAATAAACGTTACTTTAATATTTTAATAATTACCTTTAATAGAAAGGGACTCGGACTATCGTTATGGTTGTAGAACTTGCCTAGTGGTTAGGTATAGTTTGGAAAATATAAATTGGCCGTCTGTTGTCTACATTGAGTTATGTTACTAGAGTAGACATCACCTAGCATAAGTTTGCGCATGTCAACGTACTGTCAGGAGAGTAACTTGGTTTAGTCTGTGGCGGGCAGTGATGGCGGTCGGTTCGAGTGCAAATTTGACTCAAAACTTTAAAAAATGCCTTCTTTTGCATTGCGCTATTGCACCAACAACAAACCCAACAATAGTAAAAGTACGGGGATCACTTTTCATCGGCTAATTCACCGTTTTTTTTTAAATGACATGATTTTTTTCTTTAATTTATAAGACTCGCGCCGATTGCCAAGTCACAAAATTTTATTTAGCTAGCAAATAAAGAATAATACGAATGCCTGAGACTTGGTACTACCAAATATCTCACAACTTTTTGCGGTGGAAGAGTTTCGAGACTTGGCCTCTTTTTTACATGGAATGTTTTTTATGGGATCTCACTTCTTTTTGTAGGTTATTGTGTCAATATCCCATTCTTGATCCCATTTACTGCAAATATAACTTTGTAATCCTATGTTTATATGGGATTACAAATTGAATGAAATTTGAAATATATCGTGTTTATACAATGCGTGCTTGGTTAATGGAAATGCAGGCTTCTAGTTTTATCCACAACGAAGTTATAGGGGGGTCGAAAATGGCTTGAACTGCTTCGAGAAAAGGATGGTACGGCCGTGCCGCTGTTTTGCTCGACTTGACCTGACGAGATTAAATTTAAATTAGAAGATGTGTCCCACTACGCTGCATTTTTGCAATGACAATCGATTTTTTAATGTACCAATAGTAGAAGGGGGCATTACCATATCTCTAATACAGCTGAGACCAGCTGATGGTTCTTCATCAGATACTTCAGACCTTCGATTTTTGACATCAAATGAAGCGGCCCGCCAAGTTGAATATTTTTTGTAAAGACGGTATAGATATATCTCTAATAGTTTGGTTGGGCTCTTGTGTTTTCTAATCAGGGTCACCAGGTACTCCAGATCTTCGATTATCCTAGTTTTTATAGTTTTCCCTTTATGTGGCCATTAAACCCTAACTCTGTACCAAATTTCAGCTCTCTGAGTTTATGGGAAGTACTAGTTCTATTTTGATGATCATGAGTGAGTGAGTGAGTGAGTGAGTGTCATAAATGCGAAACTTTGCTTTCGCTTAACTTCGGAACTAAATGACCCTCCCCAGATGTAAGTACGCGACGCGAGTATGGCCTCCGAATGAACCCATTAGCAATTTAGGAGACTATAATTATTATATTAATTTCTAATTGCTTTCAAAATATATATCTGAGGATCCCGTGGGACCATGTGTATGGATCTGACTGAAACTGAAAATGGTCGTAATTTCGTTTTTTTGTCTTGCTGCGATTGCTATCAAAATCGATATCTGACGATCCGCATGGACCTTAAATAGGACTTTGTCATCAAATCTGACACAAATCGCTGAGACAAATTGCATCAACACAGTGCATCTTCAGGAACTATACTGCTCAAAACAAAATAAGGGCCACTTGCATTTTCAATTTTATTGTTAATTATATTGGACATAAACTAATTGATAAGTAGCTAATTCCCGCATCCTTAAGAATCCAGCCTCTTTCGTTCTGTTGTTTAAGTCTAATAGCTAGAAAATGTATATATTGCTGTTTAATATAATTTTCACGTAACGATCACCGTACTAATACTAATGGCCCCTATTTTCTTTTGAGTAGTATATAAAGATATACAGTCTCAAAAATTTACAAAAACCAATTGTCGGTGATTAAATCAAGAAGTAGTTTTTGAAGTGAAAATTTCTTTAGCGGCGCTGTGCACTTTATGGGATGGGGAAAATGGGGGGGGGGGGCTTTTTTGAGTTATCACGTTTTTATTTATTTAATATAATACAGTGTTAAAAATATGTAGAGAAAAATATGAATAAACATTTAATACTGCAGCCTGTGTCCTACCTGTTGGATCTACAAACATCTACAAAACTTACCCCCTTATTCATAAAACTTAAAATACCTCTGTTAAATAAAACAAGTTTTGTCCCTTTCTTACTAATTTAAATATCAGAGTGACAGATAAAGACAAACTAATTTTAACGACATTTTAGCTAAAATAGGTTTGTTCAACGTTTTACTTGATAGGAAATTAGAACTCCCACCACATTACCATGCGAACAAAGTCGCAGGTACAGCTAGTAGTTGATTATAAGTGATAAATCGCCTTAACAGAAAACCCAAAAAGTATTCAGAATACCTATTAATTGCGCTATTCTAATATGGTAGTTTAGACCTCAGGCAGAATAGGACATATAGCGGCCTTAATTATTTTTTTTGTAATAATTTCTTGAGAGGGTGATAAGTATCTACCTATAAGGTTTGAAAAATGGTATGGGATTTTATTTATTTTTTAAAATAGAAACTTCGTAAAAATGTTCTTTAATAAAAAACAAGAAAAGTAATTTCAGCGTTTTCGAAAATTCATACCTTGAGGGGGTCAAAAATGGGTTGCAAATTTGTATGGAAGTATATATAGAGCTGGAAGTTTTTAGAGCTTGGGGGCTTGGAACTTCGTAAAATGGTTCAGTACTATCGACAATACAGCTAACTGACCATCGGTGCACCTTAAGAGCATTGTAATAAGGTTCTATATAAACACAGGATGTGTGGAGGAGTGTTGTCGTTTGTACCACAAAACAAGAAATACTATTTCAGCGGTTTTGAAAATTCATCCTCTAAAGGGTTTAAAACTTGCTTGAAAGCTGGTTTGGAGAAACCCAGAGCGAAGAACTCCATAACAGATGGCGCTATCGGTCTTATCCGATACTATTAAACGAGCAATCTATTATATAAAATCGAAAAACCAGAACGGGATAAAACACGAAGGAACGAGCGAGATAGCGCCTTACAAAAAACACGATCTCCGGCGAATCGTTTCTCAAAAACAACGCAAGTAACACGACAAATAAATGTTAGAATCAATTTTCTGGATATTACCTTAGAATAAGAGCATAAAGGCTCCCGATTCCGTTGCGTATTTTTTCTACAATCACGTAATGAAATCTCGATAACATTGACAATTTGAAACGTAGGCCATTGTTCGGAAATCTTCGGAAATGTTCGGCTAATCACATTCAGACAAATTCCGTTTTACGTAATTTGATTATATCTGAGACTACATTTCCAAGTTAGTATAATCGTTATAGAATTGATTCGGCTAAAAAACATACTGTTTATATATAATAATGATTAAAACTGAACTTTGAAATTGCGGTTAGAGAATTTTACATGAAATGGAACGTACGCGGTAGAGTTCAGTTCAACCTTCCGTCACTGTCACTGTTTGTTACTTTGAAAATTTGCCTTTAATTATTATTTATCGTTTGTTATCGTGTGCAACAAGTGCTCTGATGTTCGATCGATCGGATATACTACCGAACACTACCTGTAGTCCACTGTCAAGATTAAATACTGGCCGTGTCTTATCCAAACTTGACATTGGCGGAATCATCAAGGCTTTGATGGAGCCATATAGCCCCAAAACTTGATTGATTGAAGTGCTCTGATCGGCTGGACTTATTGTTTTCTCATCTGGACCTTGATTCAGTTATTTACGACATGCTCGGTAGTAAACTACAAGACCGAGTAAGGAATGTTGAGATCCGACGTTGCACTAAGGGCGGGCTTTCACTTGGGCCTTGTCAGGCAGAATGATGGTAGGTGGACCAAAAAGGTGTGAGTTAAGAAAGCATACATAAAACCAGAAATGAAGTTTTTCGAAAATGTACAAAAATAACAGATGCACTTCACCAACCACTGTGCCTTAATTGGAAATGAGCAGGCCATATCGCCACATATAAGGAGAAAAGATGGGCACTAGAAGCAACAATATGGTCGGGGCCGAAAGGCAAAAGAAAGAAAGGTAGACCACGAAAAAGTGGACAGACTACATAATCGAGGTTGCCGGACCTAGCTGGATGAATTTGGCCAAAGATCAGGAAAATAGGCATGAGATGGAGGAGGCTTTTACCCAAATAGGGTTCATATAAGAAAACATATATATTTGTATAAAAAAATTAACACAACACAACATTTTAGATTAGTGAATACTAACAATATGGAAAAAATAAAGCTTAAACATATAAATAAATAAATTGTCTGTGACACCTCGAATACAAGATGTTATTTTTTCTTCTTTAATAATGTAAACCCATAAAATATCAAAAACTTAATATAAGCGACATCTAACGAGCTAAAGTGGACTAAAATTAAGCTCACTAGATAGCGCAAATCGACAACTATAGTGAGTGCATTCCTATTTGCGTTATGACAGCTGTCATCCTGATGACAGCTGTCATAACGCAAATAGGAATGCACTCACTATAGGTAACATCAGCGACCTCCATAATACTGAAATTGTACCAAAATTATGGTCGCTAGATGGTGCTATCATTATATACCTAATTGTTTCTTTTTCATTGAATTCGTGACTCATAATCATGAATATTATATAATTGTTAATATCCGTTGTAAAAACAGATCTGTAATTGCGTAGGTATTAACACGATCAAAGGCACGCGGCCCGGCAGCGTAATAAACGAGAAAACACTTCGAACTCTTATTTAAAACGTCTGGGGTACAATTGAGTCTCCGAGGCCTCAGTGGAAAGAAATACGATTTTTTTTCAGCAGGGGCCATGGGCAATATTCGTCGTAGGTCGTAGTCTAACCCCGAAGCCTATCCGGCGCGTTTTACCGCTGCGTAAGTCCGACTCGATCTCGGCCACTTTTATTTCTTATTTAATAACTACTCACTTTGTTGGTAAACTTCAGCACAATTCTAGCACCGTAGCAAAAATCTTAAATAAACCTTATTCGTTAAACTTAAAATGCCTGCTAGAGTATGTCAAGCGAGTTGTGTCCCTGGCCTTTCTGCAAATCCTACTAATATATTATGAATGCGAAAGTTTGGACTTCAATCACGCAAAAACGGCTAAATGGATTAAAATGAATTTTGGTATACATATATTATATAACCTAGATTAACAATTATAATACTTTTTATTCCGGGAACCATCGTCTAAGGGGGGGAACGTTTGTAAGCAGCTACGATATAAACGTGTTCCATTCTACGCGGACGAAGTCGCGGGCAGAAGTTAGTACTAAATATGTAGCTGCATACTAAATAACTAAGTTGAAATTTGAGAGCCTTGAAATCGTCTGAGAACGAAGTACTAAGGCGAAAGCCAAGGTGAGATTTTATTTGAATAAAATGTACCTGTTGTTCTTCTTTTTCAGATATTCAAGAATTCTACGAGTTAACACTCCTCGATGACACTAAATCTATCCAGCAGAAGACGGCGGAGACCATCCGCATCGCCAACAAGTGGGAGGCTGATGGCACGCGCCGGGAAGTATGTTTATTTTAGTCAACTCCTTTTTCTTATAAGGGCAAGTGCCCGTGGGCTCAAGGCCCTGTGGCCTTCATAGGGACTCTATCTTCTGTCATTTCACGGTCTATTAGGTTAGGTACCTGCTATCTGTGATCCAGATAAACCAGAAAGTACCTTCTAACTACACACTACTAATCCGGAGATCTGACTTGAGCTTTGAGCCTTGAAAGGTCATGTACGTAATTGTATCTACCAACTAATAAAGTTTATAGTTAATTGCTGACAACGACCTCCATGATGTCGTCGCATGCTAGCTGAAACATTTAAGTTGAGAACACACAAATGTACCGACCTACGTGATAAGCCTAAAAGTTTATTCAGAATCGAACGTTGGGTAGAACAGAGGGGTACTGCTGAAGAGTACCTGCTACGAGTGATACTATATGTACGTAGTCGGTCCCAAAGTTCTGTCACAAATGAAAATAATGATAAAAACAAAAGTAGCAATCATTTTTTAATAAATTATATACCGATTTAAAGTACATTTAATAAAGAATTAAAATTACTCAAAATTATTCAAAATTACCTCCTTTGTTTTTAATACAGGCCCTTAATCGGTGCGGCCAGTCGTCTATCGCAGCACGCACCATTTTCATATCTATCTCAGTAACTGCTTTTCTTAAAGATGACTAGGCTCTCCAAATTTTTATGTGGTTTAGCACAGACCTTCCCCTCTAAGACCTGCCAAATTTTATAGTACAAAGGATTAAGGTCCGGACTAGAGGAAGGCCAATCTTCGTGTCTTATAAAGTCGATTTTTTGACGGTCAAACCAGGCTTGAGTGGTCTTGGCTTTGTGTGCTGGCGCAGAATCCTGCTGGAACACAAAATTATGTCCCGAAAATAGCGTGTTGGGCAGATCTTTGACAACCTTATCCAAAACTGTCTCTTGGTATACTTTCGCACTGATTTTGACACCTTTTTCGCAAAAATGAACCTCAGTTGGCCCGTAATAAGATACACCCAACCAGACCATCACTGATAATGGATGATGCCCATGTTGCACCCGCGGAACTCTTTTTCCTGCTTCTTCAGAACTCCTAGCGTACACTCTATCATTCTGTTTATTGTACTTCTCTTCAATATCGAAAATCTTTTCGTCTGTAAAGAGGATATCACGGTGTCGATTTTTCGCGTACCGCTTTAACAACTTCCGGGATCTTTTAAGCCTTATTGTTTTTAGACGGGCATTAAGTAAGTGCCCACGCTTTTTTTTGTATGCTCGTAGACTAAGATCTTCGTTCAAAACCTTTTTCTACTTTCTACTGACACCCATCTGCAAAGCCATCAATTTCTGTTTTCGGACAGGATTTCTTGCTATGCGCGCCTTGATCGCTTTGATCACTGCTGGTGTTCGTACGGAGCGAGGCCGGCCAATTCTTTTCTTGTACTCTACACTGGAGACTTCATTGTACCTATCAATAATACGATACACAAACCTAAACGTTATTTTTAAATTTTTGAGCAACTTGAAAATGGTACTAGGCGAGTGCCCACAGCGGTGCAATGCTAAAACAGCTATTCGGGTTTGTCCACTCCATCATGAGAAATTGCAACGAATGACTGTTTTTTGTTTTAAAATAATTGTCAAACATTCAAAAATGGAATGCAATAAAATTTTCTTAAAATCATCTTCTAAATTTAAAAATAATATGCCAGTGACAGAACTTTGGGATCAACTACGTATAATGGCTGCTCCACACGATGGGCCATCCTGACCCATCATACAGGACGCGGCTATGCGGTAGAACGAAACATAAATATGTCTTACTCCCTTTAACGCATAGTTGCGCGGCCTGCGGCGGCTTGTGGAACGGCCATAATATGCTTAGGTACCTAGAAAGAGTTGTTTACGCTAGATACCTTTATAGGTATTCCAATTCAAATAATGTTTTCCCGTGTTCTCTTTGTAGCTGACTGGCTTTCTGTTATTTATTTTACCTCCCCGCTAATTGGTTGGTCTACGTCAGCTATACGTACAAATTGTTAGAAATGTTTATTTTGCTTTCATTTATTAATCGAATATCGTGGTTTTTGTGACGAGGTGTCTATAAACCCTTGTATCCTACCTGGATAAGGTTTTGATTAATTGCTACCCACCTGTAAAGTTTAGTTAACATAAAGATACTTATTTGCCAGAATTATATTGAATGGATTAATTTTATTTCGAACAGTCCATAACGTTATGCAATAAGTCAGTGACCTCTTTCAATTTTTCAGATTCAGTCAGAAGAAAGCGATTACAGATCAGTCTCCAATGCCTTCTTTCAAGACAGCAATCGGAAGTCAGACCGCAGTAGCTACACACCAGATTCAGCGAAGGTACGTACATAATATTATTACTTACAATTGTTGTTTCTCATTTATTTTAAAAAAAGCGGCCAAGTGCGTGTCGGGCCACGCGCAGGGTAGGGTTCCGTAGTTGCCCGTCTGTCAGAGAATGCGAACTTAAAAGGGGCTTTTGGGGTTTTTATTATAGCTTACCCTCGTAAATAATCGTAAATATGATTATTTTTATAACACATCAATGTATAGGGATAGGGTAATTTCGCTGGTTAGCGACCACCTAATTTCATGTGCCGGTTAGCGACCACTCAGCTGAGTTGGTGAACAGAATAATACGAACGACCTACTTAAAACAAAAGAACAGATGCCAACTGCGAGGTTAGCCCAGCCTAGCAGCACTGATGCTGAGGCGCGACGCGAGACGAGAAAATGTACTATTACTAATTTACTTACTTTAAAATTCGAATTACTTAAGTAACTCGTTTATGAAACGACTTCTCAACGGGCAAGAAGTACCGTGCCGTGAAAAAGCAACTCTACCGTTTACGGTAAAAGGTTCAAATTCCAATGACAATGTATATACACCCGAAATTAAGTGCATTTCTTACCAGTTAACTAGTTATGTCTACTTAACTGTGATAGTTTTCCTTTTAAATTCATTATATGTACTACTGCTATGAATTTTTTCGGGGGGGGTGACTCGAACAAAAATTAGGGCTTTAAATCCCATTATCTCGCAAACGCATAACTGAGTTGAAAAATAGTTTTAGAAAACCCATAATATTATCAGTATATTACCAATTTACGAGGGGCATTCAAAATATTATCGGTATGTGGATGAAAACAAACAATTACGAAAAGTTTGATATTTTTATTTTTCAATATACTCCCCCCCTATGTTCATACACTTATAAGATCGATCAATTATTTTTTTTAATCCCTCATAGAAATATTTTTTATCTTTGGTGTTAAAATGCTCCTCCACGGCCGTCTTCAACGCTTCATCGTCAGAAAATTTATTTCCACGCAGATCCTTTTTAAGATTGGGGAACAAAAAGAAGTCGCTTGGGGCTAAGTCCGGACTATAGGGTGGATGAGTAACAGTTTCAAACCCACATTCAACAATAGCTGCCTCGGCAATATGAGCAGTGTGGACAGGGGCGTTGTCATCCAGAAGCAGAACACCTTTGGTTAACTTTCCTCGCCTCTTTTCTTTCATCGCATCTCTTAATTGACGTATAACGTTAGCGTAGTACTGCCCTGTGATATTTACACCTTTTTCTTTATAATCGATAAGCAAAACTCCTTCACAATCCCAAAATATTGTGGCCATGATCTTGCCAGCTGAAGGGATGACCTTGAACTTCTTGGGATGAGCTGAACCCTTAAGGTGCCACTGCATGGACTCCTGTTTGCTCTCTGGGTCATAATGATGAACCCAGGTTTCATCTCCAGTAACTATTTTTTGCAGCACCTCATCGGGATTTTCACCACACAGGTCGATAAAATCTGAACAGCAAGCCACACGCATATCCTTTTGAAGCCGCGTCAGCATTCGCGGAACCCATCTTGCACTTACTTTTGACATATTAAGATGGTCATGTATAATGTCATGTACGGTACCAATAGAGAGATTGGTTACTTGAGCTATAGATTTTACCTTCACTCGACCGTCTTCCAATATAAGTTTTTCCACTTTATCAATATTTTCTTGTGAGGTAGCCACTACAGGCCGGCCAGGTCTAGGGTCATCTTCAATACTCTCCCTTCCACGCTTAAATTCGCTTGACCATTTTTGAATAGTAGATAAAGAAGGAGCAGACTCACGGTAAACATAATCCATTTCCTCTTTTATGGTTTTTTGATTTTTACCCTGTTTTGTCAAGAATTTTATGACGGATCGGTGCTCTAATTTCGTTAACATTGTTAATTCGCTCATGGTGTTCATGTTTGTTCGGCAATTGCAGAAAAACAAAAGAACATCTCGGTTCCAATTTTACTTTTTTTTAATGTCAATGGATGAATCTTAGCGGCAAGTAACAAATATATATATAAAAGAGGTTGTAACCTATCAATACCGAGAATATTTTGAACGCCCCTCGTACATGTAGGGGAGGTACGAGGTACCCTAAACATTTTTTTCGGGATTTTATTCTACTGTTTTGCCGGCGTGATTGGTTTATATACCTACGCTAGTTGCAGTTTTCTAGTAAGGGTTACTGAGCTAAGCCGAAGACGGACAGACGGACAGACGGACGGACATAGCGAAAATATAAGGGTTCCTTGTTGACTACGGAACCCTACAAATTGCCCGTAATCTTACGTTAGCTACTTAACTTTATTCAACCTCCCTAATCTCTTCTTAAATCAAGCTGAACTGTGATTAGACTGGGTCCAGTCATCGTCACCACCAGTTGTGCCCTCAATGATGAGGATTGTCACATCACGATATATTCTTGACTAGCTTCCGCCCGCGACTTCGTTTGCGTGGGCCCGGGATAAAAAACTACCCTATATTTGAATCCAGGCTATAAACTATCTTCGTGCAAAATTTCATTCAAATCGGTTAAGCCGTTTAGGCGTGATTGAGTAACAAACATCCAAACATCTAAACATCCAAACATCCAAACTTTCGCATTTATAATATTAGTAGGATAACTAGACTTTTTCGTAAGATTTGGTCTAATGCCATCCATTAAAGATATAACCATTCTAGAAACAATTTGATTTATTACAGTTAAAATTTATTCCATAGATGGAAATCGTGCAGTCTATGGCCCCGGATGGTGGAACGGTACAAGAAAAAAAGGTATGCCAAATATATAATATATGTACCATTTTATAAATGCCTAAATACAATTACTGGACACAAAGTAAGTTACTGTGACTCATATTGGTACATTTTTTTAGTTTCGATTTTGGTTTAACTGTAGGTATTAGAAAGCCTGTTTATCAAACGGCAAAGGTGAAAGTCTTTTGATTATTCTTTAAGTGAGTTATAATTTTCACCATTTTGAATGGAAATTGTCTCGTACCAAACTTTAATTGTTTTTTCTTAGGTTGAAATAGGTGACATCTAGCGTGGTATGGATGTAACACAACGAACTTAATCGATCGGTGTTTCGTTCCGTTCCGTTTTATTTATTTTTTCTTTTTGATGTGATGACGTGACGTCTGCAAACGCTACATACAAGTGGTCGGTAATGGCGGACGGTTGTTTCGCGTCCCGATGTACTATTTATAACCTAAAATATAGTACAAGTTTTCGGCGATATGTACGCTAAAGTTCCGTCGCTGTGTGGATTAGTGCCGTTAAATTTCTTCGTTGTGCCAATGACTAATGAACTCTGCATCAGCTGAAGGGATTCTGTTCGCCGTAAATGAATTGTGACATGATATTACAAACAAAATTTTGACATTCATTCTGCTGATATTTCGTATTCGTCGCAAGTAAGGCCATTTAATAAACACTGATCTATTTTTAAACGTTTAGTAATTTCTTTACACCTTGGGAACGTTTCTGATTCTTGGTGAGACTAATGCGACTTACGAGTTAGTTTTGCTTGCTCCAAATCGCTGTGTTACTCACTGATTGTTGTACCTGCTCATAATATTATTAAAGAACATAAATTGCATACTAATAACGTAACACGGACATTCTAATTAAAGTTCATCGCTTTGACATTCATACCATCCTGTCATTGGACGCAAGTTGGTGACACGCTTTTAATCGTACTCATACATTTATCTACTAAAAAATCACTATCAGAAAGGGCTCGGCTCTGCGACCTGGACGATCATGAGATATGGGCTGATATATTGAATAATCTAATTACAACCTACTTATGTTAAGAATGTGCTGAAGCCAGCCAGTAGGCTACAAATGGGTATCACACTTCATATGAAAGTTCAGAATGTAAACTTTTTTGGTGCAAGTTAGATGTGGGTTTTAGGTAGAGAATGGTGCATGCCGAACATCTTCAAATAAGGTGCTGAAAGTGGACTCAGAGTGTGTAACTAACCATGCATGCAGTGTACATAGTATAATTGAGAACACCAAAAGGCTATGCATAAGTTTCCTCCAAAATGACTGAGAGAAGGAAGAAAAAAACACATAATGGATTCCTAAGGAAGGTTTCCTCCCTGTTCAATCTTGACTCGGTGAGTGCCTACTGTTTTATTGAATTATTTCAAAAGAACTTCACCTTTGCCGAATCGATAGATGATAACATTTTATTGTATTATATGAATTGAGCTATGTTCTGTGATTAATGGATGTAATTGTATTACATATTTGTATGGATGTCTATAGGAATTGTTCTGTTTGATTATAAAATCTTTTTGTTTAGAATCTGTGTCAAATAAGTAACCTAGCTTCACAATGTTTAGTCTTGGCCCAAAACAATTTTTTTTCTAAAGGATTTGCTGATCTGGAAATAAAACTAATAATTCAAAAATACTAGTTAAAAAAATTTAGAACCAGTAATGGTTTGGATTGTATTGCCACTGCTTGTTTACAATGTTGTGTATGTTATATTGTGTATATGGCTTAAAGTAGGTAATTATATTCTATTCTAGTAGGTTACATCTAAAATTTTAATGACAAACCAGGCATTTTAAAGTAAACCAAGATGATTCACAAGGCATTCATTCTTATCTTAAGTGTTTTTTTAATCACTTATAATATCCTGTTGTATTAGTAGTTAGTAGTCCTTTGGCTTAAATAAACTTGTTTCTTGTTTTCAGGCTCATGTTACAACACCTGAAATGAAGCAGGTAAATAAAATGACATTATATTTGAACTCTTTTTTTGCACTTATTCCCATAACACTATATTCTAAAAATACCATTAAGGGTTTCTCTCATAATGTTGCTCAAATGGCCACATTATTGTTGATGTCCAGATAAATTTGAAAAATTGACAGGTACTTTGTAGTGTGCCAGGATAGCTCTCGTTGTTGATAGCACATTACCAATAATGTGGCAGCTGAAGCCGGAGTAATTGAAACACCGAGAATAAATCAAGTAGTTTACAAACATCAAAATTATGTCACAAACCTTATCTTAGATCTTCTAGCACTACAATATTGTTGTCATGACATCAGTATTAATGCTTGTTTGATAAAATTATAATTCGGGATGTTTATCAAAAGATAACATTGGCACATTGCAATTTTGTAAGAAACTATATTCACATGCACATTAGTGCATCCTGTAATTTGATATTATTCTCTACTGACTTCATAGCTCTACTGATTCGATTTGGGCAATTTTTTTATGATAATGAATTGTCTGGTATATCAATACTACTCTTTCTCTTTGTAAGTAAGAGCTCTGATTAAACGTTGAATGGTGTACATTTGCCAGCCCATGCAAATCAAAATTAAATTTTAAAGTTACAGGTAAATGGAATTGAAGGTGGTGGTCCTGAACGTGCCACGGGTGAAGATGGCAACGTCTATTTAACAGTAGTGTTGTCCCGGGCGGGCGGCGCCGGGCTGGGCTTCAGTATCGCTGGGGGCTCCGACAACCCGCACATTGGGGATGACCCGCACATCTACGTCACCAAGTTGATTCCGGGGGGCGCCGCCGCCGCTAGTCAGTTGCAGATTAATGACGCCATATTACAGGTTCGCGCACATGATGGTTGCGTTTCCGTAGTTGCGGTGATATAAAGTAGCGTACACGTACAGTCCGTGAGTTCTTAGAACCGTCTTCGGATACGGGTGAAATAAGAATGTGTTAGAGAAAGCAACAAGGAAATACAGACCCGAAGATTGTTGTAAGTGACCACTGTTTGTATAACTGGAGACTTGAGAGACAGAGAGAATAGGATAGAATAGAAACCCTTGCATGCAACATTATATTGTACTTAACTGTATGTCATGATATGCACCAAACATTCAAATTGTACTACTGCATAAAACTGTGTTTAAATCTCAATTTCTTTATTTTATTTACAGGTTAATGATTCAAATGTAGAAAATGTCACACATGCCGAAGCCGTAGATGCATTGAAGAAGGCAGGGAGCACAGTGAGACTGGTCAGTCTAAGTATTTTATACCAAACTTACGATGAATTATGATACACTGATGACAGTTGAAATTGGTTTATACTTATACAATTCCCTTTATTTTAGAAAATAAGTCGACCTGGCACAGGAGACACCACAAACACGTCACAAAACAACAAAGAGGAGGCGGTCGAGATCGAGCTGTCGAAAGGCGGTTCCGGGTTAGGCTTCAGCATAGCGGGCGGCGTCGGCAACCAGCACATACCCGGTGACAATGGCATCTACGTCACCAAGATAATGGCGGGCGGCGCTGCGCACCGTGATGGAAGGCTGCGGGTCGGCGACAAACTACTCATGGTCAAGAACACCTCGGTGAGTAGGTATAAGTATAGTAGAGATGACTATTCTGGTACAAACATTTTATTACTGAAACAGTGAGCTTCATCTTAGGCGCTGTTGTCAATTACCATTAGGTGTGAGTAGAGTATTTTTATTCTATTTTTTTGGTTCTGATTTCACGAGCCAAAAAATTGAAGAGGATCATGGTGTAGAAATGTTATTCGACATAAATTTTCACTTTCAGTTGAAGAAATTGAGCTTGAAGGTATATAGGAAATATATGTTTCAAATATATGACTCCAGTAGAGAATTCTACTGGAGTCATTGGAAAAGTAAGGTATCTGTCTCAATTTCTTTTGCAAAATGACGTAAATATTCAAGAGAACGTTTGTATTACAAGAATATTGTATGAACTCCATTCCATATACCTAACACTATCCGTTTGAAACATATATTTAGAGCAATAACGCGTAGTTGCAGTGTCCAAGAGGCAACGGGATGGCTCGCGGTATTTGAGCTCCCGAAGTGTTGTGGAACCGCCCTGTGCAACCCGAACTGAACCAACTTGGACTGGGGCGGAAAAATACAAAAAATATGAAAATAAAAATTGTCGCGAGGCCGCCGATTGAAACATCGGTTGCCTGAAAGTTTGTACGCTTTTTATATAATGAAATGCTGTTTCAGTCGAATACCAGGCGAATTTTTTTTTTCATCCCTATTTCAGTCCCAGTCCAAATTGGCTCAGTTCGGGTGGTTCAACAACGTTTCGGGACCTCAAATACCGTGAGCCATCCGGTTGCCTCTCGGACACTGAAACTACGCGTCATTGTTTTAACTATAAGCACATTCAGGTGCTTACTTAATAAGGCTGGCTCAACCATTTCAACCAATTCGAAAAGGCTGCAATCGCCTTCATCTTGGGCTCGTGCTGTGCTAAGATTCACTTCTCCGCACGTGCAAATGTGATTTAATTTGGCGTTTGTAAATGCCACGTTCTGCGTGCGTAGCATGCTTTGCAATTTAATGAAAAACGAAGACTAAACTTACTGACTGTGTTTTGATTATCGTTTCATTTGCATGTATTATTTTTATTATGGTTGTCCTCATAAGTATCATACAGTGGTTATTGTTGTTTAGATTCGAGGTAGGTGGGCTGTCATTTACTGCCTGTTTGTTTAAAATCTTACAAGGCTGTTTTAATTGTTTGTCGTTAATTTGAATTGGAATTCTTAGAAAGAGTCACTTACGAAACTTACTTAAGAGGGAAGTCTGACCTTTGGAAATACTACGTACTCGTCCATACAAAAAAGAAAACGTTATTCCACTTTTAAATATTTTCCAATCTCAATGATTATTTAGTACGTTATTGACACAATGAAAGACTAGGTTTATAAGTTTTCCTTTTTTCAAAATTTGCAATAAATTAAAATTTATAGGCCCCTAAAAAAAATTGTTTTTTTAAGTGAAACCTGTAAGCCTGGATATTATTATGCTGAAGCGATCGACATCAAAATCAAAGTGATAGATTTAGTTAGTGGAAAACGTTTTCTCCAGAAATGGAAATTTCATATAAAAAGTACCTATTGTCAGTCGCGAGCTGCTAGCTATACTTCCCTCATAAATAATATCACGTGGATTTTTAGTTTAAATGAGTAACACTCGCAAAATCGAAAGGAATATTTTCTCAATAGGTTATGTGTTCTCTATGTAGATAATATACCTAATTGCTGTTATAATGGGCCTAATTAATCTTGTAAGATTGTCCCTTAATATAATAGAAAAAAACATATTGATGAAAATGTTATTAACAACTCATATCAGAGTAGACTTTAATTATACAAAACTGATGTTGAGTATTTTTTTCCTGCTTGATAATAGCAATGATACCCTTGTTGGGTTGTTACAATTAGCTCGTAATAGTTAATTACTATAAAAGCCGCAAAGGACGGGATTGTCTGCCAAGTGTGAAATGGACAGGGAAGTAATACGAGGCAGGCAATCCCTAGTTCCGACCGCGTTATGTATAGATTGTATAGTGCATTTCTCAAACATGCAGTGAAATTTTAAAATGATTAAGTTTTTATGGCTGAACACCATGACGTTGAGTCCTGTTACCAATACGGGTGTAGACTCGAAAATTATTATTACTCCAAATGAAAGAAGGGAAAATATGCCTAGGAACGAAAATCCGATTCAGATATCTCAAAGAATTACGAAGCTACAATTGTTGTAATAGTTAGTGACGTCATAGTAAATGACAATCGTTTCATATGAAGTTGCATTTTGCGGAAAAGGGACAGAACATACCCCTTCTAAAACTTGGGACACTTATAACTTATTATTTAACCTCTTGTGTTGCTTATTTCTCCATTTGACTACGTTTTTAATCCTTTTTCGAGAAAATACGACATTATTGATTATTTTATTTAGGTTCTACACAATAGTGATTGGAGAAGAAACAAAAGACGGCTTCTAAATTTATATGGAATTTCATTATGGTCCTCTCCTCTCGCTGCACCTGAAACGTGATACTTCGCAATCTATTATAAATTATAAGGAACGTAAATTCAATATTTGATTGCATGTTTGAGAAAAAAACATTTGTGTCCATTACTATTGAGTATATTTTTAGCTTTTTGGAGTCACATTCTGAAAAATAAGTAATCACTTTTTAGCCCTATGGCATTTTTGTTGTTTGTACATTTGCCAGAGCTCCGCAGCGGCATGTTGTAGGCGGATGAATAAGATGATGGCATTGTTTGTATTTAGCGCGGCGACGTGGAGCTAGACAACGTGACGCACGAGGACGCGGTGGCGGCGCTGAAGGCGTCGGGCGAGCGCGTGCAGCTCGTCGTAGTGCCGGGCCCACGCCAGGCGCCCGCGCTGCAGCCCTCCCCGCGCAGCTCGCGCGCCAACACCCGTGAGTCATGGAGGTTCCCCAGCGACGTGCAGCTACAAGGAGACGCACGAGGACGCGGTGGCGGCGCTGAAGGCGTCGGGCGAGCGCGTGCAGCTCGTCGTAGTGCCGGGCCCACGCCAGGCGCCCGCGCTGCAGCCCTCCCCGCGCAGCTCGCGCGCCAACACCCGTGAGTCATGGAGGTTCCCCAGCGACGTGCAGCTACAAGGAGACGCACGAGGACGCGGTGGCGGCGCTGAAGGCGTCGGGCGAGCGCGTGCAGCTCGTCGTAGTGCCGGGCCCACGCCAGGCGCCCGCGCTGCAGCCCTCCCCGCGCAGCTCGCGCGCCAACACCCGTGAGTCATGGAGGTTCCCCAGCGACGTGCAGCTACAAGGAGACGCACGAGGACGCGGTGGCGGCGCTGAAGGCGTCGGGCGAGCGCGTGCAGCTCGTCGTAGTGCCGGGCCCACGCCAGGCGCCCGCGCTGCAGCCCTCCCCGCGCAGCTCGCGCGCCAACACCCGTGAGTCATGGAGGTTCCCCAGCGACGTGCAGCTACAAGGAGACGCACGAGGACGCGGTGGCGGCGCTGAAGGCGTCGGGCGAGCGCGTGCAGCTCGTCGTAGTGCCGGGCCCACGCCAGGCGCCCGCGCTGCAGCCCTCCCCGCGCAGCTCGCGCGCCAACACCCGTGAGTCATGGAGGTTCCCCAGCGACGTGCAGCTACAAGGAGACGCACGAGGACGCGGTGACGGCGCTGAAGGCGTCGGGCGAGCGCATGTAGCTCGTCGTAGTGCCGGGCCCACGCCAGGCGCCCGCGCTGCCAGGTTGACCACTGGAAACCCGAGCCGGCGGTTAGGCAGCTTTACCGACCTACTATTCAGAAAAGAGTGTTTGTGGCATTAAAGTTGTAGTTATCTTCCCTGATATTCCGTTTAATTAAATGTTTCCTCATATAAACGAGTGTGGAAAAAATCTGTGCCACTTGTTAGCAAAATTATTTTCTTCTAAAGCATAAACACTTGAATACCTCTCTACGCTCAAGATTCTACTTTAGAATCTTTCGCTTCGCTCAGGAGTCCATATACCGTCCGCGCTGTAAATCTATCATTATGCTCCCTTGAGACACGACCTTTTTCTTGTGGTCCCACAAACATGGAGCGCTCTCACCCACGGTCCTATGATCAGTAGCAGCTCGTAAGCTTCCTGAAGGCGCACCCTACAAGCTCCCTGCGATACACCGCTTCCAAGTGAACCGTGCTGACGGCCTCTTTGTACATGAATTTCAAGCTAACAAAAATCAATATTGTGAAGTGGAAACTGGAAGTAAGACAATCACTCTTACAGCGCCGTAATGTTCATAGTGATATTTTCAATTTCTATAATGAAACTTATAATCTGCAATACGACACTTGAAGTCGACAGGAACTTGTCTATGGAGACAAACCACAGACAATTGCTGCTCTGAAGGCAAACATAATAAAGAACGCGTCTTCCCGAAATTGAGCCCCATTTATCCGAAAATGTTGCCCAAAATTGGTCCACCAGGATACACCACCTACAGCGGCCATTTGGTCGGCCAATGTCGTCAAATGTACTTTAAAATTATATAAAAATTGTTGCAATATCAGCTGCACAGGTTATTTTATTACATTTCAAAGTTCGTGCGCTCTCAATGAAAGACCCTTTACTTGACTTCTATGCTTTGCAATAAAAGCATTCATCATAATGGCCGCACCTGTTTTACTATTTCGACAATCGCACACTTATCACGGCTGTCAATTCAGTCATTCGCAGTTGTAGCACTATCTATAAATGACCGTTTATTTTTAGCATCAAGCGTCGCCAACTCCCTTCGCCGCGAGGACGTGACGGACAGCACGGAGGAGCCTCGCGTGGTCGAACTAGAGAAGGGTGGGCAGGGGCTCGGCTTCAACATCGTGGGCGGAGAGGATGGGCACGGGATATACGTGTCGTTCCTGCTGGCCGGCGGACCGGCCGAGAAGTCGGGCGAGCTGAGGAGAGGCGACCGGCTCCTTGCGGTCAACGATACTGATATCACGAGTGCCACTCACGAGCAAGCGGCGAAGGCTTTGAAAGTAAGTTCAGGATGTTTATCGGCCATTTAAGCCGGTTAGGATTAACGGTCTCTTACATTTTGTCGATTGCTGTATTTTCAGTGTTAGCAGACATATGAGTAACTTGGGAATATAGTGTTGTTCAAACTTTAGTATTGCCAAGAGAATAAAGTTCAGTCTGATG
Source organism: Epinotia bilunana (assembly GCA_947049275.1). NCBI lineage: Eukaryota > Metazoa > Arthropoda > Insecta > Lepidoptera > Tortricidae > Epinotia > Epinotia bilunana. Next base: position 26,366,988 of record OX346253.1, read on the forward strand.
AAGGATGATGTTCCGGTAGCTACGTCTGCACTGGCTGTATATGTTAATAATGTGAGTGTTTGTGTTTAGGGAACGGGACAGAATGTAAAGTTGACAGTTGTATATAGACCACAAGAGTACAACAAGTTTGAGGCTCGAATCAATGAACTGAAACAGCATCACACTCTTTTGCGGACGTCGCAGAAAAAATCCTTGTATGTGAGGTAAGTAATCAATTAATCATTTAATTATCCCCTCACATTTTCTTTAAATATAAAAAATATCACGCCGTTAATCTCCGAATGTCAAAAAAACACCTTAATTTAATACTGTCATTTATTTACCTGAAAGGATTTTCCGAATTCATGACTCCGACAAAATGTTTGATTTTTCAGCATAATATACTAACCTTAACGTACATATAGGACTCATACACATACTGACATATATGTATATTAGACACCCAATTTTGATATTTTGGAATAATCATTTCGAACAAATACATTTTTGAATTTGTATAATATTTTCAGAGCGCTTTTCGACTACGACCCGATAAAAGACGACGGCCTACCTTCTCGGGGGCTTCCATTCCGATACGGCGACATTCTGCATGTAACCAATGCTTCCGACGACGAATGGTGGCAAGCCAGGTAACAGTTCAACATTTACCTACGTATTTCGTTAATCTTAGAGGAACGTGAGGTGCATATTTGCATAATATCAGAATACTTCATAACTAGACAATACCAGGCATTCAATAAAAGTGTTAGAGCAGTTCTGTCTATAAGATCAATGATTCTTAAATATTCATGTTTTGATTTGTTTAGGGAGGGTTAGTGAGTGACCTATGAAAATAAAAAAATCGTCTTGGTAAAAATCAACTCATTCGTAACTGCTAACGTAACTGTATGTACTTTAAATTTACTTGAAAATCTTACAATAGGTAGAGACAATAATATGTAAGAAATGTCTGTAGTTTAGTTAGTTTGTCGCGACTCTTGACTCTCTGGAGGAGATCGCGAAGCCACAGCTGCAATTTTGAAGTAAAAGAGAAGCAGAGATTAGATTTTTGTAAAATTAAAAATATAGATAGTTATGAGACCTGTGGAAGGTCACGAAATATTTCACAATACAAATGGAGTCAAGCCATGAAAAAAGGTTGACAACACAAATAAGTCTGTGTAATGTGATTGCAGGCGGTTGGACACGACGGACCCCGACGCCATCGGCATCATCCCGTCGAAGAAACGCTGGGAGCGCAAGCAGCGCGCCCGCGACCGCCAGGTCAAGTTCCAGGGACAGGGCACGCCCGTTAGCACTGTGAGTACACTGCTCGCCCATCCTTAGACATCACTTATTATCAGAGGCTCTAGTATAAGTTTTACCGAAACAAAACGTTACCACCGCGTTTGCGTTTAGCTGTCAAATCACATACAAATTGAGGATAAAACGCAAACGCGATCGTAAAATTTTGTTTCAGTAAAACTTATACTAGAGCATCAGAGGCTCTAGTATACGTTTTACCGAAACAAAACGTTATGACCGCGTTCGCGTTTAGCTGTCAAATCCCATACAAATTGAGGGTAAAATGTAAACGCGATCGTAAAGTTTTGTTTCGGTAAAACTTATACTAGAGCCTCAGAGGCTCTAGTATACGTTTTACCGAAACAAAACGTTACAACAAAACATCACGCAAGCCGCAGGTGAGCGTGATAAGAGAGCCGAGGATGTAAATCTGTGAAATAACCTATAATGGCGCGCAAAAGCCTTTTTTCGTGAAGTTTGCGCAGTGCGCGCAAAAGCTGCGTACGAATTAGAGCAGCCTCGGGTTGAGGCACGCACGGCTCACCTATTTCGCTCAAATTCGTACGCGCTCACGCGCAGTGCGCGAGCAGCCCGCGAGCGAGCCGTCCAGAGGCGGTCTTTTGACCGTGCTCAACTCAAAGGCGCCTCAGTGTGCGTGCCTCGCGTAATTTGGACGTGTATCCGAGCGTGCCGCGGGCAGAGCGACACGTTCCGACTTGCATGTGGGTGAAGCGCGTATGCATTTGAGCAAGTGGATGAGAGCCGTGCATGTTTAATCGAGTTTTTTCGTAAATTTATTAATATAATTCGGTGAAATATGAAAAATTCGTACGCAGCTTTAGATGAAATCTAAACAGCCAATACAAAATAAAATAAATATTTTCGTTATACAATGTTATAATTATTAATTAATGTAAAATGTTGTCAAAGTGAATAGTTTTACTAAATTAAACGTTTCTATATCATATCCAAAAAGAAATAGTTAATTAATTAACAAAAAGGATTTAGTAGTTTCGAGTAAGAATCCATTTGCATAGAATAAAAAAAAAGCTGTACATTCTGTACAACCCGGTTAATTTAAGAATGCACCGTGTGCATGCATACATCTTGCTGCAAGGTGCCAATGTGACTTAATCGGGATATAACCATAACACACAAGTGTCGTAATGTTATAAAACACGCGTGTTTAATATCCATAGTTTGAGCCTAAAAGCGACACAATAAGAGGTTCGTTACGAGCAATTGTGTTGAAAACTTATTTTATTTATCTCAACATCCTGTCTGCAAAATTACGTCAGTTTTACGTCATCGGCACGAAAAGTACGAGCGCTGCTTTTTATTTATGATTAAGAACACTATTAGGGTTTTGAAAACTTCGGGGGAATTACCAACGTCCCATCGTAAACTGTGCCGATACAGGCCCGGTTGTTTCTACCTATAGTCGTCATATATGTTGACTCGCACAGCATGGTCGAATCTGAGTGTAACGGGAGGTTTAACGTCTTTCTATTAGTTTACTGTTGCCAAAAGTAACAAACGAAGTAAGTGAATGAGACGAGCGAAGATGAAATCACGATAACAGAAATGAGAGGAACTTAAAATGAATGGTTAACAGAAATGGCTTTGTGACACGACAAAAAATTGATTACGCAGTCGTATCGCTGTTATTTTTATACGTGATACGACACTGGCACTTGTCGACAAACTTTTGTTTTGTGTTGTTACACAATCTAATCTCAAAAAATAAAGACCGTAATTTTCTACGCATTTCAGAGCCAGTCAACCTTAGAAAGAAAAAAACGGACCTTGTCTTTCAGTAGGAGATTCCCCTTCATGAAGAGCAGAGAAGATGGCAAGTCTGAAGATGGATCGGATCAAGAACGTAAGTCCTATTTTCCGGTGGTGACATATTAGAATAAAGCTTATATATTATATTTGTTACTAATTACACGAACTACTTATGCTTTATATTTATGTTACTCCTAATTTCACAGTTACATATTTCCAAAAGTGGCAGCTCTTCCTTCTTAAATCCTAACTGAAGGCACAATCCTAATTTCTATTGGCTTTTTTGAAGGCTAATGGAGGGAATTTGAGGAGTTATAGCTTTTACACCCTGATTCTTTGGCATTAGAAGTTGGCAAACAATCGCTGGTGTTGAAAACGTTCCGTTGACTTCAGATGCAACCTACCTCAACCAACCTAACGTCTTAAGATTGATACTTGGCAAGGCGTCGACGTTATAAAAAACCCTTTAACTGTCTTTTAGATAGGATTTTTCTAAAGCTAAAAAATCAGGATGTGAACTTATGTAACTGGGCCCTGTTAACTTGACCTCAACGGATACATTTTGTTACAGCTTTCATGCTTTGTTACACACAAGAGGACACTAACGCCGATGGTAAGTGCGCACATGTTTACCGCCCTACATTATTACATTCGCTATTCCGCTGTTTATCGTATCGTAGGACATTTTCGCAGTTTTTTTCATGCGGCTGGCTAACAACCACTGTATTAAAGATAGGACGTTTTTATATAAAAGCTATTCGCTTATTCTAACCAGATATATTCCGCACACGTCGAGTTATAACGTGAATAACAGTTATATAGGCTCTATGTTACAAGACAGTACTAATTATGTGACTTGTGTTGCTGTAAATCATCTGACTCCCCCACACCTGCTAGCATTTTGCAGTAACAAGAACAAAATGATAAATGTATATGTATATGCCAACTTAAGTTTCAGGTATTCCTTTCTCAATATATATTATGTCCAAACGATGACCGATTATATATTACATTCTCATTGCAATGTTTTGTTTCGATTATAAATAGTGAATGTACCAAAGTATGCTACGTATTTCAACGTCTCGTAATGCCTCGTTGCGTAATTTGAGTCACGATTCAATAGACTTCAAGTAGTCATTGGTCTTATTACTATTACATTGAATTTCAAATATGTCCTGGATCTGTGTGAGTAAACTATCGCTTGTAGTGTCTATGGTAAAGCATGGTGATGCTTTCATTATAGGTTTTAGTTGTTGACTTCAGCACCGGCAGTATAAATGTCGCTTGTCGAATATACTGTGATGTTGTGAGCGACCCGACGACAAGCTATGTAATTTATTACCGTTGCGTGTTAGAAAGTATTTAAGTATTTTTTGTCAAACACCTCTTAACCACACAACTTTGTTTAGTGCTTTTTGGTGCTATTTTAAGAAGTAGATATTCTTCTTAAAACGCTACATTTTTTATCGTAGGTTACTTTTCAGAGCACATAATGGTGAGGGTAATAATCGAATATAATCGTGATAATTTTTTGTACTGTTCTGTTATAATTAAGTGTCAACCAATTCCTACGTTACGCTTTTTACTTTACAGTCAGCATCGTATAGTTAAGAGGGTGAATTTGAAATTATCACGTGCTGTGAAACGCCGTTTTGACTAGATTAAGAAACAATAAGGTCTGATTTTCGGATATATGATTCTTGACTATATGATTGTTTATCTGATTTAATCGATCGATCGATTATTGCGTTTCTAACTAACTTTTCTCGATAAAAAAATCAAAGTTGGGTCTTTATTTTCCTTTTTTTATTCAGCCTACTCAAACAATACATTATTTTACGATAGAATCAAGTTAATACTATAGCATTTTATTTCATCTAAAATCTCACTTAATGAAATATACTTAAATAAAACTTCACTAAGTTAGGTATTTATCGAAATTCGTCCAGAAAAGCCATTCCCGAGGAGTGTTGCATCTCTTTTTCTCGTGCGCGGAAGGCATAAGCGTGTCTCTGTCAAGGGGGCGTGGTCGACTCGACTCTCCCATCCCCTTAATAGCAGCCAGAGTAGCCAAATATATCGTAAGACTCCCTTATGCTTACAGTAATAAAGACGTGTACCGAAATATTTGGCTGCTACTAACTATCTGATGCTGACTGTACCTTACTCAGCGGTCGAAATCTATTCATGAATTCATTTAGTAAGAGTAACGAAGTGCTTTCTAGCATTATCTTGATTTTCCTCTTGTGGCCTACAAAGCAATATCTAAAGTAGGTAGTATCCTGTGTAGGCTTTTTGTCGAACGATACAAGTAAACAGTGTTGGGTGGTGAGAGCGTGCGGATGCCGATGCGATATGTGTTCACGCGTAGTGTATGCGGGTAACGGCGCGCGCCGGGACCCGGCCCGTGCTTCTAGTGCCGGCATACCTTAGTACCTGAGGCCCTAGTATAAGTTTTACCGAAACAAAACGTTACGACCGCGTTTGCGTTTAGCTGTCAAATCCCATACAAATTGAGGGTAAAACGCAAACGCGATCGTAACGTTTTGTTTCGGTAAAACTTATACTAGAGCCTCTGTTCATCCGATTACTCTTGCGTATTATTCTTTTGCATTTTTTTTTCTTAAACGCTACTCATGACACGATCTAGATTTCTCTCTTCCGCTCGACCAGCTTAGTTTGTCGGTCTTTTTCGAGCTAACGTCGAGACCTCGCACCGGGAGGTTCTCCTAGAGTGTAGACCTCCGTCCGGCGCGGACTGTATGCTTGTTAAAGAATTTAAATGTATGTAACGTTAATTTTTCTACGTGTAGGGGAAATCTTGTACCGAGTGGAACTTCCCATGATGGAGGAGATAACGCTCATATATCTCGAGGACGAGAGTAAGTTTTGGGAGTGAGGCGTAGCTTGCGAGTGCCGTAGCCGATACCTTACCTCCCGCATTCTGGTTATGATCATCAATTAGAAACGTAGTTTTCATTTAAATAACACTCCAGTTTTTTGGTATTATGTTGTCATTCGTTTCTATTGAGTTGTTTTGTTACAATTCATACAACGCGATAAGTGTAATCGGCTGGCCGCGGCCGACCGCGCGTGTGGGCGCGCTCGGCCGCGGCGGTGGATGCGTCGCTCGGGACTCACTGGGGGCCACTGGAAGCACGCGAGGACAGCGCCGGCCGCTCGCACCGCACCGCGCACCGGACCGCGCACCGCCCACCGCACCGCGCACACAGCATGCGTCTACATCGACATACAACTTCACGACATACCATTCGAGCTTGATTTTTCAGTTTTTCAGAATTTATGCTGTGCTGGTGTTTTTAGAGTTAGTTTGTTATCGCTTCTATAAAGTAGGGCCGCTGTAATTATTTATTCGCTTAGCAAACGCAGTTACGATGTGCACAATCGCTTCGAATACTTCGTTCGAATAGCATTTTGTTGGCGAGGATTAACTAAAGCTCCTACTGTATGCTTTACTTAGCTCTGGCTGGATTTTACTGTCACATTTCCCGGAAATAAATTAAGCAAGCATGAGATAGAAATAGTGTAGGTAGTAACAATGCGTCATCAAACTGAAACAGTGTGGTATAAAATGTTGTCTTGCTTTTTATACGATCTGCATTGTATTGCATACTTTATACGCATAAACAACTCACACTCTTCCAGTCAGATGAGGAAACAAATAAACTACAAATTAAATAAAACATTTGACTTTATTTAAAACGAGCCGCTTTAAAAAAGACTTACATATGTATGACACGTACTCTCTCACACAGCAAATGGAATCCAGTTACCATAACTGACTTCCTCTTTACAAAGTTACAAGCAATATAAGTTTGTCTGAATTTCAAAATTTGGAAACTCGTGACATTATAACGAACACATAATAGAACATTTTTATTAGTAGTAGGTATTGCACGTCTGAAAATAGTTTGTGAAATAGAACGTACATAGTTGTCCAGCACGCTTCGGATCCATAGAATTAAGGTTAGTGAGGGCCATATTTATGTATTTGGACTGCTTTGAGGCCCTTGCTGCAAACATAATAATCTTCTGCAGTTTATAATTATACGTATTACGTTATTGACTATTGTACATAAAACATGACAAAATAGAAAAATACACGCACGAAAGCGAGCATATAATTGGCAGATTAAGAAAATTTCAGAAATTGGGTTGCATATCGGAATTTGATGGCTAAGAACACGCGTGTTTCAGTTTTAATTTATGTTGTTTTAAGTATCTATGCGAGTATCTAAGATTCCTCCCGTGTCTGACGAAGTTATGGGCAACGTGGAACTGAAAATTGAACGGGCAATAGCTTTTTCTGACAAGGTTTAATTTGTTCTAATTTTAAATCTGTTAGCCCTTTTCCAGGCCGGCAGTTAAAAATGACAATCGAATGTCAGTCTTATTTATTGACATTAAGTTACATGATTGGCAGGTACTATGTGGTCGATATAACGCACCTGCCTGGAAAAGGGTTAAACGGCATTCAGGCAATCCAGCGTCAGTTTGATATATTTTAACAGATGGCCACGTTTTTAAATTTAATTTCAATTCTTTGTGTAGGCAACGTGTTTCCAATTCGCACCGTAATGTTAGAATAAATCGAGTATACAGTCGCTTCATAGACATCACAAAATGTGGCCCTCGACAACCCAGACAAATAGTGTCACATGATTCATAAAAGGAACCTCACAATAAATTCACATAAATTTGAAGTGTTCATATCATTCAAGTCATGACCTAATAAGAATAGAATGGTTTTAAAGTCACGATTTTATGGTTTTTTTTTATATATGTATTGATGTATAGTGGTTGCAGCAGGTCAAGACGAGACGGTGTTGTCGTACGAGACGGTGCAGCAGCTGACCATCACGTACACGCGGCCCGTCATCATCCTCGGCCCGCTGAAGGACCGCGTCAACGACGACCTCATATCGGAGTTCCCGGACAAGTTCGGCAGCTGCGTGCCTCGTGAGTACTTCATACATTTACTTTCGCCAATTGTTGCTCTCGCCAGTCGATTTGATCCGCTATGTGCTCAATAGTTAAAAATTAAGTTGAATACAGCATGATCAAACTCAACACACTTGTTAATAAATTGATAAGTCATAAGTCATTTATTAATAATATTCAAAATATTTCATATCATTCTTAAATTAAGTTGTACACGTTTATGGATATTCATTATTATTGTGGTAACTTGTAAAATTCTTGGATGTCATAAAAAGAGTGGGTGAGAAGCCACGATTTTAATTTTCTTAAGAAAGATCCGCACATTTTATGTTCGCGGGTAGTTTGTTGAATACTTTTGGCCCCACATGAGAGATGGTTTTAGTTGACTTGGTCAGTTGAGTGGTGTGTGTGAGGAGTTGGTTCAGGGACCCCTGCCTTGTGCGAGTTGCCTCTACGACGTATTTGGCAACGTCATATATGTACTGCGAGGGCAGGGTGAGTATATTGTTGTCTCTAAAGAGATTTTAAGCTGGAGTGCGTGGAGGGACGAATGAGATAATACGCACGGCACGCTTTTGTAGTATGAATACACGTTGCCACTGCAGCCGTACCCCATAATTAGAGACCATAGTTCATAACTGAGTGAAATAGTGAGTAGTAAAAAGATCTTAGTTGTTTTTGCGGTAAAAGGTGTGCCAATCTGCTTAGAGCGAAGCATGCGCCAGACACACACGCTCGTAAGCTGTCTATGTGTGCGTGCATCCCATCCGAGTCCAGAGTCTAATGTGATGCCAAGGAATTTGGTATTTCTTAATTGTGACAATAAATTACCGAGGATGCTTATATTAAGTGGATCCGGAGGTCGTCCGCCTAGATTAATGTGCAGAATCTCGAGTTTTTGACAAGTTCAAAACGAGGCCAAAACGATAGCAGCCTCTATGTGCTTATTGCAAAGAAGTGCCGCTTGATAAAATATAGCGTATGTCCATCTTGAAAGTCGACGAAAGTATTTTTGGAATTGATTGTGTAATTCCAGAAATTACCGGTAACAAACAAAGTTACAAGCTTTGTAATATTTTAGTACCTTACCTATAGATAAAACTATATAGAAAAAAATACCAACCCAATGGTAAGGGAGGCAGCTTCTTACTCGCCCCATTTATCACACTGATATTATAAATGTGAAAATTCGTTGATTTTCTCAGAGACATAATAAGGAGCATCCGAAGGAAATTGTATTTATACAACATAAATGAGAAACTTCAGTAATTTCCATGGATATTCTAGCCTTAGTACATCATTCTGCAGTTTTTTGTTGGCGTCTAAACTCCGTGAAACCATATGAAACGTATAAACAAGTTTGATGGAGTTAAGGTGACCCTCACACCAAATTTGAGACTAACCGATTGGATAAAGTCGTGTATACGCAACAACGCCATCTTTTGTTGTCAAGTGGACGACGCATGGCGGCGATGACAACCAGTATAATTTTGGTGGCAAATTCAAGCAAAAAGTACTGAACCGATTTTGATGGCACTTTCTAATATTGTAGTTTAGACCTCAGAATAGGACATAGCGCGGCCTTTTTTTTGGATATAATTTCTTCAGAGGGTGATATAAGGTTTGAAAAATTGTATGGGAATTAATTATTTATTAAGATAGAGACTTGAAACTTCGTAAAAAGATTCTTTAATAAAACACAAGAAAAGTAATTTCAGCGTTTCTGAAAATTCATACCCTAAGGGGGTCAAAACTGGGTTGCAAATTTGTATGGAAAGTATATCTTTTTCGAGCTAGGGACTTGAAACTTCGTAAAATGGTTCGATACTAAAACACAAGAAAAACAATTTCAGCGTTATTGAAAATTCATCTTCTAAAGGGATTAAAACGTGCTTGAAAGTTTGTATGTAGAAATCCAGTGAAGAACTGCATAATAGATGGCGCTACACCGGTCTAATCCGATACTATTAAACGAGCAATATTTGTATATAATAATAAACCTATATTTATGTGTATATTTGTAATAAATTATGGATTATGGAGTCCGAAATAAATGAATTTGAATTTGTAATCATGTTCTGATGAATTTTGCAGTATAGGGGTTTACGGGGCCGAGAAACCGGTCTAGCTTGGTCCTATTTTCGAGAAAATTCGTAGTTTCCGTATTTTCTCCCAAAAAGCTGGCTTACTCTTCAACGACGACTAATAGTTGACTTGAATAGTTGAATAGTTGATCTTCTTTGTTGATGGTTGCGAGTTCGAACCCCAGCTATGAGAAGGTTTTTTGTTGTCTTTTTAGGAGTTTTGTTATTTTTTTGGTAAACGGTTAGTTATTGGTTTTTTGTTTCATTTTGTATAGAAATCGATTTCGTAGTATTAAAGCCAAGAAAGACTCGGTCTCAGGTAAAAACAAAGCTTCAGCATTAAGAACAACATCGACGGTTGTGGATTTGAATGCATTCACGCAGTCTTATCGTTTTTAAACTATGCCGCTTTTAGTCCAACACGATCCCAACCTGGGCCAAACTTAATTACAATATGAACTGATACAATGAGATTTTATGACATTTATGACATTATACATACATGTAGAGTGGGATGGCAGGGAAACACGAGAACTATATCAAATATTATTTATTTACATAATGTAGTCTTCATTCGTACCGATCGTCTTACAAACTGAATCATACGTCAAATCATTCACCGTTCTATAACTATTCAAACCACGTTCGATCGTTCCCTTATTCATCATCTAACAGCCAGCATCATACAAAGTCATCCAAAAAGTACCAATCCCACACTCGGCCATCCTGCAATCATGAACTGTCCCCAGTCATGCATCTTCAGTCACCTCACTTACCCGTCGTCAGCATTCATCTTACTTACGTCGTCATAACACATCCTATTTACACCGTGATACAAAAATACATCAGAAATCCACTAAATACTCATTAACACACCGAATAGACAATATCTGTACTTCCAAAAACATAGTAAATCGTCGTAAACACATCCAAATAGCGTCGTCGTGCCCGCTTCGTAGAATCTTGATGGGTCGTTTTTGATCGTAATCCCATCGAAGCTATCGCCATCCGCGTCGTGGTGAAAACTCTTGCCAGGGTCAAGGGTGTTGTAGTACTCCACCCGAGAGAGCTGCAACCGCGACGTCTGGTTCCACATTCTTCTCTCAACATGAGTTTGCTTGTAGCGCAGCACGTCGTGCACGTCTACGGCAGTATTTAATGCAAAGGAATGTTCCTGCTGCTTGGAGTAAATTTCGCTATTTTCATTTTGACTCGTGATGTCAAACGTTAGTTCCACGATTTCTTCTTTTTTCGGCTCAACGCTTAGCGCAACCTCCATCAATGTTGACGATTCTTGCGCAAAGGGCTGAGCGTCACTGTAATCATGCTATGGAAACTTAGAACTTATTGCAAATCTTTGAAAACGGTGCTGCCACCTACTCGGTAATGTCTCAGGTAGCTGGTGCTCTAGCGAACTAAAATATCAGTGTTGTTACATTCAAATATTTTATTGAATGTAGGGAGATTGATATGTGCTACGTAAATGAATATGAGGAGTGAAATAATGAGAAAACCTGTAGTATTCAGGTTTTAATAAACATAAAATTCTACATTATTTGACATAATACACGAGGAAATATTGAATGACAGTGACATGGCAGGCAGGACTAAAATTAGAGGTTGACAAGGAAGGAGGTGGCAAATAGATCATACCACGTCAAGGAGAATAGTATATTGTATAATGGTAACACAACATTGTGTCTGCTTGACATAAGTATAATGTCGTTTTGCATGAAATATGTTGACATAATTTGCATCAATAAATCCAATTCAATTTTTAATATTTAACGAAGTTTGTTTGTGATTTGTGCATTTATCTATTAATGGAGGACCTGAAAGGGCTATAGACACCGCTAGTCGACCGAGCGCGGCGGGCTGTTGAGAAATATCTAGGAAAATGTAGTACCGAGTGACCTTGATTTTGGATGAGCGTGTCGTTTTAATGTTTCTTGCTTTATATTAATAATATGCTTCTTTCTATGCATGAAGTTACTAGTGTATTGTTAATAACTTAAATAAATCTGTGTATCCCTCACTTTTATGTTTTATTTCACAACAGTTATTACAAACATTGAAAATACTGATAAAAAAATACGACCGAATTGAGAGGTTCCTTCTTTTTTTTATCGGTTGAAAAGTTTTGGGGGCCAAGAAACAGATGACGTTTGCACGGAAGCATAAAATGCCTTCTCAATTTGGTCGAGTTGCCTGTCTATCTCAGTATGTATATTGTAGTCTTTGACTGTAGTCGTCATTGTCGTCAATGTTGTCATCTTTATGATTTTCAGGCATATGTTCTGCGCTTAAATCACCGTTGCGAAATTCACTTCGTATCGCATACTTCAATTCTTCCCAGTCTCGGAAGGAATCCTCAGAGCGTAACAAGAGCGCCGCCGTACCGCCGCACCTCTTTTTGGCGATTAAAAATTGCTGCCGCTCCGTCCACTGGTACTGTAGGGACTTCTCTTCGACTTCTTTTATAAATGCTTCCACCTCAAAGCCGTCCTCCGCCGTGAACAAGGGCAACGTTAAAATTTGATGATAAACATCCATCGTTTTCTCCATCTTCCGTTTTCTTTTATACACAACTTTCGTCTTAAAGTCGTTCGTGGTTTTCTCGCCGTAGTTCCGTTGTCGACGTCGTATTTACACTTCGTTTCGTCTTTGCCGTCGTATCTTCGTAGTCGCGTAATTTTCCCTGGATCCCGGACGAGCCCCCAAATGTAGAGTGAGATGGCAGGGAAACACGAGAACTATATCAAATATTATTTATTTACATAATGTAGTCTTCATTCGTACCGATCGTCTTACAAACTGAATCATACGTCAAATCATTCACCGTTCTATAACTATTCAAACCACGTTCGATCGTTCCCTTATTCATCATCTAACAGCCAGCATCATACAAAGTCATCCAAAAAGTACCAATCCCACATACATTTACAGTTAGATTCATAATTTTAAAATCAAATAAAACCCATTCAATATGGGCATATTCATTAATTTATCACCCTCAAACGGATAGTTACGGATAGTAACAAAACCGACAGTCAATGTCAATCGCATACATTTAGTAACAAAACCGACAGGTTAGACGTGACTTAAACATCACTTTAGTTAACCTTAACCTGCCAATTTTTTTGAAACTCCACATACTTTGGTATATTATTTTTATTGGTCCAAAAAATATCAAAAACATTAATAAGTGACATCTATCGAGCCGAAATTGGACTAAAATTAAGCTCGCTAGATGGCGCAAATAGACAACTAACATCAGCGACCTCTATCAAACCGAAAATTATGCTCGCTAGATTATATATCGCTAGGTGCTATCATTATATAATTCAAGCATTAATAATGTTTCTTTTTCATAGAATTTGTGACTCATAATCATGTATTATTGTTCATATCCGTTGTAAAAAAAGATTTGAAATTGCGTAAGTTCAAAGGCGCGCGGCCCGGCAGCCAACTAAACGAAAAAAAAAACTTCGAACTCCTATTTAAAAAGTCAGGGTGACAATTGTGTCTCCGAGGCCCCAATGGAAACAAATACGAAAATCTTTCAGCGAGGGCCATGTCGTCGCCAGATGGCGACGACATGGCCCTCGCCATGATGGGTTAGATAACCCCGCAGCCCACCTGGCGCGTTTCACCGCTGCGTAAGTCCAACTCGATCTTGGCCAGTTTTATCACTTATTTAATAACTAGCTTCCGCCCGCGACATCGTTTGCGTGGACCCGGGATAAAGCTATGCTATATTTTAATCCAGGCTATAATCTATCTTCGTGCAAATTTTCATCCAAATCGGTTGAGCCGATTAAAATAACAAACATCTAAACATCGTAACATCCAACCATCCACTTTCGCATTTATAATATTAAGGATTTACATTTTCACTTTGTTGGTAAACTTCAGCACAATTCTACCACCTTAGCGAAAATCGTGAATTAACCTTATTCATTAAACTAAAAATGCCTGCTAGAGTATGTCAAGCAAGTCGATTTTTTGCAAATCCTACTAATATCATGAATTGCTAAAGTTTGGACGCAAAAACGGCTAAACGGATTAATATGAATTTTATTTTATATAGTGTATAACCTGGATTAACATACGAGTATACATATGATACTTTTTATGTCGTGAATTGTCGTCTAAGGGGGCGAAATAGGGAGCGAATGTTTGTAAGGAGCTACGATATTAAACGAGTTCCACGCGGACGAAGTCGCGGGCAGAAGCTAGTATATCTATAAAGCATAATTCGTCACGTTGATTGCACTTAGAACTGATGGCCGTTGGGGCGGAAAGGTTCTCGAGTGGCGACCACGTACCGGAAGGCGCAGCGTGGGAAGGCCCCCCACAAGGTGGACTGATGACCTGGTAAAGGTCGCGGGAGTCCGCTGGATGCGGGTGGCGCAGGACCGGTCATTGTGGCACTCTTTGGGGGAGGTCTATGTCCAGCAGTAGACGTCTTTCGGCTGATATGATGATGATGATAATTCGTCACCTAAAACTGCGCAGACTAGAACTCTCCAATGTCTAATAGTTAACCTCCACATGAAAGATTGAACATTGAATTTTAGACACAACACGACCCCGGCGCGACTACGAAGTGGACGGACGCGACTACCACTTCGTGGGTAGCCGGGAGCAGATGGAGCGCGACATACAGAACCACCTGTTCATCGAGGCGGGCCAGTACAACGACAACCTCTACGGCACCTCGGTCGCCTCCGTCCGGGAGGTTGCCGAGAAGGTAAACACTCAACACGACTACGAAGAAATGGACGGAGATGCGGGGGAATATTCGTATTTAGTATTACTAAAGTCACCAGCTAGCATCAGCAGCAGTTCATTAGGTTTTAGTTGAAGGAAGTACACTACAGACATCCGTGAACAAATCAAAGGTGTATGAGATGTCCCGAACCCGCGCTGGGCCAGCGTGGGGACTGCTGCCAATTCTACTGTCATCAATCTCATCCGTGACATAAGGCATGTGCACCCAGCAGTAGCGGAATGTATATAAGCGCTCATATATCTCGGAGTCGAAGTAAAGATACAGACAGATCAACCAGCAGTAGCAGAATTCCTATCAATTTGCGTAATAAAACGACTTACGGTTTCAACAGATTCACTATTTGGACGATGTTTTTGAAATTAATTGTATGCTGTTTGTTCATCTTTACTTTATTATCAATCGATATTTTATTTTATGTTATTTGTTCCAGGGTAAACACTGCATTTTAGACGTGAGCGGAAATGCCATCAAGAGATTGCAAGTGGCACAACTGTATCCCATAGCCATATTTATTAAACCAAAGAGTGTAGAATCTATAATGTAAGTATTATTTAAACTGTTTGATGGTATGAATAGTTAGTCATACACATTTGCATTTATCCCATCGTGTTGGATAATATTAATGACTGTCACTCTTGAATCCTAATAGGGATGAGTTCGCGTTTGGTTGTACATGTATATTTTGTTAATTAGTTTGTTACCTTCTCGCTAAATTCTGTTGACGAAAAGGCGACTCTTTTGTAAGGATCTAAATGGGTCGTTATGACTCATAACACTACCAATTATAACATATCACATTTTTACCATTCAATTATCCTACAAACCACGTAGGTAAATCATTATCCTACTTTATTTATGTATGACTGACTAGAAATCTAGTCAGATGTATCATGTATTATAGTACAAATATAATAAGAATGTTCTTTTAACATTTTCAGGGAAATGAATAAGAGGATGACTGAAGAACAGGCTAAGAAAACATTTGAGCGTGCCCTCAAGATGGAACAGGAGTTCGCCGAATATTTCACTGGTAAGCTTCGTCGAAGCAGGAATAAACGTTTTAAGATATATTAAACTGCATGTTTTTGTTCTGATGTAAATTGTTTGCACATAAACGGTACTTGAAAGTATAAAGGTTACTCTGCCGACGCCGTACCACCTTGTTCTTGGCGCCACACAAGCACGATAACACGCGATTCTTTGAGGGTGATCTTGGTGTCCAAAGGGTCAAAATCTTCTTAGTGCCAAACACGGAAATCACGCGGATTTAACGTAACATTGCCCCCCTTGCCCTGTCAAATGACGTTTAAGGTCACAGCTCATTAGCGACCCCGCACCGCCTAACCTAGGAACTCTAAAGAATACCAACCGCTCGAGGCGAGGCGGTGCGGGTCAGGTGCCGGGTGGCTCTAATGAGCTGTGACCTTTAAAATTATTGATCAAACTATTGTATAAAATTAAAACGAATTAGAATGGAAGGAGTGTGTTCGAGTTAACAGGATGCATTTGTATTGCAGCGGTGGTGACAGGCGACACGCCCGAGGAGATCTACTCGAAGGTGAAGGCCGTGATCACGGCCGAGAGCGGCCCCAGCGTGTGGGTGCCGCGGCGCGAGCCGCTGTGAGCCCCCGCCCACTAGTACCTTATATGTGCCTCGAGTCCACTCCCGATCTAAGATTGAGTGTCACTCCGATAGTAGAACGATGTCCCGGCCCGGTTCTACCGAACGTCCAGCGCCGCACCGATAAGCAATAATTAGAGAACGCGCGCGGCGCTCCACGAGTTCCATAAAGTCGCCTTTGTAGTTAAACGAGTAGTGACACCGCTTCGTTGATACCCCCTACCAGAGTTCATTTTAGCATAAGTTATTGTTTTAAATATCTACTTAATGTAAATGTATCACTTGTGCGTAAAGTTGACCAAGAACTCGCTACCTAATCATTGTAGTATGTGCACTACGCTTACGTTTAATGTGCGAATCTATCGACTAGCGATAGTGTTGACCGATCGCGGTGTTTGTATCGAGTTGTACCCTTATTTATCTTTATACTAATTTTAGTTGAAGAATCCCACTAATAATTATGTGCTTCGATTAACTACCTATGTAAATTGATTGTATATTAAACAAATTTAAAATTGTATTATTCATGTTAATTTACTCAGGTTGCTAGATACATTTTGAATCTTCGTCATCGTTATTAAAGTTTAATAATAGTGAAGTATTTACTATTACTTGACGTCCTTGACGAGTCACGGTGCACCGGTGATGTTGAAATAGTGTAATAATGATATACTAGTGTTGTAGACGGCGCATGGAACGGTTACGCTACACAGTACGCGTGCCGTCCGCGCCGCCCCTTCTAGTATAATATCTAGCGAGTAGAGCCACGCCCACCGCCCACCTCACGCGACCCGAATGGCTAGGCTAAGTCGTTGCATTATCAGGATTATTTGCTCAAGCGGCAAACTACCGTAGCCACTGAATCTCATGACATAGTCTGCACTCTAATGTCCTCCTAGACACATTAGGCGCGGTGCAAAGTTGTTTGTTGATCATTTTTATAGTAAGCAATTGTGTTATCTGGTGTGAAGTGTCTCACCAATTTAAATAGTATTTGACATTTATTTATTGAGAATTTTATTTTCTTACTGAATAATAGAATGACCATCTGCAAATATGGCATGCAGCACTCTGCTCAGATCCAATATTTTGCTGTTATATCGACTTATGCTGCTTTATTTAATTTGTTAGGTCAAGCAATTTACTGCATAATGTAATGAATACTGGGTAAAAACGTTTCCCCTCGTACTTAAACTAGTTTTAATTTTGATGTGTTAAATATCAAGTATCTTTCATGACAAAATGTATCTACTGATATAATAGACAGTTTGGACGAAGGAATTGCGACTAGCTTCCATTGTATTATTGCTACATTTGCCTCGTCGGTCCTGTATAGCTACCTGCCAAAGATATCCGTAAATTAGTAATACAATATATTTCAAATTGTAATTGGTCTGTCAGTAAAATAATTCGATTTTTAATAATTTATTAGATTTAGGTAGTTCTCATTAGCTGGTCGCGGTTCCTTGATTATCAAATCTTGATATTATAATGTATATAACAGTTAAATACTATAAAATAGAATTATTCTAATTTATTTTTAACATGTGACTACTGTATTAACAATTATCTTAATGAAAATGTTTTATTTTAATAGGTATTTATTTTATCTTATCGTACTATGTAGGTATTTAATTAATCAAGCATGCTATCTTGTGTAAATTATTAATTTAGAGTCATTATGAAGTCTTAACGTTTTATTAGACACCCATATTTGCAGATGTACAATGTTTATGAGTTAGTGATGTTCAATAGAATAGTTTGAATAAAAATTATTTACGTTGAAAATTCCATTAGAGTTTTTCTGCTCCCGGTTTGAGTTTACCTATTCTACATTGCAGTAGTGTGATTAATTTGTTGATCATGATGCGGTCTATCATCCTTAGGGCCGCTTCAGACCGGAATGGCAGCGGCGCGGCGAGCACTTTCAGTGTCAAATAATTGTAAACTTTATCTACATACTAAAAAGTCCAGTACCGCTTGAAAAGCTCGAAAAGGTCGCGCGGCGCCGCGCGTTGTCGCGCGGTGACGCGAGCAGCCTCGCGGCCGCGCGCGTTTTGGCGTACTGGTCTTTTTTAGTCTAAAATTATTTGACACTGAAAGTGCTTGCCGCGCCGCTGCCATTCCGGTCTGAAACGGCCCTTAGAGTGGGGTTGCACCAAATCGTCTGGTCCCAGTTGTCTATAGGCGGTGTTTGTTAAAATCTGACTGTATGGAAAGTTTGACAGGTTTCTATGGAATGACAGCTGCCGGCGCCATATTTAACGTTGATCGATCTGTAATCGTAAGTTGGTGCAACTCGCCCTTCAATACGGTATCAATTAAGTTTTTATTTCCATACAGGCAGGCAGTTGAAAGAACTGCCAAGCAAAGTCGAGCAAAACAGCGGCACGGCCGTACCATCCTTTTCTCGAAGCAGCTCAGGCCATTTTCGAGTTCGTTGTGGATACAACTAGAAGCCTGAATATTCAGTAACCAAGCAGGCATTGTATAAACACGGTATATTTCAAATTTCATTCAATTTGAACCAGTAGTTTAAGAATTATAACTAGTCAAAGTTTCTTAATTTTGTCACTCACTGACTGACTCACCGATCATCAAAACTCTAAGGCACTTCTAGCAGACATAGAAGCTTCAAATGTAGAATACAATAAGTGTTTAGTGTATAAATCAAGTACTAGTAGTCCCTACAATATTTTGCAATTTCCTGTTTTCTAGATACACCAACTGCATAATATCCTATACATACTATTAAACGAGCAATATTTGTATATTTGAAATCACGCTCGAAAACGGCTAAAACGATTTTAATGAAATTTAGAATATAGGGTTTTACGGGGCGAAAAATGGATCTACCTTGGCCTAATTTCTGGGAAAATTAGTTTTCTCAGTTTTTTCTCTATTTCGCCCAGGGACTAGTTGTTAATATATGCAGTATGTTTTAACTGCCTGTCTGATAAATAAATAGACTCAGTAAACCAGCTGTTGTTCTTTGATAAGATTGGGCTGTTTTGGTTAAGTTTCCTTTAGACATGAAAGTAACTACTACTAAAACTGTATCTGGGGGCACGGCAGTGCCCCCGCCAAGTCGAGTAAAACAGCGGCACGGCCCGGCCGTACCATCCTTTTCTCGACGCAGTTCAGGCCATTTTTGACCCCCCTATACCTTCGTTGTGGATAAAACTAGAAGCCTTCATTTTCAGTAACCAAGCAGGCATTATCATCATATCAGCCGAAAGACGTCCACTGCTGGACATAGGCCTCCCCCAAGAGTGCCACAATGACCGGTACTGCGCCACCCGCCCCATTACATTATGCTAAATAAAATTTTGTGACTTGGCAATCACACAATACTACATAGATTTAGGTAAGCAGAAATCCATAAATGCAGTAAAGTTGATTGCCAAGTTACAGAATATTATTTAGCAAGCTAATAAAGATTAATAAGAATGCCTGAGACTTGGCTCTACGAAATATCTCACAATTTTTACGGTGGAAGTTTCGAGACTTGGCCTCTTTTTTACATGGAATGTCTTATGGGATCTCCCTTTTCCTGGAAGTTCCCTCATCTACCATTTCACCAGTTACGCATGCGTCAAGTGTCATTTATGATTAACATGTTGAAAAAGAAAACATAATTTCTGTTATTTTATTATTTAATGTCCTTATACCTCATCAGGTATAACAGTAGTCTTCTCAGATACATAAAGACCATCCAAGAATTTTCGGATATCCTTGTTTTTAACAGTGGTGGACTGTTGGATGAGGGCAGCAGAACTGGAGACATCCTCAAGGGAGTTGCCTTCAATGATCAGCTCATCCTTCTGTTTCGGGGAGTTGACAACAGTGACGCCTGGTGCCATCTTTACCCTTCGGATGTACTTCTCTCCGAGGAAATTACGAATTTCAATGATGCTGTTGGCTTCGGTGGTGACACAGTTGATGGGGAAATGGGCGTATACAGCACGCATCTTGTACTGGAATCCCTTGGTTACACCTGGAAGTTATGATATGTTTAAGTCATTCAAAGATTCTGTCAATTCATTTACATTATACATTTTGTAAATAACCTCGCAAGTCCTACTATCTAAGCTACGTTAAGTATATTAATTTATACTTGTACAAGTAGCAAGTATAAATTAATGTACTTCAAATGTAACTTATCTTGGTACAGTGGACGTCAAAGATATTTATACATTTTTCGCCTTATTACAATGGAATAAGGTGCAAAACTCGACTGGACATAAATAAAAACTACAGAATGAAATTCATTTCACAAGAACTAATTAAGTATGTACTAAGAATAATAGATTAACCGAATAAAATATGAATAGCAAGAAGTTACATGAAACGGAAAATAATCTAGTTCTAAAGGGGCTTTTAAACGGGCAATTTTTTTATGGCAATGTGTGGGCTGGCAAGTATGTGCATTTGCTTAGCGTACAAAGTCAGCGTAAGAGAACAATAGTTGCCGGCCAGAATATGCAGGAAAATGTGGCCCGTTTAGAAGCCCCATAACGCACTATTCTTAATAACTACTTTGTGTAGTACATTAAGCGCTGTCAGGACTACCACAGACAGAAGAGCAGGGCTCCAACCTTTTTTTATATTGTCTCCTCTGAAGTTGAATATTAAGAATCCGCAGTAAGCTCGGCCGAATTTCACCTTCCCATACAAACGTAGTTACGCTCTCATTTTAAAACTTACGTGTTTGATTGTAATGAAACTGTGCACATACAACGAAATGAGGTATATCTATGTCTATAATTCGGATTTAGCATCACTTCATCTGACAAAATCAACTTATCCATAAATTGCTATTTCCTGGCCTCTGCAATAATGTACTATTGTATTTCAAACCCGTTAAGGAGTATGAACAAGTCTACTAGAAGCCTGACGCCAAAGGCGGAAAACATTGATGACTCAAGTTGGTAAAATGCTTACCGCCTGTGACATACAAGTTATTTTCACGAGATATACGAGGAAGCAAAGGCATTTAACCCAAAAATAAATATTCATCGCTATTTAAATTAGGCAATGTCAATCATTCATTTTATAAATATTAATATTATAAAGAAGAAGTCTGTGAGTTTGATGTAGGGGGTAATCTTAGCAACACCTCATTTCTAGAAATCTTTCATATAGAATAGAGCTACATATGCCATACATGATGATGGTTGGAAACGGTTTTCTATGGATACATACATGCAGACTGGTATTTGACGAGATTATTTATTAACCCTTTGAGGGTTGGGGTGTAGTAAAGGGTATGCTTAGAATTTTTTTGATGGTGTTGGTGTCATTATGACACCTATTTATTATGATGCTATCATATAGAGGATGCTAAAATAAACATGTTTTGTATGTGCAACTTTTCTCTAAATTTGATAATTACCGAGATATTGACTCCTAAATGGACACAATTTGGGTTTAAAGGTTAGTCATTCGAACGGTTCTAGGACAGAAAATTTCGGTACCATGAACTGACTCAGATGTCGGATAGGTTAGAAGACTTAGTCTTCGTGGTAATTTTTTCTTATAAGAGCGGAAAAAACTTCTATAGAGGTTTTTCAAGTAAAAGAGTCATAATGACACCACCCCCATCAATTTTTTTCTAAGACCCGTGCCCCCTTCTCTGCATACCCTTTAGTACACCTGGACCCCCTTGAGTGCCCTAGTATCATATGTGTTGTGATAGTAATGTTAATTGTTGTGTTTGTTATAGAACAAAAACATATGTTTGATGATTGTATGACAGGTAAATGCTAATATGGTACCCTGCATCAGCATTACTTTACCATGGAGCGAAAACCATAAAGCCTTCCATGGCTAGGTCAGATTCAAATGATTATGATAAACTTTCAAAATAAAACTTTACAAGTAAAAGGGTTCCTAAATGTCAACTAACATTAAAGACAGTTTCTAGAAATAGAAGAAACCAGTCTAGGATGTACCTTATAACATAACCTCTAATGTGGAATAATGAAACAACAAATTTAATATCTCTGAATATGTCGAGTCTAAAGACTAATCAAAGAATTCAATTCAACGAACGAGAGATGAAAGATCACAGTTTTAGAATCTTGGGTACATCAGGGTCAATTAAAGAACAAAATGTAAGTATCACATAAACAAAACTTTGCTTACCCTTGATCATGTTTTCAACGTGGGAGCAAACTGTCCTCACGGCGGCGAGCTCCTTCTTCGAGCCGAACCATTTCTCAACCTTCAGGAGTCGGGGGTTAACCATGCGAATATCAACAGCCAAGTGTTTGAAGTTTCTCTTCAGAACACCCCGCGGTCCCTTAACCGTCACCAACCGCGACTTCACGTGAACAGTTAATCCCTCAGGGATTTTCACTTTCTGGTTTGCAACGATTTGCTTCATGATGAAGGCCTAAAACCAAAATTGAAGTTTAATATAAACCTAACCTCGATACGTGTTTGACAACTGAGTTCACTCGTTTTGGTCACTTGTGAAATAAATATTGTGTGAAACATCTTGGATATTAAATGATTTACTAAAGAAAGACACTGTATAACAAAAAAACATAAATACTTTATAAGATTTTAACGGATTTATCACAGCAAAATATAAAATTGCTTACTTTCTTTGACACAGAGAGCCGGAAAAGGACTAAAGAGTGTTACCAGCCGAGATAAATGTTCATAAACGTCAAAGCTTTTGTAATTGAAAGGCCAATACACACCTAGAAATTTATCACAACAACTTCCCGTAGTTGGATGAGACGCTCTAATAGGTAGACGGATTGTCGCTGTGCTGTTGTTTTATGGGGTGTATACATGTCATGTTTTTTCAGCCCCAATTTATCAGAAGCTGACTAATTGCCATCGTCTGGAGGCATGTTGCGCTGCTGATCCAACTGTCAAAAGAGTTGTACTGAGAAATTGCATACTATGTGGTCGGATTGTTACATCTCATGAACCTATAATACTCAGGACAATCTATGGTAATGGTAAAAATAATACCACGCGCGAGCGAGCTGGTAGCATACAAATCTCAATAAGAGTGACGGAAAGGGAAATATCATTCATTAGCTTTGTCATAGTTCCACTTTTTATATTTGCCACATTTTTTTTTCCTACCAGTCTTTCTAAGTTGGGCCCCGAAGGGGCCCTCAACTAACCACGGTCCAACTGGCCTGTGCATGCGCGGCATAAGGCCAACGCTTAAACTAACCTATAGGTACTACGAACAAATATAAAAGCATAAAAACAAGGAACCAAACACAACATGCTAACAAAAAACCTTAAACTATTTACAAAACTACAACTACCTTAAAACTAACGTAAAAACACACTGCCGACACTCTTCGGACCCGATTTCAGACAAAACGGTAGCCCTATGACTAGCCACCACAGGGAAATGGACACGCATCCCGTACGGTCGAGGTGGTACGGTCCGCAGGCGAGATATGGGGAGGGTGTTCTCTGGGAGAACACTGGGGCTCGGCCATGCTGACGGAGCGAGGGCTGGTGGACCAACTGGGGCAGATAGGATCGTCTGTTCCAGCCACCCGTCTGCAGCACCTGATGTCGCGCATGAGCAACAACTCACCATATCTATACCTCTTGGGTATTCCTGGTGTCCTAAGGGACATCCCCAAAGGTGCGGGCTCCACAGAGGGTGGGAAGCTCGAGAGGTGAAATTAAAGTACACCAAAACATGGACTCTACAAGATCCCAAAACCCCAACCAAGCGGTAGACAGCGCAGCATCCGCTGTACCTGAGTGACACCGCCAACAACAAAGCACAAGGTGAAGGCGCTGGTAAACCAGTACCTCCCTCTACATCACGGGCCTTCAGGGAAGCGAAAGCAACCCAGGAAGGCAACATACAACCTGGCGACGGCGCTGTGCTCACAGTACCGAAGCACAGGAAAGGCAAGGGTGCATGGGGCAGGAAGGCCGCCGGCAAACCGGTGACCAATCAGCCCACCAAGCACACGAAGCACAACACGGGCCCGGTACAGGCTATAGGCCGTACCCCGCCCCCGACACAGGGCAACACCGCAGAGGTAGCAAGGGAGGCGGAGAAATCCAGCAATCCGGAGCTTACCGCCACAGTGGAACCTGATTGTGACCCAGCCATACTACGGCTGAATGCAAGGTGGTCCCTGCCAGTACAATATGGGAAGGCGAAACGCGCCAAGCGGGTGGAATCCCAACCAACCCAACCCCCAAGTACGGCAGGATACCACAAAAAAAACAGGAAGCAGCGGCGCAAGGCGCGTGAACAACGGCTTGGCGACCAGGACAGTACAGCCCAGGCCCAGGCCCACATCTGAGAGAGAGGGCGCTGGTGCGTGTACCTCTGCATCAGAACCAACATGCCTACAGTTCAGGTAAATCAACAGAATCTGCGCTTCACGCTGTGGTCACCAAGGCTGAAGTCGCAATCAAAAACAAGTCAATGTGCCTAGGTACCTTCATTGACATCGAGGGAGCCTTCGACAAGACTAAATTCACCAGCATAACCGCAGCACTGACTAGACACGGAGTGAGTGCGGTTATGACAAAATGGATAAACAACATGTTAAGTCAACGAGTCATCAGACTCGGGGAAGACAAGACAAGGCAGGCACGGGTAGCGAAAGGGTGCCCCCAGGGAGGCGTCCTCTCGCCACTACTCTGGAACATGGTGGTCAATGACTTAATCACCAAATTAAACAACAGTCATCACTACACCATCGGGTATGCTGACGACATAGCGATACTCACCAGCGGCACCCACACAGGTACAGTGTGCGACGTCACCCGTTCCGCACTCGCCATAGTGGAACACTGGTGCAACGACAACGAACTAACAGTCAACCCAAGGAAGACCGAGCTGGTAATGTTCACCCACAAACGGAACCTGGGGACCTACCGCCTACCCAGGCTGTTCAATACAGAGCTCCAATTATCAACAGAGGTAAAGTATCTAGGTGTAATACTTGATTCCAAACTTAATTGGAGCAGTCACCTGGACAACAAAATCCAAAAAGCTACAGTCGCTTTCTGGCAATGTCGTAGAATGGTAGGTAGGACCCAGGTCCTACCTACCATTCTACGCCCCCCTTGGGGTTTAGTCCCCAGGGACGAAACCCCAAGATCACTCTATGGCTTTACCAGGCAATAATTCGACGAATAGTAAGCTACGGCGCTGTGGTGTGGTGGCCTCGTACCACACTCACGACGGTCGAAGCTAAACTACAACGCCTCCAGAGACTGGCCTGCATGGCGGCTAGCGGCTGCATGAGAACCACACCAACTGCAGCCCTGGAAGCCATCATGGACATTCCGCCGCTACACCTCTTCATCAAGCAAGAAGCACTGGCGTCAGCCATACGGCTCAAAAAACAGCACCTCTGGAGGCCGCCCAGGGTTCCTCACACCGAGATACTCTACGAGGCTGTAGGTAGGGAACCCCTCAGAGGCAACAACCGACATCATCCCCAGACAGTTCGTCTTCGACAAGAAGTACAAAATCGAACTATACGAAACCCCCCAGGAAGGACTTAACCCCAGGGAGTTAAGAATTTTCACGGACGGGTCCAAGACAAGGTCAGGCACCGGAGCAGGAGTATTCTCGGAGGACCTAAACATACGAATCTCAACACCATTAGGGACCCAAAACACAGTCTTCCAGGCTGAGTGTATGGGCATAATAATGGCCGCTCATGCTATCGCCTCCAGAGAGGTAAGGGGATACCCCATCCGCATACTCTCCGACAGTCGATCTGTACTGCAAGCCCTACAAGGTCACGCGACAACGTCTGGGCTGATACACGAGTGCCACCAAATCCTATCAGAGGTATGTACCAACAGCGACATAACCCTACAATGGATCAAAGGGCACAGCAATTCACGTGGGAACGACGCAGCGGATGCACTGGCTAGAGAAGGCTCAGAATCAAAAGCCGTAGGACCGGAACTTACGATCCCTCTACCCCCTGCATGGCTGCGGAGCACACTACGACTAAACACCAAGGCAGAACATCAAAAATTCTGGAATACCCTAGGTACCTGCAGGCAAACCAGAGAGGCCCTCCCGGCAATCAACCCCGGATTGGCAAGGAAGCTAAAGCAGCTAAAGAGGCCGGCAACGGAGTGCCTTCCTG
Source organism: Epinotia bilunana (assembly GCA_947049275.1). Lineage (NCBI taxonomy): Eukaryota > Metazoa > Arthropoda > Insecta > Lepidoptera > Tortricidae > Epinotia > Epinotia bilunana. The sequence goes on from OX346253.1 coordinate 26,393,646, forward strand.
ACAGGAGCCATAACTGGTCATGCACTATTTAAACAAACACCTTTTCACTCTAGGTGTCACAGACAGTCCTCTCTGCAGAGCCTGCATGAAGGAGGAAGAGACAGCCGCCCACGTCATTCTGACATGCCCAGGGGTGGCAGAATACCGGGCAAAGCACCTCGGAACACCGGGGTCACTACCGGAGGCCGTCGGCAACATAAAGGGTCTGCTAGGCTTTCTGGAACTGGGTTGGCACGAATAACAGTAGTGCCAATAATCCATACGCAAAATAGGCGCTATTATGACGTCGAGTTGCGGAAACCTAGCCCGCGTACACCTATAACCTATAACCTACAACCTACACAATTAAGGAATAAAAAATGCATATACGTCTCTTTCTGCCGCGTTAGTATATCGTAAGGAAGTACAGGACAGGTATACGTCTGCTACCTATTTTAGCGCGGTTTCCATGCTTATCCTTATTCCGAGCGTTAGACGTTTATTTTTAATTGTATTGTGGTATGGCAAAATAGCTAAATCATCAATGAGTCATCATGTCAAAATCAAATGACAACGTCACTGTCATCCAAAACTTAGTTCGAAGCTTGGAATAAGGATAAGCATGGAAACCGCGCTAAAATAGGTAGCAGAGACGTATACCTGTCCTGTACTTCCTTACGACATACTAACGTGGCAGAAAGAGATGTATATGCATTTGTTATTCCTCAATTGTGTAGGTTGTCACAAGTTTTATGAAAGTTTGGTCTTTGCTAGGGATGTTACTGTGTCGACTTGTTTATCGATAAATTATACAAACTAAATTCTAATGATATATTTATAGTTTAATAAATAATGCACTGTGTGAAAAACGGTTTCCTTCAGTCGTCATAAAAACTAAATGCATAATTTTAAGTAACATATTTCCAGAAATCATACCAAACTATTATCATAAAGAGACGCTACACGAGCGAAATCAGCGGTCCTAGCTGAAGCGTGATTTGGCACGTGTCGGTACCTGTCAGAAGCACGGCTTCCAACCAAATCAAGGTGGTTTCTATGGAGTACCATACTAGCATGCTAGGATCACTTCGTTGTCTATCAGCCCGTCTGTCAATAATATTTTTTCTCAGGAACGCGTGGAGGTATAAAGTTGAAATCTAAATCAAATACTTAAATACAATCTCTTTGAGCTCAGCTAAAATGGAACTTCTAAGTAAAGATGCTAAAAAATACGGCCGTAGGTATATATACCTAAGGCCATAATGGCCATATTTTTCTGCATATTGCCAGAGTAAGATTGAAATTCATCCGGTCTATGTAAAAACATTACTCACAACCTAAGCTAAGCCATTTTGTTGTCATTCTTCAGAAAACTTGTAATTTCGTATGTTCCAACACAGATTTTTCTATATACTGATAAATACATCCATGTCAATGTCGATAAGTTATTGTTCCGAGTTCGATGAAAAATACACATCAATATGTAAATAAACATAACCTCTTTAATCCACAAAAATGACTTATTTACATGCCGATTTTGCAAGAATAATTGAAAATGATGATATTTACATAAACTTCTAATAGTGATTATTAATTTTAGCTTAGATCGTTACATGAATAACATCAAAATCTATTGAAACTTACTGGTGAAAGCTTAATGGTCCCTGAATATTTTCTTTTCTTCCCGTATGGGACGTACAACCTTCAATCGCACCAGACATTTGCTTATATTCTACAGTAAACTATAAAGAAAGTAAATCTTACTGTATTCTAATGATTTAGCGTGGAACAATACGAAAATTAATTAATTTTCTCTGAGACGGTCCATTTGTTTACAGAAAATATGACAGCTAAGTTATAATGCGAGCAAGTTAAGGAGTGACGTTATAACACTTACTACCAAACAATGATGACATATTTAATTTTGCTGGACTAAAAGAGACAAAAGAGATCCATTTGACATTTCCCGATTTCATTTTAGTGACAACCTACGAAAATGTGAAACCTATATAATCCGTAGATTATATAGATATACGCAAGTGACTGTTGCCAAGTTCTTATTGTAGCTCTACCGGGTTGGTTCGAAGTCCCGTCTCTTAGAACGTATTGGTTATATTCTCTTTGGTTATATTCTCTTCGGATACACATAGAAAATAATACCAATAATTCAAATATAGGAGACGAGACACAAGCCTATATCGGCAGGACTGCATGCAGAGGGCCTCTCCCTCTGTCGCGAGAACTAGCAAGTGCGACAGAGACGGAGCTACACGAACGAAGTACGTTTTCGTTTCGCGGTAGCGGTAGCCCCTCTTGGTGCCACGTGATTCAGCCCGTGTGGATACGTGTCGGAAGCACGGCGGTCAACCAAATCAAGGCAATCACTCCATACTAGATTTTCTGTGACCTTGCTTGGCAGTCCTGCAGATTTCGTTCGTGTAGCGTCTTCTTATGAGGGACCAAGAGGGATTATTATTTTATTTTATTTATTTTTAAATATGTCCAGTGGTCCTTTTTAAATATGTAATAAAGACCAAAAGTTTAAATATTAGAAATAAATATAAAACGTGAATCGTTTTAAATAACAAAAACACAACCATCAACTGTCTTGTCATTTTGCTGTCACTAGTGTCACTGTCAGTAACAAGTATTAAAATAACCTAGACAGTATTTAATATTGTGTAAAGTAGAAGACTGGAGATCTCTTTTTTAATATATAGATAATTATATAACTGTATCAACAACGTGTAAACCACAGAATGTTTGTTAGAATATTATTGCGCTCTGATTTAAAAGCTTGGCAAAGGTTGTACGGCAGAGGTTAGCTTGTTTATGTTTAGTATTTCAGTGTAAATTTTAACTTATATCAATTATGCTTTAATAGTCTTCAATGTTAATGGAGTGCATTCCTATTTATTTCAAAAACTGCCATGATTCTATATTGTCCTAGTACCCGTTAAGTTAAATATACCTCACACCTAAAATAGCCTCAACATAGAAAGCCGAAAAGTAGGACTAGAAATGAACTACACCAAAACAAAAATTATGACCAACAGCGTAAAATCTAAAGTTCTCATAGATAACAAAGAAATAGAATACGTAGATCAATATGTATACTTAGGCAAACAAATATAATTTCATTCAAACAGCCACATAGAAGAAATAGAGTGCAGGATCACTCTCAGCTGCAAAAAGTACTGGAGTTTCAAGGAACTTCTAAAAGTCAACTTCAATCTACGCCTTAAGAAAACAGTGATGGACACATGCATCTTACCAAGCCTCACATATGGCTGCCAAACTGGTTCACACCAATAGAATAAAATTATAAATTCGGACGTGCCAGAGAGCAATGGAGAGGAGCATACTGAATGTAAAAATGAAGGAAAAATAAACAGCAAAAGCATCAGGTCACAGACAAAACTTACAGACACACTCAACTTCAGACTCAAACAAAAATGGAGATGGGCTGGCCATATAGCAAGAACCACTGACAAGCGATGGACTACTACACTAGGAAAAAGACGAGTGGGAAGGCCCAAGGCAAGATGGTCTGATGACATAATAGCTGTAGCTGGACCGATCTGGATCAATAACGCTAAGGACAGAGACAAATGGAAAGACATGGAGGAGGCCTATACCCGTCAGGAGTCCCTAATCTGACCTGAAACGCACACTTAAATAAACAAATAATTATTATGTAATAATAGGGAATTAATAAAGGCTTAAATAAATAAATACCCGTTAAGTTAGTGTCTTTGATACCAATAGGTATGTTTAAACTATTTTTGTTTACAGGCTTATCTAATGCATCTTGGGACTTAATGACAAGTGTATGTGTGGAGAGGCTGCCTGTTGTAACTGCACCACTCAGTGAGATCCAAAAAAAGTTTAAAACTTTGCTTAACACTATTGAAATAGAAAAGAGTCTCAAATCGGACCATGAATTGAGACATGATTCTGACAAGTAAGTCACAAAAAAAAACAGAATAGTTATATTTTAAATGTTTGGGTAAGCAATATCTATACTAGACATCAAATGTATGGGCTTAAGAATATAGCAGGGCCTCTATAATCCGAACACCCAAATTTATACCCTGTTGGGATGCACGGAGCGTTGGGATTATAGTATGTAGCCATTTTCAAAGAAAATTTTCGGAATAAAACACGCATATTTGACCATTATCGTATATTAAGTAGGTTATAAACAATGCTACAATAATCATACCATATTTTTGAAGAATTCCGTTAGTGCTTTGACTAGAAGTATTTAGCGACATAAAAAATGCCCTATCCCTTAATTTACGTAATAGCATCTTTTCCGGAATAGAAATATCGACTTCATCTGCCCATCCCAAACAACTTGGTGGCACTGCGAGACAGAAACTGAGTGAAACGGCGATTGCCCGGTGGCGAGGGGGTCGTTCGGATTATAGAGGTGTTCATATTAGCGTGGGTACAGATTATTGAGGCCCTATTGTAGTTTAATTAAGGTTTACGGGTCCCAAAGTGTTTACAAGAATTAAAATAATTTCTAATTAGAACAGCTCAAAAATAGACATGAGAAGAATTTAAAACTTTTGTTTAATTTATTTATATTTTATATCCCACTCACTCTGAATAAAATTTAAATTCTTGCTGCTAGCAATAGTGACAACCATGATCTAGCATACTAAATCATTAATTTTTGCTTAGAATTATCAAGCATATTACACAAACTTGTGTATAAGTTATATGATTGGAACTTACATATTTTGTCACTATTATTTTAGGATCCAAGCAGAACTTTTAAAGAATGAGTCAGCAGATGTGGACCCAGACGGGGTGAGCAAGATCACTGCTCAAGACTTTGAAGATGCAGCGAATGAGGAATTTGCTAAATTCAACTTTGCCAATATTGTTACAGGTATTTATTGTGAATCATACAGACTGGAACTAAAATTATAGCAACAGAAGTTTTAAGGGTTAAGTTTGTACTATGCTAGAATGGAAAGTCATGGATACAGAGTAAATAAAACATCGCTCCTGTGTATATATAGATAACTAGTATCTGCCTGTGAATCCGTCTGCGTGGGAATCGTTTTTATCGTAACTCCATAAAAACTTTCACCCCCCCATTTCACTCCTTTAGGGGATTATTTCCGGTATTAAAACTATCCTTTGTATAGTTTATTTATTATCCTTTGTATTGTGTAATTTGGTATAGAGATAGTTTGAGTCCTAGGGAAGGCCCTAGGACTCAAACTATCTCTATACCAAATTGCCTTCAAATCGGTTCAGTGGTTTAAGCATGAAGAGGCAACAGACAGACAGAAAGACAGACACACTCGCGTTTATGATATTAGTATGGATAATTAAGCCCTTAATTTTGGCAATGTTCACATGAAACTCAAAATGTGAATCTAAATCTGATTGACCCAGATGCTAAGTAACTTAATTCAACCGAGTTGTATGTCATGTTATGGTGCCAAAGTAATTTTATTTATTTTAGAGGCAGACAAGAAAGGCGACAAGACAACATTAGACAGGTGTCTTCAAAGGCACTTGGTGCTAGTGACCAACCACAGACTGGGCAAAGACGAGAAACACATCCTGCCTCAAGGACTATGGAAGGAGGGAGAAACTCTTAGACAGGTTAATCTAAATTTTATCGTAGTAACTTTATCAATATCGTTGTTGTCTACCTCCTTAGACATGCCGCTGCTGGACACAAGACTCTTCTCAACCCACTACAGTTATTGTTAGGGTCCTACTGGGACTTAATTGAAATGGACTGTAAATTCAAATAGGCTGGTTTATTCCGCCTTAATTACAAATGGGATACCCGGCCAAACAAAAGTAAATCTAAATGCGAGAGTCGTCCGTTGCCGGTGGGGTTCGTGAAGCCGAGTGTCGCTTGCGTGTCGCCGCGTCCTCCGCGACGGTGACGTCGCGCTGTGTCCGCCGCCCGCGCGTCTCCTCCCGAGCGTTATTGTACAGTTCTCGACAGTTATTGTTGTATATAATTTGATTACAACATCAAATACCTTTACACAAGTGCTAAAAACATTAAATAATAATTGACAGCTTATTTGACATCATAACTTTGGAGCCCTTAACTCATTTTGTAAATTCCTCTTTTGATGGTGATGGGAGATCGAGATCACAAAAATCCTGATGGTAGTTCTTAATTCACTTTTGGACGATAAAACATAATTTTTCGAAACTTCGAAGTTAAATAATTAAAATAATAGCCAAAAGTATTTTTTTGAATTTGGTTTTTTTTTTATAAAGGTACTAATTATGTATACGGCAGATCGAAAAACCCTGCGAGCTACGACTCTGTAAGCCTACTCATATGTCGCACACGAGAGTAAAGCTGGTTTTCCACCGGAGGGGCGAGACGAAACGAGACGATGCGAGAATTGAAATCGTATGGGACTTACTTACTACTTACTTACGCGGTGCAAATAGGTAGTAAGTCCCATACGAATTTCAATTCTCGTCTCGCCCCTCCGGTGGAAAACCAGCTTTAGAAACATAATGCCGTTTATTTCAGACCGCTGAAAGAATAATAGCTGAGCACTGCGGCCCGGATTTTAAGGTGCAGTTCCTTTCCAATGCTCCATGCGGGTTTTACAAGTACAAATACCCCACGGAGATCAACGGGAAAGTGGGCGCCAAAGTAAGTACTAATATTATAAATGCAAAAGTAAACGCTTGTTCACACAGAGTGCGCGATCCAAGCGGGATGTCCGCGCGATGCGGCCGCTGCGTACTGAAATACATAAAGCCTGCGTCACACTGGCGCAGCCTGGACGCGGCGGACAATAGTAAACTTGTCATTAGCTCTCAAATTTACTATTGACCGCCACCGCAGGCCGCTCCAGTCTGTGAGAGGCCTAATACGGTAACAGGTTAGCGACGGCACACAGACTGCGCAGCACACAGTCCCGCATCTGTCGCGCCCCGCACAGCGAACTCAAAACGTACTCACTCAGCATGTTGAGTGCGCGATGCGGACGGGACGCGCGCGCTTTGCGGGCGGGTTGTGTGCCAGCGCAATGCTTCGCGTGCTGCGCGCCTCGCACGCATCGCGCACTCAAGTCCCGCTAGCATCGCGCAGCTGTATGGTTATGCCTTTACCTGTTTATGTCTGATTATACCTTTTTACTGATAAAAAATTGTATCGGCGCACTCCGGTCTTTCGCTCACACGAATGGCGCACTGCTACCGCTCCTGCACGAAGTCGGACCGAACCGTCAGACCTAGGGATGGACATAGAATACTTTTTTTGAAACCCACCCCCTGGGAGTAGGAAGGGAAATTGACACAGACCGAATCCCACGCGGGCACAGCTAGTAGTTTGTATGATTAGGGAAGTTTACAAAATAATTCAAATGATTCGATAATATTTAGGTATATTCTATGCATTTTTGCTTCGTGGATAATATTCCACATAACTAATAGTGAAATTAAATGAAATCTGTGCTTAAGCTAAGTAGTTTCATGTTAATTACGTTGGGTAATGTAATGATTATGGTAAACCATATATGTATTAATATTATGTGCTTGTGATTACGTTATTCGGACGGGATTGAGAAGCGTGTAAATGAGATTGTATTCATAAAGGGACTTTTTGTGTGTTTTTTAAATAGTAAGTCTCTTATTCTTCGTTCTTTTATTCATTTTGTCAATAATCGTATTTTGAGTCCTATATTGAAGGTTATGTAAATAATGTAGGAAAGTAGAGAGGGGCAGGAATAGTAATTTAAGTACCTATGTTCAAGACTTTTAGAGTAAAAACTGGTCAGGGTACCGTCTATAGAAAACCCTCGAGTTAAAGTGCATTTTATTTTGCACATAAGAGTCTCCAGCACGCTTGACTTTCCATACAAACTTAGTCTGGTTCTCATTTTAAAACAGCATAACTGGAATAACACGACACTTTTTATACACAATGGGATCCGCCATCTGCTGGTCGGAAACTAGTTTCTCTGTAAATTATAATAGTTTTTTTTTTAACTAGATATGGTGAATCCCATTGTGTATGTACTATCGACAACACAGCTAACTGACCATCGGTGCACCTTAAGAGCATTGTAATAAGGTTCTACATAAACACAGGATGGTCAGTTAACAGTGTTGTCGTTTGTACAATGTTTCATGTTATTCTAGCATGTCGTTTTAAAATGAGAACTAAACCACGTTTGTATGGAGAATAGGGCGTCCTGGCGGCTCTTTATAAACGTTACCCGAGATTCAAAAGGAAGTCTCGGAGGACTTTCACCGCTCTAAATTAAAGTATTTGTTTTACCGAAACACTAGCCCAGTCTTTCCTCTAAATTGGGGTGTAGACATGAAAAAAAAAAACAAAAATGTAAAATTTTCCAGAAAAAGGAATAAAAATATTGTCAAAAAAAGAAAAAGTAAAGCAGGGGATTAAATAATCACAAAGTTGTAAGTGTCCAAAGTTTTAAGAGGGGGTATATTCTGTCCCTTTTCCGCAAAACGCATCTTCATACGAAACGATTGACATTTACTATGACGCTCACAAATCGTTAAGTCACGATCTGCGAGCGTTTTCTCTCCCTAACAAGCAATATTAAAACTGTTGTAGCTTCGTAATTCTTTGAGATATCTGAATGGGAATTAGATCACTAGGCGTATTTTTTTGCCTTCTTTATTTTGGAGTAATAATACTATTTATTAAGCTATTCGCTATTTTATATGAAATGTTAAAATTGCAGGTATTTTTCTACTACTCTAATTACAAGAGTGGAGCGGCGGCCAGCAACGCCAAAGCTAATTGGTTGTCGAGAAGCGAGCTGAGAGCCTCGCTTCCCCCACGATACAACAGCTCGGTCCAAGAATTCCTGATTGAAGAGAGGTTTTAGTGTGCATAATGCAGTGTAATTAAGGCCATAGGTAATAAAGTTAGTTGCTCACGCGCTTGTTGTTTCTTTGATCGTTTCCATTAATTTAATCACCGTCTTTTAGATTCAGTTGAAATCGAATGACTGAGTTGGGTTGGGTCTGATTGGATTTAATTCAATTGACATTTCTGTGAGGTAATTTGACCATGCCTACAGTACTTACTCATCGGTAGAGATCTGTAATGGCCTTTATAAACGTTGCAATTTAGCACAACAACTGACAGACAAAGCTACCTATTGTAGAACGAAAGCTATGCATTCCAACGATAGCCGCGTCTCTATCGGTTGTTGTGATAAATTCCTATGTTTATGAAAGAGCAGTTTCACTATAGTGGCATCTATACTAATATTTTAAAGAGGACAAGTGTTGTACTTTTGTATGGAGGGGGTAACCACCGGAGCTGGAGCTATGCAACCGATTTGAAAAGTCCTTCCACCAGTTAACATCAGAATGGACCCTCGGAATGGAGATAGGGTAGGTAATGCCAAGGCATCTGTAGCGTTCTGGGTGATGCGCGGAGCTGTGCGAGCAGTAAGTGTATTATATAATTTACTTTGAAAAACAAATTTTTCGGCTCCGACTTCAATTTAGTACTTCAACTCCGCCAAGCCACGAGAACATTCACATTTATTTTCCAATTTACCACATGAACTGATTTAGAGCAAATGCGTTGATTATTAGAAAAAAAACCCAATCGCTGTACTATAGATATAGTACTATAGCTGTACTATATAGATAGCATCATCATCATATCAGCCGAAAGACGTCCACTGCTGGACATAGGCCTCCCCCAAAGAGTGCCAAAGTGACCGGTCCTGCGCCACCCGCATCCAGCGGACTCCACCAACCTTTACCAGGTCATCAGTCCACCTTGTGGGGGGCCTACCCACGCCGCGCCTTCCGGTACGAGGTCGCCACTCGAGAACCTTTCCGCCCCAACGGCAATCGGTTCTACGATTCGGAAGGCTATATCGGTTACCTTGGTTCTGCTGCGGATAGCCTTATTTCTGATGTGATCACGCAGAGAAACTCCCAACATAGCCCTCTCCATAGCCCTTTGGGTGACTTTGAGCCTTCTTATGAGGCCCATAGTAAGCGACCACGTTTCAGTGCCATATGTCACCACTAGCAACACACACTGGTCAAAGACTCTCGTCTTGAGACACTGCGGAATACTGGACGAAAAGATGTGCCGTAGCTTCCCGAACGCTGCCCATCAGCCGAGTCGGATTCGACGATTGACCTCTTTCTCGAAGTTGGACCTACCTAACTACATAATCGTCTACAACTTCGCTGTACCTATGTGGCCCGATAATATTTGAGGACTTCCGTCGATTCCACAAGGATCACACAAGGAGCACTTCATTATTTTGCTATTTCAACGGAATCTTATCAGAATCTGTGACGTACTTTTGTACTTTTAAGTACATAATTGAGGAATTCCATAAGTCATCTGTGGTCTTCATCATCATTTCCACTCCACCAAATTTATGATTTAGGTGTAAATACACGAGATATAGGTAATAGGCAGAGGCCGGAATTCTCGTGGCACTTTCGAGCTGTCATAATAGGGACTTCTCATTTATCGACTTCCGATATTCATATTATAGCGATACATTTTATAACACAACATGTTAAAGAAGATTGAAAGTAGAGTTAAACAACAGGCGGTCTTATCGCTAAATATATATGCAACCAAACGAAAAGAATGACAAGTTGACATTGTCACATTTGATCAGTTCAGTTCAGTGATTTATCAATTTCATGTTCAAAGTCTGTTTTAGTGCTAACAAGTGTTTCAACATTAGTTTATAATAAATGACATAGATATTCATAATTTATTCCAAATTATCTGGATTTACATTACTTCTTTTGAATATCGGAAGTCGATAAATGAGAAGTCCATGACAGCTCGAAAGTGCCACGAGAATTCCGGCCTCTGGTAATAGGAAATACCAAAATCACTACACGGGTGCCTAATATAATTGAGGAGTAATAATTCTCCTAATACAATTCCCCATCAACAACTGAATTTTTGAAAAAAATGGGACCCTCCTTGAAGCATATTACTAACAAACAAAAAAAAGACCGGCTAGCACTCCGGGAGTGCCGGCAGAAGTGAAAACTTAAATATTTTGACATTTTGAATCGACGAATGCCGTAGCGACAGAAGTAAACTATTTCACTTGTAAATTAGCGCGTGAGAACTTATTGTGTGTCGGCCGAAGGGGTAAGCGCCGCGGATTGCATGGCGTTTGTCCCTTTTTCTCGCTAACTCGAATGGCGCAGCCAGTCTCGTACTACGGCATCGGTCCCCCCTTGCCCCCAAGCCTCGTCCCTAATCTCTCACCATTTACGATCACGTGAAACCTGTGGCGAGTTTAATTTTTCCCCATCCCAAAAAGTACACAGCGCCTCTAAAGAAGCTTTGACTTAAAAAAAAATATGGATCGGCTCATCCGTGACAGAGTTCTGAGGTAACTAACAAAGATTTTATAGAATGTTTACCGTTAAATTTTTGCTATAAATGTCAAGACGTATCGTAATATTAATACTTACCTAGTTTTTAACCAATTAGATTATAATAAAATACCTTCTTTCAAATTAAATAAAAATATTGGAATCGGTCTGAATTATCGTTGAAAAACAAACCTACAACCTACAGAGTTCCTTTGGTCTCGAAAGTTAGCAATAAAATGCACTAATAAATAGCGCTGCAATTTAGAGATGTACCTACCACTAGCGGAGAAAGCCGACTAAGTATCCGGCCACAATTATAATCGGCGACTAGTCGGCAAAAGATACCGAATATTCGGCACTTGTGACTTACTGGAAAACACACACTTCAAGTTGTATAATTATTTCACTTAAAGAGAACAGGTAGGCAATGATCATAATACAAATAGGACTTTTAATTTGCATCGTATAGAAATAGTTAGATATGTACCGACTAGTCGGGTAAGCAGACTATCCGGCTACATTAAAAGTCGGCGAATATCTGGCGACTATTCGGCTACCTCAGCGCCGATTCGTCGGCAAGATCCTTAGTCGGCACATCTCTATGATGGTAACTTCTCTTCTACTACTTACCTATACGTTGTTAAGATTTTTCCAGAATTAAGTAATGTGCGGGGAAAGACGGGTAAGTAAAACCACTAATTGGTGAAGTGGAACTGATGATGAAGACCACAGATGAATTATGGGTTGATTAAAAAAATAGTTGTAAGAGCTTTGATTACTTAGGGTGAAATTATGATCCTTTCTTCATCATATCTACCAGTTCCCACCCATGCTCAAAACGCTTTCATTCGTATCATAAAAAAATCTCTACCGTAGGTAGTTAGTACCTAAAGGTAGCTACAAGTGTATTGGACATTGGGTCATTTTGCATTATGCAAAAGTGGCGTACAATTCGAAACATCAATTCAAAGCGTATTGCGTGTTATTACAAAAATATTTACATTCAGTGCTTATTGGAAAACTTTTCTCGGCATATGCTGCGCAGTTGGCTCGGTTACCGGGAACACCACGCGAATCCCGGCTTCAAACTAAATGCATCGAAATAGAAGCCCCTTCAAACAATGATCGTGATTTACGTGTAAACAAATGCGGTGTCCGGATCCCGAAACTTCCAAACTCAAGACCAGCCAATCTAATATGAATCCTATCTGATACTGTGTAAGATTCTCTTTAGATACGCGCACAGTATTGTGTAGGTTAGGTATACGTAGCCGAAGATTTTCTCCTCGGGTGCTGTGTTTTCGCCTTGCCAAAGTTTATTTGGCTTCGTAAGTGGGTTTGTTGGTTAAAGATGGAACATTTTAGCGTTCTCAAGGTTTTCGTTCGTTTACAAACATCGCGATATGTTTTTCATTTAACACAACGTTAAATAATTTCCCGCGAAAGGTGAATCACAGTTTGTTTTGGTTTGTTCTTTTCTATTGCTTGTTACTTCGTTTATTCGAATCAATGCAATCGCCTATCACTGTTACTAGAGAGAAGAGTTATGTCAAGTATCATAAGACTAAGTGACTCTGTGAACAGTTAAACTCGCGAGTCAGTGTTAATAAAAAATCCCATCAAAAACATACATTTGAAATGAGAGCCAAGTTCAATATGATATATATGTGCCTTGGTCGGTGACTTCAACAACAAAAGAAAGATCTAAATGGGTGCCAAGTTCAATGGTCAGTACTGAAATTTATTTATGCCTAACTACATAAAATATTTTATAACAACTTAAAACATAATTTCTTCTTATAACTTAGGATAATATATGAAAGCCTAAGGTCTGACTTGGCTTGTTTTCATATACGAATTATATTATAGCCTTGGCAAGTTCTAAAACTGTAAGTTTTTAATGAACTTGGCTTGACACCGCGTGTCTAGATTTTATTCTTTCGAAAATTTGGCTTGCTGGTATAAACTAGCCATCGAACATGAGGCTCTTCCATGATTGTTTTAGTAGGTATTTAATAATAATTCGTATATGAGAACTAGCCAAGGCATGCAGACATTAGGCTTTAATATATTAAGAAATTTTTATAAATAAGCTAAGTAAATGACTATGTGGAACTAAGCACTAGTTGAGTAGGTACTTAATTAGATATAAATAGTTTCATACCTTAAAAGCGGTTACACGCGGCGATTTTTTCAGCGATACTAACGATATATAGAACATTTTGATGCAGTTCATTATGACAGGTTATCTATGGCAAGTGGCGCGATGCAGTCCCGCGTTCGATAACAAATCATTACAAAAAGTCGCCCAGTGTAACAGCTCTAAATAAAATGGTACCTGCCTTGCTTACCTACTGCCTGATGGTAAACATACACCCCGTCGCATATGGACGCTGGTGATACCAGAAGAAGCATCACAAGCGCGCTGCCTATGATTGCTTTGAGGATTCATACTTTGTACCTTTCGTTATGAACACCGGAGATCTTCGTTCTGCATACACTATTGAATCAGTTTTGGACTAGCGTACTTTGAACTTTGATATACACTTTGACGAGTCCCAGCTTTCCATGCTTGACTAGTCCTTTATGAGTTAACCTCCAATAAATTATATCTTTACTTTATTCACCGGTTGCCACTAACTATCGGAGTTAATTAAATTCCTGAATCGGTTTAGGATGTAAAACAATATTATTAAAAACGTCTGTAACATTGTTAAAGGACTTATCATATATTCAATGCTAGAAAAGCGCAGGGGGGCACCACCCGCGGCTATGCACGGGTTATAAAGCCTCCACATGCCTACTTTCATTTTTGTAACATTCTTCAAAAGATTATCTTAATAGTTATGTCGGGAAGAAGGATGTGTGATGTGAAAGCACGGTGAGTGAAGGCAAATGGATATCATGTGCGCGAATAAAGCCGACTCAATTCTTTAAAAGTGAATCATAATGGCCATAAGTTGAGTTCAGAAGTTTAAATATAGAGGTAGCTGGTAGACTCAAAGTTCATCATATCGGTATCAAAGGTGGCCTTACAGCAGGTCTAATAAAAGACAAACTGTGATTCCGTTTCCAATTATAGTACTATCGAACCAACTGAATCATGACCCACCATAGAACCTTGTTACAATTAACGAACATACGTACGATCATATGACGTTAATATGTCAGTTAATTGTAACAAGGTTCCATGGTGGGTCAGGATTCAATTTTGTCGATAGTACATTACTGCAGAGGCCGTGAAGTAAGGGATTCCTGGACGAGTTTGGATACAACGAGTCCAGCAATCCCTGTTCCGGCCGAGGATTGTATAGTGCTTTTCTCAAACGATGTGAGGAAATATTTAAATTAAAATAAATACAAGGTAATCAATTAAATAATATGTAATTTGCCGCCTTTTTTATTTTTTAAACATGCCATTTGAACAAGCCGTTCGAGCACCATGTTTAACCTCACATAAGTATAGTACCATCGTTTTTTTTTAATGTCGTATGTAATTTTTCCTTAGTCAGTTTAATATTAGTAAGCAAATTTAAAAAGTTAGAGTAGCGGACAATAATGGTTTTACTTAGGGTTTTCATACATTACTTCTTGGCGTAAGGCCAAGAAGAAATGTAGGGAGCCTTAAACAAGAAACTTCATGTCTTCATTTCGTGATATTAACGCATACATTTCCGAGCATGTTTGAGAAATAGTACATTACTGCAGAGGCCGTGAAGTAAGGGATTGATGGACGAGCTTGGGGTAGACGAGGATACAACGAGTCCAGCAATCCCTGTTCCGGCCGAGGATTGTATAGTGCTTTTCTCAAACAAGGTGAGGAAATATTAAAATTTGTGAAATTTGCCGCTTTTTTTATTTTTTAAATATGCCATTTGTACAAGTCGTTCGACCACCATGTTTAACCGCACATAAGTATAGTACCATAGATTTTGTTTTTTTTTTCGCAAGTATGCTCACAGAGTAGTGGTGGTTGGCAGTATGTAATTTTTTCCTTTGTCAGTTTAATATTAATAAACAAATTTAAAAAGTTAGAGTAGCGGACAATAATGGTTTTGCTTAGGGCCTTAAACAAGAAACTTCATGTCCTCATTTCGTGACATTAACGCATACATTTCCGAGCATGTTTGAGAAAGTTATATTAGGTAAGGTAAACGTCCGAGTGCTCGATGCTGTACTATAGTATATGGCATGGGCACTATATCAAAGCGACATGGCTTAAATTCGAATGAAGAAATATCCTATTAGTTCAAATTTAACCCATATCGCTTTGACATAGAGTGCCCATGCAATAAAGTACAGCGTCGCGCACTCTGACGTTTATACACCCTATACAGGTTATAGCACCCTATGAATTTCCAAAAGCCTTTTGTTACATGCATTTCATTGTAACATTCAGTTCATTTATTTTAGTTAACGGCATGTTCAAGTTCAGCCTTCTACTACCTACCGCATTTCTTAAGAGACTAATTACTTCTACAACTTAATTTTATCATGCCAAAACCGAAATCCTTCCATCACTAAAGACTATCATTAAAAGAAGCTCAGTTACAAAGAAGTAATCCCCGTTTAGAAATAAACAGAGGCAATATTTGAACAGGTCAATTATATGTAAATAAGTATAAACGGCAACGACGGCAACAGTTATAAAGTGAATTGTCTAGTTGAATAGGTAATTGCCACAACAATAGAATCTCCAGCAAACAAAACATACAGTTTTAACGGAGGCCGCAAAATCTCTTCTGAAAGAACATACTGATAAGTGCGGCAGCCATTAAGAGACAAAAGGATATGCAGCGCTCAAGCCGATTTTTTAGATCGTTCTCCGAATGACGACACGTCATTTAGCTAACTTAAAAAAAGCCGGTGGGATTCACATAGTCTGCGTCAAGTTAGATAAAACTGGTAATAGAAACTGACTGGCCCATTGTTCCAGTTCTAATGGACCACCGACCGATCGCGGCCTCGGTGGCGCAGACCGTTTCCAAATATCGGCATCGAAAAAAGGATACGAAAAACAAAATGACGAAAAGAATTCGTGATCTAACGTATTCCGCCATTGTGGTAGACAGCCGAGGAATTCGTCAGAGTATTTATCTCGAAGTTTCACAGTTCGTTGGCGGTCACAGTGTTAAATTGTTGCGGGCTTTTAACTGAGTTATCGCGGGCGATCGAAGCTTCGGTATGCTATCTGTCGACGCCGATTATGTTATTGAGCGTCGATAACATAATGAACTTCGTCTGAAGGAGCCTGCCGCTACGGTCTGTGGCTGCTGGTTAAACATTATTATTCGCGGTATTTGATCAATATTAGCATCAGAAGAATATGTATTAGGAGTAACGAACACATTGTATCACCATAGTGATAGTGACTTACTGACTGATGTTAAAACTTTCTGTGTAAGTATATGTATAATCGGCGTCCAAACGCACCAACCAAAACATATTATCATGCATGCATATTATTTTTAGCAGATGTAACTACCGATGCTTATTTTTTTTAAACTTTTTTTTCTTAATGCCATAGCACCTGAGCAACCGAGCTGTGCTCTGGTGAAAATGGAAAAATCTAATTTTATGAGATGTGCGACCTAAGCAGCTAGTTGAAATTTTCACCTTTATTCCCAAGTCAGAGAGTCGTTTTGTTAGAGTCGTTTTCGAGAACGTAATTACAAATATGTGTAGGTACCTATATATATGTATATATTTAAATACAAATATTGCTCGTTTAATAGTGTAAGATATAGGATAGGATGTATCCTATGATCGGCCCTGTGATACATGATTATACATTTAAGAAAAAAAAACTACATTTCTTTTTTAATTTAGTTATACATGAATTGCGGTTTATTTGTTAATATGATTTTTATTTATACTATTTGCAAGCTTAGGTACGTTTCTATACAGAAGATACCGTAATGGACTAATACCGTAATATAATAACACGCATTAGATAACAGACTAAAGATCTCTCCAGACACTCTTGGACATTTCACTGATACTGCCGGACCGTCTGCGCTATGTCTGAATCACACAAAAAGTAGAAGTCATAAGCTTTGCTCACAATGAACGTAACTGTCCTATTCACCTTTAAATGGGGTAAAGATAATACGGTAGGGCTGTACCTTTTGAGTGGGAATTTGCTACTGATAAGATAGAAAGTAGACCGCTGATTGCGTTCTAAGAATTATCTGCGAACTTCAAGCTTTCCGCAGTGTAGATAATTGTCCGTTACATTAATTACAATTAAATCTGTTTCTCTTCAAATTTGGAACTTGATATTTTGACCTTTTTTTTAATTTATTGCGCAAAATAAATATCGGTACTCGATTACCCTATGTCTTTGTGAAGTAGGTGCCTAATCGTTAAATATAGTCGAAAGTACCTATGCTCTGGCATTTCTGAAACTGTTACAAAGAAAATAAACATCTGACTCAAAACTGTTGTTGTGTTTTCACGTTCGTCAACATTGTCGTGTGCATGATTAATATACTAGTTTTATCTATATATCTATATATATTATATAAAAGAAGACTTCCTGACTGATTCATCAACGCACAGCCGGGACTACTGTGAGTAGAACTTGAAATTTACACCAGAACTTCCTTTTATGACGTAGACACAGGATAAGACGATTTTTTGGAAATTCCACCCCTAAGGGGGTTAAATAGGGGTGCAAAGTATGTATGGGGGAAACTTTTTTTTTTACTAGAGAACACTGTGTAGAAAGATTACTTATTAAAAAACAAATAAAGTACTTTAAGCGTTTTGTAAAATTTTACCCCTAAGGGGGTCAAAAGGGGGTGCAAGGTTTGTATGGGGGAAAACTATTTTTTTTTGTTAGTGACTGAAAACTTTGTTGAAAGATTATTACTTATTAGAATACAAAAGAAGTACTTTCAGCGTTTTAGAAAATTCCACCCCTAAGGGGGTTAAAAAGGGATGCAAGTTTTGTATGGGAAACACTTTCTTTTGAGCTAGAGATTTGAAACTTTGTAGAAAGATTACTTATTAGATTACAAAAAGGTACTTTCAGCGTTTCAGAAAATTCCGTCCCTAAACGGGTTAAAAAGGGGTGCAAGGTTTGTATGACAAAATACTTTTCTCGAGCTAGATACTTGAAACGTTGTAGAAAGACTACTTATTAAAATATAATGTAAGACAGAAAGAAAAACATTCATTTATGTCAAACACAGACAACAGAGAAATAGTAAAGAAAAATAGGACGAACACTGAAATAAAAAAATACATCCAGCGTTTTAGAAAATTATATCCCTAAGGGGGTTAAAAAGGAGTGCAAGGTTTGGATGACAAAAACTCTTTTTTGAGCTGGAGACTTAACACGTTGTATAAAGATATCTTATCAGAATAATAAAAGTTCATTCAGCGATTTGGAAAAATTCCACCTCTAAGGGGGTTAAAAGGGGATTCAAGGTTTATATAGAGGCCAAGAAAATGTTAAAGTAAGAGATTTGTAGCTGCTAAGACCGAAGTCTTAGCCTGTATGTTAAAAGACTATGAAACTGATTTCAGTTTTTTTAATTCATCCCCTATAAAGGGGGGTGGGGGTTGAAAGTAAGAGATTTTTAACTTTTGTTCTAGCCTGATTGAAATTGATTGCATAAAGTGTTAAAAAAATTCAAAAGAAGTTGGCACGGGTGTTAGGATGTTTGTACGGGAAACAAGACAATTTTAAAGTAAGGGATCTGTAACTTCGGTTAAAGACTAGGAAACTACTTACAGCGTTTCTTAAAATTCATCCTCTAAGGAGGTTAAAAAGGGTTGGAAATATGTATGAGGAACAAGTAATTTTTGTAGTAAGGGAATTCTTGGGTCATACTATATGGTTTAAGCCATTTATTAGTCACAATAAGTAATCCGACTGCTAGCAGAAAAGTAGGTTAGGTTAATTTAGAACCACGACTCTTAGAGAACCGAACAGCTACCAGAAATATAGGTTATGTTAGGTTAGAACTGCGATGCTCCCAGAACCGAAAAGAAGGTAATGTTTCATTTAACCTGCGGATTATTTTGTTAATTTAAAAAGTTTTTTGGATAATCAAAATAATTTATTCTCTATAACACCGTTAAATGAGGACGGCGAATGGAGATGGAAAGTTATACGTCTCTTAGCATTAGATACGTTTGCTTTCAAAACTATACAGGTAGCCCGGTCATAAGCAAAAAATCCCAGTAATGTAGCTTTCTTTAATTCATTATGAAAAAATATACAATTTAAGCAGAAACGTCTGTTGATGATTCAGAAGATATTTATATGTGGTTTTCAATTTAAATTTAGTAATTTAAACTAATTAACTCACCGCACTGTTACCTTTTACGCTTAATCCCTGAACGGATTTAGATGACATTTTCCGTACAAATAATTAGAGACCCTTGGAAGGATATAGGATAGCTTTTATCTCGGAAATCATCCCTCAAGATGGTAGAACTTTGTTTGGGTCGGCGATAATTGGAACCTTAATTATCGCTTGTTATCGCTGACCCAAAGTTCTACAATAATTTAATAGCAACCATTTTTCTAACACGGTAACAAGTTCTACGCGGACGAAGTCGCGGGCAACAGCTAGTTCTTTTATAAAAACTTTAATCCAAAGAACCACACGGACTCTAATAAGTCCTTATGAATAGTTTCTACTTCTTACACCTTTACAAAAAAATAACTGAATCGAAACTGGTTAACAATGAGAATAATTAAAATCAAATCATGTCTTTATTACACGGTGCGCATGAGTTGGTTCATGTTATATTTATTCACACGGAGGAATGCGCTGCGTGGGGATGCCACTACTCATTTATTAAAATATGCAATTAAATATTTATTTATTTATTTCAATATAGTACATAGTATTACAGGTTAATAAATAGCAATAGCGCTTTAAATACCTAATTGGCTTAACCTAATTATTATACTTGCACAAGGCACATAGACATACATTAACAAATGTGGACATTGAACAATGAAATATATAACAGTTATTGTTAATTTGGTGTAATCAATGATTTCATTATATGAAATGCGTGACGTCTTTATATTTTGAGTCGACTGCCTAAAAATTTGGAGATTCTCCATCGTACCTATATCTTTATGTTATCTCAGAAATGCGTGATTCGTGGTTGATTTTATAAACATTTGGGTAGGTACCTACTTAACACCTCGTGGTCCCATTCTTGTCAAAACTGAGAGATCACAGATGATCCTACTAATATTATAAATGCGAAAGTTTAGATGTTTGGATGTTTGTTACTCAATCACGCTTAAACGGCTAAACCGATTTGAATGAAATTTTGCACGAAGTTAGTTTATAGCCTGGATTAAAATATAGGATAGTTTTATCCCGGGTCCACGCGGACGAAGTCGCGGGCGGAAGCTAGTCTGTAATAAAATAACGTTATATAGGAAGAACTAGGAAACTACTTCTGCTATCAATTTGAAATTTGGAATAGTTGTAAACAATGCTAACCACGTGAACATTTTTAACATTTCTATCCCCAGTTTATTATTATTAAATTAATTCTGCACTGGTTCAGTTTTACTGTTTTTTTTAAATCTGTTAGTTTATTGCGAAATTTTGCTTTAAATAAAAATAATAATGTTGCAATCGGTTCACGTAATAAACAATAATGCAGACCACGAACATTCGAGGTCACTCGTTGTTACTGTATTAGTAACAAAATGTATCTACTGACGTAATGGCGCTATGCCCTGTTAAGATTTTTCCAAAATTAATGAGGTCGTGACGGGTACCTATGGTGTACGAAAGTTTGTACGAAAACGGAACTCTCGGCGTGCGAGTCAGACTCGCAATTTACCGGTTTAATTTCAATACTTGTATTTTAGATAAACAGGCTTAATGTATCATTTTAATTTCGGCGGTTATGGAACATAATAATTTCCTATAAATGTTTTTTTTAATTGGATTTTAGTTTGATGATATCCATGTTGTTGCGTGATGATCGTGATGAGGCGTGGAATTACTCTCTCTAGCAGGGGAAAGGGGGCTGTAAATTTGTTTTAGTTTTTTTAATATTTTTGATACGCCACTGAATCAGTGAGATTGCGCGTGAGTGGTGCGGATGGTAACCCTGCGCTGCGCGTGTAGTGGTGCGCGCGCGCGTACGGCTGCGCGAGCGCGCCTCGGGCTGCCAGGTGGGCTCCCATTAGCAGCGGCCAGGCTCGAGCGGCCGCTCTTCATCTTTATGATAATTATTTTCTGTTTGTTTTCGTCGAAGAATCGGCCCGCCTCGCCGGCGAACGCTTCTCAGAACCCACTTCCATTGTGGTAAATTAAAGCCGCTCGGACCCCTGCCTCGACGAGAGATAATTCGACAGGATGCCGCATATTATTAATTGCACTATGACTTGTGGAAATGGAGCTTCGGGTTTAGTGAGTCATTCATTCTGAAGGAACGCACTACTCGTGGGAACCCATAACATTCATGATTTACACCCGTTCCTGCTTTACGAGCTGGAGCCGGCGAAGCGCGAGCTCACTACGTGACTTCGGGTTTTTTCTCCAATGCTGTAAAGTATTTTATATTGAATGTAATTGTTCCTAATAACTCTAAATTAACGCTTTCGTTGTTTTACTGGTAACTTGTTAGATTCTTTCGAATGTATCATAAGCTATAAAATATTCCTCCAGCGTAGATTTCAATTAAGTAACAACAATAAAAAGCGTTTGGATTTGATTTTATCCCAATAAATGTAACCATAGAATGTGTTAGAATTGAAGATTCCAATTCGAATTAAGTTTTGTAAGAATTTACTATAAGAATACTTACAAGTAGGATTTCAATAACTCCTTTTAAACTTACGATTACAAGACCATACCTTACCTAAAATAGCGACTTACTAGTTATAGTTATAGCTACCTATATAAAAAAAACCAGTCATTATTTTTATAAAACCTTTGAAGCATTTAAACGAACAGAAGTGTAATTATCTCGAATTGGGTTTTAGCCTGTCACTTATTTGAATCCAGTTAATGCGTGCCAGCGCGCAGCGGTGCGGCCGCGCCGTCCGTAGTCGTTTGCAGCGCGAATCAATTTACCTCCGAACATACCTGCGTTCCTACCTACCTACCTAAAGCGATAAATATCCAATTTACTACATCGCTAGCACCGCGTACTGAGCGATCTGTTCGTTAACTAGACTTTAACAAGGTAATAAATAGGGGTTCGAACCAGACACTACCCAATAAAAAGAGCACCGTAAATAAGCCAAATGCCCGCTATAAAAAAGGGGAACCTCATAATGTTTACAATCTTGTGGCTTTATTCACTTTGTGTTCCAATTTCATGCTAAATCGAGCGGATAAAAAGCTCCTTTATCAGGCAGACTCACCGTCGGGCCCGCGCTGTCGACGGCTCGTCTCTCGCGTATCGCCGCTATTAAATACGAATCTAACGTTGCGCTGAATGGGCGCCCAGCCGGCCCACGGATCAAAGGACCGATCAATGATAGATAATTCAATGTATCTGCGCGTTATTCTTGTGTTTTGTTTAAGTATCGGAAATAATCCAAATATGACGAATTTGAAAAAAGAAGTCCTGAACCCTTGATTATCTCAGTTTTAGGAGTAACATGGACGAGTGGTTCAAATAAGTATTTTAATTGAACAATTTTTTTAAAGTTGGTTTATCTGTTCTTTGTAGGTAGGTAGTAAAACCTGTCGATAAAAAAACCCTATGATATGTAAATTATTAAACCGTGGTTTCTAAATGTAGTTTTCTTGATTGACAACCCTTTTTCTCATCTCTCACTTATAATAAATCTCTAAATTAAAAAAAGAATCAGCCAGTATCAAACTAAGCATTGGTGTGTCCCGAGTGACCTCAGCTTCCCATGAACGGAAAAACATGTAACTTTTTTTATAAGTACATTATTACTCTAGCTTCCGTTTAGGATAGCTTTGATCCGACTGCGACGATTAATTAATTTTCGGAAACATATGACCTCATTAAATTATTCATTTCTTCTGCTTCAAATCGTAGCCGCCATATCTGTCAACTGTCAGTGACGTCAAAATGGCGGGCTTGCCTTAACTATCCTACAGTAATAATTTCGATCCGGTGTTGTGATAGACCTTCACAAAACGAATATTAAATCCTATAGCATAAAAAAAGAATCGATTCTGATATGGAAACTTATAGGCGCTAAATTCGTATTGAGGCGTAATTTCAATAAATGTATCAACAAATTTCAACAACATAACGTCAAACGTCAAAAATCTGACTCTTCCTCTTTTTTTTAATGGCATGGCATAGCGCTGTTTCCGCGTTCAGCCATAGTCTATTCGAGTTTCTGCAAGATTACACGCTGAGTATTTGTTATGATACTGCACGGCTATCACAAGACGGCGCGCGAGTTCTTTCAATTTTTCTCGCACTATACGTTTCTTTCTAAGTTATCTACCAAGAGAGAGACGGATAGTTCGAGAAAAATCGAGAGAGCTCGCGCGCCGTCTTGTGATAGCCGTGCTGGTTTGTCAGTATTTATATTTATCAGCAATAAACAGTATGTATTAATTAAATCAGTATAGAACGGGCCTATTATAAACATTAATTATCAAGCGTGTCAGTATTAAGGCGGTATTATAACTTCGTACTTCGCGCCTTCAAGTTGACATTCAGCCGATATTATAAGTTAACATACAGGAAAATACTTTTATCATAAAGCCTGTAACACACATTCATTAAGTTGGCAATGGCGGGAACATACACAAGATTTGGCAGAATGTGCGATCTAAAATATTGCAATATGAAAAAAATAAACGTATTACTTTAATATTTTGAATAATTACTTTTAATAGAAAAGAAAGGGTCTCGGACTCGCGTTATGGTTGTAGAACTTACCTAGTGGTTAGGTATAGTTTGGAAATTATAAATTGGTCTTCTGTTGTCTAATTAAAAAGAGATTCTTTGTTCCGCGTAAACACTAACAGGTCAATGGGTACTCGAAAGGATTATCTATTATTAATTCCTAAATACATCTTTACCTGAGAGTCAGAGTGACTCAAGATCATTTCAATCATCGCGTTTTTTATTTATTTAATATAAAACAGTGTTAAAAATATGTAGAGAAGAAGATCAATAAACATTTAATGCTGCAGCCTGTCTCCTACCTGTTGTATCTATTGCCACAAACATCTACTAAACTTTTACCCCCTTATCCATAAAACTTAAAATACCTCTGTTAAATAAAACGAGTTTTGCCCCTTTCTTACTATTTAAATAACACCCGTGAGGTGTCGGGTTAGAATTTCACCACCCCCTTTCTTCCCGTGGGTGTCGTAAAAGTCGACTAAGGGACCAGGGTTGAAGTGTGCTGTGGGCGATGGGCTAGCAACCTATCACTGCAATATCACATTTTGACGATCTTTTATACCCACATTTATGCTAAAAGTGGCGCTGGAACATACGTTTCATGTGCTCTGCCTACCCCTTTTGGGAATAAAGGCGTGAATGTATGTATGTATTTATGTAAATAACAGTGACAGATAAAGACAAACGAGTTTGAACGGCATTTTAACTAAAATAGGTTTATTCAACGTTTTACTTGATAGGCTAAATTAGAACTGCTAGTTTCCTATGTCCAAGAGAAGAAATGCGTTAACTCCCAACAGATTACCATGCAAACGAAGTCGCAGGTACAGCTAGTATACCTATGTAGGTAAGGTAGCCACATCTAAGGTACTTATCAAAACTATTTTTATGTGAAATAATTCAGGCTAATTTCTATGCCTCATCATCAAATAATGTTTTAGTCTGCAAATATACGCGTGTCGTATTATTAGGCTCCGTTTTCAGCAAGTAGGTACAGAAACGCAAACCGCATTACTGATGTACGAAATCATACCGGGAACCGCATTACAGATGTATGAAATCACAAATATCTACCTTGCCACGTGGGCAAATTTGAAGCATTTTTATAGCGTTTTTCATGAAGTTTCGTTTTTCCAAAGGTGTATTTTTATAGCGACTCGCATATTCCGTTTTATTTTCTTAGGTTTATTTAAATGTAAGTATTCACACTTGATTAGACAGTCCTATAGAAAAAAGTCAGAGGAAGTCAAATCTGGTTACTTTGAGGGTCAATCAATTATATAGTTTTTTAAATGTTTGTTTAAAACTGCCACAGTGCCCCGCGTGTCTTGTATGATGTTTCTCAAGCTTAAAACGTTTCGTAAAACATTTGACGTCTCTTTGCTTGATATTAACATTAAAAGAATCTTAATTTTTGCCCACATAAAAAGTTATGTAAGTACATCACAAAAAATATATGCCATCTATTTGCCTGTTTCAGATACTTACTCGGTTCAGGCTCTATCTCTCTCGATAGTTAAGTGTGTATGAGTGCTCTGTTATATACCTATAGGATTGGTAAACCCAAACATATATTTTTTACTGAAAACCATCCCAGATCATTTGCACCGTTTGAATAGCATCATAGGCATCATAGAATGCAGTGCGTGTCATCCTCAGGAGTGCATTTGTTGGAGGCTCGACGGGTTATTTATTAATTTTATGGTGTCGATGGCCGCTCGCAGCTGGCTGCAGCGGTCACTGCCGCCGTCCCCCTCCCCCCTCGAGCCGGGATCAATCACGTACTTACGCTGACTACATGCACGCACAAACAAACACGAGTAGGATTCGTAAATAAACATTTAAAGGCGCAGATATACTTATAAATCGCCGGTGGACATGCTGCTTTAACCAGGAGCCCGTACGTCAACCAGATACCGAAGGTAATATTATGCGGAACGAAGTTTACAAATAGCTGTCTGAAACAACTCCATAGTTATAAACTCTTCATTCGCAAAAGTAATTAAAAGCTGTTATAAGCAGGTGTAGATACTTCGGTTTCAGTTTAAAGATTTTGTCATCATAATTAAACCTTCAGTGAGAATCTGTATGAAATATATAGGTACTAATTAGCGACTGATGTTAAGCAATATCTAATAACATGTTGCTTCGGGGAAGAGTTTAAAAAGCCAGGTAGGTTACTGAACTTGGCATGGCGTGTCCAAACGTGCGCCAAATAGGTCGACATGTTATGAGTCCGATCCTACTGCAAACTGCACGCACGTAGAATGTTTAAATTCGGCGCATTGTGTAAACAAAATGGGTACCTTGACAATAGGTTATCTGTGAGCCTAGCCAGAATATGGACAGCATTCTCCTTCTAATCGAACAGGTTGAAGGCAGTAAAGCATGCATTACGATGTAAATGGCACATTCGTCTACAGGTGCCGTGGAGAACCTGAATCTCTTGTACTTGTATGGATAGATTCTATTTTTAACGACACATAACGTATGTCTCGGATACATTGCCGTTTCGATGTATTGTGGCGATAATGGTTTCATCGATCGAGCGTCGTTGTGCATCGTCGGTTTGTTTAGCGTCGGTGTTGTGCGACGTGGCTGCACCGCGGTTCAGGTCACAGGTGCAAGCTGTCCGAGACAAGCGGGCGACATCGTGCTCCGGCGATGTGGAAATAACTGATAATGTACGATATAATTATGTCCATAACTGTTGCGCTGGTTCAATATTACTTAAGTACTTATTGTCATAAGTGACCAAAGAAGCGTCACCTGAAAGAGCTTACCGTGAAAAACTAATAAACTATTTTAAAAACTATTTTAGAAACTATTTTATTACGATAAGCCCTGGCCTGGTTTGTCTGATCTGAAAATCGTGAAACAGGTAAATCTTTGAGACTTGATATTCATAACGCTCACAGGTGTTAATAAATTATTTTTAGTCTCAATAAGTCAAAGTAAAATTAAATATTTCTTAGGTTCATCCATTTATTTACCTCGCTTAATAATTATTCAGTACGTAGGAACTCAATTTATTTTCTTTATCTATCCGGACGTGTTGGCGACATTATGAGCAGCATAATAACAATTTTATGGGTAGACTGGATGGTAAATGTACAAGGAATAACTGAACTCATAATAAACAGTACGATATCAATGCTCGAGCTTTCACGGACGACCTCCGAAGTTCACTTTAATAAAATGTATGTAGGTAAGTTACGTAGGTAACGAAGGTACCTACTGCGCTGCACTGTACTACGTTCTTTATTACGAGTCGTAATCAGATTTATCAAAACGAAAGAAGTATTCTCAGATACATGAACACGGCTTTATTGTCATAGCGTAAGAGTGCAAGTTCAGATATTTTGAGCACCCTGAGGAGAACATATAGGCACATTTGATGGAGACTCTACCTGTACTCCATTAACGCTCTCTAGTAAATCTAACGAGACTTTACACGACGGGTTTATCATGAGTGATTAAGGAGTTCCTATGGCTACCTTCCGTCTCCATTGGTACCATAATATTTCATAGTCTGCCTGATAATGGTTTACAAACATGAAATGGACAACTTACTTTCTTAAAAGTAGGTACTACATACTTACATATTTTACATACGAATATTGCAAGTTACACAAAAGCGTTTAAAACTTATAAAATAAGGACCGATAACATTAGGCCTCTAAGAAAAAAAGAAACTATAATTTGTTAGGTACCTTAGTATAATAATTTTTCTATATAATTTTTTATATATAATAAATTTAAGGTCTGATTTTCAGATATGTGATTCTTGACTATATGATTGTTTATCTGATTTAATCGATTTCCTCGATAAAAAAAAAATCAAAGAAGGGTCTTTATTTTCCTTTTTTACTTAGCCTACTCAAACAATACATTATTTTACGAAACAATCATGTTAATACTATAGTATTTTATTTCATCTAAAATCTCACTTAAATGAAATATGAATAAAACTTCACTAAGTTAGGCATTTATCGAAATTGGTCCAAAAAAGCCATTCCCGAAGAGTGTTGCATCTCTTTTTCTCGTGCGCGGAAGCGTGTCTCTGTCAAGGGGGCGTGATCGACTCGAATCAAGGCATCCCCTTAAAGTTACGATTTTGGTTTCGGGCTTCTAATAGAATCTCGTTCTTCATATGTATGTTTGTTTACCGTCCTTAATCTTTATTTATCAGAGCCAAGTGTCAGTTGACGTTGTCACTTATTTGTAGTACATATGGATCAGGCCGTAAATTTTGGAACAAATGGCGTAGAGGTAGCGTACATTTTTCGCGCTACTTTTACCCGCTGGTGGCGTAAAGTGACGCGAAAAAGTAACGTAAAATTGTTAAGGAGTTTATACATCAACAATATTTTTTAACAGAATTCAAAAAAGCGAGGTTATCAATTTGCTTGTACTAATATTGTTAGATATAAGCAGTAGTTATGCATGCATAATACTGTTGGTCTAGGAGGGTTTTTAAAACACGTGTTCCAATTTTCACAAGTGTGTGTATGTACGTATATTTATCCTTATCTTTTTGTTATTTGTGATTTTGCACAAAATAGCGTTTACTTATATAAGTAAACGCTACGGGTGTAGGTATGTATATACATACCTACACCCGTCAACTTACGTATTGAACAGTGAAAGTCTCAAACTCTACTCTCTCTTAATCATCTTAACATCTCCTAAATCACTGCACTGATTGTACTCCTAAGTACTCAAGATGCGCCTTTATCAATTACATACTTACCAAATTTCATAAATATAGTTGACTTGTTGGGTGTTAATATAACGTAGTCACTTAATAAATAGTGAAATTAGATGAAGATTGAGATGAGATTTAAAAGCCAATTATGCATGCATGTGGTTTATCAGAATATTCAGAATTATAAACAGTACCTATTTAGGTTTCGAATAAGACGGAAAACAAATTTTGTATTACTTTGAATATAAACGTATTTTTACAAAAATCTAGCAAGCCGCGCTCCAAAATGTGTATGCCACTATTTACGTAAACATTTGAATTTGCCGCCTTTGCTTTGCCAACCTTGTCAAAGAGAACACCCAAAAACGCGAAATACTATGTGTGCATGCTCCATTATTCGGAATTTCGCGGCACCGGTGTCGTTTAGTAGCGCGAAATCATATAAAAACGAAAATATTTCAATAAATAAGCTTTGTATCGGGGCCTTTAGAGCCTGGAATAATTACTCTCACTTTAGGGTATGAGGCACAATAACAATTACAGATTTTAAACATAAACTTTCCTTGAAATCTTAAAAAAACGGTGATGCGAAAAAAGTGCACCCTTCCAGTTCGGAGCACAGATGACAGCAACCTGACCAAAATATAGCCGCTAGCCCGTTATTGACCAAAGACAAAGTTACTTTGGTATTGCCACTACTCATACCACAAATCCTACCAAATGTAACTCCACAAAATGGGAAGATAATGGTAGCGTAGAAAAAAACGCGAAAAATTTAAAAAGTCGTTTTCTTTCTTCAATATAGAATATGTTATGGTTTGTCTTAGGAAATAGATACGTAATGATATTTAAAAGGCGAATAGCAGACTATTATGTTATTGCGTCAAATCAAACTTATTTTTTTTTTTTTATAAATGCTCAGTGTACCCAGTATCACGAAGGACAAGCGATTTTGATGCAAAATTCACCATTTTTCGTGTAAACGCCACCAATAACTTCGGTAATTTATTTAAATATATATAGTGTACGAGTCTGAAAAGTATAGGCAGATATTAAGGGCAAAAAACATGCGCTGGACAAAATGTTACACAAAATGTTCCAAAATCTACGGCCTGACCCATATACCTATGCTAACGCTGGTAAGTTGGTAACGTGTGTACTCATTAGAGGTTTCCTAACTTTGGGCAGTAAAACAGCTTTCAATAGATAGCATAGCTTTTTAATTTAACTTGACTGATTTGTATGAAAACAGCCTAGTTTTGATATCACAGGTGCATTGCCAATAACGGCAATAACGCTTGGCCTTTTGGCTAGTGTTGCCGCCTTAGACCTAAACTCGTAAACTTGTAACTTGAAGCTTCGTGATATGGGCTACTAGTGGAACCTTAGAATAAATAACAAAGTCCGTAATTGTTAACTAATTATAATAATGGATTGAATTGACCCACTTTCACGTCATACAGCGAGATAGTGTAAGTCAAGAACTTACTGTGCTTATCGTAACCCATCTTTTAGATGATACACTACCTAATATCTATCCATACTAATATTATAAATGCGAAAGTGGGTCTGTCTGTCTGCCTGTCTGTCTGTCTGTTACCTCTTCACGCTTAAACCGCTGAACCGATTGAGATGAAATTTGGTATGGATATAGTTTTTATCCCGGAAATCATCCCCTGATGGGGTGAAATGGGGGATGAAAGTTTGTATCGAGCTACGATATAAACAAGTATAGGATAGTAACATAGTATAGGATATAGAAGTATAAATATTGGTATAGATAGTATAATTTTCAGACAAAAAAAGTATTTACTTAGTTAGTTAGTTAGTTAGTTTTACTGGGCTTTTTCCGCAAGTCGACATCCATTGTGCCTATTTTGCGTGAAATGGTGGGGTAGCGCTACTCTAACCACCCCAGCTCCTCTACAAAGTTGGTGAGTGCCTTTGTGTTCCTGACTGCGTTCCGTAGTGTGTCTGGAGACCCTAGGTGCTTTTTCCTGTATACTTCTACCTGCTTGCAGTCCAGTAGAATATGTTTGGAAAATAAAAGTATTTACTTTCACCGTCTCCTATATACGCGGTGATACAGATACCTACACATGTGAGGGAATAAAGTTTCCATGTCCTGCACTAAATATCATATATCCTCATTATGACACGTATACTTTAAAAGCTGGCGTTGATTCGGTTGACTTCGTTCAACTCTTATTCCCATAACATTACTTTAAGTCATAATGTTATAACGTTTCTATCAGACGAGCGTACAAAAAGAAAAAGGCAGTAATCATTTAGTGGGGCTCGAATTCCAACAGAAACTAGCAGCACTACTCGCAAGCTGTCGCGACTCGTCTCACCGCTCGGTCCTCGTATAACTTGACCTAGCTATCCTTTAAATTTAGTACAATGTGTGACCGGAGGTCAGACTGGTTAGCCTAAGGAGGTTGGTCGACAAGCATCGTGAATACCAGCCCAGCGCTCCATAGACGTTCAGTGGAATGTACTCTCTTTAATAACTTTATAATTGGTTTTAAATTACCATTCATCTTTCAGTTCGTTTGCGTATTCTAGTTGAACTTAAATTGTTTCAAGCACAAGGTGACTTCAATTGTATACATACACGATGTGAATTCTTTTGTTCGTTTTTTGTAGATGCTCGGAAACCTTAATGTATTCGATTTCATAATTTACAAAGCAACTGGGGCCCGATTCGAGATTCAAAATGTGATACTTCCCCGGCATGTCATAGGGATATCCTCACTTTGATCTCACTGGCTTTCAAAATGAGGATGACAGACTTGACAGAGACATGAAAAAAGGTAGGCAGGGATGACCAACTATTCAGAGGTGTCTAATTATTGAAAGGGCGGTCTACAGATTTCTATTTCTTCGGACACCCTTATCTGCATCAGATTGCCATTTGTGCAGGTTCTCTTTATAATCAATTCTCTTTACGCATGCATAACCGTAAGTAAGTACCTACATGAGAATTTACGGACGGCAGAAAAATTTAAACATGAAGGTCTTTACTAAGTAATTGATTGTACTAGAATTTGTTAGGATTTGTTTCAGCTATAAAACTGGAAATCTGTAGAAATGGGTATCAGTTGAAATTGTAATCTGTAGATATTAATCGGCAGTGGATATTATGTAGTTGAGAATAATGCATTAAGTCTGGTGGGGCGTTGCATTGAGCTGATATAAAGCTGATATACAAAGAACTTCATATTGAGGTCATGAATAGAATTTTCAGTTCAATTTTCTCTGTTAGGTAAGGTGAGATCTTACTCTCAAGGGTTTTTTTTTATCGCGCAGGTATTCTGTGACAGACTGACACATTTAACACATTCTTAGGTATTATTTCTGTACTTAGGTACACCTGTTAACCAAGTTAGGTTTTCGGCTTATTTGGCACTCTAATTAACAACTTTGTGGTATAAGTATACCTATTTAGCGGTATGTATATTTTGTGGTGGAGTGAATCAATACTTATTATTATTACTTTATTTGCGTATCCTACTATGTTGTCTGTATGCGCTATCCAAAGGATTCCGTTTAAACGGAATAAACAATATTATGAGCCAAGAAAATAGACTCAAATACAACAACTTTTTCATGATTATAGTAATGCTCTTTCCGTTCAATAAAACACTATTGTTTCAGAAGAATGGCAAAATTAATTGGGATCATACGATGTTATCTCGTATTTGCAAAAAAGATATTATTTCCAATATAAGTAAGTAAATACCTAGTAGGTATACAAATAACAGTCCTTCCTACCCGTGTCGTGTGAAACTGATTATGAGAAGAAAATACATTTATGAACATAAAAAAATACATTTATAATTTTTTTGTAATATTTCGTGCTCTCTTTTGCTTTTTATTTCATCCTAGTTATTCGTTATTTGAAAAGATAGTTATACATTGTATCGGGGACGCAAGTAAATCATTCGTCTCTCTGTGACAAGTAACAACGATGACACAAAAGGAATAGACGCCAAACAATTAGCGATGTGCTAAGTGTTAGGCCCAATAGGCAAACCTGTTGAATTTGTCGCTATTCGTGATATAATTAAAGCGCGTTTCAGTCGCCCGTTTCCACATACCTGGCTATAAACAAAGCTATCGTGACGAACGTTTTAGCACCTCTATAAAAACTTGGGCAAAACTGTGGCCCATAAATTAATAACTCATCGTCAAGTGCCCCTAATTACGGGACAAAATAAAAGCAGAGTCAAGCAGGTAAACAAAATAGAGCTGTTATAAATTTTACAATAGCGGTCGGGCCACACAGCCTCTCAAACTCAACCGCATTATGCAGTTTTTTTCTTCAGTTTTTGCTCGTTGGCATTTGCTTTGTGAGTTTACTTCCGTCGGTGTTTTTTTTGTGATGGCGCTAAGCTGGACAAAGGCAGAGAGTACACGGCGGAGCGCCGCTGCCTGCGCCTGCGATGCTGACACCGCGGTGGACAAGTGCCCCCAAAAATGTTGCCTTTCATGCGTCACCCAATTGGCATTCCGTGGGCGCGATTGTTGTTTTATGCATATGAAATAAATTAAATCATTTTGACTTTGAGTTGGATTTGGTCTAGAAATATGAGATTCAATTAGGGTAAAACAGAGCTAGGTTATACTTTATGGAAAAAAAAATGATTACTTATATGAAACATTTTGGGAGAAATTTATGGTGGTTGAGCTGGACGACTTTCGTTGCAAGTCAAGATTAGTTGTTTGTTTAATCTATTCGCGTTTTCGTAAAGGTGCCAAAACAATAATATTGACATTAAAAACAATGTAGTGTTCAGATTTGTCTAATATTTATAAAAGCAGGTTCAAATTAAATTGTATTGTAAAAACTATTATGCAATCGCAAATGAAACAGAAATAGTGTGCCACTGAATTTGACGATTCGGAAGATGACGATGTTAAATAATAAAGTAAGATACCGTAAATCGCATATTTTTCAAAGTACGTGTTTGCATTATCTTAAAGCGCCTTTGTTAACTTTCCCTTTGCAGCCATTTTTCGCCGCGGTGTAATGTCGATTCTGTTTGTTTGCCCTGAGAGATTACCACCATTGTCTCCTAGCGCCATCGGCATCAAAAAGGACGCTTCTGTGATACTATCTTGAAATAGGACGTAAGCGTCTTAAAAGCAGAGCAAATTTGTGTCTTTCTTTGAAAACGCGACCGCACAGGTACTCGATAAAAGCCAACTTTTATTTGCGCCTCCGCAAAAATACAAACGTTCCTCTATATCAACCCCTAAAGTGTAAATTCCTTTAACAACTGTTGGTTAGGATAATTGTATTTTTTTTATAGAAACCCGGCGCTACGGTCTTCACAATAGCTGTTATCAGAGCTTAAGTGAAACGTTAGAAGGTAGCGGTTAATGTATGATTCAGTTCCTCATTAGGTGACTCAGACTTAAAACTTTATAGAAATAAAACGCACGACTGAAATATGAAGGAATGCTGGATAAAATAATGATCATTGCACCTTGCTTTTTTATCCTCCTCCTTTTTTACCTCTTTTAACAGTAAAAATCATTCTCGTATAAAAGACATAACTCAGAACAGAGTTAATAAAACGGGATGTTCTTATAACGCTTTTTGACTGAAAAACACTTGGAAATTATAATTTAGTAAATCATAGGCTGATATTTACCTAATCTAAACTGAATCTTCTTTTTCTTGTCGAT
Organism: Epinotia bilunana; assembly: GCA_947049275.1. Lineage (NCBI taxonomy): Eukaryota > Metazoa > Arthropoda > Insecta > Lepidoptera > Tortricidae > Epinotia > Epinotia bilunana. The sequence goes on from OX346253.1 coordinate 26,428,249, forward strand.
CCCTAATGACTGAGGATCATGACCGCATGCTATTGCCCTCCATGCAGAAGTTCCTTGTCACGTGTACTGCATGGGAAATACTGCATTTGGCAGTCCTTCCTCTAGCGCGTTTGCCTTCCATATAACCTAGAATTATTTGTTTGTGTAGCCTAGATCATGAGTAGATGAACAAGTATGTTATGTCGAAATAAAAACAAAGAGTCCTTTCCTGGCAGATGTCCGAGAGTCGTCTGGTGATGCCGAGTTCCTCTAAGATGGGGTTATTAGAATAGAATAGGAATGTATTCGGATAACATATCAATACACATACATTCACATAATGCACCTTAAGAACTAAAAAACAGGGAGGTGCTACCGAAAATATCTCCACTCAGCAATGCAGTTGACACAGCAGTGACGCTGGTTTTCTGTGGATCCAGTGAGGTGTACAGGACAGCATACCTACTGCGTGACTCGTATTAAGGGCGGTATAAATACATAAAAAATACAAATAAAATAATATTAAATAAATATACAAAAAACAAAAACAAAAACATTAAATAAACAAAATTATGGTTAAATTGATTTAAATGTCTAGTTAATGTTGGCAAGCAGCTATTATTATTCTTTTTTAAACCTATGCAGGAAGGAAAAGAATTGTTCTGATTGAAACTACCTATAAGGCCAGGCAACAGTACTCTGCAGGTCTATCATATACTATTTTAACCTCCCTTTAAAAGTTCCGATATTGTACTTTTTAATATCGGCGGTGGAAGATTATTCCAGCACTTTGTAGCAGCATACCAAAAGCTCCCATTGAATGCAGCAGTACTGTGCCTCGGACATATTACTCATGGAACATATCTCATGTGACGACGTGAGAAAGTCAACTTCTCATATAAGTGTACGGGTTTTTATTTTGACAAATACCAAAGAGGATTGTGGCAAAATGAAGGTGTCGGCGAGAACTCATGTGTGTGTTCGCTATTAGGTGCGGAGTTACATGCGATCGTGGGGGTATAGGAAAACAACAACGCCCACAGGCGTTTTGATTCGTTGTATAACTTTCTTGGTACGAGCTAGTAGACAGTTTCCTTCCATACACCGCGTCCGCGTAATTTAGCTAAGGGAGAGTAAAGATCACAGCTCACTACCTCTCTACTCTAACGTAACGTAGTATGGCGAGGCGGTGCCGTGCGTGTGCAGGGTGGGTCTAGTGAGCTGTGACCCTAAGAGTATCAGTCCGTTTCACTCACATGTCTACGCTGAGATAGTTGCGTATTAGTTCTCATGGCTGTCCACGGAATTCTCAATAGTCTGCTCCAGCACCACATCTCAACAGCGTTGATTACAGGGCCAGGCAAGGCAAACTGAATGACATGGCTTGATAAGCAATATTTTGTAAAAGCAATGTAACATTGTTTATACAACGCGATGGAGGTTGAAGGCATTAGATAGGATTCAATCACTCATTTTGTCCCTGAGGCAAACTGTTCTGTGCCTGGGGTTAGGTATAAGGAGTAAGAACTTGAACCTTATAAACATATTATTATTCAGTGTACAAGTTATATTATTGTTTGATGATTTTGAACAGAAGTTATGCTTACTTTTACTGTCGTTTAAAAATATTTTATTTGTAAGGAAAAGTTAAAAGAAACATTTAGCCTACTGTTAAAATCTATTTGGTAGTTCTAAACAACGTTGTATTTAATTGGGATTAAATACAACGTTGTATTTAAACGCGTTTAAGTCTTTCTTTACTAATTTTGGGTGTAAACTACACAAGTATACACCGTAGGTATATTCCTTCATTTCCGATCATTTCAGCATAATGGCTTGTACAATCACCACAGGACCGAAATAGTCTATCTATAGGAACAGTTTAGAAAAAAATATGTTGCCCGCTTAATCCATACTTAATATTATAAATGCGAGTGTGTCTGTCTGTTACCTCTTCATGCTTAAACCGCTGAACCGATTTAGGTGATTGGTGCAAAGATAGTTTGAATCCTGGGAAAGGACATGGGATAGTTTTTCCCGAAATTCATCCCCTAAGGAGGTGAAATGGGGGGTTTAAATTTGTATGGAGATACTTAAACCGGTGAACCGATTGAGATGCAATTTGATGCAGAGATAGTTTGAATTCTGGGAAAGGACATAGGATAGTTTTTCCCGAAATTCATCCCCTAAGGGGTGAAATGGGGGGCTAAAATTTTTATGGAGCTACTGAAACCGCTGAACCGATTTAGATGGTGCAAAGATAGTTTGAGTCCCGGGAAAGGATAAAGGATAAAAAAAAACCGATATTAATCCCCTAAGGGGTTGAAATGGAGGGTTAAAATTTGCATGGATCTATTAAAACCGCTGAGCCGATGTAGATGAAATTTGATAAGTATACTTACCTAGGGATATTTATATGTAGTTCCGAGGAGGGGCATACGATAATTTTTATCCCGAATATCATCCCCTTACTGGTGAGTGATGGGTGGAGGGGGGGTTAAATATTTTTTTATGGTCTGCTTTTTTCCGATTTACTTGCTTTTATGAAAGGGGTTTGGGTAAAAATGTTGTCATTTTTTTTTAGATGAGCGGCCACTCGTAAAAGTGGTAGATTATGATAGATCTACTCAAAACAAACATATTTTGTTATGAAATGTAATACACTAAAATGCATCGGAGCCGAGATATTAGCAATATATATTTTCACAGGTCATATTGTAAAGTTATAAACTAATCTTCAAACTTATATATCTCGGCTCCTATATTCTTTAACGCGTTTAATTTTATATATGTATGCATATTAAGAGGTCCTCTAAACGATTATTAAAAAAAACATCCTATTCCGCTGCAAAAAAAAAACCGAATGCCCTTTGGGATAGAGATAGTTTGTGGCCCATGTCTTTATCCGGGAAATCATCATTCCCTATAAAATTCAAATAAAGTTTGGTCTAGAGATATTTTGAATGCCGTTTTCATCCCTTATAGGAAGTTTTTAAGATGGAATCAACATTTTAAATATGTACCCCCTTATTCATAAATGTCCATCAAACCTACGAGGGTAATATTTATTCAAGCTGGTTACTCGCAGTACTACACAGAAGAGGATTTTTACTTATGTTTTTTTACCCTAGGTATACTTTCGTTAAAGTGCTAAAATGATCGCGATCAAAACCATCATTTTCTTTTATTATGTAAAAGTAAGCAATGATAAAAAAACAGCTTGGATAAAAAATAAGCTAGGTACCCAAATTACTAATTCTACGCAGACGAAGTCGCGGGCAAAAGCTAGTAGTTAAATAATTAACATCTTAGAAAAGTTTAAATAAGTCTGTACTACCCTCTTAACGTTAAGCATTTACTCTGCTCCAATTTTAAGTGTCTCTGTTTAGCCTTATGGTTGACTGGTAGAGAATGCCATTTGGCATAAAGTCCGCCATTTGTAAATTATTTCGGTTTTGTGCCATACAGATTAAATAAATAAATAAAAATTAAAATACCCCCGACATTTTAAATTCAAGTTAAATACCTGTCTCAAAAACCGGCTGTACCGATTTTGTTGAAACGTTGTTAAGAACCATCTTGCTCACGTCAGCTTTATTCGTTTAGGAGCTACGATGCCACAGATAGTCACACAGATACACAGACACGTCAAACTTATAACACCCCTTTTTTACGTCGGGGGTTAAATATTGTTAAAACGGCCTTTATAAACCTCAACCCATCCTCAACCAAACAACTGAAAACTTGGCAATTAAGTAGTTGACATGTCAACATCTAGACTAATGGCTTAACGCACTCAATTACAAGTAGGTGAGATTTGTCAATTTGATTTTAAACTATATTCAAATTTATAGTGCTACTTACTCAAATGAGTAAAAAAATAATTGTGGAAGGTTTATCTCACTCAAATGAGTAAAAAAAACAGAAACTTTAATTGTAGTTTGTAGGTGCTCAGGCACAGAACTTCTCTCCTTCAGTTGACAAATGTATAAACAATACGAGAGCAAGGTTTGACGCAAGATAGAGAGAGAGAGAGAGAGAGAGAGAGACGCAATTAAATATCTTAAAAAGTGATAAGTAATGTAAGTACTTACCTATATGCACAATGTTACTACTTTAGTTTTAGTTTTCTATGTTCTTATTGAGAAACGTTTCAGAAAACATATGTACTTAATTATCTTATCTAAACTTGTTTATATCCTTTTCATTTGTATGTTTCTGTGTTATCTCCTTGATAAAATACTAATATTAATGATTATCATTATTTCACATTTTTAGTGAAGTTAGAGCGCGCTATTCGGTGTCGCAATAACCTTACACTTTAGACAAAATAAATATATTGAAATGAAATGACTCTTGTCTCTCGGGATGTTGGGGAGAGTACCATTCTCGTTCTTCTGGATTTTTCAAGAGCTTTTGATTGTATAAATGTGTCCTTACTTCTATCGAAGATGTCACATTACGGGTTTCATGTTTCTCCAGTGAAGTGGTTTGATAGTTATCTCTCTGGCCGCGTGCAGACGGTGGCGTTGCGTAGGATGGATGGTAGCACTTTGCGGTCCGCTCTTTGCTCTGTTTAAAGAGGTGTGCCGCAAGGTTCAATACTGGGTCCCCTGTTTTTTTATATTGTATAGTGCTGTCATCACTCACAATATAAGAGGCAGTAGATACCATCTTTACGCTGATGACCTCCAGACTCCAGTTATACCTCTCTAGCGCACCCAAGGACATATCTGTTGCGGTGAAAACCATCAACGCAGACCTAGAACGTATTTCTACTTGGTCGGAAAAGAACTGCCTAGTCCTTAATCCGAACAAGTCGAAATATGTTGTTTTTGGGTCAGAGCATCAAATCCGTAGTACCATCAGTAACCTCGAGACTTTGACTACCAGTAAGGTTGCTATCATGGGCGAACCAATAGAGAGGGTGGTAGAAGCAACTAACTTTGGCCTCCTCATGGACGGCAAGCTGCGCTTTGAGAACCACGTACTAAAAGTTGTGAGTAACTGCTTCTACCGCCTTAAAGTTCTTTACAATGTTCGCGATTACTTAAGTGTTGATTTGCGTGTTAACCTTTGTGAATCGCTGATATTGTCAAGATTAAACTATTGTGATGTGGTCTATGGCTGCATTACTGGTCGTACAAAAAAGCTCATACAACGAGTGCAAAACGCATGCATTCGTTTCTGTTTCCGAGTCCCACCCCGCTCCCATATCACTCCCTACTTGAACGCCGCTGGTCTGCTGAACATGCCTGCACGCAGATGGCTTTACCTCGCCACTCTTCTCTTTGGCATAGTACGATCTGGGGTCCCAGCATATTTGCTGAGTAGACTTTATTGTATGGCCCAAGAGTGCGCGTAGGTTTAAGGCGAATGATTCTGGTGCCAAAGCACAAAGCATCGGACCGCGGCGTTTCGAGGTAGCTTTAGGTTCGCGGCGTCCAAGTGTTGGAATGATCTCCCCCCACCTATCCAAGGAGCGTCTAGCAAGTATAACTTTAAGCGCCAGTTTAAGGGCTATTTGTTGACGGTCCAAAAATCCCAACCCTAACCCATCCAGCACTTTATTTAATTTTTCTTCTATTTTATTTTTTTAAACATCCCATCCATTTCGCGTTTTTCACATTGTCTCTCATACCATTGTGCTTGTGTAGTAAACATGTAGTTTAACAAATTTATTATATTAATGATTTATTTATTATGTGTATACGTTTGCATCGGCATCGGCAGTATGTTGTGTTGCGTTCCGTGGGTCACGTACGGTGCTGTCTGAAAATCAGCGCTGTAGGTGTCTGTCTGACACCTCGGCATAATGCTGAGACATCAACCGATTCACTGCCGTGAAGACACACACATTATGTGTCAATTGTACTGTATTTCTACTCCCTTTATCTTTGTTTGTCTTTTGTGTAGTGAATTCTTCTTTCTTTCTTTCTTTCTTTCTTTCTTTCTCTTCTACCCTACTGCCGACTACCCCGACCTGCACTTAAGTTTATTGTAGCGACGCGCGTCTGTGTGTGTGCGTGAAATCGGACGCTTGTACGGATTGGTTTTACTGGTATACGTTATATATTTACTGTGCTTTAGACCTACACACATTTCTAATATTAGTATAGATTAAAACGAAATCCTACTAATATTATAAATGCGAAAGTTTAGATGTTTGGATGTTTGGATGTTTGTTACTCAATCACGCTTAAACGGCTGAACCGATTTGAATGAAATTTTGCACGAAGATAGTTTATAGCCTGGATTAAAATATAGGATAGTTTTTATCCCGAGTCCACGCAGATGAAGTCACGGGCGGAAGCTAGTTATAACATAAATTTTCACATAAAATAACTACTACTTCATACAAAACTAGTGATATGTTAGAAAACTTATTTAAGGGAGATGATTATAATTATGGATGAAAGTAGGTAATAAAATAATTAAGTAATTCCAGCATTTACTAGAAAACACATTTAGAAAGCATAGGTACCGCATATTAAATTAGTTAATGTCAACAGGAACATAGGATATTTTCTGGTTATATTCCCAAGTAGAAATTTACTGGTAACGGTATTTTTCTGGTTATATTCCCAAGTGGAGATTTACTGGTAACGGTATTTTTCCTACTCACCTGGCACATCAATTTGCTGTACATGTCTCTTTATATAAATACAAGCTGCCCGCGCGTCTTCGCCCGCCTATGTGTCCTTACAGAAACTCCATTCTACACACAGGTGAAATATTTTTTTAAATCGGATGAGTAGTTCCGGAAGTAGCCCATTACCAGTGATCGGAATTAGGTGAGCCAAAATACCTATTCTTCGCAAGAGGACATAATATAAAGTGGTTGCAACCGCGTAGGAAAACAGAATTTTCTCTTAAATACCGGGTATTCGTTATTTTTCCGGGTACCAGTCGTAATGTTCAACATATATGTTTTTACTTATAGAACGGGATGTTTAATGTTAATCTAAAAGTTATAATCATTTCATACTTTTTCCTTCCTTTTTACTACAAACTAACATAAACAATCCCGTACTATAAGTAAAAATATGTATGTTTAACATTACGACTACTTATAGTACCCGGACAAATATCGATTACCCGGTATTAAAGAAAAAAAATATTTTTCTACCCGGTTGTATCCACTCTACATTATGTCCTGTTGCGAATAATAGGTATTTTGGCTCACCTAATTCCGATCACTGCCCATTACACACAAACTTACAAATCTACAATCTCAAGACTTTTCCTCTTTATAATATTAGTATACCTAGATATAAAGAGATATTAGGCAGTAGCCAGGGCTAGGGGGTGTAAGTCCCCCCGTAACCATCCGAGTCCTTCCGGGAACATTAAAACTAATTTGCTGGGAGATAAAACACGGCAAGGAATCTGTACCAATATCCATACCCATATAAACGTCATATATCTATCATATCACTTGTATTACACATCGTATTACGACATGAAATAGAGAACTAGAATAGTAGAAGTCATACGATTTCAGTGCATTTCGACCCTTTCCTGAAATCAAATCGATGATGACCGTTACGATTGTCCTTGTTTTAAGACCGAAGGGAACCACAGATATGGCATCGCTGCAAACGACCTTAGGTACGATCTTTATAAACACAAAAGTGCCCTGAGAGGCAAAATCGATTGCATTATCGAATGCCGAAACCGGGAATGAATCAGTGCGCGACAGGGTCCAATTACCAATATTACGGGCTTCGGCGCTCGTTAGCCGAAAGTGGATAATTTCTTTATCGGCTCGCGTGAGGTCCCTCCCTTTGCCTTTACCGCCGGCCTCCCGAACTCTCCAAATATCAACGATGGGAATCCAAATTCACTTTTCTGTTTCCTTCCATCATTGTTTTTTGAGTACTGTAACTGATAGTAAAAATAATACAAGTATTTGAAATGTAGGTAGGTACCTACGTATAGTCAGGTAATGTATAACACTCGTATTCTGAAGAGAGCGAACCATCATTCAGTGTCTGTCTGCCCGGTAGAGGCAGTCTACCATACTGTAGCTTAATCTTCATACAAATATGGAGAATGAACGTCTTACATTTTAGACCAATCACTATTTCTTTAAATTTCAGCCGTCAATTCTTCCAATATTTTTTGAATGTATCTAAAGGTTATATAATTGGCATGAATTTAATATTGAATCTTGAAATCCAACGAAGGATGGTGTGGAATTGGAATGTTCGTATCTAGATGAGAATTCTGCTCATTCCCTTGTTCTTGCAGACCTCCCGCGACCACAGCGGGAAATGTGGATTCTGTGGAGAGAATAATAATTGCTTACGTCTAGTAACGCTCTCTTATAAACTTTTTACCTCAAATAATGAAATTGGTACCTTAATTTTGTAACCTTTTGCAAAAATCCTGGTTTTCATACTCGTAAGTATTTGCAGATTTTAGGCACTCGCCTCTCTTTACATACGGTTTGTAAGATATAGAATTAGGTACATGAAGTTTTCGCAAATTACGCAGATAGAATAATAAATGATGATCAAATATGCAGTAAATTTTAATAAATATAAAAATGGGTCGGTAGGTAGGTACATTTTGTATATCTCTTCGTGTTTTCAACTAACAGAAATAATATCTCACTTTAAACAATTCTACTCACCCTTCTCTCAGCCTGTAAGATAAGGACTACTAGTAACTTTTTCGAAATCGTGAGTAAATATTTGCTTCTGACCATTCCTTTAAGCAAGTTAAGAACAAAAAATAACTTAACAAGAATGATCCTGTGGGAGCGGCCGGGGTGAGTCAGCAATAGGGATGAGGCCCGAGTGAGAGAAGGACGGCAGCTGCCACGCCCACAGCCACCCACGAAGCCATAAACAGTCTAAAACTTGCATGCATTCATGTATCCCAAATCGAAATCGCTTCGAGCTACACGCATCCTCCCATCACGGAAAAATTGCCCCTCCCCCGTAAAGCACAAGGCCTACTTTCCCACGTACTCCTTAAATAAGTTATTCCGTGATGTTCTTCTTTTGTGATCTGCATCATAATGATAAATAACTCAAAGGATAAGTCCAGTTGGACAATAATAATTGTTTTGATGTCTTAAACAACACATATCTTCGCGTGAAGATCGATTTTTTATTGATGCCAGTATTTTTTTGTTTACGCTGAATGCGACAGATATGCCAAGTATTATGTGACGGGTAGATATATTTGATATTTATATTTACTGAATGCCATCTAAGTATATTATGACTTGATGTATTTTTCTAAACTATCCTGAGGGTATAGCTGATTGGGATGATTATTTTCGGTAAGGTCTAAGTAACAGAAATATCAAACTCCACATGTAAGTAAAAACTTTTATAAGACCAATCTCGATGCACGGATGCGAGCCTGGGCCCTAACCTAACACAAATCCGCTAAGCCCACAACTGCTATTTATTTGGAGAGCATCGTCTAGAAGTTAAGACCAAAAACACGCAGTATTTATAATAAATAATACCTACCTTTAGTCCTCTTTCCTTAAATACCGCTGTATGTATATAGCGCTGTACTGATGGTAGCGTCGAAGACTGTCAGAGGGGTTCGACGTCCCCCCGTCTGACAGTCTTCGACGCTACCAGTAGCTACCATCACAGGAGGCGACTTCAGCCTAACTTCAGAGAAGCAAACGTATGTGGCGCGCATTGCATAATCACCACTATCAGCCTATGTCCTCACGGATGAGAGGGCACGGGCAGTCTTCCCCACGCTGGCCCAGTGCGGTTTAGGGATTTCACATACACCTTTAAATTGCTTCGCAGATGTATGCAGGTTTCCTCACGATGTTTAGTAGCTGCGGTAGCAAATTGGTTGAATCATGCTGCAGCAAGCAAACAGCTATCAAACGGCGGTGTTTGGTTCGAATCCCGGCCAATGAGTTTTTTGGAGCTTATGTACGGAATATCCTTTAGCCTTTCGGTGAAAGAAAAGCTATCGGTATGGACATGGTGTGGTTCAATAATTAAACGGTATAGACTAATATGTAATTATATCCAATCCTTTTTAACAGGCTACTTTCACATGGTCGGCACTATGGCCTAAAAAAATATACGAACATATATATATTAGCCACTAGCAGTCCTCATCCCCGTTTTACAAAGAGCGCAGGTGGATCGGCAGGATAAAATATAGGTACTTTATCTCCATCTAGAAGGACCCCTGTAGAATATATGTTTTTGACGTCGGTTTAGCGTTTTCGGCGATTACACCCAACATACAAACTCACAAAGTACCTAACTTAATCTTTATGTTTTTTCAATTCAATACAAAAGTACTGCTACAGATTACCTATCTTTAGTTTTTGTTTAATTTAAGTTGCAGTGCCCACAATTTATCTGCTTTGCCTTAAGGTTGACTGGTAGAGAATGCTCTATACCATTAAGCCCGCCCTTTGTACCATAAGTTATTCTTTTGTGCAATAAAGATTAAATAAACAAATAAATATAGTTCTTTATAAATAGTACACCAAATAAATAAAAACAACTTTTCGCTAAAGAGCAATCCCTTCTACACAACCCTATGCCTAAAAATACCCGAGTATCAATAGCACACATTTATTTTTAGAGGTTCTTATTCCACAAAAATATGTATACAGGTATGACACAGATATGAATCATATTTAATTTTCAGAGTTTACCTACCAAGAAGGTTTTAAACATATTAAATTAAACATCAATTATCTTTACTTCGGTTTCCGCTCAACATAGTACCTACGTACACAAAATAATTGGAGCAAAAAGTATCAAAGTCATTCGGCGGGCCCTTGTTTCGAGCGGCTCGGCTCGTCTCAACAGGCTATAATTTGTGCATCCACATCGACACATAATTAGGGGGCGCGTGACGCAATAGGTTGCACATTCCCACATGGTCACGGCAAGGACAGAACACGTAATTTTGACCCATTATTTTGACCGCAATAGCGCTTCTCACACCGCGACGCGGACTAGGCTAATTACCAAGATGCTGTTTTGTTCCTATTTATTATCGACTTATTATTATGATGAATTTACTATGATTAGAGGCTGTCGTGTAAATAATACGATTTAAAATTTCAATTGTTTTTTCGAAATAACAAATTAGTCTCGGTTAAATTCCGATGCCAAATGTTATATGGCAAAAAAAATGGTATGTATTATGCCAAATAAAAACAAGATACATCCAAAGTTTGTCTCACGCATCCAAAGTTTTGAGGCCTAATTTTGATACTGGATCCATACCTATAGGTATGTAAAGCATCTATGCAGCATATGACAGTTATGACTGGTATAACCGCGACATAATTTATATGCTACCTATATTGTATAGTCTGCAGGACGCCTAGTTTTTATTCCTGATTGTGACCTTATGTCCTCGGTGTTTTCCCTCGCAGCGTGTCGTACTTATCATGAACAAGAAGGTTTTACTGTATTAGGATTACTTCTAGTCCTAACGAAGGCGAAACACTATTTCCGTATACGAAGTACCTATAGGACGCGCAGATAGCTAAAATGCCGTTAAAATTAGCTTGTCCTTATTTGTCACTTTATATTGACATTTGAGGTGAAGAGACAAATCACATTTTAGTTAAAGGAGATTTGTTAAGTTTTATGGATAAGAGTTCTTGGTCAGCTCACATGAGTTCATCATAAAATCATTGTTTTAAGGAATGTGTCCAGGTTGGCAACGACTAACGAGGCAGAGGATAAAGTAGATCCATCTGTAATTTATTTCAGTGCCGAAAATATTTACAGGTTTGAGGTTTGGTTGTATTTGTACTCGGATAAAAATACCTGCACAAATATTACGTGTCGGTGTAAGCGACATCCTGATATCAAAACGTGGGACTCCGTAGCGCGGCCGCAGGCTACTCCCATTTATTGGCTAAATTGGTTTTATATCAAATGCCATTCTATTTCTTTTAACAGCGGCTGCGGTTGCTGCGTTAAGTTATACAACGTCGATGATAATATAGCATCTCAATCTGCATCGACAAGATGCATCGTTTAGAATAAAATTTTGTCATGGGTAGGTTAAGACCTGTTTCTTTACATTATACGTAGTACGTACCCTGTGATCGTAGAGATACAGGTTTCATTAGCAACAATTATATATCCAGCACTATTACGTTACGCAAAAAAACGAACTCCGATTTATGAACAGATTTGACCGGGTTCGATTCCCGGCCGTGGAGGCTGTTTAAAAAATCTTTGAGTGCAGTTTTTGAAGTTAAAACTTCTTTAGCGGCGCTGTGCACTTTTTGGGATGGGGTAAAATTGTTAAACTTGCCACAGGTGACACGTGACCGTAAGATGGTGAGAGATTCGGGACGAGGACCGATGTCGTAGTACGAGACTGGCTGCGCGCCATTCGAGTTAGCGAGAAAAAGGGCGCAAACGCCATGCTATCCGCGGCGCTTACCCGTTCGGCCGACACACAATAATTTCTCACGCGCTAATTTGCAAGTGAAATAATTTACTTCGGTCGCTAATACCGTAGCGATTCGAAATGTCAAAATATTCAAGTTTTCACTTCTGCCAGCACTCCCGGAGTGCAACCCGGTCTTTTTTTCATAAAATTGGTCTCGTGACTTCGAGGAGCAATTTTCCTTATCTGGTTTTCCCTCACTGCCCCGTTTGAATAATACACCCTGTAGGCATAGGTTAGTAACTTATACGTAGTTTTCTTTGTTATGTAGGAAACAAATGGTATGGCACTTAACCCAAACACATGCAGGTGTAGCACAAATAATTATCGGTGGGGTAGGTACACACTCTCGTGAACTAGAGAGACATTAAGCCGTATTAAAGCTTGTTCATGATTATTTGTAGGTACCTACCTACCTTAAGGCCAGAGGCGTGGAATCGGGTAAACCATTGACACTGGTAATTACCGTTTAGTGCAAACATTACGAAAATAATTTAGGGATAGGTACATTGTCTTAATTAACCAATACATATGATAAAAAACATGCTCTATAGCACAGTACACTAAGCGAAGTTCCTAGAATTTTCGGGAATTTTACAGGTTATGTGTTTTTATTGCATATAAAATTACATTGTTTTAAACAGTAAGCAGCATAGGTTGGCACTACAAATATAAAAGAAAACCTCAATAATACATGTTGAATTACTAAAAAATATATCTATTGTCATTTTTGAATAAGTGCTAACTCAATTCAATTTCCTAAATCACTTACCTACACGTACCCCGTACCTTATATCTCAGCTCAGCATCATCATTTCATAACCTCCATTAGACACTACCTGTTAAACAAAATTACTACAAAAACAACTTAAACAAGAGGCCGACGCTCGGTCTGCCTCGCGCGCTCAAAACAAATAAATGTAAAAAGGTGAGCGATGCATTAAGTGCATATAAACATGTTTCTATAGTGTCAATATTTGCAGACGCTTTCCCATGGGAACCCGTCCCCGTCCCCCCCTCCTCACCCCCGGCCCTCTCGGAGGCTGCTAAATCACTCGCTTTGCGCGTGCATCTCTCGCATTTCTTTTTTGCTATTGAAATGTCAATTTCTTCGCCGCGTTCAAGTCCCGTGACGGCTTAGTCCGGCGGTGTGTTAAAAAGTTCTGGAAGGAACTCTTATTACTTAAGTTAGATTTCATTATTACTGTAAGGTACTATTGCGTTGCCACTAATATAAAATACTAGCTTCCGCCCGCGATTTCGTCCGCGTGGACCCGGGATAAAAACTATCCTATATTTTAATCCAGGCTATAAACTATCTTCGTGCAAAATTCCATTCAAATCGGTCCAGCCGTTTAAGCGTGATTGAGTAACAAACATCCAAACTTTCGCATTTATAATATTAGTAGGATAAGGAAATGATAGCTTGTGATAATAACAAAGAAGACAAAGACTATAGGAAAGTTCAACTTGTTGACGAAAATTTTTAGAAAACAGTCGTCTGGAAGTATTATCAGAGTATACCAAAGATGGGGGTGTAGCTAATTTCGCCTTAACATTATCATTTGGCTTGTGCGAGCGGGTGTCGATTCAATTCGATTCCCATTCATCTGAATATAGTTATAAATATGCCAAATAACGTAGGCGAATGTGGGCTACTCTATTTTTTTTAATATATATATATATTTTAAATATGTGTTGCGTGTATTATCATGTGTGGTTTGGGCCCGTGGAAAAGGACGCGCGTGATAAATATTAAACCGATTCCGATTCAAAACGTGTTGTCAAATAGAACCCCAGCTTGAAGACACAGAATGATGAAGCTGTGAAGAAGCTTACAAAACGACTTACCTACTTAGTAATATGTTCATAATAGGAATATATACTTTCTTCCAAAAAGAAGATGGTACCTCCTACACAAACCACAATAATTAAGCAATACTGAAGTAGGATTATGGTCTTAGTATATAAATCTAACCTACTGTAATTAATTTGAAAGTTATATATAACTAGTTATTAGTGACGAGATCTTTAAATTAAAGCTCCTTAAATATATTTAGAGTGGGATTATTCCTATATCGAAAAAAAAATAGTGCCTAACAATCATTCGTAACATGCAAGACATTCGACATTTGAATCGGAGCTGATCATCGGGTCACGAATATTTGTCGCGTGATGTCAGGAGCCAACCTTAAGCGAGATAAGGTAATTGTAAATGCGTGTAGCTGTCCCTCGAATATATGGGCGCGGGAAATGTCTGCCGCTCGCCGCTCGCCGCCCGCGCCGGCCGCGACCGCCCTGTGCGAACCAAAACCTCAACGAAACTCTCCTATCAATACGATTACTTGCGTAATGATTTCGTTACGACATTAATTGTGTATAACTTCGAACGAACCACGCACATTAATTGTATTTCTAGTATTTACTTTCAATGATTCTAAATAATTTTCAATTTTGCAACTAAAAATCAATTTTTCAAGATGATTTCCAATCTCATCTCAATATCAGTGTACACACGTTGCTGTGAACGTAGGTTTATGTTTGATACGTTTGAATATGGCAAAAATGAGGTCCTAAATAGAGTAGTCCAATGTGTTCCTTACTGTCAATTTGTAATTTGAATTTAGGAAACATTCTTGAGATTTCAACTAATTATATCCTCGTCCCATGGGCTGTAATTATGTGCGGCGTATTGGGAAGCAAAGCAAAGTATTTATCGGCGAGTGAAGGATCTGTGCGATTGGTATCAGGAGCTCGCCGGAGGTATCGAACGCGTATCTGGGCGACCGTGTCGACCCGACATGTGTATGAGCAGGTACCTACCTGCGATGGAATGCCCGATACGCTTCTATAATGATGTTAAAACAAACTGTTAGGCTATCATTAACGCGACTCCGAGACCAAATAGGGGAAGGCCCATTATAAAAATTTGTCCCATCCGTTTCGGCCCAAATTTATGGTTATCGCGCTGGCCCGTTTTTCTTGGGCCATCGAAATTTTATTGCCCCGAGATTGGAGTGGGAACAGTGATAACGATGTTTTAACTTGGGATTCTGTGTCGTTTGAAAGGTCGACGATGAATGAGCGCGCATAGTAGGTAAAATAAATAATAGTCTGTGTGTGTTTATTATTTTTGATGTAACTTTCAAGACCGAGCCGCATCATCAGTAAATGAAGCTATAATTATATAGTACCTATTGAGATGACACATTGTAGGAATACTTAGAATAGAGTAAACAGTGCGCATTGCTTTATGCGTGTTTTGATTTTTTTAGTATTATGGTAGGTAGTAATTTTCCAACAGGTCTAACGGTTTATAGCTTTCCGCCTTGCGACCGCTTACGCGTAATGCAATTCTTTGTTGCTAATTTAACACTAGGTATAAGATTACAAGGTATACCTTTGACATCAACTTAATTAATATGATGTAAGAGAAGCTATATTCACTAGTGTATGGTGATCGTGTATTTACTCCAAATATTAATTACTCGCACCCGTTCCCAGTAGATTAGTCATGTACAGTCAGCTGTAGAAAAAAGTACACACATCCCTGGCCTGCATACTAAAACTTACTGAGAGCTAGTGCAGTGTACTGGTTTTTTTACAAGCTTTTATTTAGTTTCACCTGTCCCGTTGTCTGTCTGTCTGTCTGTCTGTAATCAAATCTTGCAAGTTAAATTTGATCCACTTCCCGGTTTCCGATTGAGTTGAAATTTTGCACGAATATGCAAATCGCGTGACAATGCAATATTATGATGACGTGGAGCTGATCTGATGATGGAGCTGGAAGGTGGCCATAGGAACTCCGTAATAAAATCACTTAACCAGTTTGGGCTCGTTAGAATCGTCTCAATGAGTAGTTGATGACGGTATATAGAAAAGTACAGTCGGCAATAAAAG
Source organism: Epinotia bilunana (assembly GCA_947049275.1). Classification (NCBI taxonomy): domain Eukaryota; kingdom Metazoa; phylum Arthropoda; class Insecta; order Lepidoptera; family Tortricidae; genus Epinotia; species Epinotia bilunana. The sequence goes on from OX346253.1 coordinate 26,444,557, forward strand.
CTTGTACCAAAAATGAAATTTTTGACAGAAACTTTTTATTAACAATAAATTTCGGTTCCTTCCGTTAATTGACCATTAAAAGTCGTAATCATAATTAAGATACATCTAATGGGTCGCCTTGGCCTTACGCCAAGTAGTAATGTATGAACACCCTAAGTAAAACCATTATTGTCCGCTACTCTAACTTTTTAAATTTGCTTACTAATATTAAACTGACAAAGGAAAAATTACATTCTGCCAACCACCACTAGACTGTAAGCATACTTGCGACATTAAAAAAAACAAATTCTATGGTAGGTACTATATTTATGTGCGGTTAAACTTAGTGCTCGAACGGCTTCTTCAAATGGCATGTTTAAAAAATAAAAAAGGCGGCAAATTACACAATTGTTTTCTGATCTTTCGTTCCGATTGTAATTATTTTTATTTTAATATTTCCTCACATCGTTTGAGAAAAGCACTATACAATCCTCGGCCGGAACAGGGATTGCTGGACTCGTTGTATCCGGCCTCATCTACGACTCGGCCGTCTACCCCAATCTCGTCCTGCAATCCCTTACTTCACGGCCTCTGCAGTAATGTACTATTGTTAGTTTCTAGAGTTTATTTTTTGTGTCGGGGGGTTTTAATATTTGAGTTTGATTTAACTTCAACGGAAGACATTAAACTTAACACCAAACAGTTATATCTAATTGACTATATACGAGTACACTCTCCTCCAGGTCGCAATCGCAACGCCTGGGAAGGGTGCCCATAAGGCTGCATGGCCTCATTTCCTCGTTGGATTCCAAGTCCTATGTAGTAGTCCTCTGTGGTGGGCGTCCAGACTCCATGGCTCAACTTTTTAATGGGGAACCATTTTTTTAATCAAATAAATAGTAAAATAATATAAAATGTATTTGCGGCCAGGGAAATGCCGAGTGCTACCGGTGATAAACGTTTTTACACACACTGTTCCATTCGGTAGATATTTTACCACCAATTTTCAAATAAATTACATTAATTTACGTTTTCATTTAAGTCGTCGTCTAGCTATTAATTTCAAACAAAACCGTTTTATTCACTTTGTTTATAATAACTAACACTGTGTCACAAGACATTTTTATCCACGTCGAAGCGGAGAAAGGTACTAAGGCGCATTACACCCTGCCGCCGCATCCCGCTTCGGCGTGCGGAGCGACGGTTCGGAATGTTGTGTGCCAGTACCTTAGCTTAACACTGCACCGCACCTCCGTCTCCGCGAGATTTGTATGAAGCTCCGCACTCCGCAGCACAGTGGCATGCGGCGGCAGTGTGACGACTTGATAACCGCCTTATATGTGTTTAAGGGTTGTGTGTTGTCAGTTACATTAACTTGCTGCAAAGAAACGTTACAAAACAAAAGTACGCACGTTACTCACTAATTCTGCGCACCGCATGTATTGTGCCATTAAACATCTCCATTAACACCTTTGCATAGGTATTTTCGCATTTGCGTAATAAATTACGATTGATTGTAATTGTGTAATTTATAAACATTCCATTAATTTACGTACTACATTACAATGGCTTAAATGTTGTAATAAATCATTTAAACTCGTATATCAGGACTTCGTGGCATCGTGGTTTATCCATATGTGATGATATAAACATCGATTGCCAAGTTTGTTTTATGCCCTGATGAATTGCTCGTTTCTTATACCCAACCAACCTGGGCATTGGCATAAGAAACTTCTAACTTGGATAGAGAGAGAAGACATTGAGTAGAGATACCCTGTTCTCTTGTGACTTAGTTCATAACTTTGAAAATGAAGTCCTCAACCGTAGGTATGTAGAATTCATAATATAACACATATCAGGTTAATAAACAAATATCTAAATAGAAAAAAATATGTTATACTCTTTTTGTTTATAGAGGTAGGGTAGGATAGGACACAGGAAATGTCACCTTGGGGTAGGTATATTTGGAGCATCCCAACTGGGGAAGTACTTTCATCTCACAGAAGATCACAGCTATCATTAACACCACGACTTGTTCTGTAAGTACATACACTTGTTCTGTAGGAACACAACCCCACATGTTCCTGGTGGTGAGGAGAGTCGCCAGACCTCCCGAGTATGCGCTGGGTTAAGAGTGAAGGACCTGCATGTATGTATGTATGTATGTAAATGTATGTAAGTAAATTGTACACAATAACAGGTCAGGTAACATTTGTGTCAAGTTGTCAACGCGTCGGCAATGTGCTTGGGCTTCTGGAGTCACAAGCGGTATTATATGCTACGATATCTGCTTGCCATCACGTAGTTCGTTTGCTTGTTTACCACCGTCGTAATGTAAAAAAACTTCAACGAGATTTTTACATGGTGTTTTTGATCGAATAAGGTGCTCCATCAGCAATAAAAGTTATAGACGTAACCATAAAACTTAAATGTGTCAATACGTGTATTATGTTAATACGCTAACAAGGTCGTCTATCCTCGCGGAAAACCACAAGCTATAAATATGTCAATTATTTCTTATGCACATTTACGTAGGTAAGTGCAGATCAATATTCAGGTCATATTCGTAATAGTTTGATTAAGTACGTTTCCTTTTCGGAGCTCGTGGTTGGTATCCGACCGTATTTTTAAACACTGACTGTCAATAACTATGTAGGTAAAAATATAATCTCCGTCGTTGACTTCAAAATCAACAAAATGGCCAATTTTGCGTATAAATGTGGCACTGTCTTTGCACAGCCCATTTTTATGATTTTGACTTTATTTAATGTAAGGTGTCATACCATGGAGCAATTCAATTCATGTATCTACCTACCTACTTAGCATGTAGGGATATGTATTTCATATATCTGTCTTGCATAATCAATCGGACATATGGAACAAAAGCGATATCCGATTATCCGCTTTTGTCAAATATCGCGGATGGAATCACAGCCCTGTCCGTTCATTTCGAAAATATTACTTCAGAAATGTAAGTCTCTACCTACCCGAAAACGTTTGCATGAAGGAATTTACTGTCTATCAAGTGCAAAAGTACGTAAAAGAAGCTATAATGGAACTATGGTTATGTCACTTATGTGTCCCATTGGGAATTGCTTAGCTAGCAAGTTATTTTGATGAGCTCTATTAAAATAAACTTATCGCAAATAGCTCGTATCGAAACTATTATTGTGCTATCATTCGCCCGACTGACACAATTTTCCGCTAAATCGTGATCTGGGGATAATATAGAGAACTGGGGGAGAGTATAGAGAACATCATTGACGTTATGATTTTAGTGCTATTGATAAAAAACAATACTAGGTAAACTAAATAAGGTTCGTCTTTAGCTGCCAACATGACGAATTATTAAGCAAAGGCCGGGAACGCGCTTATGATTATTCTGGGATCGTAAGCGTCTATAGACTACCTGCGATACAGCACTGCAAACCATGGCGCACCTGATGGTGTACCCTATATGGCCACATTCTTGCTCGGAACACGACCTGAGAGACGCGACTGCCAGAGCTGTCCACACCTGCCCATTGGCCATCCCTTATTTGAGGAACCCCGACACGAAGAAGAAGAAGATAGGCTACCGTATCTGCTTTCTATCAGTTACTGCCACTGAACTAGCTTTAGTTTGCCGCCGTCGTAATGATTTCCGTTTTTCAGTTATATTTCTAATTAATGGCATTTGAGAATTGTAGACAATGTTCTATAACGCTGAGTTTCCGAGTTAGAATCTTTTGTGAAAGTATGATGATATTCAATTCGTATACAAATAATGTTTACTAAGTTTCGTTATGAAAGACATAGTTTTTCAGTCAGACTCGTATTGTTTATTTGTTTATATTTTAACCAAGCTCTCCAATAGGAACAAAACTGTACGGATAGAAACACCAAATTATGATTAGGTAACGGATCAGCACATCATTGTGCCAATAAAAAAATTGAATCCCCGCCTAGTCTTTCAATTAGTGACTGACTCGCCGAAGAACTGCCGTCGAGAAACGCCAGTGAGCACAGGCTCTTAAGCAGTCTGAAAAACATCAAGAACTCATCACCGTTATCGAGCGGTCACTTTGATTGTTTCGTCGGGCCCTGTCCCCTGACAGCATGACGAATGGCCCGATGCAAACGATAGATAATAACGAAACGCGTCCACCAACCCGCCCGGTGTCCTGTCACCTCCAAAAAACAAATAAGTCCTAATGATCGATTGGTAGACCTCTATTTTAGCCGTTTAAAACACCAGTTATCTCGACGTAGAAGGCCGGGTCCACTACCTGTTTGAAGGTGACTGATTTGTCAAATTGTTACACCTTTTATTCCATTGTTAAGAATCAAATAATCTTGACTTTAATTAGTTAGTCTACCGCTCTTATTTTGTTGTATCAATGGCAAAAATATATGTGGCAAAATAAACTGATACAATTTGTCTAATGTTCCAGTCATTCTATAGGTAATTGTATCACTAAACAACCAAGTTATAACTCGTTTTCAAAATTGTTTAGCGGAGCTCCTAATTCCTATTGCTGGCAAGCTTTCTGTAGAATAGAATCGTGGCTGCAAGTCTTCAATGCAGTGTTTACGCGAGTACATCTTTCACACAATATGTGGTCTTAGAAACATGTTTTATATGTTCATTTCCAGTTTAGTATTACACTCGCTAAGTATCAACAAACAAAACTTTTCAAGGCTGGATCAAGAAAAAAGATCAAACGGCTCGTTAAAAGCATTAAAGCGGATCGGTTCGTTTTCAATCGCCACCTAATAGTGTGTGTGTTTATGTGGGCCTGCGATCTGCTGTTCATGTTTCGCGACCGGTAATTTTTTTGGTTTAAAGTGGTTTCAATTCATGTTTCGTTTATATATATGTACCAGTGTGTAACCGCCATGCGATAAATAAATAAACGTTTTTTATATCTAAATATATAATCATTTTACTTACATACCTACTTATCAAGTTGGTTATCATTATATGGTACACCTCGCTTTGTCTCTTATTAATTTTGCCAATTATGTATGTATGTATGTAAAAAAAAATTATGATATAGGAGGCAAACGAGCAGTCGATGGTAAGCGATAATCGACGCCCATGGACACTTACAACACCAGAAGACTTGTAGGTGCGTTGCCGGCCTTTAAGATGGGAGTACGCTCTTTTCTTTAAGGGTTGAAGGTTATAACGGTCCGGAAATACCGCAGGCGACAATTCATTCTAGAGTTTGGTAAATACTTTATTGTACACAAGACACTGGTAAAAATACAGGCAAAATAGGTTAAGTTATGTTATTGTTGTCAGATTTGCGGATTTTCTGCGAAGAAAACAATGTTCCTTAATTATAATCGAGTTAGTTACGACGAAAACAATCTTCCTCGCAGAAAAAACAAATAACGTATCGAGGAAAAATATTTCCCATTTGATAACTGAGCAGGTACGAATATTTTCTTTTTTTTGTATAAATAAAACCAGTCTATAAATATGGTTATCTATAACGAACAAAGGGTACGTTCAGCAGTGGATGCATTTATGATGGTGTTTATAAAAAATAGTTTAAATAGGTTAATGAAGAAGGGAACAGTCAAGAGCTGAACCATAAATCTGCCCTTTTTTGTATGAAGCCATTGTTTACTAAGTTTCGTTATATAAGACGTTATTTTTCAGTCATACTTTTCAGGATGGTTCCTCTCATATGTATTGACGGGTGACATGTTTGGAACACGTCTAATCTTTTTTACAAGCTTTTATTTACTTCCACCTGTCCCGTTGTCTGTCTGTAATCAAGTCTTGCAAGTTAAATTTGATCCACTTCCCGGTTTCCGATTGAGTTGAAATTTTGCACGAATATGCAAATCGCGTGACAATGCAATATTATGATGACGTGGAGCTGATCTAATGATGGAGCTGGAAGGTGGCCATAGGAACTCCGTAATAAAACCACATAACCCCATTGAGTTTGGGCTCGTTAGAATCGTCTCAATGAGTAGTTGATGATGGTATACAGAAAAGTAGAGTGGGCGATAAAAGCTTGTACCAATAATGAAAATTTTTGACAGAAACTTTTTCAGTTTCAGTTCAACAAGTGAGTATTTACCGTGGGATAATTAGTATATTTCAATTATCCATAACACTGCTCGGCAAATCCACATACATAATGCGTTTTCGTATTCTGCCTATGCGGAGAATCCCTGTAGTAACCGTAACAAACACAAACTAAAGTGTATACACGCAACAAAGTATATGTCTATGTTACATTATCAGAAATACCTATATAGGTACGATTTGTTCCATTTGTGTTTATGCAATTGCTCTTAGAGCTTGATTCGCATTGCTTATCGCGGCGATTGTACGAGTACTCAATAACAATCGAGACTATAAATAGATTAGCAACTATTACACGATATCGAGCCACGTTCGCGTGTTGGATAAGATTTGTTGTGCAGTAAACAACATATTATTACAACTTACACAAACGACATCCACCAATATCAGCCCTTTATAACTAAGATATCGTTGTAAATATAGGGGATTTACAACGCTCTTCATAATTATTTCTTACTCTTTTAATGATTCCATATTAAAGTGTACAAATATGGGACTAGTAATAGCCTGGATTTACATAAATGTGCATTTAACGCGCCTTGGCTGTGGCCATATCAACCTAGATTTAATAACTACGAAAATAGTACTAAGCGAAAACAAATTGTAGAAAATCTATTCGATAGGCGACTATTATAATAAAAACCGGCCAAGTGCGAGTTGGACTCGTGCACCGAGGGTTCCGTACAAACCTGTAGGTATATAAGTAATAACTTTTTTTTTAAATATTTTTATTATAGTTAAATGATGTAACCAAAAATTTACGGTTTTCGCATTTTTTCCTTTATCTGTGCTACTTATAAGACCTCCACGCGTTCCTGAGAAAAAGGGTCTTGACAGACGGACGGACCGACAACAAGTGATCCTATAAGGGTTCCGTTTTTTCCTTTTGATGTACGGAACCCTAAAAAGAGTTGAATACAAACAGAAACAGATTACGACACCTTTACAAGCAGAAAATATATTGAACATAATTCATTCAGCGAGAGAAAATTGAAAACTTTAATTTTAAACCGACAATGTCTATTTTATTGCCCAAGAAGGCAAAAAGTTAAGTTTTACCTTAATTTACAAAGGTGTATGTGACGCCGTGCCGTTCCATGCCTGTGAATGTTAGAAAAATAAATTCAAACGTGTGAGTTGAATTGAGCCCGAACGCACAAATACGATTCCAATCTAATTCCATTGGCGTGAATTTCACATTCCGGATTGAAGTCCCCATCGGTATCACCTAGGTCTATCGAGCCGAGCGTTATTGTTATTTCTTTTGTTTTGATGACTTATTTTTTGCTTTGATACATTTGGTATGAATTGATATTATTTTTGTACGTTCAACTAAATTCAGCATCCTCTGCTCAAGCCCTATGTCTATCTAATCCAGAGCCTAGTCCAGCTATAACAAACACTGTCGAGTAGCATGTACATAACGAGGACACGGCGTTTGTTTGCTGTTAAATAGCAATAGAATATTCAAAGGCAGGCCTAGGTTTTAATTAGACTGGTCAATTACCGAAAGGCGGGGCAGCGGCGTATATAATGGAAACCTCACTATTACATCCAGTACTAGATATTAATAGAAGTGGAAACATAAATTATGGTTGCATTTGTCGAGCTACGGATTGGTGTCACGCGCACGTGTGTTGTGCTCGCTGCTCGCTTGTCGGCGATGCTGATGCTGGCCGCGAGGTGTGGTATCACGCGCACGTGTGTTGTTGTGCTCGCTGGTCGGCGATATTGATGCTGGCCGCGAGGCGTGGTGTCACGCGCACGTGTCTTGTGCTCGCTGGTCGGCGATGCTGATGCTGGCCGCGAGGCGTGGTGTCACACGCACGAGTGTTGTGTTCGCTGGTCGGCTATGCTGATGCTGGCGGCGAGGCGTGATGGCACGCGCACGTGTGTTGTGCTCGCTGCTCGCTGGTCGGCGATGCTGATGCTGGCCGCGAGGCGTGGTGTCACGCGCACGTGTGTTGTGCTCGCTGGTCGGCGATGCTGATGCTGGCTGCGAGGCGCGCCTCTCACACCGAAGCGTATTCACTAGCTACTCGTATTGGATAGAATTTTCGAATTCGTTGCTAATTAAATTAGTATGCTATTCGTTTGAAATACTCACGCAAAAGTTTTTTTATTTATAAATGGTAGCCCATGTCACCCTGAGCATAATTTCGAATCGATTGACACCCCATTGATCAAAATCGGTCGAGTATCTTAAACGCGGAAACACGAAAACACAAACATAGACTGCTTCCTTTTCGGGTCTGCCATATATTTAGTCGGGCATAAAAAGTATAATTGCATTGTATTTCATTAACGATATGGAAATGTACACTGGAATAACTTGTAAAAGTAGTTAACTTGTTGCAGATAACGCAACTGCAATTGTGTGCGAGCAACTTACGCGCTGATATCTATGGTATTATGTATTGACACAGTGGGAATTAATAAACATAATTATTATTGGACGTCATGCCAGAACATTATTTATTGTTGTCATTACTCGGTATTTGTGAACATTAAATGCGATAATGCTAAATGATCTCGGGGTTAAGTTGGCTATCGGAGAGCAACCCACCAGACAGCTCGACTCCGCGGCAAAGATGGCGCGATAAATTCCACGTTTACTATTCGATTTCCATACACCAGTTTAAACACATTTTATTGTCACGTTTCCAATGTAATTGTCTCATAAACAATAGGCTGACAGTGCTTACTGTTTGTTTACTTAACAAAGATTAACATCTGTCATAAACTACGCTAAAATGACACTTCGCAATGTCAGTTGTGCACGTTTTAATAATTATGACGAATGCACGTTTCCTTGACATTTTAACTGGATGTAAAATAATCCAGAAACAATTGTCATAAGATGGAAGCTTGAGATTATTGAATTACACAAATATCTTGGTAAATATCTTGAAACTTTATTCTACACTAGCTGTTGCCCGCGACTTCGTCCGCGTAGAACTTGTTACCGTCTTAGAAAAATGATTGCTATTCAATGATTGTTGGCGGAACCTTTTTAATTATGGCTGCCCTTAACAAAGTTCTTGAAGGGATGATTTCCGAGATAAAAACTATCCTATATCCTCAAATTAGGGTCTCAAATTATCTGTACGGAAAATTTCATATAAATCCGTTCAGGGATTAAGCGTAAAAGGTAACAGTGCGATGAGTTCATTACTTTAAATTGAAAACTCCGTTTTTACACATATAAATATCTTAAAAATCATCAACAGACGTTTCAGCTTAAATTGTATATTTTTCATAATGTATTAAAGGAAGCTACATTACTGAAAATAGTTTTGAAAGCAAACGTAATCTAATGCTAAAAGACGTAGAACTTTCCATCTCCATCCGGCGTCCCCATTCAACGGTGTTAGAGAATAATATTATTCTAATTAACAAAAAAAAAAACATTACTACTACTTACCTACCTTTCGGTGCTGGGAGCATCCCAGTTCTAACCTAACCTAACCTACATTTCTGGTAGCTGTTCGGTTCTGTAAGGGTCGTGGTTCTAACTTAACCTAACCTACTTTTCTGCTAGCAGTCGGATTATGTATGACCTATACATACTTCCAACCCTTTTAACCTCCCCTAGAGGATGAATTTTAAGAAACACTGTAATTAGTTTCCTAGTTTTTAACCGAGGTTACAGATCCCTTACTTTAAAATTGTCTTGTTCCCCGTACAAACATCCAACTCCTTTTAGCCTATTTAGGGGACGAATGTGTCCCCCTTATGGAATCAATTTAAAACAGTCTAAAACAGAAGTTACAAATCCCTTACTTTAAAAATGTTTTGCTCTCCATACAAACTTTGAACCCCCTTTAACCCCTATAGTTATGAATTTCAAAAAACTCTGAAATCAGTTTTGTAGTCTTTTAACATGCAGGCTAAGACCGAATTTAAAAATCTCTTTCTATAACATTTTCTTGGTTTCCATATAATAGACCTTGAATACCGTTTTAACCCCTTAGGGGTGGAATTTTTCCAAAACGCTGAAAGAACTTTTATTTATTCTGATAGGAAATCTTTATACAAGGCTTTAAATCTCCAGCTCAAAAATGGGTGTTTCTCATCCAAAGCTTGCACCCCTTTTTAACCCTCTTAAGGATAGAATTCTCTAAAACGCTGAAAGTAATTGTTTATATTATAATAAGTAAAAGTTTCAAATCTCTAGCTCAAAAAAAAGTGTTTCCCATACAAACCTTGCAACCCTTTTTAACCCCCTTGGGGGTGGATGTTTCCAAAACGATTAAGTTATTTTTTGTATTCAAATACGTAATCTGGCTACAAAGTTTCAAGTAGCTCAAACGGAAAAGTTTCCCTCATACAACTTTTGCACCCCTATTTTAACCCCGTAGGGGTGGAGTTTTCTAAAACACGAATATTTATTTTTTTGTGTTTATATAAGTAATCTTTCTACAAAGTTTTAAGTTTCTAGTTGAAAAAATAAAGTTCCCTCCATACAAACTTTGCACCCCTATTTGACCCCGTTAAGGGTAGAATTTTCTAAAACGCTGAATATACTTTTTTGTTTTCTAATAAGTAATCTTTCTACAAAGTTTCAAGTCTCTAGTTCAAAAAATTATGTTTCCCCCATACAAACATTGCACCCCTATTTAACCCCCTTAGGGGTGGAATTTTCTGGAACGCTGAAAGTACTTTTCGAGTTTTTTAATAAGTAATCTTTCTACAAAGTTTCATGTCTCTAGCTAAAAAAATAAAGTTCCCTTCATACAAACCTTGCACCCCTTTTTAACCTCCTTAGGGGTGAAAATTGCTGAAACAGAAACCACTTTTTTGTGTTCTAATAAGTAATCTTTCTACAAAGTTTCAAGTTTCTAGCTCAAAAAACAAAGTTCCCTCCATACAAACCTTGCACCCCTTTTTAACTCCCTTAGGGGTGAAATTTTCTAAAACGCAGGAATTATTTTTTCGTATTCTAATAAGTAATCTTTCTAGTAAGTTTCAAGTGTCTAGTTCTAAAAATAATGTTTGCCCCATACAAACATTGCACCCCTATTTAACCCCTTTAGGGGTGGAATTTTCTAAAACGCTGAAAGTACTTTTTTTGTATCTTAATAAGTAATCTTCCTACAAAGATTCAAATCTCTAGTTTAAAAAATAAATTTTACTCCATACAAACTTTGCACCCCTATTTAACCCCCTTATGGATGGAATTTCCAAAAATCCCGTCTTATCCCTTGCCTACGTCATAAAAGGAAGTTCTGGTGTAAATTTCAAGTTTCTAGTCCCAGTAGTTTCGGCTGGGCGGTGATGAATCAGTCAGGAAGTCTTCTTTTATATATATAGATTAAAATAAAGGTCTGTACCAAGGGTTATATACATACGTTAATTGTACCTATATATATATATATATATATATATATATATATATATAGGTGCGCATAGGCACTTTCAAATAGAAAAAAAAAACGTTTATGAGGCAAGTGGAAATACGCAACTGCCATCCCCGGTTTTCAGTTGGTTAAACAATAGTACGAGTCCTGGTCCATTTTTCTTACTTAACATTGGGTTAAGTAAACTTTTAGTTTTGTAAAATTGTTTTTATAAATTATTTACCAAGACATTTTTCCGACTCGCCGTAAAAGCAAGTATTACCATGTTAAATAAGCACATTTATTAGTTTCTGTGTATATTCTATGTAGGTACAAGGTACCTACTTATTTAAATCTTTATTTATTGTATTAAGTAGTTGAATGATGCCTTCAACTGATTGAATTATTAATCCTAATTGAAGGGCTGGTTTACATTCCACTTACGACTGTCGACGTATACAATGTAAGCAAAAAGTACTTGGGGTTTGTTTAAATAGCTTTTAAAATAAATATAGAAGCGAATAAAAACCCTATAAGTATGTGAACTTATTAGTTACTAAGTTGTTGCCCGCGACTTCTTCCGCGTATACTTCTTAATTGTCTTAAGGGATGAAATACTACGCCTGTACCAAATGTAATAGCAAATGTGGTATTCACCAAAGGGTGAATATATTATGATATATTCACCCTTTGGTGAATATATTATGATATATTCACCCTTTGGTGAATATATCATAATATATATATTGTATATGTATAACATACATAGATTGGCTGAGCCTGTGCACAGCATCAATTATTGCACTGGTATAGAATTGTACACTCTACTTCACACTCCTTTATATCGGGAATAAAAAAACTATAGGTACAGTCAGCATCAAAAGTAGCTACGCAAACGCGGAAGCCAAAAGTCTTTATTAAAAGGGAATAAGAGCTTTTGACGTCTTCGATTATTTTTGATTATCTTGGACATAGTTAGGTACTTTTGATGCTGACAGTATCTCATTTCCAGTTTCTGAAATCCAATTAAAATTTAATCATAATTGGTTCATCGATGTAAGTGTGAAAAGGTAACATAGGTATAGACAGACATACAGGGAGGGTAAATTTCACATTTATAATATTAGATAGTTAAGTTTATATAAGTACTTAGTATATTTACAGTATACCTAGTATATTGTATGGACGTAAAGAACACACCCTTTACATTGTTTTACCAAGTAGTAGGGGTGACGGATTAGATATATCTTAGTACACACTTACATCGATTAAGTAGGGTTTTTGACACATATATAATATCGAATACTCAGTTCACTTTCTTATCACACAGAAAATGGCAATGTAAAATATAATAAGTAGGTAGTATATTTATAAAAGTACCCACATACGTCTATTTGTGCATTTCGTCTATCAGACACGTTTTTTTACAAGGACATAATAATAATAATCTTTATTGCACCACAACTTTGCAGCACACAAGAAAAACATGTTACAAAAGTACATTCAATAAATAAAGGTAATAACGGGCGGTCTTATCGCTTTAGAGCGATCTCTTCCAGACAACCCTAATTAATACATTACGCCAATTAAGCCAATGGTGTTAAAACAATCAGTCTAGAAAGCGTCGCCGGTGTTAATATCCTACTAATATTATACTCGTAAATGCGAAAGTTTAGGTGTTTGGATGTTTGGATGTTTGGATGTTTGTTACTCAATCACGCTTAAACGGCTGAACCGATTTGAATGAAATTTTGCACGAAGATAGTTTATAGCCTGGATTAAAATATAGGATAGTTTTTATCCCGGGTCCACGCGGACGAAGTCGCGGGCGGAAGCTAGTAAAATTTTTTTTTTATTGATTAATGATTCTTTATGTACAAACGATTATATGTGTCAGAGCATCTGGAAAGGTACCTAGTCACGACATCTAGTTACCGAGTTACATGAGTTTTTGTGGAAGCTGGTGAAAAAGTGCCAAAATGGGTTTGTGTTATAATTGGGTTATTTACATCCTAAGGAACACGTGTGTACAAGAATGTCAGTAAAATTATATTTTTTTAGTATATTTCTCCGACTATAAAGTTTAGTAGTCAGAGTACCTTGTCACGCCATGTCTTAAAAGCCTTTAAATTTTGAATAATTTTGTCAATATTTCCATCGCGGGTTTCCATTTACTGTTTTATTTTGTTTTGTACTAAAACAAAGTATTTTGATTTAAATAAACATTCCCGGAATATTTCACCAAGCCTATTTCATCGATATCGATACAGAATTGCACCTTCACTATCGTGTGTCGTGACGCGACCATGCTGAGAATAGATTGAGGGAAAATACCGATTAGGTATATTTCTCCTACTAAAACCATACCAAGGTCGCGTCATGAGTTGTTTCTATATTAATAATAATTAATTTGTTGATCTCGAATTTAGTCAATGAAAAATTGAGCTGTGATTTTAGTTGTTTGACGTATATAATTAGTAATATCGATTGAAAGACTGATAAATCTTAATTAGGTGCAGTTATGTACACAATTGAGTTATTTTTTCTAGTTACTCAATTTATGTAAGATAATGACTTAGCGTGACAAGGTACCCAGTTTAGTAAAATGCTAAACTTGATGTCTTACACAACTAAAACAGAAGTTTTTATAAATAAGAATACATTGATTTCCGGTATAATTATTCTAAATAACATTTTGTTACAGATATTTCTTGCATTATAGGTACTAAAATAGTGATCTTCGAGTTTAAGTTACTAAAGTTTAGTAAATGTCGTGACAAGGTACCCTAGTTACGTTTCCATACAAAAGTTTCGACCCAGTCACTAAACTTTATTGTTAAAAAAACTGCTTCAACACCATTTCTATTATACCATTGTGGTACACCACGCTAAATACCATTTGATCTTGTGATATAGCATGAATATACAAATTATTTTGTTGGTTTTTAATATTATAAGTGATCTTTTTTGTAACTGTTAAAAATGCGGTAATTATTAAATTTCTTTATGATTATGGTTGTTTTCTTTCATTCAATTGTCCCAAAATGCCATAGAATATGTAACTATGATGAGAAACTAACAGTTTTAATCTCGTTATTTTATTAATTGGGTATAATTAACACTTTCGTGTTTCTTCCACCTGGCATGTTCAACCTAAGAAATCAGAATAATTAACATGTATTTTTAGACAATTCACCTTTATTATAATTCTTTAACATTCAAAGATTATGATTATACCCTTCACTATGTAACTTCGAAGTAGAAGTGTGTTTTTTGCCACTATAAACTTTAAATGCAATTTTCTCAACTTGTGCATTTCGGAAGTCGAAAATTCAAAAATTTATATAAAAATAGTGGTTACAGTCATTATTCTTTTTTGTATTGATAGCAAATTTAATCTACTTTTTGGAACTATGCATAACTCAATACCTGAAACAAGGTACCATTCCAGATGCACTGACACATATGTCGTAACTCGGTAAAAAAAAGCCCTTTCGATTGTGACTTAGCTACTATGCCCGACATTGTTTTGACAGTGTCAAAGTTACAGATATATCATAACATTCATAACCTAAAACATGCCGTGACTCGAAAAAAAAATGATCGTTCGTTTTAAGTGATTTGTTCAAAGCGCAAATAGCTCCATAAATAAAATATTTTATTTGCTGAATTGGATCAAGTTTGATATAACTGTTTTTACCTATTCATTATAAGCTCAGAAATGCATGGCTAAAATCTGTCGGGTTATTTGGCCCCTGGGTATAATATAGTGAACATCGACTTGAACTATTGTGTAGACCCAATAATTGAATACTACTGTACCGTTGCGATCCGATGTAAGCAACGCCCAGTAAATCGGACAAGGCAAACCGAGCACCGCAATGACGTGTTACCAAAAGTAAGATACCTTAACTCCACGGTTAATTTAAAACATTCAATGAAGTTGATAAAGCAATAACTATGCAAATAGGCAAACGTGAAATTATAAATAATCGTGTTAAAGTCAATTGGTTGCATAATTAATATAGAGTAGCGCGAGAGCGACCAGACATGAGCCTTGTGGTTGCGCAATTCGCAAATACATAGACTAGAAGTTTTTCATTTGTACTTTTTTGTTTAGTTAACGATAAAATAATCGTATTGCGTTGCGTCATCCCCCTAGCCATAAAGAGGCAGTTCCCAACCCAAACGCGTGCAAACTCTTACTTCTTGACCTGTGAAGCCTCAAATTTTCCCTCGTAAAAGCCTCATATCGCATAGGTATATACCACCTCGGGCACGGGTGACAAATACAGTGCAATCTGGGACATTCTTTATCGTGTTGTGTCTGTGGTGCGTAATGTACCATTTATAGCTGTAGGTACCTAATGGGTCATTCCATCGTTTCGGGTGTTACACTTGAACTCAGAAAATAAGGTTTTATTCGATATTGTATTAAGGAACTATGAAGTTATAATAATTTAATTGTCTTCCATTTGGATAATACTTGATTTTTCTGAAGTCCCATAATTAAAGTATAAGAGCAATAACGAGAGAATCACTAAAAAGCAGCCGTTTCGGGTGTTACACGAATTTGCCTGTACCTTCTGTCTGACCGTCGGTCCCAAAATTCATAATTCAGCGAATTTTCTCATGTAACCTCCAGTTTTATTTATAACAAGTCATCATAGTTCTTTTAGTCTACTAAAACACTGAAGTACCGCTTAGTAGCGGTTTTTAATAAATTATAATTAATTAAATTATCTGTTTCCAAACAAAACCACGTGACTTTGACATTCAGCCAATATTGCTGTGAAGAGCAACATTTTACTAACAGGTCATTTCGGGTGTTACGAGTACGAAATTAAAGCACATTTATACGAAATTATTGGTTTTTTATTTGAAATTAATGTTTTTTTTAAAGTAAACCCATTAAAAATAATCAACAAATGCTGAATTATTATAAAATAACATTAATATTCAATAAGGAAAACTTATTTTTCAAAGATATCGATTTCCCTTGGGAATTAATGTAGTAAGTACGACCATTTTTTTCTGTCTGTTCGTTTAGGTATTTAAAAGAATGTAAACAAACAAAACCACGTGACTTTGTCATTCAGCCAATAAGATTGCTGTGAAGAGCAACATTTTGTATCTATGGTATTATTTATGGTATTGGCTGAATGACCAAGTCACGTGGTTTTGTTTGTTTACATTCTTTTAAATACCTAATAGAACAGACTATAGGTATGTGGCTAAAAATACAATCACCATATAACACACACCCATGCATTATGGAACAGACGCTACAACTCCAAGTTGGTACATAAAATCAGTTTTTAGGTCGGCTCACATCAATGTAACACCCGAAACGTTTCGGGTGTTACACAACTTCAAACTTTATAACATACAGCTAAAGCACACGTTAAACCAATAATTATTACACATTTGATTACTCACATCATAACCTTACTTTGGCAAAACGTGATAGGCTATAGTTTATTAAGCCAAAAATTACACAAACTATTATCCCTTTTTCGTTTCGGGTGTTACTTTGAAACCCCAGTTTAGAATACTCTTCTAAAAACCGATTAATCCATGCTTTTTAATATGTTTAAATGCGAATTATATAATCACAATACTTTACCTCAAATTGCCGCGGCAAAATTGTGACAGTTGACAGTTACTTTCTTTTTAATTAGTGTTGCCACATATTAACATGTGAATGACCTTTACGACCTATTTTATAAACGTTGCGTTCAAGTACATGTAAAACATAAAAATAAAATGTTTTTCAGGTTTTTTTTCAGACATTAGTTTTGGAATGTTTTCTATCAAAATATGTTAGAGTCAACTTCTTAAGTCAATTTTCTTTTTTGAGCCCTTGGTAACGTTTATTATGGAATGACCCTAATACAGGAGAACAAAATTAATATTATAACGCGCGTTAAAGCGCTTGATAGTTATCCGAGAGGCTATAATTCGCGTGCCTTGCTAGGTATATTGCTGTACACAAAAAAGGCGTCATAATATTTGTGTAACCGATCGATACAGGCTTGCTGTAATTAGAAGAAACTTCCTCCTAACTGTCATTAAAACCGTCTGGAAAACGGTCAGAGATTCCTAGACAGTTACGTTGATTGCTTTCGAGGCACGCCAGAAATGTCGGCAGGGGTGTATCGAATGTTGGCCGCTATCAAGTGATGGGGGCATTCCGTCGTGGCTGAAACGGAATCGCACGCGCGGCGAGCGGCAGAAATGTGGCCGCAACTTGACACCGGCCGCGCCGGCGCCGCCCGCAAGGCCGGCTACTGCATTGCGCGACCTAGCCAGCTCTGCTTTGTCAAAAGATTTTCCTCCGTAGCTGCAGACCATTCTATCCATAGTAATATTATAATAACCAGGAAAGGTGTGTGAAGCTGTAAGTTTGTATGTAGGGGATAATCTCCGGAACTGCACATACGACGTTAAAAAGTATTTCAACAATTTATAAAATTTATGTTATGGATGGACGTATAATATATTTTGTCGTGTGACTCACTTTGACTACTTAAATCACCAACATTCGTAACTTTTAGTTCATCGACCTTTTTACTGAAGAAGAATATAGGGTTAAATGTGACTCAATTTACTAGTATCTTAAACTTAAAGTGAATATACTCATAGTACCTAATTGACAACATTTTATGTAAACATACCGCAAATCCTAACGGCTACTTGCATTGGTATGTGTTGACACGTGTAGGTATAGCTCATATAATTATTTGCGCTCTGATGTTCTCTTAATGTTCGCAAACACAACTTCCTAATTGATAGCAAAAAACTGCAAAGTCCACAGTCGTGTTAGTTTCTGAAAATATTTGTTAAAAACATTCCGTCTAAGGTAAACGTCCCAATGTTTGACCCCTTAATGCCTAATAGTTGACACTTTTCAATTGGTTGTAGGCGTCGCAGGCATCGCTCGTAATTTACTGGTTGAAGTGTAATTTATATTTAATAAACATACGCCTTTCTTGACGGTCGAGAAATGATAGAAGTTTGCAAAACGCGGTTTAAAATCTAGCGTGTCTAACCCGCAACTTGCAATCGTAATATAATTACTTACATAAATTTATTGATTTACTCTAAAGCAGTGAATATTTATGTTAATAAGGCACAGGTTACCTATAGCCTGCAGATTATATTGCAAAATTGAATGCACGGTACGCAGGCATGTTCGTAGGTACCTAAGTAATATTTCCTTCGCTTATGTAAATTTGCCATATTAACAAACAATATAAATGGAAACGTATGAAGTGGACGCGTAAAAGTGACAGCTAGGTGTGTTACTTATTGCATCGTGCGCGTGAACGGGTTCGGCTTACTAAAACCCATATTTTTAATTAACTGGGCTGAAGCAAACTAGACAGGCTATTCAAAGGATGGTTTGTATTGTTCCTGATATCAGATCTCCCCTCTAGGACCTTATTTCGCCTCTAATCCTAATTAGTATAGGTACTTTTTACAAAATAATCATCGGCAACAACTATTACGACAATGTTCATTTGTCTCTCACTGTAATAATTGTGGAAGAGGCATAATATCTACATTGTTCTTCGGACTTCCATTTTTCGCCTGTCCATTAAAATAGTGCTCTTTGCGTACAGATTAAATTAGCCATGAAGAACAAACGATGGCAAGTAGTATAGTATAGCAGACAGTCCGTCGTCGCTGGCTCGCCGGCGGCGCGGCGCTACAGCAGCGGGTGCGACGCGTAGGCGCGGCACCGGGCACCTGCGAGTTGCGGGACAATCATGCCACTCGTAATTTCCGAGATTTATACGATGAATTAAAATGAAATGTCACTTAATTTAATCAGCAACACCCCGCGGCGTACATCTGTGCCGCACCACAAAATAAGCGCGGATGAATCACCTTGTTTTGCAGTCCGTTCTCGGAATCGATTAATAATTATTATAATTTATCTCTTCGATAAAACAATAATTATCATCGTCAGTAGTCATATGAGCCGTCGTATATATTTCCTAATGTGAAACCTAGTGTAACGCGATATGGAGAGCGAACAGGTTGGTCGACACCTGGCTGACGCGGCTCACGTCAACTCTGCTAATAGACCAGTCAAATTACCCGCTTTTCATATTTTTTACCGAAAATATCGGTTACAATTTACCGAACTAAATTTGCAGCTGTGCCCCGATCGAAAGATCCCATTTTAGAGAGCACACGGTGTTACACGTTACATTAACCTCGTTTTAGTAGACAGCAAGATCTGTTAAGTCACTTTTCTATTGAGAGTAACGAGTACTCAAGATCTGATTCATATAGGTACTTACGCTTAAG
Source organism: Epinotia bilunana (assembly GCA_947049275.1). NCBI lineage: Eukaryota > Metazoa > Arthropoda > Insecta > Lepidoptera > Tortricidae > Epinotia > Epinotia bilunana. The sequence goes on from OX346253.1 coordinate 26,464,282, forward strand.
ATACTTGGTTATCCTCTAAAGCCATAAGGGTCGCCGGGCCACTTAACCTGTCTCGTAAAAACTAATGCAACTGTCGATAAAATACTAATGATGGTGATACCTGATATTGTTTAATATAAAAAGGTAGGTATCTCTGATGTGGCTCCGCGCAGCCTCGCGCGTCCTGTCGGGCTCGGACGCAGCGATGTCGCCTTGCTGACTCGACCAAATAAGGGCAGGTCGTTGCCCCTTCTGGTGTTCTTTGTTTTCGTTGCAAGAAACAACACTCTTTCCCGCGTGTGGGTATGGAGCGGTGAATAATACGAGTCTTGTTGTCCTATCAATGTAAGAAAGTATGCATGCGCTCGAGTGGCTGTTGTTTGAATTAATTATACAATGAGTATTAAATTACCTGCAGAGGAAACAAAGCTGCAGCGTTAAACTCTGTGATAACCTCTTGAATATGAATGTATTTAGGTGCTGCTCAAATATAATTGTCAAAATATGGATGCCAAATAATCCTTCATGCCTAATCCAGTACGTATGTGGTCTCTGCCTCCCAAATCGGCCAGCACAATGAAATCATCGTAAAATACTCGGGTGTCAAATGTTAGGCAGGTCCTCATTATACACTGATTTTATAAATCGAAACACTTAGGTAAGGATATCAAGTGTCGGGGTCGGCTGCCAGGTGTGCTGCGAGACATAAATCGTAGTTCGAACTCCGTATAGATCACCATCGAAACCTGTTATTATTTATTTTAAAGTTGTAAATGACGCAAGCGTATGTCGCTGGTGTGCACAGGTGGGTGCGAGCGCGGAGCGCCACGGCTGCCGCTGTTAGTCAGTAATCTAGTACCTACTCGTACCGGTACAAAAATCTGCTCTGTTTTTTTAGTCAGTTGTTGTCAGTCATTGCAGTATATACCCACAATAAACTACCTATTTGGGATAATCATAATGAAACTGCCGGTTTCGAAACACTGAATTTCTCAATTTCTTAGAACAAAAGTGTGACCTGAATAGTAAAAGGTGAGCGCAAAGTAGCTGATGGTGTGGTAGAATTGGAAGGGGTATTATTCCCACACAGTTATTTGTAGAGACTGAACTGTCTAACTATAATTTTATCCCGCGGCGTTGCTTGCGTTCTGCGCGGAACCGCGGATGCTGCAGCCACCATTTCCTCGAACGGGATCTCCCGTACAGCACGGCTATCATGCGACGGCGCGCGAGCTCTCTCGATTTTTCTCGCCCTTTACGGAGATTCTTTCTTATTAGAACACTTAGAACAAGAGATGCAGTACGAGAAAAATCGAGAGTATGTCGCGGCCGTCGCATGAGACGTGCTGTACGGGGGATCCCGTTTGAGGTAATGGAGGCTGCAGCATCCGCGGTGTTATTCGCATAGCCGCTTTAGCGAGTACGCTAAAGCGGCTAACCCCGCCGGTCACCCGTTACGAAACTAGACCTCCACCTACGCTTGGTTACCAAGATAGTTGGTGTCAAGATATATTTGTGGGTGAGCATTGAGGTGAGCTTAAAACAAGTTACAGAATAGGGGGGCAATAAGCAGCGTAAAGCTGAGATATTCAACCTTACAATATTATACCTATGCGAAACATGAGTTCTACCTACAATTAAATTGTGAACCGTTTCACGAAGATAAAAGTTACAATTTTCCAAGAATAAACTGGCAAAATTGACTCGCTTCACTAATAACGACTATGGTCATTTGACCAGTGTTGCAAGTTTTGGGCTTGTAAAATGGTACCTTGTAGTTTCGTGAACTGGGCCACTAATGTTGATGCCTTTGCATTGCCTTCTCACGAGAGATCTCGCAACGGTTCATTATAAGGACCGGAACTCGAGTGTTCTAACCACGCATGAAGGCCCTGGCAGGCAGGACGTGTACAAAGTACAAACTCTTCAAAAATTCACACTAAGGGTCGTAGTGATTATATTATTCTCTTATCTAAGGGTTAGTATCCACGATGTTTTATTGTGTCATGCGTGGTGCACCTGCGATCAATTAAACTTGGTGTATCAAATGACTTATCATTATGACGGACATACGTGACTCCATAAACTACAGTTTACCTAAATATTTATATTGAAAGTTCACAATAGGTATAACAAGCTTTATTCAAGTTCAGCTGGTTTCGAAAACTTGAAGTATTTAAGTCATAGGTAGGATAAGGTCGTATGATAAGAGAGTTAGTTAAACAAACATTTATGAATGAAAATTAAAAATAAAATATTTTATTACAAAATAGTCATAAATGATTGGGATCTCCTTCCGCACGCGGCAAGAAAAAAGGAAACTCATAAAAGACAACAAGGTGGATTTAATAACACATTTTATACTTGTGGCTACGATCTACGATTATCGTAATGTCTTGCTTGACACTATTAGGCACATTATGTTTTAAACATCGCAGAAATCATTCCGAAGATGAGTAATTAATGTGTTGATTATGCAAATGAAATCAGTTAGGTCGTGATAGGTAATGTTAGGATCGTTTTCGCAGAGCCGGGCCGCGCTCGCTGGCGGGCGCGGCCGTGAGTGCGCACGCGCAGCGGACGGCGTCGCGCGGGGCGCCCTAGCGTCTACCGGCCGCCTCGACTATCACTATTCCCATCCAAACGCAACACCCACCTTTTTTTCACAGCCGTTTCATAACTACCCAGCTAAAACATACAAAAGTTATGCGGGAAATTAATTCACCAATGGCAAGAAAGGGCTTTGCAGTATTTCTCTCAATGTATTTGCTATGCGCGGTACCAGTTTGTGCAACTTGCGATCGGGATTCCACCGGGATTATATCTGTCCCTGTTTTCCTGTTACCAGTACTGGTCCCGAGAGCGTCGCACGTCCTCGCCCCGCGCCTCTTCTGTCATCCTCCTTTGACTTGCTTCTTTTGCAACTCTCTTTTCTTTATATGTTAGCTGGAAGATGAATAATTAATTCAAACATCTTTTTGTAGCGAGCAGGGATTAATTTATATATGAAGCTTCAATTCAAGATCTACACTACATGCACTTGCCTATATTCTTATGGTATCTTTAGATATACATTAACTAACGTTGCGATTATTTCACAACTACTTTCAAGTATAAAGTTTTTATTAATGTTATTACAATTAAATCTTGTAACTTAAATATTCTCATTTAGTAGATTTAGATTCGCCCCAGCTTAATGATGTACACATCCATCATTTTACTATAAATATAAATATATGATGGTTGTAAAAGATATTGAATTGTAATCAGCGATGACATGCATGAGTGTAACTGTCGAGTAGTTGAGTGTGGGAAAGGCTGGAGGCTTGAGTCGCGGTCGCGGAGCCTGCCGCGGCCCGCGCGGGGTTCGCGGAAGCGCGGGCGGCGCGCGGCGACCGCTCGTCTGCCTGCGCCAGCGCTGCCCGCGCGCACCTGCCCCGCACAGCTATTTATAAACCAGACCGTACCACGCCATAGAATAACAACCGAAGTGCATACCACTGCCGTGCACCTACTTTGATGCTTGCCAGTCGCAAGAAATATAAGCTGCGGATGCATTCTATGTTGCAGTGAGGGAAACTACCGATATGCTGACAATTGAAATGGTACAGTCAGCGTCATATAGTTAGTAGTAGCCAGAGTAGTCAAATGTTTCGTAACACGCCCTTAAATTATTCTTACAGTAATATAAAGACGTGTACCGAAATATTTGCCTGCTACTAACTATAATGACGCTGACTGTACATACATTACATATTTACATATTAGAGGTGGCAAAAGTAGTGCGTAGGAATCTCGAGAGATTTGAAAAATATCATCCCAATAGCCGAAGAAAAAATAATCTCCTTCCGAATGGGCACAGGTTAAAGAAATCTGAGCGGTGTGTATGGTACATTGGTCCTAAAATCTACAACCGGTTGCCAAATGACCTAAAGGAATTGGCAATACCGGAAAACATATTTATAAGTAAACTTAAGGAATACTTGACTGATAAGGCATTCTATTCTTTAGAAGAATACTTAACTACTTAAATAAATAAAAATGTATGGGCCATGTATAATTATGAATTATTATTATAACTATTAAAATAGAAAATTGTACTATTATTATTGGATGGAATATTGTAATAACTATAAGACAAAAATGATTTTTAATTGTAATTTCTTTATGTACCTATGAATTAATAATTGTAATTTCTTTTGTTTGAATGAATGTATTTTAATTGTAATTTCCACTGTAAACTCTGAATTGTTAAATGAATGACGTGTAACTAATGATATATATATAAAAAAAGGAATTGAATTGAATTGTACATTATAAGTTTGTTTGCCCGTAATTTACCAATCAAAACTAATCAAACTGTTTTCTGCCTCTGTTCGATATAATGGCATACTAAAATTAGTAATTAATCCTTTCTGTGTTTGCACACTTAATTAAATCTATATCTATCTATAAACATAAACGTAAAATTCCTGACTGACTGATTGACTTAAATCAACGCCCAGCCCAAACCGTTGAACCTACAAAGCTGTTTTTTTTTCACTATTGGTATTTTTTATAACGTAGGTACCCACTAAGATAGGATTTTTGAAATTTTCTCCCTTAGGTGGATGTCACACTGTGACGCATCTCCGGACGGAGCTGCGTTTCTCGTTGTATGGAAGTACCTCAGTTTGTATATCAATTCCGTGTGGTACGACACACTGCACCGCACCTCCGTCCGGCGAAACTTGTATGCAGCTCCGCACCTCCGTCCGGAGATGCGGCACAGTGTGACGAAAGGGGCTTGAAACTTTAAATGCGGATGGAGTAAAATTTTAAGTGAGAGACTTGAAACTGTGTACCGACTCCTTATTACAATACATTTAATTAGGCTAATTTACCAGCGAGTCCTTGCAAAGGCTTCGCGGAGGTGTAGGTACCTACTTTCAGTGATCGGTGAGCATAAGCCGCTCTATATATCTATATTGTCTTGAGTGTGCTAAGTAAGCTAGTTTGGCATTAAATATGTTTATTGTTATGTTTTTTGTTTGGCATTAAATATTAGACTTATATCTTTAAGTACCTATCTCCTCTTTTTACGATAGGCGGTTAATAGAAACAAAATCTTCCAAAGCAGATTTTTTCTAAATAGTAATTTTCGATGCAGGAAGGAAACTCGGACCGGCACGACAGTTATTCGAACAGCTTCTAACTCACAGTAGTTGGATAAATATTATTTTAACGATCAGTGGCCGCTGTTTGCGCACCGCGTGTCTGACATGTTTACGTAACAGTGTTCGGATGGAAGGAGTTTGCCCGAAGCGGGCGCGGGCCAACACCGGCCGCGCACGCGCAGCTCACTTCACCGCCGCGCCGGACTTACATACTGCGCGCCAGGAGTCTTGGAAATAGCGATCATTGTAGCGACTTGCATCTCCGTGTCATAGTGTCCAAAGCTTGTAGATATATGTGTAGCGCATGTGTAGCATGCATATACGTTTGTATGTAGGAAGTAATTTCGGGAACTACTCATCTATTCTTTCACTAGTGTATAGAATAGACCTTTGGGATGGAGGTGGCCATATTTTATCGCTCGGCTTCGGTTGCGTTCTTCTAAAAAAATACATCAGAATCTTTATATGAATTATAGTAAACTAGCGACCCGCCCCGGCTTCGCACGGGTACTATATACATATAAACCTTCCTCTTTAATCACTCTATCTATTTTTAAAAAACGCATCAAAATCCGTTGCGTAGTTTTGAAGATCTAAGCATACATAGGGACAGACAGCAGGAAGAACTTTGTTTTATACTATGTAGTGACTAGTTACCGCCCTCAACTTCGTCAAAACTATCCTATATTTTAACCCAGGCTATAAATGATTGTCGTGCAAAATTTCATTCAGATCGGTTGAGCCGTTTAAGCGTAATTGAGTTACAAACATCCAAACTGCCGCATTATAATAATAGTAGGATTATTAGGTAACCTAAATAAAGTTATGGGGACAATCTCATACAAATCGCACATGCCCCATCATTTGTAAACTCAAGTTTTGTGTTATGGGATGGGTACTTAACTTAGACGACGACATATTTAAAACTTATAACACACAATAAACTGAGAAACAAATATTCATGCTAAATATGCTAATCCCACCAAAAGCATTACATGTAAAGTGATGGCAAGACTCCATAGCTCATACAGCTTTCAGTGTGAAAAAGATATCAGATCGCATTTAGCACCAAGCTTCCTACTCCACACGGTGTAACTCTACCACTACCAGCCACGCTCTACAAATTCTACATCTTGGCTAAAAAGTATAGCTTTGTTGGGCACATCCCGGTCGCCGCATAGACTTTCACGCCGCGCCGAATGAATTTATGATGATATTAATAAGTGACGGGTCTATCTATTCTTTTTAGCCAAGATATAGAATTTGTAGAGCGTGGCTGGTAGTGGTAGAGTTACGCCGTGTGGAGTAGGAAGCTTGGCGCTAATTGCGATCTGATATCTTTTTCACGCTGAAAGCTGTGCTCATACAGCTTTCAGTTTGGAGTCTTGGCATCACTTTACATGTAATGTTTTTGGTGGGATCTCATTCCTTTTTGTAAGGTAATTTCTAAAGAAGTGAATGGGAAAACCTATACAAAGTTCCATCTCCTAATTTAAAGAGTGGGGGGTGATTTATAACAAGGATAACAAGGACCCCCTATGTCAATTTTCAGACCTCTAGCATCAAAATTTGCGGAAGTCTCATACAAACTTTCACCCCCTAGTTTAAGGGGTTTGGGGGGGGGGGTAAAAGTTTTAAGATACTATTCTAGCTTACATACCAAATTTCAGCTTTCTAGGACTTCAGGAAGATCCTTAAGAATATTGATGATCATCAGTGAGTCAGTGACGAAATCGGGGTATTTTACATATCAATAAAATCTATAGTAGTATAAGAGTTAGTATAAGAGCTATGCAATTGAAACTTTATAGGTAGTTTTAATAAGTCAACCACTGACATCATACCCCGAAAATTTTGTTTATCTGGCCTTCTTTGCGCACCCCTTTATTTACAATGTAGTAAGCAAGAACGTGGACATGAAACAATGGGGACATCTCCGTGTAAAGAGATCGGTTGGGAAATGGCTGAAGACGCTAACATACTCAGAAACGGGGAACTTGCTCTCTCCATGTACGTAGGTTAACACACACACACAAATACACACACACACACTCACGCACCCACTCTTACACTCACCCATACACACTAACGTCATAATTTCATCACATGAGCTTAAGTATTAAGTATTTTCAATTGTTACTTTTCCTTTCATCTTTTTCTACCTATATTATGATTAAAGTACTATGCACACTGTAACTCGTTTTGTAAAGAATACCAACTAGTAGGGCGCCCAAGGTACAGGCCCAGCCTAGTTTGGGGTTGGGGCCCGCTGTACAACTATATTTATGCTACTGTTCTTTTGTGTCAATAAAGATATTTTCATTTTCATTTTCATTTTCATAATCCGAATCCAAGTTAAGAAGGTTCAAAAATACGACGAAGCGCTTCGAGAAAAGGTAGGTAGTGCCCTTGCGCTTCGCTTGGCTCGTCTTGGCGGGGGCACTCCCGTGCCCCCAGATCACACAAATATTTGCATTTACCGGGATTTGAACCTAGGATTTGCAGCTGTGGCGCTTGGGCGCTGTGGTTGTTGAGAAAACATGCAGACTGTGGAGTGTTGACTCGTTCGCTATCACGTCCTATACCTAACCAGTATTTTTCTGTTAATATTTCTTCTTTTTTATAGTGATCGATACACAATAATTACGAAATCAAGTTTATAAGCTCTAAATACCGGCCAAGGAAATACTTAGCAGTTCTTCAATGAATCAAATTCTCACAGTCATCCGGTGCATGGAGCGCAGCTGAGATTAACAAAAGTCTAAGTATCCCAAGTAACAAAAAGTGGTTTGGTAATTGTCCTAGAACCACATATTATCAGGACTGTAACGGGATAGTATGCGCTTATAACCACGGAAAGGAGCCCAATTTATAGGCGCACTTGTCGTAATAAAGCACTAATAGTAGAATTAGTGACCAACCAATTAAGCCAATAGTAGACTTTTATATTTGGACTTCGCAAAATTATTTTCTCTCGCGAAGCTCACTATAAGCACCTTACAAAACCAAACAAGACTATAACGTGTTCCATATTTCTGGTACAAGTTTTGAAAACAGTAAATTTTGTGTTCATGTGTTGTAAAAAAATTAAGGTAAGCCATTTTCCTAATAAAAGTATCTATTATTTTAAATCTTACATAATAATACATATAAATATAAGATGTAGTACGTGCATTCTCATACAAACGTATATTTTCGGTGAAGCATATTGTGTTTTAAATCTAATTTTTTAATAAGTTATTTAATAAGTTCTATTTAAAATAAATTAGGTTGCAATAAAAAATATAATCAAGTTACCATGTTTTAGAGCAAGCATTTTGAAGAACGTTACCATCCCTTTATAGGAGCAAATGGTTCTTTATCAGAACTACAATATCGCCATATTGTTAGGAATTAGGGTTTAACAATAATTTTAATGCACCAACATCCGGTATTTTAAATGGCTTTTGTCTTATTTTTATTTATGTCAAGAATAAAATATGAATAAAAAATAAAATAATAATATGATAAAATATGATAAAACTTTCCAAAAGTTTTATCATATTATTCCTAGTACGTATTTTAATTGGAATAGCCTTTAATATCACTTTCGTCATCGTGTTAAGATTCATCACTAATACTCTCCTCGTTAGGGTGGTCCTTAAAAACCGAAAATTTTAAATTTCAATGAGGCACCCTCATATTGTTCTAAGACGTCATTTTTATTTTTGGATAACATTTAGACCCCTAAATCTTATCCGAAAATAAAAATAAAAATCATGTGTTATTTTTTCCACGTCTTAGAACAATATAAGAGGGTGCCTCAAAAAAATTTTAACTTTTCGATTTTTAAGGACCACCCTATTCCTCGTGGTCTAATCTAAATTGCTATCTCCAGAAACATCGATAACATCTTGTGCGGAACCCGCGTCGATTTCTGTGATACGTCCTTTGCCTGTTATAAAATTAGCACCAGATATTCAACATGTCCGTGATGAGACCATAACAGAATTAGCAAGACCATTAAGAACGATTGTACCTACTCCTTTGCGGGCTTCATATAGATTATTTTGGATAATAATGGTAATTCATTAAACCTTTATAAAGACATTAAGATTATAGCAGCATTCGATAATGCTCAATAAGAACAACTACATTTACTCTTAGATAAGCACTTAAGGAACTAATTTACTTATAAAGGATCCACAAAGTAGACTTATAAACCCTTATAGATGTAAGTAACATGTGCAATTGGTTTCCAGTACGTTTGGTTTTATTTGTTGCTCGTATAAGCATACTTTACTTATAACTTTATATTGCGTCTTGTGGGCAATAATAAGTATTGCTTACCAGAGTGAATAGTCTCAAGCGCGTGTCCGCCTTTTCAATACCTTAATAGGATACCTTAAGCTTATATTGTGCCGTTAATTTAAGCCTATTAGCGATTATAAGTTAAGCTATAAGAACCAGAAGCGCAAACAAACTTCATGTACCTATGCTATTATAAGCATGGTAGCACCTACTAGAACCATTAAGACAGGGTTATTAGTGCTGTAGGTCTATAAAATACGCACTCTGTGATAATTTTGTTGCTTGATTCATCCCATGATGCCTTACAACTATGTGAATCGGAGGTCAGATATATCTTATCTTATCTTATCTAGATGAGGGCCCTTTCGGATGCACTTCGACCCAGCGGGATCTTTTGTGCATTTGCCCTCTCCTTTATGCCTACTCCCAAGCTCGCTCCATCGTTTCCACAAAGCGGATGATGCAGCTCAGCGGGAGCACCTTGAACTCCCTTGGTTGCGGATAGTCGCTACCAAAGTAATTCATTCTTTGTCTGGCAAGGGCATGACATTCACACAGTAAGTGTTCCATGGTCTCATCCTCGCCACACATTCTACAGACTAAGCTGTCCGACAGTCCCATCTTGGCCAAGAGATCCTTGACTCCGAAGTGACCTGTGAACACCCCAGATATGATTCTGAGTTGCTTCCTGCTGGATTTCCAGAGCTTGTTAGTCCAGCCCGAGTCCACTCCTTCTATGAAGAGCTTAGAGTGCCTTAAGCCCGCCTCATTCCTCCACTCGTGTTGGTGTTTGGTTTTGGCGTAGGCTTTAAAGGCCGAAGTTATGGTTCTCTGCGAGAGTCCCACAAATGGTTCTGGACCTACAAAGTGATTTGTAGACCCCCCTCTTGCAAGCTCATCCGCTCTTTCGTTGCCGATGTAGCCCTCGTGCCCCGGTATCCAAACTAGTTGCACCTTATTGTGCTTCCCAAGCTTGTTCAGTGCCTGGACGCCATTATAGACTAGTCTAGAATCCACTTTCGGCGCCGTAAGCGCTTTAAGGGCCGCTTGACTGTCGCTGAGGATATAGATGGTCTGCCCTCTGGTTTGCCTGTCTATATTCTCCTGTGCACAGGCAATTATGGCGTATGTCTCCGCCTGGAAGACGGTTGCCAAACTACCCATGCTTACACTACTACTGTAGTCAATCGCATAAATGCCTGCTCCCGTACCGGATCCCATTTTAGATCCGTCCGTGTACCATATACTGTCTTCGACACCAGACCTCGGTGGTTCTAGACCTTCGGCCCATTCGGCCCTGGATGGAACTTTTGTTGTGTAGTTCCTATGGAATACATACTTGGGTAGCATTTTGTCACATCCCATGTTTGTTATTCTGTCTAAGAGACTGTCAGTGTCCATGTTTGTGTGCTTAGTCTTTGGCTTGCTGTCGCTCCACAGTCCAAGAGTTCTTAGTCTATAGAGCGATTTGCGCGCCTCTGACTTAATCACCATGTGAAGTGGCGGTAGGTCCAGTAGGACTTCTAGCGCCGCTGTAGGCGTGGTTCGAAACGCCCCTGTTATAGCCATGCATGCCGATCTCTGTACTTTGGTCAGGGCATCTCTGCATGTGCTCATTAAAGTCCTTGGCCACCACACCAGGCTACCGTACAATAATATGGGCCTCACCATCATGGTATAGATCCACTTCAGTACCTTTGGGTTCAGTCCCCATGTTTTGCCATACGCTGATCTACACATTCCAAATACCCTGAGTGCCTTTGTAATGGTGAGATCTGTATGCTTCTTCCAATTCAGTTCCTTATCCAGAGTGACACCTAGATATTTCACATCGTTGGACAGTTCTAGTACCCTCCCGTACAGTTTTAACTGCTGTACGCCGCGAAGGGTCCTTTTCCTAGTAAAGGGTATTACTACAGTTTTGCCTGGATTAATGGATAATTGGTGCCGGTCGCACCATCTCTCCACTGTCTTCAGTGCCTTGTTCATGATTTCTGATACCGTGCCTGGGAACTTCCCACTCACCAGTATTACTAAATCATCAGCATATCCTACCGTGTGGGTGGGACCTTTATTGAGTTCCACCAGGAGTGAGTTCACCACCAAACTCCAGAGAGTTGGTGAGAGTACCCCACCTTGCGGACATCCCTTTGTGGCCGTGGCCGTTATCTCATCCCCCAAGAGAGATGACTTTATTAGTCTGCCATTTAGCATGTTGCCTATCCATTTACAAATGGTCGGCTCTACACCATGTTTTGCAGCTGCTTCGCTGATAGCTTTATACGTGGTGCGATCAAACGCTCCCTCCACGTCTAAGAAAGCTGCCAGACATAGTTCTTTATTCTCTATAGCCTGCTCAGCCTTGGTTGTTACCAGGTGGAGTGCGGTTTCCGTTGACTTCCCTGGCTGGTATGCACATTGCAGTTCGTGCAGCGGATGTCTCCTTAATGGGCCATCCCTTATGTGTCTATCTACCAATTTCTCCAGTGTTTTGAGGAAAAACGACGATAGACTTATCGGCCTATACGATTTGGCTTCACTGTAATCCGCCTTACCTGGTTTGGGTAGATAGGTTACTTTTACCATCCTCCACACACGCGGTACGTGTGCGAAGGCCAAGCACGCCCTGTACAATCTGCTAAGGTGCGGGATTAGTACATTAGCGCCTTCTTGTAGTAGAATGGGGTAGATTCCATCTGGCCCCGGGGCTTTGAAAGGTTGAAATGTTGAAAGTGCCCACTTTATCTTTTTATATCTACTACCTTTTTAGACGTGTCCCAATTGTGTCTCGTTGTACTTGTGGTTTGTTCCAACGCACTAATTGCACCGTCGTCTGTTACGCTGTCGTGTATTACTGAGCCTGGGAAGTGTGTGTTACACATTATCTTAAGGGTCTCCAGCCCCGTTTTCGTCATTCTACCGTCATTGTCCCTGATGGATGTGAGCGGTACCGACTTTGTGGTTGCTAATGCCTTTGTTAGTCTCATTCCTTCCGGTATTGACTCAATCTGATCGCAGTGATTCCTCCATGCTCTCCTTTTGGCTTTCCTCACAGCCTTGCTGAGTTCTGTGAGTTTTTGTGCATAGTACCCGAAGTCATTGGATGACTTTGCGTCATTAAATTTTGCCCTGGTTTCCCTCCTGAGCTTGACTATCTCTGGGGTCCACCATGGTAACTTTTTAGCCAGGGTTTTCTTTTCCGGGCAGTTATTAGTGAAGGCCGTGTATACGGCTTGTACTATTTTGTCCGCTTCGAATTCTATGTCAATAATAGAGTTTAGCTTACCTTTTGGGTCTCCTAGGTCCACTTTGAGATCATTTCTAAAGGCCGACCAGTCCGTGTTCCTAGGATTCCGTTTACGTACCGTATTCGTTTTTATTTTAGTTTGGTACCTAAAGCAAATGTATCTGTGGTCCGAAAGGGATATGTCATCAGATACGTGCCATGAGTTGATTTTGTTGCTAGTGTTGTTAGTAGCCAACGTTAAATCAATAACCTCCCCCCGCCTAGAGTTGACGAAGGTAGGTTCATTGCCTTTATTCAGTATTTGTAGAGAAGAGCTTACCAGGAAATCCAGTACCTTCTCTCCTCTCCTGTTGACATCTGAGCTACCCCAGATGACATGGTGAGCGTTCGCGTCGCAGCCGATGATCAGGTTGGTGTTCGCCCGGCTGCCGTATGCAACGAGATCCCGCAGTTGTTGTGTGATGGGATCCGTTGCCTCGTAGGGGAGGTAGGCTGATGATAGTATAAGCTCCTTACCCTCCCCCTTGTTTAGGATCATCACCGTGGTGAGATCCCTGCAACAGAAATCATGTAAAGGCATAGCGTTGATGCCATTTTTGACATATATACATGTCCTCATATTATTGTTATTATCTGGACACAGGTGAACAATTGTTCCTCCCGTTCCGCCTAAACCTCTTATTTCACTTTTATATATATATGGTTCTTGAATAAGAGCAATATCGAATTTATCGCATTTTAGCTGCCTTGCCAGAAGGGCAGTGGCCGCCTTGTTGTGTTGTAAATTAATTTGTACACACCTTAGACCCGCCATTGGCGCTTTTATAATTTGGGCTTGCTGAGGTCGGCAGCCTCCTCCTGGACAGCCTCGTCACAGGACATGGGAGACATGGAGGCCCCCAGGTACAGCTCCGCCAATCCCCGCAGGTCCTCTGAGCCGATCACCGATAACGGTGATGACTCTCGGGCCCTGCGGGATTCAGCAAGTCCGTACCCGGAGCCCGCCCTGTTCCCGTCCTCCACCTCTGACTGCCCCTCCCCCTTGGCTACCTCAGCCCCCTCAGCCTCCCCGTTGGTGCCAGGCACATTGCCTACCGGAGGTGTGCCCTCCTCGGCCTCCCCAGATTGCGGAACCCCCGCGCCCTCCCCCGGCGTCGGACCCCCCGCGCCCGTCCGCGCACGAGTGCCTTCCCCAGCCCCCTCAAGCGCCCTCTCCTCCGCGTCCTCTAGGAGCTTGAAGGAGCTCAGGTCGACACCCGTGTGTAGGTGGTAGCCCGCGGCCTTGATAACGTCGGCCGACACCCGGTCCATCAATATGATGCGCCTGGTGTTCGCGTCCGATGTCAAGGTGTCTACCACCTTCCACTCCTCCGTGTGTAGCGCAGGATTGTACCTCTGCAACACACGGAGAAGCAACTTAACGTCATGGCCGCCAACTATCTTCGTTTTCCATGCCATTTTGACAGGTTTGGGAAGATCCTTGGCGTCCATGACCCTCAGGCGCAGGCCAGCAATCTCCTCGCTTCCGATTGCTGACCTGAGCCATGTGACGGACTCTCTCCCTTGGCAATTGACGTGGAGAGCGCCCGCCACTACGTTGCCGAGAGTGACTCGGGGTAGGGGATCCGGAGCGTCAACCAAAAGCTCCAGAATGAGCCCCTGGATGGCGCCCAGATGCCCCAACCCGATCTTCTCGGCCGGAAAGGCCTCCGGGACGATGGCCATCCTCTCGCTTGCAGCCACTTCAGCGAACGAAGCTGTAACTTTCACTCGCTTGGAGTCGCTGACAAGCAGAGAAGAGTCGCCACTGGCTCCCAGATGCCTCTTCTTTTGCGCCGTCCCTGGCCCCGAAGTGGGTGCATCCTGGGAGGTGCCCTCGCTCAGTGTCTGAGCCCTCGCCTTGGCGTTGTCTCGCCTCTTCTGCCTCCTGCTACTGACGGCTCCTCCACCGGACCACGCATCCGCGCTCTGGGGTGCGGACACGCTATCAACAGCGCCCGGATCGTCAGCAGGATTCGGAAGAGGACCGGCCGGCCTGTTGCAGATGACCACAGTTCCGCTGACCTCCCCTCCGGCACCTGCGCCAGCCGGTCTCCTTGCGGGGACCTGCTGGGTGTGTCCGCTTTTCGACCCGTGGGGAAAAGTTCGAACGGTGCCTCCGGTTTGGACCGCTCCACCATGGCCTCTGCCTGAAAATGCGCCTCGCGCCTTCTGCGTCCTTGCGGACCCCCTTGCTCGGCTGTTACCCGCTCTCGCTCCCCTGTCTGGGACAGAAGTGCGTGCCGCCGGTACAGCATTTGCGCTATGCGCCTTGGCCTCATCCCTTGCGGGTACGGCTTTCCCTCCTACCGTCGTCTCGGGTTTTATGGTATCCATGTGACCTTTGACCTTGCTTCATCAGTTTGGCTCCCCACCCACCACGGAGCCCACACCCTGGGGATGCGTTAGCGCATCAGGGCTACCAAACTGACATAGCGCCCCGAGAGTATGTTGTCTGTGAGTCCGCACGGTGCCGAGCTACTCGTCATCTCCTCAGACGACTCGTAACCCGTGCTCCGCCGACTACAGACCCCATACCCCAGGACACTCGCCCGTGGCCATCAGACTGGACACGACAGCCGATTGATCATGGCTGGCTAGGCCATGACCGCCCGTGTGAGGTGAATCCTGAGCCAAAGAAGAGTGTTGTCTCCCAGCAGTAACTATCCCGACCGCTGGTCGACTCAGCTTCCAGGATCTCCCTCTCCACCCGTACGGGTCCCCGCGCACGGCACAAACACGCGGGTGGCATTTTACCGCTAACCATCCTTCTTTGTGGATGGAAAGCCCGCTGCGACATGCCACGTCATCGCTTACGGCTGATTAGACGGGATTAACGGGATAGGATGGGTTGGGATATACAAGTATAGGCTCAACTGATTGTTTCCGTTCTGCCTGTTTCTAACGGTAGAACCAGGCAGCTAACAGGCGGTAACCTCGTGAAGGAACCCAATCAGTTTTGCCTCGAGGATCTTAGCAACTGTGAGCTCCCCCCGAGGCCATCTACCATGTTAGCCGCCGGACAGGCCGCTACCATAGAGACAGACCCAGCGCAAGTAGCGACCGGTCGCAAATTTTCCTTGCCCCTGGACCTGCCTCCGCCCAGGTCAGATATATACTGGTCCGCCTAGGGTGAGTTGTCGGTAAGCGTTGTAAATATCAATTATTCACAACTAGGGATAAGAGGGGAGGCGTAACAACGCCTCCCCTCTTATCCCTAGTATAACTCAACCCTATGCTTCCTAACAGCTATGTTGTGTTATTGGTCAGACTTATTCTGGTCCACCTGAGTTATGGATAAGTGTTGTGAACGCCAGCCCTGCGCACACGATTGACGCTGTCTTGCGTTTGCGTTGCTTGTTTGTGCACGGCCACTGGTGCTCGTTTAAAACACCGCACTCGGTTAGAAAACATCATCAGTAATTAGAGAGTTGGAAATCTTCGAGAAACGATGTTGTTGATTTTCTGGCGATCACTTGAAAACCAATCTAAGACTCCCTACGCCAGAGGAGCGGGGCTTCCGCGTTCTTCCACAGTCCTCAGTTTTTATAGAAGACATTAAATGATTATGAAACCAATTTATAGTATCCTTGTCGGAGATATACCTCCTTGATAACAACAACCCCGTGAAAATGATGATCAATTTAGTGTAAGGATTCGATGTAACAACCTTAAAACAGATATGATCATGGATTGCAAGGAAACCAAAAATTTTATAATGGCAACCTAGTTAAAAAAAACCTTCTTTCGTTAGTAGGATTTGATGGTTCCCCTTTTGTTTATTAAAATATCTCTCCTATGGGGAAATATGCTCCAAAAGTGATTTTAATGATAAAATCCTTGCGAGGAGGGCCATGTCCTTGCTTTACGGTCGTTTAGATCGATAAAATCGCGTAAAAACTGGGCAAGGTGAACTGACATGTTAGACAAAGGTGCATCGCGCATTGGACCAGGCTAATTAGGCTGCCCGTGGATTGGAATGCCCCGCAGGCAGCGACTCTGTGCGGGTATAAAAACGTTTTAGATGCGGACTCGGTGCGTGTGAGCGCTAAAGGCCGAGTTGAAAGGGGTAAGTACCTTTACTTACTTAATCACTTATCAAGGCAGATTTAATAAGAACGCTCTGCGCCCTTGACGAATTTTGCCCGAGATTTCCTTGATAAATACCTGTCCAATAATTACTAATCCTACTAATATTATAAATGCGAAAGTTTAGATGTGGATTTAGGTGTGGATGTTTGGATGTTTGTTACTCAATCACGCTTAAGCGGCTGAACCGATTTGAATGAAATTTTGCACGAAGATAGTTTATAGCCTGGATTAAAATATAGGGTAGTTTTTATCCCGGGTCCACGCGGACGAAGTCGCGGGCGGAAGCTAGTAACAATATATTCTGTGGACGTTGAAATGTTCAATTAAATGAGTTGTTTCAATGAATACACACCTTAATCATAAATGAGGTTTTTACTCTTTTTTGCATTCCTGTTAAACAGTTTCAAAAAGTACCGTGTCCATGAGTCTTATTCTTATACATATCATTAGATAATTGCAGCGCGCGCGCCAGCCGCCCGAGGCTCCTCGATCATTGCCAACGAAGCTTTTGCGCCTGATTTATTTACATCCGGATTCTATAGTAAGTAAGCCAAAAGTTTATAATTTAAAACAATTCGGCGGCTCCGCAAAAAACATGATTACTTTTCTCGCCTCTTTGATCATGAGCATGACACGCTTTTGACCGTAAAATGTTCATCGTTCTCTTATGGAATGTCTAATTAGGGTTCCGTACCACGCGCAGTGTAGGGTTCCGTATTTGCCTGTCTGTATTTGTTACATCGACACGCGCCAAGTAAATGGTGCGGTTGCGTCGGGTGAATTTGTACGAAAGTTGGCCTTTTAAGTTGGTCGACTATTACTCGGTAACTAGTTATGCCTACTTATCCGTGATAGTTTTCCTTAATACTTTCATTATATTTAACACAAGCTATATAACGATACCCCCACACTATGGGTTGAACGAGAAAAAAAAATTACATCCCCACTTTAAGTGTAGGGGAGATACCTACCCTAAAATTTTCTTTTATTCTACTGTCATGTCGGCGTGATTGATTTATATAGATACCCATGCCGAATTACAGTTTTCTAGGGTAAGGGTTACTGAGACAGATGGACAGACGGGCGGACATGGTGAAACTGTAAGGGTTCCTTGTAGACTACGGAACCCTAAAAAGGAATCGTTATGGTGCGACTTCGTCCGTCTGTCTGTCACAACATTAAATAAATCAAAAACTAGAAAGAGAAATAAAGAATATGCTATTAATAAAGAAGGCTAACACACACAGTGAAAATTACGAATATGAGGGGGTCGAAAATTCAAAGTAAGTTAATAGATCAAGTGGGGTATCATATGAAAGGGCTTGAATTGCACTTTCTAAAACCTTTTTTCTTTTAAAATGGTAAAATTGGCTTTATGAAGGAAAATTTTGAAAAAAATACCATTCCCCTATCTCCGAAGTTTACAAGGCGAAATTTTTGAAATTATTACATATGATTAAGAGTAATTTAAATACTACAGAAAAAAAACAATACCTCTGTCTAGCGTATTTTGTTTATTTATCAATAATCATGTTTTAACTATGTTAATGACTTTTGAATGTCATTTTATGGCTTCAAATTCGTTTGGGATTATAGTTAAAGTCCCTTATTTCAAATAAAAAATAGGTATCGAAATCGGTACACATAATAAAAAATATCGCTTAAAAACAATACTACGTTGCAAGTTTTTATTAGTACCAAAATGCAGATGGCGCTGACAGCGGTAACTTCCACGATGAGCTGTTAAGATTGTTGAACGTTTGTACGGAACCCTCGGTATGCGAGTCAGACTCGCACTTGACCGTTTTTTTATGGAATGAACAGCGCACATCTCCAGGCATTTATTCAAATATTCAAATCAATAAAGGTATATGGTATTATGCTAATACATGCATATATGGATCTATCACGAAATTATTAAACTATACAATAGATTTCAAATATGTCTATGAAACTACTAAAATGACTAAAACTAACTTAATCTATGGGGCCTACAATATATTTACATTTATATTTCATCGCTTCATTCTCGATATAATATTTTAACAGGTAGTCCCTTAAACCCACAGGCAACTAAAACGCTTTTAGAGAACTTAATTTGATTCAAAATCGGCATTAGTAGTTCCGGCGGCCGCCACCCGGGGGTGCCCAAATAAGGCTGGCTGCGTTACCTTGCTGAATGGTAATGCCAATGCGTTGAGCGATTAACGAGCCAGCCCTAAGGTCACCAGTGGAGCGGATAAGCATTTTTGAAATTGATTGGAACAATTTTAAGGCCTCCGGTCCCCATGGACCCACGTCTCATCCGTCTCTCGTCATGGTCTCCACGGCAAACGCCGCAAATACGTAACTGTCACCTAAAGATGCGTATTTGCAGCGCTTTGCAACTTCAGCACCAGCGGCCGCACTGCCCGTCTTTAACGAATATAGGTATATTAAATCCTTTAGGCAAAAAGTTAGTCACATGTTTCTGGGAGTGTCTTTTTAAATTAATGGTTTTCTTAGTAGATATAGAGAAATAATTAAGGTCATGATATTTGATCATATTTGAATTTTAAATTATACTTTTCCACATCGCTAATAGATAAAGTTGAGTTTTGCGCATTTAAAGATTATAGCTAAAAAAAAGGCTTTTCTGCTAGTGAACTCACTGAACACAGCTAGATTAAGTGTAGAGATTTCGAGGCACAGGCAAGATAAAATTAAACGAGATCGGGTTTTCCTTTTCCTCAATCTCTGTCTTTCCTACAATCGCTGTCAACACCAAAATGCCATTGAGGATTTGGGATAGCGTGCACACTGTCTATTTGTATCGGAGTAAACAAGAGCGAGTGTTACTGGGCGGCCCGGTTTTTGAAGATAATAATTAAATAAATATTGAAATAAAAAATGCGTGGATTATTTGTGAAATATGACTCGTTAACGGTTTAGGTACTTATGAATATGTTGACTTCATGATTTTAATTGCAAACCCATACGTCTAAAAATAAAGACATACAACCGCTTAATGATGATTTTAAGACCAATCTTTGCAATTATTTTCTATCGAGCCGATTTCGTCCAATCATGTATCGAGTCCGTCCAAGCTCTTTGAAATACTTATGGTGAATATTAACTTTTTTTTTTGATGTGCTACAACAAATATTTTTTCTTAAAAAACTGCTTAAATAACATCAATTTCAACAAAATTAGGTCTTGTTAGCCATCCAACGTGGCAATGCTGCCAGCCTTCTGGGCACGTTGCCCAGCGACGGCGAACTGGGGCAAATATTTTATTTGTAAGTTATTTTATTTTATAAGTAGTTTAGTTTTAGATATAGTTATAATAAGTTTATTTTTGTTAATTTAACATGTCAGCCTCTAAATTAGTGGAACATGATGATTATAGGTGACGTAAAATTTATTTAAATGTTTCTAATTGAATAAAGCATTAATAAAAGTGGTTTTGGCTGTTCAGTGAGTTTTTTACACAAATGTTTAATGACCATGCATACCATTAAAAACAAAATTAGGTCTGACAAGTTCATTAAGGTGTGACGGTCATTAATATACCGGCGAAAATCGGTATACTTGGTGTCTGGCTGGAACCTACGACTATAGCTAAGTCGCGGTCAGCTCGACTTGATATCAAAAGTAAACTGGTAGGTACCTAATATTTTTTATATACCTACTTAGGTAAGCTTGGATACGGATTATTTATCGTTAGCTGTTCGGTGAAGGAAAACATCGTGAGGAAACCGGTCTAATCTCAGTAAGGTCTAGTTTGGGAAAACTAGACTTTACTGAGATTAGGCCGGTTCGGCCATCTGACCTTCCACCCCAGAGGGATCTGGGGTGGAAGGTCAGATGGCAGTCGCTTTCGTAAAACTAGTGCCTATGCCAAATCCTGGGATTAGATGTCAAAGCGGACGTCGGGCTCCTTTAGGGCACAACCGGGCATAGTTTCGTTAGGCGTCAAGACACAAGAGGTGCATGAGCGCGTAATAAAGAATAACAGCCCAGATCGGTGTGAACGTGGACCCCGACATTTGCCGTTTTTTACAAGCTTTATATTAACTTGACCTGTTCGTATGTATGTTATTATATAAGTATGTTGTAAGTAAGTTGTCCGTCAAAATTCGCAATAAATTTTTCAGTCACTTGATATTTTGGATATTAGTATAATTTTGGATGACATATCAATACCTATTATAGTACCGTGGAGCTGATCTAATGATGGAGACAGAAGGTGGCCAGGTTCATTTTTTAACCAACGTAACCCCGTTGAGTTTGGGCTCGCCACAATCGCTCAATGAGTAGTTGATGATGGTATACAGAAAAGTACAGTCGGCAATAAAAGCTTGTACCAAAAAATCTTAACTACTACATTCCATCAAGATCTACAGTGCATGGTTTCGTCATTCCTAGTTTATTGTAATAAAAAGTCGGGCTACGCTACGACTCCAGCAGTTCATCAAATAAATCAGCCTCTGCAGTGTTAATGTTAATCCTTTTAGGAGCTCCGTCTCCTGACAGGAGCCATAACTGGTCATGCACTATTAAACAAACACCTTTCCACTCTAGGTATCACAGACAGTCCTCTCTGCAGAGCCTGCATGGAAGAGGAAGAGACAGCCGCCCACGTCATTCTGACGTGCCCAGGGGTGGCAGAATACCGGGCAAAGCACCTCGGAACACCGGGGTCACTACCGCAGGCCGTCGGCAACATAAAGGGTCTGCTAGGCTTCCTGGTGGAACTGGGTTGGCACGAATAACAGTAGTGCCAATAACCCATACGCAAAATAGGCGCTGTTATGACGTCGAGTTGCGGAAACCCCGCGGACACCTATAACCTATCCTTTTAGTGGTTGAGTCATGCAAATTCACAATGACTAGGTAGCCAATTTTTAAGTTATATTTCGATTTTTATATTTATTTAGGAATAACTGAAATACATCTTTGCGATTTATATGCAAGATTATTTCAATTTGGGATAGTGAATGTCTCGTTACAAATAGCCCCGTAAGACGGTACTACCTGGAAGACTGACAGCATCTACCAGAATCCAAAAGTAATGTATTCGTAATAAGCAGGTTCTTAGACGTTAGGAGGTTTCAATTGCATAATTTGTTGAAATGCATATGTTGAATACATGCATGAATAAAATCATGCTAAACTAATCGAGGCAGTGTGGATTATAGAGATAACACAATTTCATCGGTTTTCTACTTGCAAATGAAGATGCCAGACGTATTTTCTACATTTAAAATATGTAGCTTGAGGATTAAATAGTGCTGACGTCCACATAGACAAGTTTTATTTGAACCTACAATAAATATGACTTTAAAAAAATGTTGAAGCAAGAGCATAATGACGACCAACTAAGGAGTGAATAAAGTAGGTACATCTGCGTTTACTTATTGCCGTCGTTGTGGGCATTTTCTTCAGAAACGTGGCTTTATATATTTTTATTGTGTTTAATTTAAAATTTATTTATATTCAATACTTATGATACATATTATTAGATGATTTAGGCTAGGTTTATTCTTAGCATTTTTTTTTGGGTCTATGTCTTTATTTAAAACATCTTTATAGGACGTGCTTATAATATCAGTGCTTGTAAAAAAAAACTTATATGGAATAGATTAGTGAACGTAAAAGTAAAATAAACAACATAGCTGTTAGACCACGAGCAAGTGAACTGTCATCGCCTAACGAACGGCCGCGGCCTAACAGTCAAAAGCTCTCAAGAATTCGTCGTCCCACATGTAAGGCCGTAGAAGCGCTAGCTAGCATAGCGACAGCGTAGTATTATCAACCGTCCGCTACAGTGCGGTCGGCCTTCGGCTTCAACACCCGCCACTTTCACTCCACTCCACCACGCACGTCAACACTGTTGACACAATAGATGTGGCACTACACTACTACAACCTCTTATGTAAATACGACGTTACAATACAAGCATTGTTGTTCCGATGTGCGAGTGCCGCTCGCACCGCTTCCGTACGAACCTGTTCTTGGATTTGGCTGAAACGGAAATGTCTTTCAAGCACGTGCTTCATCTTAAAGAAACTAAATGTCCTTTATCGTTTATGAAATGTTCTATTCTACGGGGTATTATGGTGTCTTATGATATCATTGAAAAATGAGTGGGTACTTTTATTATAATTATTAATTTAATCAGGTTACATTCTATAGTAAAAAGGCTATAATTGTTACCCTTAGGTATTTATTAAGAAAACATAAGTATTTTCTGGAACCCACAGGACATTATGTGTCTTGTATGATCAATTAAATAAACCTTGTCTTCAGGGTTTGTAGCTAAAAAGGCATAATTGGAACCCTTATACATAGTTCTGTCCATGTTCCTGCCCGTATCGTATCCTATGCCACAGGTATTTTACTCACAAACTACCTATACGTTTTTAAATATAATTGTAGGTATTTTGTAAGCCGCTAAAGATCAAATGTATTCTTTTCAGGGGCACTCCATACTTGTAACTTTGCATGTCGATCATTTTTTTATCAACGTGTAGGTCAACACTTGGCACATCATTCACATCAATCGATAAGTCTTTAAAATTATTGTGCTTGGTAACTCGCGCAAACTCTTATTTAAAAGATATTATTTTAATTGAGTTAAAGACTGCCAATTGCTGTCAGGTGCAGTCGCTTTCGTAAAACTAGTGCCTATGCTAAATCTTGGGAATAGGGATCAAAGCGGACCTCGCACTCCTTTAGGGCACAACCGGGAATAACGCTAGGAGGATGATAACTACCAATTGCTGTGTTTTACTCGGGTCCATGTGAATCCAAAAACTATGTAAGACCTATGTACCATGAAAGTTAAAGATACCTAGTTGAGCCTAATTTGGTCTTTGAATTATAAGGCTTTCCAATAAGGGCAGGTCGATGTCAAAGTTGAATAAACACAAACAGACTGTGTTAAATTTCAATGAATTTTTACAGCAGACCCGAATACACCTACCATAATTTATTTAATATGAGTTCCTTCAAATCTCCACCACGCCACGTGTCATACAGCAAATGCCACGATATACATTTTGCGCGAAGATTTGAGGGATTATAGTTACTTCTAACAGAGGTGACGTTAATTAATTGGCCACCAAGTTCGTGCGATTTGACCCCGGTATACTTATTTTTTCGTACCTTTATTTCTACTAAGTATGAAAAAATTATTTCTCCTTATACGATCTATAAATAAAATAATAAGTTCAGAAATACACGAATTCATGACAAAGACAATGCCCTAATGGCCTCTGCCTTTTCTCTTTCTTTACTCATCTAAATACTCTACCTAGATCCTGAATATTGCGGAAACTAATAATAGTTAGATTAGTTAGTACTTCAATCTAAATCAACAATAATTAGCCGATTCGACGATGTGCCCCAGATCGCTGTCCTACGTAGACTTGAGACGCTGGATGACGGCCCCGTCCTTTGGCCGAGGAACGCCTATCACTCAGCTGTGCAGTCGATCGAACAGTCTTGTTTCAATAGTTCTAAATATAGGTAGGCACAATCAGTTTCTATCAATTATTTTCTGACACCCTCCTATCGAAAGTAGTTTCTTTTTCCTGGGGATTGCTTATATGGTTTTTTTTCGTTGGGGGCAAGTCCATAAATATCATGCAATTGATACAATCCACCATGAAAATAATTAAAAGCTAATTTTTGCGTGGAAATTTAGTTTTTTATACAAGCTTACAGCCAATCCGCACTCAGCATATGCATATAAAGTGTCCTTCAGCCACCGGGTTGTATCAAATAGAGCTGAAATTTGGCATATCGTCATTCTGTGATAATCCACTTTTATGGCACTCCGAGCTGATCTATGATGGAAACAGAAAGAAGGTGGACAAATCCAAAACTATACAGGATAAGCTCAACATGTTTGGGCTCATTGGAACCAGTTATTGTAAAAAAAAGTAGGCAGTAAAAACTTTTTCCAGAAATGTATTTTCTGACTGAACCATGCACTAGATTGTTACAACACTTAAAACATTAATTTGAGTGTGAAGAAAACATCTGTTTTTTAAAGTACCTTCTAGTTTGTCCATTTGACTAATTTACTATTTCATTACTTCTTTAACAGATAAGTCTTAATGGGCCTAAATATAATGGGCCTTGTAAGTACATGTTTTAGTGTAATTATAATTAAACGTAGTACTCATCCACTACGTTATTATTATAAGAATATCGTGAGATTTCAATGATGATAATTAATGAGGCATAAATTGCTTTAAATATTCATACGAGTTGACGTAGTACCTATTATGAATTAATATTTCCCACTTACTAAGTATGAGTTTATTTTTAAAGCGCTGTTTAATTTTGTTTTCATACTTAGGCGAATTTGGTTAGAGCAAACGAACAAATAAGCATTCCATGATTTGTGAAAGTCTTGTAGTAATTATACTTACATAGTGAAGTAGTAAAGAACCGTGTTTGTAGGAATAATAATATACATATATTTAGTTTAATTTTTTTGCATCATAGTTCTGATTGGTACCAACTTGTGCAAATGCAAAGAAAATAAGGGTTCCTTGTTGACTACGGAACCCTAAAAATGCGATTTGTTGGTGTGTCCCAATTTTTACGGAATTTGCTCTTATTCGCGCGCTTGATACTGAAGTAGAGCGATAACACGCAGGTCACCTACATTGCGATTACTTCAATTAACTACTTGGCAGTTCATTAGCTGCTTTAACTTCCCAGGGCTGATATACACGAAACTTACCGACGACGCTCCAGACATGAAACAGTCTAAGTGTGACCTCCGATTACGACTAGTTGTGACAAATCTCCAGGTCAAGATGTAACAGAAATGAGTGGTGTAGTGAGCCGAGAAAGGTTGTGAATAGCAAAGTAGCTCGCTATATCACATGTCTTTATCATCGGCTCGATGCCATGGCTATTATGTTGGCGCTTATGTCACATTACACATTTTAGTCGTTACAGATTTGAGGTTGCGCGTTACAAAGCGCTCAAAACATATTGACAAGTCGTAATCTTCTAAAAAATAAAGTCGTGTCACATTTCTTGTCATGTCCTGATAGATAATATTTCACGTGACTGTACTTAGTAGAGAGCTTTATTATTAAAGGTAGGATTTAAAAATATCCTTTTGGGGTGTATCTTTAAAAAACAAAATAATTGTCACTGATATCTATATCAGCAACAATAATAGCATGATGTTCATAAAGCTTAGCAGACTTGGCAAACATCGGATCGTTACAGGTATCAAAGATGTTTAACGAACGCCTCGTTCTCAGATAGAACTCTCTCTTCGTCGACACGCGTGAAGCCATTACAAGTTCCATGCTAGGGTCATAATTGGCCACCTCAGGCATGCATAATTTCGTCATTATTGAAAGTGTGACGCACTGTCGACTGACTGGTATGCGTGGAAATGACGAATACGAATAATTAAAGTGGATCGGCGTAGAGGCTGCATACCTAGTTAATTGACGAAATTAGACAGCCATCTACCTGTAGAAGGCCAACATATCATCGGTTGTCACAGCACTAGTAACATGAGCGTACTCGAGGCGTGCGCGCATTTCGAAACCGGTGTTGCGCAATAAGGTCGGCGCCAAGGACGTGGGTTCGTTGCCAGAAATAAATTGTTGTTTAGGTATGCCTGTCTAGCCGTACACTGGCGGTCACTTACAGCTGCGCTCCTGACCAACGCGGAAGGAGCGCGCTTCGTGCCGGTAGATAGTCGCTTTGATTAATGACTGGAATCAAGTGTTTGCTGAGCTCACATCAAACATTATATTTAATAACACTAATTGTTGAGCAATCAAAGGTAGGTAAGTATATATCTATGGTATAATCGAGAGAACTCGTGCGCCGTCTTGTGATAGCCGTGCAGGGATGCAGCCCTCTTGCGCATGGTAGCATAAAAGCAATCCGTTCTAGCTTCTGCAAATATCCCTGATGCGCTACAGAAGCGCGGCCGCCCCATCATCACCCGAACGCGATGTTGTACTGGATGCGGAGGGACCCGTAGGCCCGTTTTGTATAACCACGCCATAAGCTCCACGAGTACAGGGAGGTACGTATATAAGTTCGAAATAACGTGTTTCACCTCCCTGGTACAGCGTGTAAACTGACGAGTTATTAGATATAAGATAATGTAACGGATGGTAGGTATAATATTGTTTTAGATAATTTTCAAATGATCTAATGTAAAAAATGATATGATGATTTAAGGCTATAATTACAATTAGTATAAAATACATTTACTATATTTATCACTTGGTATAAAATTGTTTATCATAATGACTTACTTGACAAAAGTCGTCAATTTTTTTAAAAATTGCTTTGCACTTTTAACATATAACTCCACCTTACGGCAGGTCTCAGGTAGGTACGACGACGAGCGAAGCGAGGAGGAAGTGTTAATTAGAACTGCGACCATACAGTGCGCGAGCCGAGCGAGCGAAGCGCCAGAACCGATTTTTTTTTGTAATACATTACATATTATGTATGTACTTACAAAAGTCTACGGCGGAGGGCGGGAGATCAGTCCCAGAAACGAAAGCGGGGCTCCGTCAACTTCTTGTCAGACATTGTTATATGAAAACGCTATTATTTTAAATGATATGTATGTTAAACATATTTATGTCATAAATGCGTTATAAGAAAATAGAATTATGCCGCTTGCAAATTATGTAATTTTCACTATTATATCAAGCGATAATTAGGGTAAAGCAAAATATAGCAAAAAACCTTTATATCAAACGTTACATTATACTAAATAACTTTATGCCAATTTAATGTATATCAAGTGTATGTTAGTTTTTCTGACATTATATGAAACATTACGCACCCATTTGTTATACAAGGGTGCAAAGTTGTATTTTACCTACAAGTATGGAATTAAAACACGAGCAAGCGAAATGATGCTATAGTTGAATCACGAGCGAAGCGAGTGGTTCTAAATTAGAATTCTGAGCGTAGCGAGTGTCTCAACACACGAGAAGTAAAATACACTTGCACCCGTGTGTAACACAAAACTTTTCACCTCACTGTAGCGAGGAAAGTGCCAGATGCAAAACCACTTTATTTAATTTAAATAATAATACTTTTTAATATTTTTACAGTAATAATATTATTACTTACTTACTTACTCCTCTGGCGCAGGGACCCAAAGTGGGTCTTGGCCTCCAACACGGCTGTTCGCCACTGATCCCGAGTCCTGTGCAGTTTCCCGCCAGTCGCCAGCTTGGAGCTCGCGCAGATCCGCATTCACCTCATCCGCCCATCGATATCTAGGCCGACCGACCGGGCGGCGTCCTGTCGGTTTTCCCTCGTAAGCTCTTTTCACCGCCCGTTCGCCTCCCATCCGCTCAAAATGACCAAGCCACCGAAGCCTTTGCGCCTTTGTCACGCCAATGATATTAGGTTCAGCTACTATTTCTTTAATTTCGGCGTTTTTGCGGATCCTCCAGCTGCCATCTCGCGGCCCAACGCGGGTCTCCGCGTTGGGCCAAGGATTTTTTTGAGAATCTTTCTCTCAGCCACCAAAAGCTTATTCTCTTCCCTTAAAGTGAGTGTCCAGGCTTCACATCCGTTGTTAAGATAGGTGGTACTACGGTCTTGTAGATTCGGATCTTGGTCTTTTCTACTGGACACCAGGACTTTATGCAAAACTGCACCGCACCACAGGGCATTTTGAAGGCGAATGTCGATTTCCTCGTCCCGGGTATTGTTGTCATTGATAGGTATTGGGTAGGTACAACCTAGGTATTTAAATTTTACGACCCCTTTTAACACAGTATCCCCAACCTGTAGATCTGCAGGTGCGCATGTGGAGATGGAGATACTCGGTTTTGCTTTCCATTTAGCTCTAGTCTAGAGGCCAAGGCTAGAAGGCCAGTTCCAAGGCTAGAACTTTTCTGATGACATTCTCTAGCACCAAATTGAAAAGCATTGGCGATAGGGTATAATAATAAATATTAGTACTGTTAAAAAAAAAAAAGTATTATTATTTAAATTAAATAAAGTTGTTTAACGTTAAGTAATATCAAGTAGATTTCGGTCAAGTGCCAGTCGGATTTTAGTTTTCCCATACATTTTGTGACCCAGCGCCTGGTGAAGGCAACTAGCAATTTTTTTTAAAGTTCTTATATATTTATTTTATTCTGTTTTTTTTTTTGATCACCTATTGTATTTTTTTTTAAATCACGGTAAAATCTATTTAAATTCTATATTGGGTAGGTATATTTAATTTTTATGTTAGTATTTAAATTTTCTTAATACCGCAATTCTGCTGCTACTCGTATTATCGTCACTATTTACGTCATTGGACAATGCAGGTATTTTAGTAGGTAGAACATTTTGTACAATAATAGTAAATATATTTATCTTGGATAACAACTTTTGCAACATCTGTTTTTTTGTAGATGAACACCATGATAATAATAATAATAATAATTTATTTCATTTATTCAGATAACTTAGATCCACTGGTTAGTAATTACGAATCTTACAAAACTATTGTTAAGGTATACCTACACTACATAAAAAAACTGTCAACAAGTTAATGATTACCAATCCGTTTTCGATTGGCAATCATCAATTTGTTGACATGAAGGTATATGGGGGAATCAGGTTTCGCCGCAAACATTTCCAAAATTCTATTGGAGCTGCTCCGCATCCTACGCACCACCGATGCGACCCTCTTCCGTACAATGGAGTCAAACCCATCCGTGTGAGCTTCGGCAAACATAAGTGATGCGCTACAGAAGCGGGGCAGCCTCAACAGTGCCCTAAATCCATTGTTATATTGGACTTTTAGGGCACTAAGCGATTGTTGAGTACAGTTAAGCCACAGGCTGCTCGTGTAAAAACTCTGACAGTACGACTTGAAAAGGGTGATTTTTACTTGGGTGGAACAACGAGCAAACCTGCGGGCCCACATGTTACTTCTCACCGCCAGTGCCCTGCGTTTTCTTTCAATGTCCATTTGATCCTTGAGGTCGTCGGTAAGATAATGCCCTAGATACTTAAAACTGTAAACCCTTCGTAGCGGCACGCCATTAAGGATAACAGCTGGCACATCATCCGGTATCTTTTCAGGACGTTTACCGAAGGCCTTAAAGATCAAATATTCACTTTTCTTAACGTTATAGCATAACCCATGTCTGGATGCATACGGTTCGCATATCCTCGTAAGATTTTTCAGTGCACTCACCGTTGGGCTCAGCAGCACCATATCGTCCGCGTAGCTGATGTTGTTTACGCAGACACCATCCACATGACACCCGACACGGGTGCTGATGAGCTCACCGATGAGCTCGTCCACATACAGATTAAAGAGCTTGGGTGACGATAGCCCCCCCTGTCTCACCCCGCACTCCAATCCATACGAGTCGGACAGCACGCCCGCCCATCTTACGCTATTCTTCTGATTGGCATACCAGAACTGGAAGATGCTAGTCACCTCCACTGGCACGTTCCTATCCCTCATCTTTTCCCATAAAACATCGTATGAGACTAAGTCGAATGCTTTAGAGAGGTCTAGGAAACATGCGTACACAGTGGTGCTGCGCTCGGTGTAGTAACGAACAGCATGCTTAAGGCTCAAAATGGCACTTTCGGTCGATAATCCCGGTCTAAAACCAAATTGACCGTCTTGAAACTGTAAGTATTAATTCAGTTGAGCATTAAGCATGCTATCCAGCACCTTAACCAGAACATTAGCTACAATGGTGTTCATCAATTCATTAGGTAGGTACACAAGACAAAGCGAGTAGAACATAGACAAAACTCTTGGCAAATGAGATCCTGCATATTTCAAATGTTCCATGCTAAGACTGTCACAACGAGGGGATTTGCCTCTAGTAATATTTCTAATAACTGTCTCTATTTGTTTAGCAGTAAAACTAACTGACGTCCTGTTATGACGATGTTAGTCTCAGCATAGATCACCGACTGTGACGGACCCAACGGCGATGCTACTGCAAAATGGTCCCGAAACATCGTAGCAATGTCCTTAGGATTGCTCACGCCCGCCACGCTCACGGGCAGGTCAGGCCTTAAATTAAGTTTGTTGGTCGCTTTCCAGAATTTATTAAAGTTTTTGGATTTCCGATGTGATGCAAGTATATCAATTTTTATCTGTTCTTTGTTTTTTAAAAACCAGTTTAATTTACTTTTAAAAATCCTACGAGACTCGGTCATCTCATCAAACACCTTACCTTCAGTAGGTTTATGACACAAGAGCCACATGCCATATTTAAGCCTGGCCTCCCCATGAGCACTACGTACGTGTTTATTCCAGCCACATACACATTTATTTCGCTTGGACGAGGTCACTTTTGAACATAAGTTTGAACGGCAGCATCCGAGAGAACACAAAGAATATCGCGATACATTTTATTTAAAATAATTGTATGTTCCTCACAGTGACACAAACTACCACAGCAGTTAGTAAGTTCCTGTGGGAAATCGATTTCACTTAATTTACTGTTACATATGCTACGATACATGTCTATCTGCTCATCGTTCCTATCCCCCCCATATTATTTTATTAGTATGACATATGCTTTGCTTTATTTTTGATCTTATGATGCTAAAGTTACATTCAATAATGAGTGGTAAATGGTCTGAACAGTAGACATTATAGTCTATATACACACGAGCAACTGTACTCCACGCGCACTGAGTAACCACACAATGGTCTAGCCACCGTTTACTACCGCGAGCGTCGCTCACAAAGGTGTGATTTTCATGTGTAAAACCTAAGAATTGAAAGTCAGCGCACGTCCACGATTGTTCCGAGCAAAAATTAAGCAATTCGCTACAAAATAATTCACCTGGATGTGCATTGAAGTCTCCCAGAATGTACACTGCTTCCACGTCACTAGACTCGACGACCGCACTAATTTCACTCAGACATTCTATAAAAATAGGGAGGTTATCCGCCGAGTCCATGGGAATATACACGCTAAACACTAGTATTGAACGATCGCTAACTGTCGCTTGTATAGCCGTTATACGAGAACTATTGCACTCCAAAACTGACTAATGATACCAGGCTGTTATTCGCTACACGCTAAAACGGCTCACCCCGCCGGTCACCCGTCACGAAACTAGACCTCTGCCTACGCTTGGTTACTACTTAGAACCAGAAATCAATATATATGAGAATTTGCTGAGCTGGGAACATACTCGTACGTACTTACAACATATGTATTTATTACATCTTTATAACATTTTTATTGAATTATAATTAATGGCGACTACTGTTCCCTACTTGGTAGAGACCTGCGGTCCCGGGTTTAAACTTGGTAGGTAGAGCATGAATAAAAAAATAATTCATAATTATATATAAATACATAATTATAAATAATAATGGAAAAATGAGGCATAATTAGGACAACAGTGCACAAATCATAAAGTTGCAATTTCTTTTTCAAAATACTCGTAAATGTAATTAGTACTATTGTGAGTTAGGGTATCTTCTTGAGTCTTAGAGTTGTTCTAGGTATTTGAGAATTTATTTATCTATCTATACTTATAAATAAGTATGTAGGTACTTATATCTCGTCTAATACCCCTAATTTTGAACTTTGCTTAGTCTGGTTGGAGCTAGATCAAATTGTGTAATATTGTCCCCCAATATTTATTTATTTGCCGTAGGAATGTAACAAGAAGATACGCAGGGGCAGATAATAAGTAATAGGGGATTACATTGAAGGAACCATGTAATCGAGATAAGAGATTATGCTACTCGTACGGTTCTGCTGCACTTCACAACTATTCATCGCACAATTGAAGAATTGTCTACTTAATAATGATTTTATGCAAAACTAATGTAGTAAATTGAAACAAAAAACCAGTTTAATTTGTGCATGCTTGGAATATTTGAGAAGAGGCGCGCGGTCGATGGCCGCTGCGGCCTGTGCCGGCGCAGGGCTGGTGTTCGCAGCGCTTACCCAAAACTCATCTGAGGCGAACCAATGTAAGTCTGACCTCGAATTACACGCAGTTGTGACGAGCTCAGCGTCAAGATGTACTTACTAAAGGAGACCGATGAAATGAGTCGAGGCAGGTTGTGTATAAATGCAGCGCTCAGCTCACGCTTCACTCAATACAATGTCACAGTACTTATAATTATTGAGCCGGACCAACGTAATGGGCGCTCTCATCCCACCTCTAATGGACACCGTTCGTGTTTAAGACATTGGGACTTATAGACGCCAAAATTTCTCATGGCAACCATTGTTTAAAATAGGTTTAAAGTATGTCAACTACATATATATTCAATTATTCAGACATTTCAAAATACCCATTGCTTCTCAGATTTACTTTTTTGTTACACTACTCTCCTCTAGGTAAATCCTAGAACTTTATAATCTTATTATATTTACTTACCGCGATGGTACTTCATTACATACAAGTATATATAAACAACTTTTTCCTGGAAAAAGATTAAGCAACTTACAAAACCCCATACAGTCGGTACAATTCAGTCGTCACGTCGTCTATTTTAAATTGATACCTACGGGTCATAAGTGTTTGCCTAAACATACCTACACCACTATATGTAGAGGCCGCCGGGCATACATAATTATTACGATTGTTAATTGTCCGTACGCTGTTATAATATAACTCGCATAGAGGTAACCTACAGACATGATTGGTAGCTTTGAATAAAGCAATAAATGATTTTATAAATTTTAAACTAACTTTGATCTAAACAATAAATACACGCCTTAATACTTTAAAAAACTCCATTCGAAAGTGCTCTCCGATTCATCCGTATGTTTTTGTGTCGGGCAAGGGAATGCGAGTCGTCAGACTTTGGTCTGGTCTGCAGGCCACAGCGCGGGGGGCCTGTACCTCGGCCCTTTTGTTTTTATTCCCGTGCAAGAATGCAAAACAATTATAATTCCCTCAGGGATAAGTCGCCGCACTCCTTGGGAACCGAGCGCACGTAATCGCAAACGATTCTCGTATCTCATTGTATCTCATTCGGCTTGCGGTTTATAAAATGTTTCATTAATTGGAATGGGCTTAGCGAGTCGTGGGTTAGCTTGGACTAGGTTGATTATTGGGCAGAACGTGAGCTGCAGAGCTGGCTGGTGTTTGTTGCTAGGCGCGTGGGGCGGCCGCCCGGGCAATGGCGGCGGCGGCGGCTATTCACAGGCCGCACTCTGGCCAATCCATTTACGTTAATTACGCCGAGATGGGGATAAATCGGCGTCCAGCCGTCCACCGCCGAGTTACGAGCGAACCGACTATAAAATAAATTATACCCACTTCGTTCGCCTCCACTCAGTTTTTTGTTGCCTTCCACGGCGAATGGAGAAAAAAACAAAGGCAAAATCTTGAGAGGACGAAATACGAGGCAAAGACAATGCTTAAATTTATCTACTGATAATATAGACGTAGGGTGGCGGGCGCGGCAGACGCGCAGTTGCCGGGTGGCCGAATTATACGGCGGGCATTCCGGCCCGCGCCCGCGCCGCGCGGCAAAAACATGATGTATAGTTGCCTCGTGACGAAATATTTCAAATTCGGGGACCTGCCACGCTCCAAATGGAATCCACTTTGAATATTATCTTGAAAATTAATTTAGGTAGACTCTATAACCTCCCGTTAACCATAGGTAAATAAATCCTTAAGACTTACCTTGGCAACTTATGTGGCCTTATAATTTTCACATTACTATGTATACTCGTACCACTGACCCAGATCAATATAAACACAATTTTATAATTACTATCAGTTACGTGACTCATCACATCACATGGCGCTCAAAATACCAATCTGAAACCCAAAAACGATCGCCGGAGACGGTATATTTGTGCCGGGGCTGGAGCGGTGCTGACTGACGGGCTGCAGACCAGTTCGGAGAAGGTAAAACAAACATATTGTAGCCACGCCGCGTTGATATTTGCAAGCGTTACATTGTATACATTAGTATACTTAGCTTAATAAGGATAATACAGATGCAATGCAATACATTTTGACACGTAGCGGAGCAGGCGTCACGGCGAGTATCATCAATATTATCATAATCATAATGAACGGAACGTCTCAATACAGCGGCACCATGATCTTCATCTTCAACTTCGAGAAATTATAATTCGTAGTTCATTTATTGCATAGTTATCATGTGGTACAAAATTAATGTTACAATAGGGTTGGGCACACCAAGTATTTCTTAAAATTAAAGCTACAAGGGTAAGGCCGCGGAGCATTTTAACCGCGTCACTTTTATGTAACGATTTATTGCTGGATAAAACTTCATGGTGGCATTTAGTTTTAACATATATCGCAAGTAGAAAAGCAAGCTTATTTGTTTATATTCAAAATTGGTGATTTTGTCACGCTAGGCCCTCCACAAATCGTTACATAAAAGTGCGGCGGTTGAACGGCCTTACCCACCGGCCTTACCCACAACGAAGACACACACATAAATTAATTAACCGCATTCTGAAACTTATGTTCGACTTATTATGCCGTTGTAATCATTGTTATGTAATCGAAAGATGGATACGGCATAAATAGATTCAAGTTCCAAATTATAAATATGTATTACATAGCTTCGCTTTTGAAAGCCACTTTAGTAGAAATAGTAGGAATATATTATAGAATTTTGTTGAGAAAAGTTATTTTGCGTCTGGCGTAGAATCCGTAGATCTTATGCTCAGGGGTCTATTTTGTGAACCCTGGCTGAGCTCAAAGTTTTTTTATAATAATAAAACCATGAAAACTGTAATACTATTCTCAACATTATGTACTACTTACCTAGTGTAATATAGTGTTGTGTTCACATTGTTAAAATCGCGGGACATGCAATTGACTCCTCATCCTACACCACTATACCTTCGGTTGGAGATTCAAGTACCTTTAGGCTACAGAAGTAAAACAGTTATCAAATCTTCTTTTTTCCAGATTATTTTCAACACGCTCGTCAAAAATCTTTTGCAACAATGATTATACGTGTATTTTATTACAACAAACTTTTACTTAATTTGAAAATGTAAAAACAGACACACCAACAGTGATTGTCAAAATATATGGTCTAAAAAATTAATATCTATAAAATGAAGATCTCAACAATTGATGAGCGTTGAGTGTGTATATATGCTAAATTGGCTTGCATTAAGTCACAGATCCAGCGCAGGTTGTCAGACTATGGATACAGAAAGGGTAGACAGGGGAGACAAAATACTAAAACAATGTCTTTAATTGATGAAACCGTTAGCCCCCCGAACTAAATTTTTCTAACGTGAATGGGACAAAGTGAAGAAGTTGTTGAAGTGTGTTGTGGGCGATGGGCTAGCAACCTATCACTGCAATATCACATTTTGTCGATCTTTTATACCCACATTTATGCTAAAAGTGGCGCTGGAATATACTTTTCATGTGCTCTGCCTACCCCTTTTGGGAATAAAGGCGTGAATGTATGTATGTATGTATAATGGGACAAATTGCGACAAATTACTTTGTGTTTTCAGATGATTTATGGAACATAATGGATGATCTGACGATGTATGTATAAATTGTAACGGAGTAATTCATAATTAAAAAGGTAATATAATAACACATATATAATATGTTAACTTTTTACCTCAGACGTGGAAAATTTACCTACACTATTCTTTGTAATTGCATAATTAATTATACCAGAATTGGCATTTATTCCCGCTATTTAATATATAAAATATATTTCCTGTAGTCTCTACCTGAAAGTTAAAACTACTTTTCAAAATGTAAGAATTATAGAGGCAGGTTCCTAGTATTCAAGGAACAGGAAGGAGAACAAATTGTTCGTTTTACTAATTGTTATAATTTCTGCATAGTATATTTAAAAATACATTTATTATTGTTAAGTTACCTACTCACAGATCAATGGATTGGATGGAATGTTCGTTAGATTGTTTATGTAGGTACTTAAATATATTGTATTAGAATTTACTGTAATTGGATATTTATAACTAGTAGGTAGTTTTCGTTCGAACTACGGGAAGCCAGGACGGATTTATTTTGCTTTATAAGTTGGTACCATATACTCGCCATTTTTTTTAAATAATAGCCATATATAGGATCTATTTCTTGAGATTAACATATAAATGATGCTGTGCCACTCACTGATTAATTATAGCAAACCAATTACGAAAGTGTCTACCTATTCTGTGTAACAAAAAGTAAAAACGTTGCGTACCTACCTATCTAGGCTCGTATTTAATTTACTCGAATTGTGTTCGAATTCTCGTGTTCATCGAAGGAGAAAAGTGCCATAAATGTAAAGATGTCAGAATCGTAGACACAACTTGCGTGTTGCCATATCGCCAACAATGGCTGCAAACCAAAACGGAGTCAACTCAACGAACCCATTTACGGTGACCTTGTCGCGAGGTGTTATCGTTTGACCTTAACTGCTGTGCTCTCAATTAGTCGTATTATGACTACTGAATCCAATACAATTTCCGGTGTTAATCTGCTAAGTCAAGAAGGCTTAAATAGGTATCGGTTTTTTCTCTGTTGTACAGTCAACAGAGAAAAGCCGATACCTATATCATTTTAGTACTTTTCGCATTTAACGTAACAATACCTACTGCGACAGTTGGGATGCGTCAAAGTGTGAAAGTGATAGGGTACTAAAATGATCATCAACTTTTGCTGTTGACTATATTACCTGCAGGTCGATCACGTAACGCATTGTATACATACATACATCACGCCTTTATTCCCAAAAGGGGTAGGCAGAGCACATGAAACTTATGTTCCAGCGCCACTTTTAGCATAACTGTGGGTATAAAAATGTGATATTGCAGCGTGATAGGTTGCTAGCCCATCGCCCACAACACACTTCAACCCTGCTCCCTTAGTCGACTTTTACGACACCCACGGGAAGGAAGGGGGTGGTGAAATTCTAACCCGACACCACACGGGTACGCACACACGCATTGCATACGGTAGGTATATCGAAATGTCAATTTTTATATGAAAGAATGACAGCAGAACGCACGCAAATGACAGATGTTAACGAAAAGTGTGTCGTCGGCATCTGTCATTCCGATACATTTTATTAGTTTTCTATTGGCGTTAGCGCTTGTCGATTGTAACCTTGTCTACGGCCCCAGGTAGCAAGGTAAGTGTGGCTTTCTCTGCCATATTAGTTATTTCTTGAGGAGTTAAAGATGTTTCGTCACTGTCACTACTCATTTTCTTAGTTTTTATTTCAACTTTTTAAGTTTAGCTTTGAAAAGAAAAGGTATCACACTACCGGCGTTCGTAATGTTGCAGTACTGTGCTGTGATTGTCTAACTAAGTACTAACCAATCACAAAGCGTAGTTTTTTATATTTTTTTATGCCCTGGATACAGCAGCAAGTTTTAGTAGATTTTTGACAGATGATGCGACGCTGCTACGTTCCGAAACGCCATAGATTGGCAATTTTGTATCGGATCGAGTCTCCTTAAACAAGGACACGTATTATTGAAATACGAAGTTCTATTTTCAATTTTTTTCGGTTGTCTAGAGCGTATCGAAACAGTTATTTCGGTCGTTTCGGAAGTAACATAGACTATTCAACGATGAGAAGAGTGACGTTGCAGTATTCTCTATGAAATCTTAATACACAGATTTTAATCGACGAGTACAATAACGTACGTACCTACTTATCATCCTAAGGCCCACCATACAACACAAAACGTCCCCTCAGTTTATGTTTATTACCTAGACTTTAGTCGGTTATATAATATGACAGTCCAGCTGGTTAAACACGTACAGTACGATTACTGGTAGTTAAGACCTGACAGATGGATTGCATTCATTTAATTTTCAACTTTAATTTCATATAGATAAAGCATTTTTCAGAATATTGTTACCCACATCTACCGATTTAGTAATAACTATTTTATTTGTATAAGATTAAAGTTGAAAATTAAATGAAGGCAATCCATCTGTCAGGTCTTAACTAACAGTAATCGTACTGTAACGCATTAAACGTACGTTAGGTAGATCTAAATCTCAAATTTCATGCGGAAAAATTACAGTTACACAAAAATTACTGTCCTAAGGTCCTAACGCGCGCTTAAAACGTTACGTGATTACCCCTCTGGTAACTGGTAATATAAAAAAATAGACCTGAAATCATAATTTACACAAATAATCAAAACATTTACTTACCTTTTTCCAAGCCCTCTGTTTCCAGCGACGGCGGCGTGGGCTTCCAAGATCTAGGTACTCTTATTAACTGTATATACGGAAAGTGTACTTAGGGATCCATAGTAGCCGTGAATAATAACACTATTTGATTGTTACACAAAGATTATAGTTTATTCGGGAATATTTCGGAAATATTTTCTACCAATGATCTTACTTCAAACATGTCAAATTAGAAAAGGTTTGGTTTGAACTTATGTTGTAATCGTGCGATCAAAATACCTACTTGATTTAATATTGATAAACGTTATATTAAATTTTTAAGCTTCATTTTATAAATCTTGATTTGAAATACATAAAACAAATTGAGTTTAGTTAAGTGTCCTCTACCTGCTTCAGAGGGGTAGTCACGTAACGTTTCGAACGCGCGTTAGGACAATGCAACTGTCATTTTTTCATATAAAAAATTAGTTTTTTTTTTAATTGATTTATTTCCAAATACAAGTCACATGATAAATTACAAAATGTATACTCGCCAAACTATTCAAGTTTGATGGCGAGACGCGCTCATTTTTCACTTTTATTTCTATTCCCTAATCTACCTAAAGTAATGCGGTACGTAATCGACCTGCAGGCCTACGCACGCCGCGCGTTTCAAAAACGTGATGCGCATAGGCCCTTAAAATCTTTCACATATCAAATTGCCCATACAATCTTTCAACCCCAGTTTGACTCTCTTAGGAAATTAATTTCTTTATAAATTGTAGCCTAATATGTTTTATGCTGATATGTAAGCTAAATTAGTGAAAAGTTTTATAAAAATTGTTTAGTGTATTTCGCGGAACGGACTTGATATATAAACAGCAACAGTTTAAAGTTCGTTATCAACTTTACTGTTGAAATACCTTATATTTAAAATACTCTTCCGTCTTTACAATGACAACTTTTTTATCCAAACACTTATTTGCGACGAATGACCGAGTGCCTACTGATTCCGATAAAGAAAAAAGATTTCTCGAAACTGAAAGAAAAACCCTAACTACCTATAACTAAATTTAAAAAATACTTTTTAAAACGCCCTGGTATATTTAACCAACTTGATAGGGAGTTTACGAGTTAATTAAGGGTTTTGAGTGAATCCAACTTAAAATAGGTTAACATGGGAATAGATTGAAAGGGAAGTCACTGTTATGATTCTAAAATCCCGAATTTTTGCCCGACTACGGCAGAGCCGGAAGGAAGGGATATGGTTTTAGAAGTTTGTTTGTAATTACGTGAAATCCACCGAAGCGTTTAAGATACTGACCGATTTTGATTAATGACGTGTCGATTGATTCGAAATTATGCGGGGACATAGGCTACCTTTAGTAGGAAAATATAATATATTTTTCCACGCAATTGCTCGTAACGTACCTCTTATTGTGTCGCTTTTAGGCTCATAATCCTGGATATTAAACACGCGTGTTTTATAACATTACGGCACTTGTGTGTTATGGTTATATCCTGATTAAGTCACGTTGGTACCTTGCAGCAAGATGTATGCATGCACACGGTGCATTCTTAAACTAACCGGGTTGTAGAAAATGTACTGCTTTTTTTTTAATTCTCGGCAAATGGATTCTTACTTCACTAAACAGATTAAATCCTTTTTGTTAATTAATTGACAATTTCTTTTTGGATATGATATTGAGACGTTTAATTTAGTAAAACTATTCAAGTTTGATAACATTTTACATGAATTAATAAAGATAACATTTAAAAAAGAAAATATTTATTTAATTTTGTATTGGCTGTTTAGAGATTTCATCTAATGCGCGCGCACTGCGCAAACTTCTCGAAAAAAAACTGTTGCGCGCCCTTATAGGTTTTTTACACATATTTGTAAACATTGTTAATGCGTGTTTGTTAATGGACGCCACTGGAAATTCTTGGCGATGTATACAATATGTGAGTAAAAACCTGTTGCCATAAATAAGTAAAGAAAATAACTTGGCAGGCCTATACAATTTTTATCGTATGAAAAGGACTTTTTCCTCGCAAAATGTGTTGAAAAACGTCGAATGAAACGCGTCAGCTTTGATAATTACATCCTCGGCTCTCTTATCACTAAATAATTCCGCCTCTGATGTAATTATCAACATACCTCACTTGTATCACAATGTACTATTTCAGTTACTCTTCCGTAGTTGTTAGTTTTTGAAAATGAAAAACCGGCCAAGTGCATGTCGGGCCACGCGCAGTGTAGGTTCCGTAGATACTTGAACTAAAATTA
This sequence comes from Epinotia bilunana, assembly GCA_947049275.1. Classification (NCBI taxonomy): domain Eukaryota; kingdom Metazoa; phylum Arthropoda; class Insecta; order Lepidoptera; family Tortricidae; genus Epinotia; species Epinotia bilunana. The sequence goes on from OX346253.1 coordinate 26,505,494, forward strand.
GGACTTTAAAGCCCAATATCTCGCAAACGAATTACTGATTTGAAAAATAGTTCTAGAAAACGCATAATATTTTTGAACTAGCTATCCAACGATGGGTGGGACACCATGGGTTTGACGAGAAAAAAAATACATCCCCGCTTTAAGTGTAGGGGAGGTACCCTAAAAAAAATATTTTTCCAAATTGTATTGTACTGTTTTGTCGGCGTGATTGATTCATATGCCGAATCACGGTTTTCTAGTAGTAATGGTTACTGAGCTAAGCCGAAGACAGACAGACAGACAGACGGACATGGCGACTATAAGGGTTCCTTGTTGACTACGGAACACTACAAATTCAATAAAATGTATTTAATTTAATTCAGAACAAGTCCATATAGTACAATAACTGTTTTGAAATGCATAAGCATAATCTAATAAGTATGTTACAAGCATATTAACTGGTTTAAAAGTTTTTGTGCTGCCTTTTAGGTGCCTGTTACCAAGAGTGCCATACCATACCTTCAGTTTTTCAAGGAAATTGAGGCTGTTCAGGCGGCCTACTGTGTACTAATGTGCCTCATATATCCAACTCTGTGGTTGGTCCAAGGTCTCCATTTAACTATGAATAATTCAATTAAACTAGGAGCAAAGTTGAACATAATTTTGTGATCCTTCTTGACATCGGCTAGTTTGTGAAATATCACTGAATTTGCACTAATTCCACTAACTTTCTATGACTCATTGGATTTCGAATAGCAACATGTGACTGCTGGTGTTCTATAATTGGCCTAGGGTATTGCCGTCATGTCCTGAGATGTCATTTGGACATGTCGAATGACGCCCCTTGTAATATGTGTTGTATAATGTTGTAATAGCGGTGTAGACACTAAATAAAATAATCATAATGTCATATTTTCTCGAAAAAGGATTAAAAATGTAGTCAAATGGAGAAAAAATCAACGCAAGAAAGGGTATGTTCTGTCGTTTTTTGTCAAAACGCAACTTCATATGAAACGATGACGCTTACGCTTGTAGATTGTGACGTCACAAATAGACGGCGACGTGCCGTGCCCCATGGTGCGCGTGACGTCACACACTGTTTGCGTTTTCTCTCTAACAAGCCATATTAAAACGGTTGTAACTTCGTAATTGGTTGAGATATTTGAATGGGATTTTCGTCACTAGACATTTTTTTTTGCCTTCTTTCTTTTGGAGTAATAATAATTATAGAGTCTACCCCCGTATTGTTGTGGTTTTATTTGTAACTAGCACCTAATAATAAGTCACATTGTTAGGTACTTACAGAACTAATTTTATTGCAAGGAATAAAATTAAATGCAACGTTGTATAAAATTAATGTTTTATTACATCTTCATTTCAATAAAATAATAATTACACGTATATATACACAGATAGATATGTACAAATCGAGGCCACTACTACTATATGTACACTGGGTCCACGAGTATCACTAGGTCCGCACGGGGCCGGCGCCTTCGTCATCGGCAGCCGCAACCCATCACCATCATGTCCTGATAATTTTTGAGCACCACATTGTTTTGTTCGTCCAAATATAGCATAGAAATGGACGAGAGCTGCGTCGGTACGCAGCACGCCTTCGGCACAGCGGCCGGGTTCACAGAGTTCACTAGCGTCTGCACGATCGCGTGGTTCGTGCCGTTCAAGTGGTCCGCCAGCGGGAACGGGCAGTCGCCCTGGCAGTAGTACGCGTCGTAACCGTGCGGCGCGACGATCCAGTTGCTCCAGCCCACGTCAGCGAAGTCCACGAATAGCGGCCGCCGCTGGCAAATCTCGCGGGCCTCTTTGCGGCGGTGGTGCGCGCGGTGGCCGCGTCTCGCGGCGCCGCGCTTGCTGCGCGTGAGTATCGTCTCTCCGCGCTCTCGGGCCGCCCGGGCCCGCTCGTCCTCGGTATACAACAACAGCAGGGGCTGCATCCCATGCCACTGCTCGACACTTTCGTCGGCTCGCCGCCGCACTCGCACGTGTGGCTGACGCGCGTCCGTGCCATTCTCGTTCTGTTCAATAACACGCACTAATAGTCCATGATTCTCTGTCGGCTCGATGAGCCAGCGGCGCGCTGCGCCGACGGCGTCCGCGCGGACCACGTCGGCGCCGGTCCGCAGCGGCACCGAGTCGAGGAGCCGCAAGATGGGTTCCGTGTGACCGCGGCGCCCGGGTCTTACCACGTCGTACAGTAGTAACCTTTGGGCGGCAGCAGCGCCGGCGGCGCGGTGGAACGTGAGATCGGCGCCGCGCGCAATTTCGTCGACGGGCACGCCAGTCACGTTGAAGTAGAGGCGGAAGCGATGCTCATTTGGGAACCGCTCGTCGAGTCGCGTCGGCGTGTGGTGATAGGAGCGGGCGGTGTTGGCGGCGGCGGCGGGCAGCGCGCCGCGGTCGTCGTAGAGCACGCGCAGCGCGCGCGGCACGGGCGGCGCGGGCGCCGGCGGCGTGGGCTTGCGCGGCAGCCCCAGCAGCGCCAGCAACTGCCGCTCGGCGGCGGCACGCGTGGCCTCGTCCAGCGTGGCGCGCGGGGCGCCTGTCTCGGCTGCGCACAGCGCGACCAGTGCGCACACCACTGCGCACGCGCACGCCCCACGCATAATTCTCCTCGACCCACCTGCAAAGATAGAAAGACACATTTTAGTTCTTGCTGATTCTGTACAAGTAATGAAGAAGATAAGAGGTCTGGTTTACTCTCAGTATAAAATTAACTAAACGTAAAGGTATGGAGTGTAAGAGATTTTATTAGTCATAAAAGCGGGTTTAATTATCACATTAATCACGTGTTCACTATTTGACCACGATACTTTTATCTTTATTCGCGTAGAATTTTTCGGCTTAGGGAAATCGAAAGTAAACTTTCTTTAGCTGTTAGGAAAGATATTAATAAAATGCCTTAACCCTTTAACTATGGTATACTTTAAAAGAATAAAACAGAAACCTGCTAACATGTTGAAATAAATTAGATTATATTAGGTTATTGTTTGTTTGAATTTAATTACTAGATATATTCATAAATACCTTCCTATGCCTCATTTTGTTATTAATACTCGCGCTTACTTAATATAAATACTTGATCACCGAAACCATTATTACCTAAATACCTGTTTCGAACGTGAGGTAGCTACTAAGTATTTACCCTTTAGCGATTTTTATACATTCAATTAAGAAGGTCATTAGGTTAATAACTTAGCGCGTTTCATTATTGTTTACATCCAATTACTTAATAGTGTGCTACTGAGTGTTGTTAATTTCCAGAAGTCCCCGAACTATACATAGACAAGACTGTACGGAACTGGCAGATTACTGGAAAATAGTTATTTCTAGGTTTCGATAAGGTCTTTGTATTATCGCTGTCGGAGCGGGTGCTGCAGTTGCAACAAAGGACCAGTGTGAGCGACCGGTAGTGCGCTTATCTGTAAATTTCTAACGAATGCTTACAAATTGAACATTGTGTAAACTAATTTACGCGGGTGCGTTCGGTGCATTAGGGTTAGCCAGTAGCCAGTAGCCAGTAGCCAGGAGCCAGTAGCCAGTAGCCAGTAGCCAGTAGCCACAGAATAAGTTATAATATGTACTGCTACAGGCTTTAGGAAGCTTCTTTAATCAATCAATCAATCATATAATCATAAGCATAATTAATTTGTATTGGTAGGGTAACTATTTACTTATCTGAGTTATAGTATGCAATATACAGTAAGACATAATAATTTGTTACATCATAAAATATCGGCATTAGTATCAAGATGTATTTAAATAAGCCTACGAACGATAAAAAGCTATAAAAATATAATAGCAGTGAGTGAACAGCATAATAATATTATTTTGATATAATAAGTATATTAAGTTACTAATATTTCATTGTAATAACATTCCTATTATCGTTGAATAAATGAAATGAAATAAATGTTTATTATCTTTTTTAAATGAAACTGTCTTCTAAAGAGACCTACATAAATGTTAACCGATGTTGTTAATTATTGCAAAGCTTAAATCCGCACAATATCGCAGGTAGGCTAGATACCTCGTTTAAATTATTGCATGAATGTCACGGAACTTCCGCACGGCAGTGCAATAGCTTGCCTTAATCTTCAATCATTCAGATTAAACGATTTTAAAAAAATATGATTTGACAGGTATACCTGAAACAAGTATATTCGTCACAAACACTGAAATCCAGTACGGGTTGTTATAAAACTTCACTAACTGTCAACATTAAGGCAGGTTCTATTGTTGACTGGCACTGCATTCATAAATACCACCACTCAAAGTTATTCCAATGTCGATTCAAATGCACCGATTGCACCAAAAATTAATAAAATTCGAATAAATATTTAAAACAATAAAAGTGTAAAAACGTAGTGTTCTCAATGAACCGTATTAACAAAAACTAGAAACTGACTAGAATAGACCGAGTGTCTGTGGTTATGGCCGTCCGTCCCACTTCACGGCATCCCCAAAACTAATCGCCCGATAGTCTGTCATCTGAATATATACTTATGTAAATATGACATTTACATATATATCAATATACAAAATGCGGCATGAGCTACTTCAGCAAGTGCTTTTAGGAAATTTAGTTTAATAAATAACACTGCCTTTTTAGTTTTCATTATTTCATAGTGTACAGTGGCGCCATCTATTCAGTAACAAGCATATATTTAAGCTTTCCAGTCACAGTGTCAAGTTTTCTAGGAGACTTTATCCGTTGCTATTAGAGTCGGGTCTGGACGATGCAAGCGCGCACGCATGCCTACAACCAAGATAGTTTTTTTTATGGAAAAATGAGTTTTCCGATATAAAGAAACTCTTTCCATTTTTTACCTGAATTGATAATGTTGTGCTTTTCTCATCCAAAATAATGAGTGACTATTTATTGGCTTTGTTTAAGAAAAAACGTATACATTTTGATTGTCATGTTTTTTTGTCACATAATGGAACCTGGAAAAAATTGGGTTGGGGTATAGCAAAAAGGGCCCCATTTTAGGACTTAAGTTTTTTTGTAAATAAGAAATATTTCGCATTTTTGATACTTTTTTGATTAGAATTTTAAAAAAGTACCTACCTACATATAAAAAGCATCTTTTAATGATTACATATTTTTTTACTCTTCCGTTTAAGAACTAGAGCAGTCCAAAGCATATCAGTTATGATCATACAATTGTCTCCGGTTCCTAAAAGTTCATTTCACGGTTGGAATTTGAAATACATCATATAACCTATGTGAAACCGCATATAGTGGTACCGATGTAGCTTTAGTCTTTACTCAAATTATTATATACTCTACGTCTAGTTCTTCTTACTAGGCACAGTCAAATAAAATTGGAAGCCAAATCTTGTCGGCATGCACAATAACAGTATGAAATGTGCTTACACAACACTTACACAACCTCTAAATCTTTGTGTTGAAAATACAAATTGTGTGACAGTTACAATCACAACGATGCTGCACGGCACGGCGGATTCAACCTACTTTAATTCAGTGTTAATAATTTATCAAGTAACAAACACAAACAGTTTACTTGTGCTCATTACGATCTTTGTTAAATTGTATACATAGTTTACAAATACATGGTGTATTTCCCTGGGCTTATGTCATGAAGTATATCACGCATATTTAAATCACGGGACTATAAAAGGATATTATACGTTTAGGCACGGATAATGTCACGGTTCAATTGTGCGAACATTTTCAATAGGCAGGGTATGTAAAGGGTACAAACTACTTTTATAGATCTTATGAACCCTTTTCTGATAATACGTAACGTGTGTGCACATGTTTATTTCTCAAAATAAAACAAGTTCATTTGCCACACATGTAACGATTTGCCATAAACGACCTTAAAATCCGACTAACATAAAACTTTTGAAGTACTATTTCAGTACTAAAATGCGTGTTTATTATGCGATTAATAAAAGTAGTTGCGTGAAATATCCAAGGTCTCGCAAATGTAAAAAATAACGCATTGGAAGTGGCTGAGTAAAAGACATCAACGAGCCGCGGCACGAGTTCGCTTCTCGCCAACGTTTCTTCTTTCCAATTTTTACGGCTCTCGATAAACCAATACATGTTTAGTATTCATAAAAGTCTTCCGAATATTTTACTGCTATCGTTTTCTCGCGTATTATTTTGCCATTATGCCTTTTGCTGAAGAGGGCAATGTAGGTATTTCGATTATTTTACTGAAGTCACTAAAACAATGTTCGCATTTGATTATACCTACACAAGTGACGAATGGGAAAGTGCTAGCAGCGAAAGTAGTGAATTGGGTAAATTGAAGAGCGAGCAGGTTGTAAGTGATAAAGGCCGAACGGAAACTTTGGTAAACATTAACGTAAATGTATTCATACGATACTTACACGACACGTAACGAAAATTAAACTAACGGGTCGAAAGAATGCAGGCATGTCGAACGTACGCTAAATAGTTATCAAATAATAAGCGAAAACAGGTTGTTGCCGAATGCCTATTTATTTTGTTGCTATAATATTTTGATCGCCCGCGCGGGCGGCGGGTCACAGAGTACGTATTTCGAAAATAATGCGGTCAGACCGCTCTCTCACTCACCCGAAATTTTTAACTCATCCAACGTCTCTTGGTATAAATCCGGAAAGTCACACACAGTCGGGGGAGGCTTCACTTGCGTGGCACACGAGAGAAGGGTGGTTTAGTGGCATCACTGATCGGTCGCGCGCGGTCGCGGGCGCGGAGGCGGCTGCGCGGCATGGCGAGTGCGCGACGCGGGGCTCGCGGGCGTAGTGAGTGACGCTCCAGACGCGCCGGCGTCGGCCCCCTCCGCGCGGCCCCGCCCCGCGCGCTCCCCACCCCGCCACTCCCACGCACCCGAGGGATCAGACCCTCCCGCCGTTGTCAACAATGCGACACAAACCACCCCGACCGCACCCGCTGACCATTCGCTGCGGGGTCATTTGGCTTAATGGAGGAATTTCGGGTCGGCCTTATCTTTCAAGCATATATATACTTACTCGTCATATCATCTGCGCAATACAAAGTCAAGATTGTAAATCTTTGGACATAGCGGTCAGTTTTGAACAGCAGTGGGTAAATTTTCGTCTATGCTTACAAATGCGAGGATGCGTTGTGTTGAGAGCAAGGGAATTTGTTGCTTTAGCTGTCAACACGGCGAATCCTCAAACACATCAAGGGTCGGCAACGCCCATGTTACTCCTTTGGAGTTGTGGCTGCGGTGTCCGCTTACCATCAGGCGGGCCGTACACTTGTTTGCCACCGTCGTTGTATAAGAAATATATGTATATATATATATAAACTGCCCTAGGTCCCTATCACAAGCAATCTTGAACTCCCTAGAAACACTATAAGTATTTCAGTGCCACTGCCGGAAACATTGGAAGGTTCCCGCAACGACTGAACTTTGCGGACACTACAGGCAACGTTGCCGGCAACTTCACAGATTACATATATAAAAATAAATCAATATTTGTGGACAATCTTACACAAATCGACCTAGTCTCAAACTAAGCAAAGCTTGTACTACGGGTAATAGATGACAATAAACATACTTATATAGATAAATAAATACTTAAATACATAGAAAACATCCATGACTCAGGAAGGTGCTCATGCTCATCGCACAAATAAATGCCCTTACCGGATTCGAACCCAGGACCTCCGGCTTCGTAGGCAGGGTCACTACCAACTATTAGGCTACAGAGTTTGTCTATAATAAGCAACGTGGGAAGGCAGCCACCTGACGCCGCATATTTTTTGGAAAACAGTTAATATTTTAGTCACCGAGCACCGAGCTTGAAAACAAACTTTTCTTTACAATATTTTGCGATTAAATTAAAGACGCATGACATTTGGGTTTTATGAATCTGCAAAATTGCCGGCAACAAAGGTAATGTTACCGGCAATATGGTGTGGTGATGGTTAGTATTCCTAGGAATAGGAATATTGGCAACGACGTATCAATACTCAGTAGGTACTTACATGATTATTATATTTAAATAGGAACCCCAAATTATTCTGACCGAAAAAAAAGATATTTAAATACACTAAGTAATACGAATAACAAAAGAAAGTAAACCAACAGCTTTTGTAGGTACAGTCTTCTTATGGCTCCTCTATATGATGGCCCATCCTAATGGCCCACTAGGATGGGCCAGCGTGTAGAGAGGGTAGTGGTGTCAGATGGCTTATGGCGCGGCGATGTCTTTCTCCGTCTAACGCATAGTTGCGTCCTGTACGATGGGTCGTGATGGCCCACTGTATAGAGCAGGCTTAATAAAGGTAAAATAGACAGGTTCAATAAAGGTACCAGTAGTTTCAGTACCTAGTTTTGTGGACTCAAGACGTTATATATGTATACTGTACGTGAGTTACTTACTTTTTAATTTTGTAGGTACCTAGGAACGATGAAGTAATAAAATCAGCTGTGGGAATTGGGATATCACTTATTTCAATGAAAATACCTTATTACAATAGTTTCAGATTCATGAAATGTTTGCACTTACGATAAATTTATATATAGTGCCAGAAATTTTTATCGTTGTGTTCATTAAACTTTTTATTAATTTTTACTAATTACTAATTATTAATTTTTATCCGTTTTTGCGGTGTTGTTTTGCCGTTCATCAAAAAAAAATTGAACCTATTTCAATAATACAGCTACAGCTTGACCCTGTTGCCATGGCAGAACGGTAGATGCTTGCTGTGATGCTGTGGGACGCCGCTTGTGTGAGCACTTTCGCTGCTGCCTCGCACCTTGGTCGCACCATCGGGGCAGCAGGAGCAGCTGCCAAAGAAGCTACACTCAGAAAGCGGGACAAATACTCCGCATTGGCGAATTATTCATTTGTCCCTCTTGCGGTGGAGACGATGGGCTGGGCTGTTATTCGCTAAGCGTTAATGCGGCTCACCCCGCCGTTCACCCGTCACGAAACTAGACCTCTACCTACGCTTGGTTACTACGCATCGCGGTGTCAAGATATATTTGTGGATGAGCGTTGAGGTAAGCTTAAAACAAGTTAGAGATATGGGGGGCTGCTCAGGCCAGACCATTCTTGGGGGAAGTGGGGCGCCGTTTGCGACTGAGATAGCATGACTCCCGTTCCGGGTCATTCCAGCACGGCTATCACAAGACGGCGCGCGAGTTCTCTCGATTTTTCTCGTACTATACCTCTCTTTCTAAGTTTTCTAATAAGGGAGAGACGGATAGTGCGAGAAAAATTGAGAGAGGTCGCTACCGTCTTGTGATAGCCGTGCTGTTGCAGGTTGTCGATTGCGATTCAACGAGACAATGCGGCGAGTGTGATGGGCACCTTTGCACCCGGAATGACACGGGGCGGTTTATTTGGCTAAGTGCGTTTTTATTGACATGTAAACTTTCCATTATGAAAATTAATAAAAATATCAATACCGATACTGAGTTTTATTTCATAAACGTAACCGCAGGTTGTCCTAATTTTGAGGAGAAATCATGAGAGGATAATGACTTTAGAATCGAGCGTTACAAACCGCCGGAGATGCACCCGCCTAATTTTGTACAAATACCTAATATAACTAATAGTCACTAAACAAGTGATTGTATTGGCCTACAAATCAAGGTGGTTGACTGCGCGCGCGTCGCATTTTGCGTTGTCCACAGCTCGTCTGCTGTGCCCACGCGCGATAGCTTCCTGTGGGGATCTACTTCTAGACGAACACACTCATCAGCGGGCATTGAGTTACATACGGGATTCCTCAGTATAGGTACTTACTCATTCTTTGTAATAATGTTCTTGAAAATTGGTCTAAAAGATTTAGATGAATTTTGATTTTCGTTGGTCCATTCGATGTTTCTTCTTTAGAGCTAAAGTTTATCTTTAAGTACCTAATTAATTAAAGTCGTTAGGTAGTAAGGTAGTACCTATATTTATGAATTAATATTATTTTTGCGTCACCTACACAACGTGTTTCATAGTGTCCCATGAAAAAGAAAATATTTATTTAACCGAAAAATTACCTGTCACGTCAATCAAACTGAACGTTCATAGATTATTCTAACAGAACACCAACTGTTTGTCATGTGTACCTTGTTTAAAAATAATTGAACCATTTTTTGTAAGCTGGTTTGCCTCAACCTCACTCAATCAAAGGGAAATCGCAAGTCATCTTAGTAAATCTTACATTTCACAACTAAAATACTATTTCGCGTGTTCTACTAAAAAAGGTAAATATGTAAATAACTTTCTGGGTAGTCTACTCTTTTAGTTCTACGTTTTCAGGGTTGCGTTTCAATGATGATTATTTTATGTGTTATCCAAATTCTGTTTTTTGTGCATCACTTCTTTGTTTACTACGGTTTTTTAATACTGCCAATCTACTCTTTACAAGGGACCTTTTGACCACCTTTAGGGTTTAGGGGTATTTTTGTTACACCTTATATAGACAAAATAAACTTACATATTTTTATGTTTAAATTAAAATCGTAAAAAATAAACTTTTGTACCTTACCAGAGCCAAACGAGCGAGAAAGGTCGCCTGAGCTCCTGAGGTTGTGTTGTGTTGAGAGCGTGTGTCTCTAGAGCTGTCAATACAACGAATCCTCAAATCAATAAAGCGTCGGCGATACTATTGTATTGTATTGTATGTATGTGTAATGATGTGTTATCCGAATAAATTTCTATTCTATTCTATTCTATTCTATTGTGATTCTCTTTGAGTAAACGCAAGGGCCCCCCGGCTACAGTGTCTGCTAAGTAGCCATTACTAAGTTACCGAGTAGTAATAGTCGACCAACTTAATGTGTACTTGGAAAGGCCAACTTTCTTACAAATTCGGTCGATGCAACCGCACCATTTATTTGGCGCGCGCGTACGTGTCGATGTTAAAAAGCCAGAGAGGCAACTAAGGAACCCTACCTGCGCGTAGCCCGCACGCACTTAGCCGGTTTTATTTAAGAACACAAGTTATTATCTGAGACACGAGTCAAAGCATGAAGCAAATAGGCGATATTCTAATAATTTGGTAAGCTATATGGTTAACTCAAATAAGAAATCAAGTGGAAAAAATGCAAAAATAACTGAAATCGCCCAACTCCCGCTGCGCAATTTCATAGAGGGTGAAATGAATTTAATGCTTAACTTACGTGTAAAACAAAACAGTCATGATGTCTAGGACCTATGCTGAGTGAATAGCATCGTTATTTCCGATTACTCATCACCTTCCCGATAAGAGAACAAACGGAATAATTTCGAACACAAAAGGAAAGTTTCTTTTAATTCTTCGGTCGTTACCTTTTTCACGTTTTTGAGATAAAAAGCACGCGCACGAATTTATTTTAAATCATGTTCCCCCGACGTACGCACCTGACACTAAAGTTTTAACAATAAAGAGTTATTCAAAGTAAATATTGCTGAGATAAATGCTTATGTTACGCACCGCGCGCCTGCGCGATGACTTGCCGTGAACAATGAATTTCAAGTTTCGATCAGGTGCAAGGATTTTATTTTCATTTGAGATAAAACACGCACCATCTGCACAAACAATATCTTCATTCTAAACGTAACGCGAACATGACCTTATCTCGACAAACATGTATGAAAAGAAAAGAATGAAAGTTATGTACATATACAATAGAGATGTACACCTACAGTCGCGGAATAAAAAGGTTCGTCATCTTTGGACCTTAACATCGTTAAAATAATATACCTATATCTAGATTTAGGTACCTACTGGGAAATGCAATCTAGAGGTTTCAGACCTGGCCGAGATATCGCGAGACCCCGAAGCTAGTCTCTAGCTCTCGCGAGATTAGGCGTGTTTCACTGAAAACGTATGCACATTCCGGGACATCTTGTCGCAACTAACGTTTGGCGACCTGATTAATTTCGCAACTATTCTTTTAACTGTAAATGTTTCAGGATTTATTACAGGACCATCGTGTAGAACCCTGTGGGTTATTAGGTTAGGTTGGTTTTATAAAAATCCTTAAATATTTACAGTTTCAGAACTATTAGGAAGTTGGGAAATGAAAAGTTGCGAAATGAATCAGGTTGCCAAACGTTAGGTTGGGAAACATTAGTGAACCGCAAATTCCATTTAATGATTATCAACATGTGAAATAAAAACAAAATCTGCAGTGAGCTTATAAAAATTATAAATAGAGAGCGTTTTTCAAGAAAAGTGTACATATATACAAATTATTTTTTCTGAATTATTTTTTTTGGTTCTTCTTACTCAGAATCGTTGATAGTATTGATCCTTATACAACAAAAAAATTACTCGGCTTTTACGATGTTGTTTTTTCGCCCAGTGCGTCGCGTAACGCTGATAGGTATAATTGGCACAATAAAGAACCAATACTACATTTTCAGCTATTGTAAAAGTTCAGTTAGGTATGCAACAGCACACCCGATAATAACAAAAAAAAGTATCTATCCAGTCCAAGTAAGCATTACAAAAAACGTAATGGGTATCCATCGGCGTAGTAAATACAAAACTAATTACTTTAAACACGCGTTCGTCAATTCAAGATGAGTGAGATTGCTACCGTATGCAGATACGGGGCTACCGAAGCCGTTACGCGCAAATAACGAACCGATTCCGACACCACACCTGCCAAACCATACGAGCTAAATGCGTTGTCTTTTACTAACTTGTTTATATAGAGAAGGACGGCAATATTGAGAGTTGCGTTTGGGTTATTGCGGAGAATGCGAGTGGGGCCGGTGTTCTTGTTTTTTTCTTCTTTTTTGGCGCGTGTCGCTCACGTGCCGTTATGCCAGCTCGAGCCAGCGAAAGTTAGAAGCCGCTCACCACTTTATTTATACCAGTTTTTTGAGGTTCTAGAATTTGTATTCATCCAGTACTTATATCCGGGTAACCGATAACCAATACGTTGAGCAAATTATTTGATGAAATAAGTAATTAAGTTATAAAAGTAGTCGATTGTCATTGGGTAGTTGAAGTGGATGTCGTAATGCCTTTTTTATATTACGGCAACGTTATGGTACAAGACAAGCTGAAGGAGTGCATCTCTTTTATATAAAAATCTTTGTTGGTAATTATGGATAGTAAGGTTATAGAAAAGTAACTTAATCTAGATCGAATGTATGTTAGCACGTACCTTCATAGGTAATGCAATTTTCGAAAGAATAACAGCCCTAGATTAAGAATGTACAGGCTAATTACTCCAAGCAAGATCCTCTTACAACAACGATTTTAAAGAATGTAACTAAGTGTTTGATAGCAACACGTAGATACTTTCTCTAGGTACATATGTTAAGTTAAACGTCATTGAAAGTCATCATGCGCCATTCCAAAAGAAGTCATTAACAAACTCCATGCTATATCGCCCTAAAACAATGAAAAATTACAGGTCACCCTGCACCCTAATCCTTGAAATTGTGCTTGAAGAACCGTTAAAGCACAATTTCTCGAAATTGTCTAATTAGGGTTTTCGCGATTACAAGTGTGTAGTTGGGCAGTGGCGGAGCCACGCCGTCTACCTCCCACGGGCAGCCGCGTCCTGCCGGGCTGACTCACCAATTCACGTCTCATGCCCGTAATTAGACCATTAGCACGCACGCAGCGCTCAAATGCTCAATTAGATTAACGACCGTCGGGAAGATTACGTCCCGTCTTGGTTTAAATGAAACTCGGGATAAAATGTCGGCAATTGACAGGTCCCCATGTCCAGTCTAGCTTTGTGTTCACCACGCATACCGATTCGCCTCTGGCTTCTTTTTCCTACATGTTATGTATAGTTGTAACGAATCTCGGGAGCAGGACATAATTGGGTCGTGTGGTGTGGTCACAGGTTGTGAATCGTGCTTGTCCCCTGGACGTAAAACATTGTTCTGTAGGATGTACTTTTTCAGGTTTAGTTCTAGTCTGGTAGCGTCAGTAGGTTTTTCTAGTTTCACCCACTTCCAGTTGAAGTAACTGACATAATTCACACATTTAGGCACTACTGTATTAAATGGGTACTACTGATACCGTCACGTACTGCATATGCCTGTGACGCACGTATTATTTATTACGGAGTTTTCTTTCATTCCTTTTTTCTGTATGTTTTTCTTTTGCATTTTAAGTTCATATACTTGGTACACACCGTGAATTCACTTGGCCCCGAACGGACGCCCAGCACTGGTCGGCACCATGCCATATTGTGGCATTTGTGGCACCCTTTTATGTGTTATCTATTTTTAATTATTTTGTTTATATCTACTGCGAGTACATGTGTTTATATTATATAAATAAATGCAAACGGTGGGCTACATAAAACCAAGACCCGATTAAATTACACGTAAGTTTCGATGTCAATACTTTATTTAATTATCACATGACGATTACGACCACTCTGCCAACAGTGAAGCACCTTAGAAGAAAAAGAGGTATGGATAGAGGAGATTGGGATCATAAAGAAGGGGCCTATACTCAGCAGTGATTAGATAGAGGCTGAACTGATAGATGGATAGGTATATTTAAGCACTTCGAATCCTCGAGCAATCTCAAAAAGATGCCTAAGTAAGTACTTAGGCATCTTTTTGAGATTGAGATTTTGAGATTACCAATTTTGCTGCACTACTCAAGTGAGTAGTGCAGCAAAATTGGTAAAAAAAATTAACGATTGTCCCACATATGTAACTAAGCAAATATGCTGGAATCTGAATTTCTTGGAAATTCAATGTAGAAGATAATCTACAGTTATCTTGCACACGGAACGTAACTTACACCGTACAATACAGTGCATCGTACCACAAAATTAATATACGGTTCACATTACAACAAGAAAATTTTTTCTCTGCGCCCGGTGGAACGAGATCTAATGAAACAAGTGACTATAAAAAAGGATAAAAAGCAAACTATTCATTATAATGTTGATTTCCGTGAACTTGATCGTCACAATCGTATGTGTTCGTACTTGTGGTGTTCACATACCCTCTATTCTTTTAATAACCTATCCAAAGACACTCCATATTACGTAAGAGACGAGTAAAGTGGGAGCCAGGTAACCGACAAGAATACTACGTGTTTTTGGCAATTTCCGTTAATTGCAAGGGGGCATAGGTTAGATCAAATAAAGTTAATTTCTCCAAGACAGTAGTATCTTAACTCTTACTGTTGTCAAGATATTCAATATTTTAATTTAATCAGATTTGCAGCTTTAACCACTGTTAATGCTACATTCCTTTTTTTTTCAAGTAATAATTGTGCTTATTTGTTTCTGTGAATGTACTCTGCAATATGCCGAAGTTAACGGAAATTCCCGGGAAAACCGTGTATACTGCTAGTTACTGGAAAGTTTTGATTTCGCGCAAGTACATGCCTTATTATTTATTCTCAGAAAAAACTGGAATGAGCTTATAGTTAACAAAAACATCGTAAATCAAAAATTGTCAAACGAAGCTGACTCTTGAGGAAAATAATAGTACCGATCAAGTGGGTTACTGGTACGCGGGCATGTATTACTATTTTATGCACTTAACACTGATATACATAATATGTACCATAAGCAATGGTTTGCTAATACCTACATGAAATCAACTACTGCAAAATTAGATTACCAAAATCCGAATTAAACAGACATCTATCTTGAGTCTCGTCGTGATAAATAAGGTATGAAGTGCTGTCATTTACATTTACTGATCAATTTTTCTTTTATTTGCTGTACAATGCTGGCAATTTTTTTGAAAAGTTATGGAGCTGGAATTTTAGTTAATTGAATTAAGGTTATGACTAAGTTGAAGAACTTAAACCAGAATCCACAAGTATCTAGAATTCCTCCAATCCACGGGTTCGAAACGTTGTTCTTGGGAGGCAGACAATTAGGGCCTCTGGCTTTACCATTTTGGTACGGGAGTCCGGGAACCTGAAAAGTCATACGTTCACGGAATTGTAAACCTCGCATTAATTTTGAAATTCTCATAATAACATTTGTTGATAATGGGACACACATGAAAATTCATTTCAAATACAGATTTTACGATACAGAAGTCTTTTTTTTTTTTTATAAATAAATATAAGGGGACAATCTTACACAACTCGACCTAATCCCATAGTAAGCTCACTATAAGGCTTGTGTTATGGGTACTAGACGACGATATATATAATAGATATAAATACTTAAATACATAGAAAAACATCCATGACTCAGAAACAAATATTTATGCTCATCACACAAATATTTGCCCTTACCGGGATTCGAACCCAGGACCTTCAGCTTCGTAGGCAGCGTCACTACCCACTAGGCTAACCGGTCGTGTAAGTCATGACCGGCATTTGACCGGTACTTAATCGAGAGAAGACATTATTATCAACATTTGCGCTCCAGTAAAAATCTACAATCTCAATTTTTTCTAAAGTTGAAACAGGAATCCAAAGTCATATACTACACTCGCGGACAAAGAATACGGGTCGGTAAAATACCGTCATATTTCCTAAAATAGTGCGTAAGAGGTTGTACAGTTAATCCTGTCATGATCTTTATTTAATTTTACATATAAACTGCTAATAACAGTAAAAAATATAACGTTACCAGGTTTAAACCGGACTCGTAAAAACCCAAAAAAAAACAACGTTAACGGAGCGAGATCGCAAAAATCGTGATTTTTGGATATTGATATTTTTATGATAGGATCCAGGAAATTGTTAATACAGTTGAATAGGTATTGTAAAGAATAGCATATTATGTAAATAAAACAAGTATTAAATATTTTAAAAACCTATTGCAGTTATTTAATTTAGGGTGACCCGAAATATTTGACCGCGAGTGTATTTGTTTTTCATGACATCAATCGCTCCTCATTAACCGACTTCAAAAAAAAGGAGGAAGTTCACAATTCGGTTGTATTTTTTCTATCATTTTTTTTGTCAATGTTTGTTACCTCAGAACTCCGTCAGTGATGAGCCGATTCGTATATTTTTTTTGTTTGTTAGTATGCTTCCAGGTGGGACCCACTTTTTTCAAAAATTCAGTTGGATAATGGGGAATTGAGGAATTGAGGGAACTCCTCAATTATATTAGGCACACGTGTAGTGATTTTGGTATTTTCCATTATAACTGTATTTACACCCGGAAATCATAAATTTGGTGGAGTGGAATTGATGATGAAGACCACAGATGACTTATAGAATATAAGTAAAATTACAAAAATACGTCACAGATTCTGATAAGGTTCCGTTGAAATAGCAACTAATGAAGTGCCAAAGATGATCCTTGTGGAATCGACGGAAGTCCTCAAATATTATCGGGCTACATACATTGGGTTTTTTCTCTAATAATCAACGCATTTGCTCTCGGAAATCAACTCGTGGTAAATTGCTAAAGAAATGTGGAAATGTCCTCGTGGCTTGGCGGAGTACTAAATTGAAGTCGGCTAAAACTTTGTTTTTAAAGTAAATAATTTTATAATCATGGTTGTCGTAAAAGATTCACCCTGTTTAATGAATGAAAGTATTCTATAGATAAATAAATAAATATTTGGGGACAATCTTACACAAATCAATCTAGTCCTAAACTAAGCAAAACTTGTACTATGGGTACTAGACGACGATATACATACTTATATAGATAAATAAATCCTTACTAATATTATAAATGCGTAAGTGTGTATGTTTGTCCTTCTTTCACGTCGCAACGGAGCGTCTTATTGATGTGATTTTTTGTATGGAGATAGTTTAGAAGCTGTAGAGTGACATAGGCTACTTTTTCCAGCGGGAAAACATCTAATTCCCACGGGAAAATTCAATATGTTACATTTTCCTATAACCACGCAGGCGAAGCCGCGGGCATCATTTAGTACTTAAATATATAGAAAACATCAATGACTCAGGTACAAATGTTCATGATCATTCGAACCTGGGACCTCCGGTTTCGTAGGTCACTACCAACTAGGCTATGGGTCGTCTATATCGAATTAAGTAAATTAAAAAATATTTCGCGAATGGGTTTGCTAAAAAAAACCTGGATTTAATTTAAAAAAAAACAATTTTTTACAAGTTGTGCTGCTGAGAGTGAGGATCAGAAGATTGTCGCACCTAAAATTGGCACTTCAACATTTTAAAACTAGTATATTTACGTCATGTGACGTCAGTATGATATACGTGGCCCTTTAATCGTAGATAGAGTAAGTTCTGAAATGGCCGGAAGTACTTGACATACGGTGCCAAAGATGGCCACCTTTTCAAACGTCATGCGACATCTTAGCGAAAATTATTATATATGTTTTGAAATAATAGCGTCTTTAGAAAGAGCCTCCCTGTCCCGGCTGCCGTGCCGACAGGACGCTGACGGAAGGGTGAAAGGTCAGTCTTGCCATCAGGGTACATTTGGTGTTAAATAGGACAGTTTACGGGACGAAAAACAAAATTACGTTGTTTAGTGTTTCATTACAATGAAACTTCAGCATTAATTACTTTTATTAATGTTGGGAAGTCAGTCAAAAAATATTAAGAAATAATTTTAAGTGGGATTGAGCCTGACGCATCTACAAAAATAGTGAAGTCCAATCTTATCGCATTGTTTCTATGTACCAGGTAACAGCTAGAACACTCCTTTGACAATAATTGTTTTTTGATGTTTAATGTATTTGTGCATTACAAATAAATGAGTATGAGTATGAGTATACCTAATCCTGTCTTTAAAGTAGCACTTACTTCAGCAAATCATATTCGATTCAACTAAAAGAAACCAAGGTACGTGCCCAATTAGGAACACTTCGAACCTAAGTAACTGACAGATGTTTAAGTACTTGCATAAACAAATTATAAGTAACGTTGTCATCTTTGCTTTCAATTTCATTGAACAGTGGCTCAATTTCAGTTCCCTTTAATTAGGTGTGATGCGTTTGTGTGATTTTTAATAATTTAAACTTTTAGCAATGCATGGTAAGGTTGAACTTCGGTTGTTGGCATAGAAGTGCATGGAATGGTTCAAATTGCATTGGCAGAAGTGCAGCTATATGAATGTGCTGATTGCTATTAGGTACGCGCAGCGATAACGGCGTCGGATTGAAGGCCGTGGACTGATTCCGGAAGGTGTGGCTCACTCAAGATCATGCGTGAATGGGCTTATGTTATGATGTATGTTTAGTGCACCAGGGGAATACAGTATGAATTTAAAAATTCCCACTAATAAAATGCTGTTCGGATAAACATTAAAAAAATGTGCGCTATACGAGTAATTGAATTTTCGTTGCTCAATTTTTCGCCCGTGATCTCAGTCAACCCTGGGCAGCTTGTAGCTGTTTGGGAGTAGCGACCATCGTAGGTACCTACTATCTACTCCTGAGGGTGTCCTGTCGAACGGGTGGGGGGCTTAGAGTGGAGTCGCAAGAGCCGTTGCTCGAGAGTAGATGCTGTCACCTAAGTGGCGAATTGGCTACCCCATCATCATCCTCCTATCGTTATTCCCGGTTGTGCCCCTAAAGGAGCCCGGAGTCCGCTTTGACACCCAATCCCAAGATTTGGCATAGGTACTAGTTTTACGAAAGCGACTGCCATCTGACCTTCCAACCCAGAGGGAAAACTAGACCTTATTGGGGTTAGACCGGTTTCCTCACGATGTTTTCCTTCACCGAAAAGCTAACGGTAAATAATCCGTACATAAGTTCCGAAAAACTCTTTGGTACGAGCCGGGGTTCCAACCCACGACCGTCTCTTGACAGCCGCATGCCTGAACCACTATGCTAGCGTAGCTTCATAAAAAAGAAATAGTATAAAAATCGGATCGGTGGAATGGGTTGGATGCAACCTCTTGCCTTCGCCATGCTCCCTCTCATCGGCCACCACAGCAGCCATGACGAATTCTTCATCCATTTGAAAATGTAATTTCAAACAGAAAGTAAAAAATTAGTAAATCCAATCCACTCAAGCGGCCTATTCAAATTAGCTTAGCTGCCGAAATGCTATTCTAGACATGTCGTTCACGTGAACAAATTATAAACGGGACTATTTTATTCGCCGCTAAAATTAGTCGATTAAGTTTGACGTTCATGTGTTTTCGCGTAAAAACGACATGTCTAGAATAGCATTTCGGCAGCTTAACTAATATTTTAATTTAATAATAATCAATAATTTAATAATTTATTTATTCACGAAGTAAACTTGATTCTATTAACATTTTCTTCTGCCAAACCACAATGCGGTTAAATAGGCCGCCTAAAATAAAAAACGTCACATTCAAATTAGCACTTTCATTTGATTATGACAGCTGCTCATAGCGATACATAAATAAAATTAGGAAATTTAGAGTCCACTGTAGAATCGGGTCCACTAATTGGCTACCTATATGTTTAAAGTCCAGTCTCACTTCTCTTCCCTGAGCTCTCTGCACCGCGCCGTGTTCCCCTGAAGCCAATTTTTACTATCGCCATTTTTTATAGGGCCCATCTTACACAGAGCGAGTCACGGTTTGCCAGAGATAAAACGTGAAACAGTTTCATTAGACAGGCGTCCGTTGTCTCATCTAATAGCCCAGTCATTAGGTAAGTCCAATCCATCTTCACCCAAAAACTCGGTCCATTTAGATTCCATCGACCAGCAATAAGTCCCTAAGCACCGCGTGTCTGTGTGTGTCCCAGCACGTATATCATGAGACGGCCGCAACATACTCTCAATTTTTCTCGCACTATCCGTCTCTAACACTTAGAACAAGAGGTATAGTGCGAGAAAAATTGAGAGTATGTCGACATAGACGTGCTGGCCCCTTGCATTTCATGAATTGTCTAAAGAGCGTCTACATCTTGCCTGTGTGGTTACACGCCTCCGAAAGGTTCAGGACACCATTGACCCGTGAGCGGGTAGGTAATACATAATCATATATTACGTAAAAATTATGGGCGGCCTGTGGCCAGCAATGAGATGGTAGCATACCTATACCTACCTAGTTGAGAAATTAATACATAATAGGGGTTGGCATAGGCATATCATAATATCTGGCCGTCTAAGCTCGATATAAAGTAAGGGAACTGTAACTTCGGTCAAAGACTAGAAAACGAATTACAGCGTTTTTAATAATTCGTCCTCTAAGGAGATTAAAAGGGGATGGAAGTATATATGGGGAACAAGTAATTTCATACAGTTTTGGACATACAATATATTATTATCAAATCGCGAAACTAAAGTGGCAGTGGGCGGAGCGAACCGATGGGTGTTGGGCATTTGGCATAAGATAATTTTGCTTTAAAAACTATAGGTACAGGTAGCCCACAACTAACGTGAGTAAAGCTACTCAACGGATTTAGGGAAAAAACAGTAATGTAGCTTAGTAGACATCAAAAAAAAATCCTTTAATGAGACGCTTGGAAGAGTAATCCCTTATGATGGTAGAAGTATGTTAGGGTTAGCGGTTAGTAAGCTTGCGCCTAAAATAATTGAATAGTAATAATTTTTCGATGACGGTAATAAGTTCTACGCGGACGAAGTCGCGGGCAACAGCTAGTAAGACTATAATATTTTATGTGTGAATTTGGTTACCTACATAATTTAGACGTACCTACTTTTAGTTGATGATAAATATTCTCAGTTAGTACACGAGCTACTTAACTACTTATTTATACATATATGGGCAGAAGATTGTAATAATATTCCTTTCTATATCGTCGTAACTGCATTTAGGTATTTAAACAACCAAAGTGGATGTGCTTGCTGCGCAGTTCATTCTGTTTTTGCTTATTGTCAGAGGGGTTTGTCGAAACCAGTAATGCCACTTACATGAGAGGACACGAATGGAGTTTTTGTGTCTATGTTACGAATCAAAACACTAAAAATAAATAGCAGTATTCGCTCACTTCTCGTTATTGTATCTACAACTGTGTTTGCGTATCTTAATGTATTCTGATAAAACTGTATTCTAAAAAAATGCCTGTCTGACAAATCTTCCTGTGAGTATTAATAATAAGTATAGTTGTAATAATAATAATTGGTATCATTGTATAACGTTGAAATTTTGTAATTTGTAATTTATAAATATTATTATCTAATTAGAAAAGTCAAATTAATTTCTAGGGCTCGCGGTCGTGTCCGGGTTTCGTGTATTCGTGTCGGGTACCCGTGCCCGTGTAACACGCTCGCGGGTTTAAGCGACCGGTCCGAACGGATCCGTGTAATTAGCGCACGGGTACCCGTGTACACGTGTACACGGGTCCCCGTGTCCTATTTACACGCGGGTAGTACTACCCGTCCTTGAGGTGTGAAGCTAGGAACTGTCCCGTTGTTCTAAGAATGTACATACAAGTACCTACTAAATGAGTGTTCGTAGCTTTGCAATTATAACATCTTTTTTTTGTGAATAAAAATAGCAGATTAATAAATGTAACAAATTATTACAAAGTACGTAAAGTTCGCCTTCTCAAATTCAGATTAAAATAAAAGTAAGTACGAATCCATACTAATGTTTCATATGTGAAAGTGGGTCTGTCTGCCTGTGTCTTTACCCCTTCACGCTTATACCGTTGAACCGATTTAGATAAAAAATTGGTATTGAGATTTGAGTCTGGGGGACGAACATAGGATGTAAACGAGGTCCACGCGGACGGAGTCACGGGCAGAAGCTAGTAAGTTTTATCCCATAAAAAACATTCCATGTAAAAAAGAGGCCAAATCTCGAAACTTTTCCACCTTAAAAAGTTGTGAGATATTTCGTAGTACCAAGTCTCAGGCATTCTTATTATTCTTTATTTGCTAGCTAAATAAAATTCTGGCACTTGGCAATCACACAACTTTACTGCATTTATGGATTTTTGCACACTTAAAACTATGTAGTATTATGTGAATGCCAAGTCACAAAATTATATTAAGCAGCAAAAAAAGAATAATAATAAATCTGACAACTTTTTACGGTGGAAGTTTCGACACTTGGCCTCTTTTTAAAATGGAATGTTTTTTTATGGTATCTCACGTCTTTTTCTAGGTTATTGTGTTATCAATACATACAAATTATGATTGCAGTCTCATTCTTGCTTTTTATTTTTTTCTCCCATTCAATGCAAATGTAACTTTGTAATCCTATATATTTATATCGGATTACAAAGTTATTTATGCGTATCTAGAAATCTGAATCGTGTGGTGTCGGGTAAGAATAGCACCACCCCCTTTCTTTCTGTGGGTGTCGTAAGAGTCTACTAAGGGTACAGGGTGGAAGTGTGTTGTGGGCGATGCGCTAGCAACCTGTCACTACGATATCACATTTTGTTGATCTTTATACCCACATTGATGCCAAAAGTGGCACTGGAACACAAGTTTCATGTGCTCTGCCTACCCCTTTTAGGGATAAAGGCGTGAATGTATGTGTGTATGTATGTATGTAGAAATCTGGACCGAAATTTGCAAAATATTTTAGGTTTACCTTGATTTAAACACTAATTATAGGTATGTTCTAAATTAGTGCTTTTGTTGATCGGTCCGTGAGTATATGAGTGACAAAATTAAGAAACTGACGAGTTATAATTCTTAAACTAATGATCCAAATTGAATGAAATTTGAAATATACCGTGTTTATACAATGCCTACTTGGTTACTGAAAATTCAGGCTTCTAGTTTTTTTCACAACGAAGTTATTGGGGGGTCGAAAATGGCCAGAACTGCTTCGAAAAAAGATGGTACGGCCGTGCGGCTGTTTTGCTCGACTGGCGGGGCACCGCCGTGCCGGAAAATTTTTATTTGAGCTTAAAATGTGAAAAATAATGTAGTAGCATTAATCTAGTTTTGGTTTTGAACCAGAATAGTTACGAAGTTGATGGTCTAAAATTGGCCGGTCCCAATTTTAGACCACCAGCTCTAATAGTAGATATTAGAAATACTTATAATATTAGCACGACCATATTTATAACCTCACAAAGGGAAGGAATCAGTTAATAAAAAGCATGTATATATAACACTACAGTATCTGACAGAAAAAAAACTAAGAAAATCGCAACAAAATGATGTCATTATTTTAATCACAACTGTTGAACAGTAACAAGGTATAAATATTTATTGCAGATCATTGTAATGAGGCGAGCATAGTAAATAGCTAAACCTAATGTACTAAATGAATATAATATCCCATAAAAACATTTCATTGAAAAAAGAGAGTCATTTCCCATTAACGAAATACCCTGTACGCAACATATCAAAAGCTTGGGTAAGCGAGCCGGTGAAAAGAATGCGAACACAGTTGCACACTCTAAAAACAACTGTAATCATACTAATATTATAAATGCGAAAGTTTAGATGTTTGGATGTTTGGATGTTTGGATGTTTGTTACTCAATCACGCTTAAACGGCTGAACCGATTTGAATGAAATTTTGCACGAAGATAGTTTATAGCCTGGATTAAAATAAAGGATAGTTTTTATCCCGGATCCACGCGGAAGAAGTCGCGGGCGGAAGCTAGTTAGTAATAATATTAACAATACACCTCAGACGCGGCCATGTTGTGACTTGTTGGTGCTAGAGAGTAAGTACCAAGCGGAACTCAGCGCCGCACGTAAACATTACGTTACTAGGTTGATATACAGTAGCACTAACATGCCAAACATCGTGGCGGGTAATTGCATCCGAGACAGGTCCAGGCGGCGCTAGGAGCGTTGCACTGGACGTACTGATAAGCGCATCAGCTGGTCGGGCGACCGAGTCCCCCGCCGCCGCCACCGCCGCGGCGCTGAACCGGTTTTACATCGACGCGAACAAGAACTCTGGAGCCCGCGCGGATATTCCAGCCGCCTTGTGCTATCTGAGTAGGTATGTAAACAAACATGCTAACCTCATTAAGGCTGAACCGTTTGATTTACAATGCGTTGAAAAAAGTATACAAAAAATAGAACGCAAAGATTCTAAGGATATTACTACTCGCTTACTAGACCTAATACCAAAGTTTCTAATCAGCATCTTATGTATACTTTTCAATAGGTGCCTAGAACGCTGAATATACCCCAGTAACTTGAAGAAAATTAAAATACAACCGATTTATAAAGGGAAAGGTGATGTAGACATGTTAAAAAACTATCGACCAATATCATTAATACCGTTATTTTCCAGTGTTCGAGCGTGTTTTGAGCGATAAACTGATGTCTTACTTTAACTTAAATCTTTTGTTAAATAAGCAACAATACGCCTACCAACATGGCAGATCCACGATAGACGCGGCGCGAGACGTCGTGACGAGAGTGCTCAGCTACCTCGACGCCGCGCGACAGGTCGCCGCCATCCTGTCGCGCGTCTTCGAGCTGGTGGCCCATCCTCTCATTTTACGTAAGTTGGACCACTATGGTGTTACTGGCAATTTCAAAAACGTAATATCCTCGTTTCTCGATAGCCGTAAACAACTAACGTCAGTCCGCGGCGATAGATCTGACTTATAGGATCTAGGTGACTGTGCCGTGCCTCAAGGTTCTGTGATTGGCAATAATCTGTTTTTAATTCTTATGAACGATTTCACAACCGCCATCGACGATGCAGAATTCGTGATGTTCGCCGATGAAGGTTGTGTCATCGTCTCCGCCGACAACCAGAAGGACCTAAGATGCAACCTCAACAAGGTAATGGGGGACGTTGCCTCTTGGTTCTCGGCTAACGGTATGTTATTAAACATTGAGAAAACCAACATCATGCACTTCTCACTTAACGGAAAAAAAGAACACAATCTAAATATATACTGCAATGGTCGACTCGTCCCTCAGGTTGACGAGATGAAATATTTAGGTCTTACCATTGATTCTGGCTTAACGTGGGGTCCCTATATCGACTCACTATGCGATCCTTTGTCATCCGCGTGTTTCGCACTCAGTAGGCTGCGCCCCAGTCTAGATCACATTAATGTAAGAAAAGCTTATTATGGGTATTTCCACTCTTCTAACTTATGGAATCGATTTATGGGCAAGCGCAGCCAATCTAGAGAGGCCATTCAGACTTCAAAAGCGAGTCATTCGTTGCATATGTGGTCTCGCGGGATCGTCCTGCTCGTGAACTGTTCAAGGAAACCAAAATTCTCACCCTCCCAAGCTTGTATGTCCTTGAAGTAGCCAATCAATTCTCCCAATAAATTAGGGTTAATTAAGGTTATTATAATTAAAGTAAATATTATAATTAAAAATCCTATTAAATCTTTAAATGAAAAAAATGGGTGAAAAGGGATTTTATCTAAATTACTATTAATTCCTAATGGATTATTTGATCCAAGTACGTGAGAGGTAACCTTGAACAGTTCCCGAAGCGCGGTGACACACATTTATAACACCAGGCGACGCGGTGATCTGCGCCCACCCGCCACACGTCTCGCAAAGGCCAAAAAATGTCTTCACTCGATAGGACCCAAGATTTACAACAAGTTGCCCCATGATGTCAAAAGCGCGCCGAGTATGAGGTGTTTTGTTAATAGACTTAAAATTAAACTAGCATCCGATGCATGCTATTTAGTACAGTCATTATAGATTTTGACCCGTGAATAATTAGTTCTTGCATTTTTTTTTTCGTAGGTCCCTCGGGGGGTTCATTGAGAGTGTAAATTTAAAAAGTAGACTGAATCAGGCTCGCGTATATTCGAGAAATGTTTTTTTTTTAAATCGGTTTTTATTGAATAAATCGGCCATTTTTGATTTTACAGTAAAACCACAATTGTAGGAAATTTGATTCTCACAATTTTTCTTCTAGGATCGATATTTTGGAAATTAAACCTGAAAACGCGACAAATTCAAAATATGATCATTATCTCCTATGTTCCACGTTTTACGGCATGAATGAAAAGAAACAAAGTTGTAGCAAATCAAATTCTGAACAATTTTGGTTCCTACCTTTTTTCCCCCAAAATCGATATTTTGGAAATTAAACCTGAAAAACGCGACAAATTCAAAATATTATCATTATCTCCTATGTTCCACGTTTTACGGCATGAATGAAGAGAAACAAAGTTGTAGAGAATCAAATTTTGATCAATTTTGATTCCTACCTTTTTTCCCCCAAAATCGATATTTTGAAAATTAAACCTGAAAAACGCGATAAATTCAAAATATTATCATTATCTCCTGTTTCACGTTTTACGGCATGAATGAAGAGAAACAAAGTTGTAGAGAATCAAATTTTAAACAATTTTGGTTCCTACCTTTTTTCCCCCAAAATCGATATTTTGGAAATTAAACCTGAAAAACGCGACAAATTCAAAATATTATCATTATCTCCTATGTTCCACGTTTTACGGCATGAATGAAGAGAAACAAAGTTGTAGAGAATCAAATTCTGAACAATTTTGGTTCCCACCTTTTTTCCCCCAAAATCGATATTTTGGAAATAAAACCTGAAAAACGAGACAAATTCAGAACATTATCATTATCTCCTATGTTCCATGTTTTACGGCATGAATGAAGAGAAACAAAGTTGTAGAGAATCAAATTTTGATCAATTTTGATTCCTACCTTTTTCCCCCAAAATCGATATTTTGGAAATTGAACCTGAAAAACGCGACAAATTCAAAATATTATAATTATCTCCTATGTTCCACTTTTTACGGCATGAATGAAGAGAAAAAAAGTTGTAGAGAATCAAATTCTGAACAATTTTGGTTTTGGTAGATGATAATATTTTGAATTTGTCGCGTTTTCAGGTTTAATTTCCAAAGTATCGATCCTAGAAGAAAAATTGGGAGGACCAAACTTGTAGAGAATCCAATTTCCTACAATTGTTGTCCTCACGGTTTTACTGTAAAATCAAAAATGGCCGATTTATTCAATAAAAACCGTTTAAAAAAAAAACATTTTTCGAATATACGCAGGAGCCTGATTCAGTCTACTTTTTAAATTTACACCCTCAATGACCCCCCGAGGGACCTACGAAAAAAAATGAAAGAACTAATTATTCATGGGTAGGGTCGGTTTTTTGGATATAATGACTGTACTAATTCCATAAACGAATTTATGAATTAAATAGGTATGGTACAGTGACAGCTAAACAACTTTTCAGCTGGCTCGCCGCCCAACCTACTGATACTATATAGTAGTTTAAAATGTCTTTCTTTCGGAAACATTGACAAATAAACAAATGCCTCTAACCATAATTATACCGTATTGTAAACTAAGACATACTTACGTAAATGTTGTAATATTATGTATAAATGTTATTTAAGATCTTGTCAAAAATTCACATGTAAAACTACGTTTTATCAAGGAATAAATGAAATGAAAATAAATAATGGTAACGGTATACTTTAGATAGGTAATGTAGGCAGAGTAATGTTGCAAGTATCGTTTTGATTCAGTGCCTTTATTCGGTGCTCATATTCAACCTCGTGAGTAAACGTACGGTTAAAAATGGTATACCTTGCAATACCTTTATTAAGTACCATTAAAAACCTTAATTTCGATACCACATTCCGTCCCTTATGTAGAACCATAAAGGTTTGGCAAATGTCAACTCTATTTGAATGTTGCTCGTTACGGATCAAAAGTGCTAAACATTAAATTTCCTCGACTGTACGATACAATAAGCGCTCGGTTGAAATGAAATAGTTCTCATGTACAGTCAGCCAAGAAAGTGGTCTACCACTTTTGGACCTTATTTTGCATGCAATAAAGTCGAAAAGCGGTAGACCACTTTCTTGGCTGACTGTACTTACCTACTGTTTTTGTTTAGCTATCATATCTATAAGCGGCTATTAATAAAAGTTAAACAGTTTGCGTGCCCTTTGTCAGGCAATCATTAAATAAAATACTAGGTTTATACAATATTATGACGCAATAGAGCAAACATAGGCTTCCTGCGATGTTTCCTTTTGCCACATACCTAATATAAAACAACATCATACACACCAAACCCATAGAGCTGCTAATGCAAATAGAGTAAAGTGAAGTAATTATATTCTACTAGCTTCTGCCCGCGACTCCGTCCGCGTGGAGCTCGTTTATATCGTAGCTCGATACAAACTTTCATCCCCCATTTCACCCCCTCAGGGGATAAAAACTACCCTATGTCCTTCCCCGGGATTCAAACTATCTCCATACCAAATTTCATCTTAATCGGTTCAGCAGTTTAAGCGTGAAGAGGTAACAAACAGACAGACAGACAGACAGGCACACTTTCGCATTTATAATATTACACACTTTCGCATTTATAATATTAGTATGGATTTGCCTCAACTCAAACGGCCACGGACGGTCCGAACCCGCGTGTAATTAGAACCCGCGGGTACGTGTGTACGGGTACACGGGTACCCGGGTACCCGCCCGCGGACCGGGCGGGTTCGGGCGTGTCCGTGTAGAACGGACGTTTAGCACCGCGGGCTTAAGAACACGGGTATTCGGGCGGGCGGGTTTACACGTGTAGCGGGAGCCCTAGTATTTTCATCAAACTCCGTTTGTTGGCTTTGGCTTGTACGAGTACTATTATCTATTCTGTGCTTTGGCGTGAAACAGTAACAAAAAATTACTTATTTATTTATGGTAGGTCGTTTACCTAACATAAATAAATAAATTGTTCTAGTCATCCACGTGGAAATAGTGTATGGCATGTGCACTTTATGTCAAGGTGACATGGCTTAAATTCGAATGAAGGAAAATCCTCTTAGTAAAAAACCCATATTGCTTTGACATAAAGTGCTTATGCCATACACTAGTGCCACGTCGGGCACTAGGACGTTTTACCTTATGTATTTGTAAATGAAATTTACTTACATTGCAGCTTAAGTGGGTCCCGTGGCTTTGGTACGTTTCAACATGTAACCATCTTGGATGTCAGTTAGGTACGAGTTCTGGGCTGTTATTCGCTAAGCGTTAATGCGGCTCACCCCGCCGTTCACCCGTCACGAAACTAGACATCTACCAACGCTTAGTTACTACGCATCGCGGTGTCAGGATATATTTGTGGGTGAGCGTTGGGGTGAGCTTAAAACAAGTTACAGAATAGAGGGGCAGATACGCGTCTTCCCTATAGTGGAGCCTGAGTTAAGGGCTATAAAGCCGCTTTTGTTTTAACTCATAATTCGCATGCGCAGTGATTCCTTCTAAAACTTTGTGATTTAATTGATAAAAACAAACATTTTAATTCTGTTTGACCCAAGGGTTATTAGGGGGTAAAGTTCAGTTCGAGCAACTAATAGGTACCGTAGATCTAACATGGTAACACAAAAACAATCGAATTTATTAACCTCGTACCTACTTTTCCGGGGAGGCGGTTGAAAATATCCAGTTGCAAGGAAAATTATAATTTACTTTAAAAACAAAGTTCTGACAATTCAGTACTCCGCCTAACCACATACGTTAACATTTGCATAATTCCTTTCCACTTTACCATATGAACCGCTTCCTGAGAGCAAATGCGTTAATTATTACAAATAAACCTAAATCGCTGTATATATGGGCCGATAGTATTTGAGTTGCGTCGATTCCTCAATCTTAGAATCACCTTTGGCAGCTTATATGCATCTACGAGTTTACAACAACATTTGTAGATTGCATATAGTAGGTAAAGGTACAGCAGCACACAGTAGGTGGTGTACGGACAATTCAAAAAATATGGTTTACGTCCATGTCGCACAATGACACGGAAGCTCTCCTTCATGACTGATAGTGACGATCAATTTAACATGCCCATGCACACGCACACAGACACACACTCATTTTTAGGGTTCCGTAGTCGACTAGGAACCCCTCTAGTTTCGCTTTGTCTGTCCGTCCGTCCGCGGATAATCTCAGTAACCGTTAGCACTAGAAAGCGGAAATTTGGTACTAATATGTATATCAATCACGCCGACAAAGTGGTAAAATCAAAAGTGTTTTTTTTTATTAGGGTACCTCCTATACGTAACGTGGGGAGTGTTTTTTTTTCATTTCAACCCTAAGGTGTGATATGTTGTTGGATAGGTATTTAAAAATTAGTAGGGGTTTGCTATAATCATTTTTTGATAATGTTAATATTTTCGGAGATAATCGCTCAAGAAGTAAATTTAAATGTGGGGGACACATTTTTTTTAACTTCTTCAGCGATCAGCCCTCTAACTTTTGAATCATAAGATTTAAAAATATGAAAAAAATCTCAAAAGTAGAACTTTATAAAAACTTTCTAGGAAAATTATTTTGAACTGATAGGTTGAATAGTTTTTGAAAAAAATTACAAAGTAATTTCCGAACTGTTTGTAATTTAACAGTATAAGCAGGTGTTTATTGTACCAGTAATTTCTACAAAATCACAATGAAATGACGTCCTTTCAAATAAAGTAAAATAACGGTGAAAATCGTTCCACGCAATAAAAAAATATCCCACAAAAATCATCTTGCATACTTTAAGCTCGCGCGCAATAGTTTACTTAATTTGCCGATAGATGTCGCTGTACGCGGAACGCTCACATTGAACTAACCCGCTTCGCTAGCTCGGCTTTCAACACAAGCACTTGTGCCGAATAACAAATAACGATTAAAATGTTCAATACAATACAATACAAATACTCTTTTCATCTCTCATACTCTGAAAACTCTGAAATGACGTGCTTTCAAATAAAGTAAAAAAACGGATTTAGGGTTTTAGAGTTTTGTACTTAATATGTCAACTCAATGTAACAAATAGCCCATTTTTTTAACGCTTAAGTGAGGACACTTACTGTGATGGACGAAAAACTACGGAACCCTACACTGAGCGTGGCCCGACAAACTCTTGGCCGGTTTTATCTCTTATAATATTAATTTTAGTTAATTTCAGAATAAGACCTTGGGTACATCTGAAGGCGCATCCACGCGGGCGTGCATGGCAGTCCGTCATGCAGTCTGCCGCGTGATTTCGGCCCGTCTGGAAAACTGTCTAGCCTGCAGCTGCAGGCTGCTCGGTCTCCGCCAAAACCAAGATTACAACGTACTGTCTGGGTCTCCTTTAACCTTCCTCGGCAGGACTGCCATGCTCGAGCGCCTTAATTTAAACAATCAGCACGGCTAGCACGCGACGGCGCGCGAGCTCTCTCGATTTTTCTCGCACTATCCGTCTCTCTCTTATTAGAACACTTAGAAGAAGATGTATAGTGCGATAAAAATCGAGAGTATGTCGCGGCCGTCGTGTGCTAGACGTGCTGCACGACTTCCACAGGATGGCCCGCGACCTATGTCGCGGCGAGATATACTATCCGTCTCTTTCTAAATATAACACTTAGAAAGAAACTGATAATCTGTGTAGCCGCGACACAGCTCGCAGGCCGTCCGTCCTGTGATAGCCGTGCAGGGCTGTTATTCGCTACGCGCAAATGCGGCTCACCCCGCCGGTCACCCGTCACGAAACTAGACCTCTACCTACGCTTAGTTACTACGCATCGCGGTGTCAAGATACATTTGTGGGGAAGCGTTGAGGTGAGCTAAAATAAGTTACAGAATAGGGGGGCTGATCGCCTTATTTATCACGTGACCGTGATAAACTCGTGTTTCTGACGTTAATTTCCATCATAAACTCTTAGGTTCGGGCCGGTGCTAAATACCATTAGTAATATAAGGGAGCGACCACACCCGTGCTTAACGCTGCGTATACACGCGTTGACGTGTCGTATGCGTCACGTTTTCTTCATACATTTTGCTGCGTTTTACGGTGCGTTAGCGTATTTTGAGCAGCGGTGTGGTCGCACCTTAAATCGTTAGTTACGTTCGTTAAAATTTGATTCTAAGTAGGTAGTTAAAATGAGAAGTTTGATAGTTATCAATAGGTTGATTTATGTTTGTTTTTTTTGTATGGCTCACATAAAAAAATAAACTTAAAACTACTAAAAAAACTTCGCCAAACTGCGGAGCAGTTTGTTGGCGATTTAATGTGACCCTATTCTTCAAATTTAGTTGAGGCGATCCACCTTTAATGTACAAGATGTGCGTGATCGAAATTTAGTTACTTAGTTTTTTTTATATTTCGAGAGAAAGCGACCGAGTTTCCCCGGGAATGAGATCCTAGATCGATTTGTTGCCTCCTCAAACCCCTGGATTGCAAATTTCATCGAAATCGTAAAGCTCATTTAACAACCCATTTACAAACAAACAAATACTTACGCAAATATGCAATCGTTGCTCGTTAAACAATTTAGAATATAAGTATCAAAAGTGGCCTAAAGTTGAGTTGAATTATATATGTAAGTAGATATTTCTAACACGTTGAAATCATAGAAACGTGTCATGATGCGTTATAACCTTGTCTAACTAGTTATGCTAAAATGGTACGAAAATTTGCTTCAATAAACTTATTGCGTATACTCTAATGGTAAGGTTAAAATAGCAATATTTCGACCACGTTATATACTATGCCAATTTTAGTTGGTTTAGGTTAGGTTAGGTTATGTTTGTAAGCCCCTCGACGGGTCGGGGGGGGCTTAGTAACCGTGGACTTGGTTAAGCCCGCTTAGGATGCGTTGGGGAAGGACCGCATAAGAAGAGGAGTACCGGTATTGCGGTTTACCGTTCTCCCTACCTTCTGCGGCCGAGGCGGGATTACAGGGCAAGAGGCGTGTTGGTATAACGGTGCGCCACTCTCCCTACTCTCTGCGTACTTTGCGCTGCCGTTCCGCTGAAACGGTATTGGTGGGACCGCAGAGGAAGAGGAATACCGGTATTACGGTGCGCCGCTTTCCTTATCCTCTGCGGCCGAGACGTGGTCGGTGGCGGAACCACAGACTTCCACACAGATTTCCCACACCCATGATCTCCTCATAGCGGCAGTAGGCGGTCTCCTCTTGGGTCAGGGGGGTCTGCAACTGAACAAGTGAAGATCGAGGAGGCAAGTGGAGGGACTCCGGGCATCCGCGTAGGAACCGCTTGTGGGCGGCTGACCCCGTAACCTTGTCACAAGGCGGCAAGGTGGCAAGTGGGTAGGTGCATTAGCCGATACGGGAGTCCCACTTAACCACTCGGATTACCCCCTGCGCCCGGGTAGTATGCGTATAACGCAATTCCCCCTAAACAAAAAAAAAGTTTTCCAAATGTATCCGGTTATCGTTCGGCTCTTTCTAGACGATAACGCGTGTGAAATCACTGATCTAATATTAGGTTTTTGGATATATTGAAATAAGCCCGGTCAAGTGGGAGTTGGACTCCCGCATCGAAGGTTCCGTACAAATTTGTAGGTATCCAAGCGGAGTGGCCGTTTTTTAAACATATATCGTCATTAATTGAAAACCTTATAGGTAGGTATGTAGGTGCCGTTAAAATAATTAAAAGGTGTATTAGCTTGTGCTAATGAAGCTCTTTCTCGCTCCCGCTCTCCCCCATTATATAGTACAGTCTCATAGCTTTAAATCAACGGCAAGTAAGTGAGTGTCTAAATATGCGCCAAATGCGGCATAAATAATATAAACATGATTAATTTTTCATAGCTCCAACGGACTGCAGACTTGAGTATTTGCTGATAATTAAAAAAATTACTCGTTCGGGAAAAACTGTTCCTGAGGAAAAGAGTCTTGACTTTACAACTATCTACGATAGGATGTCAATAAGGGGTTCTTTTTGGGATTACTTTGTTTGGCCCAATAACGTTTTGTCTAATTTCAGGGGATTGATTTTTGACTTTTGAGCGCTCGACTCTTTCACACGAAAACTGTACAAAAGTATGAAATGCAATTTCGACATCACGATAGAAAATTTAAAAACGTGCGGTATTGACCACTCGTATTCAATTTAATCGGTAGAAAGTATAGTGCCTGTGATTATGACACTACACTCGAGAGCAAAAGTTTCGGGTCACTAGCATTTACTTCAATATCTTGAAAACGAATAAAGCTATCGTATTGAAATAAATTGAACCTTATAGACAATTTAATAATCCTTCATTACACGTATAAAAACTTATTGGTTGGCGTGAAGTAATGGCATTAAAAAAGTTATAAACATAATGATCCCTTTTTTTCAAATCAGAACTTCTAATTTTCGCAACTATTTTTGCTTTTGTTTTTGTTCTGTCATAAAATGTATTTATAAGAAGTCTTCTAGGTATCCAATAGTCATTATTAAAGTAGTAATTATGTCACTCACACCTGAGGAATGTACGAGAATCCTCACGATCCTGGAAAATGGAAGCAGTCAGCGAGAAACAGCAAGAATAGTCGGTGTATCGTTGTCTACAGTTCAGCGTATTCGCCAGCGGTTTCTAGAAACTGGTTCAAACCTACGCAGACCAATAACAGGCAGACCCAGGTGTACGACGGCACGGGAAGATCGATATCTAGTCAACTCTATGCTGCGAAATCGGTTTCTTACGGGAACATCACTGACTCATAATTTTTTAGGGCTTGGTAGAAGCAACCCTTCTGCTTGGACTGTAAGACGGCGACTTGCTGAAGGTAATTTGAAACCATTTAGACCCGCAAATGGTCCGAAACTCGAGAGGCACCATCGTATAGCAAGACGAATTTATGGACGCGAACACTCGCATTGGACGATTGAAAATTGGTCAAATGTCGGGTTCTCGGACGAATCAAAATTTATGCTGTATACACACGACGGAAGGGCAAAGGTGTACAGAAGACCAGGAGAAAGATTTATGCAAGCCTGTATTGAAGAAAAGGTGGCATACGGTGGTGGTTCGGTACTCGTGTGGGCTGGAATTTCTGCGGAAAGCCGAACAGAGCTTGTACTGATCGAAAACGGTACTCTTAATGGCGTAAGATACGTGGATGAAATCCTCAACGAGCACGTCGGTCCATTTATGGCAAGACTAGGTGAGAATGCCATCTTTATGCACGATAACGCCCCTCCCCACACTGCTCGTGTAGTGCAAGACTACCTTGATGAGGTGAATATTCGTCCCATGGTGTGGCCAGCACGTAGCCCCGACCTCAACCCGATCGAGCACGCCTGGGACGAGCTCGGACGACGTTTAAGACAACGAGATCCTCCTTTAATTACGCTTCGTGACTTGAAACATGCATTGGTAGAGGAATGGGAGAACATTCCCCAACAGTGTTTCAGAAACTTGGTGTACAGCATGCCGAATCGCATTGCAGCAGTCCAGACAGCACGTGGGGGTAATACCAAGTACTAAACTGTGTTAAAACTACTTGTAAATATAAAAAGTTCAATATTTTCAGTTTTGGTTTTGGAAGCAAAATGACGCCATTTTTAATTTGTCGTTTTAAACATAATAAAATAAATGGTCAGTAGTAAATGTAATGCATTTTATTTTAGTAACATTAAATTGTCTATAAGGTTCAATTTATTTCAATACGATAGCTTTATTCGTTTTCAAGATATTGAAGTAAATGCTAGTGACCCGAAACTTTTGCTCTCGAGTGTATAATAGCATTTACTTTTATTTAATTTTCGAGCGCTCGAAAGTCAAAAATCGGCCCCCTGGTTGTCTAACAACTTTTAGTAGGTATTATGCATTGTTTGTTTAAAATCAATTTGTATAATAAAATTTTTCATAATAATTGTTTGTTCGAAATACGTTTACCCTAAATGACGATTTTCATAACCTTTGTTTTGCCGAATATTATTTTATCTAAAAATCTATTTGTCGATTCTTATTTTAACTAATCATCACATTGCCGAATAAAGTTTTTACTTAGATTTATTTTATAATACTGAATCATTCTAATATTTTCTTGTTAAAAAGTACTAATACAATACAATTGAAGCCCTTGCTTCAATTGCATATTCTGAAACAGTTTTTATTTTTTTACAGTTAGTATAATTGTAAAAATTACCGTCGCCCTATTAGCGCTGAAAAAGGCGCATGTTAGCAACAATATGTATAGATAGATAGCGATATTTCCATGACGTGCGCTGTTTAAGAAACTTCTAAGTACTATGCGCTGTTCAGATTTATCCGGAAATAACGGGCGGGGAAAGACGGAAAAGCTTTGTGAAAGCTTCTGCGGAACCCTCTGTGTGTGACTTAGAATCGCACTTAAACCGGTTTTTTGAGAATCATGTCGTTTCGTGGATGTCAAATAGAGGCAGGGCATATATTTTACAAAGTTTATATTGACTTGTCTTGCGTTTGTTCGACAGTATGTGCAGGTTAAATCTAGCAGGTCAAACTTTCTGAAGTTACAGTAGGTATAATATATGAAGTGTTCCCTAAGTCATCAAAAGTAAGTTAAATTTGACCTGATTCCCTACGATCGATTTAGCTCACATTTGGCATACATTATGTAAATCGGATTACAATAACATAGTACGATAAAGCTGTCCTGATGGTGATGTCAAAAGCGGCCATAGAAGTTCTGAATGTGCAATGCAACCCTATCAAGTTATCTCGTTAGAATCGTCCTTGTGAATTCATCAAACGGCATAGAATAGTTAGTCTGAAATAATGAATCCCATAAAAAACATTCCATGTAAAAAAGAGGCCAAGTCTCGAAACTCTTCCACCGTAAAAAGTTGTGAGATATTTCGTAGTACCAAGTCTCAGGCATTCTTATTTTTCTTTACTTGCTAGCTAAATGAAATTCTGCAACTTGGCTCACAACTTTTTACGGTGGAAGAGTTTCGAGACTTGGCCTCTTTTTTACATGGAATGTTTTTTATGGGATCTCACTTCTTTTTGTAGGTTATTGTGTTATCAATATCCCATTCTTAATTTTTAATTTTTTGTCCCATTCACTGCAAATGTAACTTTGTAACCCTATATGTTTATATGTGATTACAAAGTTAATTACGCAGTTGATGTATCTAGAAAACGAGTGAAATTGCATTTTTTTTTTGTCTTGGTTTATTTATACACTAAACACTAATTGTATTCTAAATTTGAAGTTTCTATATCTGCTAGAAGTGCCTTAGACTTTTGATGATCGGTGAGTCAGTGAGTGACAAAATTAAGAAACTTTGACTAGTTATAATTTTTAAACCACTGGTTCAAATTGGATGAAATTTGAAATATATCGTGGTTATACAATGCGTGCTTGGTTACTGAAAATTCAGGCTTCTAGTTTTATCCACAACGAAGTTATAGGGGGGTCGAAAATGGCCTGAACTGCTTCGAGAAAAGGATGGTACGGCGGCAGGACGCAGTTATGCGGTGCAATGAGATGAAAGTAGGTATTTCTCTCTTTAACTCATAGTTGCGTCCGGTATGATGGGCCATGATGGCCCAGCCCATTGTGTACAGCAGCCTTGTCATTGCAACCTGGGCAATTAATTGATAAGACGTTGTTGCGGTGCTGATTGCTAATTATGTGACAACGATTAAAGTAGGCTATAGGTATAGAACACCGCTACTTTTTAGGGTTCCGTAGCCAAATATTAAAAACGGAACCCATATGGATTCGTCATGTCTGTCTGTCCGTCCGTATGTCACAGCCACTTTTTTCCGAAACTATAAAAACTATACTGTTGAAACGTGGTAAGTATATGTATTCTGTGAACCGCATTAAGATTTTCACACAAAAATAGAAAAAAAAAACAGTGAATTTAGGGGGTTCCCATACTTAGAACTGAAACTCACTCTTTTTTTCATCAAACCCATACGTGTGGGGTCTAGATATATTATGGGTAGGTCTTCAAAAATGATATTGAGGTTTCTAATATCATTGTTTTCTAAACTGAACAGTTTGCGCAAGAGACACTTCCAAAGTGGTAAAATGTGTGGGGGACCCCCCCTGCCACTTCTAAAATAAGAAAATGATAAAACTAAAAAAAATATATGAACTTCCACCGAAAATTGGTTTGAACGAGATCTAGTAAGTAGTTTTTTTTAATACGTCATAAATCGTAAATCGCAATTTACCTTTCAGTCAACGGATGGTACGTAACCCTTTGTGCGCGAGTCGGACTCGCACTTGGCCGGTTTTTTTTTTACTTTTTATACTTTTTGCCGACTCAGGCATTTACGAAAGTGTAAATATACCTATACCAATCTACCATTGGACAAAGTCAGGAGGGCGGCGTCTCGTGCTCAGCAGACCGAAGCTATATATATCATGCATTTGACCAGCGAAGGCCTCTGGTTTGTCATGCTTCGGTAACAGCCAATCGCAAGCGTATTATAATATTTATTATGTAACTAATTAACCACATAATAATGATTAAAATGTTGGTAATTTTCAACAACGTCTGACCGTGTCGGTAATTAGCTGATCATAATATCGACGAATTTGTGTAAAATGCCTAATATTGGAGATTTAAATGTGTTAAACTACAAGGTAGCAAATATGTCCATATAATATAAGTATGTTTATCACTTTCATCAGTGAAAATCAATCTGATTTAGGGCGAGTTTCCACCAAAGCTGTGTGAGGCAGCGGAGCGGTGTGCGAGGAATATACCACCAATAGCATTGTTAGCCTCGCTCAAGCATATCTACTTCCCATTCATCCTCACACACCTCACCTCACCACTAGCACACTAAGCTCTAGATTATACTTAGTCTCCTTGCGGTCACAGTGCTTTGTTCCCCTCAATTTAGTTAATCTAGGTACATCCTAATGGCATTTCTAGGTATACATAAGATTCGCGCCTTTATTTCGAAATTTTGACTCGGCGTGCGTAAAAGCGAGCACGCGAAACATAGGTACCCTTTATGTTGTAAAGGTGTACCTTTTGGAGGTCTAGGACACTTGTGTCCCGGTCATTCGGTAGATTATTCTAGACAGTATTGCCACCTATGTTGAAATTAACTATCAGTAAAACCGACCGGTTAAAACCCTAAGGAGGACTATCTGGCTCAACGTATTGCATGAATATTAAATTGACACATACCTAACGCGGGCGCTCGCTTCGACGTGCGCAAAGCTTCGCATGACAGGTGGAATGTTTGTATAGCGAATCAATATGTTGATCTATCTCCATCAGGAGCAAGCGTCACCTTTAACCGACCGGTTTAACTGAAAGCTTAACTTCATGTACATACGTTTCATAAGTCAGCAATGTTTTGAAAAGTATTTCAGATAAGTATTCCTAACTGAAAAGTATGGTGCTATGTTAGTGAATTATGCAATGAGTATATTACTTACAACCGTTAATGATAGACATTTCATTCTTGCAGTATGAAATGTGCTATCTGCTAAGAATTCATAGTCCGTTGCAGTTGATCCATTTTTTACCCGTTAGAATTAACGCCAATGCGGTGCGTATATTTAGTTGCTAAGGCAGTCACGTGAGACTTTTATGAATTTTAAACAATTTATGTATGAATGTGTGAATTTTAAACCAACATGTAAGTAGCTAATCGATTCGAAAATATTCGTTTTCTCTTACCCACGAATGACAAGCAAAGCAGGAATGTATTTGCACTACCTAGGTATTGCCTTAATCTTGTTTTTTGGTATAGTTTGCCTTCAAATATTTGATAATTAAATGCCATAAAGTACCTACTGGGTAGCAATTTTGTCCATCGTCAGGGACAAACACAGATCTTTAGCCTGATTCCATTAATCAAAAAATCCAATTGGAATTACTGAATGCCATTGTTCTACGTAGAAAGACTATTTTCGAAGTGTTCTGCGTTAATAACTCGTTTTGCAATACAAGTTAGGTGACAGTTAGGGGAAGGGGTGAAGGAGAGGCGGGGTAGTATAATGTAATGACATACGTCGCTCATGGCACGTCGTGGTGAGTGCGCCGGGGCGGCGGCGCCGCCGGGCCCGGCTCGGACGCTCCGGGGGCGCGGGCGCTGAACGAAAGTTCGACGTGAGATCGAGCGCGCATATGTAAATATCGGCACATTTACAAGCGAAAGGGTTCACCAGAGCGGCGCACTAACGCAGCGCGGGAACCAGTCCGGCGAGATTCCTACGCTGTCTGCCGATAGAAAAATGCCGAGTCCATCACTTGATGCGGTGTGGTGCGCGACGCGGCCGCAGCTCGACTGCCGCCGCCTCCCTCTCGCCGCAGCACCGCTGGTATATTTATCACTTAATTATTGAACTCGTCTGTGCAACAATTATGGAACAGCTCGCAACTGGGCGAGCGCAGGAGCTGTGCGGCGCTGCCGCGTCTGCGCCGCGCGTTGCGTCACGCGTCGCCGCGCCCGCGCGGCCGGCCGCCGCCAGCGCAGGCCTTCGGATTTTAATCTACTTATGTACCTAAGCCACTAACCAATCCGATGCTCACCTGTTATTTATTTTAAACATTAACCTCCAACTTGTATCTTGTAAATATCTTCCTGCCTTTTGTTTCCGTGGTAGGTATGTATAGGTACTGATGTTTATTCATAGCAAACTGCTGTTAAACTGTAAAGAGAACATATAAACGCGACTAGGTACCTTTATGTTTACATGACAGATACCACCCGATAAGCTTTAACTTATGACCTTACAACTACTGTTCAGATGGCATGGGTACTCACGTTATCTCGTGTATTCTGGAACAAGTTCACTTCGCTTCGAAGCTTTTATTACGTAGGTAAGTATACGAATTTTAACTTACTGACATATATGTTTTAGTTAACATTAAAGAAAAAATACAGTTGGGGATATACGAAGGGGCTGGTACATCTACAGTGCCTTTATAGTTCAACTTAGGAAGCTGGGTAGGAAAAAAAAACATCTGCCTGCCTCCATTTGATATGACCGTTCACCTACCTAACAGCTGTTAGGTTAGGTTAGGTTAGGTTAGGTTAGGTGAGGCCCCACATTAAATATCTGGGCCTCATCCTTGACAAGCGGTGGAACTTCCGGGAGCATTTCCGCCAACTTGCTCCCCGGATAGTGGCCGCGGACTCGGCGTTGGGGCGGCTGCTGACCAACGTGGAGGGGCCGTCCGTCACGTGCCGCCGCCTATACGCCGGTGTCGCCCGAAGTATGGCCCTTTACGGGGCCCCGATCTGGGCAAACCGGCTAAGCAGGGAAAATAAGGCCCTGCTGCGTAGGCCACAAAGGGTGGTGGCCATACGCATATGCAGTGCCTACGTAACGGTGGCGTGGGCGGCAGCGTGCGCCTTGGCTGGCACTCCTCCGTGGGAGCTCGACGCGGAGGTGCTAGCTGAGGCGCATAGGGAGCAGGTGCGGTGGAGAGCCACCGGGGAGTATCCCGCTCCCGAGGAGGTAAGGGCGGCGCTGCGGCAGACGGAGCGTAGGCTGCGCGAACGATGGAAAAGCGACCTAGAGGACTCCACCTACGGAATCCGCACTGTGGGGGCACACCTCGGGTCGCTGGAGGAATGGCTGGACTGGGCCTATGGTAAGGTGGGCTTTCGATTAACGCAGGTAGTGACCGGACACAGATGTTTCGGTCATTACCTGCACAAAATCAAAAGGGAGGGAAGCCACGCCTGCCATGAGTGCGGCGCCGAAGATGATACGGCCCAACACACCCTGGAGTGGTGTACTCGCTGGACCGACGAGCGCCGCACAATGGGGTGATGGCACTCGGAGTGAGTGATCTCTCGCTGCACAGCGTCGTGGCGGCCATGTTGCGTAGCGTAAATAATTATAGCTGAACAGAATATTTTATAGGTAAGGTGGACACATTTTTCTTTGAGTTCCGTAGTCAACAAGGAACCCTTATAGTTTCGCCATGTCCGTCTGTCTTACTGTCCGTCTTCGGCTTAGCTCAGTAACCATTACTACTAGAAAACTGTAATTCGGCATGGGTATATAAATCAATCACGCGCACAAAACAGAAGGTACAATAAAATCTTGTAAATAAAAAAAAATCGGGTACCTCCCCTACACCTAAGGCGGGAGGTTTTTTTTTCTCGTTAAACCCATGGTGTGGCTGTGGGGTATCGTTGGATAGCTCGTTAAAAACTATATTATGGGTTTCCTAAAACCATTTTTCATGGCTACTACTGGGGATATGAAAAAAATCGTGGTAGTAGTACATATAATGAATGTTGTACCTGAGATATACTTACGTTGTGACAGACAGACGGACAAAGTCGCACCATGAGTTCCTGATTTACCTATTTGGTACCTAGACAAGTTTTAGAACCTATTTAGGTATTATTTCTTAATTTATAAAAGCAATGATTACGATCACAGGCGACGCAACCAGAATGTTTAGCGAGTGTTTGTAGGCGCATGCGCCGTAGCGTGCGAATCATTGTAAAGTAAAGCCACTAAAGCCTGCATCATACTGGCGCGGCCTGCGGTGGCGGTCAATAGTTAATTTGTCAGTTAATGACAAGTTTACTATTGACCGCCGAGGCCGCCGCGCCAGTAAAAACGTTTGTTTTTTGAGGTTGTAGGTCTCTAAAATGGTGACAATATCGCCACTCCTTTTTTCTGTTCGAAATCATGTTTATAAGTTTGAAAACAACGATAATGCGGTGCAGTAGACGCGGCTTTACGTAAGAGCTCCTACGCAAAGACCCATAAGGCATGCCACACCGGATGCGGATGTCGTCATGGGGTGAGAAGTGACAAAGACAAGTATATGAAACATCGTCTTGCTTTGTACCCTAAAATGGGGTGAGTAGGATTCGCGGGGAGAGTTGGGTTATGAATGGGGAGAGAAGGTATGAAAGGGAGGTGAGATGGTTTTTTAAGGCTACTGCTACAAAAATAATGTATTCCAAAATTAAATTATTTAAAATGGAGCTATAGTAATACTCATAATAAAAAAAAACGATCCAACAATCTTCCAAAATCACCTTTGTATGAAAACCCATCTCACCCCAATTACGAGGGACTACGGGGTGAGGTGGGTTTTCCTGTTTATCGTCAAACTTATGAAATGGAACTACCCAAAATAAAATAAAAACTAAAATACAAACGTCCGGAACACTTATTATAGTGATTCAACGACCGCTTTAGCCTAGTTGGTAGTGACCCTGCCTACGAAGCAA
Organism: Epinotia bilunana; assembly: GCA_947049275.1. NCBI lineage: Eukaryota > Metazoa > Arthropoda > Insecta > Lepidoptera > Tortricidae > Epinotia > Epinotia bilunana. The sequence goes on from OX346253.1 coordinate 26,549,109, forward strand.
GAGGTCCCAGGTTCGAATCCCGGTAAGGGCATATATTTGTGTGATGAGCACGAATATTTGTTCCTGAGTCATGGATGTTTTCTATGTATTAAGTATTTATTTTTCTATATAAGTATGTTTATCGTCGTCTAATACCCATAGTACAAGCTTTGCTTAGTTTGGGACTAGGTCGATTTGTGTAAGATTGTCCTCTAATATTTATTTATTTATTTTTATTGGCAATTTAGGGATACCATTTAGTAAAAATAATATTGCTACACCAAAAAATATTCAATCATGATTATTACATGATTGAATATTTTAAATTTTTCCTAAGATCGCTATTCGCAGTAAAATGCAAACCTGATTTAAAAAAAATACAGACTTCAAAGCTTGACTCAAATCACATTATTTATACTAAACGGGACTTAATCGCGTAGTTATAATTAAATTATTTATTTACCTAACTGAGGTCTCCCGACGTTTCGGATGTGTCGCAACATCCATGGTCACGGGACAACTGGCTTGAGCGGGTATCAACATCTTCTTGCTGCGCGGGTTTTCCCCCGCTCAAGCCAGTTGTCCCGTGACCATGAATGTTGCAACACATCCGAAACCTCGGGAGACCTCAGTGAGGTAAATAAATAATTTAATTACACGCGATTAAGTCCCGTTTACTATAAATAATGTGTGAGAATCGTGAAAGTTTGATTCAAATCGACTATAAAACGCGTTTTATAGCACTGTAACACCTTTAAAATACAATTTCTTTAATGAATGCTTGTTTTTGTGGAAAGGCTAATTACAAATTATTATATAATATTTTTAATATTTGACTTCAAAATTATCTGACAGAAAACTTGGCTGATCATAAATATTTCCATGGTCCAAATTGTGTTCATTGTAATGTGCATGTAATTTGTCAGTACAACTCGTTTGGTCGCTCCAGATGATAGCAATTAGTCAGTTTCTGATAAATTGGGGCTGACAAATCATGACATATATACACCCCATCAGACTGTCGACATGGGTGTCATTGGTTTGCATTGGTACATTACAGATTGTGTGGTTTTACCACAATTTGACAGTACAAAAAAAAGTACATACATGTCGTTGTACATGTCGAAGTCATAATTGGGTGTGGCGTACAGATGTAACAATCCGACCACATGTGCATGCAATTTCTCAGTACAACTCGTTTGACAGTTGGATCAGCAGAACAACATGGACCGATGATACTGACAAATCATGACATGTATTGTATAAGTACACCCATCCATCCATCAGTGTCATACTTATATTCATTCATTCAAAAATGACAATAATATTTTAATAATAGCAGTGCGCAAAATAATATTAGTTCTGTCTGCTAGCATTTTTCCAGCCTCAATATAATGTATTCCAGGATAAAAATAAGGTAATAGTTGGTTTATTTACATTGTATAACCTTTTACAAAACCTTGTATTTTCATGGCCAGTCGGACTAACCAGTTTAAAAGTTGTTTAGAGATTATGGTGATGATTTGTTGTATTTAATCAATTGTTTTCATCAGTTTTTATAGTTATGTAGTTTTACATCTAAAGTAAACCTAATTCAACTCTATCCCTAGTTCTTGTTGCCAATGTGCTGGAGGAATCCTATGCAGATATCTGAGTTCTGCTGAAGTATCGACTGCGTTACGGCCTTTTTACTTCAGCGTACATCCAGATTTATTCGGGAAATACCCAGAACAGAGAGTAAGTTTCAATCAAATATAATTATACTGTATGTTTACCAAAAATCTTAAAATGCATTTACTTACCAAGTCTATATTTTGTTACAGAAGATAAATGAAAACTCATTACAGCAATTGAGTGCTTTGATAGAGGCACAGCAATCCAGTCAAAGAATGTCTGTACCACCACTTTCATTTTACTTACGGCAAAATAATATGGCGGAAGGTATGTTTTACTATATCAACTACCTTAACCCTTTCACCGCCACAGTCGGCTATAGCCGACAACGCAAAATCGTGAATACGACGCCACAGACGGCGCTGGCCGACAAACATTTTTTGATGTATACCTATTGAAAAAAAACCCACTTTTATGGTGGCGTTATTTCTTTACCCATTTTAATTTTACCCCCATGGCGTCAGTGGCACAGCGTATTGCTTCGCCGTCGGGCGGTGAAAAGGTTAATGATTTTGGGTAAGATATTATAGTAGTTAAAAGAGCGAGAATTCTATTTGTGATTAATGAATACTTTAATAGTAATAATATGTTGACAAATTCATACATATTTAAACAATTTACTTTAAAAAAATAAGTGTTTTGGCGAAAAGTTAGTTGGCAAGTGAAATTCGGAGAAAAGGCAGAACATCCAGGGACATTAGGTATACACCTCCACAAAATCAGATACATACCATACTATGTCAGGACAAAAGGGCGTCTTATTTATTATTCATATGTGTAAGAAAAACTAAATTGGTTTTTACAACTCTTTCAGGTGAATTCAAATTAGTTAGAATCCAGTTGAACAGCAGCAACGTCAGGGAGACTGTTGTGAGAGTTTTGAGTGCATGTCAAATGTCTACTAAATATATTGATAAAATACCAAAAACTACAGAAAAGAACAATAATTTTAGGTAGGTAAAAATAAGTATTTTTATGTATAATTTATATATGATAAATTATTCCCATTTTAAATGACATTGAAGTTACTATGAAAAATTTATATTCCTCTAGAAATATACTTGCAGAAACTATAAATAATGTAATGACTGCCAATATCTACACGCTTTATTTAATATATCATGGATTATTATAAAGAGAAAAGTCTGTGATATTGTAGCTTTGGACATTTAGATGTTTGTATTGTTTAGGGTAATATCCGGAACCGCTTTTTATACAAATTTTAAAATTCTTTCACCTGTGTGAAGAATGGTCTCTCTGGATGGTTATTGGTTATATTTTAACCCGCGGGTTCGCCTGTGTTCTTTGCAATACGCAGGCGAAGCCGCGCGGGCAGCTATACTCCGACCGCTTTACACGGTCCTCGCATCCTCTTCCGCAGCGCACAGGGGGTATAACGGAGGAGCGAGGACTCAGTGAAGCGATAGGACTATAGTATATCATAGATGGGTGCTATTGAGTTAACATTTATATTTATTGGAAATGTTGTTTGCAGCAAGGAAAATTTCGCAAAAGCATATAAAGAATATAGTGAAGAATTTGAGAAAGTCACCCGAATGAAGAGAAAAGTAGAGGAAAAAAAAGCTGTTGAAAATCTTATGTAAGTAAGAAGTATAGATGGGTATTTGAGTATTTATATCTTAAATAGTAGATATTTATATAGCTTGAAGCAGTACAAATTACAAACATCCAATGTGATACACTCGCACAGACAAGCGTTGCTACAATAAACTTAAGCGCAAGTTAGGCTGGTTCGCAGTAGATCAATCAGCGTTCCGCGCATGTGCCGCGTAGAACTAGTTTTAAATGGAGCGCAGTGTAAAAAGGTCTCAGACTAGATGAGATACTGCTTTAAGTAATATATTTATTTAATTAATAAATAATAAATAAAGTAATATATAGCTTAATTGTATGTGATGTTAATATTGCTTCACTTATATTATATCACATCAAAAGTGAATAATGGGTTCTGGCGATCAGTGACCCATTTCTGGAGGCTACTGGTTACAATTTGTTTTACAAGTATTTACAGTCTAATGTTCAATTTCAAGTTACACATAGCACGTAGAACCGATGGCCGTTGGGGCGGAAAGGTTCTCGAGTGGCGATCACGTACCGGAAGGCGCGGCGTGGGTAGGCCCCCCACAAGGTGGACTGATGACCTGGTAAAGGTTGCTGGAGTACGCTGGATGCGGGTGGCGCAGGACCGGTCACTTTGGCACTCTTTCGGGGGGGCCTATGTCCAGCAGTGGACGTCTTTCGGCTGATATGATGATGATGACAATGTGGGCGGGAGGCTGCTGGATGCGGGTAGAGCATGACCGGTCATTGTGGCACTCTTTGGGGGAGGCCTATGTCCAGCAGTGGACGTCTTTCAGCCGATGGCCAGTCGTTATTGGGCAAAGTGAATGAATTGCCTGTTTGCTGTTTCTAGTCTTTTCATGTTAAAACTGCGTCTCTAGGTTGTTGTGACAAATTGCTAGGTGTATAATGGCCTTAACTTGTAGCTCCGTGAAACAAGCCACTGGGCACATAAATTTTCATTGCAAGACGCATGTTACTGATCCCCTTTTAATTTGGATTCGTTTTTAACAGTGCACTTGAATAGAAGTTAGAAACCTTAATGTTAACCAACTTGGCTAGTTTCATGATGGGAATAAATCAATGCCAGAGAATAATCACTTTCTTTTCATAGTAGATTTTATAATTGACTATGTCCTTTATTATTTTAGCGAATGGATCTATGAAAATAGTGCCACGGCAAAGAGGAAATATGAGGCAACGCACGCAACCAGTGACCAAGTGAAGAGCCTAGTTGACCACCTTTGCAAAACTTATGGTATAAAAGAAGTTCGTAAAAACTAAAATATTAAGTAGACACTATTTTAAGGTTACAGCCCTCTTGTCAAAAAGTATATGTATGTGGACAACAGTGGAACAGTATATTTATAGAGCTGGATATTATTAGGGTTTAGTATGATGATGCTTCACATGTTGTAACTGTAAGTAATGCTCTTTTTTAACCACCGACGCAAAAAGAGGGGCGTTATACGTGTCTGTGTGTCTGTCTGTGGCATCGTAGCTCCTAAACGGATGTTCCGATTTTAATGCGTTTTTTTGTCCGAAAGTTGACGTGATCGAGATGTTTCTAAGAAACTACGTTTCAACAAAATCGATTCGGCCGCTTTGGGCTTGTGCACAAATCACGCGAGGTTCGATAGGGGGAGGGACCTCACGTGTATTTTTCTACAGCGATCGAAACTTAGAAAAAATATCTACCACACGAGTCAAACCACACGAGTCAAATTTCTATGATATCATGACGTATAAATAACACTTGCACTGCGTGTGCTGTCAAAATCGTTGCAGACTTGTCTTGGTCTGACTGTATTAAACACAAAAGTGACTAGTCCCAAGAACCTCACCAAATATCACCAAGGGGGAGGGCGGGTCAAAAAGTAGCCGAAAAAACCTCGCGTGATTTGTGCACAAGCCCTTTTGAGATAATTAACTTTGAAATTAAATATCGGGGGTTTTTCAACTTTTCTAAGTGGTTAGCTATACATTTTATGATATTGTTAAATAACAAAAAATATTTCTAAATTTAAAGTAATACACGATGAAAGGCCAATATTTTGACTTACCTATTTTCGGAATTTCATTTTAGCACTGCTGTATGGTGCATATAAATAAGCATGTCAAGTATATATTTTAAATAAGTAACATTAATGTAACCACTCGCCTATTGTTAAGTGCCTATTTACTAACAAACATGATCCTAGTTGGTAGATAAATAAGTAAATGAATTGAATTGAATTTTCAACCCGTTTACTTTAGCGGGTTGTAAGGCTTTGGGTTCCATTAATAATATGTGGGACTTCCTTTAAGCTAGATTTAATCAACATCGTATAAGCCCTTTTCAATACTATTCCTATTTCTACCTATATTATAAAGAAGTAAACTTTGTGTCGCTAAGTCCAGTTTGTACATACAACCGTAACGGGTTTAATCTCCGAAAGTCGGTAGGTACTCAAAAGATTCTTTCACCGCTTCCGCCCGCGACTTTGTCTGCGTGGACCCGGGATATTTATCATCCTATATTTTAATCCGGGCTATAAACTATCTTCGTGCAAAATTTCATCCAAATCGGTTCAGCCGCTTAAGCGTGATTGAATAACAAACATGCAAACTTTCGCATTTATAATATTAGTAGGATGGATACTTCCATCGCGCGGCTGTGCCTGCTTTCTTTGTGCCGCTCGGGCTGCTAGTGTTGTACAAGTTGGCATCTGTATTAAGTTCCAATATGCTTCCAGGTAAAATATGATAATGGGTGGAATATTAGCCACATAAGAGGTGCACTACAAAGTCTAGTCGCGTTGGCTTCACAACACCCACAGGATATGACTAATTTAACAGGCAAGTGTTGTATGGAAAATTCTACGCACATATTCTTTTCTATGTAACTAGATTAAACCTACCTAGTCTCACCCCTCTAAAATAATATTAATTGAATTTTATTATAATTCTAACCTATTACAAAGCAGTAGTTGCGGTTGTGACAATCCTAACAGAGTGTCAATGAGTGGTATTTTGGGTGCAAATTTAAGTTGAGACTTTTCCTTTTAAACTTAAGGTTCAGATTCTACTGACAGTTGCAAAATCGTTAGGTTACTGTGCACAATATCTTCTTCTTATTTAAGAGCGAGGCTCTTGTCGGTGGAGTAAACTCCAACTTATATTTGGTCCATCTATTTTTCCCTCTATTATTGTTTCCATCCAGTCATCGTGGCGTAACATGTGTCCTATCATTTTTCCTCTCCTGTTTTCAACAATTCCTATCAGATCTTTTGTCATTGACTATATCCATAACCTCCTCTTTAGTTTTCTTTTCTGTCCAACTGATCCTTTCTAATCTCCTCCGACACCACATTTCAAACGCCGCCAGTCTCCCTCGGTCCCGTTGCGTCATGATCCACGTTTCGCAGCCGTAGAGTGCTATGCTCCAGTTGTACACTTTGACCAGTTTCTTCCTAGTGCGACTTGCTATTCTGGCAGTGAGTAAATGCCTTTTTAAATTAAACGCTTTTTTTACCATGGTTATCCTAGAAATAATATCAGGTGTACATCTAGAATCATCCGTAATAATGCTTCCTAAATATCTGAATGACTTGACTTGACAATTGTGTCAATGCTGCTCTTAAAATGGATACAAATTCATAATCATGTTTCGTTCCAGGTAGAATAATAGCCTTAGGACAATTTACTGGAGTAAGCTTGGATGGCGATGTGTTTCTTAATATTATTGACGTTAGAAACGAATGGCTCTCAGTAAGTTATGATCGTAAGTTCGTTAAATGGGACGACTTTAAAGGGGGCGATCCATCTGCGAGTCAAATCAAGTCAAGTCGAGTATAAATAGGTCTAATCCGCCAATAGAGCACCTAAAAGTCCGCGGTCTTAAAAACCTAGCGATTCATACCGTTGGCTCGCCGGCTTTGTGCATGCTCGACATGACTGCGCCGGCGATGAGAGTCGACTGTTTTGCTCCCCAATGCATCACTACGAGAGTCGGCGATCCAGCTAGCTAACGATTCATACCGTTGGCTCGCCGGCTCTTTGTGCATGCTTGACATGACTGCGCCGGCGGTGAGAGTCGACTGTTTTGCTCCCCAATGCATCACTACGAGAGTCGGCGATCCAGCTAGCTAACGATTCATACCGTTGGCTCGCCGGCTCTTTGTGCATGCTTGACATGACTGCGCCGGCGGTGAGAGTCGACTGTTTTGCTCCCCAATGCATCACTACGAGAGTCGGCGATCCAGCTAGCTAACGATTCATACCGTTGGCTCGCCGGCTCTTTGTGCATGCTTGACATGACTGCGCCGGCGGTGAGAGTCGACTGTTTTGCTCCCCAATGGATCACTACGAGAGTCAGCGAGCCAGCCAGCTAACGATTCATACCGTTGGCTCGCCGGCTCTTTGTGCATGCTTGACATGACTGCGCCGGCGGTGAGAGTCGACTGTTTTGCTCCCCAATGGATCACTACGAGAGTCAGCGAGCCAGCCAGCTAACGATTCATACCGTTGGCTCGCCGGCTCTTTGTGCATGCTTGACATGACTGCGCCGGCGGTGAGAGTCGACTGTTTTGCTCCCCAATGGATCACTACGAGAGTCAGCGAGCCAGCCAGCTAACGATTCATACCGTTGGCTCGCCGGCTCTTTGTGCATGCTTGACATGACTGCGCCGGCGGTGAGAGTCGACTGTTTTGCTCCCCAATGGATCACTACGAGAGTCAGCGAGCCAGCCAGCTAACGATTCATACCGTTGGCTCGCCGGCTCTTTGTGCATGCTTGACATGACTGCGCCGGCGGTGAGAGTCGACTGTTTTGCTCCCCAATGGATCACTACGAGAGTCAGCGAGCCAGCCAGCTAACGATTCATACCGTTGGCTCGCCGGCTCTTTGTGCATGCTTGACATGACTGCGCCGGCGGTGAGAGTCGACTGTTTTGCTCCCCAATGGATCACTACGAGAGTCAGCGAGCCAGCCAGCTAACGATTCATACCGTTGGCTCGCCGGCTCTTTGTGCATGCTTGACATGACTGCGCCGGCGGTGAGAGTCGACTGTTTTGCTCCCCAATGGATCACTACGAGAGTCAGCGAGCCAGCCAGCTAACGATTCATACCGTTGGCTCGCCGGCGCTTTGTGCATGCTTGACATGACTGCGCCGGCGGTGAGAGTCGACTGTTTTGCTCCCCAATGGATCACTACGAGAGTCAGCGAGCCAGCCAGCTAACGATTCATACCGTTGGCTCGCCGGCTCTTTGTGCATGCTTGACATGACTGCGCCGGCGGTGAGAGTCGACTGTTTTGCTCCCCAATGGATCACTACGAGAGTCAGCGAGCCAGCCAGCTAACGATTCATACCGTTGGCTCGCCGGCTCTTTGTGCATGCTTGACATGACTGCGCCGGCGGTGAGAGTCGACTGTTTTGCTCCCCAATGGATCACTACGAGAGTCAGCGAGCCAGCCAGCTAACGATTCATACCGTTGGCTCGCCGGCGCTTTGTGCATGCTTGACATGACTGCGCCGGCGGTGAGAGTCGACTGTTTTGCTCCCCAATGGATCACTACGAGAGTCAGCGAGCCAGCCAGCTAACGATTCATACCGTTGGCTCGCCGGCTCTTTGTGCATGCTTGACATGACTGCGCCGGCGGTGAGAGTCGACTGTTTTGCTCCCCAATGGATCACTACGAGAGTCAGCGAGCCAGCCAGCTAACGATTCATACCGTTGGCTCGCCGGCTCTTTGTGCATGCTTGACATGACTGCGCCGGCGGTGAGAGTCGACTGTTTTGCTCCCCAATGAATCACTACGAGAGTCAGCGAGCCAGCCAGCTAACGATTCATACCGTTGGCTCGCCGGCTCTTTGTGCATGCTTGACATGACTGCGCCGGCGGTGAGAGTCGACTGTTTTGCTCCCCAATGAATCACTACGAGAGTCAGCGAGCCAGCCAGCTAACGATTCATACCGTTGGCTCGCCGGCTCTTTGTGCATGCTTGACATGACTGCGCCGGCGGTGAGAGTCGACTGTTTTGCTCCCCAATGGATCACTACGAGAGTCGGCGAGCCAGCCAGCTAACGATTCATACCGTTGGCTCGCCGACTTGCTAATGGATCACCCCCTGTACTTTATACATATTAGTATTCACTGTCCTAAACTAAGTTTCAGTTCAACTGTCAAACAAAGCAAGCAACAAACGACTTTGTGCTCTGTCTGAGGTAGTTTTTTGCATTATTTTATCAGGATTTACTCTTACTACGGTTTCGAACGTACTACCATAACCGAGTATCCCACGAACCTCATATTATTTCTTTGTGCTTTATTGTTTTTCGTATTAATGTTATTCTTGGCTTTTATAACCATAGGTAATTTATATGTTTTACATTTCAGCTTATAAAAAAAGTTAGGCAAGAAGATAGCGCCCTGACACAAATACCGCACTATGAAGAGGCTCTGTCTAGTATACTAAGGAATATTCACATATGCAGACGGTAATAATTCATTTATTAACAATTTACATCTACCTAAATACTTAGCAGTGGCGTGGCGGGGCAATCATGATGTAGGCAAGCCGGAGATAATTAGACTGTTTTTTTACTGCGTTAAAAAAACCCTATGTACGAAATATCATTTGATAGTAAATAGAGGCTTTACGGTAAAAAAAAACATCGTGAGGAAACCGGCCTAATCCCAATAAGGTCTATTTTTCCCTTTAGCCCCATACAAATTATGTGAATTTCGGTTCGGTTCGGACCGAGATTAATTACGCGACTCACGGCGCGCAAATTACACTCGTCTGGTCTCACCCTAATTGTTTACAGGAAATTCATGCCAAAGGTATCTGCTCATCAATACTGCAGCCACTTGAGGCAGCTCATAACATCCATCGGAGACTTTTACGGCCGAGGAAAGAAGATCCCCGCATCAGTGCCTGAATCTCTTAAGAAATACGAGATCGTGGTAGAGCCGTAAGTGTGTCCCTTGTAATCTTCTGTATGTAGTGGAACTTCTTAGTTATTTTCTGAGGCATGCAAATGTTTGCATTACGTAGTCGGTCCCAAAGTTCTGTCACTGGCATATTATTTTTTAATTTAGAAGATGATTTTAAGAAAATTTTATTGCATTCCATTTTTGAATGTTTGACAATTATTTTAAAACAAAAAACAGTCATTCGTTGCAATTTCTCACGATGGAGTGGACATTGAAAGAAAACCGAATAGCTGTTTTAGCATTGCACCGCTGTGGGCACTCGCCAAGTACCATTTTCAAGTTGCTCAAAAATTTAAAAATAACGCTTAGGTTTGTGTACCGTACTATTGATAGGTACAATGAAGTCTCCAGTGTTGAGGACAAGAAAAGAATTGGCCGGCCTCGCTCCGTACGAACACCAGCAGTGATCAGTGATCAAGGCGCGCATAGCAAAAAAATCCTGTCCGAAAACAGAAATTGATGGCTTTGCAGATGGGTGTCAGTAGAAAAACCGTCAAAAAGGTTTTAAACGAAGATCTTAGTCTACGAGCATACAAAAAAAAGCGTGGGCACTTACTTAATGCCCGTCTAAAAACAATAAGGCTTAAAAGATCCCGGAAGTTGTTAAAGCGGTACGCGAAAAATCGACACCGTGATATCCTCTTTACAGACGAAAAGATTTTCGATATTGAAGAGAAGTACAATAAACAGAATGATAGAGTGTACGCTAGGAGCTCTGAAGAAGCAGGAAAAAGAGTTCCGCGGGTGCAACATGGGCATCATCCATCATCAGTGATGGTCTGGTTGGGTGTATCTTATTACGGGCCAACTGAGGTTAATTTTTACGAAAAAGGTGTCAAAATCAGTGCGAAAGTATACCAAGAGACAGTTTTGGATAAGGTTGTCAAAGATCTGCCCAACACGCTATTTTCGGGACATAATTTTGTGTTCCAGCAGGATTCTGCGCCAGCACACAAAGCCAAGACCACTCAAGCCTGGATTGACCGTCAAAAAATCGACTTTATAAGACACGAAGATTGGCCTTCCTCTAGTCCGGACCTTAATCCTTTGGACTATACAATTAAGCAGGTCTTAGAGGGGAAGGTCTGTGCTAAACCACATAAAAGTTTAGAGAGCCTAAAGTCATCTTTAAGAAAAGCAGTCACTGAGATAGATATGAAAATGGTGTGTGCTGCGATAGACGACTGGCCGCACCGATTAAGGGCCTGTATTAAAAACAAAGGAGGTCATTTTGAATAATTTTGAGTAATTTTAATTCTTTAATAAATGTACTTTAAATCGGTATATAATTTATTAAAAATTGATTGCTACTTTTGTTTTTATCATTATTTTCATTTGTGACGGAACTTTGGGACCGACTACGTATAAGGGTTTAGGCGCATACCATACGGTCCCACTCGCAAAATACCCCCATACCCAAATTACGTCCCATTCGCAAAACGTCCCCTTTGCAAACGGTCCCTTGTGCAAAATACCCCATTCGCAAACGTACCTTTCGCAAAATGTCCCTTCTGTTAAAGTCCCTTTCGCTGAACGTCCCTTCCGCATAATGGCCTTATTCGCTATACGTCCAGTCTGCGAAACGCCCCATTCGCAAAACGTCCCTCCTATAAAATGATCTACCTACTGAATGATTGATACAGAAAAACTAGGCCTATTCTCATGGATTAAAAGAGAAATGGGCAATAATAGTCCCTACAAGCGAAGCATAGAGAATAACCATAAAACCAATCTAGATTTTCCTCACACACACAAAATAGTACCTAAATTGTATGACAAGGGTCTAAAATAAACCATACTACCACGAGATGGTTATTGTCCCGAACGAAGTGAGGGGAAATAGTTCGAGGGGTAATATGGTTTTTAGACCAGATTAATACACTCTACTTTTCACTTAGACTGCTTTTTATGCCCAAAACGGAAATAAATTATACTACGAGTACATAAAACGAGCCACTGGCGAGGGTTGATAGTTGTCAAGGGGTAATATGGCTCATTTATGCCCGAGTTATACACAATACTTTTCAATTCGATTTCGAGAAAATTTTCAAAATTTGATAATATAATAGCTCATTCCCGCCACTTAACTTTTTAAAGTACCTATAAGTTTCGATTTTTGTTTGCAGAGAGGCCGGTCCCCTGATGTTGTCTCCTACGGGCCAGTTCATCACACCCTCCTCCTGTCCCGCCGACGAGCTAATTTATTTCATCGGTAATCACTTGGACGAAGCCATGTTACTCTTGACTGAATACAGCATGTAAGTTTTGAATAATTAACTATAGTCCTCCTCATCGATTTCGATGACGGCGACCCTAGCAATTAGGTACGGATTTGCCCTATTGTGAGCTCGGATATGGCTGGCTAGGCCAAACTTACTCTTAAAAACGGGCGACGTCGTAGTCAATTGTATGTTTCAGTTTTGTCGTTATTCAGTAAATGTTGTTCATAAAGAATTAGTGCAATATGTGCATCGGACGCGCTGAATGGTACAATCGGCGTTGTATCAATTCTTTTGAGATAAGTATATTATTTCACCTTTTGTTAGCGTGAACGCCAATGGAAAAATATTTCTCGACCCCCTCCTGCCCATATTTTTATTTTTCAAATACCATATCTACCTCATTTTAACTTTAATAATATGGGCCAGCTACGAGTATTCTTAAAGATAAAATGATTATGATATGATAAATGAGGCCGGAGGGCCGCGGACCCGCATGATGAAAACACTGCCATGAAGCATTTATCCCTCTCACGCTGAAGCATATGCTATAGATAAATGACTTAATTAAGGCCCGTCTTTTATGTAGTTTGACCTGTTCTATAGATTATTGAAACTTAAATAAAACGAGATTCCCTTATTTTACCGACAAACCGTTTCGGTGAAACGTTTCACCGAATGCATTGTTTCGTCGAATTTTCTTTTCATCGATTTTTTTTCTGAGAAACCGATTACTTTTTAGGTATTAGCTAAAAGGTAATTTTGTAGAACCCATTAAGTTAGATAAGGTTTGTATTATAACAATGTTTAAAGTTTACTGTTTCCGAAAAAAATATGTTTTCAATGAAATGAAAATTCGGCGAAACATTCATTTGATGAAACGTTTGTACAAATACATGCAAGAGGGCCTTTAGTTTTTAACCCCCGACGCAAAGAGAGGGGGTGTTATAAGTTTAACGTGTCTGTGTATCTGTCTGTGGCAAATCGGTCCATTCGTTTGGGAGCTACGATAGCTCCCAAACGAATGGACCGATTTGAATGCGGTTTCTTTTATTCGAAAGCTGATGTAATCCCGAGTGTTCTTAGCCATGTTACATGAAAATCTGTTCAGTCGTTTTTGAGATATTGTACTTTGAAATGAAAATGTCGGGGGTTTTTCAACTTTTCTAAGTTGTAGTTATTTACCTATAATAGAGACGAGTCTTTTGTACGAATAAATAATAAAGCATTGACTATTGAACATTTTAATTTCAGCAACAAGCACGTGGAAAAGGCACTTTACAAAGAAGTAAAAGAACGATTCGGACTTCTAGAGCTCCACAAAGACGACAGCATCACGCCGGGACTCATGATCCTCTGCTGCCAGAGGCTGCTCACACGCTTCGACAAAATCAATACGGTAACATCCCACTCGTATCTTAGTAATATACTTTGACGGTGACAAACAGGTATACGGTCTGTTGTAGCAGACGGAAGAATCACATGCGCCTTGCCCTTATTGATTGGAGGATTCGTTGTCTTGATAGCTAGAGACACAATGAATCCCCAAGTCTATGCTAATGCTAAAATTTAAGTTAGTCAAAATTTTCATTCAATGACAATATTTAAAAATTCTATTTCAGAAAAAATGGAGATCACATTGAGTATTTTCCTATTTTTAAAGAGATAATGATTAATTCAAGGGGAAAGATTAATTCCATATATTTTTCTTACAGAAATTACAAGGAAACATTTTATATGTCACACACTACTATTCGGTACTGACGGAGGGCGTTTTATGCGTACCGTGGAACTTCAAATAAGATTTAGTTAAGTATCTGTAAATGTTGTATATATTTAGAATTAAGACATAATAAATAACCACTGGAAATTAATAGATGAAATACAGTATCTCCTCCTTCAAGTCTTGAGATAGCACTAAAATGGACTGTGTTGAATTCGACGGGTACATACCGATTAGGTGACAAACAGTTTTTCCCTGTCCAAGTATGTCGTTGACTCAACCTCCTAAGGCCCATGGGTCTACTGGAAGGACTTATTCTCTTAAAGGAATCTAAACCGTTTTCGGTGGGAATGGAGTTGCATTTGTTTTGTATCTGTAGAAAGTATTTTAACTATTTCGTTTTCCGTTTTGAATCATATGGGTGGGGATTAGGAGGAATAAGACTTTGATACATGCCCGCCGATCAGATACCATCTTTCACTCCATGTTTTTTTGTTTTCTACACTCCACTATGTATTCAATTAGTGATACTCATAAATAACACTTCCCTCTGATAATAGTAAGATGTAAGTATGTAAATTATAAGCATTTAGTATTATATAATTATGTGGAACAAAGTTCATCAATTACTACGATATGAAATAGACTAAACCATTCATGATGTTATCTGTAAGGTATAACAAAAAAAAATGCGTTCATTTTTGTAAGAAATAAACATTACATTGAATATCAAGTCGTTTCGAATTTAACTTAATTTTAAGAATAGCTATAGAATCTCTCATTGATTGTTTATTACATACATTAATATTTTCAAAAAAGTGTAAATGATAAATAAATAGATGGGTATAAATAAAGAAGTGACCCAATATCAGTGTTTGTTGTGCTGCACGATGACGAGCTTGTTCCTCTCCTTGGTGACGCGCGCGGCGGGCGCCGCCGTGGCCGGCATGAGCTGCCGCAGGTTCTGGCTGGGGATCACCGGCGCCTGGGGAGTGGGGACAATACGGTAGTTTCATCTATCAATTAGCAAATTATTTTTTTATATAGTTTTTACCATAAGAACTACGAATATAACAATTTTGTTATGAAAACAAGATTTGTTTTCAATTTGTTTTTTTTTTTTTTACATGAAAATATAAAATATGTGTTCGGTTTATCACGTGGCCTATTCTCGTGAGTGACGTCAGTATAGCAGGATTATGCTAAACGACATGCAGTATGCACATTTCACGTTTCTATGTTTCTGCTTCTCTGCTCTTATGACGTCACGATAATGGCGGCTGCCTTTTTGGTGCGAATATATTTTAACCAATATTTCTTTGCATAAAGCGATATTATTTTGAGGAAATAAAAATACTAGTTGACTATCGAATCTATACATACATTTTAAAATGTAGAGCCTATTTAAGTTATAATTATCTCATTTATCTATACTTAAAATGTAGCATAATTATGCAACAGTTGTGTAAGTGTAAGTAACCACCAGAGCTGTGCGAGGTAGCGAGGAAAAATGGACCAATAGGAAGCCATTGCGTGAGCGCGGCCAGCCAATTTACTTTCTGAGGCACCCTAGCTCGATAGGTTTTATCGTTCGTCACGTTTAACGTGAAGTTTCACAACAATTTCGCCGTAAAACGTAACGATAAAAGCTATCGTGCTAGCTGGGCTGGTGGATACTCATACTGACCCTAAGAGGGGATAAAAACGCGAGTGGTGTGGATTGCGACACGAGTTTTAGCGAATATCACCAACGAAAACGTCACGAGCGTTTTTAACCTAGTTACACATTGTACAGTCGAGATCAAATATATCTTTACATTGAGTGTTACAAAAATATCTTTACATTGAAATAAGTTTACACACTACATGACAAAAACATATTTACAACGCACATGGCTGTATCTTTTCACTTAATGCACCAAAGTTCTGTTTACCATCTGTCTTCCATAGACACATTTTAACGCAGTTTTTTTTTTAAATATATTTAGAAACACAAACAGTCATAATAAACTTGTTACATATGTTGTACACGATGTACAATAACTGAGAGGTTATTCAAACAGACCTGGAGGTTCATAAAACATGGAAAGGTAAGAACAACGTAGTAAATAGTATAAGAATACACAACTAAGCATACATATAGTCAAGGACAATGAAAATGGGCCACCTTGTGCAGTAGTTGCCACACAAACAGACCCATCCCCAGTGCCCGTAAGTGATGAGATACAACAATACTATATATCAAAAAATACCTAGTGCTACAGTTAGGAATTACTAAATTTATAAAAAGAGTTTACGTCTCAACTGCGTTTTTAGACTAGACAAGGAATTATTATAAGGATCAATATCGTACAAATGTTTATTATAAAAACTGGGGACTCGTCTGAAAAAGGTATGTCTAGCATAGTTCTTGCGAGAAAAACTCACATGGAATAATGATCTAGGTCGTAAGGGGAGATGGGGACAAACAAACGTCACTAATTTTGACATAATAGGTTTACATTGCATGTTACAAAATAAGATTTCCTGTCAATGTGCCCTAAATATGTTTACATTAGCAGTGGCACTTTCAAGCGTACATTTCTTTTACTTACACCTAATGCTACATAAATATTTATTACAGGTTGATTTAACTATTCTTAATTTGAATAATGACATTGAATCACGCGTAAACGGCTCAACCGATTTGGACGAAATTTTGCACGAAGATAGTTTATAGTCTGTATTATAATAATCGGAAGCTAATAGTCAATATGATTATGATACTGACCGGCGGATACCTGGCCAACTGCTTCATCCGGTCGACCAGCCGCATGGCGTCGTCGGACGTGTCTGTATCTGTGGTCATCCCCAGGGACAGCGCTCGCTCAGGGTTACCACCCTCTAGAAATCTGTGTACCGATTGGTAGTGTCTGAAAAAGAGGTTTTATTTATTTAAACATTAGCGTTTGTGATACGCTGGATGGTACAGTCGCCATCAGATATATCGGAGCGCCCAAAGTGCCCACAATAACAGCGCCGCGCAGGTCCACCACCTGAACATAGTATCTGTAGGCTTACCTAGTCTGCGCGTGGTGGCGGGCGCGCTGCGCGAGGCCCTAGGCGGCGGCGGGTCCACCACCTGAACATACTATCTGTAGGCTTACCTAGTCTGCGCGTGGTGGCGGGCGCGCTGCGCGACGCCCCAGGCGGCGGCGGGTCCACCACCTGAACATACTATCTGTAGGCTTACCTAGTCTGCGCGTGGTGGCGGGCGCGCTGCGCGACGCCCCAGGCGGCGGCGGGTCCACCACCTGAACATACTATCTGTAGGCTTACCTAGTCTGCGCGTGGCGGCGGGCGCGCTGCGCGAGGCCCCAGGCGGCGGCGGGTCCACCACCTGAACATACTATCTGTAGGCTTACCTAGTCTGCGCGTGGTGGCGGGCGCGCTGCGCGAGGCCCCAGGCGGCGGCGGGTCCACCACCTGAACATACTATCTGTAGGCTTACCTAGTCTGCGCGTGGTGGCGGGCGCGCTGCGCGAGGCCCCAGGCGGCGGCGGGTCCACCACCTGAATATACTATCTGTAGGCTTACCTAGTCTGCGCGTGGTGGCGGGCGCGCTGCGCGAGGCCCCAGGCGGCGGCGGGTCCACCACCTGAATATACTATCTGTAGGCTTACCTAGTCTGCGCGTGGTGGCGGGCGCGCTGCGCGAGGCCCCAGGCGGCGGCGGGTCCACCACCTGAATATACTATCTGTAGGCTTACCTAGTCTGCGCGTGGTGGCGGGCGCGCTGCGCGAGGCCCCAGGCGGCGGCGGGTCCACCACCTGAATATACTATCTGTAGGCTTACCTAGTCTGCGCGTGGTGGCGGGCGCGCTGCGCGAGGCCCCAGGCGGCGGCGGGTCCACCACCTGAATATACTATCTGTAGGCTTACCTAGTCTGCGCGTGGTGGCGGGCGCGCTGCGCGAGGCCCCAGGCGGCGGCGGGTCCACCACCTGAATATACTATCTGTAGGCTTACCTAGTCTGCGCGTGGTGGCGGGCGCGCTGCGCGAGGCCCCAGGCGGCGGCGGGTCCACCACCTGAATATACTATCTGTAGGCTTACCTAGTCTGCGCGTGGTGGCGGGCGCGCTGCGCGAGGCCCCAGGCGGCGGCGGGTCCACCACCTGAATATACTATCTGTAGGCTTACCTAGTCTGCGCGTGGTGGCGGGCGCGCTGCGCGAGGCCCCAGGCGGCGGCGGGTCCACCACCTGAATATACTATCTGTAGGCTTACCTAGTCTGCGCGTGGTGGCGGGCGCGCTGCGCGAGGCGCCAGGCGGCGGCGGGTCCACCACCTGAACATACTATCTGTAGGCTTACCTAGTCTGCGCGTGGTGGCGGGCGCGCTGCGCGAGGCCCCAGGCGGCGGCGGGTCCACCACCTGAATATACTATCTGTAGGCTTACCTAGTCTGCGCGTGGTGGCGGGCGCGCTGCGCGAGGCCCCAGGCGGCGGCGGGTCCACCACCTGAATATACTATCTGTAGGCTTACCTAGTCTGCGCGTGGTGGCGGGCGCGCTGCGCGAGGCCCCAGGCGGCGGCGGGTCCACCACCTGAATATACTATCTGTAGGCTTACCTAGTCTGCGCGTGGTGGCGGGCGCGCTGCGCGAGGCCCCAGGCGGCGGCGGGTCCACCACCTGAATATACTATCTGTAGGCTTACCTAGTCTGCGCGTGGTGGCGGGCGCGCTGCGCGAGGCCCCAGGCGGCGGCGGGTCCGGCACCTGAATATACTATCTGTAGGCTTACCTAGTCTGCGCGTGGTGGCGGGCGCGCTGCGCGAGGCCCCAGGCGGCGGCGGGTCCACCACCTGAATATACTATCTGTAGGCTTACCTAGTCTGCGCGTGGTGGCGGGCGCGCTGCGCGAGGCCCCAGGCGGCGGCGGGTCCACCACCTGAATATACTATCTGTAGGCTTACCTAGTCTGCGCGTGGTGGCGGGCGCGCTGCGCGAGGCCCCAGGCGGCGGCGGGTCCACCACCTGAATATACTATCTGTAGGCTTACCTAGTCTGCGCGTGGTGGCGGGCGCGCTGCGCGAGGCCCCAGGCGGCGGCGGGTCCGGCACCTGAATATACTATCTGTAGGCTTACCTAGTCTGCGCGTGGTGGCGGGCGCGCTGCGCGAGGCCCCAGGCGGCGGCGGGTCCACCACCTGAATATACTATCTGTAGGCTTACCTAGTCTGCGCGTGGTGGCGGGCGCGCTGCGCGAGGCCCCAGGCGGCGGCGGGTCCACCACCTGAATATACTATCTGTAGGCTTACCTAGTCTGCGCGTGGTGGCGGGCGCGCTGCGCGAGGCCCCAGGCGGCGGCGGGTCCACCACCTGAATATACTATCTGTAGGCTTACCTAGTCTGCGCGTGGTGGCGGGCGCGCTGCGCGAGGCGCCAGGCGGCGGCGGCGCGCGCGCGCCACGCCGCCGCGTCCTCGGCCGCCGCCGCAGCGCCCGCCTCCAGCGCCGCGCACGCGCTGCGCAGGTCCACCACCTGAACGGAACATATCATATTCAATTCAATTCAATTATTTATTTCAGGCATAGAACTCATGTAGTGTTAGTATTACAATTGTGTGCTTATGAATCAAGTGTTAGTGGGTTATTATAATAATTTTCTCAAAAATGGTCGTCAAAGTTGACTTTATTGGTAAAAAATCAGGACGTGAAGTGCATAATTTATGGTTAGGCAAACATTTAAAAATAAAAAACATTGCCGGCTCGATTTTGCTCGACAACAATGTTGCATACAAATTCTATTGTTTGCCAAGGTACAAACTTTAAAAAAAGTTAACGCAGCCAAAACGGAAGATCAGTTGGCTTGTCGCGACTTTTTAGTTGTCTCGAATAACTTATGGAGTTACGGCGTTTCCGGAAGAAAAATACACTTGCAACTTATTATTAAAAAAAATTAAAAGGCGGCAACGCAAAAATTATTCTGTTTTTACATATAGGTAGTGGCTAGTTGTTTTTTCGGAAAACATAGAAAATTTACGTGAACATGATTCCAGGTTTAAAAGGCTATTAATCTATTTTAGCATCAACAACAACATACAACATCGTGCTTATTGTGCATGC
This sequence comes from Epinotia bilunana, assembly GCA_947049275.1. Lineage (NCBI taxonomy): Eukaryota > Metazoa > Arthropoda > Insecta > Lepidoptera > Tortricidae > Epinotia > Epinotia bilunana. Next base: position 26,569,367 of record OX346253.1, read on the forward strand.
ACACTTATCCAGCGGGCCAACATAGGGCTATCCCATCGGCACGCCAATGCGCTCAGAATGCAGCTGGGTCTGTCGCGCATACGCGAGAAGAACGTCGCGCACCTCTATCCGTCCCTCTCTTATTAGAAAAATAATTTACTTTAAAAACAGTTTTAACCGACTTCAATTTAGTATTCCGCCAAGCCACGAGAACATTTCCACATTTCTTTTCCAATTTACCACATGAACTGATTTCCGAAAGCAAATGCGTTGATTATTAGAGAACAAAACCCAATCGCTGTATGTGGGCCGATAATATTTGAGGACTTCCGTCGATTCCACAAGGATCACCTTTGGCACTTCATTAGTTGCTATTTCAATTTCAAAGGGATCTTATGAGAATCTGTGACGTACTTTTGTACTTTTAAGTACATAATTGAGGAATTCCATAAGTCATCTGTGGTCTTCATCATCAATTCCACTCCACCAAATGTATGATTTCCGGGTGTAAATACACGAGTTATAATGGAAAATACCAAAATTACTACACGCGTGCCTACTATAATTGAGGAGTTCCCTCAATTCCTCATGGATCCCATCATCCAACTGAATTTTTGAAAAAAATGGTACCGACCTGGAAGCATATACATATCTACAACAAAAAAAAGGCCGGGTTGCACTCCGGGAGTGCCGGCAGAAGTGAAAACTCAATGACATGACATTGTGTAGGAATTGACAACCTCCTCCTTTTTTTTTGAAGTCAGTTAAAAACTTAGAAAGAGACGTATAGTGCGAGAAAAATCGAGAGAGCTCGCGCGCCGTCTTGTGGTAGCCGTGCAGATAACAACCGCGAAGCAGTCCGCGCGCCCCTCCTCTAAGATCGCGGACACGCTACACCTGCGCGGTAGCCCCATCAGCACCCGGAACGCATTGTTATACTGCACTCGACTCGAATATAATTGCCCGCTGCGTGTAGGCGACCCACAGGCCGCAAGTGTACATCATAGCCTCAGTTCGGTACATTAGAGCGGTTACACACGTTAGGGAATAAGCCTGAGACGGTGCGATTCGTATTGAGTGAATGATATCATGTAGGTACCTGTATATTATTGTTTTTGTTTAGCCCAATGATTGATTGGTAGAGAATACTTTATGGCATTAAGATCACTATTTGCATCCTGTATCGTTACTAATATTATAAATGTGAAAGTAACTCTATCGGTATGACTGTTTACCTTTTCACGCTTAAACCGCTGAACCAATTGAGATGAGATTTAGTATGCAAATAGTTTTAATCGCGGCAAAGGACATAGGATACTTTTTATCCCGGATATCATCCTCTGAAGGAGGTGGAAGTTTGTATGTAGGTACGATATAAACGCGTTCCACGCGGACGAAGACGCGGGCAAAAGCTACTTGTGCAATAAAATTTAAATAAACGAATAGATAATGCCTTTCTATCAAATATTCTTTAAGCAGTGCCTTACTTCCTGGCTTTGGTAGCCTATCGTGACGCATATTTTTCAAGCGTAGTCAGTCAATGCACAGAAAAATGTATGGGCGGCATAGCGGTTTTTGAAGCAGTAAATGGTAGAAAATATACTACTTTTCGTGGTGAGCATGTAATAAGAATGGAAAGTAGTCATCGTCCTCGCGTTTTTCCCGGTAGTGCCCAAACGAGCCCGGGGTCCACTCACACCAATTGGCGCCTAATTCCAAGATTTGGCGTAGGCACTAGTTTTACGAAAGCGAATGCCATCTGACTTTCCAACCCAGAGGGAAAACTATACCTTATTGGGATTAGACATCGTGAGCCACGTACATTAGTTTCTTGAAAAAATCCATGTTACTCGTACACTCGTACAGTCATTTGCACAGTACATTAATTTAGGACCCACTTAAGATTGACAATCCTGTCCATTTGTATAGGACTACAAAGAATAATTTTGCGAAAAGGGTCGTAAATTAAAGAACGCGACCGTACGAACCGGGGTTTGAAGTTTTGAACCCACGACCTACAGATTTCAAGTTACGTGCCTTACCGCTCGGCCACAGTGGCTTAATAAAACTAGTTCTACGAAAAAAAACTCACCTTTTCGAAATATCTATATAAAAGGGTCTTCATCTCGTCATGGGACAGTTTGTCAAGCCTAGCCATCAGCATCTGCTCGCCCCTGCTCTTCGAATCTCGATTCTCTGGACAATCCGATAGAGAAGCAGATGGGGATCGGCCGCATATTAAATTGTTCTTGTACTCTATAGCTGTGTCTATTGCTTCTATCGCCTCTTCACATTCAAGTAGCTTGCGCTCCTAAAACATCAAACCATAGCTTAACATGATTTCTAATTATTACTAAGAAAAATAAAACTTGAAAGAAAGTTTTTGAACTTACCTCAGAGTCTGATAAGGATTTGTATATTTTTCTCTTGTGACCTAAACTACATCTTTGTTCATGTAAACATTCTCTCGTCTTCCTCAAGTTTTTGATCTCTTTTCTTAACATAAATTCTTTCTCTTTAGATAGTTCTAAATTCTCTAAATCATTTGTCTTTTCCTTAAGTATACTATCTAACTGAGATATTCTATGTGTAAAATGTTTTAATGAATGAACCTTCTTGTCTTTTACTTCCACAGACGTTTCAGATAATTCATCTAATTTCATTTTATCTTTTACTAATTCTACGTCTAACGTGTTTTTACGCTTTTCGTCTTTTTTGATTTGCCTTTTTATTTGATCTATTTGTTTTTTATATGTTTTGAGACTAGTTTCATGTTTCCTTATTTCTTTGATATTATCTTGGTCTAATGCACTGGATTCTTCACTGTCTTCTAATTGTTTTTCATATTTTTCTATTATAGATTTACATTGCTGCAAGTGGTGTAATAGTTTGGCATTATTTTTGTCTAAAATCAATTTTGACTGTGTAACTGCAAAATCTGCCTTAGCTTTATTGTACCGATTCTTAGTAGCCACTTTTTCAGAATAAGGTTTATTTTGTGAATTGTAAGTCATTGCTCTTGAGAGGTCATCTATAAGTCTTTTTTTCGCAATACAAAGATTTATCAATTCTTTAAGTTGTGTTTGACTATTGCCAATTTCTTTTGAAAGTTTCCTAGCTAAAACTTGTTTCTGGACATACTTTTCTTTTGTCATTTTATACTTCTTACATATCTCTATATTCTTTGGAGAGTCAATCATTTTGAGCAGCTCTCTCTCAATTAGCTTTGGTTCAGGGTCTTGGTCATTTTTATGTGATTCAATGAGAATTCTCTGAGATTCAGGTGAGATTGCTTTTGCTGCCACTTTTCTGAGTAATTCTAATTCAGGTCCAGATAAACTTTCACCTGGTTGAATGGTTCTCCTACGCCCAGAATTTGATTGTGAAGTCATTATGGGTAAAGATTGTGACCCACTTGTTTCCGATATTGTTATATCATCAGAGTCTGCATGATTCAAATATTCTTCACATCTCTCTGCAAACAGTTGATCATTTTTTTCTCTAAAATATTCCATGAATTTGTCTAGTTTGTCTTGGAAAACAGTATCAGAGTCACTGTCTTCTGAGTCAGATTCTGCATCAGATTCACTTGGTTCACTGGGTTCAGTGTCTTCAGCAATTCTTGGCAGGCCATGCCTTGGGCCAACATCTTTGTTTTCAACCACATCAGTATTGAGGCATTCATCACATTCTGCTTTTAAGAACAACCATTCACTCACTTGGTTCACATCTGTTTCAGATAATGATTTTGATTGCAATATTTTATTAAACAGCCCCTCAGCATTGGAGACTAATTTGATCCACTGTGTAGTAGCAAATTGCAAATTGAAATTATTTTCAACTGCTGGTGTCATTGTCTTTTCACTGTATACTGGTGTGTTATTGTCAGCAAATAAATTTACAGTGACAAAATTCTTTATTCCCCTACAGCATAAGCACAAGTTCAATATCTTCAATGTATCTTGGTAGTCTTCAGGTTCTGTGCTAGTGCAGCCAATTACCCAAGTGAATGCTCGGCCACCAAATGAGTCTCGGAGCATAGCAGTGAGAATGCATTGATCGTAATTTATTTGTTTAGGTGGATTGCCTGCCAGCAGTTCCTTTATTATATTTTCTAAAGCAAACAGTCCAGGTTCAGGATATGCAGCTAGATCACAAAAGCTGGCAGTTGACATCCTGTGATTAAGGACACCATTTGTTCCAACCCACTTTTGTTCCATACTGACAGTAAATACTGTGTGATTGTTCCCTTGGCAGCGCTGCCGCCACCCTAACTGCAAATACTGAAATGCTTCCTCAACATTACAGCATCTGACTAAACCAGCTCCCAATACATCAAATATATTGTTGTTTACAACTTGCATCCATGTTATGTGCAGAATGTATTCTCTCTCGGGCATTTGATTCAATTTATGAAATATCTCAGTTAGAAATCTGGGTATGATGCCTTGGTCACACTCACTATGAATACATTCAAAACCTGGAATTGATATACTTCTTGTTAAAAACAAATAAAAAAGCAGATTGGACAAATGAAAAATCTTTATGTGAATATTGATGTTGCGATGAAAGATTTGCGTGATTTAATAATGAGGCAGCAATAATTAGTATACAACCAAACGGAAACACTGTGATGAATTATTAAAGATCTATAAAGTTGCGAGTGCAATGTAGTCAGCTGCAAAATACAGATGAAAAAACTATTAACCCATTTCTTGTCGATAAATATTCCATATAGTGAGGACGCAATATCGAGTCAACAGCAACCAATGTGTTAACTATAACAATAATTAAAATAAGTATAATTTCTTTCTATTATATTATACCTGGCCCAAACAAAGTGTAAGTCTTCCCAGTCTTAGGCTGACCAAAAACAACCACTGAAGTATCACATCCATCTAGGAAACAATTTATTTGCGGTATCATAAACGAGTTGAAGAGGTGTGCTTGCGTACAGTCGACTGGCAAAGCCCTGTTTACGTGAAAAGTCTGTCCACTTTCTGTTATCACAATTTGAGTCACTGGATTACTGAATATGCACTGAGAAGAGTCCACTAGGCTCGGAGGCTTCAATCGCACAGCGATTTGCACTGGGATTTCCATGGTGATTGTATTCTGTAGCTCAATCAACAAATTGGACTGAACTATGGTTACAAAATATAGGCGTTTCTACAAAGACATTGTTAATTGTTTCATTTTCACATTCGCAGCATCACATGCTTCCACATTATATAAAACAATCATATTTTCGAGCTGTATTCTAATATTTATCATAAAATAGCACATTCCACCAATGTACACAAAATACATGAATGACAAACAAATGACAATTCGACACGACAAATCATTTTTTTTTAAACTTTTTTAACGCGAATAAACGTAAACGTGTTTTTGTAATGAGGCGACGCCAGATGTTCGAACGCGGCGGACGGCCCAAGAAGGTCAAAGGCCTGACTGCATGCCGGCCGGCGCATGATTCGGCCCGTGTGGATACGTGTCAGAAGCACGGCGGCCAGCCAAATCAGGTCACTCTGTACTGGATTTTCTGTGACATTGCTTGGCCATCCACCGAAATCGGCCCGTGTAGCGTCTCCTATAGGGATAGAATTTTGCAAGACCCCGTGAATCCGGCATCTAGCACCACGGTCCGCCCATGCAGTTCACCGCGCTCGGACATCTGGCGGGAAATTGGCCTTGCTTGGCCAATTTCCCGCTCACAGAAAATCTAGTATGGAGTGACCTTGATTTGGCCGGCGCTGTGCTTCCGGCACGTATCCACACAGGCCGAAATCACGCTCGTTCCGTTTAAGCGCATCGAGACGTTGAAACACGTCATGCATTACGCCGCATATGTAACTCCAGCCCGTGAGGACAATTACAGGATGCATGGCGTCCGGTAAAATTTTGTCCCTTGCTCTTTCTTATAACTTCGTACCGTCTATGCCTCGGTCTATGCCGTACGCTGCGCTGGGACGTTTGGATGCGCCGTTTGACACTATACTCCTTGGTCAACACTAGTGTTAGTGACAGTGACAGGACCGCTGACAGCAGTGAGCTAGTGACACTAGTGACAGCCAAGCCAAGTCAGCCAAAGCAGCCAAGGTAGCTGATGAGCCGAGATTCCATAACTTTATTAGTTAGTTCGTCGACTACTGATAAGGTGAATGCGTTTTTCGGAGTTCTACTGCTGAAATTTCTTGTTCTCAGTCATAAAAAAATACCTGCACCTTGGGATCAGTTATAAAATGGAAATGGATACAGTCGGTGATCAAGAAAAGGACCAAGTACCGAAGTACGGCCTGAAATTGGCTTTAAATCATGAATATCCTATTCAAAGCAAACAAATTATTGTACCGAGCGCAAAACAAATGTTTGACATGATGCCTCTTACAACTAGGTAAGTGAAAATAAACACTAAACTCAAAACACTAAACAGTTAAAAATTCCTTCAGTTATTTCGATTGCCTTAATTTGGAAAAGTATTTTACTGCAACTGTTATTTTACAGATATTTGAAATACTATGTTTCGATTGCCTTAATTTGGAAAAGTATTTTACTGCTTATTTTACAGATATTTGAAATACTATGTTGGTAGAAGAATGAACAAGAAGAAACCTATTATGGATTATATTCATATGATATCTGCACAAAGAATGTATGGTAAGTCTAATATTCAGTATATTTAAAAATAATACCAATTTAGATTTTACTATATCCATAATTCCATTTGCAATAAATTTAGTTGTCTTGATTTGCTATAGTGTTCAAAAACAGTGTAAACCTTTGGACTTTTTCAAAAGATTTTTGTTGAAAATATTTAATAAGCACTTGTCTATAAACTTTACGTTTAGTTTTAAAGACCTATCACCACATATTTTTTTTACTTTCATTTACATTTATGTAATTCCCCCGTTTTTTATTTGTCTGCACAACTATGTAGCGGTTAACAAAGTACACCTATGTTATTAATTTCATCAATATATGGGTAAGGCAGCGGAGCGTTTTAACTGCCTCACTTTTATGTAACAATTTATTGCCGAATAAAACCTCATGGTGACATTTAGTTTTAATATATATTGCAAGTAGAAAAGCAAGCTTCTTTGTCTTTATTCAAACTTGGTGATTTTGTCACGCTAGGCCCTCCACAAATCGTTACATAAATGTGCGGTGGTTGAAACGCACCGCACCCTTACCCATACATCTTATGGTTTTTATCTAACAATGCCTGTGACACAGACAGACATGTCAAAAATATAAAGGTTCCATTTCTGCTTGTCCCAGTACTAAGTAGACACAGTGACCACTTTTTTGTTTGTTTTGCCGTTTCTCAGGTTGTCCCATTGGGGGTATTGGGGGTGGCACTATTGGAAGAGGATACAAGGGAGAGTTCTGTCGATTCCAGCTCTACCCTGGCATGTACGATCACATCACTGTGCCCGAGTGCCAGTTTATTGTCAATATACAGAATGCCCGCAGTGAAACAATATTCCAGTCTGTTTTATCTACTTACAAGTAAGTAAACATTTTTTTGAATATCAATTAATATAACTGATTTTAATCTACTTCCTTTAATAATAAAAAAATTAAAAACAAAGGAACAAGTTAATATCATATCCTACTTATACATATATAAAAATATATATACATACATAGGTTCACGTTTTTATATCGAAAAAGGGTAGGCAGATCAGAAGAAACTTATGCTCCAGTGTCACTTTTAGCATAAATGTGGGTATAAAAAATTGACAAATTGTGATACCACCAGTTATAGGTTGCTAGCCCATTGCCACAACACACTTCAACGCTATATAAAAATATAGTAGGCTTATTATATATACATATAAAAACCCCGTGTGGTGTGGGTTTAGAATTTTAACAACCCCTTTCTTCCCATGGGGGTCGTAAAAGTCGACTAAGGGAGCAGGATGAAAGTGTATTGTGGGCGATGGGCTAGCAACCTATCACTGTGATATGACATTTATGCTAAAAGTGGCGCCGGAACATACATTTCATGTGCTCTACCTACCCCTTTTGGGAATAAAGGCGCGAATGTATGTATGTATTTATGTCCATATAAAAAAATATGAGTAGGTAGGTAGTAGGGATTATAAATGTGAAAGTTTCAGGACTCAAACGAAGGGATGAAATTTGTGCGAAAGTGTATGCAAAAGAAATCACAGGCAAATGCTAGTTATATATATTACTAGCTTCCGCCCGCGACTTCGTCCGCGTGGACCCGGGATAAAAACTATCCTATATTTTAATCCAGGCTATAAACTATCTTCGTGCAAAATTTCATTCAAATCGGTTCAGCCGTTTAAGCGTGATTGAGTAACACACATCCAAACATCTAAACTTTCGCATTTATATTATTAGTAGGATAAGTTTTAACAAATAGAATTGAAACAGTCCCATTTATGGACCCTACCTATTTAATAAAAGTAAAAAGAAGTATTATTATTCTGGTAGTGGCTTCCGGACTGTAGAGCCCTTATATCACTGCGTCCATCGCTGATCTATTGTGATCGCCACTTACTAAAATTCTTGGTCAAGTCCTGCGAACTCGAAGAATTGCAGGATACTGTTGATCTCAAGAAATTTAATCTCCTCCGGGCACATGATGTGTTTTCCCAGAAACGAGTTACGGCTGCACATAAGGCAGGGGCAATCAGTTAGGAAACAGAAGTAACTAAGTAAAGTAAGTTGCAAGTAAGCAAGTGGTGCCAACATAATAGTGGACTCCTATGGACTACATTGCCTGTTACGAACAAAATAAGGAGAGTAGTGTTTTAAATAAAATTTATATTGCATCAGGTTACGGTTCCAGATTATTTGTTCATTATTCATTCCCAAAATACAGACAGTTAAGTGTGATATTCTAAAAATTCGTAGCAAACCAAAGAAAGCACCACCATCTTGGGAATGGAACCTAAATGGAGCAGATTGCCAATACACAGCCCTTTACCCGCGAGCGTGGACCACGTACGACCTCAGCAAGTATGGAGTCAAGCTAGTCTGCCGGCAAATATCGCCTGTGATCCCACACAATTATAAGGTAAGTTGCTATTAAAGAAGGAAATAATAGTATGTTGGGCAACAAGGTCGGTAAGAGATTTTTCACGAGCGCGAGTCTATTAAGTAATTGATGACTCGAGTTTGTAAAATTATTACCTTCCGTGTCACACACACTGTTTTGAAAACCATTACGCCCATCGGCGTAATTTAGGCTATTGTAGCTGTGTATGAAGCCATGTGTATTTGCGCGTAATTAAGTCATTTTACGAGCAAATGTGATGAAAACATTTATTAGCATAACACATACACGTAATACACCTTAATGATAACTAACAAACAGAGATATGCGGCCGAAAAGTCCTAAGAATTGTGGTAACGAATGTGGTTGATTGTTTCTGTACTACCTGCCCTCGCAGTTCTGCCCGCATATTACAAGGAACGCAAGCGAAGCCGCGAGATAACATATAGCTATATCCATTCCGAATGTCCATTCTTATAATGATGAAATAATTTTTACGTCACACCTGGCCATAATGCGAGTTTTACTGCACGCTGCGCGTACGGTAAAACTCGCATTGTGGCCAGATGAAGACGTAAAACTGTGTACTTACCACGGGCGGTAATGTACTATTGTAATTTATAAGATAAGATAATAATGTTATTTATTAACGCCACAATATACGATTACACGAAACATGAAAATAAGTATATATTCCTTGAGGGTGGAATTTTCAAAAAACTATGTATGGCTTTAACATGAAACACATATTTTCTGAAAACGACACTTGCAGAGTTCTCCCACGACAAAGAAAACGTAGCCATGGTATCGACTTTGTTTTTTCTGCTGATGTATATGACATTTCAGAGTAAAGTAAAACTGTTCTATCTTTTTACAAAGATGACCTACATACAATGCTTTCGTTTAAATTCAAGATTTGATAATACTTATTGAACTCCAAAACTGTACACGTGTCAACTAGTACTGACTTGGTGTTATCATAAGCGATTTGTAAAGGCAATGGGTTTTCATGATAATTACTAAATTTAATTGCTTTCTTCTTTGCAATCGTAATTTTCAAATTGTAGCTTTTAATCTAATCAATGACGTCTGCTAAGTTAAGGCTTTATCATCATTTGTCTGTACAGATTATTGTAATAAAAGGAAATATGAGATCCCGTACCAACTTCCGCCCCAACACCATCTGAAGTTTGCATTGTGAAATGGATAGGAATTCCACAATGCAAACTTCAGCCCTATAGGGAAAATATCATATATTTTAATCCAGTTCATTTAGTTCAGTGATTTATTACCTAATTAACATCCAAATTTCACATTTATAATATTAGTAGGTAGCATGAATGCACATCCATGTAGGTAATGTGCGAGGGAATGATTTCCGTCATACTTTCGGTGTTCATGAATGTGTACCAATCGCTTTAATTGGTTGGGTTCTTACTCAATGCAAGTGCCCTACATACTAATTCATTCGGCCCCTCGCGGGGTATGTAGGAGACAGACTCGTGTTAACATTCTACACATTAATTGTCGCTTCTTTAATAGTTCGGCAGAGAATGGCTTAAGGCTTTCAGTACTTTTGCCATGTGCACTTTTTGTGAAGTTCCAAAAATATTAAATACTAATATTATAAATGCGAAAGTGTGTCTGTCTGTTACCTCTTCACGCTTAAACCGCTGAACCGATTTACATGAAATATGGCATAGCGATAGTTCAAGTCCCGGGGAAGGACATAGGATAGTTTTTATCCTGGAAATCATTCCCTAAGGGGGGTGAAGTCGGGTCGAAAGTTTGTATGGAGCTACGATATAAACGAGTTCCACGCGGACGTAGTCGCGGGCATAAGCTAGTAGTATAAAATTACTAATTCAAAGCCGCTTTTTAAGCCCGCCTATTAACTTTGGGAGTTTTTTTCAGAATTGGTTAAAACTGGGCAAGTGATCGACTCTTAACAGTATTCGGACTACATACCTACAATTTTATCTATATGACTAAACGTATGGGTTTTCCTCCTCAGTGGAATTTTTAATTCAAAATGTTATGTCTGTACCTACATATCAGGATATTGTGTCTATATTGCACAGAACCACGGGCGGTTCCAACTTTTCCAATCCTATCCAATTCTGACCAAGAATAATCATCAAAAATGAAAAAAGGTCTGTCCACCTAACAAATCGTATCACATACGCACACTAAGTTTTTAGCACTGGATGCTCCTATTGTTTTCTCTACCTACTAGAAGTGTTAATTCTGTATAATGTAGTAACACTAGAGTAGCTGTGTTTCAATTAACGGATCGGTAAGGTGTTACGAATAACTCAAATTAGATGATGTCATACTTTTAAATGCTCTAAATTTAGACCCATGGTTAAATACCTGAAAGGTGCGTACGAATTGAACGGCTCAGCCTAAGGCATACTCGCCCCGCGAAGCGAGCTGCTCTCGAGCCAAATAGTTGCACATAAAAAGTAAGAACCTTCTTCGCTTCGATATACCTGCATAGAAAGGACCTACTAGTATATATATACTGCTCAAAACAAAATAAGGGCCATTGTAATTATTGGACATAAACTAATTGATAAGTGGCTAATTAATGAACTCCCGTATAAGGATACGAATGTATTCTGAAGGCAGAATCTAACCTCATTCATGCTGGAGTTCAAGTCTAAAAGCTAGAAAAAATATATATTACTGTTTAATATAATTTTCACGTAACGATCACCATACTTGTGGCCCCTATTTTCTTTTGAGTAGTATACTATCCATACTAAATATTATAAATGCGAAAGTGTGTCTGCCTGTCTGGCTGGCTACCTCTTCACGCTTGAAGCTTGAGCGTTGAGGTGAGCTTAAAACAAGTTACAGAATAGGGGGCAGTGTAGACGTGCCTCAGCGAGGTACGTCCGAGCATCCGCATGCCTCGGCTGAGCACGCCCCGCCCTAGCGTGCGCGCTCAGTGTAAAGGTGCCTCGAGGCGTGCGGCCGAGCATGCGGACGCATGCTCGGACCGGACGGTGTAGACACGGCTTATTACTAGCGCGCTCGCGTATTACAAAGAAAGTACCGAACCCGGGGGATAAAATATAGCAGTGGAAGCGTGCTAGGCCCATAACCTGATGGGTTTAGGGTGCAAAGGAAACAGTAAGTTGCTCAGTTATGTGATGAATTCAGGATCAGGAGAGGAGCGTACAGCGGACTCGACTAGGACTGAGGCAAAAATGAAAAGACATTGCTGTTGACATAAACAGCTACCATAGAGTAAGGATTTATTGTGTTTACAGAGTATCCAACACATGTGTCCATCCATATAGTCCAATCTACAAGTGAAATATTTTTTGGTTTCAGAGATTACCCCCTACATACCTATTATAAACTTACGAGTAACAATCTCACAGACTTTTTCTCTTTGTAATATTAGTAGTCAGATATTGATGAATTAAGTGCTTAATCTTCAATGACATTCTAAAAAAAGCTGTTCATTGCAATAAAGAAGACTTATTTCTACATTACATCTGTAGTTACAATAATTTACATTTAAGATTTTATGAACTATGGGGTATTGGGGGAAACCCCCCGTCTACAAATATTAAGTTTAGACTATATTATTATATGTTCTATCTATATGTCGAGGGATAGGGAGGCCGAACAGGCGTGTGTGACGGCGGATCCGACATTACGGACCTTGTGGGCGTGCACGTGCAGGTATTCGCGAAATAAAAGTCGCACAATATAACTCAATCACTATACAATTTGAATAAATTCACAAACACTGAAAATATAACAGAATTGCAATAATAAATCTCGATTAAAAAGCCAATGGGTTTGCGAGCGACCATCACGGGCGGGGCGCTGTCAACGAATGACGTCCCTCGCCGCCATGACACTTACAACTCCATTCGGGGTTACCCACGCCTAAAATAAATCAACTTGATGTTAACAATTTCGACAACTACCCGCTTAAATAAATAATGAACTACTCAACATTATTCACGATTACTCGATTCATTGAATTCCAATACAAATCATCGAAATAATAAGTCGCGCGCCGTTATATATATATATTTTATGTTACGTATTTTATGTTCGGTGCTTACCTACGGTAATTCTAATATATTTGTGAGTGTTTTCTTAACTATTTTTATTGCTCTATTTGGCTTTTCTAATATCATATCTATATCATGACTAGGGAAGCTATTTAGTATATAAAGTAAGTAGTTATTGTATATCCGTTTGCCGTATTAATTATCATTTGTTGGTATCTTAAAGTATGGTTTGTTAGGTAAGCTCAGGAGGTTGGACGGTCTCTTATATCTATCCATAGCTTCCGTATAGTGTATTTGTTTTATTATGTAGGTACATTGTACAGTCAAGTGTAAAAATAAATATCGATTTAATTCTCTCATAAATATGTACCGAAACCTTAATCCACTGACATAAGAGCGATGGGACATATTTATGTGTAAGTTGTATGCAACCATATTTTTACACTTGTACAGCAATGCAAAAATTATGAAATATTTTTTACAGTACATAGTGCGGAAAAGAGCACTTTTCGTGCATATGTCGAAACTTTAAAGAGCCATATGTACAGTAAAACGTTGTACGATACACGTGCGAATAGGTAATTCGCAACTCGTGTCGATTTAAAACACTCCCTTCGGTCGTGTTTTAATTTATCACCACTCGATACGAATTGCCTATTTTTGGCACTTGTATCGTAAATAACTATTACGTCACACCTGGCCATAATGCGAGTTTTACTGCACGCTGCGCGTACGGTAAAACTCGCATTGTGGTCAGATGAAGACGTAAAATTGTGTACCTACCACGGGCGGTAATTCGTAAAGCCCCAGATCGCATATTTATGGCCTAAACACCTGCGATCTGGGACATTCACGAATTCACCGCCCTGGGTACGTAATGTACTATTATTACGTCACACCTGGACATAATGTGAGTTTTACCGCACGCTGCGCGTACGGTGTAGCTTTGTGAGTTTTTAAGTAGTTGTGATCGGCAATCTCCGGAACCGCATCCGATTTCCAAAATGTTTTCTTCATTTTATAGAATGGACCTCCGTGATGTATAAAGCCTATAATTTTATCCCATGGCTCCGCCCGTTCTTTACGCTGGCAGAGCACCGTGAGCATCAGCGTTTCCCTCTCATGCAAGAGAGAAAGCTTGGGCTCAACAGTGGCGCGTACCTATATTATAGGCTGATGTTGATGACGAAGAAAACATCGAAGACCCTGAATATCCATGCTATATGAATACGCAAATATTTGCCCTTACCTGGATATCAGCCTTGGGCCGACAGCTTCGGCTAAACCGAACGTCAAATGACCTCACAATACATTATGAACATTGCAGGACAGCAGTCTACCGTGTGCCGTGTTCGTGTTCACCGCGACGAACATTAGCGATGAGCATCGAGAAGTTAGCATCACGCAAACCTGGACAGAAATAACGCTCAGAGCGAATAAGAAAAAGAAAAATTTAGGTGAGTATTTGACATAGTTTTCGTGGATGATTGTGGTACGTTGATGATTATCATACGCTTAAATGTATGGTTTTATAGCCCGCTAAGATTTCCATTATTGGACTGATTATCTCTGCAAATGTGTGTATTTACGACTGCTTGCGGTGTAATGCCACGTACTCCCAGAAATAAAGTGAGCACATTCCGTTTGAAAAAATGGGAAGAAAATGCAGAAGTTAAAACCATGCCTTACACCGTGTAATGCGTAAAGTAGTGAAAGGCGAATATAGGATGCGTATGATTGGCGAGTGTGCAACAACCTTATATTATAATCGAACCGATCCGAAAGTCTCGTGTTGTATTAGTTGATTGATATTCAAGGCTCCGTCATTCAGACAGTTCGCAAGAGCTGATTGTAGCACGCGGTGTAGCAAAAGCGGCGCGGTCCATCGACAGTTGTAAAGTCTAATAGACTAAAGCAAAGGACGTTATGAGTAGGGCTCCCGCTACACGTGTAAACCCGCCCGCCCGAATACCCGTGTTCTTAAGCCCGCGGTGCTAAGCGTCCGTTCTACACGGACACGCCCGAACCCGCCCGGTCCGCGGGCGGGTACCCGGGTACCCGTGTACCCGTACACACGTACCCGCGGGTTCGGACCGTCCGTGGCCGTTTGAGTTGAGGCAAATCTATACTAATATTATAAATGCGAAAGTGTGTAATATTAAAAATGCGAAACTGTGTCTGTCTGTCTGTCTGTCTGTTACCTCTTCACGCTTAAACCGCTGAACCGATTGAGATGAAATTTGGTATGGAGATAGTTTGAATCCCGGGAAAGGACATAGGGTAGTTTTTATCCCGGAAATCAGCCCCTGAGGGGGTGAAATGGGGGATGAAAGTTTGTATCGAGCTACGATATAAACGAGCTCCACGCGGGCGGAGTCGCGGGCAGAAGCTAGTAGAATATAATTACTTCACTTTACTCTATTTGCATTAGCAGCTCTATGGGTTTGGTGTGTATGATGTTGTTTTATATTAGGTATGTGGCAAAAGGAAACATCGCAGGAAGCCTATGTTTGCTCTATTGCGTCATAATATTGTATAAACCTAGTATTTTATTTAATGATTGCCTGACAAAGGGCACGCAAACTGTTTAACTTTTATTAATAGCCGCTTATAGATATGATAGCTAAACAAAAACAGTAAGTAAGTACAGTCAGCCAAGAAAGTGATCTATCGCTTTTCGACTTTATTGCATGCAAAATAAGGTCCAAAAGTGGTAGACCACTTTCTTGGCTGACTGTACATGAGAACTATTTAATTTTAACCGAGCGCTTATTTTATTGTACAGTCAAGGAAATTTAATGTTTAGCACTTTTGATCCGTAAAGTCATTCAAATAGAGTTGACATTTGCCAAACCTTCATTTTCCTCGACCGTACATGCCATTATGGTTCTAAATAAGGGACTGAATGTGGTATCGAAATTAAGGTTTTTAACGGTACTTAATAAAGGTATTCCATTTTAACCGTACTTTTACTCACGAGGTTGAATATGAGCACCGAATAAGGCACTGAATCAAAACGATACTTGCAACATTACTTTGCCTACGATACCTATCTAAAGTATACCGTTATCATTATTTCATTTCACTTATTCCTTGATAAAACGTAGTTTTACATGTAAATTTTTGTCAAGATCTTAAATAACATTTATACATAACATTACAAAATGTACGTAAGTATGTCTTAGTTTACATTACGGTATAATTATGGTTAGTTAGTACATTTGTTTAGTTGTCAATGTTTCCGGAAGAAAAACATTTTAAACTTGGGCAGCGAGCCAGTTGAAAAGTTGTTTGGCTGTCAGAGTACATACTTATTTAATTCATAAATTCGTTTATGGAATAGCATGCATCGGATGCTAGTTTAATTTTTAGTCTATTAACAAAACACCTCATACTCGGCGCGCTTTTGACATCATGGGGCAACTTGTTGTAAATCTTGGGTCCTATCGAGTGAAGACATTTTTTGGCCTTTGCGAGACGTGTGGCGGTGGGCGCAGATCACCGCGTCGCCTGGTGTTATAATTGTGTGAGTCACCGCGCGTCGGGAACTGTTCAAGGTTCCGTACTTGGCTACTTCAAGGACATACAAGCTTGGGAGGGTGAGAATTTTGGTTTCCTTGAACAGTTCACGAGCAGAATGATCCCACGAGACTCCACATATGCAACGAATGGCTCGCTTTTGAAGTCTGAATGGCCTCTCTCGATTGGCTGCGCTTGCCCATAAATCGATGCCATAAGTTAGGAGAGAGTGGAAATACCCAAAATAAGCTTTTCTTACATTAATGTGATCTAGACTGGGGCGCAGCCTACTGAGTGCTAAACACGCGGATGACAAACGATCGCATAGTGAGTCGATATGGGGACCCCACGTTAAGCCAGAATCAATGGTAAGACCTAAATATTTCACCTCGTCAACCTGAGGGAAGAGTCGACCATTGCAGTATATATTTAGATTGTGTTTTTTTTTTCGTGAAGTGAGAAGCGCATGATGTTGGTTTTCTCAATGTTTAATAACATACCGTTAGCCGAGAATCAAGAGGCAACGTCCCCCATTACCTTGTTGAGGTTGCATCTTAGATCCTCCTGGTTGTCGGCGGAGACGATGACACAACCGTCATCGGCGAACATCACGAATTCTTCATCGTCGGTGGCGGTTGTGAAATCGTTCATAAGAATTAAAAACAGATTATTGCCAATCACAGAACCTTGAGGCACGGCACAGTCACCTAGATCCAATAAGTCAGATCTCTCGCCGCGGACTGACGTTAGTTGTTTACGGCTATCCAGAAACGAGGATATTAAGTTTTTGAAATTGCCAGTAACACCATAGTGGTCCAACTTAGATAAAATGAGAGGATGGGCCACCAGCTCGAAGGCGCGCGACAGGTCGCAGAATATGGCAGCGACCTGTCGCGCGGCGTCGAGGTGGCTGGTCACTCTCGTCACGACGTCTCGCGCCGCGTCGATCGTGGATCTGCCATGTTGGTAGGCGTATTGTTGCTTATTTAACTAAAGATTTAAGTTAAAGTAAGACATCAGTTTATCGCTCAAAACACGCTCGAACACTTTGGAAAATAACGGTATTAATGATATTGGTCGATAGTTTTTTAACATGTCTACATCACCGTTCCCTTTATAAATCGGTTGTATTTAAATTTTCTTCAAGTTACTGGGGTATATTCCGCGTTCTAGGCACCTATTGAAAAGTATACATAAGATGCTGATTAGAAACTTGGTATTAGGTCTAGTAAGCGAGTAGACATATCGTTAATACCCTTAGAATCTTTGCGTTTTATTTTTTGTATACTTTTTTCAACGCATTGTAAATCAAACGGTTCAGCCTTAATGAGGTTAGCATGTTTGTTTACATACCTACTCAGATAGCACAAGGCGGCTGGAATATCCGCGCGGGCTCCAGAGTTCTTGTTCGCGTCGATGTAAAACCGGTTCAGCGCCGCGGCGGTGGTGGCGGCGAGGGACTCGGTCGCCCGACCAGCTGATGCGCTTATCAGTACGTCCAGTGCATCGCTGATAGCGCCGCCTCGACCTGTCTCGGATGCAATCACCCGCCACGATCTTTGGCATATGTTAGTGCTACTGTATATCAACCTATTAATGTAATGTTTACCTGCGGCGCTGAGTTCCGCTTGGTACTTACTCTCTAGCACCAACAAGTCACAACATGGCCGCGTCTGAGGTGTATTGTTAATAATATTACTAACTAGCTTCCGCCCGCGACTTCGTCCGCGTGGACCCGGAATAAAAACTATCCTATATTTTAATCCAGGCTATAAACTATCTTCGTGCAAAATTTCATTCAAATCGGTTCAGCCGTTTAAGCGTGATTGAGTAACAAACATCCAAACATCTAAACTTTCGCATTTATAATATTAGTAGGATTACAGTTGTTTTTAGAGTGTGCAACTGTGTTCGCATTCTTTTCACCGGCTCGCTTACCCAAGCTTTTGATATGTTGCGTACAGGGTATTTCTTTAATGGGAAATGAATGATATAATAATTAATTAATTAATTATTATAATATTCATTGCACATGAAACTTGTGTTCCAGTGCCACTTTTAGCATCAATGTGGGTATAAAAGATCAACAAAATGTGATATCGTAGTGACAGGTTGCTAGCGCATCGCCCACAACACACTTCAACCCTGTACCCTTAGTAGACTCTTACGACACCCACAGGAAGAAAGGGGGTGGTGCTATTCTTACCCGACACCACACGAGTCAGATTTCTAGATACGCATAAATAACTTTGTAATCCCATATAAATATATAGGATTACAAAGTTACATTTGCATTGAATGGGAGAAAAAATTAAAAAGCCAGAATGAGACTGCAATCGTAATTTGTATGTATTGATCAATTGATCAATAACCTACAAAAAGACGTGAGATCCCATAAAAAACATTCCATGTAAAAAAGAGGCCATGTCTCGAAACTTCCACCGTAAAAAGTTGTTAGATATTTCGTAGAGCCAAGTCTCAGGCATTCCTATTAATCTTTATTTGCTAGCTAAATAGAATTTTGTGACTTGGCAATCACTCAATACTACATAGTTTTAGGTGTGCAAAAATCCATAAATGCAGTAAAGTTGTGTGATTGTCAAGTGGCTGAATTTTATTAAGCTAGCAAATAAAGAATAATAAAAATGCCTGAGACTTAATACTACGAATATCTCACAACTTTTTAAGGTGGAAGAGTTTCGAGACTTGGCCTCTTTTTTACATGGAATGTTTTTTTATGGGATAAAACTCACTAGCTTCTGGCCGCGACTCCGTCCGCGTGGAACTCGTTTACACCCTATGTCCCTCCCCCAGACTCAAATCTCGATACCAAATTTTTGTCTAAATCGGTTCAGCGGTCTAAGCGTGAAGGGGTAACAGAAAGACACAGGCAGACAGACCCACTTTCACATATAAAACATTAGTATGGATTCGTACTTACTTTTTTTAAATCTGTATTTGAGAAGGCGAACTTTGCGTACTTTGTTATAATTTGTTACATTTATTAATCTGCTATTTTTATTCACAAAAAAAAGTTGTTATAATTGCAAAGCTACGAACACTCATTTAGTACTTGTACTCGTATGTACATTCTTAGAACAACAGGACACTTCACACCTCAAGGACGGGTAGTACTACCCGCGCGTAAATAGGACACTGGTACCCGTGTACACGTGTTCACGTGTACACGGGTACCCGTGCGCTAATTTCACGGATCCTTTCGGACCGGTCGCTTAAACCCGCGGGCGTGTTACACGGGCACGGGTACCCGACACGAATACACGAAACCCGGACACGACCGCGAGCCCTAGTTATGAGTAACGTCATTCCTTTCCTACATAGAACGCGGCAAGAACGCGGCACCGTGCTGAAACTAGGCGTCAACTGCGCTAACTATGTTAACTTTGAAATGGTTCAGAAATATTATAAATTCCTCATAAAGTGGTGAGGTAGGGCACAGCGAAATGTCATCCCGCTCGAATTTAGAGCAGCCCAACTGGGAAAGTACCTCCGCCTTGCAGAAGACCACAGCCATAATAACACTACTACTTGCTCTGTAGTAGTGTTGTGTTCCTGGCGGTGAGCAAGGTCGCCAGAGCTCCCGAGGATGCGTTGTGTTGAGAGCGAGGGAATTGGTTCCTTCAGCTGTCGACACGGCGAATCCTCAAACATATCAAGGGTCGGCAACGCCCATGTTACTCCTTTGGAGTTGCATGCGTCTATAGGCTGCGGTGTCCGCTTACCATCAGGCGGGCCGTACGCTTGTTTGCCACCGTCTTTGCATTAAATTTTTTTTATTAAGTAATACATAATATTATAAATATTATAAACAAATACATTTAACTGCAAATTCCGAATAACCCTACATTAACTATAACATGAACTATATCGATAAGGTATGAAACTAAGTATTTACGGTCCCAACACCTGGTTTCAATTCGTCATAAAGCCGTAGGTAATCATGTTATCGCATCCCAGCCAGGTGCACGGTTACTTTTATTATTATTAGGCTTTAAAGTTTGTATTGTTTATCTATCTACAATTTTGATACGTGCTATTGATAAGAGCGCTAATCGATTTGAAATTAGTGGTTATTATAATCCTATAAATAATTATGTTCATGTTTAAATAATTTGTTTAGCATAACACATTAAGCTATTGATGGTTATTTTAAAATATATTTTTTATACTCGTCGACCTTAATGTTTTTAATTAAGACTTCGTACACCAAACTTAAATCACATAATTTTTACTATGGAGCTCGCAACTCAACTTTTCGTAACTGTTGAGACAACTAAAATTAAATTGACCAATCACGTGGCGCTTTTACTGAACTTTGACCAATAGGACGCCGTCATGAGAAAGTCAAAAGGTAATAGACGTCAACGCACAAAAAAGAAAAAGCCGTTGGTTGCACTTCGTTTTCAATAGATACCAAGTTTGTTTAATTAGTTCAGTTGACTCGTAGAAAAAGTATTGTATACAATAGTTATATAATTAACTTTTTTGTACTCGTCGATTAAAATCTGTGTATTAAGATTTCATAGAGAATACTGCAACGTCACTCTTTTCATCGTTGAATAGTCTATGTTACTTCCGAAACAACCGAAATAACTGTTTCGATACGCTCTAGACAACCGAAAAAAAAAAGAAAATAGAACTTCGTTTTTCAATAACATGTGTCCTTGTTTAAGGAGACTCGATCCGATACAAAATTTCCAATCTATGGCGTTTCGCAGCAAAAAAAGCAGCGTCGCGTCATCTGTCAAAAATCTACTTAAACTTGCTGCTGAATCCAGGGCATAAAAAAATTAAGCTTTTTGATTGGCTAGTATTTAGACAATCACAGCACAGTACTGCAACATTACGGACGCCGGTGGTGTGATAACTTTTCTTTTCAAAGCTAAACTTAAAAAGTTGAAATAAAACCGGCCAAGTGCGAGCCAGACTCGCGAAAGAAGGGTTCCGTACCATTATCTATAAAAAATAAGCTGATTTGATTTTTGCCAAATACCGTATTAAGGTCCGACTCACGCTTGACTGCACATTTCTAATAGGTTTTCCTGTCATCTGTAGGTAAAGAACTATTTTTTGTATTTTTTCAAAATTTTAGACAGTAGTTTCGGAGATGAAGGGGGGGATTGGTAATTTTTTGGCTATTTTCTTAAATAATTATTTTAAAACTACAAAAAAACATATTTTAGATGCACACAATGAGCTCTTTCATTTGATATGTAACACCATAGTATATACCAAACTTTATTTTTTAATTATCTCATTTCCCTCCCCCTAAAGTGGCCCCAATGTTTAAAATTCATTTGTTTGCGTTACATCTTCCTCTTTGGGTCACAAACTTACATATGTGTACCAAATTTCAACGTAATTGGTTCAGTAGTTTCGGAGAAAATAGGCTGTGAAGGACGGGCAGACAGACGCACGAGTGATCCTATAAGGGTTCCGTTTTTTTCCTTTTGAGGTACGGAACCCTAAAAACTAAGAAAATGAGTAGTAACAGTGACGAAACATCTATAACTCCTCAAGAAATAACTAAAATGGCAGAGGAAGCCACACTTACCTTGCTACCTGAAAAGTCAAAGAGCCTTTACACGTATAAGTAGAACGTACGTAATAGTAGAACTAGTTACGATATTTAGTTTTCTTATATACTCGTATTAATGACTTAAATAATTTATTTTAATGAACTCGTACAAAAAGTATTGTTCACAATAGTGTCATAATCAAGCTTTTTAATCTCGTACCTTACTTAGCGGTACTCGACTAAAGAGCTCTCTATTATAACACGATTGTGAAAAATACTATTTAAGTCTCGTACCTTAATAAGGCCACTCAGCAAGCTTCGTGGCCTAAACGTGGTACTCGACTGAAAAAGCATACATTATATAACTATTGCATAAAATACTATATGAGTTTGTCCTGTCTTCTCATTTTTTTTATTAATTTCGCGATACTTGATACATTTACTTGATACTGCGTTTAGTGTGTACAGGTAAACTAAATGTGACAGTTTGGCGGCAAATTATGTACCTACATCAATGAAACTTTGTTTATAACTTAATCTTAAAATAAAATTTAGGGGTCCTACATAGTTTGCCTCCAAAATTATGCTTTTTTTCCTGTACTGTACGCGCCGATTACGCTGCGTGCCGCGTCAACCCCGCGCCGCCTCCACTTAAGTCTGACGGGGGCTTTAATGTTATTGATGACCCGATGGGTATCATCTGCTTCTTAATTCAAAATATAAACTAAGCTTTTGTCATGTTTATTTATTTATGAACTAAGCAACTCAGCTGTCACTCCGCCCGCGACTTAGTCTGCCTATCTAGGCTTTAAACTATCCTCGTGAAAAATTTCATTTAAATCGGTTGAGCCGTTTAAGCTTGATTGAGTAACAACAGCAAACTTTCGCATTTATAATATTAGTATGATTAAACAGCTGAACAGATATGGAACCTAAATATAATAATATTATAATTGAGAGTGGGAATTTTATGTAGGGGTTTTTCATGACAGCTAGCTGTTTTACAAAACAGCGCTGGTTTGTGAAACAGCTAGTTGTTATGTAAAACGGCGGACGATACAATTTTCCTGCGACATAGGTACGCATTTATTTCAAATTTATATTAGTATTTTATCACTGGTCTTGCGTAATATAATATCACAGTCATTAGGGAAAATAATTTTATCTCTCTGATTTAACCCGCGGCGTCTGCTGTAAAATAAGCGTAGCTGAGTGGTTTTATCATTGATCGTTACGCTGATAACGATAAGAGATTTGGCTACACTGAGTTCGTACTCAAACATCCGTCTGCAGTCGTAGGGCGATCGCGTTCACCCTAGAACTGCAACAAATAATTTGACAGCACATTTCAGCCATGTTTGAAAAGTGGTGTTGCCAATTTACTTCAATGCGCACTTGCATGGAAGGACTCTAATCTACCTGTTCCTAAATAGTTCCACCCTTAATAACAAAAAATACAACCGATATACTCCTCACTGTTAGACGAGATCACCTGCCACATTTACATTACATTCGTGGTGAAATTACTCTCATATTAAAACACTATCAGTAAACGTTACATCACAAATAATACCAGACTTGTTAACACGATACAGACACTCACAGAATAATCTATTCAGTAAGATCCCAGTCGCTAACATAATTTAAAATATTGCAGCAAAATTAGAACTCGAAAGGTATTCAGAAGAGCACACATGCGGGGTATCATTAGAGCAAAAGGTCGGCGATGCTTCGTGTACCTTCACAGTGGCGAAAAAAAAAGTTGAAAACGAGACTATACACGAGGGCTATTGTCTATGGAACGCGAGCAAGACGTCGAGCTTCGTGTGGGAGTGCCTTAAGAAGCATGGCAAACTGGGACCGGACCCCAGCCTCACGCCGCCGCCGCCGAAGGTACCGGATAAAACAACTGAGAAACATGACGATAAGAAAGAAAAGACGAAGAAGATTTATAAGTGTTAGTACTGTTACATTGATAAAACGACATTCAGTACCTATACCAGTGTAACTAAACCATTTTATTATTTTACTGTTTGCCGCGCGGCTCCATTTCACTTAGTTATTCTACTTTGGACCAGAGTTGTTCTCTGGACTATAGTTGGAAGGTTTTACGATATGGATGAAGTTCATTTGAATACTAAACAAACACACTGTCAACAGGTGATTCGGTAGGACTCTCCAGCGTCATATCCCTAGACCCGGGCGGGACCGGCGCGACGGAGTTCTGCCTCGCATGGGACATGCCTATCATTAAATATAAGAAAGACAAGAAAATTCATAGACGGTAAATTTCAAATCGGTATATTGATTGGTAAAAGTTAACTTTTTCATTTATGCACTTAGTTAGAGCTCGTTATTTTTACGTCGGTCTTGGACGTATTATCTTTGGAATAATTAATCATATCTGAATATCTGCCAATTTAGACTAACTCGACCCTTTTACGTAAAACATGCCCATAAAAGCTGTCATTGTGCTGTAATGCTAGCGCTGGGCTGGAGGATTTAAAAAAATATTTTTCGTGTATAAATAACTCATCCATAATTCACTTTTTAAAGAATGCTGAAATGAAGCTTGTCTGGCTTTAAGCTTTCGGTGTGTTAACGCTGAAAAAAAAATCAAAAGGATTGACTAGGTTTTCTTATGTCAACAGATATTATACGAAATACTTCGGCAGCGACGGCATAGCCGGCGCGAGCATCGCCGCGTACGCGCTTAGGAATTATAAGAGCTGGGAGAAGCAACTCGCTGAGTGGCAGGACCCTATTCTAAATAATAAGTAAGTCAATACCTACTTGACTTGACTGATATAGGTACATGTTATATTGTTGTTCACCTGTTTTACATAGATACCAGTAGCAGCGCGTGAAAATGTTCGATGGGCAACATGGAATATATAACTATAAATAGGCTTGCATAAAAATAAGTTTTAGGCAAGCCAAGCAATAAATATCTGGAAATGCTACTTTTCAACACAAAAAGTGAATATGACCACTGGACAGATCTGACGAAAATCTGTTGTTAATATTTATGCGAGGATCCCTCCAAGTCTTGCTCATACTTATAAGTATGACTTTTTCGTGAAGATGAAGCAGTACATTCTTGTAATTAATGTAATTATGTTAAAAAACCATACATTTGCGATATATGTTTTACGTTTTACAATTTCAGTAATATACCTGACTGGTTAAAAAGCGCCTTAATGAACGAGCTTTACTATATCGCCGATGGCGGGACGCTTTGGTTTGACGTGGCTGAGGAATTCCCTGAAGGCGACCCTAGGTAAGATTGCATTACCAACTTTATTACCTTGGAATACGGTTCAAATTCAACTGGGAACGATGTGAAACTATGAGAGTTTTGTTTTGTTTCAGACACGACTTCGGTCTTTTTGGTTATTTGGAAGGACACGAGTATAGAATGTATAATACGTATGACGTACATTTCTATGCGTCGTTCGCATTAGCGCAGCTATGGCCTAATTTACAAGTAAGCCTTTACACCTTTTATTACAAGCTTTTTATTCACTTGCAATGTATGTATGTAACACACAGTGTCTGTTTGGGTGGAATCTTGCAACTCAATTTTGAAGCAGATATCTTCAACCCATCGAGCTGAAATCTTGTGTTTAGGTAAGTATCGTCTGGATGACAATTCAATAATGGTATCTGATATGGAGACTGGAGATTACCCCATACAAACTCACAAAGCTACAATCTCACAGACATTTTCTCTTTATAATATTAGTATAGATTATTTATGCGTTCACGTGCAATCATGATGTGGAACGCATTTTAAAAAATGTATAGGTACCAATATGTAGTCTTTGAAAACAGTTTTTTTTTTCCAAACGGTAGTAGAATTTTTACCTAGAACTAAATGCAGTTATCTAGTTAGGTACTAAAGAACTTAGACCGCCAAGCGCTTAGAATTTTTCTTTTGTTCTTATTCTCCATTTTATGCGTGACGTGAGTTCTTGGTCGCACTTTAGTATCTGGCTACGGGAAAAAGGTAGTCTCGTCAGGTTAAAATTGATAATGAAGGGTTTTTTTTATTGCCTTGGAGTAAATATAAAGCTACTAATACTATCCTTACGCTTTTATAGAAACAAAATTGTATGACAACTGTGGACCTAAACCAGAGCCTGATTTAGAGTTCTGACCGCCCTAGGTTAACTATGAAATGTAAGTAAGTCTCAGCTCAGTGCCGCGCCCCCTGCCGCCCCCTTGCTTGGTCCTTGCACCCTAGGCCCTAACCTTATTTATAAGCCTGTGGGTAAATCACGCTCTGACCTAAACGCAGTATTTCGCGACCGAAACAGCAATTTACTACTTATGATTAGTACAAATAGCAAGCTGTGACGTCATACTTTTATGTCAATAAAGTATGAATCGTTTCGGCTGCCGCCAGTGAGTTCCTTCTTTGACTAAATTTTTGTTTATTTATGTTCTTTAATTGTAGTTGCTCCCATACAAACATTCTTCTGCACTAGGAACTTATATTTCCCTCGACATTTCCAGGTAGTACTACAATACATGTTCCGGGACACCATAGCGCTTGAGACGGTAAAGTGCAGAACATCGCTCTACGATGGTAAAACTGTCAAGTTCAAGATAAAGGGCTCCATACCGCACGATTTAGGAGACCCAGGTGCCTTCATTTTATTGTTATTACTAGCCCCCGACTTTTCCTTCATGGACTACTAACCTAATTTCACACTTCAGGGAGATGATTATTGGGATAAAAGCAGAGTTGTGACTTATTTAAAATTTGACCAATATAAAATACTTTTTTACTGCTAAGTTTCGATAGTATTACCTTTATCACTCAAATTTTCAAGTGAATGGGTCAGCGATTCGGTAAATGGCCACTAGAGGCGCTGCAACTTTGAAAGTCTATGTGCAAAATGACAGTTCAAACAAAATGAACGTTATCATCTGTTAAACATGACGTTACGCTTCGCTTTTTAATGAGATTGACTTCGATTTTGTTTCGATTACTTTTTGAAACTATTTTATTTGAATAAAGTATTTTTTATACTCGTCTTGATGTTTGAATTAAGACTTCGTACACAAAACTTAAATCACATACTTTTTACTATGGAGCTCCCAACTCAACATGTCAACTGTTGAGACAACTAAAATGAAATGGACCAATCACGTGGCGCCTTTACTGAACTAGAATGTATTTGACCAATAGGACGCCGTCATGAGAAAGTCAAAAGGTAAATAGACATCAACAAAAAAGAAAAAGCCGTTGCACAGTGTTCCAAAGCACTCAAAAAAATTCCCTATGCTGTTTACCCCATAAATCGGTCCAGAAATGCATTTCAAATGCAAGACTAGAGCACCCGCGTGTCTATTTCAAAAATTTTTTTTTATAAAAAACTATTTCTGTTTCGTGACTTTCACTTAGAAAAATGATTAAATAAATTCTGTAAGCGTACCTGATCAAGATATATTTTTTTTAATAGTACAGTTTGATAAAGGACTTTAAGGCGCATATTATCCAGTTTTTATTTTTGGAAGATCGCCTCTGGTTACCGAGTTATTAGTTTAAATTCACATTTTTGTTTATATTTTTTTTCTCCCAAAAAACTCAAAAGTGCAACTTGTAACCAGCACTGAAAGATTCCTCTTAATTAGGTCTATCGCTGATAAAAAAATCACGTTCCACTATCGCGGCGTTTACGAGTAATCGAATTTCAAAATATATTGTTAGGGTTATCACTCAACTTGACCTTCAATAAGGGTAGCAGGGAAAGCCAAATTGTCGAAGAAGAGAAAAAACGTATTCAGACTGAAGTAAGAAACCGGATTGGATTGTTGGTGGACGTAGTGAAATCTAATTCAGGAACCACAAATGATGGCAATTCAGCCCGCACAGCACTATCAGATAAATACCGTGCCATATTTGCTGAGATTTTAGGTCTCAATGCATGGTTCATCGACAGATTGCATATTATCCTTGTCGCCATATCTTGTGAGTATCCTATAGACGCAAAAAAGTTTGGCATTTTTTGTCGCTCGCTCGCGGAAAGGTACGTCCAGTCATATAATTGGCACCCAATCACTGTAACGCTACACAAAATTCTAGTACACGGTGAAGAGATCATAGAATCATGTTCTCTTCCTGTCGGTATGCTCTCAGAGCAAGCTGCCGAATCCCGCAATAAATTTTGGCGCTCAGATAGGGAGCACCATTGCCGGAAAATGAACAGGAAAAAAACTATGATTGACCTCTTTCATCGTGCACTAGAATCATCGGATCCATTTTTGTCTATGGCACACTACAGACAACGCCAAAGAGTGTCCAATAGGATTTGTCTGCCAGAAGCTGTTCGTGAACTTCTGAAGCATGAAGAAAGCTTGCAGTTGGCCGAGGTGGATGACGAAGATCCAACATTAGAAGGATCTTCATTCACATCAGACGATGATGAAGATCCATCCAATGTCGAGGACTGGACGTCGTTGACCCTAGAAAACGAAAATGATTTATTTGTATGAGTCTTAAAGTTCACAAATATTATATTTGTTTGACCTTATGGTGTCAACCCTAAAATTTACTATTTGACCTTTATCCATAACTAGTAAACACCGAGATAGTGGAACGTGTTTTTTTTTATCAGCGATAGACCTAATTAAGAGGAATCTTTCAGTGCCGGTTACAAGTCGCACTTTTGAGTTTTTTGGGAGAAAAAAATATAAACAAAAATGGGAATTTAAACTAATAACTCGGTAACCAGAGGCGATCTTCCAAAAATAAAAACTGGATAATATGCGCCTTAAAGTCCTTTATCAAACTGTACTATTAAAAAAAAAATATCTTGATCAGGTACGCTTACAGAATTTATTTAATCATTTTTCTAAGTGAAAGTCACGAAACAGAAATATTTTTTTATAAAAAAAAGTATTTGAAATAGACACGCGGGTGCTCTAGTCTTGCGTTTGAAATGCATTTCTGGATCGATTTATGGGGTAAACAGCATAGGGAAATTTTTTGAGTGCTTTGGAACACTGTGCGTTGGTTGCACTTCGTTTTCAATACATACCAAGTTTGTTTAATTAGTTCAGTTGACTCGTAGAAAAAGTATTGTATACAATAGTTACATAATTAGCTTTTTTAGGCCTTAATTAGGCCACTCAGCAAGCTTCGTGGCCTAAACGCGGTACTCGACTGAAAAAGCATCCTATTAATATTATAAATGCGAAAGTTTAGATGTTTGTTACTCAATCACGCTTAAACGGCTGAACCGATTTGAATGAAATTTTGCACGAAGATAGTTTATAGCCTGGATTAACATATAGGATAGTTTTTATCCCGAGTCCACGCAGACGAAGTTGCGGGGGGAAGCTAGTACATTATATAACGATTGCATAAAATCCTATTGAAAATACCTATTTTTAACCGACTTCAAAAAAAAAGGAGGAGGTTCTCAATTCGGTTGTATTTTTCTTTTTTATCTTTTTTTTTTTCAATGTTTGTTACCTCAGAACTCCGTCATTGATGAGCCGATTCGTAATTTTTTTTTTGTTTGTAAGTATATGCTTCCAGGTGGGTCCCATTTGTTTGAAAATTCAATTGGATGATGGGATCCATGAGGAATTGAGGGAACTCCTCAATTATATTAGGCACGCGTGTAGTGATTTTGGTATTTTCTATTATAACTCGTGTATTTACATCCGGAAATCATAAATTGGTGGAGTGGAATTGATGATGAAGACCACAGATGACTTATTAATTAATGATATATGATATATAGAATAATGATGAATTATTAATTATGTACTTAAAAGTACAAAAGTATATCACAGATTCTGATAAGATTCCGTTGAAATAGCAACTAATGAAGTGCCAAGGGTGATCCTTGAGGAATCGACGGAAGTCCTCAAATATTATCGGGTCACATACAGCGATTGGGTTTTTTTCTCTAATAATCAACGCATTTGCTCTCGGAAATCAGTTCATGTGGTAAATTGGAAAAGAAATGTGGAAATGTTCTCGTGGCTTGGCGGAGTACTAAATGGAAGTCGGTTAAAACTTTGTTTTTAAAGTAAATTATGTATTTAGTATTTAAATACAAAAAGCAAAAGTATTTTGTATTTTGCAATTGAAATATTAAATTAGAAAAGTATTTGCATTTTGTATTTGAATACTTTTTTAAAAGTATTGTGTACATCTCTAGATAAAAGGTAGTATATGTTTGAGAAAGGCAGAGGCTCAGAAAGGCATTTTTATTACAACAACGTTATTGAGATCGCTAAAGCGTCCTACCTCAATCCAAGTCAGCCTATGATGCTAATGTGATTAAATGTTCGTGTTAACTAAACGGAACACCTATTTGACTGTTTTCTTAAAGAGCTACAAGCTCGAGTTTATAATGTTTTATTCCAAATAATGCAGGCAAACATAAAATATATTTATAATACAAGTGAAAGAATATTTGTTTAACAGTGGTTCTGGGAACTACTTTCTACATACAAACTTCCAATCTCACCTCACTGACTTTTCCTTTTTGTTATATAAGTATCGATTAACAGTGACATCGATACTCGAAAAATACAATGTACCCCGGTAAAGAATTGTATCATACTCATTCATAATAATTCCCAAAAGGCGTCCACCCTATGGCCAGCTGTGAATAGGCTACATTCCTAAAAAAACTATTTAATCCGTCAGTTATATTATTATATTATGGTACACTTTTTAGCATACTGTGACGTCATAACGGGCTATATCTTCATAATTTTTTGTTTGATTGATAAAATAATAAATACGTGTCCAAATTTTTTGATAATTTAACTGACGGACCAAATAGAATTATATATTTTTTAGCTAGGAAACTACCCAATTAAAAGAAGAAATTTCATAGAGAGTAGCCGACTTAAGTGTCTTATTAAACTATCGTTTATTTGTGTACAGAGGACGTGCCGTTCTCGAACATCAATGCGTACAACATCCACGACGTGAGCGAGTGGCGCGACCTGAACCTCAAGTTCGTGCTGCAGGTAGCGCGCGACTACCGCCTCCTACGCGCGTACAGTGCGCCCTTCAACAACGACAGGTATGTGTACAACATCCACGACGTGAGCGAGTGGCGCGACCTGAACCTCAAGTTCGTGCTGCAGGTAGCGCGCGACTACCGCCTCCTACGCGCGTACAGTGCGCCCTTCAACAACGACAGGTATGTGTACAACATCCACGACGTGAGCGAGTGGCGCGACCTGAACCTCAAGTTCGTGCTGCAGGTAGCGCGCGACTACCGCCTCCTACGCGCGTACAGTGCGTCCTTCAACAACGACAGGTATGTGTACAACATCCACGACGTGAGCGAGTGGCGCGACCTGAACCTCAAGTTCGTGCTGCAGGTAGCGCGCGACTACCGCCTCCTGCGCGTACAGTGCGCCCTTCAACAACGACAGACAGGTATGTGTACAACATCCACGACGTGAGCGAGTGGCGCGACCTGAACCTCAAGTTCGTGCTGCAGGTAGCGCGCGACTACCGCCTCCTGCGCGCGTACAGTGCGCCCTTCAACAACGACAGGTATGTGTACAACATCCACGACGTGAGCGAGTGGCGCGACCTGAACCTCAAGTTCGTGCTGCAGGTAGCGCGCTACTACTTCCTCCTGCGCTCGTACAGTGCGCCCTTCAACAACGACAGATATGTGTACTGTTAGTAGGGTTGCCAACTTTCTTAGGCGGGACGACCTCAGCACCCTACAAGATGCGTCCTGCAAAGGTAGCGTGCGGGATGTGCATTGGCCCGTTTTCAGTTCTGGTTAGATTAAAGGAACAAGAACTATTTAAAATGATTTGGGGCTGTCTGTAGGATAGTTATTGTCTCGGAAACCATCCCCTTTTTTCTCTTACAGGTACATTTAGAATGTTAACATTTGGGTGAGTTAGGCCTGGTGCATGAGACCCGCATTTTTAGGCACGTCCCGCAATTTTGACTATTGCGCGCCTTTCAACAACAACAGGTACGCGTACATCTTCGACGTGGGCGAGTGGCGGGAAGGAAACGTCTAGTTTGTGCTGCAGATATAATAAGCCCTGACCACGGCTTGCGTTTGCGCGGCTGTTGTAGGTTTAACATGTAATTTCTCCCGTGTTAAAGTGTTGAGCGTAGTATAAGGGAAAGTAGTCAGCGTGTGCCCTCCGCCAGGTACCGCTCTATGGCGTACATCGACGACGTGCGCCTGGGCACGGAGGACGACCTGTACTCGCGCTCCACGGGGCAGGCGGGCGCGGCGCGGCCGCCCGCCAGCCCCGCGCGGCCCGCGCCCGGGCGAGCGCCGCGCGAGCGCGACATCCTGGACCTGCTGTACAGGTGTGGTACGGGTGGCCGGTGCTAAGTGGAATGGAACGTTGCGTTGATGCGATTCGGTCTTCGTTCGCTGTTAGTTGCATGAACTTGTGTGCGACCAGAAAACATAACACACCGTTAACTTAAGACGGAATGTATTTCTAATTTCACTTTAAACACAACATTATATTTCTTAGGATTGCCATAGAAGCAACAAGCTGGCAGAAAAAGTAATGAAACCACGCGATTGGCCAGTATGTCTTTTACGCGACCACATATGAGGTTTATTCAGCGCTCTATATAGGCCAGACATATTTGACCAGTCAAATCGCTAAAATCACAAGCTAACTGCTAGTTGTGATTTTTTATATGTTGTTGGGACCACTACCAGTACCGTATATCCAAGTATATCCAAGTTGGCACATTTTTATTTTTTTTCAATATAAGTACATAATTATGCGTTTGTTAAGAGTCCACCAGTAAGCTCGGCCGAATTTCACCTTCCCATACAAACGGAGTTTCGTTCTCATTTTAAAACTACGTGTTGGATTGTGATGAAACTTTGGATATACAATGACATGAGGTATATCTATGTCTGTAATTAGTTTATATGGTTCCAGTTTATCAAACAAACGAAATAAGTACAGCAAAAACAAGTTTTATATGAAAAACTCGCTGTATTTTTTTACAATGCTAAAGAAGAAGTTAGATACATAAACTAATTACAGACCCGGATATATACCTCATGTCATTGTACATGTAAAATTTCGTTACAATCCAACACGTAGTTATAAAATTAAATGAGAGCGTAACTACGTTTGTATGGAGAATCGAGCTTACTGCGGACTCTTAAATAAAAATCTCTGTAGGTACTTACCGAGATACAGGTCTCCGAAAATGTGTTATTAAGCCAATTCGTTATAAATCCTAAACAGTTTTTTAACTAAAACAATATGAAAGAAAGCTAATAATGATTTTGAAATACCTAGTCCACGATACCCAACATGACATAGTTTGTCGTGTTTTTTTTTTTCTTTGCGTTTTGTTGTTTTTGGAGTGCTGCAAAGTTAGCACAGGTCTTTCGAAGCTGCAAACTTGGATATACGGTATTGGTAGTGGTCCTAACAACATGTTAAAAAATCACAACTAGCCGTTAGCTTGCGATTTTAATGTTCGATATGACTGGCCTAATAGCAATAAAACTACATAAGACGATGCTGATGAGTGATGAGTTTCAAAGAGAACGTGACTTTTTGTCAAATAGAACGTTTTTATGGAACTTGTAACGGAGCAAATAAGAGTTTCTCGTACAATAATAGTGGATCGTATGACAATGGTCTAAAATAAGCCATATCACAACGAGATGGTTATTTTCCCGAACGAAGTGAGGGGAAAGAGTTCGAGGGGTAATATAGCTTTTAGACCTGGGGCTCTAGTATAAGTTTTACCGAAACAAAACGTTACGACCGCGTTCGCGTTTAGCTGTCAAATCCCATACAAAATGAGAGTAAAACGCAAACGCGATCGTAAAGTTTTGTTTCGGTAAAACTTATACTAGAGCCTCAGTTATACACTCTACTTTTCACTTCGACTGCGAGAAAATAGTAAAAACCATCCACAATCAATAATAAATACCACGGCGGAAAGATTTTTCAATTTCATTCTTTTTTAAATAAACTGCTTTGACACAGATGCAAAATATTGACACCACGAATAAAAACGCCTATGACCGTCTAATAGCCGCGTAAAAACGGCCGAGCGCGGCGGACAGCATACGGAGCATACGATAAAGCGAGATAGACAGCAGTCTATCCCGCTCAATCTTCATAGCTTATGCCATGCCATGTATGCAGTCAACCACGCTTGAACGTT
This sequence comes from Epinotia bilunana, assembly GCA_947049275.1. NCBI lineage: Eukaryota > Metazoa > Arthropoda > Insecta > Lepidoptera > Tortricidae > Epinotia > Epinotia bilunana. The sequence goes on from OX346253.1 coordinate 26,603,659, forward strand.
TGGACGCGGCTATAGACGGTCAGAGGCGTTTATTTCTTTAATGATTGTGAATTAGGGAATAAAAAACACGTAATGTTTGAAATAAATTCTATTTCCAGATTGGTCGATTTTAAATCTAGCTGTATTCTGGTTAATTGATAATAAATACACATGTTTTCTTAAAGAGTTGTGATTGGTGGATGTAATACGGTGAACAGTTTTGATTGGTCAAATTAAAATGTTTTATAAATAATAAATATGTATACATTTTTTCCCTAGGGGCTAAATGTACTACTTTAGCCCCGCTTGCTAAGCATAATATGACACACTTTATGAGCATGAAAAGTGAAAAATTTGTTTAATGAATACAACAAATAGAGGCCGCCTATAAGTTACGCTGAAGCCCTAGTAAAGAATTTGTGACAGATGGCGTCATCGAATCCTTTGAAAGAACCTTGTTGCGCATACATTGCATTGACAATGGATTTCCGTGTATACACAATTCAACAATTTACACACACAACAGCTGAAAGTCAGTTAAGATAAATTTTCCAGAAAATATGTCTATCAACAAGTTCTAATGTTTAGATTATGAGCGACGAAGAACGAATTGCATTTTTTAAAAGGAAAATAATTTGCTGTCGCGAATCACTTTGTTACTTCCGCAATTCATTATTAGTTATACTTTTGCTATATTATTTATTTTTATATCAAGTTTATATCCGAATATTGGTCTAAATTGCGTGTTTAATTTATTTTATGAATTATTTCCATTTCACTTAGCTTCAACGGTACAACGCATACTAATAACGCAACTAATTCTATTGGCTTTTCCTTTTGCTCACAGGCTTTATTTTAATAATCCTCGTTAGCCACTTTTAAAGCTTAAAAAATCAAAGCCCTTGCACGTATAATTTGTTATATTATGAAATGCCTCATTTGCCAAACTCAAACCTTAACGTCCATACCTACTCACAAACGTCAATCCGTAACACTGGCCATCTGTTACCAGCCAGTATCCCTACTAGTTCTGGAGACTATTCCTTTTTCCAGGAGCGTGGAGGAGCGAGAGGAGTGCGAGCAGGAGCAGACGCGGGAGGAGGCGGGGGTGTGGGACGGGCGGCAGTACGTGACCGACATGTACCCGGCGTGCGCCGCGCTCGTGCGGCGCGCCGTCGCGGCGTGGGACGGCGACGGGGACGGCCTCATTGAGAACGGCGGGTTCCCGGATCAGACGTATGACGCTTGGGTCATGTCTGGACCTAGGTATGTTTGGGTGGGGAATCCCACCGATCAATGGTCACGCGCAGGTGGAATCGCGCTGTCAGTAATCATATAACTGCACATTTCATTTATCCTCCTTACGCCTTATTTACTAAATCTCTTTTGCACTTGCTAGTTCGAGCGACAGAGAGGGAGATATTCGAGCGGAGTTCGTTTTCACTTCGCGGTAGCCCCTCAGCAGAGAACGTAATACCTACTCAAAATGGTCTCACCAGAAGACCAGCGCTGGCTCGTGAGCCAGCATTACGCTGAGGCAAATAAATAGTTTTAAGTACCTAATTAAATAGTATTATATGTGTGTATGTGATATTTATATTTGTTTGTTACAAATAAATATTTTTCATTTCATTTCATTTAAATATTCAGTACAATGTGAAATATTAAGCTGAATTTGTTAAAATTACAGATAAATGTACACCGTCCTGCTCCATCTGAAAACACTCCTTTGTTTCTTTTTGACCCCAAAGCTGTAACAATAATCTCATCTTTAATAAAATATCTACATTCCGCTAAAACGTAAAAAATTATTATATCTTTAACGATGTTTGGCAGACGCTAAAGTCAGATAAGGATATTTTGACGTTCAATTACCCACTCTGTCAAAAATATCTAACTGTCAAATGTTGGTCTCACAGCGCCTACTGCGGCGGGCTGTGGGTAGCCGCGGTCAGCGGCGTGTGCAGCATGGCTCGAGCGCTGCATCTCGACGAGGACGCGGCAGAGTTCGCAGCGTTGCTGGAGCGGGCGAAGGCAGCGTACGAGGAGAAGCTGTGGAACGGCTCCTTCTACCGGTTCGACACCAAGCCGGCCAACGAGCGCGTCGTCATGTCGGACCAACTTGCTGGACAATGGTAAGGGTAACGACCCTTGTCTAATAGCAGACAGTAGACTTTCTTAGTGCTACCAAAAATAAAAGTAGGAGGATGATGATTTAACATTCCTTTATATTTGTTTTAGGTTCCTACGCGCTTCTGGCTGCACAGAAAAAGTATTCCCCGAGGCGCACGTCCGCAAGGCGCTCTCGTCCATCTACGAGCACAACGTGTGCGGGTTCCTGGGCGGCACGATGGGCGCCGTGAACGGGTACTGCGCGGAGCGCGGCCGCGGCCGCGTCGACACCACGGCGCTGCAGAGCGGCGAGGTGTGGGTCGGCGTCACCTACGGGCTCGCGGCCTTGATGATCTACGAGGGTATGGACTGTTTGTTTTATCAGCTTCTGAGTTCAGAACCAGTCCCTTCACCAGTGTTGTTTGGCCAGTACCGGCGCGATTTGGAGCGGGTGGCACTACACGTATCGCGGCGAATCTTGATCCTCTGTCAGCTGCTGATGATCAGCTGTCATCTCCCAAATTTGTAGCGAGATGCCAGCTGTCTTAGGGATCCAGATTGGCCCGATACGTATAAGTTTCGATAACCGAACGACCAAAGTTAAATATGTCACCTGCAGCTGTCATATCATAGAAACTTGTCAAACTTTCGATACATTCTGAATTAAAAAGCACACCGCCTACGATAACAGACGGTTCGGTGTAACCCACCCTTAGTCCTGTGCCAGTGCGAAGTGGGAAGGTACACTGAATCACTATTATACTATGAGCCATATCATTTAATTTAAAATGCTATGTTGTCTATTCGTGCCGCGAGTAATTACCGTATAACAACCTTCAAATTGACCATGATCCACATTTTTAGGGCTCCGTAGTCAACAAGGAACCCTTATAGTTTCGCCATGTACGTCTGTCCGTCCGTCCGTCTTCGGCTTAGCTCAGTAACCATTACTAATAGAAAACTGTGATTCGGCATGGTTATATAAATCAATCACGCCGACAAAACAGTATAATAAAATCTTGAAAAAAAATTTTTTTTAGCGTACCTCCCCTACACCTAAAGCGGGGATGTATTTTTTTTCTCGTTAAACCCATGATGTGGGATATCGTTGGATAGCATGTTCAAAAATATGGGTTTTCTAAAACTAGTTTTCAATTCAGTGATTAGTTTGCGAGATATTGGCCTTTAAAGCTCTAATTTTTGTTCGAGTCGTGTTAGTCGATTCGAATTAGTGCCCTGTCCGAACTTAATAGGTACCAATCAAATTCGCATTCGCTTTCAACTAACCTCTTGAATGAAATATTTCCTGTTTGTTTCAGGTATGCACGAAGAGGCCTTTAAAACGGCCGGTGGTCTTTGCAATACCTTGACTCAGATGGGGCTGGCGTTCGAAACTCCAGAGGCTCTATACGAGAACGGAAATCACCGTTCCATCGCGTACATGCGACCCCTTGCGATATGGGGTATGTACCAAGCCATCATAGCCAGGCCTCCGGTCCACACTCCCATGGCCAACGGCCAACTAGCCAAAGATAACCACGTCAATGGCTTATAGTCAATGATACGTTTCAAAAACATGGTTGTGTTGGTTCACAAATTTTTGAACATGTTGAAGTTAGGTTTGTTTAGATGACGGTTTGGATATCGGAATAGATTATCACAGCAAGGAACAAAACTAATAGAGGAATGTAACGATTGATTTTGGTTCGAATCTCTATGCTTATGTTATTCAAATACGAAAACAAACTAACTAATGACAAATAATAAGAACGCATCACGATTGAGAAATCGTGAAAACAATCGTTGAAAGAGCTGTTTTCGATCAAATTTCAGACTGCACCGTGCCTAAGACACGACGTCGGTTCTTTACTGTGATAAATATTTTCCATTTTGCTGTTTATAGTGTTGTTGGATATGAGCACACGTCGTGTGAAAATTGTTATCTATGATCGATATTATACGGTACTAATGTCTGCTGGGATCATAATTAGTATTTTATTGATACTTAGATGTGTATGTTCAATGTAGTGATTTACATAAAATTGTACACATTTGATCTAGTTACGATTACATTACATAGGTATTATTACAAAGAAGTGATACGAGCATTTAAATGTCAATTTCCTTTGTTTTGAGGCACGAAACTTATCCGAGTAATTCGTAACAATATCTTTCAACGTACGATTCCTTATATACTACTCAAATATGTACGGTTTTGAACATAATGGTTATAATTTTGTAACCAATCGTTTCTTGGATACAAAGTAGGTATGCTTTGCAATATTTTTTTTCTCAATACGGGCTAAAATCAAGGTAACCTTTTCACCGCCCGACGGCGAAGCAATACGCTGTGCTACTAACGCCACGGGGGTAAAATTAAAATGGGTAAAGAAATAACGCCACCATAAAAATGGGCTGTTTTTCAATAGGTATTCATCAAAAAATGTTTGTCGGCCAGCGCCGTCTCTGGCGTCGTAGTCACGATTTTGCGTTGTCGGCTATAGCCGACTGTGGCGGTGAAAGGGTTAATATTCCATTCTCGCATTTTACAAGCTTTTATTTAGTTTCACCTGTCACATTGTGTCTGTAATCAAATCTTGCAAGTTAAATTTGTCCCATTTCCCGGTGACCGATTAAGCTGAAATTTTGGGTATAAGTATAGTTTGGATGACAATTCAATATTATGGTACCATCGAGCTGATCTGATGATGGAGACAGAAGGTGGCCATGGGCATTCAGTACTTAACCGATGTAGCCCCGTTTAGTTTGGGCTCGTTAGAATCGTCTCAATGAGTAGTTGATGATTGTATCCAAGAAAGTACAGTCGGCAATAAAAGCTTGTACCAAAAATGAAATTTTTGACAGAAACTTGTTATTTTAATTACTCCTATAGACAAAAATACGTTTTTAATATTATTTTCGTATTTAATTTATATATTTAGTTCAATTCATTTACTTGTGATACAACATTCTAGTGGCTTAACCGCAAGCCGATCGAGATAATCGAAAACTAATCCATTATTCAGTCATCTCTATTTGTTTTATGAGTATCGTCTAACGTTGTGTGTGAAGGGAGGCTTGCTTGACTAACCACTTTTTGGACATTTAATTAAGATGGACGTTTTCAATAAACCAATGTGATATTATATGCTAATGGTAAACCAACTTTTCTAAACAGTGATCTTGTTAAGGCTATTTATACTCATTTATTTAATGTACTTACAATTGCTACACCAATGAAATTGCAACGAGAGTATTTTATTTATATTCAATTCTAATAATTTATTGAACACTTATTAGTTAGAATCTGTCTTCAGATCGTGTTAAATGTACTTAAGTAGATAAATATTGGCGTATTTTTTTTATTTTAATCGTTTATTGATGTATTTTGTAATTAAAACTATATTTCCTATTATGAAATTAAAAGGGATGGTGGTGAAGTAATAAAAAACGGTTTTTAACTTATTTTTACTTTATATTTCAAAAATTATATAGGTAAAAATAAATGCGATTTGGGTCACCTTAATACAAAAATACGTATAAAAAAACTTTTGTTTTTGTTATGAGATTCCCATTTTCTATGCATATGTAGCAACAATAGATAGTCGATACTAAAGGAGAGGACATCATGTATTTAAGTCCAGTACATTTTATAATCATATTGAAGCTACTTATGTTGGCATATATACTATCTATCTGATCCCAACATTAAACTAATGAATACATTTTGTACTATCATAATATTAAATACGAACAATGCATTATTTATTACACTAGAAAATAAATAGAAAACTATAAACCTAAACCAAATGGTATATGTACTCTATTTACACAATATTTACATAAAATATCAGTCTTAATTATTCATTGGATTTCTGATAATTGACCACGAACTATTTCTTGGGTCACATGTCACGCAAAAAATGCAGTGCAGCTAGTTAAGTATTTGAAAAATAGATATACAAGGTGGAACGGAACGATGGACTTTCCCGCAAGAGGGGGATTATTGAGCGCTAGTACGTCACATTTTCCAGATAAACTATTTTTTTTGACGCGATTTTTTTTTTACATTTGTATGGGAGCTCTTCGCTCTAGTCGGCCAACGCTCCATACAAAGGTAAAAAAAAAATCGCGTCAAAAAAAATCTGTTTATCTGGAAAATGTGACGTACTAGCGCTCAATAATCCCCCTCTTGCGGGAAAGTCCATCGTTCCGTTCCACCTTGTATACATTAAATTATTTAACATGACCTGTGTGTACGTTCAAATATAGTCCCAGCGGTCTAAGGATCTAATGTGACGAGAGCCTATGAGATGTATCGGTAATTTCAAATAATCTCAATCAGCGTCAGTGTTTGCTAATGCAGTACTTATTACAAGATAGTGAACACTGTCATTTATCATTATTTATTTATTTATGTAATCATACAAAATTTATACAGTTTGACAGTAAGAAACCAAAGCACTGTACAATTTATAATTCTTAACATGTAAAAACCGAAAAAGAAAAAAAAAACATAATATTTAAACATCCATCGTCTCGCAGTATCTCAGACAAATGTGACATACATTCGCCCATCGACTAGCATATACATCGCATTCAGGTGCTTGTGACAGAAGCGAGTTCAACAGTTTTAGTGCCCGTATAGCAGGGGAGTTTCTGTGTGCTACAGTACGAGTTGATGGGACTGCCAGGAGATTGTGACGTCTCGGTCGCAGGACTGTTTTGGGCACAAAAAGTATAGTGAGTTTTACGGATTATTATTTCCGTACACGAAAAATCTTACAAACTCAGTATTTCAATTCAAAACGCAACCTAAAAACGTTTAGCTCAGTGCACAATACAGTATAATCTCACTAATTCGGCACTTCAATAATCCGGCACCCTCCGCCCCCGCCTCCCTCGCCCCTCTGAGCCTATGCGCTCCGGTCGCTGCGTCGTCGTCATATTTTTTTCTCTATACTCCAGTAATCCGAACATTCCAATAATCCGGCACCCTCTGGTTTTTAATAGTGCCGGATTAGTGAGATCATACTGTATTTGTATAGTAAATTAATCTGCATTGAGCATTCTACAGAGAACGTCGGCCACAGTTTATACTCGTACGATACGGATCGTGTGGATAGAATTAACTTTATTGACTTAGCTTGCTGTCGAGGTCCGTCAGCAACTGTCCCTCAGACAAAAATTCCTTGATTATAAGTTCGATATTTCACACACACCTGAATGTTAGGCCGACCTACATCCATAATGGCACGTGCAGAACACCCCCGTACAGTTAAACTATGTGTGCGTCGCGGATATATTCATGTACATATGTGCGCCATCGCGGTCGTCGCACCTGCCCACGGCTGGCCGGTCCCGCGGAGAGAAGTTCATCCGCAGGTGGGTGCCGTTGTGGGGCTCCGAATGGCAGTCCAGGCGTTCCCGGGAGGCCGATGTTTCACGCTCCACTATGGTCGCCATGTGGCCTCTGAAAAGGTAAGCTTTTCAGTATGTGTCGACAATACTGCTTGACCTGGAATTACGATTGGAAGGACATAGTCGGGTTTTTTTACTAAACGAATCCTCCTGTCGTAATATCAGTGGCTTTACGATAATACTTTTTATATATGTTACTGTCAGATTATGAACGCCGTCAGTTTATAATCTTACTCGCGATAATATAAACTGTCAAAAAATGGTGAACTCCGAAAACTGTTCACAATTGAACGCATTATTTTTCGTTAGTTTATAATCTGTCAATGTGAAATTGTGAACTGCGGCGACTTTTTGCAGCAAGATCAACTTTCAAAGTAACCAGCACGTCTAGCACACGACGGCCGCGACATACTCTCGATTTTTATCGCACTATACCTCTTCTTCTAAGTGTTCTAATAAGAGAGAGACGGATAGTGCGAGAAAAATCGAGAGAGCTCGCGCGCCGTCGCGTGCTAGCCGTGCTGCACGTATATCATGGGACGGCCGCGACACACTCAATTTTTCTCGCACTATACTATACCTCTTGTGAAACAGGCCCTTAGTTAGTTTAGTATTTTTTCCTCGTCCTATATTATTAGGAATACTTAATATAAGAGTAGATTAAAAGTACACACCTGGCCTGGTCATGTTTAGGGTGGCCGAATGTGGTGAACTGCGGACAGCCGTTGAGCGGCCGCGGCGGCGGCGGGATGAGGTAGTCGTCGAGCCGGCAGTCGTGCTCGCTTGTCGCCGAGTGCATTGTCAGCGTGCTGGCGGAAATCTGGAGACGAGGACGGAATAGGTAAGTACATGTTTACTCTGTATAATTGTATGCGTATGTTTATTAGACTTTCTATGCTCCTTGGTTCTCTTTCAACTTTTAGCCAGGTTTTAGTTAGGTAAAAATAAAAATAAACTATTTGGTAAAGGTCGCGGCAGTCCGCTGGATGCGGGTGGCGCAGAACCGGTCATTGTGGCACTCTTTGGAGGAGGCCTATGGCCAGCAGTGGACGTCTTGCGACTGATATGATTATTAAAATAGTCACATTATAAAAACCTAACCTAATTAGGGTACCGAGACGGGCGGACGACAGAGAAAATACTTAACCCTTTGCCGTGCCTGGAGAAACGACTATCGGGTATCGGGGGTCGTTAAATCCACATCACCCTGTGAGCCTGGCTGAGGTACTTGCTGGCTGTGCTATTTTTATTGTACAGGGAGTATCAATAATGGGGTGCGGACCGATCAAGGGAATGTTCGGTACCGTTTTGCGATTCCAAAAATACATTTGTTATTTGTTTTTGTTTACATTGAATTGTTTGTTTTTGTTTACTTTACAGTCTTTGTTTTTGTTGACATTGCTTGCGTATAACATCAAAAACGTAAAAACTGTCACCTGCGTGTCAAAAAATCATACAAAAAACATTTGTTTTAATAACAGCTGTGCGCGCAGCGGTTGAAAGTAAAATAAACCCTCCCACCCTTCTCCTTCGCAGGGGAAAATTGTCATACACATGTAATGTCAACAAAAACAAAGACTGTAATGTAAACAAAAACAAAAATATCAACGTAAACAAAAATAATAAAAAACATAAAAAAATGCATATTTGGAATCGCAATGCTGATGCCAGTATAAAACAACACGGAAAAAAAATGTAAAAACTGTCCCTTAGTTTTGATAAGTAGGTACCGGTGTTCACGGATTTCTGAATGGATTGTAGGTTCCACCGAGTATTTGGTTGCGACTATACTATTCTACTTACAATGGATCTCGCCTTGTCATCGTTTTCTGACTGAACACTGTTGGTCTCCGCTACACTGCCGCCGCTGACTGTGCTCAGTCGACCGGAGGACGATGAACCTTAAAAATACACATCAACTAAATAAAAAACCAAGAAAACTGTATCAAGAGGTTCAAAATATTGTGTAAATTAAGGCAACTTACTGTCGCTCAGACTGCTGTTGGGCCGCGTATTTCCTTTCCTCTTTTCGACAGATCCGTTTTGGTCGTGATCTGTTAAACAAGTTTCTGTGTTGTAGCATATTGGAAATAGAAATATAAGGAAGTTATATTACACTTAACAGTAGGTATAGGTTCTCGGACTTACGTTTTTTGCTCTTGGAGAAAATCTTCTTTACCCTCTCGAACGGAGTTGGTCTTTTCAAATTGTCTTTGATTCTCTGCTGGATTTTATCGTACTCCTCGCGCATTTTGTTCAGCTGCTCCTGTTTTTCTTTTAGCGATTGTTGCGTCTCATTCCTGTTCTTCCACTCCATAACTAGTTTTTCTACTTCGGAAATAGAAAACACATTATTCTTGAAATCGTTTATAATTTCTGCTAACTCGTCTTGTCCATTCAGAGGGAACATTTCTTTCCCTGACTTGCCGCTATACCTATCTTTGGCTTTTACATTTATTTGGCATATGTCACTGGTGGGGGTTTCTATGTTAAAGTTTTTGGATTCTTCGGTGGGTGAGTAAAGGAAAACGTCCGACTGCTGCGGCATCAGACGAGAACTGTTCGCATATAAGTTGTTGGGTCTGAATTTGGGGCTCTCCACTTTGATGTTCGACGGCTGCACCAGATAGTCGTGTTCTATCGCTTGCTGGATCCTGCCGACGGTGTCATCGTGGAAAGGAATATCGTTTAGGTAAAGTTGCTCCCTCATCTTTGGTATTTTCAGTACTGGCCTTTTCTTTTTGCCATCGTTCAGTTTGTCTAAATTCTCTTCCAGGGTTTGCGTGCAAGCCTCACTGAAGGGGTCAGTGGACGGTTCTTCTTCAGTGTTCGCTTCGGGGCACGTGGGAGAGTCGACCGTATCGCACGTTTCTACAATACGCAGCTCCTCGTCTTGTTTGATTTCCTTTTGGTCGTCGTCTTTGTCGCTTTCAGTCATGTTTTTCAAGTAGTAGTACATATTTGAAAATTCGTTTATTTTCTGTAAGGAATGATGGTCATTTATAATACGCTGGCGATAGAAAGTAGTATTTAAGGAGAAGTGATGTAGTGGGTGTTTGTGTTTGTTGTTACCATGTGGTCAGCGAGTACGTCGGCGAGGCGGACGTGGCGGTGGTCGCGCGCCAGGTCGGCGGGCGTGCGCTGGCGCGCGTTGCGCAGCGCCACGGCCGCGCCGCCGCCCGGGCACTCCAGCAGCTGCCAGCACAGCCGCTCCAGCCCGAACTGGGCCGCCCAGTGTAAGAGGGTCGGGTATTCTTCGCCGCCTGACAACAAATCCTCTATTAACTATCTAAACAGCTATTCAGGTCATAGGTGATGCCTCATATTCATTCATTGTTAAAACATTCGGAGAAATGGTCTTGTTTTGCTTTAAATAATATCGCGAGTTTTTGTAGAGTAAACCGTTACTCACTTGATACATCAGCTTTTGGATTGAACTGCTCGTTAGTGGCCAGCAAATTGAAATGTGGAGGAATGTTCTTCTGGAATGCACTGAGCATCCAACTGTCGAGTTGCTCCTTGCTCGTAGTTTTAAACCCTAGAGTCTGAAATAAAATTTAAAAGAATTACAAGAATTCAATATGCACTATTTGATATACCAGATAAACGAATGATGTAATTTTAATGTATTACCTGGCACATAAATTCCAGAGGATGATCCGAAGCCCTCAATAGCTGATCGAGCTCTCTAAGTCGACTTTCGCATTTGATTTGCCTCCTTCCCAATGATTGTCCATTTTTGCTTACTCGAACCCAAACCAACATAGACACATCCAGGCAGGATTCTAAACCAACAGCACAAATATTATATTTGTATATATATATACAAACCGTCCAGAGATGATAAAATCGTATTGAATTTAGTGTTTTTGTTTTTAATATTACCTGGAATATCAAATTGAAGAGTATATGGATTCCGCTTCTTAAACGTCGGTATGTGGATGGCCTCTCCTTTCTTGTCCACTATTATCTTGATGCTATCCTCTTCTCTGATTGGATCGTTGAGCAACGCTATAACACGACTGTGTCCCTAAAAGGATAAATCAATATTAGGAGACAATTTGACACAAATAGAACTAATCCCAAAGTAAGCTCAATAAGGCTTTGGTACTAGACGACGATACAATTAATCCATACAAGATGATTGTGCTATTACAAGCTTTTATTTAACTTGCAATGTATATAACTGTGTTTTTACGGGTGGAATCTTGCAACTCAATCTTGAAGCAGATATCTTCATGAATTTTTTGACAGAAACTTATTTACTTACAAGTTCTACAAAGTCTTCGCCGATTTATAATTAACAAAGTTTTCAACGCTAAACACTGAAATATATTACAATCGGCTTTCCTGAGACGCTATTTTTTTTCGAGTTGCTTCACAAATTCTTCTACCGGACACATCCGAAGTTTTAAAGATGTTTAATGCCTAATGTAACTGCCTTTGCGACTCATGTCGGATAATACTTTTACTCAAACATGTAATGAAATATTGACGTTGTGTTCTTCATAATGGGCTTCGAAGTGTCACGTTTCGGGCGCAGCGAGTCGAGAGATCCGCCGGCAAGATGGTCTTTTTAGGGTTCCGTACCCAAAGGGTAAAAACGCGAACCTATTACTAAGACTTCGCTGTCCGTCCGTCTGTCTGTCACCAGGCTGTATCTCAAGAACCGCGATAGCTAGACAGTTGAAATTTTCACAGATGATGTATTTCTGTTGCCGCTATAACAACAAATACTAAAAACTAAATAAAATAAATATTTAAGGGGGGCTCCCATACAACAAACGCGTGTATTTTTTTTTACCGTTTTGTCTGTCGCCAGGCTGTATCTCAAGAACCGCGATAGCTAGACAGTTGAAATTTTCACATATTATGTATTTGTGTTGCGGCTATAAAATATATATTTAAGGGGGGCTCCCATATAACAAACGTTTTTTTTTTCAGGCTGTATCTCAAAAACCGCGATAGCTAGACAGTTGAATTTTTCACAAATTATGTATTTCTGTTGCCGCTATAACAACAAATACTAAAAACAAAATAAAATAAATATTTAAGGGGGCCTCCCATACAACAAACTTTCTTTAAAATTGTTTTTATAAGTAATGGTACGGAACCCTTCGTGCGCGAGTCCGACTCGCACTTGGCCGGTTTTTTTAATTTCTATTCCACAATTTGTGGCACAGCATCATGGCGTTCAACCATGAAAATTAAAGTTTGATTTCTTGGAGTTTTATTTATTTATTTCATTGCATGTTTGAGAAATGCACTATACATACCTCTCATCGTGAAAAGGGTTGCCAGCCTCGCTACGCTCGGCTTTCTATATGTACACGGCCGGCAACCCCTTACTTCCGGGCCTCTGTAGTAATGTACTATATATGTGCATCAAGTGTTACATTTTGTTTTGTCTACAGGAAATACACCTATTTTTTCTTAATATTTCAAACTTAATATTATGTGGGTTCTATAATATAAACTTACGATTTTGACTTTCTTCGGCACAATAGAAAAGCTGGTGCGGTCTGTAGCGGTGTCCTTGCAGTCCTTGGTGCGCAGGATGCCCACCGCCGCGGTGAGGAACGTGTCCACGAAGGACGTGTCTTTCTCGCGGACCGACATCATCTGCCACTGGTCTATCGTCGGGTAGTCTGTAAAGTCATCGATCGGTTAAAAGTCAATTTACGGTTCTTATTGTTATCGCCAAGCGATGGTTGCAAGCTTAAAATGATACGTGATATGATTTGTTACGATGCAATAGGGATGATGGCTAAATTTTTTTTCTGATGTCATTCGAACCAGTTTTTGAACGGAACAAATGTTTGTAAGGGAGCATCTACAATTAAAAAACATAAATACCCAAAAATTTGAGACAAAGATTGACCTCGCTGGCGGCAGCGCAAAACGCTTCATACTGATAGACAGACAGGTATGACGTCGCAACCGACATTTGTTAGTACAAAGTACATGTATCGTTGTATGGAATATCAGGTAAACTGTTGTTTCGGTCGTGAAATACTGCGTTTAAATACATAGTTGTCATACATTTTGTTTCTATAAAAGCGTAAGGATTCTATTGGTAACTTTAAATTTACTATTGGATAATAAAAAAATGCATATTTTTTCTAAACTTTAAGGTTCATATCTTTTGAAGATTTAAATAATTTTTTATAATTTATACTTTATTACGATAATTTGATGGTTTACTATCCATTTAGCATTACTACGTTATCAATTTGAACATGAGGCATCATGTCTATTCTTAGCGAAGTAAGTGCAAGACTGCCCGTTCGGTTAGTCTAAGCCACGAATCGGTTAAATAGTAGATTGTACAACAAGTGCATAAAACGCACCATATTACGCGAGAATCGAGTGTAAAATGGGTTTTATGGACGAATTGTACACTCTAATTTTCACTTCGATTGCTTGGAAATGAAATGAAAATTAAAAACTATAAGTTTATTTCATGAATGTTGTGTACTTTGGCTGTTGGTATCCTTGCCTTGCTCTTAGAATACTAACGAAACATAAAAAAATAAAAATAAAGAGTTTATTCTATGAAGTTAAAGTTGCTCGTGTGGCTGTTGGACCCATTGCCTTGGTCTTCGACGAAGATTTTACTTTATGCACCAGCACGCCTAGCACACGACGGTCGCGATATACTCTCGATTTTTATCGCTCTATACCTCTTCTTCTAAGTGTTCTAATAAGAGAGAGACGGATAGTGCGAGAAAAATCGAGAGAGCTCGCGCGCCGTCGCGTGCTAGCCGTGCTGAGCATAAAAAGCGACTTTATGTCGCCTACGCTCAGCATAAAGACGAACTTTTAGAGCATAAGAAATGAAAACTTCATTAGACCCTTGGGGTGGGTTGCATCAAACCGTCTGGAATCGTGATAGGTGTTCGTTAAAATCAGCATGTATGGAAAGTTTGATTGCCGGCGCCATATTTAACGTTGATCGGTCTGTAATCGAAATTTGGAGCAACTCGCCCTTACTTAGTTTAACTTGGGCATTTTCCGCAAGTCGACATCCAACGTGCCTATATTGCGTGAGTTCATTCATTACACCGGTTATTACGGGTGTCGAAATAAGATCTTACCTTCCCCATTGTTAGCTATAACTTGATTCTTCTCGACGCCTAGCAGCATCACTAACACTTTGTCGACCTGGAACAGAGACTCCGTGTTGCTCTCAGCCTTCAGGTCCGACATCTTGGTGGCGAGGTTGGGGCACAGAATGACTATTTGTAGCTGCGACTTGGATAGCTTTTCAATTTTTTCTTGAGAGTCGCATGCTAGCAGCTCCTCCACAGTTACGGGCGACACTCTAAAATACAATTAAATGATCGTTAATAAAACTTACATTATTTATCTTTGTTCTTCATCAGATATATAGCTATTTAAATTACAGAAAAACCGCTACCTATCCAAATTAAACAAGCATTGCAAAATGTATCCATAGGTGCGGTAGGTCTTTCGTGAAAATTTTATTATTGTTATTTATTTATTTATTTAAAGACAACAAAGGTCCAAAACATTATTAGTATTTACTTAATCTAATGTTAATATAAAATGTAGGCATACTAACGGTAGTAAAAGCTAAGTGCTGGGAGAAAGTTCGGCGAAATTAAATTGTGAAGCTTTTAACCTTGGTAAAGGCTAAAATTCAAGTACTTGTTTTATAAAAAAAAATCCGTTGTGAAAACAAAGCCTTCATCAAAGGGCATCTATAAACCTTTTATTTCTCTTTAGGTCGTACAAAACTAGGTTAGCGTTCACGTCTGGAGGGCGATTTACCTACACAGGTTAACGTAGGAAGTTTTTTTATTTTATTGGTGGCGCTTTTTGGATTTCGGGCGCTTTTCTAAAACGGTCATACCTACGTATTTATTGCCATATGGTCTATACAGACCGACAAGTCCCTATTTAACCCTGAGGTAGTGTCCCTGTAAACCGCACCCCATAAAAAACATTCCATGTAAAAAGAGGCCAAGTCTCGAAACTCTTCCCCCGTAAAAAGTTGTGAGATATTTCGTACTAGTCGTTCGTAGAGCCAAGTCTCAGGTATTCTTATTAATCTTTATTTGCTTTCTTAATAAAAGATTCCATTAAAAATCTGCAACATGGCTAGGGTCAAAAAGAAACTAGTCAGTAAAAAATTTAGCCATCATCCCTATTGCATCGTAAATATGTAATAATTGTAAATCTATTATAGAATGAGCTCTACCTGTAGTGGTGACGGGCCCTCTGTGACATGATCTTGTCGAAGCTAGCCACAAGGTAGTCCGACCACAGCGCGCTCTCTGGAGAACCCGAACTCCACAGGATCGCTATGTCTTCCATCTCTGCAACAAATTATAATAAATACTATTAAAAAACACTTTTGACTTTTCTTCAACAAGTCAAACATTCATCACCCCATCCGGAATCGGGAAGGTACTTTTTCTAGAATACCTCCCTACATACCTGATCATGTAGGTTTACTGGTCTGTGTCATGGTTACAGTCCCTACTCATAATTTCACGCCTGAGAATGGAATGCAATTTATTTCTACCATCTAACAAACCAGTGCAACAAATACCACATTGCCCGTTGCATACACTACACTCGTACATACTCGTATATATAGGGATAGGGTCCACATTGTAATATCATGTTTCCAGCAACAATCTGACGATTGAACTGTCGTAACTCAATAACGTCTTCGTCAAATTGGAAGGCTGAAAGGAAGTGTTGTAAGGGGATAATGGACATGAACAAAGTCATTCACTCCATATCGTCGGGTCATACCAAGTTCAAGATCCCAAAATTAAAGTTCGTTGAAACATTTACACAAAGTACTTGGGTAGCTATTTCTAATTTTGGAAAGCGCTATTGATATTATTATACTCTTTATCCTAACAAACGTTCTGCAAATATGAAATAATCAGACTTACAGTAACTCAATGACCCACTTGAAATCCATTAATTGAACAGAAACATCGATTCATTAGTATAATGCATTGATACATTTCCCCTATCTCTGCATGCAAGATTGAATGCGCTCGGTTCACAGTAGCATGCATAAAGGAACGATAAAAAATAACATTGTTGTCGCCACAAAAGTAGGTATGAGTTAGACCCGTTACTTATCCGTAACTGGCTTTATTGGCGTAAAAAACACCTGCAACGACTTCTACTTACAAGGCATTGTCCTAAAAACACACTCCCATATATCTCTGAACATGAATGAAAACATACGTTGGCCGTTAACATTTTTATTGCACCCAGCCTATAAGCATACGCATCGGCTGCTTACAAAATATGCTATGCACCGCGCGCGCCGGAAACCCATTCGGATTTATACTTGCCCACCTCTGCCGCCAAATGCAGACGAGACTAAATGTAATATCCGTTTCCTAAATAGACAAACGTCTATCAGCGTCGCCCGGAATAACTAACGCGGCGATGCACCGTGCATCGGCAACGTGCGAACAATCGGGATAACTTGGAACACGTGGCGAAATCGCTTCGTTTGTCTTGGAATGCGGGGATAGACACCCAGTGTGCCCATTATCGTCATTTGGGATTTGTGGCTAACAGACATCCTAGTAAGATCGTCTATAATTAAATGTAATTCCTTTGTTAATGTGATATGTAATAAGTTTAGTTGTGAAAGCGTTACATTGTACTCGTAGACAAGCGATGAATGTTATGTGTTTATAAAGAATTTGTAATAAAAATTAAACCGAAATCGGCCCTGGAAACGGAAGTGTTACTGATCTTCCAAGAATTTCTGTTTAGTTATTCTTACAAGACAACCGAATGGACTTGTTGTTAATGTTCTGAAGTAAAAACTCATTGCACCATGGCTGCATAAGGTGCAGTTCAGATTATTTTTACCCGCACTCAACCCAGGAGGATATTGCGCAAAGCTCTTCAAAGTAGAGCAAAGCAAAGGTACCATTTCGGGCATACAATCTGTTTTGGCTTAAGCTTCTAGCTCACTGGCCGCTACGTTTGATGTGTGGAGTGAAATATCGCAGTTTCCTAATAACTGTTTTCATGTGGTAGGTAGCTTTTTGATCTGATGTTTTCACAAGCGCCTCGGACTCAGACATGTGGGTTTTGTTGTAACTTTTACCCAGTTTGAGTTCATCAGAATTTTCATTAAGGGCTCCTAGCTCTCAATGACCTTCGATCTGTAACTGACGGTTTTTTCGTGTTTTTATGGCTTAACGTAACAACAACAAGGTTTACTGAAATAGTATCCCATATTTACTTCAAAACTCACAGTTTTCGAGATATATGGCAACAAACATTGGCAATTTCAGGCCAAAAAAACAGTTTTTTGGACGTTACTGTTGTGAAAATGAGTTAAAAATAAAAATCTCTCGTGGGTTGTTATTGTTAGAGACGTATGTAGATTTCATATATAAAATTGCATAAACAACATACTAATATCTAAAACAGAGCTTTTTTGGACCATGTTTGAATAAATCATTAAAAGAAATACATTATTTTCAAAACAAGCTCTCGTGGAAATGTAGATAAAGGATTGAAGAACCGATAAGTGTTCGTGCCATAAATATATCTATAGTTTGGACGGAGGAATATCAACTCAACTCGTCAAACTAGCGCGTGGAGCCACTTAATATCGCTAATATATTATATCACTATGTATATAATATCACTTAATATAATTTAAAAGAAACTAAATACGAGTGAATACCCATTGACCACGGGAATATTGCATAACATATTAAAGTAATTGCGCATACTTCTTTTGTTGTATGAGCTTTTAATCTTTTAATTTTAAAAATAAAAAATGTATCCGTATAATAGCAAATATCAAACAAACTGAAACCTGCAAACCACACTTTATAAGTCTTCAAATATTGTCAGTCCCCTCCTTATATATTCTTGAAATAGCTACCTTCGTAAGAAACAATATTAACATATTCGAATTTAACAAAAGTTCACGACGCACGAACCACCTAGTCGCCCCAGAACCAATACTAGACATTTATAAAAAGGGACCATATTACCGATCAATAATAGCACGTTGACTTCTATAAGTTCATAGCTATGTACCTACGTTGTTGCATTTAATTGAATGTTTGGAATATCTCATGTATCTAAGTGTTGTTGTAAGTTTCATGTATATTCATATGCATGTGTACCTATGTATGTGTTAATATGTATTATTATATTACATCGTATTGTATTTTACTATATTTGCCATCCTATCCTTAGTTACGAGTAAGTAGACCTGCTGCAGATTTTTGATTAAATTAAGTGGCGCTGCCCACAATTTATCTGCCTTAAGGAAGACTGGTAGTGAATGCTGTATAGCATTAAGTCCGTCTTTTTGTACCATAAGTTATTATTTTGTGCAATAATGATAAAATAAAATAAATAAATTAATTAAATGAACCAAACTATGTACTAACCAGAAATTCAAAAGCAGCAACTACCTCTATCTCTATTGTCACTCTACTACACAAAAATTAGGAACCTAATAAGTACCTACACATAAACAATGTATTTAGTAAGCAATAGGACGTGACCCATTTAAGTTGACGAGGTTCCAGGAACGGGAGGAAGTAGCTTGTAGAACCCCGGGAAAAGCTATTTTATCTCGTTAGCTGTTTAGATCGTTAAGTACCTAAATTGTTGTTGTTCAAACTTTGCATTTGTTAGGAAATTCTTTTTTAGCTTTATCATGATAATTCTATAATAGTAGACATAAAATGAAGGGCTAAAATTTACGTGACATAATAATAATTTATTCAGACACTAAGTATACAAATAAAATGAAATGAAACGTTATACATCAAAGTTCGACAACATCGGTTCGCTCTGTTTGCCGTTTGGCAAAGGCCTCCTCCATCCCTTTCCATCTATTTTTGTCTCTCATCACCGTCAGCCTTGTCCAAGTGTCTTGTAATGTGACATACTTAATCTACAATTATAATTAATCTCGGAATTAAAAAAAGGATCAGCCAGTATCATTTCAGACATTGTTGTGGAAGCCTTCGTGACACAACAATGTCTGAAATGATACTGGCTGATTCTGATTGAACGGAAGAATATGTTTTTTTAGGGTTCCGTACCCAAAGGGTAAAAACGGGACCCTATTTCTAACACTTCGCTGTCCGTCCGTCTGTCTATCACCAGGCTGTATCTCAAGAACCGCGATAGCTTTCTGTTGCCGCTATAACAACAAATACTAAAAACAAAATAAAATAAATATTTAAGGGGAGGTCCCAAACAACAAACGTGTTTATTTTTGCCGTTATTATAGATAATGGTACGGAACCCTCCGTGCGCGAGTCCGACTCGCACTTGGCCGGTTTTTTTTTATGTTAGGTAAACAAATTAATTAAATAAAAGAATCGGAAAGATATCATAATCGTAGCACTAACGGGTTTTCCAAGCGATTGTTCCTCATATTTAGGCCAGCCATAAATCTG
This sequence comes from Epinotia bilunana, assembly GCA_947049275.1. NCBI lineage: Eukaryota > Metazoa > Arthropoda > Insecta > Lepidoptera > Tortricidae > Epinotia > Epinotia bilunana. Next base: position 26,623,623 of record OX346253.1, read on the forward strand.
CGAGCTGCCTCGTTAGTGGTAAAGAAACGTGTGATAACAAACATTCAAGTAGGTATTGAGTGCACATCCGCCTGATGAATGTGATGATTCACGACATCAAAATAAACATCCCTTCTTTCCCTGGTTTACTCCCAGGCGTGCTCAATCGCACAATCTGGCGCCGCAGCGCGTGGAGAATAATGATTCATTATGATATTTACGAGACAATTTAGGCCTCGGTCTTGTTCAGGCCAAATACGTGGATTTCTGAAAAATTGCAAGTGTTGCGAAATTAACTTAAAATTAAAATATTATCGTAACTGGCTACGAAATACATACCTAGGTAAGGTAGGTATTTAGAACTGGTCATAGAGTGATAAGATAAGACGTAGGTGGGACGTTCTTCTTTTTTTGGGTTTCGTACCTACAGGGTAAAAACGGGACCCTATTAATAAGGCTCCGCCGTCCGTCCGTCTGTCACCAGGCTGTATCTCATGAACCGTGATAGTTGAAATTTTCACAGATGACATCATCTGTGAAAATTTCAACTAATTTTTTTTAAATACATATTTTTACAAAATAAGAGGGCTCCCATCTTATCTTATCTTATCTAGATGAGGGCCCTTTCGGATGCACTTCGACCCAGCGGGATCTTTTGTGCATTTGCCCTCTCCTTTATGCCTACTCCCAAGCTCGCTCCATCGTTTCCACAAAGCGGATGATGCAGCTCAGCGGGAGCACCTTGAACTCCCTTGGTTGCGGATAGTCGCTACCAAAGTAATTCATTCTTTGTCTGGCAAGGGCATGACATTCACACAGTAAGTGTTCCATGGTCTCATCCTCCTCGCCACACATTCTACAGACTAAGCTGTCCGACAGTCCCATCTTGGCCAAGAGATCCTTGACTCCGAAGTGACCTGTGAACACCCCAGATATGATTCTGAGTTGCTTCCTGCTGGATTTCCAGAGCTTGTTAGTCCAGCCCGAGTCCACTCCTTCTATGAAGAGCTTAGAGTGCCTTAAGCCCGCCTCATTCCTCCACTCGTGTTGGTGTTTGGTTTTGGCGTAGGCTTTAAAGGCCGAAGTTATGGTTCTCTGCGAGAGTCCCACAAATGGTTCTGGACCTACAAAGTGATTTGTAGACCCCCCTCTTGCAAGCTCATCCGCTCTTTCGTTGCCGATGTAGCCCTCCCATACAACAAACGTGATTTTTTTGCCGTTTTTATAGATAATGGCACGGAACCCTTCGTGTGCGAGTCCGACTCGCACTTGGCCGGTTTTATTTTTGAATAGCTTTGTATGTTCGTCGAAGCGAATTTATTTTATTGTTAAGCAAACTACAAAAAGCAAACGTATACTTATACGGAAGTTAGTTTAGTTACTGCATTTCTTCTTAAAACTATAATAAACTAATTTGCCGTACTACTAACAGCAGCCCACCTAAACCCAATTTTTGAGTTCTGCGAGGCGACTTTGCTTTATTACCAAACGAACTAAAGTGTGTGTGTCATTTTAGTTACTGTTCAAAAGAAATACCGACAATAAACCGCCATTTTTTTCTGTTTTTTTAGGGTTCCGTAGTCAACAAGGAACCCTTATAGTTTCACCATGTCCGTCTGTCTGTCCGTTTTCGGCTTATCTCAGTAACCATTACTACTAGAAAACTGTGATTCGGCATAGGTATATAAATCAATCACGCCGACAAAACAGTACAATAAAATCTTGATTAAAAAAGAAAATTAGGGTACCTCCCCTACACTTATAGCGGGGATGTATTTTTTTTTCTCGTTAAACTAATTGGTGTGGGGTATTGTGGGCTCGTTCAAAAATATTATGGGTTTCCTAAAACCATTTTTCAAATCAGTAATTCGTTTGCGAAATATTGGGATTTAATGCTCCAATTCGACCAACTTAATGTGTACTTGGAAAGGCCAATTTTCTTACAAAGTCGGCCGACGCAACCGCATCGCACGTCGATGTAACTAAGACAGACAGGCAACTACAGAACCCTACACTGCGCGTGGCTCGACACGCACTTGGCCGGTTTTTTACTGTGTTTTTAAACTTCTTATCGAAAATTGTGGGTTCGGAGTGCGATTTAAAAAATGCATATGTTTCTTCATTAGGACTAATTAAAGTTTCGTTTCCGGCTAGTATGTATGTAATTTTTTGATTTTTTTTTTTAAATAATGTGACATTAAGTGCACTCTGTCAGTGGGGCCACATTTTGGTTTGCCACTCTGTCACGGCATTCTACGAAAAACGATCGTATAAAAAAATGAGGAGAGAAGTGAAATATTATAGTCGATTATGCAATCGTTATATAATGTATGCCTTTTCAGTCGAGTACACGGGCCACGAAGCTTGCTAAGTGGCCTTATTAAGGTACGAGAGTTAAAAACCTAATTATATTTAACTATTGCATACAATACTTTTTCTACGAGGTAACGGAAATAATAATTTATTAAACAAACTTGGTATCTATTGAAAATCGCCCTGCTGGAACGAAGTGCAGCCAACCGCCTTTTTATTTTTGCGCGTTGATGTCTTCTGGAAATCGAGCCTCGTGATTGGTCAAAATTAATTTTAGTTCTGTACACAGTTATCTTATATTCATAAGATGACTGCTAGCAGTAATCTTATTAGCCCAACTCAAATGAAGTTGATTTAGATATCGCTGTCAGTCATTTAATTGACGGATAGAAGTGCTCGAGTAGAAAAAATAATATTAATCAATAAAATAATATGGACGTTCATTCGAACATTATAAAACCGTACCTAAACATCAAAACTCAAATGAGATGCCGTAATAATGAGACGAAGGACAGACTATTTTCGGTAAAAAAGAAAAACTACCTAGGTATAAAAAAACCACATAGTATAGGTAGGTAGCTAGTCCTTGGCCCTCAGGATGCGATGGGTGCTTTGTTGTAAGTAGGTACGTTTTTATGTTTTACGTTTAATCCCGAGCTATTTTTAATGCTGACAACGGAGTTAATTAGCAAACTGTTCCAAGTAGGTAATTAAGACGTTTTCGTGCCCAAGTGGGAACCTACCTACATACTTATAAATAAACAACACATGGGGTCCAATAGAAGTGTTAGTTATACTACTTACCTACACTGTGCTGAATAATTCTACTAACTAACTCGTCAAAATTACCTAAGCCTTAAAATACTTTTTATAGTAGGCATACGAATAAATGAACTACGTACGAACGCATAAGTATGTAGATATCATTTTTTGGTACTCACTAGTAAATAGGAAGCAAATAAACAGACTTATGAACACCTACAAATCAGCCTTGAATGCGGTCAAACACGATAAGTGTCACCCCACGGCGCCAGAATCACAATCGTCGGTAATAATAATAATTCAATATTGTATCTAACGCGATAATGTCGTCATTCGCCGTTGAATAACAATAGAACTATAGGACATTAGGTCCGAGTAGGTACCTATAGCCTAGGCCAGGATGTCCAATGTCCAAGTAGTAAACGCAACGCTCAAAAGTAGGTAGGCACATGGTTGATTTAATTTATACGTACACGCCCCGTTTTACAAAGTTGCTTCAGTTGAAATCATAGTCTCTACATTTGAATAAGATCTCCAAAAACCTTTTTTTGCGTCTACGCCCGGATAAATTAAAATTTATCCCATCTAAATTGTAAATTGTTTTGCTGAATGCTCTGATGCCTGAAATATCTCTAAGGTACCTACTTATAAATCTTGACAGTTGGACATATGTTCTTCTGACCATATCCAAATGGCTTTTGTCTGGGTTTACAAAAGCAAAACGTTTCGTTTGTGTAAAAAGAGAATAAGATAGTCAGTATCGAGCGTGCAATATAACAAGAACAATCACTTGAAGAGTTTTACATACCAGCTTGATGGGATCGATTCTGCATGTACCTTAAACTCTGGTTCCTGAGAACATTGGAATTCATTCCGCACATACATTATGGGAGGAGCTTCGATGCATGTAAATTAACCTATGTTTATTCAGCCATACTACAACCCCGCAAAGGTAATGTGTACCGTGTAACTAATATAAGTTTGTTCCCTTTTCAATCCATTGCCACCGTTATTGACTGAAGCTTAGAGTCCAAAGTTGTTAATACAAAGTGTGAACAGAAGTAAAGTTAATTTGGTGACTTCGTACGGTGTCTCTTTGACAATGATTTTGGGTCGGTCTCGAACACCTTCGAACTACAAAGTGTACACACTTGCCCGGCGTGATGGGGTCTCTAGGCTGAGCACTTCGGAGCGCTTACAAAGGCGAACGGAATAAAATTATCTAAGGCTACATGCAGGCATTTTACAGAATATTCAAGCCGTAAAGCCGAACAAAACTCTTTGTGAGCCCATGCCCTCGTATAAAAAAACATGTTCCACTTAATTAACACACAAACCGCGTTTTTTATGATGAATTTTATATAAATCGAAGGATCCCACGTGCGGCATGGTTCTTACAAATTAATTACATATAACTATGCTCTTGCACCGAACCTTCCTTTACTTTTAAACATGAACCTTTATATAATTAGCAATTAAAATGCTAGAACAATATCGGCACCAATGACTTATGTGTTAATTAAAAATAATCAAATGAGACTCACTTTCAGCTTCCATTATCACCACAAATTTAAAGCTGCACCAAACAAACTGTCATTGCACCGAACTGCAGTGAAATCGAGCGCGCGAGTGTTGCGAAGTGACCGACAGCGGTTCGCGATATAATGCGGCGCGCACGCAGGCCCGACGGCGTCAAGCGGCGCGGGCGCACGCAGTTCGCATACTAAACCGCGACGCGACGATCAGCGAATCGCACACCCCGGCTAGCCTAACCAACCTAATCAAACACTTCGGACCCGACTCAATATTCCCCTAACGTTATCGATTGCCAAATACAACCCCGTAGATAAATAGGTATGCGAGCCGCGTTCAACTCCTACGTTTAAGCAGACATTACGGTTTCTCGAAACTGATAAGCTTAAGTAGTGATACAAGGGACGAATATAAATATTAAATTATGGCAGATGGCTTGCAATCTTGTAGGTACCTACATATACAGAGTGTACCAAAAATGGGGTGTGAACCGATCAAGGGCATAACAGGTATCGTGGTCCGACATAAAGAAAAAACAAAGATTTTTTTTGACGCGATTTTTTTTTACATTTGTATGGAGCAGGTCGCCCCAGTCGGCCAACGCTCCATACAAATGTAAATAATAATCGCGTAAGTAATTATTTTTTTCTCTTAGTTTTGTCTTATCAGAACACGATACCTGTTATGCCCTTGATCGGTTCACACCACATTTTTTGGTACACCCTGTGGGTACTACAGTTACGTACGGTTTTTTTTTTCTTAGGTGCATGTATGGTACGTATTGTATGATAACGATAATTACGTACATTGCATTATGATAATATGAAGTTTCCTATTGTTTGAGTTCGGTTAAAGGTCACATTCGATAGTCTTCAAAGTGCCGCCTGTTTCGGGTGTGCCGCGGTGCAGCGGCAGCGGCGGCGGCGGCACGCGTATCGATTGGGGCCGAACAGGGGTGCAGCGGGTGCAACGTACTTTCATATCTGTCCGCCGTCTCCACTGACATGTTTACGACCATCTATCATCTTAATCATCTATAGACTTATCAGACCTATTACTTAACAATAATAGATTTTACTGCGTAAGTTTCCTTTATTGTTAGTTTTATCTATACGAGTATCTTGGGCACAAAACAAATCCGAAGGAAAGATAACATGTTTTTGAAATAGACCAGAACAAACATTAACTTTTACCTATATCTTTGTATTTTATACAAATTCGAAAAAAACTTAAGTTTAACAAAGGGTACAGTTAAGATAAGATATTGATCAAAATAGTATCGGTTGGAAAATGTCTGTGAATCTAATCTTACCTTTAAAAGAAAAGTTCTTTGGTCTTCTCCGTTTAACTTCGTCATCCTTGAGTCCAAACCGCGGAGGCGGCATTTTGGGAACTTCGCTGGGCACAGCCGTCACTTCTCCGGCGCCCGACGCGCCCGCTGCCAAGTATCCCCCCACGGAGTGCCTTCTGCGACCCTGCAGCGGGATTGTGTAAAACACCTCTTCACGCTCCTGAGGACCATCAGGTGTGACAACGGTCGTGCTGATTTTGCCTTTTCTGGGACAAATACAACACTTAAATGAGCGTAACTGGTCTGCCTATATACTACTGTGGTTTATGAAAAAAGCTTGCAAGATTTTAGAACTTACTTTATGCGTGGTGCTGTAGAACTATGTCGCATCACACCCGGCGCGACATCCCCCGGTCTGGGCTGCCCCCGCAAAAATGCCTCGGCCTGTTCCGGCTCCTTAGCCGACAAGGAGCGCAGCAATGCCCTAAACTCCCTTCGTCGCGGGCTTTCTGGCTCCCTTCGTCGCGGAGACCCCAAAGATCTGGCATCGGCCCAGACGCGGCCGGGCGCCGACCGAGAGCAGGGCTCGGCCGTCGAAGCATTTGACTCGGTGCTGTCCAGAACATCCGCGTTCGGGAGCGCGAAATATGAAGGGTTGTCTGAAACAAATATGATATTGTCTATCTTGTCTTTATGCAAACATCGACAATTAATTCCTTTATTTACCAACGATCATAGTGTACGGCGTCGCCCCGTGCCTGGCACTCTGCGACTGCGGCTCGCGGGAATTATTCAATAACGCCAATGAACTAACGGCTCTCCATTGCGTCCAGTGCGGGCGAGTGGAGCAACCTACTTTTGTGAGCCGGAAAATGCGAATTGAATCATAATCTTCGGTTGAAACCCGCCTAAGACGTGTCGTAGACAATAGCCAAATGTGGTGTAGGCTTGTATACGTATTTAGAGCTGGAGATTTTTTTTATAACGTAGCGCTAAATATCAACGACTACAGCTAAACAGTAACATCGACTTAAGCTCTTGTTGTCATATTCTTAAATTGTGAAGTAAGTAACCAATGAGAGAAAAAATTAGGGTCCTTTCACATTATCAAACAACAGCTCCCGCCCAAAAGCGCCACACTCTAACGCTTTTAAAATAGGCTCGCTCTATAGGATCTGAATCTCATAATTTTGCAAACTAGCTGTATTTTTTTCTTTAGTATATTTAAAACAGAATAAACACTGTTATATTTATATGCAACTAGCTTCCGCCCGCGGCTTTGTCTGCCTGGACTCGGAATAAAAACTATCCCATATTTTAATCCAGGCTATAAACTATCTTCGTGCAAAATTTCATTCAAATCGGTTCAGCCGTTTAAGCGTGATTAAGTAACAAACATCCAAACATCCAAACATCTAAACTTTCACATTTATTATATTTTATGCCATAATAGTACACCTATGCGAGTGTGTCATTCATTAGTTCATTACCTATGCCAGTGCGTGGAAAACATTACTTCTTCTATGAAAACATGTGCAAAAAACATTTACAATTCTAAACGATCTATATGTAGAATTGTGTTAAAAAGCATACCTAACCTATATACGTAGGTACCAACCTAAAAAATAACACAAAAAAAATTACAACGAGAAATTAAATCTTTCTTTTAATATATTCGAATCGACTCTAGTTTCTTAGGTACTATTTTATCTCTAAACGTTGCCATTAGAAATAAAGTGTCTAGGTACTTAGTCTTTTACAGAAAGCTCTTGGAACACCCACTCCGCAAGTTTGCTTAGATCTATCCAGCTTATGTACGCGTTACGTCGTACAGCTCTACGTAGCCTCTACCTAAGAGGGGGTATTATCGGCACAGACGGGGCTGGCTCCAAGGGCGACCGTGCACTCGAACAACACCACCCTCTATAAAGTGGGGTTTACACGTGTGACTAAAGCCGCACGATTTTAGACGCGCGGCTAAAATCGACCGTCTAAATGGCAATTAGTCACGCCGAATTGCCGTTTAGAGTCTAAAGGGGTTTTCAAAGTGGGGGGCGCGGGGCCTCGGGAAGTTTGAACACGCTAGGAAGATGATGATGATTTGGCTAGCTAACCCATTCACTTCCGATTCCTTGCATCGAAGCGAAGGGGGGCGTGGGAACTTCATTTTAGGCAGCAGGGGGGCGTGCCTAAGAAAAGTTTGGGAACCCCTGGTTTAGACGGTCGATTTTAGCCGCGCGGCAAAAATCGTGCGGCTTTCTTTAGTTACCCGTTTAAACCCCACGTAGGGTACCTAAATAATGACGTAGGCGAGCTTTATCATATGAACATTTAAGCACTTATTGATTATTAAGTATTTATTGTACGTAATGGCCGCTCCACACAATGGGCCATCCTGATACAGGACGCGGCTATGCGGTAGAATGAGACATAAATACTTATGTCTTACTCCTTTTAACGCATAGTTGCGTCCTGTATGATGGATCAGGATGGTCCATTGTGTGGAGCGGCCATAAAACGCGTAGGTGAGTAAAATATGCGTTTAGTTAATATCCTAATCTTCACTATTTAGAGAGTAGATATCTATTTAAAATAATACTTAATTAAATAGCTATTATGATCTTCGTATTGTTGTTTAGAAGTGTTTTAGCCCCCGGCGAAAAAGGGGTGTTATTATACAGATAATGTTCTAGCTCCCAAACGGATGACCCGATTTGAGTGCAGTTGTTTTGAGCTACTCGAGATGGTTCTGAGTAGATATGAGCGCCGCGCCGGCGCGCCGGCGCAACAAGTTGCGATTTGCTTTCTCGGTCGCACTCGTAACGCATCCCACCCGTGTTCGTTCGCACGATGGCTTCAGTCGAGTTAAGTATTTTGCCGAGTTAACGCGTGTAATTTTTTTGACCCGTTGAAACAATGGCGTCAAGTTCGATTGCTATTGATGTTTACAAAACGAAAATAAGTTTCTTTTTTGTCATCAATGGTCCAGAGCCGGTTAGCAACAGAAGATAGTTGTCAAAATCAAAACTTTGATTTCACTAAAGCTGGCCCGAGTACTTCTTGCTAGTTCTTCAAACTTTCCACTGGATTTAGCACGAAAACACAGCACTACCTTGGTCAACGTGATTGCGAGAGTGCAGTAGAAAACGAATGCTGGAAATATTTTAGCACAGCGTGTCCTGAGGATTTAGGACGGTGGAGACGGTCTGCAGTACTAGAAAACAGGAGGTTATTTTTCTGCAAAAATGATCGCTGATTGATTTTATAAGACTTGGTATTTGTAATTGTAACGCAGATATTTTATCATTACCACTTAAAAGCTTGCATGAAAAAGATAAACACGTTTAAGGAGTCTAAATTAAAAGTTCTCGTATCAGTCTGACATGTAAGCTATTATATTATAACATGAATCCTGATTAAAAGCCGAGGTTAAAATTTATATTAAGTGAACCTAGCAAAGGTAGTATTTATGTGATTACTAGCTTTCGCCCGCGACTTCGTCCGCGTGGACCCGGGATAAAAATCATCCTATATTTTAATCCAGGCTATAAACTACCTCCGTGCAAAATTTCATTCAAATCAGTTCAGCCGTTTAAGCGTGATTGAGTAACAAACATCCAAACATCTAAACTTTCGCATTTATAATAATAGTAGGATTAATTTACTTAGATGATTAATATATAATTATTTTACCGAACAAGTGATCTCTAACTGCTTATATGACTGGGAAATACATATTATTTATTAAATATTATACGTTCCCGACTTATTTACTTAAATTAATAATAAAAAACCATTTGTAATTGCGATGCAGATTAAATATTATTACAGTTGTGAGCGCCTGAGCGCTGCAATATATAGACACGTTTTTTAACCATTCGTCTGTGTTTGATTAGGATCCTGCCCCATATTTCTAGTCACTTTTTTTAATTTACTTAAGTGAAGATTGTGATGATTATATATTATATGCTTCTTATGTTATTTCGATTATAACTATGATAATTTTCATTGAAAGTGATTTTTCTGTTAAGTTAGTGTACATTTTAAAAATATGATTGTTTATATACCTACTCGTTCCTTTATTAAAATAAATAAAGCTTTCTTTATAGTAACAAAAACTAGGTTTTTTTTTTACAAATAGCTCCCTAATCAAAATCGAATGCTCTCAAGGTCACGCCGCCGTGACGCCGCCGCCGCCGCGGATTTGGCCATCGGCGCTCATATCTAGTTCTGAGCAACATTTGTTGTTTCGGGGTTGTTCTAAATTTTAATTTTGGAATTTGGGTTTTTGGAATTCTTACCCATGCGCACTCCCGATTGTTAGTAGGTAGATTGAATGCTGCTATGTTATGACATATGGATTATGGACACTTTAGAGTAAAGATGGAAGTCGAAATTAATAAAATCTCATGGACTAAGAAAGTGGAAATTGCAATAAAAGTCCTTGTAAAATTCCGCTCATTTCAAATAACTTGTACGCTACTTAATAATTTTAATATTATTAAGAACTTCAATATGTTATGAATACCTAATTATGAATTAGACTAACAACAATTGCGTGACATCAATTAACTATGGCATATTGTTAGGTATCTATTATTATTCTATCAATAGATACTAATTAAAATAACTATTATCGTTGCATAAGTGGGAGTGTTGTTGTAAACTACTGAACGTGCTCAATCTCCACTTCGGTTTAAGCTATCTCAGTTAATAAAACTCTCGAAATAGTAACTTTACACAAAATCCCTTGCTTTAATGTTGTTTTTTCTTAGCCCGCATGTGTATTGGGTTCGTTTTGGGCGAGGGCGGGACAAAAGAGTCCATGAGAACATGTGGCGGACGCAAGTCACAAACAATGCCACTTCCACGGAGCCTGGGACACAGATTGAAAATAAGTGGACTGTAATGATATTAAAGGTTATTGTGTTTTGACATTGATTTTAATGATGAGCTGTGAGGATTTAATGCTCTCACTCCGCCATTTGTATAGTAGAAAGTCGTATTTAAGTAAAATATGTCTATTTTACAAAAGAGATTTATGAATTATACATAGCGGATCTTAAAGGTAATTGCGGGTGTGGAATTCATAATAGATAAAAATCGGCCAAGTGCGTGTCGGGCCACGCGCAGTGTAGGGTTCCGTAGTTGCCTGTCTGTCTTTGTTGCATCGACACGCGCGCGCCAACTAAATGGTGCGGTTGCGTCGGCGGAATTTGTACTAAAGTTGGCTTTTCGAAGTACACGTTAAGTTGGTCGACTATTACTCGGTAACTAGTTATGCCTTCTTAGCCGTGATAGTTTTCCTTTTAATTTCATTATAATATATGTACAACTGCCACGATTTTTTTTAACATCCCCAGTTTTTTAATATCTCTATTTACCCGGCAGGGGGAGACATGAACAAAAATTAGGGCTTTAAAGCCCAATATCTCGCAAACGCGAGCTAGCATGCTGTACGGGATAATAAGCATTAGAGCGCTCGCGATCCGGCCCCGATGAATTAATCATTATTCTCGGAAGTGATGAAAGGAATCCTAAATACGTTATACTTAAACATAATTTGTTTAAGATGTTTGGTTGACTAATTTTGGCATTCCCAGTATTTTCGCTGAATGTGCTTTGAACGAAGCGGCGAGTACAACAGTGTTAACACAACGTGCCATAATTAAAGTGTTTTATCTTAATTACTGTCAGGATAACAAACGAACATTGTCTGTTTACTAACGCTCAAGATTAATCATAAAATAATCTTCAATTTAGCTTTAGATACACCGCGCTCCCGCGCCTCCCGAAAACAATTAAAATGTTTAAAAACTCATAAACTGCGATGAAATAACTTAACGGACTCTTGTACAAAGGCGCGGGAAATTATTTTTTACGGGAAAGTTATTTTTTGTTTAACGCCCGCCTTAATTCACCGCCTACTAAGATTTGGTGATATCTGACTAGATACGAAAGCTTCTAAAGTTAGCTCTTTAGTTGTTTGATTTCTTAATTAGATATTATTTAACATAATAATGAGGGTATTGAACACTTTTGGAACAGCCCCTCTGTATCATGAATACGTACCGAGACAGCGAATAAAAATCTATAAATAAAATATAACACTCACTGGTAGCTCGTAAACAGTAGTCAAATTGGGGTCCCATTTTAAACACAAAGCTTGTAGATACGCTTGTATCTACGCTCGCATCACTGCACGACACATCCCGGCGAGCGCTTGGCGGGCTCTGCGCGACGGCGCGGGCGCAGGTGACGGCGCACACGTGCGGCGCTTTCATGAGGAAGCGAGCTTTCTTAGCACGAGCGGAAGCGCGTCGTAACGCCGTAACGTAACAGAGCTTTAGGAAGTTTGTACTGGCTGTGATTTGGAGGGTTCCTTCTTTCGTATACGTGTTGCAGGTGGGACTATTCTGGTTACCAATTATGTCGCAAAAAGGTGAGCTTTATCCGCTTGCTCGTGAGAACGTCAGTAAAATGAAAATATATATCTACATATGACTCGACTCTGCGTCTTATTCCCAATTTAAATAGGTATGATTTCACTAAAACTAGCTAGTGTGTGCAAACAATATACTCGTAATCAAGTACTTAGAAATTGCTAATATAATAGACGAACACGCGCGCGCCCGGGCATTCAGCCAAATGAAATTAATCCAAAACATACAACTTTCAAACAGAAAATATGATTGATGTTATGAATATTCAACATGACGAGTCTGGAAGCGTCTATCGTAAGTAGATTGGGTAAATATATTACCAGTAGATTAAAATCGAGTCAGTGCGTTTTCTTTCAGTCCATTCCAGGTATTGATCCCTGAAATTACGTACTCACGCTACATTGAGCGGACGGGGGAGCCAGGCCAGATTTAATTTAAGTGTTCATGTGTTGGAGCGCGTGCATTTCGGTAGCACACGCCAGGCGTCAATGTTTGTAAATATACCCTATATAGTGTTGATGTTGGGGCCCATTCATTTTTGGAGCTCATAGGCCCGTTGCCGTTGCGCTAAATATAGAAATGTATGAATGGTTACTATATAGCTAACCTACCATACTGTGACCGGAAAACGTCATAAACTTGTAAAGTCGTTTTAACAATCAACTTAGATAAATATTGTATGCATTCTCGTGTATTTTCAAACTTCGGTCTTTATGACGAGTTCAAGTTAACGGACCCTCAAGATCTCAAGTTCGAAGGTGAAAAAACTCATTAGCAACGCTAAAGCTGATACGAGAAATCGTGCATGTCAAATGTGCAGCGCAAATTCGTAAAATAAACCGAGCAGAAAGTTCTTTCTTATACTTCGTTAAAATAATATGTTTAGACACTACTGACTATAGTACAGATAATGAATAATTTAATTTTTATTTCAATCTGGAGGCGCAGTAGGTAGGCACACTAAGTATATTGCGCAAAACAAAGCTAACTTTACGTACCTTAGGTACTAAGTATTCTTTCCAAATTTATAAAACCTTTCTTTCATTTGAACTTGATCCTAGTTCCCAATGTGTTTGTTTTTTTTGCTGATATTCTCAATCTTAGGTTTTTTGCCCCATATGAGTTTGATAGATTGCTAACCTATTACCTACTCGACCGTCGTAAACATAATCTATGTTTTAAAAAACTTAATTTATATCGCTATCAAATTGACAAATAAATATAGTAAGCACCTACTATTATTTTTATTATTTTTAATCCATTTTCTACTATGATCTTGTATGACCCTAAAACCAGTTTTTAATGGTTTTGCCATCAAATTAAAAATAATACCTAAACCATCCACTCGGTAACGATATTGTTCTTAAAGCAACACTAAAGAGTGAACTCGACAGTGGAAGTAAAAAAAATATGCCAGATGTTGGGTCGGCTGTGTTTACGTCCGTATGCTGTAAAACAACGCTGCATGTGGACGCGTATACCTACCGCTGCCACTGTCGGGTCATTTGGATCAACAAATTATTAAACATGATGAACATTTTCAATGCACGGCAGTTCCCCCGCCAAGTCGAGCAAAACAGCGGCTCGGCCGTACCATCCTTGTCTCAAAGCGGTTCAGGCCATTTTCGACCTCCTAATCTTTATTTGCTTGCTAAATAAAATTTTGTGACTTGGCAATCACACATTACTACATAGCTTTAGGTATGCAAAAAATCCATAAATGCAGTAGATTAATAAGAATTCCTGAGATTTGGCTCTACGAAATATCTCACAACTTATTACGGAGGAAGAGTTTCGAGACTTGGCCTCTTTTTTACATGGAATGTTTTTTATGGGATTGCTCTTTCAGTCAACTTTAGGTCTATTCTCCCTCATCGAAGTAAATTAAATCTGAAAACGGATAAATGAGCAGAGAACTTTTACTCGGCTTTCTGTAGATAAAATCCTTTTATAGTCTTGAGGGAGAGCATTTTGCCGGCGCTCGGCTCAGAGGACAGGCAGAGGCACCTCTGTAATGCTTCGAATTTTTCAAGCTTCACGGTTCGTACGTCGTCATTATTTGAAAGATAAAGGAATTTCTGTACTTTTATTTATCAAGAATAACCTTAAAAAAAACAAACACATTGTATGTAAACTTTCAGTTCGATTCGTGTTTTTGCGCGAGAGATGTTTTTTACAAAACAACAATTGTATTAGAATATACGTCACTAAGTTTAGGTTAGCATTTTAAAATTTCTCCAATTACTTAATTTAATACGCGATCCGCGTACATAACCTTGTTAAAACTTATACAGTTATAACCGGGTCAGCTGAGATTAGCTTGATATTTCCTTCTTCCCTTTACCTTCTTTCTACATTTCTAGGTACTGTCTAAGTACTTAGATTGTTTAGGATTTGCAAGTAATATCGGGATCAAAAACCTCGCGGTTTTATGGAATGCATTCGGATTTATTTTCGCCGAGCGCACACTCGCTGCTCTGTAAGTAAAACGTATCCATTAGTCACCGCAACCGTGAACAGTCGCTTGTAATTATTTAAACCATCGCATTAGACTTTTGCAGACCCATGCTTTTTCCGTAAGTGCACCAGTGACTACAACTCAGGCGCACTGATTTTTACCTAGTGAGGTAATCACGTGCCTAGTAGTAAGTAGTACGGCATGCATCTAATTAGATTCCTACCGGCTTTCCTAGTTGAATGTTTTATCCACATGGATATTGTTTAAAAAAAATCAGATTGGCATTGGTTTGTCATTCAAATAAAAAGATTTTAGCGTTTGCTTGTCGATTGGCCTGGACTATCAAATGCTCTGCCTAAATGTCGGTCGCGGCATAACGGTTCTACAACTAGTGTTGTGTCGGACATCTCTGAGCACCTTGAACTACCAGATATAGATCAAGTGACAGAGTATATGGGATGGCTATGAAGTATATACAAATTAAACAATTGTGTACTTAATTGTTTTTATTGCTTGCCATACTAAGTTTCAGGAAACGTGGCATGCATAATGCCATTCTTTGTTAGAGTTAAAACAATGCGAAAGTCACGACTGCATTCTCGCGAGAGATACAAAGGCATGCTGAATGTTAATAATAGAGCTACGGGCGTGATATTCTTTCTCACTTTTTGCAGTGAATATTTTAGGCCAGCGCAGCCTGTGACAAAACGCAGCTTGACACCGCTCCGGTTTGAAATAAAATACTTTTCACGTGTACTTTTCCCTCTAAAGCTTTTTCGGTGTTCATGTAAGTTCGGAATATACCTTGATGACTGATTTCAGTAGGTAGATATATACATCCGCTAACGATTACATTTGTTATTTTATTACTTACACGTTGCATCAATTTCATATATTGGCCTTACGAATCTTACGATGCTTTATCATATTATCCCATAAGTAATCATTATTACGACATGCCTGTCTCGATTTAAATATACTTAGAAACCGTTTGTTTACGTTCCTATGTATTGTCACTTGCTGAAAATAAACAGACCACGAAACAACTGGCGTATCATTGAACTCTGCTGCAGTGTTGATTTATACACGTTATAGTCAATTCACATTATATCATAGGTAGTGTTTTGAAATCTTTCTATTAACATGTAATTTCAAGCGTCTGACAAGACAGAAAAATTCGAGGTCACTACAGACCTACAGGGCTTTACCTGTATTTTTTCCTTAGGCATACTTAATTCTAATAGTAGGTACATTGTGATACAAGTGAGTTATGTTGATAAGTAAATCAGAGGCGGAGTTGTTCACGCGAGCCGCAGGTGAGCGTGATAAGAGAGCCGAGGATGTAATTATCAAAGCTCAAGCCTTGCATACGACGTTTTTCAACACATTTTGCGAGGAAAAATCCTTTTCATAAGATAAAAAAATGTATAGGCCTGCCAAGTGGTTTTGTTTACTTAATGATGGCAACAGGTTTTTACTCACATTGTTTATCGCCAAGAATTTCCAGTTGCGTCCATTCGATTTATCACTTTTCTAGTCACCACGAGCACATTCTTGATAGTAACCAAACACGCATTAACTATGTTTACAAATATTTGTGAAATAACCTATAATGGCGCGCAACAGTTTTTTCGTGAAGTTTGCGCAGTGCGCGCTCATGTGTTAAGCCAGACTTAGATGAAATCTCTAAACAGCGAATAGGTACAAAATAAAATAAATATTTTCGTTTTAATATATTATCTTTATTAATTCATGTAAAATGTTATCAAAAGTGAATAGTTTTGCTAAATTAAACGTTTCTATATCATATCTAAAAATAAATAGTCAATTAATTAACAAAAAGGATTTAATTTGTTTAGTCGAGTAAGAATCCATTTGCCGAGAATTAAAAACAAAGCTGTACATTATGTAATGTACAACCCGGTTAATTTAAGAATGCACCGTGTTCATGCATAAATCTTACTGCAAGGTGCCAACGTGACTTAATCGGGATATAACCATAACACACAAGTGTCGTAATACTCGTAATGTTATAAAACACGCGTGTTAAATAACCAGGATTATGAGCCTAATAAGCGACATAATAAGAGGTAGGTACGTTACGAGCAAATGTGTTGAAAATTATTATTTATTTTATTCGTGATAAATATAAAATTCTTAGCTAGATCTCATATAATAATAGCACTCAAGTTAGTGAGGGAAAATAGGGCTGGAAAAAATGTCAATACGTGAATGTCAGGAGATAATGGAAAAGACTTTGCTATTCTACGAGAATAGAAAAACCGGATGGGACGATACGCCTCAAATACTGCTATTTTCTGTTATCTCGGAACATTTTCGCCCGTATTTTCTGGGGCCGATACAGTCAATCAGTGCTAATATATATATCTGAGTTAATATATCTGTACGAGTATGGTACCTAAGTATAGTTGCCATTTTATCACTTAAGGCGCATTTTCTTTGGTCGTTAGGGCCCGCAAGCGGGGTGCGGGAGATTTCGCATGCGGTAAGACGAATTTGCTATCGACTGATGACTTTCTTCTTTATCCCATCTGCGTCCCTGCATGCGGTATATCGACCGGCTTAACGACCAATTACAGTTTTTAGAAATATATTTCTTTGCTACTCCACTAATGAACGTGCAGGTCGATTAGTGTCAATAAGATGTATCTTGCGTATTCATGCATGCAGTCAATGTTCCCAAAACTCCTTCGGCACGCGCAAGCATGCAAATAAATACAACAAACCACCATCGATAATGAAAAAACCTCTCCACGAGGCATCATATCATCACGAGATGCTGGCAGGAGACGTTGGTGGCGCCACATCCACTAAGCCACTAAACAATTAAGTACTTACTTACTTTCAAAGAAAATGTGTCTCTACCGTTGTGGATAGGACATCCGTCACCTTCTGACAAGTATGCGAGTGTGAGACAGATATCCACAACGATAAATGATGTAATTTAATCCCTCCATCATAAGTTCCACTTCACCACATTTGTGATTTACGAGTTATAATTGAAAAAATATCGAAATTACTGCATTGTGTGCCTAATATATTTGAGGAGTTCCCTCAATTCCTCATGGATCCCATCATCCAACTGGATTTTTGAAAATAATCGGACCAATCTGGAAATGTGCTGCCACTTACAAACAAAAAAAATGTAGGAATCGGCTCATAAATGACGGTTTTGAGGTAACAAACATAAAAAAAGGAGTAAAAAAATACATATCCGAATTGAGAAGTAAACATCAAAGGTCTAAAATGGCAGCCATCAGACGCCCCCTGTGTCCATGCCGCAATGACCAGCAGACGTAATGTATACTCGAGGAATGAAAAGGCTCGCCACTTTCCGACCTTATTTTAAAAGCTTAACAAATTACACGCTAGGGCAAATGTTTAGCTTTAGCTTCGCACTCGAATTACTTAAAAAGAAGTTGAGAAGAAATCGTGTTCACCCAAAAACCGTGTTTGCCAAGAGTCAAGACTCCAAATCTTATAAAGTTTTCATTGTTGTCCAATCGTCGTATAAAGAAAACTGATCGAGTTTGGCTTCGTTTTTTAACCGACTTTAAAAAAAGGAGGAGGTTCTCAATTCGGTTGTATCAGTATCACAGAAGTGGAACTGATGATGAAGACGACAGATGTCTCCTGCAACTCCCCAATGATGTAGGTACTTAAAACTATAAAAGTACGTCACAGATATGATTCCGTTGAAGTAGCGACTAATGAAGTGCCAAAGGTCTCAGAGAATCATCTTTGTTGATAAATCAAATATTATCGGCCCACATACAGCGATTTGGTTTTTTTCTGTAATAATCAATGTTCTTGTGGGTAAAGTGGAAATGTTCATGTGGCTTGGCGGAATACTGAATTGAAGTCGGTTAAAACTTTGTTTTTAAAGTAAATTATTATTTATAGGTACCTACCTAGCAGGGGCGGCGCGTGACAATCTTCACTGGTCAACACGGAGCTACAAAAAGGGCTGTTTTTTGATGACTTACGAGTTTGGTAATATACATATAGCAAGAACTTTTAGGCAAGCCGTTGGAAATCGGCTTGTATGTTTACTTTAAACGACGACAGTGACAAAAAAGCATACAACCTGCCTAAATATAAGCGGACGTCAAAGCCTACGCTTGCGACTCCAGAAGACCAGAAGACGATGTGTTGTGCTGACAATTAAGAGTCACGACCAGAAACCCGCTAGGTGGGCGCTCTGCTAGAAGCCACTTTCCCCTAATATATGAGTAAAGCAGAAATACCGTGGTATCGGCTATATGAGCGTGGCGCTACGAATTCTTTGGCACTGAATGTGCTTGAGACAAATGCAAAGGATTTGTTTATTCGATTCGTTCACTGTTTACTTCTATTATTCAGGAGTTCATTTCACAACCCCCCGCGACTCGCCTCACGCGCCCCTATTGAATATTAACTTGGGCAGTAGCTCCGTAACATCTAGGGAGGTCTAAGGCCTTTGTTTATTTACAGGCGCCGCGTTCGGCGGCGCGACACGCGAGTTGGCAAAATCAAGACGAGCATGGAAACGCTCACGCCAGGGCTGTTATTCGCTAAGCGTTAATGCGGCTCACCCCGCCGTTCACCCGTCACGAAACTAGACCTCTACCTACGCTTGGTTACTGCGCATCGCGGTGACAAGATATATTTGTGGGTGAGCGTTGAGGTGAGCTTGAAACATGTTACAGAATAGGGGGGCTGCAGCGCTACAACGACAATCGAAACTCGAAGTTCCTATACCTGCATCCCTGTCACTCGAGTATTGTGAGTGAGATGGATAAAATAAATTATATGAAAATGAATTTTGAAGTTCGTGGGTAGCTCTCGGCTGTTGTTCGGAACGAAAAGAACAGAGCTCTGTTTACGCTTAGTTACAGCATCAAGATAGATTTGTGGGTGAGGGATGAAGTGTTTAAAACAAGTTACCTACTTACATAATAGTGGGGCTGTTCATAAACACGAAGTGACGCCACATATTTGTGTTTGGGCGACTTCCGACGTGGGCGCATCGTGGGCCTCTCACTTGTATGTACAAGGGCGCGTCCATGTGGACGCGCCCTTATTTTTAGTTCATGCGACAGACTAGGTATGTCGATAAGTAGTTGTGAATACTATAATCCCTGGGATGACACTTACTACACTTTCCGACAACTCGCATGAGCACCAATCAAGTCTGACCTCGATTACGTGTAAGTAGTTGTTAAGAATTTTAGCTTCAAAATGCCTACTAATGAATGGTGAGAAGTATCGAGACAGATTATGAATACTATCTCTGCCACGCTATTCTGCAACTTGTTTCAACCTCACCTCACTCACAAATATTTCTTGACGCCGAAATTCGTAGTAACTAAGCGTAGGTAGAGGTCTAGTTTCGTTAGGAGGGACGGATGAGGTGAGGCGCATTAGCGCGTTCCGAATAACAGCCCTAGGCCGGGAACCGATCACGGAGCATGCATAATACGGGTCAATAGACAACACCGGTTGCTGCCCGTCGGGCAGGCCACTCGACAGCTACAATTGGCTACTTCCGTTTATGCGAGCAAATTAACTGTTCCCAAATAGCCCACGGATTATCGTGGAGACGCGCTACAAGAATATTAAGTTGGTCTTTATTGCTTATGAGCTATTTTAATTCGAGGTTTGGACATACAAATTTGTGTGTCTCTGAGTTCATAATTCATAATTAATTTATTCATTGCAACCATTGGTAGGTATTATAAGATCCCTTATATTGATGTATAAATATAGAGGTACACAAGGACCCTGTTTAGGGTTTATCAATTCAATAATAATATTCATTATTCAGATTAATTAGGATATTTTTAAGATTATTTAAAAAAAAAAGTAAATCCACCTATAGGTACAAAACTCCCTACATACCTATCGAGGGTAAGATCTATAAAAACAACGTTTGAGCGCCAAATGGACTATTTCATGTAATTTTTTTGTAAACTGTCATTTTATGGAATTTGCTATGTAAACGGTTTGTTTACATAGTTAGCAAATTCCATAAAATGACAGTAGAGATTTAAGTATATCGTTACAAAATAATATTGCACAAGTAAGTTTGGTTGACCACGTGCTGTTTCTTGTGATTATCCAGCTAATTGATCTGATTATAGTGATTACTCAACCAATACCGGAGGTCGTCGACTCATATTGGAGGAACACCACATGACCGCAGATCATCGGCTCTCCACACAAACAACATTAACCTTACGCGGATATTGGTGAGTTTCAATAATCTGGGTTAATTTTAGGTTTTCCTAGACATGGTAAGGTGAGCGTACCCTTCGCAGGCAATGTTATCAATGAGTTAAAACACTCATGTATACCTTACCCTACCTACTTACGTTTTTCAGCCTGGTATGCACGTGTAGAGTAAAAACGGCGCATGGAGTAATCTTCGCGTAGCTTTAATTAACCGAATATTATTCTTTTCCATATTGCATATATGTAATTAGTAGGTATGTACATAACAGCCGATATCGCGATACCTAATATCAATCATTTATTATTAAACGTATAAATAGGTAGCTAAAATGTAGGTTAATTATTCAGACAAAGGCTACATACAAAGAAATCTAATATTTACGGACCGCTCTTTCTCGCTCCGCTTATCACAAAGATGGCTGCATTTCGATAAAAAAATGAGATTCAAACATACTCTAGAGATCATAAACGTTCACTATCATTCATCTACGTAGATATCCTGAATGTTTCATTCACGCTAGATCGTGAGGCGCCTCTGTGGCATACGCATACAACAGTCACTCAGAATTTGCACAGTTGTCTTAGCACCTGCGATCACGATGCAAACGAATGCAAATTATTGACACATACTTACCCCATTCCTGGCGGGCTTACCTAGTTACCGTAATGAATGTGGATTGTGGGTACAATGGGGTCGCGAGGCAGCAAGGAGTTGGCGGCGCGCTGCGTACGCGATCATCGCAGTAAAACTACTGTAAACAGTAGGTATAAGTATCAAAGCACAGCTAGGCCTGAGGCAGAAAATTATAATATGAATTATAATATGACATAGTTTAGGGTAGTACCAGAATATACCTGGTATTTACATTTACACACCTCTTGTAGATCTGTTTAAGTAGAAGTTGGTAAATTTCTGCACCTGGAACTCTAGTTAGTCCAGGTGCAGAAATTTCCTCTAAGAAATGCTGGATTCCAAGGATAAGTTCGCCTTTGTACCCTCACGCCTACGCTCTCTTCTCACTTTATGAAGTTTGAATTAAACTTCTCTAAGTTAGGTATTTATCGAAATTTGTCCAAAAAAGCCATTCCCGAAGAGTGTTAAATATCTTTTCCTCGTGCGCGGAAGGCATCAGCGTGTCTGTCTAGGGGGCGTGTTCGACTCAAATCAAGGCATCGCCTTAACCTAATTTGTCTATATTGTAACTGTATTGTGTACAATAAAGTATTTACATACATACATTTAGCCACCTCTACCCATCTCTAGTTTATCTGGATCAGCAGTAAATTATGATGATTTTGTACGTGCTGACTTAAAATTTCACGATTCTCACACATTATTTTTACTAATGACGAAGTCCCGTTTAGTAAAAATAATAGGTGCTGAATTAGCTAGCTACTAAAGAAATCATAATTTAAGATAGGACTTACTATTATTATTCGATTTTGAAGGGAGCCCTGTCTAGTGAAATCACGTACAAAGGGCTACTACTATGTACTACACGAGTACTGTGACTAGTCTGGCATCAATTTAAACTTTAATTAGCCTGTCTTTGTTTGCATTGCCTACTCAACGGGAATGGCGACCGGAACAGTTAATTTCCAAATGGAACTTCGTCGTATGTACACAGCTGATTGAGCTGCCTGAATTATTAATTACTTATCGTTTAATTGATAGGCGATTTTGTTTTGTTCTCTGACCGTTGAAAGCATTGTTAATTACAACAATATTTTATGTAGGTATTTGTTTCATTGTTGACGTGAAATGAAAAGCTTAGAGCGATTTTTCAACACGTTCTTACCAAAGTATATGTTGTAGATAGTACCTGTACATAAATAGTACATTACTAACAGAGGCCGGGAAGTAAGGGGTTGCCGGCCGAGTACATATAGACGGCCGAGCGTAGCGAGGTCGGATAGTTATGAGGCTGGCAACCCCTTTTCAGGACGTTTCCCCGAGGTATGTATAGTGCTTTTCACAAACATGCAATGAAATAAATTAAAAAATATCCAAGAAATCAAACTTTAATTTTCATGGCTGAACGCCGGGATCCGGTGCCACAAATAGTGGAATGAAAATTAAAAAAGACCATCTTGCCGGCCTAGGCCTCCAATTTTGTATGAAATGCCATTACGGATCTCTCGTCTCGCTGCGCCCGAAAGGTGACACTTCGAAGCCCAATATGAAGAACACAACGTCAATATTTCATTGCATGTTTGAGAAAATACACTTAATCTTACATATTATTTTGCAAATAGGCCACAAGAGTTTTAACAATTCTAACTTTTATAGGTACCTATGTTGCATTTCGGGGTGTCCTTCGTCGTATGTAGGTACCTGAAGAGTCGAAAAAACGCCGCAAGAAACTTTACATCTTGTCTTTAAAAATGAATAGTTATTAACGTTAATGATAACTTTTTAACTTTACTCATACCTATTTGTCATTAACTTTTCGCGAAAAGTAAGTACGTAATTAAGTTTCACGCACCTGCTGCACTGTTCATACGTAATGTCGCAACGCAAGCAAGATGTCGATCGATATCCGATCTTACGTAACCACTTTCACTGCCAGGACCCCGCCCAGCAGGCGCCTACGCCGTAGTCGCTTTCCGCTACATACCTACCTACTTACGAGAAAAACCACGGGATCGGCTACGAGCGTGGAACGTAGCGAGTGTTCGAGGGGTGCGAGTGAACGTGGCAGTTAATGTGTCGACTAATCTTATGGACTTGACCATGGTACGTACTGCCCCAAGAATATGGTCGGGAAAATCCAAGACACAAGCATTTGTTCTATATGCAAAAGGGCACAGAAGCACTTTTACATGTTTGAATCTCTCAATCATAAGGCCGTGTTTATGGTATAGGGAAGCGAGGCATTTGGTGGCGCGAGCCCAACGCGACGGAACACACGGGAACACGTTATATTATGGCGTTGCTTACAAGAATGGGTCCACGGTCTCGCAGCCGCCTGCTAACTCCAGGGAAGACACGAAAATCGCCTCGCCCTAGTACGAACCAGATGTGGCGAGGCGACAGGGGGGCTCTAGATCAACAGCAGCAGCATCAGATCCTGAAGTCCCCCGCATGAGTGCAGATGGTGGCCGTACTGGAGTATTTAGTTGATAGAAATACCATATAACGCAGTCTTCCTCCGATGACTAGGTACCTGGTTCACAGATTTTCCCCACAAAAAGAAAGGAGTGTTTATCTCCGTGATTTCGTCACGCCGCTACAAGTAGGTGATACGCAGCCGCTGCATGCGATAGAAAGGGATGCCCATGTTTAGGCTCGTTCGGCCGTAAACAGGGGATTTGTTAACAGAGAACCTTCTGCACGGCTATCATGAGACGGTGCGCAAGCTCTCGATTTTCCTGGCACTATCCGTCTCTCTCTTATTAGAACACTTAGAACAAGAGGTATAGTGGGAGAAAAACGAGAGTATGTCGCGGCCGTCTCATGATAGACGTTCAGTACGGCTATAGGTAATTTCACGAGAGTTGAGGCGAATGATTACACACACAGCTACATAAAGTACTGATTGCAAAAAAAGTCAATGAATGAAATGAGTGAGTGAATGTAAATAAAAACGCTCATATATATTCATATACATATATTTTAATAAGAATAGGTATAACCAACAGTAAAAAATATATATTTTTATAAAGTATCATCACTTAGCATATCTTCATCTTAATCGTCAAGATTGATTGATTACAAGGTTATGGTTTTCGGTTAGTTCATCAATCTTAGGTTCCTTTATTCTGTATCTTTCTTCATTTTCTTGGGTTTTTCTGAAAATATTCTGAAACGTCTCTTTGTCAAGTGCTTCAATTACTTCGTTAAATTTCCTCATGACGCTATTGAATGTGAACTCAGTATTACTGGCTGCCACTCTTCCTTTTATGATTCCCCAACAAAGTTCTATAGGGTTGAGGTCAGGATGGTACGGTGGGAGACGTAGTACTGAGTGCCCTCGTTCTTCAAGCATTTTATCCAGAACGAATTACTTGTGTCGAGGCTTATAAAGCTGTATAATGTCATATAAAATGGGCTTCGTGTTTTTTTCAGGATATGGTATTTTATTTTTATTTAGCCCATTCAACATTTCTGCTTTATTTGTGTTTTTAGTTGGACACTGCTCATACTGTACATTATGGTAAGATGCATTGTCTACAACCAAAACTGAATTTGGTTGTAGATTTGGCAAAAGTTTCTCCGAGACCCATTTTCCGTAATTAGTAAAGTTCATAGACCCATGATAGTCACCAGTTTTTTTATTTGATTGAAACGTGATAAGTGCGTCGGGTACAAAACCATTTTTAGTAAATGCATGCACAATAATACATCGTTGTCCCTTAGATACGGGCACTTTGCATCCTTTATTTGATTTATCAGTCCAAGCCTTTGGTGTCGAATGTGAGCTATCAATGTAGGACTCGTCAGTATACACAATAGGCCGCTCTTGATTATTATATTCTTCTAATTTGTTAAGATATTGCTTACGTTTCAATCTAATGTCATTCGTTTCGATGAGACTGCCTGTTTGACTGTGATTTATTCCAGCGAAAACCTAACTTACGTACGATTCTCCATAATGAAGTTTGAGATCCTGTAAAGTTTATGTCACGTTTTAAAACTTCATGTATTCTTTTTAATGTCGGCAATTTTTTGTGTACCAAATGAAAGTCATATGATGCATATATGACATCGTAATCAAATTTATCAAAATTGTTTTTCGGTGATAATCTTGCTCGCTTCAGTCCCGGTGTCGTGAACGTGGGTTCAGTTAATGCCGAGTTGGATGGTTCAGTTGATGACGGACAGTTTTTAGCTCCAGCCTCTTTTAGCACTCCCGTTACGATTTGCTGAATTGTCGATTTAGATACACCGGTTACTTCAGCCGTCACATTGTATATTTCTGTCGCAGGTAAATGTTGACCGTCATTTCTTAAGTTCTGTCTAAAATGACAGAACACGTTAAATATAATTTCCCGACTTTGTCTATTTAAAGTTTTCCCACGACCTATTGTTTCAGCCATGTTTCCGTAGAATAAAAACCTGTAGGTTTTCTTGTCTCTTGAAAAATCCGGTTGTCAATAAGTATGACAACGATGTAACGAGTGCCAGTTACTTCAATCATCTTTAAAGAGGTTTGATAACGAGATAACAAAGTAATGAACATATATGTGAATACAATTTTAATAGCTAAATAAATAAAGACAATGCAATTTGTTACCTACTTATTCTCTTTCGTTTCTACGATTAATATTATATATATTCATGTATATACCTACGCATATGTGACCTTTATTTGAATTGGTGTAAACAAAATTAATTAAAATGCTTTCTGTTTTGTTTAAAGTCGATGAATTGGCAGAAATATATTAATACTTAACAAAATAGTTTATAGGAACTTTTTGGTCTTTCTTGCCATTCACTGTTGAACTTGCTATCGGTACAATAATAGAACAGTAATGTCAAAACTTCGTTGTCATTACATGACAGTGTTGTTGTGTGCGTGGCCTCACAACTCGTGAAATTACCTATACCATGAGTTTGACATTGTCATTTTTCGTTAACGAGAATCGAGTTTTCTATCTGTGCATCTCTATTGCACATTGACAGTACGAGCGGGATGCACAGATAGAAAACTCGATACTCGTTAGCGTAAGCCGTCATTGTCAAACTCACGGTAAGCGTACAGTACGTAGTATCTTACGCGGTACAAGCGTAAGCGTTTCCATACTCGCATGATAACCCGCTGCTCGTGCAGCCATACGCCCCGCTTATCCAAAAGCACGGCCTACGCAAACCGCAATACCGAGCCGCCCAGATGATGTCTCTACTACGCAAGATCTGAGAGCTTGAAGCCTTGATTGCTTGACAACGAAGCACAAATAGGATTACGCGAAATACTTTTATACCTACCGGGATTTAACATTAATTTTGGCTGCCATCCAACTGCCCAGTTCTTTCTTTCGCTTGATGAGGTTGTAATTTACCATACAGTCAAATGTGTAGTCTCTAAGAATCCTATACTATTTGTAATTGTAGATAATTAACATTTGTTACCTTTAATAAAATCTACCCAATCGATTTTACCCGCTTTCATTTCGTGCCGTAATAAGTATAGGTACAGTCAAAGACTTTAATTGCTGGGCCATTTAGGTGTCAACTAATTTTAAGTGTCCAGAATAAAGTGAGCTCTAAATGGCTCAACACGCTCTTTTAGGAAACCCATAATATTTTTGAACGAGCTATCCAACAATACCCCACACTATGGGTTTAACATTTAGCCGACAGGGGCGGATACATAACTCGAACAAAAATTAGGGCTTTAAAGCACAATATCTAGCAAACTAACCACTGATTTGAAAAATGGTTTTAGGGAAACCCATAATATTTTTGAACGAGCTATCCGACGATACCCCACACCATGGGTTTAACTAGACAAAACTTACATCCCCGCTTTAGGTGTAGGGGAGGTAACCTAACAATTTTTTTTTAAAGATTTTATTGTACTGTTTTGTCAGCGTAATTGATTTATATACCCATGCTGAATTGCAGTTTTCTAGTAGTAATGGTTACTGAGCTAAGCCGAAGAAGGACGGACGGACAGACGGACTATAAGGATTCCTTGTTGACTACGGAACCCTAAAAACAGAATAAAATTAATATTTAAGGGGGATCCCATACAACAAACGTGATTTTTTGCCGTTTTTATAGATAACTAGCTGATGCCCGCGGCTTCGCCTGCGTAGTTATAGGAAAATGTAACATATTGCATTTTCCCGTGGGAATTAGATGTTTTCCCGCTGGAAAAGGTAGCCTATGTCACTCTTCAGCTTCTAAACTATCTCCATACAAAAAATCACATTAATACGACGCTCCGTTGCGACGTGAAAGAAGGGCAAACAAACACACACACTTTCGCATTTATAATATTAGTAAGGATGGCACGGAAACCTTAGTGCGCGAGTCTGACTCGCCCTTGGCCGGTTTTTGTAAACGTTAGAGGGCGAGCAACTAAGTGGCAGTTGACCTAAAACTATAAGTAGTAATATGTTTTGTAACTTTTATTTGTCTTGCAGTGTATTTTAGTATTTAGTTTAAACTATATGTTTAGTTCAAAGCTTGCAAGTCAAACCAACATCCCCAAGTCCAAATGAGGTGAGATTTTGTACACTTGTATAAGTCAGATGACAATCACTGTTCAGAGAACCTTTCAAAAGTATTTATACACATAGTCCAGTAAATGAACTGACAACTCGTATGGAAAAATGACAATTTTGGAAATAATTTATAATAGCTTATTTTTTATGTGTAACGGATATATTATCAATTAAATAGTTACCCAGCGACAAAATCCGACAAAATTTCAAACATCAAAAAAATGATAAGTTAACTAACTTCTGAAAAGTCAGAAAAAATATTAATAAATATTTTTGTCTTTATTTTGGTTCATTTACATTTGCTCTATAATATTCAAGATAAATCGTATAAAAAAAGACAATACATGCTTCATTGAAATCTACATAATTACTTCCGGGTGGAAAGTTTGTCGGATTCTTGAATTATCATCTTAGAATAACATTTTCAAATGAAATCAACAAAAAAAACGCTATTATAAATTAATGTTTTTCAAAACCGTATTTTGCCTGGAGTAACAGTCTTTTTGTTACCTACTAACATATGGCGCATGTGTAGATATTTTTGAAAGGCTGTGTAGATATTGGAGAACTCGATTGTACCATAAAGATGGTCTAATGAATTGATGTAGGAGGCAGCAGGTGACCATAGGGGGAGGCTATGGTAACCATCGCCTCACCTTCACCTCTGTCAGAGCACAAGCCCATCATGTTTTCAACATAAAAAGAACTGTTTTTGAAATTTCATGATACGTTAGGGACCACCTCAGCTTAGAAACTGACGTGTAGCCAGCTCCAGTGTTCCGTTGGCAACGTTAGTGAAACCACAGCAACATATCGCTTTGTCGTTTACGTTTGACAATTTAAAGCGCAATAGCAAAATGGACTGAAATTATCACTCTTATGTACTAGACATAAGACTGATATTTTCAGTGCATCACGTTTTCTTTGACTAGCGGTCTATTAAATTATTAGTATTATTTATTACTCTGAGATAGTAACGCTGCAGTAAATGCTATAATATCCTAGTCTATACGATCGCGACGCGGATAAATTATGTCCAAA
The DNA here is from genome assembly GCA_947049275.1 of Epinotia bilunana. Classification (NCBI taxonomy): domain Eukaryota; kingdom Metazoa; phylum Arthropoda; class Insecta; order Lepidoptera; family Tortricidae; genus Epinotia; species Epinotia bilunana. Next base: position 26,652,850 of record OX346253.1, read on the forward strand.
TCAGTTTTATTTATGAAACCCGATAAAAAATAAAGGTTGACAAACTTTCGGCACAGACACGGGACGCATAGAGAATGTGGGAGCGCAGCTCTGAGCATTGTTGTCAAACATTCATATGCCACTCGACTCACCCATTGCCGGGACATCCGCCGCGCCGCCACTTCCGCCGCCAAAGATGGAAGATCGCGCTGGTTCGTTGACAGCGGCGCGAGCGCCCCCGATATTATAAATAAATAAAGGGATTATTCCTGTAGAAATAGATTCACAGACATTACACAGATCTATATCGATATTCACAACACAAGGTTATTAGTTATCCCGCGGCACGGCCGCAGCGCCCGGTGATCTACGTAAACTTACGTTCGTCGTGTCTTGAGAAGCTATTTTTGATACAAAAGCGATGGGACGCCAATGTCTAGAGCATGCATTGAATATGCAATGCCAGCCTTGGGCTCGTGTGTGAGTAAATCGCCTGCGCATCTTCGGACGTGCCTGGTTTAATTGTAAGCGCTAGTCGTCCTTTAATGTGCAGTTACCAGTTAGCAACAACGTTAATAGTCAGACAGGAGTACCTAAAGTATAATTTGAGTTTTTATTTTTACTATTTTGTCGGCGCGATTGATTTATATACCCATGCCGAATTACAGCTATCTAGTAGGTAGCTAAGCCGCAGACGGACGAACGGACATACGGACATGGCGAAACTATGAGGGTTCCTTGTAGACTACGGAACCCTAAAAATGTGACAGCGACAGTTTGTACTCACTTAGTAAAGCTCCGCGCGCAGGGTGCTCCCGTGACCGAGACCCTTTACTAGGGAGGTGCTAGACTCCGTAATGGGGAGTTTTTTCCGGTCTCACTAGGACATAATTATCATGACGGCCCCCCGACCGTGCTCTAATGGAAATTGACTTGAATTAACCTCCCATCATAAATAAGAGTGTATCCCATCAGAGAGGGCGATATGAACAAAGCCTTGAATCGGCTGCGAAAGAGGCGGACCGCACCAGGGCCGGATGGTGTACCAGGTCGGCTACTATTTATAGCCTCTGAGCTTAGGTGGACTGGGATTGAGAATAATATAACAACAAGTGTCTTCACACTGGCCAGTTCTCCAAGCTATGGAAAACGGGGAGGGTCTGTCTGATTCCGAAAGATGGCTGACCACCAGGCCATCCATCGGAGTACCGATAGTGTTGCTGGACGAAGTGGCAAAATTACTGGAAAAGATACTCGCAGACCGCCTCGTCCGACATCTTGAAGAAGTTGGACCAGATCTCTCTGGCGTCCAATTCGGTTTTCGGGCGGGCCGCTCCACAATGGACGCCATTGACCACTTAGACCATTTCTAGGGAAGCAACGGACGAGGGTGACGTGATGCTGGCGGTCTCCTTGGATGTCAAGAACGCATTCAAGAGCCTACTATTAGAAACGCTTAGAGAGGCACTCCGTTACTTTGAAGTGCCTGCCTATCTGAGGAGGCTGTTGAACAACTACCTTGAGGATCGTCACGTCACGTGGAAAGATGGACACGGTGTTTTAATCCACCGACCGGTCGAGCTCGGTATCCCCCAGGGGTCGATCTTAGGCCTACTACAAAGCGAGAGATTCAGCCATTTGTATTCACAAGCTCTACCTATTTCAGAATTCGTACAATATCTCTACGCCATTTAAGGTACCTGCGGCAAATAAGGGCCGCCTTAATTAAAAACTAAATATATTAAATGTCTAAGCGATATGAATAAAAAACATTACACCAGACAAATATTCACAATTACAACAGACAAACAAGTACAATTTTTTGAGATTCGTTCATAATTTTACGTCACAAATCAGCCTTTTTAAAACCCTCCCTGTGGCCCTTATTAAAATCAGATAGTTTAAAAAGGACCATATCAAAATATAGTTTTTTTTAATTTATCATTAAGAACAAACAGTCTTCTGTTTTCCGCCGACGTCAATTATGATTTTCTAACAAATCAAGCTTTCAGCTAATCCTATTTTATTAGCAAAACCCTGATGGGCCTTATTAAAATATCGTAACATAAATTTGCATTAAAACGTATCAAATAAAATAATATGAACACTTTTTTAGATAACACTTTTTAAATCTTAAACAAAACAAAGAAAATTTAATGAGATCTAACATCCTATGAGATGGGCCGGCCCTGGCCCTTCTAACCAACCTTTTGAGTGGCCCTTATCAGACTCTGACACCAAGCTTAAACTTTTGGACGTAAGATTGTTAAATGTTAATATAGCGATTAAACTTACCTTTATTAGTTAACACTAATTTTATGCATATTTTTTCACTTATGTGGAGAGATTTTTACTATCGTGTGACGCAGACTAACTGCCTGATACTGTACGCATTTTTGAGTACCTACTTACTGGCAAAATGGTGGATCGTACGATCACGTGGCCGCGGAAATAAGCTTTCCTGTTGGTCTTTTAGGATGTGTACTGTACGCGGAACCTATGAATCGGTTGGAAGTGTGTTTTTGTAGAAGTGGCTCTTGTTATATGCCAGCCCTTATTTGCCGCAGGTACCTTACTTACTAGATTAGATCTCTAAGCCGCCGGAGACGGAGGCCCTGACCGACTCTCGGGAGCACTCGGGTCCGTGTCGTTACTCTCCAACAGCTCGCCACAAGCTGCCCTGCGGGTAAAACGGGACCCTATTACTAAGATTCCGCTGTCCGTCCGTCTGTCCGTCTGTCACCAGGCTGTATCTCATGAACCGTGATAGTTAGACAGTTGAAATTTTCACAGATGATGTATTTCTGTTGCCGCTATAACAAAATCCTAAAAATAGAATAAAATAAATATTTAAGGGGGCTCCCATATAGCAAATGTGATTTTTATTGCCCATTTTATAGATAATGGTAAGGAACCCTTCGTGCGCGAGTCCGATTCGCACTTGGCCGGTTTTTATAATATGCTAGCTTCCGCCCGCGACTTCGTCTGCGTGGACTCGAAATAAAAACTATCCTATATTTTAATCCAGGCTATAAACTATCTTCGTTCAGCCGTTTAAGCGTGATTGAGTAACAAACATCCAAACATCTAAACTTTCGCATTTATAATATTAAGTAGGATATCCATGTATAAATGGTCCATGTTGTTAAAACATCGCACAATTTACAATACTATATGAATGGTCTTAATATAATGTTGATGCAATAGTCAATTTTACCCAAGCATAAGAAAACCCTAATACAAGAAAAATAAAGTAAATTTTTGCGTAACAACTTATTACGCTTAAATTTGCGTCTACTCATGGACCTATGATACTCAGGACAGGCTATACGTGATACCACGAGGGACGGGAAAGCTCCTTGCAGCTAAATTAAGAAGTGGTCTTAAAATGGCTGATTACTTGCCATAAACAACTTACTCAATTTGGACGGGTAATGGTTTATGTGCCACAACTTCATACTAAATCAGTTGTGGCAAATAAAAAAGTGGAACTATGAGAAGGACAAAGAATGATATTTCCCTTTCTGTCACACATCGAGATTTGTATGTTACTAGCTCGCTCGCACGTGGTATTATTATTACCATAGCTTGTCCTGAGTATCATAGGTCCATGCGTCTATTTGACATTTTGGTAAACAACTTTGAGAATTGTCAAAAAGTGACGTTTGTAGATGTAGAGCAGAGCAACAAATTAGCAAGGATTTATGTCCCCTTCACTTTACTTCTGCGCATAAAATTATAAATGTGGTGCGGGTTTTTAATTAATTGGTAACTCCCTCGTTTCCTAGAACCCACCTATTGATCGAAGGTCGTGCGCAAGCGCGCTGGTTCATTCAGCTTAGTGTGCGATTGAAGCAAGCTTGTCTCAGTCGACGTTACAACACAAACAAAAGGAGAGCTAGCCAGCTCCAGTACCCACTGGGGAGCTACAAGGGAGGGTTGTGAAGATGACGGGTGTGGACGAAATACTCAATTACCAACGGAGCCCCGACGACGACTTCTACGCGTTGTTGGGCTGCGATGAAAACTCCAGCGTAAGTTCTGTTGCTTTCGCTAGCTCAACTCTTTCCCTTTATAATATATTGATTGTAATACTCTGTACTATTGACCTTATTCTGCGAGGTCGCTGCTGTTGACCTACATTTTTGATTTGTTTTATGAAATGAAAATTGGATTGGCTTTGTAGAACGTGAGATACGACCACTTGGAAAACCTATTGGACATAAACTTGTTACTTGTTATGATCATTAACTAAATTATGTTTGGGAACAGTTAATGATTTGAGTAGGTAACACTGTATAAGGTATACCTATATGTTTGCTGTATATCGATGATGTAGTTAGTTATTAGTTAGTGAGTGACCCTTCATACTAACTAGTTGTCCCATGTTTGAAAAGGAGCAAGCACGAATATTGTGTGTTGAGCATGAATGCTTATTTACAAGTTCAAGGTTATTTAAGAATTTATTAATCTATATAAATACATGTTTATATTCTGATCATGTACAGTCACCATCAAGTATACAAATACTCTTCAGGGTGGTCAAAAATAAAGAATTTTAGTATATTTTATAGGCTTCATGCTTTAGATTAGTATAAAATTTGTTCATTAAATTATTGAGTGCAATATATGTTTCAAAACATAGTCAGTTTTTAATCACTTTTGTTGTTATGTTGAGATGTACATTGCCATTGTAATTTGTCAGATAAGTACATATCTGTCTTACAATAAAGGCAACAAAATACCTATGATAGGAAAATATTATTCACTATATCTGTAAACACGTCCTGAAGCTTAGATCTGGGTTTAGATGCATAACAATTGACATATTAGTAGAGGATATTATGTTATTGGGACCAAGTCACATAAGCTATTATAGGAGAATCTTGTTGAATTTTATTGCAGTAACTGATAAACATAAAAAATTATGGATACACTTATTTATTGACGGAGTACATGCATAAAGTTTTTTGGACAATTCTTATATTAATTACTACAGTTACTGCTTTAGCTTTTATTTTGAATAGATAATACTATTATGAGAAGAGAATACTCATTATGTTTTTTATTAGCCAGCTGACCTTGCTCAAACCTAGTCCCTCATTATTACAGGCGGAGCAAATAACTGCAGAGTTCAAGATCCTTGCCCTGCAGCACCATCCCGATAAGAATGACGGGGACAAAGAAGCTGAAGCCAAGTTCCAGAAACTGAAGGTATATTTATAATTATGTATAGGTTGTCATCATGCTCCTTGCGTTTTTCCCGATAGTGCCCAGGGTCCACTTTGGCACCTAATCCCAAGATTTGGCGAATAGGTATTGTTGAAAATATTTTGAATGAATAGAACTAGCAAATGCTTGGGCAGTACGGCCGATATTTTAATGGATAATTTTCTATTGGATATTTTCATCTATCATCAACATTACAAACCAGCCATATTCTTAAATTTCATAATCATTAATCTTTGTGAAATGTAGCTCTGTTCAATTATTTTATTGATTCCAGCAAATAATTATGTCTGTGGGAAAAGAATCTTTAGTGCAAGGTGACCCTAAATAATTTTATTATTACAGTAACTGACATGCCAATATTTACAGTAGTTACTTAGTCCATAAATATGTTACCTAGGAAAGCAGATATAGTAGATCAGATCTGAGAGAAGACTATGCCCTCATCATCACAAAGACTAGTGAAAAAAGCTTTGCGTTAAAAAAACTTCTAAAACATGTAACTTACATTGAACACATATTGTAAGTTACATGGTTCTTTTGATGTAGTTTATGTATGCGTATTGCATCGCGATTGCAATTGGTCAGCATCCTATGTTACTGTTCAGGAGGCGAAGGAGACACTGTGCGACCCCAGCAAGCGCGCGCTGTACGACAAGTGGCGGCAGAGCGGCATCGCCATGGGCTACAAGCAGTGGCTGGGCATGAAGGAGCACGTGCAGCAGTCCATGCACTGGTCCAAGCCCAACACCAAGGATCGCATGGTCGAGGGCGGAGCCTCCGGGCCGTCCAGCCTGGGCCCGTCGGGCGCGGGCGCGGCGCGGCGCGCCTCCGAGGGCGGCGCCGCGCTATGGGGCCGCTGGGGAGGCACCCAAGAACCGCCCTCCGAAGTCATCTCCAAGTTCCGCAACTATGAAATCTAAACGACGTTTTGGGGGCCGTTTTATTATACGTTCAAGAGATTATTTGTGCCCTAATCTCTTAAACTTTTAGTTACAAATGTACTTAATTTAAATTTTCTCAAGTCACAAGTATCACCCTTTTGTTTGTTGATTCAGCCCTGCTGTAAAACACTTGCCAATTTTATTGAAGTTGTAGCTTGACGTATTATGAAAGTAAGGGTAATGTTAAGTATTATTATTCATATTAAATAAGATATAAAATGGCATAATATTCATCAAGTCAGCTCATTAAATAATGTTACTCGAATGTGGCTCGATATCTTTTTCTGAGAATTATTCAATGTTTGATGTGTTTCATGATATTAAATGTACTCTGTTGCGAGTAGGCAGTATATTGACGTTAGAAGCCCCGTCCCTACCGAGTGATTACCTAGTGTCTGACACTTGTAGCTATATATATATCTTTAGTTTTAAGCTATGCACATTCCTAAAACTTATGAGTCTGAATATAAAAAAGAAAACATTTCTGCTGTAGAACAATATGTTAGTCTACTAAAGAATCTATAATATTTTGAAGATTTTATATTTTTGATCCTCTTTTACGACTATTTACCTTACTGTATAAGAACTAAATTACTTACTTTAAAAGATAGGAGTGTAGGGATGCTGTTGTGAGACACGTACAGGGTATAAATGAAGGCAGGCTGATCGTTTCTGTTACTTATCACTAGTTTCAACGGGTTGCTTTGAACTTCGTCATATCAATTTTCTAGTTTGTTAACAATATTGACATTCCTGGTTGTCCTAAAATAGGTGTTGTGTTCCCATGTTAGGGTTGTGTAGAGTTTTAATAAATCATATAATAATGTATGTTGATGTTTTACTAGTGTTACTTTCAATGTTTAATGAATCAGTGTTAAAATAGATGAGATAATTAATAGTAGTAATTTAATTTTTTAATGTTTTATCTCGATAAGAATCTCTTGCGTAATATAATGCCAAATGTATAAGATGTTTTTATTTTTGATGTAAAATCACCTTTGAAACAATAAAGTTTACCGGACAAAGTGTTTTTTTTTTAATTTAGATATTTTATGACTGTTTACTGTCAGAAAAAAAAAAGAACCAGTCTCTTAGTTCTCCGAATATCAGTTGTTAGAATAAGATAACGGGCATATTACTTATCCAAAAAAGCAGTTGATAACTGCTATTGAGACTCGAGAGGGCAATTACAATAACTGTAAGATATAATGTTGTTTGGTACCTACCAGATACTTTATTACGAAGACAGTCCCGTGTTTCAACACGTTTTCACGGACAAGGGCCCAGGCTCCATCGATCCACGGACGCCCGCTGCCTTTCCTACATCTGACCTTCAAATAGTCTATTTAAACAACAAAACAAGCGAGGCGAGAGTATATCCTTTAGGGACATATTTAGTCGTCGGAAAAGACACTTCACACGACACTTCTTTATATAGTTATAACTAGGCCGGGGTAGATAAAGGCGCAGTTATGAAAATAAAAAAGCCGATGCCGTGTCGTATTTAAAAGTCAAAGAACAAGTAATATACAGAGACTTTTACCTAGGTACCTCTTCAATTGACTATGTAGACTTCCTATCTATACCCCAGCGGGGGGAGCTCCCATCGTGCGTTCTTTTGCAATTGCAATAACCAAGTAGTTCAGAGAAAGAGTTTTACAAACAATGCAGGCGCTTGATGACTAAATACCTCTGAAAAGAAACAACATGTTTTCACAGAGCTGTCCTGTTTATGGATTCTTGGGATTCCTCGACTGGCAAAACTAATGAATGATATTGGCGCCTACTGTCTGTCCGTAAAATAAACACCTAATATTTTTTATCGATTTAAGCCTGACTGCTATTTTACACAGAGGAAGTGGACACTTTTTTGTACAAATCCTAAATCGAAAGACCACTGCTACTCCATTAAGTATCTACTACTAAGTAATGACCGCACATATTTTTTTAATTCTCTCATCTTAAATTTAAGATCTGCACAGTAGGCATGGCATAGCCATTCGTGCGTTAAGGTCCCTACAGTCGAACTCCTGATGGTACCTACCGGAACACATCGGTAATATTTAAAATAGTTTTTAAAATTGGCAGTTTAAACATGATTTAACGTCATGTTGCTGAACGCACGACAAGACAAGAAATAAATAAAGAGACAAGTTTCAACCCTTGTGACTGTGTCATAACTATTTCTTGATAAAAACACATTTTTAAACAAACATACTTACTATATAGTGAGTTTCTTGTGGCGTTTCTCGCTAGATGTACCTACTTAATACCTACTTTTCGAAGCCTTAGTAGACTAATCCATTTGGAAGAAATAGACACTTGAAACTTAAATACTTCAGGATACCCAGATAACGAAATATTTTAATTTGAACTTAATTGAAATTAGGATCACTTGCGGCATCGTCGTTAGTGGTTAAAGCTTTCAGGGAAATCTCATCCAGACATCTTTTGTTCCAAGTATTGACCACCTTTCGCTGAACCAATGACTTAGGTTTTGATTATTATGAAATAACCCTTGTTTGTTTATATACTTGGGTCAAGAGCCTCTTGAAGGCTATAGCGTCATGGTGGCCACGGCCATAAAGCATTATCTCCAAGTGTCATAATTCGCCTATATTACTTAGATGATTCATTGTAAGTAGGTATATTCGGCACGAGCGGGCGTGTCGGTGCAAACTGCTACCATTGTATACTGGGACAACTCATTCTGATTTCGCTCTGAATAAGGACGGCTTTCACGACACTTAACAAATTGTGTAATATTGAGTGTAATATTGTTTAGATATATTATAGATAGTAACGGGGAAAAATATTGTAATTGCATGTAGGTACATGGTTTCAAGCTGTACATGTGGTCCTTCGAACCGGATTTTATAACTAAGGTGATAAGGACATTAGTTGTGATAGAGAGATTTTTCTGAGATCGCCCGCCGGTAGTACCTTACCTACGCTTTGTCGTATCGTGATTCGTGCCCCATCGGACCCGTGTCCCGTCGTAGCGCCATCTCAGTTTTTTTAATAATTGTCATATCTAGGTCAGTATTTACTGGCTGGTTAAAATCCTAAGAGTAGAGCGGCAGCGCAGGTTATGGGCCCAGAACCCCTCTCTTTCATTTTGTACATCAATCGCGCCACACGATGTGAATTGCATTATTAAACAAATTCGGTTCAGCCGTTTTTGAGATAGGGAACTTTGAAATGAAAATGTCGGGTTCGGGGGTTCTTCAACTTTTGTAACTTGTATATAAATATAGACAATGTGAGACTTCACAAGAGAAACAAATCACGTGACTACGTGATTTGTTTCTCTTGCGCTGGCAAGAGAAACAACTCACGCCACCCGCTTCGCTACGACGCAGCCGGTAAATACTGACCTGGATATATCTAATATAACACTGCATCTGCTACACAATTATTAAGACAGTTGAATGGGTTGATACTAGTACATTATTTTTCTGTCCGTTCCTATGTATGTGTACGTTTCTTTAACGGTCGAATACCGCTCAATTACGTTATCTGCTCCGGTGGAGAATTCGAATATCCCGGCACCACTGAAATGCGACACACCTTCGATAAGAAGGGTCTGTATCTACTGTTTATACTATATACTCTGTGTTATTGCTAAGTAATTTACCATTAGGGGCAGTCTACCTCATTTTACTTACACCTAGGTAGGCGGCGTTTTAGAAAAAACCCAATGGATCAAAACTCAAGCAGGTTTAGAAGCCAGCCGAGTCACGTAGTTAAGACCATCGCCGAAGACTGAAGCAGCTTTATGACCACGGACATACCTGCAGATTCTCTACTCCTGCGGACCATTTATGTACAAAAGAAGTACCTAATACCTAGGGCGGCACCTCGTGCACCCAACAGAGGTACAACATATCACCGCCCAAAGAATCTTGAATTTCCTGGAGGCAACGGGTCTTACAGGTGAACTCTAAGAAAAGGGCTGCCACAATATATCACTAGCTGGTCGAAGCGGCATACCAAGGCCCACAATCAGCAATAATAATAAAATACCTGTAGAGGCAGTGTAGGTACGGCAGACCGAACGTAGCAGTAGATTTGAGTTTCACCAATCGGAGTAAATGCCACAACGATCGCTACGCGTCAGCCATACGCGTATCGTACGCGTATCTCCTCAGAAACGCTTATTGCAGCTTTTCTACTGCTTTGCATAAGTGAAAAATATGATTCGAGATTGCAGCGAGTTGTTATCGAGTAAGCCCTGTACTACCCGCGTTGCGGAGATTCCATTCGGTGGATGTTTACAATGGCAGAGTCCGGTAGCATCGTTAGCCGGCGACGTCTCAGCTCGTCCACCACCAGTCCATCGCCTGCACTTGACTGTCGCGAGTGTTTCGAGTGGTATAAATATCTGTAGTGAACTCGTAAGACACTAACGGGAAATATGGGCAGGTAAAATTAAAGACAGATAAGTGAGCCGAGTAGATAATATGAAAGTTATTCGGAGGAGATGAGGTATTCTGATTCCATTTGCCTTTATTTAGAAACGTCCGTCAAATCTATTCTAGATAAAATGCAGTTAAACTTCATTTGTCTTTCTGTCACTTTGACATTGTGTTGGTGAGAAAGGGACTAACACATTCTAGTTCACAGAGGGTTGTTAAGTTTTATGAATAAGAGGGTTAGTCTGCAGAGAACGCAGGCAAACCACGGGATAAAATGTGACCTACGACCACCCAGAAAGTCCATAACATACACATGTTAAAGAATTTTTGATATTATCCATTACATACAAACAAACAAACTTACAAAGCTACAATCTCGCAGGTCACTTCTTCTTTCAATATTATAGTAGGTAAATATGATAAATGAATAAGATAACGTTTTGAAACATAACTTTATGGCTAATTGAAAAATTGTTTAAGTTCTATAAGATTTACTCTCGAAATGGATCTTATTACTCTATATAGCACAGAATACGAACCAATTTGGTGTTATCTAAAGGAATTTTATTGTGTTGCGAACGCTCAGTGAGCGAGCACAACTAGTACGTGCCTGATTTTTCAAATACCTAAGTAGAGGCATAAGACCAGATGTAGAGTGTAAATATATCTAACTTAGCTTACGCTTAGCCCAAAGCTTGTCTGGTAGAGAGGAAGGCAGTCCGACAGTTTTACTTTTGTATTTGTTTACATAAAGTTAAAATAAAGAAATGAACGTAGCACAAACATTTCGTCCTTCATTCAGAAGTATACTTTTCATGCTGCACTGCAAACTTTACCATTCCAAATCACTCATTACGAAATCTCACGTAGGTCAGTAATGTCAGTATACAGTCCAAAAGATACAGCAAAACGAATCAAAAGTAGCGGAGCACAAAGTCTCTATGGTCAAATGCACATAAGCGAGTCGTGTGCAGATGTATGTAACGGCGATTGTACTTTGGGTACAATCAGTAGCCAGAAGTAGTAACGCGGACGAAGTTATATTTTAGGATTTATATTTTAGCGAATAGGGTGAATTTTTTTTTTTTTGCATCATAACAATTTTAATTTCTACAACTGAATAGGTATCGCAGGTGTCCTGAGTTACAATGTCAATATAATGTAACTTGGGCAACTAATTGGAAATTTTGCAAACAAAAAATATTTTTGCATTACATCTGGTACTTACTAATATTACAAAAAGGAAAAGTGTGTGAGATTGTAAATTTGTAATATCCTGAACCACTTACGGGATTAAAAATAATCTCTGACCTGCTGTGTATACAATGGACTTTCTGGACATCGGCTATATTTTATCTCGCGGGCTTGCCTGCGTTCTTTGCAATACACAGGCGGGGCCGCGCGGGTAAAAACAGTCATATTCATAAGAATGGCGACTTGGTACAGATATCGGTCCTCTTAATTTATTTGGCCATGACTCCATGTAATAATTATTAAATATAACAACCTGGTCTAGCTTAAATTAATTAGTTACAATGAGCTATGCTAGGCTATACTTATTCGTGTTTCTGCCCACTGTCCAGTGAGGTTCATGCCCTAGACATATTAGAACTCACTGGCAATCGAGGAGGAAATACAAAGGAAGACCGCCCGTTATACTTACTTGGAGCGGTATTTATATGACAGGCCGGCCGTTAAATATGGCGCCGGCAGCTGTCATCCCATAGAAACTTGTCAAACTTTCCATACATTTAGATCTTAACGAACACCGCTCACGATTACAGACAGTTTGGTGCAGCACCCTTAATATCGCCAATCTTTCCACATGACCCTGATATCACAAATATTGCCATGTGGCATTCAGGGGCACGACAAGCCTTGAAAAATGTGACATGTTCCTATCCTACCTTCACGTCTGGACATGTCGGTGACACGATACATTTTGTAAGTTCAAGAGTCCATATGTTTTTGTCACGAGCTGTTTCAAACAAATGTAGTTTTGCCTCTTAGTTTACATGGTTTTATTTATTTTGATAGTAGGTAGGGTAGACATATTTAGATCAGAACTCCAACTACCTACCGGGACAGTCCACCGGACCAGGGAGTCCCGAAAGGTCAAGACTGTGACTGGTCTGTGAGTACTTTGATTGCATTGTAGAGTCGGCTCACAAGCATTTTTTTCATATTCTATAGTGTACCAAAAATGGGGTGTGAACCGATCAAGGGCATAACAGTTATCGTGGTCTGATAAGAAAAAACTAAAAGATTTTTTTTTTTTGACGCGAGTTTTTTTTTACTTTTGTATGGAGCAGGTCGCCTCAGTCAGCCAACGATCCATACAAATATAAAAATATCTCGCGTATAAAATGTTTTTCTCTTCGTTTTTTCTTATCAGAACACGATACCTGTTATGCCCTTGATTGGTTCACACCCCATTTTTGGTATACCCTGTATATTATGGTAACAATTTTACCTATGAAATAAGCTGTCAGTTACAAGTACCTACTTATTACGCTGCTATCATTTCGTGTTACCAGCATGAGTGTTTTTCAAATTTGCCTCATTTTGTGAGACGCGACTCGTTAGTCGCTTTTCCTATTTATTAAATGCAAGACCATCAACGGGGTAACTCAAGATACGTGGGGATACCCGAGACACCTGTATTTACCAGGCGAATAACTCGACCCCATCATCATCACCCTCCTAGCGTTATCCCGGTTGTGCCCTAAACGAGCCCAGGGTCCGCTTTGACATCTAATCCCAAGATTTGGCATAGGCACTAGTTTTCGTAAAAAGCCACCGCCATCTGACCTTCCAACCCAGAGGGAAAGCTAGACCTTATTGGGATTAGACCCTCACGATATTTTCGTATAACTCGACCCCATTTAGAATTAATTTGCCTTTCTCTACAGCGCAATACCCATGTGTAGGTACCTACAGCAAATTATCATGGTATACAGTTGGTCATGTCATGTATTGTTTCCATTTCCACTCAGAATCTTTCAGGATTAGGTTAGTAAAGGAATTGAAGTGAGTAATCATACAAATGCAAAGAAAAAGTTGTGGAAAAATTATGAATTATTTAACTAGTAGAACGTTTTGACTACTCCATCGCTGGCATGGTTATCATAATCCACTAATGTTATAAATGCGAAAGTGTGTCTGTCTGTCTGTTACCTCTTCACGCTTAAACCGCTGAACCGATTGAGATGAAATTTGGTATGGAGATAGTTTGAATCCTTTAATTTATTTATTTATTTCGAAATACAAGTTACATGATAAATAACAAATATATACTCGCCAAACCCGGGAAGGACATAGGACAGTTTTTATCCCGGAGATCATCCCCTGAGTGGGTGAAATGGGGAATGAAAGTTTGTATCGAGCTAAGATATAAACTAGTTCCACGCGGACGGAGTCGCGGGCAGAAGCTAGTAACTATAATAAGTCAGCTACTCAAAGCAAATACCAAGTTCTAAGATACGCATATCAGTAGTAGCAGTGTAAAAGGGCCAGGCCAAGCCAGGTTTAGACGCTGGCTCACTGGCTTGAAAAATAAGCCGGCGCTCTATTCCCGCCAGTGCTGGCCGCCAGTGCTGGCCGCCAGTGCTGGCCGCCAGTGCTTTACATACAATTTCGTTTCTCTGGCGGCCAGCACTGGCTTCGTCTAAACCTGGCTTAATGTCAACACTATGTTACGTGGACTCAATCTGGTACATTACATACCCACGTTTCGTATTCCAATTTGATTTCAATGTGCTTCCCCCGTGTGGTGCCGGTTCAGAGTAGCACCACACCTTTTCATCGCGAGGGCGTCGTATAAGAGTGGACCATGGGAAAAAGTTTGGAGTGTTGCTGTGGGCATTATAAATCATTACACCTACAATTCCAGAACAATTAAAATTTCACGTGTGTCTGCCTACCTCTTTCGGGATTTTATCTATGTGTACATATGTGTTTTCTGCACTCGTTTCCACGAGCGCCGAGCTAACGAGCCAGAAAGAGCGCGCGAAACACGTTAAAATAGTTGGCATTCGTAGCATGTGTCATATTGAGTCCCAGGCCCCGTATCATGGTCGGCCTTATCACGCATAAGCGACAAGATAGAGCGTCCGTCTCGTTCCATCGAACGGTATCAGCCAGTGACGGACGCTCTATCCTGTCACTTATCGCGTGATAAAGCCGAGCATGATACGGGGTCTGGTTATCAATTTATGTGTGTCATGTTTGTGGAAACTATTTGTCAGAAACAGCAAATGTGTTTAAGTATACACACGGGGAGGAGCCAACGACTTGGCGTCAAGTTGCCGATTAATACAACTGATCCATTCTCATAAGAGCTCGACAATACGTTTCCGTGAATCTGGAATCCATTGAAGCAACCCGATAGCCCGTTTCCAACATCGCACGGTTGACCCCATAACAAAGAGCTATCATTCTTACACGGGGAAATGCAACACCGAAGGTTATACGTATTTTGTTATATGGAGATTGATTTCTGTGAATCTGATACAGGAGACGACTGGGGTGCGGTTGGGTATATAGTTTGAAAAAAATAATTGTGTAATGGTAGTTAGGTTTTTTTTTACATCCATACTAATATTATAAATGTGAAAGTGTGTCTGTCTGTCTGTCTGTTACCTTTTCACGCTTAAACCACTGAACCGATTGAAATGAAATTTGGTGTGGAGATAGTTTGGATCCCGGGGAAGTACATAGGATAGTTTTATCCCGGAAATCATCCCCGGAGGGGGTGAAATTGGGGATGAAGCTTTGTATGATGCTACGATATAAACGAGTTCCACGCGGACGGAGTTGCGGGCAGAAGCTAGTGCATGATAAATGATGAGGATTAAGGTATAGAATAGATGTACGAGTGTTCAACCATGCGTCAGGCGGCGTTGCCTGCACGCGTCAAGTCAATAAACGAGGCCCATAGTTCACAGTCGTTCAAGACCAGTGTGTCATTTGAATTAAATAGATGTTTTTTTTTTCAAGTAGAAAAAAGAATGTTGAAATTTACTTTAGCTAAAGAAGAATGAAGCTCTACAGATGAACGTCTAAGAAGAACTGCATGAGAGGGTTTCACAGCAAACACAGTAGTGTGCAATGCTAAAGTTGATACATGCATGTACTTACTTTGTTTGTTCTGAAACATTCTCGCTCCAACCGGACCTACTCGGGGGAACACCAACACCCTCCGAACCAGAGTCAGAAGCTTTAGGGTAATGTATAAACAACAGGAATGTTATGTACAGTATACGTATAATTCTATATGTAACGTTTTTGTTGTCTTAAATTGCTCTCCGTCTTACAATTAACGAAGAAAGAAAACTCCACATGGGACGAAAATGCTGAATGCTTTCTGCTTGTCAATGTCTCGTGCCTTAGTTATAATGATGTGTTATTACAACTAGGTATTACGTCTATTGACGTAATACCTAGTTGTATGGCCTTATTCATAAATGTTCGTCAATCCTATTTTTAGCTATTATATTTTGTCACTCAGATATTTGTGCTTGTGAAAAAGTTCTATGAATCTGGTTGTAATATGATGTCTATGAATATAGTGCGCAGCAAAGACCGTGCACCGCTGCAAATGAGTGTACTTTTAAAGAACAATTCTATACCAATAATATCTATGAGTTTGAAGCTTTATAAGTTTGTATATGAGGGCAGTCTACGAAACTACTAATTCGATTTCAAAAAATCATGAAACATTACATAGAATGGACCTTCAGGATGGATATTGCCCATTTTTGGATATTGTCTATTTTTGGATATTGTCTATTTTTGGATATTGTCCCGACACGTCACTGGCACTTTTTTTAATAGGAATGCGGATCCGCGCGGGCTGTATTTATTATATAATTGGTAGCGTGTATCATCCATACTAATATGGATGCGAAACTGTGTCTGTCTGTCTGTCTGTTACCTCTTCACGCTTAAACCGCTGAACCGATTTGGATTAAATTTGGTATAGAGATAGTTTGAGTCCTGGGTTTTATCCCGGAAATCATCCCCCAAGGGGATGAAGTGGGGGGTGAATGTTTGTATGGAGCTACGATATAAACGAATTCCACGCGGACGAAGTCGCGAGCAGAAGCTAGTAATTGAATAAATCTATGTTCATTGTATGAGCCTCTTAATTGAATGAATGATTGTTATTGTGAATATATTTAAATTATTCGATTATTTTGATTATTATTGTATTATTCCAAATTATTCATAACATTTGTTATTTGTTTGACATTTGTTTTTTTATAATGTGCTTGTAGTTATAAAATAGTTGTGACATTAAATATTTTTTTAATGATTTGCACGCCCGCCCGCAGTCTAGGTACACTACGCGTACCATTTTTTAATGATGTGCACGCCCGCCCGCAGTCTAGGTACACTACGCGTACCATTTTTTAATGATGTGCACGCCCGCCCGCAGTCTAGGTACACTACGCGTACCATTTTTTAATGATGTGCACGCCCGCCCGCAGTCTAGGTACACTACGCGTACCATTTTTGTAAGAACACTGACGGTATCTGAAGAAAATAAATATTTTGATTTCTGAAACTGACTAGATATTGGGTTAGAGGTTTCCGAGTGAAAGTTTTTGTAACTATACATTAGTCAACATCTTAACCTGGAGTGATAACTCAAAGGTATTCAACATACACCACCCAAAGATATTCAAGATACACAAAGTGCTTCCAAAGCGCGGGCAACGGACATGTAACTACTAACGCATGTAACTACTAAAACAATTAACGGGTTTAAATTCAAGTGTAGACTTCATTTTTTAAATATTCAATTAGGCGAAGCTAAATAAATATCTTTGCATATGTATAAATATATATCAATTACGCTCTCACTTTCAATGTTTTAAGACTGGCATTAAATTCTTACCTGTAGATCATTATTCAATACCTACATGTAATCTCCTTTTCCTTTGTACTTTTTTGATCCTTTTCTTCCCGTGTAATTAGTTGGGTAGCGGTCGGAAACTAGCAACATGACGGTATGTTTGAAAAGTTTGGTTAATCGTTTAGTTGATTCGTCATCCGTCTAGTTTTAGATTTAATATAATAATATAGTATAGTAATTTTTAGCTAGGGCCCTACTGAAAATCAGCGCCACGGCTTGTCGTGGCAATATGCTGAGTGGGGCTCCTTTTAGCGTCGCTTGTTGTTGCATTGATATGTTTTGTGTAATCGTTTATTGTGGCGTTAATAAAGAATTATCTTATCTTATCTTATCTTATCTTATCTTACTTTGTTTTTGAAGTGAAAGTTTTTATTTAATTATTTTTTTATAAAATTAAAATTATTCAAGTTTTCATTTCTGCCGGCACTCTCGTCGGTTGCAACCCGGTTTTTTTTTCTTACCTATATCAGACTTGTTTGCAGTTATACTCCAGTTTGTACCTACGCATGAACACCGGGGGCGACACTACTTTATACGAGAGCTGCTCATATAAAGTAGTGCAGCCCCCGGTATAAATAATATTGTAATCGCATGAGTAGAGCCGGAGCAGCTAACAACTTTCGGAGCAGCCCTGTAGAAGTGTAGACAAGGTTTACATGCATAATAAGTGTGGTCAATAATATCGCTCGCACGTTACAAATTTATTGCATAAAACATTACTTATTTCAAAAGCAAACCGTTTTAAGAATTAAGATTCAATACAATGAAAGGATCATGATTAAAAGAAAACTACATATCTGATATTTTAATTGTAATCTTAGCACAATTTGTACGTTGTAATATAAGAATTAAATAAATATACAATACATAAAATCTTTGATAGTAAATAACTTTGAAATACGTAAAACGCATAATAAAACATATTGTTATACTTACATATTACATTCACTGGGCAAAAACATTTACTTATTCGTTATTATTTTCAATTTTGTATAAATGTAAACCACTGAATACTCTCGATTGACCGTCAATTATAAACAGTTTTGCAAAATTAAAAACTTTATAAGTAAGTACCTAATAGTAAAACGTTTCTGTACAAGTAACGTGGTACAAGACAGGCCGGGGCCCTTAGTCTACGAAATATTACGTACAGTTACAAAAGTATTACAATTTACTAGAGCGCCGCGTACACTGTTACCAAAGTTTTTCACTTCACAACTTTATACATTTTTGTTTCGTAGGTTAGATCCCATGCATCATAATATTCATAATAATCTACATTGACTTTAAAAAATGATAAATGCGTTTTATATGGCGTCATAATTAAATGTTGTACAATAAGTTATAAAAATGTTATCACGATTTTACTATCCCTGATTTAAAAAAAACATTTAATGGATTTGTGAACAATTGACTGTGTCAATATGACTAGGCAAACATGCACCCCTTTGAGTATTACACTTAACATAAATGCCCAGAAACAGCCGCTTACATTTCGTTATATTAGGAAAACGCTGCTGTTCCGCCATTAATATTATTATATGTTAGTCATGGTTAACAAAATTTGGGGCAAGAAATCATAACATAATTAAGCTAATTAAAATTAGGTAAGAGATTCTCTGATCAAAATTTTCTAATAAACAATACGTTTTTAATATAAAATAGTAACGGCCTTTAGTTTAATCCATATGGCATCCCGCAAATGTATATCATATGTTTAAAAAACTAAATTATATACAGTCAAAATCTTCACAACGTTGACTAAGTTTCGGTCTCGTCATAATGCATGATTGTCCAAAACAATACACAAATTATATATTTTTAGAAGCAGGTAGTCCAATTATTTTGTACATTGATTAGTTTGTTGACCTTAATCATATTTTGTTACTTTTATGGCTTAGCTGAAACCGATCAACCGTTAATTGAACATAATAAATCATTTAGAAAAAATCTTCTTGTTGAAATATAAAACCTAAAGCATTGCTGGGATTTGATCAGTTCAGTCATTTGTAGTAGGTATAACGGGGCAGCCTACCTCGAGGACTTGGGAACCGCGCGGGGAAGCTTCCTCTTGATGCCTTCCTCCTGGTAGTCCAGGCTGCAGGGTTTCAGCAGCTCCTGCCCGCCCTGATGCAACCACTTGTTGCACACTATGGAAAATATAAATTGTTTACATTATTTCTGATTAGTGGTCATCTCAAAATATACAGTGTGTTACCGTCACGCCGGCATTTATTAAAACTGATAATAATATGTTCCATTAACAATTGTTTGTATGTATTTGCGAATCATAATTATGTAAATTAACTGCACAATTATATTTAAATCCAAACCTTCAATGTACGCTAATGTGTAATGCCGTAATAAACAAAGTATGAAGAGCTGTCATTTACACTTACTTGTCAATTTACTTTAATGTACATTGCTGGCAATTTAAATTGTGTTAGAAAATTTATGAAGTCGGAATAGTGATGTGCCGTTCCCAGCAATATTCCCTTGGTGGGAATATTCCCACGCAAAGGGAACATAGGGGAATTTTGAAATTGTGTATGTCTGCATATTGTAATATCGGCGATTCTATAAAAACATAAGCCCTTAAACTTAATACCGAGACATTAAAGACTGTAACTCACCTGTGCTAGTGAATTCCCAATGTTCCCGGGAATATTCCCATAGTTGAAATAAAACAAATTTTAGAAAAGTACTTCCTGAATTAACAAAAACGATACAAATCATCACAGTAAATTACAGTTATTTGTTTTTTTAACGGTGCACATACAAATGTGATAGGGCGAATCTGTTTTTTTTATACATTCGTACCGCACCATTAAAAAAAACATTTACATGTTGAATATTCATAAAGATTAATAGTCACAATGACTACAAATAATTTAGACAAAGAAATGACAAGTCTTATAAGAAAAAAGCCGTTGTTCCCGGGAATCTCCGTAAAATAGGAAATAAGGTACAGAGGCAAGAGCAGACGTAAATTTCTTAGGAACATTACACGTATATACAATAATAAAAGCGTTATAGGTATATATATTTTGTGATCAATACAAAAGCTTAAATTTTGTTGTATAAAACTATATACGTATTAAAAATGTACCTACAGCTAGCACAAAAACGTAGTTTTTAAAAGAAGTAATTTTATTCTTCGGAGTACTATTAATTTTAAATATCTTTAATTCAAATTTTAATTTGCACAATCTGTATTGCAATAATCCCCTGTTTTGGTAATATTCCTGGCACATCACTAAGTCGGAATTATAGTTAAATACTTGAACTAAGGTGATGATTAAGTTAAAGAACTACGTTAGTTTACCCTACTTAAAAAAAACCGCTTAGCGGTAACGCACTGTATATAACCTAAAAAAAACAGTTTCTTAAACTTAATGTAAAACTAATGTACAGTCCGCTTTGTTATTGAGCTGTCATAATAAACCAAGTAGGTACAATCGAGTTCTCCAATATCTACACAGACAACTTTTCAAAAATATCTATACAGAGACTTTATTGTTACTGACATAAGACACATGTGTAGATAGTGAAAGGTTGTCTGTATAGATATTGGAGAACTCGACTGTACATGTACAGAACTTATTCACTATTTTAATGCTTTTTACACGTTCTTATAATAATTTTTCAGGGGGTGTAAGGTTACCATTCCTCACTCTCACACTCGCATAGTTGTAAGAACGTTATGGATGCCTTATCCACATTCATATTTAACAAAAAGGCAAACATCATACTCTTGAAGAGCAATTAAGTCAAGGTGGTCCAAGTAAGCAAGATAGATCCAATAGGAAGTGGGCCAAATGGGAGAGAACTTGATTTCAATGGGTTTTCCCATCAATCTGCCCAAGGCGGACATGACTTTGTTCGTTGCGGGGCGAGACGTGGCCAACCTCTACGCAGCATCGATGACGTTCTCGGCATCTAGAACGTTCCCTGGCACGTCAAGGTGGTCCAAGTAAGTAAGATAGATCCAGTAGGAAGTGGGCCAAAAGGAGAGATCTTGATTTCAATGGGTATTCCCATCAATCTGCCCAAGGCGGACATGACTTTGTTCGGTGCGGGGCGAGACGTGGCCAACCTCTACGCAGCATCGACGACGTTCTCGGCATCTAGAACGTTCCCTGGCACGTCAAGGTGGTCCAAGTAAGTAAGATAGATCCAGTAGGAACTGGGTCAAAAGGAGAGATCTTGATTTCAATGGGTTTTCCCATCAATCTGCCCAAGGCGGACATGACTTTGTTCGTTGCGGGGCGAGACGTGGCCAACCTCTACGCAGCATCGACGACATTCTCGGCATCTAGAACGTTCCCTGGCACGTCAAGGTGGTCCAAGTAAGTAAGATAAATCCAGTAGGAAGTGGGCCAAAAGGAGAGATCTTGATTTCAATGGGTTTTCCCATCAATCTGCCCAAAGCGGAGATAAGTTTGTTCGGTGCGGGGCGAGACGCGGCCAATCTCTTCGCAGCATCGACGGCATTCTCGGCATCTAGAACAGTAGTTCCCTGGTACCCCTGGCAGGTGCACTCACCCCACTTGGAGCCGCGCAGCACGGGGCAGGCGGCGTGGCGCGTGGCCATGTCGCCCTCGCCGGAGGGGTGCAGGTTCAGCCAGAACAGCGCCGCGTTCTTCACGGGGAACACGGACAGCCCGAGCTCCGTGAACACCGTGGCGCCGCCTTGCGCCACCTCCGACATCTGACAATGTAACAGTACTCCTTCATTTATACTCGTAAACATCCTCATTATGCGAGCGAATCATCAAGCGTTTTAAAAGCTCGGTCCTAAAGTTATTTTAGGCTCAACCACAAATAACCTCCATCAATAGATAGAGCCTCTATAGGCCCTGTATAGGCATATATGATTTTGCACTGATAACCCCCCTACCCCGCACCATATTGTCAGTAACGACCAGGTACGCGATCTATACGTGCGTCAAACAACCAACAAATTAAAATTAATTTTGCGCTATAAAAAATAGTTCTTGCTGTGTGAAGTGGTGTGGAAAAATCTCCCGAACTTCTAATTACACAAACGACGGAATAACATTTCACAGGTAAGTCAAATTTATCACATAAATGTAAATTTCATTCTGTCACGCGGAGTTCATTTTACACTGGTCCATAAGAAGTAGTGAAGTATGCATGTCCCTTTTTATCAAATGGAAATGACAATATACTGTTCCTCTCTCACGAAAGCACATGACACTAGTGATGGGCTAGTGATGCTTTCGAATTTTACCGATTCAAATTCATTTAAGGAAACAATACCCTATTATATTAATTAACCCTTGCTTTCGTGTACTGTTTTAATACGAAAATTCACTAAAGATTATATTTATATCCTTGCCATTGCATTGTAATAATTATTTTACTAGGTACTTCTAGGAACGAAGGATTTTTCTCCGACATAAACACGATAATGCAGTAAATGTTGTAAAATGCTTAGAAAAACTATTTTATATGACTAGGTACTCGATGTGATTAACATTCTTTTTTATGTGACGTGGTGATCAAAATAGTCAATGAACGAAATATGATAATAATATAATAGTGACAGCCCTTTAAAATTTTAAACCATGTAAACAGGTACCTACGCCATGTAAGATAGTCTACTAACAATTAATTGCGGCATCACTAAAAACCGTTAATGACCAACGCGTCCCATCACTACGCTTCTGGCGCCATGATGTAACAAAGCGCGCTACTTTCAAAACAGCCAATCGCAGCGCCGTTACCGATCTCCCCGCAACCCACACCTACCACCAACTGTGGTGACCTTTGAATCGAACTAAATCGCTTATAGGCTCTATCTATTGGAGGTCTGTGGGCTCAACATTATAGGGAAAAGGGAGAGCATACTGTGAAAACTTTGAACATTCGGGAACAACTAAGTGCTCAGACTGATATTGTTTTAATATTTTAAGAAAAGTTAAGTCGGATCATTTTTAGGGTTCCGTACCTCAAAAGGAAAAAACGGAACCCTTATAGGATCACTCGTACGTCTGTGTGTCCGTCCTTCACAGCCTATGTTCTCCGAAACTACTGAACCAATTACGTTGAAATTTGGTACACATATGTAAGTTTGTGACCCAAAGAGGAACATGTAACGCAAACAAATGAATTTTAAACATGGGGGCCACTTTTGGGGGGGAAATGAGAAAATTAAAAATAAAGTTTTGCATATACTATCGTGTTACGTATCAAATGAAAGAGCTCATTGTGTGCATCAAAAATATTTTTTTTGTCATTTTAAAATAATTAGTTTAGAAATGATTTAAGAAAATAGCCAAAAAATTACCATTCCCCCCTTCATCTCCCAAAACTACCGAGTCTAAAATTTTGAAAACCTACAGATGACAGGAAACCCTATTAGAAATGTGCAGTCAAGCGTGAGTAGGACTTAATACGGTATTTGTCAAAAATCAAATCAGCTTATTTTTATGAAACGTCAAAAACGCTCCGTTAGTAAAAAAATGTTTAAAATCTTGTGATGTACGGAACTCTTTCAACGCGAGTCCGACTAGCACTTGAACGGTTTTTTTTACAGTATTTGCTAATTTGCAAGTGGCATATAAAACTTATGATGCAGGATTTAAGTATGTGCACAAGTGCACATACTTATATCCTCTAAGACAATTAGGCCCTACTGTCCGACACATTGAATAAAAGCATTATAGAGGACATTAAATATAATACAAATCTAGCTTGTCATTGCCTATCAACCCTGATAAAGGCTGACTTTTTTTAGTCAATCGCGTTTATTGTCTAAGTGTACAGTTCCATTTTGAATCAGCGTGCCAACAGTTGTATTTCAAGAGCTTGCCCTAAAAACAATCAACTTCATCATATCAGCCGAATAACGTTCACTGCTCGACATAGGCTTCCCCCGAAGAATGCTGAAGTGACCTAAAAACAATAAGAGTACTTAATATAGAGATTTGTACTTACATAAAACAGCACTGTGGCAATTCTGTTACCATCGAAGTGGTTGAATGCGTTCTCGAATTTCTGTAAAAAAAGAGTTGTTACCACTACGAGTATTGACATAACATAACTGACTTCGGTTTTGATTGTTCATTCCTATTTCCGACTCGGGACAATTTTTATGCAGGCCCTTACTGCGTCGGAAATACCGGTGCAAATGAAAGGGAGACTAAGCCCCATGATGCTTAAACTTCGGGAACAGGAGGTAGAAGCCCTGGCTCCGGGCTCCTTCGACTTCGGTAACGAGAGAGAAAATAGGTTCCAGGGTCCTTAAAACTCGGGGATAGAAGGGACAATAAGGCTCCAAGCTTCATATACATCGGAAAACGGGACAATAATGCTCCAGGGTCCTCAAACTTCAGGAACAGTCAGGAAGATAAGGTTTCACCGAACGAATGGGACAACGAGGCTCGGGACAAGCAAGATGAGTCGTTGAACTACGGGAAGGCGTGAGGAAACATGCAATAACTCGGCAGTACTGTACGTGTACCCGGGCAAAGTCGTAATGCGGCTCGTAGTGGCCGCCGATGCCGTAGTTGACGACCTGCAGCTCCTCGGCCGACGCGACCGCCAGCCCCGTCATGTGCGCGACGCGGCGCGACACGCGCGCCACCGCCGGCGCCTCCGCGTCGCGCAGCCACGCGGACTTGCTGATGCGGTAGTTTGCGGGCACGAGCTCGCCACTCTTCGGGTCGTGGACGACGGCGCGTTTGAACTGCCAAATAATTCAACTGTCGATTATGTTTTTGGCGTTTGCACGGATACCAACTAATGTCGTCAGTATATCTAAGCAGATTAGAACGGTTACACGCCGTGACTTAATACAGCGATACAAAAGCGCGTTTCACGAATACGCGACTGTCGCGCGACATGACAGCTGTCATCTCCGTACAATGTATAAACCTTAAAACGTATAATTGTACTGAGATGACAGCTTCGATAGAGATCAACATTGGCCGCGATACGTATAACCCATAGATTACCTACCTGTCCAAGTCGCCTGTAACGCGTTTCTTGCATTGCAAAAAGTCTCCGTAAGTAACGGCTATCACTTTAAAATGTTAAATTTAGAGGCTCCGTACGCCGTACGTGGGAGCGAGAAGCCGTGCTACGATCTCCCGCTTTCGCTGGCACCCGAAGTCGTGGCAAAGCCGTAAGATGGTCTCGGCTTTGTTCTCCTCGTGTTATTATTTGTAGCTCTCCTCGCAGACGCAAGGCACGGCACGTTATCATGGCTTTGGCATTACCCTCGCTTGTGTTCCCTCAATTTATGGGACAACTACTACCTACTAACTAGTAACCTAAGGACTAACCTAACCTTGTTGACTTACCCGCGGCATGGCCATGTCCTGGATGAGCTTGATCTCGTCGTCGCTGATGACCTCGTGGAACACGAACACGTCCGGGCTGATGTACATCTGCTCCACCTTCAGAGGCGCAAGCCGCAGGAACGGGTGGTTCTCCGTCAAATAACGGCACGTGAGTCTGAAGAATGCAAAATTAATACTTACATATTTCAGAACGAAAAACGTTGAAAGTATTTAAAAAGAAATGTTTATTTGGTATCTTAAGTTGGGTTTTACAATTGAATGTTGCTGGCCACTCTAATTAAGTATGACAATACTTGTGTTAGGAGTGTTTTTTATTTTATTTAAATGGAACTCAACCAGGCAAAAGCAACAAATGTAGTTATAGTTAATAAAAATTACATGAGGGGCTGTTCATAAATTACGTCATCGTTTTTCGACGATTTTTACGCTGTAATTCGCGGCCGAGTCCTAACAGTTGACTGCAGAAGTATACCAAATTAGGGCAGGAAACAGTGTGCATATGTTACCTTTTAGCGATATCGCTGGATATTTCCATCTCACCGCGACATAAAGCTTCATATTTCTTTCTTTCAAAGGCGTAATCTTTCATCTCTTTTGACACCCCCTTTTCCGCCGGCTCGTCTCCAGTTTCCTGTTAGAGCGGATACACCGAGAACAGATAAGATAAAGGATAGAAAAGGTTTTTTTTTTACAAATATATGTTATATTGCTCGTTAATTAATCATATATTTCTTGTGCGGTGTGGTCAAGTTTGTTTCTGCGTCTGTACCTACAGAGTCGTGATTTTACTTATACAGTGAATCTTCATCAATCATCATTCACTATTGATTTATGCGTCTAAGAGATCATTGGAATAAACTGTTGTTTGATTTGATTCAGGTCGGCATTATTATATTTTATATTAAATATATTTAACAAACGTATACCCGCATTGAGCTGAAATATATCATACTTATGTAAGTAAAGTCGATCTTGCAATATCATGATGTCACAGAAATACAAATAAAAAGACAGTCGGCAATAAATACTTTTGTTTCACAAACATTGAAAGGAATTCATTTGATATACTTTTTTTGTCATATTAAATTCTATTGAATACTTTTTGATTCATATTGATTTACAGTGAACGTTTTAGAGCGGTAAAGCAGAGGGCGCGGGTTCGAGTCCCGCCTTAGGCTACATGCGTTAACGATTTTTTTTCCTTTGTATTTGTTCTCTGTAGCAAATGAATTTACATCTGTTTGTACTAACCCCTCGTCGCTTCCTCCGGAACTCTTTCTCCTGCTCGGCGATGCTTTTCCTAAAGTGCGGCAGGTTGCCGCGCGCCCGCGTGTGCTCGGGGTCCAACTCAAGCAACTTCTCCGCCCACTCAAGAGCACTCTTCACTTCTCCTGTAACCGAGCATTGAAATTACTATCTTATTTTAACTTTTCAATCTTTGAATCTAGGCGCAAGCCACGTTGTCGCAACGCCTCTTGCGTCTGCAATGGGCGACGCACCTGGCACCTTTTGTTCATTTCGTTTTATTGTTTATCCCGCTTATGAAAGACGCAAGAGATGTAGTGTCAACGTGGCTTTCGTCATAGATAAAGATGGATTCAAGTAATAAAACCACAACCACAAAGAAACTATCCACAAGGAAATGTTGAATTGAACGTTTAAAGAAAGCAATTTTAGCAACGAACGTTGGGCATTCTCCCCCTATAATTGTGTCACTAGACAAGCTAAAAACATACGCTCGTACCTTTTTGAAATAATAGTGCTGTCACAATAAAGACAGGACGAGTCTCTCGGCGATTTTAAGTGACATGGACTATGGTCACATTTTAATGAATATTAATGCCTCTTTAAAAAGAAGGTTAAAACCCCCGACGAAAAAGGGGTGTCTGTCTGTGGCATCGTAGCTTCTTAACGAATAAGCCAATTCTCATGCAATTTTTTGTCCGAATGGTGACGTAATCGAGATGGGTCTTCAACGTTTAAACAAAATCGGGTTTAATCGGTTTGGATATTGAACTTTGAAATTAAAATGTCGGGGGCTTTTCAACTTTTCTAAATTGTTAATACCTACGGGTGTCGACTCGAAAATTATTATTACTCCAAAAGAAAGAAGGCAAAAAAATATGCCTAGTGACGAAACTCCCATTCAGATATCTCAAAGAATTACGAAGCTACAACCATTTTAATATTGCTCGTTAGAGAGAGAAAACGCAAACAGTGTGTGACGTCACATTACGCGACGCTGCCGGGGGGCCGCGTCGACGGCGGCGCCGACCACGATGGGCGCGTCACATTGCCGTCTTCTAGTGACGTCACATTCTTCCAGCGTCATCGTTTCATATGAAGTTGCGTTTTACAAAAAAAGAGACAGAACATACCCCTTCTTAAAACTTTGGACACTTATAACTTCGCGATTATTTAACCTATTGCGTTGATTTTTCCTCCATTTGACTACATTTTCAATCCTTTTTCGAGAAAATATGTCATTATTGATTATTTTATTTAGTGTCTACACCCCTATTATATTAAGTTTGCAGATGCGTTACCCGTCAAATAATGTGAGAAGCTGATGTATTCCAGCAACTCGACTTCCGTGAAGGAGTGCGCGTCGCCATCGGGGCCCTCCTTCAGCTTGCGGAGCGCCACCGTGCCCCACTCGAGGGCGTTCTTGTAGTCCTTCATGTTATATAACGCCCGCATCAGCTCGAAGCAGTCTGACGCTGACATGGGGTAGCTGCGAGACGTATGCATAGTTACATAACTTGTTGTAACTTGTTTAGTAGTAACAATAAACTGTGCATTCAGACATTTTCTGTATTAGTTCATAGATATTGTAGAATCATGTTCAATTTATTCTAAACTTTTGTTGAGAAATGTTGTGTAAAAAGGTACAAGTTGGAACCCGACGAAGACAGCAGCAGCCGACGACGTGTCGCAGCGACACTACCGCTTTCTATGTATTTCTATGACGACGACGCCCGGCCACGTCGTCTGCTGCTGTTAGCTTTATTGAACTGTAATCCACAAATCATGCTACTATTCTGCTTGTCGCACGACACTGGAGGTAATTATATCTGACTCAACGATTATTGTAGCTCGAACATGTACTGAAACATCAAGTTTGGTGCGTGTCAAACCAATATGTCGAGTCAAATACAACTTGATCTCGGTATTTTTGTGAAAATAATTTGTTACGGTAGCCTTTCATAATGAACTATAATACCTGTATTTCACGCCATTGAGTACGCCCTCGGAGAGTTCTGGCACGCTCAAGTGGTAGGTGGTCTGCAGCCTCGTGAGGGCTTGCGCCGCGCCGGCCAGGTCTTCCAGCGTCGGGTACTTCACGTCCGCGTGCGACATGGTGATGTTCTTTATGTATTCTGAAATCGAAACTAGATGTTTGACCAGGCGGTTAGTGTTGCGAACGCAACCCATTTAAATTTTATATGACTTAGCATGCAGTAGCAAAACGTGCCAACCGGCCTTTGAGGGGCTTTTTGTAAGCACTAAATTACCTAAGATTTATCCCTACCTTAAATCATTAACACAAATAAGTCGAATCTTGTAAGTCACTATTTTTCCATAGACCATATACAAATAACTACATCTGCATCTATCTATCGGCCAACTATTTTTGAGAATTTTGGAAAAATAGAACAGTCAACTTTTCATCGAAGTATTATTTAAGTCATCGAACTTCATTTATCACCGGCATCGGCGCCAAAAAATACCTTACTTGGTACTGTACAAATGTGATTTGGTGGTAACTATTGGGTGTTTTTCCCAATAGTTGCCACTGATACACACATACATAGATGGCGTTGGCACATAGATAGGAAAACATGGTACAAAAGTTACAAAACACAAATTAGAGCACACTGAGGAGTGTGTTGTTTATTTGTTGAATTACTAGATCTATAGGCAGTTGCAAGATGGTTTAGCGTGGTAATCTTGGCAGGTCGGTGACCCTGCCAATAAGGCACTTGTCCCACCGGCGGCGAGTAAGCGAGTGTTACTACGTGCTACTCGCTCAAGCGAGTAAAAGCGAGTAAGAATTGCTATGAGAGTACTCGCTACTCGCCGGCGATGGGAAAAATGCCTTAAGTAAGCTGGGAGAGTCGTGGTCGAATCGAAACCACTTTTGTTTTCATACTAACCTGTACCAATTTTGATACTGTCCTCTATATCATCCAAATCCGTAGTCAGTCTTTTAATCAAAGTAAATGCGTTTATAGGATTTCCCAAGTAGTTTGGAATGTCATCCATCGCTTTTTCATGTTCGAGCTTGTATAGGTTCAAATGTCTAGAAAAGAAATAGTTAAATAATGTAATACTTAAATGAATTTATAGGAAGTTTTTAATATCATAATGCAGTGTGGTATATGTGAGACCCCACTTACCGGCGACTCTGCGCAATGCGCAACATGTAAGAAGGTCATAGGATTTTGCTGTGCCAACATAACCAAAGATGGCTATAAGAGGCTTGGAACAGAACGCAGAGCAGCCTGGAAATGTAAACTATGCAAAAAAGAAGGTTCGCCGGCCCCAGAAAAACCGGCGGATTTGAATACAATTTTGAATACTTTGCGGGACATGCAGAAACAATTGTCTTGTCTCCCTGATATGAAGACTGAACTGAACGAGATCAACGATTCGTGTCGGTTCAACAGTGCCAAACTTGATGAGTGTGCCTCCCGCCTGACTGAGTTAGAGCAAAAAATCCCAAAATTAGAAGCCGCGCAAGAAAAATCCACTCAGCTACAAAATGAAGTATCTCTCATCAAAACTGAGCTGGCCCGTAGTGACCAGCACCAGCGTTTGAATAACGTTGAGATTAAGGGAGTCCCCATGACAAAGAATGAGAATCTCTTCACGATTTTGGCAAATATATGTACCGCGCTCAACTACTCAGTGGATAAAAATAATATTAATTACATTTCAAGAGTACCGACACATAACCCCAAAGACAAATTAATTATTGTAAACTTTACCAACCGCTATATAAAGGAGGATTTTGTAGCTTCAGCAAGGCTAAAGAAGACAATGACCGCCGAAGAAATCGGTTTCCATGGCATCAATCAGCGCGTATTTATCAATGACCACCTAACCCCTGAAAACAAAAAACTGCTTACGTCCGTCAAAACATCCCTTAAAGAAAGGGGCTACATGTTCATTTGGGTGAAATACTGCAAAATTCATGTCAGAAAAGACGAACATTCGAAAGTGTTTATTATAAGTAGTGAGCGCGATTTAAACAAATTACAATAGACTGTAGCGTGTTCAAATATGTGTATTCGTTTTTGTTAATATTGTACAATATTATCACTAAGCAAGAACTCATAAGTTTGAGCACCACTGACCGGACCACCCAGTCAGTTTGCTTCTTTTGTCTAGCGAACGGGCTTATCGCAGTCTGCATTGTGATTGCATTATTTAACTATTGCTCAAAATATAATTATCTCTTTCCTTCGCACCCGCCAATTAATATGTACAACAATCTACTCTTTCGCACCCACTATAATATTTTTATTTTTTGCTACATAAATTGCCCACACAGTCCTTTGTTGAAATTGCTGCGCAATACAAATTTATTGCTTATTTATTGCATGATAGTATTTACGGACCTGCCGTTCGGAGTAATTTTATCTGTTAACTACAAAGTTTTTAACATTATTCTTGAATTGAATGTCTATAGCCAGCTCAGTTAATCCTTCTATTTATTATCAAAATGTGCGGGGGCTACGCTCTAAAACATTAACTTTTTATCGTAACCTAAGTCTTGCTATCTATGACATCATTATATTAACCGAGACGTGGCTTGTTGACGGAATACAGGACTCTGAGTTATTTGACAACCGTTATGTAGTCTGGCGTCGGGACCGTGACTTGTCCTTGACTGGACAAAGCCGTGGAGGTGGTGTATTAATTGCTACTCGACGGGGGTTAACTGTGACCCCGGAAACGTCATATCATTCCACGGCGAAGGACCTATGGATTACGTTGGTACTAAGGAATAAAAGAAACAGGTCTGTTAAACTCCATGTATGCGTTTTATATTTATGTAGGCAAAATCAGGGTCTCACTTTTTCGCAGCAGTTAGACAATTTTTTGAGTAGATTAAATGATGTTGTCATTAATAATCCTAACGATAAGATTTTAATAGTCGGTGATTTCAATATGAGTAACATTCTGTGGACGAGTCAGAGTTCCTATATGGCCCCATCAAACTACACAAATAACGACGAGTGTAACTTGATTGATGACTTGTACACGCATGGTTTGTGTCAGTATAACGGTATCTATAATCAATACGGTAAATTGCTAGATCTAGTTTTATCAAATGACATTGTCAGTGTTCGCGAATGTATGAGAGCGTTTCTCAAAAAAAATGCCACTACTATTAATTGTACTTCTAGGAATTTTTTGTTAACTATTTCCACTCAGAATCAGGAGCTCTTTCGACCCTGGTAGGACAAAAAACTGTCCCAAAGATATTTTTCCTATTGTGTTACCATTTACCATACACTTTGTATGGTGGTAACACAATAGGAAAGTTCAAAAATGTATGAACATTTTGGGACCCTTTTTTCCTCCTATTGGGATGGAAAGACATCGTGATTTTGAGTAGAAATAACATAAAAGTTGCAGAAAATCTCCGAAAAAATGTAGTGGCACTTTTTTTGAGAAACGCTCATGAATGCATTAGTACCTATAGATCCATATCACAAAGCGTTAGTAATACATACTAATTTTTTTTTTGAACACCTTAAACCTGCACCTCTTTTAAAATATTTCTACAATAGGGGTGACTATGTTTCTATTAATAATAAGTTATCAGTTATTTGTTGGGAGGAAGAATTCTCTAAACGTACTTTGGATAATTGTCTTACCTTTTTATACGATACCTTCAAAAAATTAAGAAATGAATTTATTCCTAGTAAACAAATTAAATCAGATTCATATCCTGCATGGTTCTCACTACCTCTAATTAAAGCTATAAAAGAAAAATATAAATATTTAAAAAAATATAAAAAATACCACAACATATCCGACTTAATTTCTTTTAACACTTTAAGAGACAGAGTGAAGAGAATGGAGCAGAAATGTTATGATACCTACATAAATCGTGTAGAGAGTAATATAGTCAAGAATCCAAAGCAGTTCTGGTCATTTATTAAATCACGCTCTAGTTCTCGCGGCCTTCCCAGTAGTTTAAAATATAATGGTAAATTGTTTAACTCGGGTACGGACATATGTAATGCTTTTTCGGACTATTTCTCAACTAGCTTCTTAGCATCAAATAACAGTAATCCACCTACTAGCTCAAGTTTACCAACAGCCTCAAGTGCGACCCTCTCTAATGTAGAAGTAAAGCCTACCGAGCTCACAAATATTTTACTTAAACTTGACCCATCCAAATCTGCTGGTCCCGATGACCTACCAGCATTATTTTTAATAAACTGTGCTGAAAGTTTAATTACCCCTATTACGTTATTATTTAAGCGCTCCTTTTCCGAATGTTATGTGCCATCTATTTGGAAATCTGCTTATATTACCCCGGTTCATAAAAAAGGACCCAAAACAGATATAGTTAATTACCGTCCTATTTCAAAATTATGCATTCTATCAAAAGTTCTTGAAAAAGTCGTTTATAGCCAAGTGTATGCCGCCCTTAAAAATTGTTTTAGCCATAACCAGCATGGCTTCCTCCAGCGCCGATCTACAGTGTCAAACCTTGTTCTTTTAAATGACTATGTCACTGACGCCATGGACAGGGGACATCAAGTAGACGTAATATATACGGACTACAGTAAATGTTTCGACAGAATTAATCATGCGACGTTGCTATCAAAATTATATGAAATAGGTATTTATGGTGACTTGCTCAGGTGGTTTTCCTCATACATAGATAACAGGTGTCAGGCTGTTGTCGTTAACAATTATATGTCAAGTTGGGTTAACGTCCCCAGTGGCGTCCCTCAGGGGTCGCTGCTTGGCCCACTGCTTTTTAATATATTTGTTAACGACATCAGTAATTGCTTCGTCCACTCCAAACTTCTCTGCTTCGCAGATGACATGAAGATTTTCAAAACAATTAGATCGACTCACGATTCGTTACTTATTCAATCAGACCTCGTGCGTCTAGATGAATATTGCCATGATAACAGTCTAGACCTTAATCCATCTAAGTGTACTTCAATGACATTCTCGCGCCAACGAAATACCATCCCCTTCACTTATACACTTAAAGGACAACCCCTGAGCACGGTTAGTCACGTGAGAGACTTGGGTGTGGTTCATGATTCCAAACTATTGTTTGATAAGCATATTGATAGCATAGTGAGCAACGCACTGAGAGCTCTAGGATTCTTAATGCGAAACTCCGCTCACTTTACCCAAGCTAAGACTCTTAAAGTTTTATATTGTGCCTTAGTTAGAAGTAAACTTGAATATGCTTCCCAAATTTGGAATCCTTGTTATAGTACATATGTAGACAGGATTGAACGCATTCAAAAAAAGTTCCTCAGACACTTATGTTTTAAGCTTAAAAGTCCGTATCACTCTAAGGATTATTTAAGCACTTGCAAAAAACATCATTTAATTCCATTACAAAAACGTCGTCAAATCGCGGATATAACTTACATACTCAATATCACCACTGGCAATATTGACTGTCCTGAACTCCTTTCTAAACTTTCGTTCAATACGCCCACTCGGTCTAAAAGGTTTTATCCCCCCCTTTCAGATAAACGCACTTTTTCTAATTATAGGCAAAACAGCTTCCTATGTCGCGCAGCTCGTAACTTAAATAACTTGTCGAAGGATCTAGATATTGATGTTTTTAACTGCTCAATTCCTTCTATAAGGCGTTATCTAGTCAATCGGTGCTTCTAAATAACCTGTTGCAGGCAGTAGTATGCTATAGCGTCTGATCTGTAACTCCAATTAATCTGTGTCCGGTCCATGTTGTTCATCAAATTATTAAATATTAAGTTGTTTCACTTCGGTGTACATTTGTATTTGTGCATTTATAGGTGATTTGTACATCTAGAGATGTTCTCACTCTTTGCTTATATAGGATTTGTTTCTTCTTTTGCTTTTTATATTGTTATTTTGATACTTATATTCCATACTGTAACATTTTGTATCACATACTGTGCAAATGTTATCATATAGCGTGTACTGTGTAACATATTATTATATTCAGTTTCTATTTGCGAGTTCCTATAATTGGCTCTATATTGCTATTTATAAAGTTTAGCGAATATTTCATAGCTGTTGGAATTCCTTGTATAAATAAATAAATAAAATAAATAAATAAATACAGTACTTAATACGAAGAACCCATCCGAAAATTGTTATTCAAATTCTTCTTCTGAAACATCCAGTTGTTCGGTCACTTCTATAAAACAACTTCATGTCATACGATCAAGTTTTGTATAGTTTAGATTATTAGAACTGAGCTCATGAATGGCCATTGTACTGAGCTCATGAATAGCCTTTGTTTGCGGTCAGCGCATGAGAATTTTGCAAAAAAATGTTACTGCCACGTAAAATGTTCATTGAATAATGAACCCTATCTTCTTTAACAATAGATTCCAAATTAGCTACGAGAAAAAATAAAATAAATAACGATTAAATACCACACATAGCGCCTTAAGTACCTGGCTCGCTAGGAGCTGGTTTTTTTATCTTTTAGTTCATTTTGATTCAAATACAATGAACATTTTATGTGGCGTTTGCCTTTTTCTTGCAAAAAATGGCACGCGTCCGACCACACAGTCGTATTGTTAGACTTGAATGCTATTGTTCAGAAGATAAGAAGATCAGTCGTATCTTGTTAGGCAGCGTTGGCAGAAAGTTACCCGTTTCCTTGACTAAACTACGGAATAAGGACATAGGCTCATTTCAGAGGAGCATCGTTTTAAGTGACTAATTTTTGGTTTCCAGGCCCTTTCTTATAGTAATTTAATCAATTGATTACTTTCAGAAATCAGGAATTATCGTCTATCTACGTATAGCGACATAACAAGTAGAGAGCAGAATCGCAGAATTGTATTAAAATTACGATTGTTTCATTTTTATCTTCGTTGACAACTTAATGGTTACGTATATTTAAAACAGTGACTAATTTTTGGTTTCCAGGCCCTTTCTTATAGTAATTTAATCAATTGATTACTTTCAGAAATCAGGAATTATCGTCTATCTACGTATAGCGACATAACAAGTAGAGAGCAGAATCGCAGAATTGTATTAAAATTACGATTGTTTCATTTTTATCTTCGTTGACAACTTTATGGTTACGTATATTTAAAACAGTGACTAATTTTTGGTTTCCAGGCCCTTTCTTATAGTAATTTAATCAATTGATTACTTTCAGAAATCAGGAATTATCGTATATCTACGTATAGCGACATAACAAGTAGAGAGCAGAATCGCAGAATTGTATTAAAATTACGATTGTTTCATTTTTATCTTCGTTGACAACGTTATGGTTACGTATATTTAAAAGACTAATTTTTGGTTTCCAGGCCCTTTCTTATAGTAATTTAATCAATTGATTACTTTCAGAAATCAGGAATTATCGTCTATCTACGTATAGCGACATAACAAGTTGAGAGCAGAATCGCAGAATTGTATTAAAATTACGATTGTTTAATTTTTATCTTCGTTGACAACGTTATGGTTACGTATATTTAAAAGACTAATTTTTGGTTTCCAGGCCCTTTCTTATAGTAATTTAATCAATTGATTACTTTCAGAAATCAGGAATTATCGTTTATCTACGTATAGCGACATAACAAGTTGAGAGCAGAATCGCAGAATTGTATTAATTCATTTTTATCTTCGTTGACAACGTTATGGTTACGTATATTTAAAACAAAATTCGTATATTTGCTCACAGACGCGACAATTCATAAATAATTTAGACAGACTCTGAAATCATAGAGCGACGCTCCGGCTAAATTAAATCCATACTAATATTATAAATGCGAAAGTGTGTCTGTCTGTCTGTCTGTTACCTCTTCAAAATTAAACCACTGAACCGATTTAGATGAATTTTGGTATAGAGATAGTTTTTATCTTCCCTATGTCCGATCGATTCGAAATTTGGTACCGTGTTACTT
This sequence comes from Epinotia bilunana, assembly GCA_947049275.1. Lineage (NCBI taxonomy): Eukaryota > Metazoa > Arthropoda > Insecta > Lepidoptera > Tortricidae > Epinotia > Epinotia bilunana. The sequence continues at coordinate 26,689,798 of OX346253.1, forward strand.
CAATGACATTGAAATTATATGGTAAGGTAACCATGACCGGATCAGCCGTTTGAAGATCATCAGCTCTTTAATCGTTGATGAGGGGATCTGACTACCTTCCATATGTCCTACCGATTCGAAATTTGATACCGTATTACTTCAATGATATTGAAAGTATATGGTAAGGTAACCATAACCTGATCAGCCGTTTGAAGATCATCTCTTTAAAAAGGAGAAAATAAAAGTAAAAATTTAAAAACCGCCAGACACAAAAAAAAAACTGTAAAACGAACAATTTTAAACCTATTATAATTATTATCGTCACATATATGATTTAAGTTCAAATATTTTTATTTTCCAAGCGTCATCGAGTCGGGGGACCGCTTCAGTCGCCTGACGGTTCCCCGACGCGACGGTCCCCCGACATGCAAATAATGCAATAATAAATATACTAGTAGCTACCATTACCAAACATACATATCTTTTAATAAAAAAAAAAATGGTAGGCTAACCTTTTCAAAATGGCGATTCGTTCTTCCTCCTTAATAATATAATGGTCTAAGTCGTCTACGATCCTCTTGTGAGTCTGCAGCAGCGGTTCCATCTCCGCGATGGCCGTGAAGAGCTCCGCGTTTGTCCATGATGCGAAGTGCAGTAGGAGGCATAGGCAAGTTATGTGCGATATATTAGGAACCATTTTTGTCGTGCTGCTAACCTGAAATGAACGATATACATGATATAAGTGAGCAGTAGAAGCCACTCCTACTTATAGCACACTGGTTTTTGTGTTATGTCTTTATCGATTTCGACGACGGTGAACCATACAAATGAAGAATTTAAATTTTTGTTTTTAAGTAGGTAGTCTATAGCAGGGGTGACGGTAGGTATGGTCTGTTGGCCAGTCGTGTTATACGTGTACACGTAGGTGGGTGAAGAAGGCCTCTTTCCGATTTCGGCGTTGTATGTCCAGAGGGCCTACCGCGAAATGAAAACGAACTACGTTACATTTGCTAGTTCAAGCGACCGTGAGGGAAATACACGAACGAAGTTCGTTTTCGTTTCGCGGTAGCCTCTCTGGTTTATTAGGCGGTTTTCCTCCAAAGATTGCAGATCTGGCGATAAGAAGGCAGGAGAGAGGTGCTTCTTCGTATATTGAACTACTGTATACAAGTTTTGTAACCCTATAGGTACATATATAAAGTGATCTTTAAATGCACACTTTTTTGTCCGATTTTTCTATACAGCACAGTTAGCACAAGACCGCATGCGAGCTTTATCGCGGCGAGATAGACTATACGTCTCTTCCTAATTAGAACACTTAGAAAGAGACGGGTAGTCTATCTCGCCGCGACAAAGCATTCACGCGGTCTTGTGCTAACTGCAGACCGAAGCTTGCTCACGTTTTTTGCTAAGTTTTTGGGTAAACAAGCTTAATTTAACCACAAAACCTTTAAGATTAGAAATGCATAAGTTTCTATCATAGAAATGTCTAAATTACTATGCGTGTCTATAAAATTTGTGGAACCCACCACCCAGATCCTGACCAAATTTACACAAAAGCAATCCTAAATTGCGTCGAATGGCTTTAAAGAATAAAAAAAATGGTTGTGTTATGACTGAACATCCGATAAAAGACGACGACGAATTGAAAACTATATCTTTGTTAATTGTTATACCTGTATACCCTTATATGTGTCACCCGGTAAAACTAAGTTCAATTAATCAATCTTTGTATTTTGTGGCCCATACGTATTGTTGATTCCGTGAACGTTAAGGTCAAAAAGGCATAACTAAGTTAAAATGTAAAACACAAGTTCTTTGTAGAAGAAGTGTTAACAAAAATCAAGACTTATTTGCATTTATTAACATTCTTGGTAAATACAATACTATGCGGGAGGCCTACCTTCAAGGTTTTTCTTTGACATTTTTTACAATTATATAGGTATTTAACAATCTTTAGATTTCAGATAATCACTAATGAACATCGTTTCCACTGGAAACTTTCCAGACATAATTAAGAACATAGGTAGGTATTTAGCTCACTTCAAGGAAGCGTGGGTTTTTTTCAATGAGGCCGGACTGCTATTCTTCGTCGCTTAATTATATTTTAAACAATGGAATATAATTCATTACAAACGAATAAAAGCAGCAATTGTTAGAAAAAACGTGGTCACCACTTATTTTTAATGGAAGTAAAGTTGGTATTAAGTCGGTGAGATTGCCAAATCCGTTATGTGCACGGTTCAAATTAAGAGACATCCTACTAATATTATAAATGCGAAAGTTTAGATGTTTGGATGTTTGTTACTCAATCACGCTTAAACGGTTGAACCGATTTGAATGAAATTTTGCACGAAGATAGTTTATAGCCTGGATTAAAATATAGAATAGTTTTTATCCCGAGTCTACGCAGACGAAGTCGCGGGCGGAAGCTAGTAATACCATAAATGTTATTACTAGAGCATTATTTTCTTTGACGTAAATTATGTACATAACGGATTTGGCAAAATTATTTACTGATAGTACCTACGTAATAATAAAGCTTACATCTAGTGATCTAGTACATTACTACAGAGGCCGGGAAGCAAGGTGCTACTGGCCGAGTACATATAGACGGCCGAGCGTAGCGAGGCTGGGTAGTTATGAGGCTGGCAACCCCTTTTCACGCCGAGGTATGGGTATGTACAGTGCTTTTCTCAAACATGCAATGAAATAATTAAAAACAACTCCAAAAGTCAAACTTTAATTTTCGTGGCTGAATGCCATGATGCTGTGCCACAAATTGCGGAATGGAAATTATAAAAGAGCATCTTACAGGCCTAGGCCTCCAATTTTATATGAAATGCCATTACGGATCTCTCGTCTCGCTGCCCCCTAAACGTGATACTTCGAAAACCATTATGTTATGAAGAACACAACGTCAATATTTCATTGCATGTTTGAGAAAATTAATTTGCGCGTCTTCAATTTAATATGGTGTCCCTTGCCACCACTGAGCAAGCCCAAAAGGCATATTCCGAATACTCAGCAATAGGGTATTTGACAACAGTGAAAATTCATTGTGTTTGAAAATTCATTGTCATTAGCAACAGATAAACATTACTAAAATAGTCAGAAAGTAGGAATCTTTCATTTAAGTATTCTTGCTATTTTAAAATTTTTCAACTCATAAAAACTTACAATAAGGACGTTGTTTGGTTGTGACGTCACAAGCAAGTAATCCCTACAAATTCCATACAAACGGAGCGTTTTTGACGTTTCATAAAAAGAAGCTTCTTTGATTTTTGTCAAATAAGTACCGTGCTGATTGGTTTAATGTCGTATGTAAATCAAAACGATTACACTTGTGTTCAAAAATGGACATGACTTACGTAAACGCTCTGGGGTCATTTTAATATTTCGCAAAGTACTTACCGTTTTTTTGGCAAAACCGGTTAAATTATGAAAATGATAGGTATCACATGTATATTTATTTTTATTTGCACTGTGAACTGGCAGGGCGTTGACTGCATGTATTTAATGTGTTACGGTACGTTGTCCATGCCTTTATGCCTCCACAACAATACGCAGTGCAATGCAACGGCCATTTCGTTCGGAAGGTTCAAATGATAGCCTAGTAACAAGTGTTTTTTTTATAATTGGCAGTAAGCCAGAAACAAGGCTCAGGACCGATGTTTTAGAGCAGCGGTCAGCAGCAGGCGGCCCATGAGGGTCTCTGGTCGTTGAATTCAGAATTTTTAAATTGCCTGATAAAGTCGTTAGCTGCTACGTGGCCCTTTGGTTGCTAAAAGGTTACCGACCGCTGTTTTAGAGAACAGCAACCGCTCGAAAACCTACTTACTTCACAGGTATCTGGGGATTCTGGGGACTGTGCCACCAGAATCCCCAGATGTGGCGCTAATTGCGATCTGATATCATTTTAATGGTGAAAGTTAAATGAGCTAGGAAGTCTTGGCAACCACTTTGCAAGAAATATTTTAGTGGGATTTGGTACTTATTACGTAGAGTTGATATCGACTTATACACAATGACAGAGGTTGAGGAATGATGCAAGATGATTGAAGATCAATTAAGTCTGTGTGTTTACTGACCAACTAGGGTAATGCTATTAAGCTGATTAATTCCTGAAAAGTACGTGATTGTTCCTAAATGTAATACGAGTAGGTACAGTCAGCTGCAGAGAAACATGCCCCCCTGCATAGAAATTTGGTATGCAGGGAGGGCATGTTTCTCTGCAGCTGACTGTAGGTACGTAGGTACTTTCATATTATACAAAAACAATATAAACTACCTTCAGTTGTGAGACCATCTGGAGAAACGTTGGATTCTTGATTTTTTTGTTTTTTGTTTAACAAATTATAGATATAGGCAATGGCATGAGGCAACAAAACAAGACGCAGTGTTGTTTGATCCCCGTATTGAAAATAAATATGTGTATATAATGGTGTCTAAAGCTTTTCAAGAATTTACGTCCATCCAAAAACAGTTTGTACCGTTTAAACGTTTATTAAAAATGTATATTTCTGAGCTTCCACGGCCAAATTCACTTGGATACTACTTACAAAACAAATTGAAATTCTTATCAACCAAGCTCCCTCGAGATCTTGTTATGTAAGTACTTACGACTATTTTAGATAGTATAATAATATGTAATGTAGGTACGTGGCACGTTGCGCATACGCATTCATGTATGTGCCTCTCGTTATCAATCATTCAATGAAGAGAAACATTGTCGGCGTCCCCACTGAAATGATTATTGCAGATGTGTCCAAATTGCTTCTAGGTATGTATAAGTACATATAGAACCATTAAGCAATTCGCGAGAGTTCGTATTGATGGTTTGGTAACATCAAATGAACGTTTAATCATAATCATAATCAATCATGTGGTGTCGGGTTAGAATTTCACCAACCCCTTACTTCCCGTGGGTGTCGTAAAAGTCGACTAAGGGACCAGGGTTGAAGTGTGTTGTGGGCGATGGGCTAGCAACTTATCACTGCAATATCACATTTTGTCGATCTGTTATACCCACATTTATGCTAAAAGTGGCGCTGGAACATACGTTTCATGTGCTCTGCCTACCCCTTTTGGGAATAAAGGCGTGAATGTATGTGTGTATGTATAATCAATCATTTATTTGCTATAAAACACATTTATAAATGCATGCACATATAGTTTTAACATACAAATAAAACTAACAAGCAAGTACAAGATTAAATTAGAACAAATAAGTATTATTAACTTACATTAAATGACACAAAAGCAGAATAATCATTTTATAATTTAAATAATAATAATAATGCAGTTAAGAGGTAAGGTTCGGAAAATATAATTGGAACAATAAATGTCATTATAAATGACAAAATTTCGTCGAAAATTCTTGCATAATATTCTTTGATTGAATAGAATGGACGGGTCAAAAAATATTCCTTTAGGTACTTTTTTGTCAAAGGATCTTAACTCTTGAATATTTTTAGGTCGTCAGGATTGCGTTTAAGCGTGGGCGGATCTACCTTAGTCCAAGATTAGGTACAGTTACTTTTGGGTTGATGATGATGTCATGACTAAAATGTAGTTAAAATACCAATGGCTAAAGCTCTGTTCATTTTGAGTTTACTTCTAACCCTGGATTGTGGTAGATGGTTGACAATCCAGCCATAGGGGAGGCTTGATATAATGAATACCTACACAGTAATATTGACACAATTGATAAGAATTGTGTGTTAGCAAATAACCTTATTTAACACCGAAATCCATTTATATTATAAACGAGAAAGTAAATATAGTTTGATGTTTGTTACTCTCACAAAAAATAGTAAAAGCGGAATGTTTCCCCTATTTGTGCGGTTTTACAAATTCATCAGTCAGATAGGCCATCATTTATACGCTGCCTATCTAGACCTCGTGTAAATGCAAAGGTCCGGCAACGCGCATGAAACACTCCTAGTAGGTAACACTTAGTAGTGCTAGTTGACTCTACTGTGTTCCCTTACAGAGGCTTAAGATGGTGATTACCGTTTCCGTAGAAAATAAATTTTGTTTGTTACCTTTCGTGAAACCGTTCTTCGTATTTCTTTAAGTATCCCGGCACCATACACGTCACAACAAGGGGTTGGCCGGTGAAAGCTAACCGAAATTGTAGCGCTCTAGCTACACTAAAATTACTTTTACAAGATTATTGTGTCTCACTTTACGTAGGTACGATATAACTTGAAAGCTCCGCTCAAGTTCCAAACACAAATTTAGTGTGAATATTTCTGTTTCCGCATTTGACCGGCAGCGGGAGAGTCGGGTCAACGAACAAATGACTGCCGCCCAGAAGCTAGCGGCGGCGAGCCGATGACCTTATCACAAATGTTTATGATTGCCGTGACTCGTTTTTAATAATTATGCGATCTATGTAGACGCGTGGAACACTATGGAACCCGTCCGGAGGGAAGTGGCAAGGGGGATTGGTTCGGTTAGTTAGTTCGGTCGGTTAGTGACGCGGCATGCATTTGTTTACGATCGAGATTTTTCTGGAACCGGCTTCCTGCGACGGCGTGTCTAGTCCGGTTAATCTTTAGTTTAAAGGACTTTATTACCTTTTATTAATTCAGTCACTAACTAGAACGCAACGCAACAATATATTGAAATGAGATGCTTTCATTCCCCTACCCAATTTAGGATGCTAAAGTATGCGCGAAATCGTAATAATTCGCACGCGCTCTCGTACGTTTAGAGCCACGCCGCTTTTAACACCAAGATCTTTGTATTGCCACGGCGATAATTTTTTCATAAAGATTTTTTTTAATAACACTTCTGTGCCGCATCCCTTTATATATTGTTATTCACATACGAAAATTACACAAGTACACAACAGACGCGACGTAAGTGCCGCCGCCAAGTAAATAGTAATTCAAGTCAATTAATGTAAATAAATTATTGTCAAACACATTGTAAAATTGATCACCTCTTGCCTCAATTGAGCCCATTAATGGGCTTCGTCCAGTTTTTTGACTTCATTTTTTTGCATATAAGTTCCTTAATAATAAGTTGAAGAAAACATGTAGGTATATAATTGATGAAATTGGTACAAATAGTAAAAAGTTACCTTGAATTCTTGGGAAGAGATTGTTATATGAATTGAATTTAATATTGTGATGAGAGACTAATCTACAACTTAGAATATATGCCACAATGTCCCAAAATCATAAATAATTCTGAACACTTAGAAATCAAATGGGTATTTCAGCATTTTAAGTTATACATGTTAGCAAACAGCACTAAGTGCTCTCTGAACTAGTGTCAAAATGGTTGACCAAAGAAAAACAAATATTTTAGGAAAAACAAATACTCTTTTACCAAGTTTATGTCACACATAGGTATTAGTTAGGGTGTTAAATACATTGATATCCACCCACATACTGGAGGCCCCTCCTCCTTCAACCATTTGCTTTTCCACACCAATATTATAAAGAGGAAATGGCTGCGAGATTGTAGCTTCGTAAGTTTATTAAGTTTGTATGTCTCAGGGAACATCTGGAACTGCTTATCCAATTACAATAATTCTTTTAGCTGCATGTAGAACAGACTTTCTGGATGGTTACAGGCTATATTTCATCCCAGGTGTTTGCCTGCCTTCTTTGCAATATGAGGGAAGACCTGCGCGGGCAGCTAGTATAATAAAACTATGTGATAAAGAACTTGACCACCAATAATAAATAAAGCTAGGTATTACAATATAAGGAGTATAGTATATAGTCGAAAATCATCCAGTTAATATTTTAATTATTATACATAATCCTAATAATGAATGATAATCCTAATAAGAGATGATATAATATGAATACTTTTTAAAATATTTTTGGGCAGTCCAAGTTACGGATAACATGCATTTAAACTAATAAAAGAGGTGTCCTCCTTTGGCTAACACTACAATAACAAAATATAGCATCTAAAACTTTTAAATTTGTTTAAAGCGTATCCCGCGTCTTTAAACGAAGAATTTTGGGAAGATGGACGAGTTCAACATCATTCAACGGATAATCTAGCCTAGAATATTGACGAAAGGAGGTCACTATCCTATCACAGATCACTTTTAGTTATTAAGAAGTATGTATTACACTTACCATTAAATAAAACTATGATGCCATTACAATCCGCTTCGTCTTCTCAATAAATTCAATAGAGTATTTAACAGTTTAATAAAGATGGATATGTTTAATCACCAATGCAAATATATTAAAAAAAAACTGATACTGATACTCAATGCACGTACGCGGCACGCAACATCAAAATCGTTTCATTCACTAATTTTTTTACAAATTTACTATCCGATCCGATGCCAGTGCTTGCTTGGTTGGGCAAGTATGACATGACATTGACTTGACACAACTACTGACAGTTGTAATGCAATGTCATTTTTTGAACTGTTCCAAAATACTAATTAAATAAAAGATTAAATAAATCTCAGCAGAGTTTAATATTTTAAGAAATATACCTAAACATATTTTTCATTTTATTTTGGTTAGAGGTAGCAGAGATGTGTTTATGTCGGGCATAAAGAATTTGTCCCGCTCGCACTTACTTACTTGCTAGTAAGGGAGGAATGCTTTATTTTCGACATAAATGCGATCATATGCGGAAATGTTAAGCCTCTCACACACTGGCGTGGCCTGCGGTGGCGGTCAATAGTAAAACCAAGTGGCCACCAACCCATGGACCTATAATACTCTAGGGACAAGCTATGGTAACAAGCTAGGTATATATAAAGCCGGCTTTACACATTGGGCCAACGTTGCCACGTGAGCAGAATGCAGCAATGCGTTAGAAGAAGAGGGCTTTATTTCGTTTTCATTCGTTTGCATAGCTGCATCCTGCTCACGCGCCAACGTTGGCCCAATGTGTACAGCCGGCATGAGCCAAACTCTCTGAGTTATGGGCTCTACAAACCATACAATTATCAATTCTGATTTTTCGCATTCAATTTCTGACATGTTGTGGGAATTTAGGGATACCGTTTAGGAAACATGATATTGCCATACCAAAGCACTGTCTCATGATTGTCATATTAATTATGTTTCCTAAGATATCGGTATTCGCACTAAGATGCAAACGTGATGATAAAAAAATACAAAGACATCAAAGCGCGACTCAAGTCATAACACCTTTAAAATACAAACTATTTAATAAATGCGTGTTTTAAAATTTAGGGATAGGCTAATAACAAATATTTCCATGGTCCAAACTGTGTTGATTGTGATGGGGTGTATACATGTCATGATTTGTCAGCCCCAATTTATCAGAAGCTGACTAATTGCTATCGCCTGATGGCCTACCGCTAAACGAAAACTTCGTTCGTGTATCTCCCTCTCTATCGCACATGCTAGTTCAAGCAACAAAGACAGAGATACACGAACGAAGTTCGTTTTCGTTTCGCGGTAGCCCCTCTGGAGGCATGTTGCGCTGCTGATCCAACTGTCAAACCAGTTGTACTGAGAAATTACATGTACATGTGGTTGGATTGTTACATCAGCACGGCTAGCACGCGACGGCGCGCGAGCTCTCTCGATTTTTCTCGCACTATCCGTCTCTCTCTTATTAGAACACTTAGAAGAAGAGGTGTAGTGCGTAAAAATCGAGAGTATGTCGCGGCCGTTGTGTACTAGACGTGCTGTACGCTACACCCAATTATGACATGTTGTACTGACAAATTGAGGTAAAATCACATAAAATAAATAAAAAATAAAATAAAAATATTTATTTTCAGATTGCTTAGATCCATAGGTTGTTAGTTACAAAAACACTCATAAAACTACATTAATCAACTTTAACTACTTATTTTTAGGTCTTAACATATGAAGGTCGGTGTATCGGCAGAGAATATCCGAGTCCCACCTCTCTGCTATCATTCTCAGGACGCTATTTGAGCTCCCCCTCATCTGCATCACCACAGATACCGTCTTCTTCCGTACTATCGCATAAAAATCCTCTACGCTAGCATCGGCAAACATCCCAGAGGTGCTGCAGAATTGGGGAAGCCCAAACAGCCTCCTGAAAATATTGTTATATTGGATACGCAGGATATTATATGGCTTCAGCCTGAAACTAGCCCACTGGCCACACATGTAGAAGCTTTGACAGTAAGCTCTAAATAAATTCAGCTTCACTTGGGCACTACAGTGTGCGAACCTGTGCGCCAGCATCCCGCCTCGGACCGACAACGCCCTGCGCTCCCGCTCGATATCGAGATCGTCTTTCAGGTCCTTGGTCACTATATGACCCAGGTATTTGAAATGAGTAACACGATTCAGAGGATCTCCGTTCAACATTTTGATGGGTGAATAGGCTGGACACTTAATTTTGAACCCTGAACATCATGAATTCGCTTTTGCCCGCGTTGTATTTCAAACCGTGCTGTTTCGCATACATCTCGCATGTATCGATAAGCTTTTTTAGCCCTGATACTGAAGGGCTTAGCAGCCTATATATGTCGTCCGCATAACTGATATTATTTCAAACATTATCAATTCTGCATCCTGCACGCATGCTGCTGAGCCCCTCAATTAATTCATTTACATACATACTAAAGAATCTAGGCGAGGTTAGCCCCCCACCCTGCCTCAAGAAACCTATCTAGTACCTTCATAATCTGTATACCCATGATATGCATGCAATTTGTCGGTACAACTTGTTTGACAGTTGGATCAGCAGCGCAACATGCCTCTAGACAATAGCAATTAGCATCTGATAAATTGAGGCTGACAAATCATTACATGTATAGACCCTATAAAACCACTAGCCACTATGGTTAGAGGGGCTACCGTGAAACAAAAACGAACTTCGTTCGTGTATCTCCCTCCCTGTCGCTCGAACTAGCAAGTGCGACAGAGACGGAGATACAAGAACGATTTCTACATATCAAGTTTGTGCTTTTCCCTCTTTTTAATGTAATGATATTATGTAATACCCCGTTAGGACACACCCACGCGGGAAATTAAGAAATATGTATACATAATTGATATTTATGAGTAAATATTCGTACTTAAGGCGCTGGCGCTACACGTATGAAATCGGCGGACTGCATGCAAGTCAACCCAAATCATTGGGATGGGGACATTGGGCCAAATGTCAACGTAATTGACGAATGTCATTGTGCATGTAGTCAAACAAGTCGTACGTCATTTCGCACAGACTAATAAGAGATACTACGTATCAGTCACACAACTGTAATATAGTCGTAATGGGCAATAGCGGAATGCATGAAATGATTTTGACAGCTCTTTTTTTTATTTATCGAATGGTTATTTGGACCAAGGAAAGTGTGTAGAAAGCCGATACGGTGTTAGGTACTTTTAGTTTTAATTTAAAATCTATTATTATATTCCTTCATCATACACACAGCATGGCTTTAAATGAGTGTGTTTTGTTGGTTTACCTGATACATATGGCAACATACCTGAAATCGGGCAGATTTACCTGACTGTAAGCCTTAATTCGATCGCCAGAAGGCGCCATTTCCATTATCGCTGTTGCTGCTCGGTTGGCAGCACTGACTTTGTTTCACAGCGATTTTGTTTGTTCAAACCAAAACACGGCTTCTTATTTCATCTTGGAAGGTTTAAGTTATAAAGTGAATTAGAAGCTACAAAAGCTACATATATCATTTAAGCTAAATAGTGTATTTATGTGCTTCGTTAAGTTTTAAACGATGATGACTTCGGAGAATGGCTCGGGGCCGGAGGTGGAGGGACCGTACTGGTCTAACACGGCCAAAAAGCGGCCCTAGTCGACTCTTCCTGTCGATGATTTATCTTCGTCTTGATCCTCGGAGGACGAGACAGATTCGCCATCTAATACACGACGAAGACAGTCTCGCGGAGAGGTGTCAAAGTCGTTCGACCCACATGCTTGTAAATCAAGTAAGTTATCTTTCAAATTACTTACATAGTATGATGCATGAACAGCCAAGTACAGGGCACGTCGATTACTATGACGAACGACCGTATACAAGTCGCGATGCTCGCGCTGATTCGGATCAATTCCTAACCCCACCGACGACCCACTAATCCTTCTTTGTCGTTGTTGGTGAATTTGTAACTAAGGCCAAGAGTAAAAAAGTTGTCGCGGAGGCAAATATTGATCGTCTAAAACAATTAGACAAACTACATAGATCCAATTCTCAGGCCTGGCAAAGTAAGGTACAAAAACCTTTTGATATTAGTATCTGCTACTCCAGGGTTTATTGAACTAAAGATAAATGGAGAAAATACACACTTAAATAAAGGAAAGGACTTTCTAGATTCCACTGACCAGCTTTTAGCAGGTTTATGCAATGCAGTAGTGAATTAAAAGGCGCATTTAAGGACTGGCTTGCAAAATTGAAATATGCATTGTTGCCGATGATCACCATAAAGGTATTAGGGCCTTGTTGGTGGTCATAATGTCTTGTTAGACAAAATGATGTTGCGGAAACAAATGTAAACACAAATTTAAAAGTTGCATAAAGCCTTCAAATGAAGTTTAGTAAAAGTTGATTCTTGTTATCCTAATAGTAACAAAACAGGTGAATGTCACTTTGTTAATTGACAGCATTTGCTTCAGCAGTACTAAAACTAAATAACAAGATGCATTGGCAAGTAAATTTTACCTGACAAAAGGCTTCTGTACTGTACCTCGACTATAAGGTATTAACTTTAATGTGTGCAAAAGAGTTTACAATATATAAGATACAGCTGCTTGAACTATGTACCTATACATATACATATTATGCGAGTTGACCCTATTGTAAGATGTTCAACATTATTAAACTTTATGTAAACAAATAAATTAAATATTTTTTTTATTATTATTATGTCTTTCCCGCTCACGGGACAATGACGTCCCGGACCTTTGGGAGGCGTGCGTGGAGCTAGGTACCTACAAAGTACCAACTGAGCCAACACGTAGAGGCCCTTTTGACAATTTAATAAAATGCAAGGAGTACACCGAGCGGATGCTGTCCCTGCCCGTGTCATGGGACGCACACAGGGACAGCACCCGCTGAGGAGTATAGGGCCTATTGATGGTTGATGGAATCTAAATAAAACGGGTTATTGGGTGAAAATGATGGACTAGTGGCTGGGCTATTGGGTGAAACATCGGACGCATGCCTAATAAAACTGTCTCACTTTTTATCTCTGGCAGACGGTGACTCGCCAACTGCTAGATGGGCCCCTATTAATAGCGACATTAAAAAATGGCCTAAGGGCAACACCGGTCAGAAAGCTGGGGGGAAGAGAGGTGGCACTGGACTTTAAACATATAGCCAACTCGCCACTTAGGTGTCCACATCAACCCTCGAGCAACAGCTCTTGCGACTCCACTCTGAACGGCCAGTAAAGGCAAGCCAGAGACAGGGGGCCTGTCCAACCATCCACCCGGTCGGCTCAACCTGACCACAGGACACCCCCAGGAGTACTCAGGTACGTAGGGTCGCTACGCCCTAACAGCCCGCCACAAGCTGCCTTACGTTGACTGATTGCACCAGAAATCTGGTGGGCGATGGGGCCGTCACATCCCTACGCCTTATTATTATTATTATTAACAGTCAGTGAGATTTAGGTAATAAATTAAAAATCCAATTTCACTCACTCAATGCAGGCAGCATATCAGTCTGTTCGTGACTTAAAGTTTAAATTCTGTACACTCAGTGAATTATTATGAATTATTTACTCTTCTGGCTTATAATATGGTCTTGGGCCCTTATTGGCTATAAGAATATTTTCACGCCATATACAAATTTTATTAGAATTAGGCGCAAGGCAACAACCACAAACAAATAGGGTAATAACCCAGAATTATACCCTAATACTTGCTTTCTATTAGTATAGATCTGTGCAACTGTAATGAAATGAACCGCGGAGGTCCAAATTCACACTTTTACCTACTCATTCAATAACTTAGCAGGAACTTACCTACCTTGCATTTGGATTGTAATGTATCAGATTGATCTTAATTACTTAAGTCAGAGTTTACATAATTGACACATAAGTACATATCAGCTAGTACAAATTTAACTTCGTTAGCAAAAGTAAAAGGCACAACAATTGACAAGAAAGAACTTGTGTCGGTATCTATCTGTTATTAAGTACAGCATTATATTTGCCACAAAATCGAAGCTAATAATCAGATCTGAGAACATGCTAATGTGGATACTTGGAGCGCTTAGTGGCATCTAACAGTAAGTTAGCACAGTTTTACTGGGAGGTCCCGGAGAGGTCCAGTGGTAAGATCCACATGTACAATAAAAATAATATTTCATTATTATTAATTATTAATATGTATTAATATACTTCTGCTCAGCAAAGGTAACAACTGTACATTCCACTGGACATGGTTCTTCATATTTTGGATATGTACAAGTCAATACTAGAGACTTTTACTTTGTTTTACAATATACATAGCTAAGATGTTAACATTCAGTTACCAGTGAGAAACATCTCTGTGCTTCTTGAAAAGGTTTATTCTTTGGCAGATTTCTATCCTAGAGATCTTCCCTCTCACCTTGCATCTATAATGGTGTCTTATTCCCAAGGCCGCGGAGGCTATATTCAAAAGTTGGGAGTTTCAAAAGTTTTGTGATACCAATTAGGTATATTTGTTTACATAGGCATTTATTAAAAAAATAAATATGTGCTGTATTCCCAAGGCCCCGGAGGCTATATTCAAAAGTGTGTCTTGTTTGGAGATTTTTGTGCCTGTATATATACTTTGTATATACTTGTTATGATTTTGTTGTTAGTTAGTTTCTTGTACATGTACTTACATATTTTGTGTGCATGTTACCCTTCTGGCTGTATATATATATATTTTTTTTAATGTTAGATTCTAAGGTTTTTACATTACTTAGTTAGTTTTATAGTGCATTGTTTGCACGTTAGATTTCAGTATATATATTATGTCGGGGTCGAGTGGCTGTATGCTGTCTCGCCTACGGCTTGCGCTCTCTCGCTTCGCCTTGTGCTACCGCATGGCGGCTGGCTGAGGCGGGGTGGGGGGCGTGGCCTGTGCGCCGCAGGGCGCGTTATTGTTTTCACCGCACTTAAGGTGTGGTGTCGATTGCGCGCCCTGCGGTGTTTCTTGTTTATTAGATTTAAGGTATTTTAGCTATAGGTAATTAGTTACGGGCCCCTCCAGGGCCCAACTTGGAAAGATAGGTAGAGAAAAAAAAGAAGCAATCATAAAAAGCAGGCATAAAAAAGAAGAAAATGGATTAAATAAAAATCTATGAAGTTACGATACGAACTTGCCAATTAGACGGGTTCGAAATGTGACACTCGGTACACCACTTTGAATCTCTTCTGCAGAGAACAGAGACGGATAGCCTTTTAAATGTATACGACTTTTGCCCGAGATGAACCTACGCTCAAAGTGTTTGTGGCCGACAAACGCTTTCCGTAGTTCATGGATACTGAAATTACGAAGCCGTTCACTGTTTATGCACTGCAACCATTTTTGGAGTCCTTTCTCCGATGCGGGAAACTGGTGCAAACTAACGTCCTGTCGTTTACTTGCACAATTTTCAACACAACACGTAATACATTTTAGTTACGATAGATAACTACGGTACCAACATTATTACTGTTTTAACAGAGAGGATAAGTGCGGATTGAAATCAACGACACTTCACTCGATCAAGTATAAAACAATAATGGCGCCGAGTTGTGTAGACCATCACAAATTGTCAAAGGTAATTCAAAAGTTGGCGGGAAGAGCAATGACAGCTCGATGGCAGAGGGTAACGGGAGAGGGAGGCGAGGTTCTGAATTTTCTAGCGTCATTTCTAGCGTACCACAGATGATAACGCCAGTATTTTTGCTGTGAAGATTATATTATAGGCCGTGTCATTTCATTTCGCTCGCAGTCGCGCGGCGCGTGATTGGTGTAATGTAATGTAAAGCATGGCAGTGAATTGTTTTTAAAACGAACAGTATTTGTTATATACTCGTATTTTATTGCAGTTATTATCAACATGTCGAAGGTTAAGATAAAAGTAATTAGCCGAAATCCCGAGGATTACCTACGAGCAACTAAAAGGGATATTCACAAACGTAAGAACCAAAATATGTTAGGGTTATGTTTACATCAAGATACGGAATATGCGTAAATACGAAGATTTTTTATTTCATAAATCTATTAAATAATTTCCAGTGCCAAGGAATTACGATCCGGCTTTACATCCGTTAGAAGCACCACGTGAGTACGTTCGAGCCTTGAACGCCGTAAAGTTAGAGCGAGTATTCGCAAAACCCTTTATAGGGAGCCTCGACGGCCACAGAGATGGAGTGTCTTGCATGGCCAAACACCCCAGCAGGCTCGCGGCTCTCGCCAGCGGGGCGTTCGACGGAGAAATACGAGTTTGGGACTTGGCTATTAAGAAATGTACAAGAAATTTCATTGCCCATGAAGGCTGGGTTAGAAGTATTTGTTACAATCCAAAAGGCACTACATTCACAAGTGTTGGCGATGATAAAACTATAAAGACTTGGAAAACAGAAGTCCTAAATGAGGAAGATGAAGACCCTATAAACACACTTTTGAGTGAGTCTGTTGTTTCGGGCGTAACTCATCATAGAAACAAGCCTATTTTTGCAACATGTGGGGAACATTGCCAGCTATGGGAGAACACCAGAAATGAGCCTATTAAAATCTTTAAATGGGGAGTTGACAGCCTTCATCATGTGGCATTCAACCAGGTATGTCTTAATGTATATAAGTTTTGTACTTTTTAGGGTTCCTGAAGCCTACAAGGAACCCTAAAGTTTTGCCACACCCGTCCGTCTGTCTGTCTGCGGCTGAGCTCAGTGACCGTTTCTACTAAAAAGCTGTATTAGCTGTGTTAAGCTCATGACGATGAGTATACAATAGGGGTGTATACACTAAATAAAATAATCAATAATGTCAAAAAAGGATTAGAAATGTAGACAAATGGAGAAAAAATCAATACAAAAGGTTAAATAATCACGAAGTTATAAGTGTCCAAAGTTTTAAGAAAAGGGACAGAACACCCCCTTTTTCGCAAAACGCAACTTCATATGAAAAGATGATGCTGGAAGAATGTGATGTCACTAATAGACGGCGACGTGCCGCGCCCATCGTGTTCGGCGTCGCCGTCGACGCGGCTCCCCGGCAGCATCCCGTAACGTGACGTCACACACTGTTTGCTTTTTCTCTAACAAGCAATATTAAAACGGTTGTAGCTTCGTAATTCTTTGAGATATCTGAATGGGAATTTCGTCACTAGGCATATTTTTTTGCCTTTTCTTTTAAAGTAATAATCATTTTCGAGGCTTAGACCCGTATTATCTATCACACCAAAAAAGCGGAAGCATAAAATCTTTAAAAAGACACCTTTTTTGAGGGTTCCTAACCTACACATTAAGTTGGAATAACCAACTTTTTGATTAAATATAAAATGAGGGTCTTTAAAGACCATTTTTCAATTCAGGAATGCCCATTTTTCAATTCAGGAATGCCTTTGTATTTAAGTAGTCGTAACTAGCTAATGAGTAATAGTCAACCAACTTAATAATTGTACTTGAAAAGGCCAACTTTCGTAAAAATTCTGGCGACGCAACCATAAGGTTTAGTAGGTGCTCGCGTGTCGATGTAACAAAGATCAAAGACAGACAGGCGACTACAGAACCCTAAACCGCGCATGTTTCTCAAATAAGTGAGCAAAAGGTATCAATTTAGTCTGCATGATTTTGATTGGAATATTAGTATCAGCAAAAAATGTGAAGGGTTATGTTTTAAACAGAAAACACACATGAGTTACAAACATATAATTAAACGCATATCAACCTCACTGCTGATTATTATGAGATTAGCTTTTGTGATTCCATGATCCAGTGGTGTGGCTGCCTTGTCCCTCAAATACTTATACAACATACTCATAGAAATGTGATAGTGGAACTCCACTTGGTGGTAGGGTAAACCACCCTAAATCCAGCCCCCTCCTAATACCGGCCGTGTCTCACAAATCGTGGCATAAATTATAAAAGGTCCAATAATGTTAGGCTATTAATGTACCAAAATAGACCTTATTTCATACGCCATAGACAATACCGGCACGGCGGCCGATCGGTGCACTTACGAGACTTCAGTCGGCCGTTGAACGTGGACAGGTCCGTACATGTCATAATTCGCCAAAATTTTACCTCTATCCCGACTGCGCAGGACATTCTTGGGTAAGCGATTTGGCTGTATTATATTCTTTTGACGTGGTGTTTATTGGTTGTTTTCGATAGATATTGAAACAAAGAATCATTTGACATACTAATTTCATTAAAATGTTCATGCTAAATGGTGATTTTTAAGGGGCCGGGTTTAGGCCTCAGGTTTTGGTACTAAATCTAATTATCGGCCGCCCCGGCCGGTATTAGAAATTCATATTTTTCCCACGATTCCTAAAACCGGCAGGGGCGGCTTCCTTTGATATTTGACAGCAATAATAATCAGCTGTGATGCACAGTGGGTCAAAGTGAATACTTGAGGTCAAAATCATATTTTTCTTCTTTCGTTGCTGTTTTTTGGGTTACAATACAATATGTAATTAATTTGATTTAGATACATTATATTGATTTGTATGCTTTAGCTGTAAAATCCATACTAATATTATAAATGCGAAAGTGTGTCTGTCTGTCTGTCTGTCTGTTACCTCATCACGCTTAAACCGCTGAACCGATTGAGATGAAATTTGGTATGGAGACAGTTTGAACCCCGAGGAAGGACATAGGATAGTTTTTATCCCCCCCCCTCCTCCCCCGCGATATAAAGGAGTTCCACGCGGACGTAGTCGCGGGCGACCCACTAGTATTAAAAATAGATAATTGTGGATATCGTTGTCGATTTCAATAATTTTAAACTACGAAACCAGTTATTTGTTGTTGATTATTAAATTATTATTTTTTTGCTATTCTATGTATAAAGTGTAACCTTTAGATATTGGAAGCACTATTTTTGTTGTATAGTATGATTCTAATGTTAGAAGTTGTTTTCTTGTTGATTTTAGATACTTTATTTTGTAGACCTTATACACTCGGGAACAAATTTAGAGGAAAGACAAAATAATGTTTGATGATTAAAGCTGTTTTATTCAAAATGTGGATTCTAGAATAAAAACAACCAAAATCTTTTTTTAATTTCTTTTATTTGGTTTTTATACCTGGTACCTGTGACAGTAAATAGCGTAGAAAACAATTTTTTTCATTCCTCTAAATTTGTCCAGTGTAGTTCAGTGTGGTAAAAAAAGTCTGAAAATCAAAGGAGGCCCCTGGGTTTAGACCCCTCTAAACCATATTTTGTTCCTATGAAAATCGATAATTTAAACATATGCTGCGTATAATTTTAATGCGTATTTTTGTTGATCTCAATCATTTTAGAATATAAAGCCGGTTATTTGTTGCTGATTTTAAAATTATATTATTTATTAGTGTTCTGTATTAATAATGTAAAGCTATTTTCTTGTTGATTTTTTTAAGAAACATTACTTTGTTGACATTATTTTTTTTATCTCAATAATGCCAAGAATTTTTCAAGACTGATTTATATACAGCGTAAAAATAAACAATTGTATTTACAGCGCACATTTTTTAATTTGAATTTCCAATTTTGTCCACTGTTTGGAACCAGTGTGTCACCATCCTGTTTGCATATGCCGATATAAGGCAAAAATCTGGCCGGATTTAGGCACACGTGGGCCGATGTTAGGGAAAAGCGGTGTGGCTTGATAAAATAAATCATAATAATTATGTGACAAAGTTATTTTTTAATATTATGTAACAAAAAGAAAGCCAATTAAATATCACACTAGGAAAAAAAATTACATGACACGAAATTTAACTGGTTTACATATTATGTGTAGTTGAAGTCAGAAAAACGTTGACGGGGCCGATATTAGGGTGGTTTACCCTATTTGCCCAAAATATTCGTGTTGCATCTTTTTCCTTCCAACGGCAAATGAAAGAGAGGCAACGATGCAACGCGAACACGCAACCCCAAGTGTAGTGCCACTATTAAATAAATCTGGCAAAATCATCATTTTTTCTGGTTCGTCATACAGTTGACAATAAGAAAATGCCAGCCAGCAATTTGTATACAATCCTGTTTTTTGTGCAGTGAAGTGAATCATTCTGTAATTCTGTATTGACACCTTTCAGGTAGAGACTAATATTCTAGCATCATGTGCAAGTGACAGGAGTGTGATCCTTTATGACTGCCGTGAGACGGGGCCCCTGCGGCGGGTGGTGATGGAGCTGCGACCTAATGCTCTCTCCTGGAACCCCATGGAAGCCTTCATATTCACTGTGGCCAATGAAGATTATAAGTAAGCCATATCCATATTCAAGGTACAAATATAATGCTGTTTTAGACAAGAAAAATTAAGGGAAAGAAGTTTAGTGTTACACAATTTCCATCTTGCAATCATTTAACTATAAAGAGATGTATAACTTTTATCTTCAAACTTAAGAAATATATTATGTATGTATATAATATATTTTTTTAATTCTTAAATTTTAAAGAGGCTTTTGTACACTTGTATTGTATATAATACAGGGATCGGAACCGTTTTTTTACAAAAACCTCGATATAACCACATATCTCGAACTATTTTATACTTAATATGTAGGACTCAGTTGTGTTTTGAGGTAACGACTGCGTATTATTAGATTGCCCAGTTAGAAATGAAATAATTAACAAAGAACGAAAAAATAACGTTTTTGTTCCCATACAACAAATACCGGTTTCCGATCCCTGATATAATAAAAATCAATCAAATGTATCCACACTCCACAGCTACTTATAAGTTACATAACTTTCAGTTTATACACATTTGACATCAGAAAACTGAAACAACCCATTAATATTCACATGGACCACACCTCAGCAGTAATAGACGTTGACTACTCCCCAACTGGCAGAGAATTCGTCGCTGGCAGTTATGACAAAACTGTCAGGATATTTGAAAGCCTCAAAGGTCACTCGAGAGATGTGTACCACACAAAGAGAATGCAGCGGCTGACATGTGTGAAGTGGTCCCTGGATGACAAATACGTCCTCACTGGATCTGATGAAATGAATATTAGGATGTGGAAGGCTAGAGCTTCTGAGAAACTTGGAGTTGTGAGTATTGATTTTGAAAAAAGTAACAATTTGATTAAAGTGTAAAACCCTGGAAATATAAGTAATATTAACCCCTTCGTTCCGGCAAAGTCATACACAAAATCTACCCAGTTTTCCAGATCCAGTGAAATGATACCTGCTCCTCAGTCCTGTAGGCGAGTTAATTCGTTAACTCGAAATGATACTCTTACGTCCGAAAGACGACTTAACTCGGCCACGTAAAACGCTTTTCAGAGCCGGTAGACGAGATAACTCGTTAGCTTATATTGTCAAAATGAGGGTAATGTTGCCAGAGGTACAGGACGCAATGTGTCCGGTTGTGCAAGTGACTGTCGATCGCCCTAATCCAGGATGTAATGACAATCTTTTTTAAAATGAGTATACTCGTCTACCGGATCTGAGAGCACATTGCACAAGACGAGTTAACTCGTCATCCGGAACGAAAGGGTTAATAGTAATAGATAGGAAAGAGAGTATATATATATATATTAAAGCCATCTTTATTGATCCCCTTCATATGTTTACATGTTAGACAATATAATTTCAAACTTCTCTCCTTCATCCAAGGCCCCATGCATATTAGAGCAGGCGCGGTAAAAACTGCACTGCGATTTTTGAGCATGCTCTGCGCTGAGAATTAACCTGTCATTGGGAAAACGCCTCCTCCAGTTGTTATAAATACGTGTATAACACATGTCTCATTCCAAGTGATACATTTTGTAGCATCAAATTTTCACCTTGAAGCTGAATCTGGCTTTGATCAATCAATTTATTTTTTATTATAGTTGAAGCCCCGCGAACGTACCGCCCTGCACTACTCGGAAGCTCTAAAGGAAAAATTCGCCAACCATCCTCAAATCAAGCGCATCGCGCGGCACAGACACGTTCCGAAGCATATCCTCAACGCACAAAAGGAGATCAGGACCATCAAGGAGAAGGGCAAGAGGAAGGAGGCGAACCGTCGCGCCCACAGCAAGCCCGGGACCGTGCCCCAAGTGACGGAGCGGAAGAAGCACATTGTTAAGGAACATGAATAAATGTTGGATTACTTTTTACGTTACTTTGTTTTGCGATTTTTTATTTTAAAGTAGGTACACAATAGGTACTAAATGTGGGTTAGCTAACTTGCAAAATCTCCCGTGGTCCAGCCATCCTCACGTGCACTTATTAGGAAATACAACATTTCTCTTTTTCTTTGATATTTTCTCAATGTTTAGGCCGGCAGTCCAGACGGTATTCTTTCGTTTGCCCGAATTTCATTTGCCATCATATTCACAGGCTATAATTTTTTATACCATAATTTCATGTGCGATAGCCATAAAATAACTGTTATTCACCATAATATTCATAAGACAGAATTGTTATTTTCCATAATATCATATGCCATAATATTATTTGCCAAAAACTTTATAATCCATAATATTGATATGCAATAAATTCATTTCCCATACCTTTCAAAAGCCATACTATATGTAAAATAACAAATGACTGTGTGAAACGGGTGATATTATGAAAAATAGCTACCAAAACCCGATTCAGCGCACCCCACTTCCACGTGGTCTTATCTGTCCTACCCCTAGAGTGTATAATAAAAGCCCACGGAGACAGAAGCTCGCGAAGGAGGGCCTGATTTCTGGAGTTTCTTTTCCTATCGTCAAAAATGCGTAAAAATAAGCATGTTTTATTCTTTAAACTTTTTCTCTCAGATCGATATTTTCCGAGATATTTGGGTTCAAAGGACAGTTCGACTCGGATGGCGGATAGGTAAGAAGACGGCGGTTATTATTTTTTATAAGAGCCGAATAAAACTTCTTTTCAAGTAAAAGATGCTTATTTTGACGTCATAGGTGTTATAGTTACATATAAGCGCCAGAACCGAACATTCGTAACATTTGAACGGCTCGCAGAAATGTACTTTCTTATAGCAAATGAACGCAGTTTAGTGAAATTTTTGTAGTAGTTTTATGTTTTTATTTCATGTGAGCAATAAATAAAAATAAAAAATATTCTGTCAAGTAAAATTATTGCACATAAAATTATGGTAAATAAAGTTTATGGCATATGAATAATTCAGGCATACAACATTATGGAAAATAATAATTAATCAAATGAACATTATGGAAAATGAAACGTTATGGAATATAAAATTCGGACAAGTGAAATTCGGGGAAATTAAATTCGAGCAAACGATAGATAACCAGTCTAGACATAATGCGGCTTTGACTTCTACACGAGTCTTTACCAAAGAGTAAAGTAAGAATACAAGTCAGTTCGAGAAAGAGGTCAATCGTCGAATCCGACTCTGCTGGGCAGCGTTCGGGAAGCTACGGCACATCTTTTCGTCCAATATTCCGCAGTGTCTCAAGACGAGAGTTTGACCAGTGTGTGTTGCCAGTGATGACATATGGCACTGAAATGTGGTCGCTTACTATGGGCCTCATAAGAAAGGCTATGGAGAGGGCTATGTTGGGAGTTTCTCTGCGTGATCGCATCAGAAATGAGGCTATCCGCAGCAGAGCCAAGGTAACCGATATAGCCTTCCGAATCGCTAAACTAAAGTGGCACTGGGCGGGGCATATAGCACGTAGAACCGATGGCCGTTGGGGCGGAAAGGTTCTCGAGTGGCGACCACGTACCGGAAGGCGCGGCGTGGGTAGGCCCCCCACAATTTGGACTGATGACCTGGTAAAGGTGTCGAGGAGTCCGCTGGATGCCGGTGGCGCAGGATCGGTCACTTTGGCACTCTTTGGGGGAGGCCTATGTCTAGCAGTGGACGTCTTTCGGCTGATATGATGATGATGATGATTATTATTATGATGACAAGTCCGTATCAAAGACTGTTGACGTATTATTGTCATCTTAGTGGTTGATGGATGGCATTGAAAAGGTTGAATAAATAAAACCCTTATTTTATTTGACAATCATTAATATTGACGATATCAGTACTTATAAAAAAAAAAACTTTATTTTCAGGCAACTTTAGGCCCATAGTTTGTTAGTAAACAAATGATCTTAACAGCTAATGTTAGTGTTATAAATTAAAGAACTATTATGCATACCTATTGCTATCGAGGCACTCACAGCGTGCATAGTGCTGTGTAGCTCGTTAAACCTAGCTAGCACAGCACTATCCAGCCTACCTGCGACAACCTGCATGAGAATGTTGGGGCTTCCCCTCACTCTATTCATAAGAGATGTGACCTTTTTGCGCATGAGCGCAAAGAAGTCGTCAGTGTGCGCATCGGCAAACATGCCCGAGTTTTATATATAAAATATTTTTCATTATTCATTATTAAAATCTAAATTAATAAACATAAAATTATAAGGTACTCATAAGGGGTGCGCATCATAATGTACATACACAATTTTGGTATATTTCCAATTTACAAACGTTCAATAGTCATGTTCGATATAATGCACTAAATGTCGATTTTCAAATAGTATAACGTAAAAATGATATAACATATATCGCTGTTTGGTCTAAAAGACATATTTAAAGTAATCTTTATGACGCATATACATATGCGCACAATATGGATAAATAACGATCTGAACAACAGTACCAGGTAAAAGAGGTTAAGTCAGGACTTCAACCTCCATAAAAACGAGCTGCTACCTACCAGAAGATTACATTAACTCGCGGTTTTATAGAGATCCGAAAATTTGATCTGAGATTTAGTCTTATGCAGCTCTATAACCGGGCCTAAGTTAGATTAGGTTAGATATGTGACCCCTTACATCAAGAAACTATTACCAGATAAGTAGGCTTGGTTAGTACGCTGCCCCCTCCATTGAAGAACTGCTACCACAAAAGTTAGGGTAGAACTGAGACCCCCGGCAGAAAGAAGTTGCTACAAGGACAAAATACCAATTCTTTCACCAGGGCCTTAGGCTATAGCCGCCGGGCAGTGCCGCGTGGGCAGCTAGTCTATAGATACAGGTAATTGTCTTTGAAATGTAAGTTTGTCGCTGTATGTGGGGGCTAAAATCTAAAAATACTTACGGGCAGCTAGTATATTATATTATTTAAACATTATACCAAAATGATAGTTATAGAAAACGGTATTATATGATGTTCATTATAGAATGTAAAATTTCGCACGTTATACCATACAAAATAATAGAAATGAATTAATATCTTATGAACAATATATAGACTACAGCTGCCAACACCAACCTCAGTCAAAGGCTGCGTTTACGCCACAGAACACCCCCACTAGAAGCCTAATGTTTCTCAGTTTGTTCGTGACTAGAGTCACCAAGCGTCAGTTATAGCGCTTATATAATCCGCGGTCCGCCTTGCCGTTCAGTTGCGTCCAAATTAACTACATGTGCGGAGTGTGCATATCTCATAGAAAAATAATAAAATGGGATTTTCGTAGCTAATTATGGGATTTTATAGTGTGAGGTGGTGTGAGAAGCCGTCAAAGACATCGAATTACAAAAAAGATGGAATTCCATTCCACGTGAGGAGTCAAATAAATTATATTGAAAATATTTTATAGCTAGCGGAGGCCGTTTTATACTGGTCATGCTGGGGCCACACTAACGAGAAATGCCATTAATTATCGCGTTTATCGTAGTGTGGCCGTACCTTTAACGTCCGTTAGTGTGGCCCCAGCATATCTGCGAATACTTCGGTACAGACACACTATGTATGTCCCTTTTCATCACGTTGAAAATGCAATGTGCCATTCCTTTCTTATGCTGGGGCCACACTAACGAGAAATGCCATTAATTATCGCGATAATGTACATTCCACACTACGATTATCGCGATTATTAATGGCATTTCTCGTTAGTGTGGCCCCAGCATTACGAAACACGTCACGACTAGTGTTTCACGTATTTTCGTTCGTAGGTAAAAAGATTTCTCGTTCATTTTATTTTGGCTTGAGCAGTAATTCTGTAGAATCTTAGTTTTATTTAGTTGTTTGTTTTTTTTAAGTAAATTGTATTTAATACTAGCTGATGCCCGCGGCTTCGCCCGCGTGGTTATAGGCAAATGTAACATATTGAATTTTCCCGTGTGAATTATATGTTTTCCCGCTGAAAAAAGTAGCCTATGTCACTCTCCAGCTTACGGCGATCACATCAATACGACGCTCCGTTGCGACGTAAAAGAAGGACAAACATACACACTTTCGCTTTTATAATATTAGTAAGGATAGAAGAAGTAGTTATACTAATAATAAGAATTAGTAGTACTAGTAGTAGTAGTAGTTTAATTAAAGCTATGTTGTGTGGACTTTTATTAAGAATCCTCTTGCTGAACAGTTGCGTCTAGTTTTATACAGAATACCCGTGAGAATCAAAAATATTAAACTATAATGAAAACGGGTCATTTACGTATTTTCGAAACATGTCGAGTGTTTCTCGATATAAACTACGTGAGTGACCCGTTTTCATTATAGTTTAAGTTGCGTTTAGTGTTAAAGGATGGGCCTGATGATGAACTTCGAGAAAAGCACGAGGGAACTTTGAGAGGTTTGAGATAGATATATGTTGTGTGGGCTTTTTAGAATCCTCTCATTGAGCAGTTGGGTCTAGTGTCACAAGATAGGCCCAGATGACGATTTTCGAGAAAGTGCGAAAGAGCGAGTAGGTACCTACTAAGTAATAGCTAAGTGATTTGTTTTTGGTACATTTTAAAGTATAGATAGTTTTGTTACCTTTTTAATATACAGTAAGTATTCAAATGGTAACAAAATGATCTATACTTTAAAATGTTCCAAACAAATTAGGATGCTTGTAGTGAACATGTCATATCACTACGCATTCCGTGCGCCAGCGCATCGACTAATCGCAACGCTGTTATCACCCGCCCTTCCCCTCACCTCTTCCTCATACTTTGGTGACTCATGTCGGAAACAAAATGACAAACATTAGGCTTCTAGTGGGGGCGTTCTGTGGTTTACGCACACGCGTAATGTTGAGAGATACAGACAGAGGGATCGATTTAGACGCTCGCGTCAGCGCCAGCGCCCAAACGCGGCCTAGCAGATAGCGGCTACATTCATGTTTATCACTTGTTGGCCATTAGTTTGTTTGGTGCGACTAACGGCTAAAGTCCTTAGTAGGTACCTACTCTAAATTTAGGCCCCATTCTGTAGCCGTTACGAGTATTGTAGCGGAAATTATGGTAAATAAATGGCTTTGTCGATGGAATCGTTCAGTCTTGCGTGATCTTGCCCATTAGCCTTTATCCGCGACAGGTACCAATACGCGCTAGCTGAAATCCAGGACGAGTTGACAATAATTGATACGACTAGACTAAACCTTATGGCCCGCTAAGGTCCGGAAATGTCAACCTACCAACGTAATATAGAGTTGATCGACTTATTCTGTTAAATGATTTATTCATCAGTAAAGAAACAATGTGGGCATCTTACGATACGAAAGACACGTTAACCCTATTTTAATTAACAATATAGGCTCTACATAGTTCGAGTTAAATGTATAAAGCTCTTTTAATAGTAACGACAATGCTTTGGAATACTTAATAGATTATTCAGACAAATTCGTAGATAGTTGACATATACCTATGGCGCCCATCATGATGAATTCAGCGAAGATTACGTAGCACAGCACATGTACTCTGTGGGAACTATGTACATGCATTGCTTCGTGTTCAGCCCGCCTGGTTGATGGATCTGCTGATACGGTTCGGCAGTGACATGTTTCGGATGTCCATGCTGAAAGAACATTTATTGTTAAACCTTTGACCGGGCATTGCTCGGCATATTTCGTGTTTATTCCGAAGAAAACGTGTTCCCGGAAGTGAGACCTAGCTAGATCGACTTTTCGCTTCCCGTAACTCCTCCAAGTCTCACCCAAATCGATAACACTTAAATTTTGAAAATCGTTGAAGTTGGGTTTGTCGTATTGTAACCAAAAAACGACTTATAAAAAATTTCTTTCACTTCAAAAGTGCTTTCTTCAACCACTTTTTAAAACTTTAGAGCATAACAGCGTTCTTTACTTCACCAGTAAAGTGGGTCTGTGGAACATATGGGTAGGTACAAGATGTTATGGTTGTGTGCTGTTAACACCAACTAATTAAGTTTGGCAAAAAATGCGAGTGTCCATAGTTCCATCCATCACGCTCAGGATTTCAAACTACTTATTCTGTTTAAGGAAAAAAAAAACAAAACGACGTCAAAGAATATGTCCAGCCGGTGAACGTACTATCGAATAGAGGGTTAAACTTACATAATGTCACGGGGTAAGACAGACTGGTCGAGATTGTTCTCCAGCACTTGCAGGATGCAGAGTGTCTTGAGCGTTGGCTTGTAGTCTAGGATGTGCAGATCATTGTTGTCCAACAGGAGTTCCTGAATCTCGGCTTCGGTGACGGCGGGCCGGTGTGGGTTCTTCGCGGGCTGCGGACTGGAAAATAACACATAGGTGAGATGAATTGTTTTGTAGAATACTTTCTAGATCATTCAGCGCGGCTACTTGTGAACCAGCGAAAATAAACAAGGTGAAGCAACGACGGCCGTGGCCAGTTCTTGAAAAGTTCACTACCCAATAGATAGCTACCCAAAGCCCCTCACCTAAAGCCCTAACAAAATGATCTGTTTATCGTCGGTTTAACAGGTAATTGCTCTGATGAGTAGCTAGATCGGAACCCTAAACAGATTAATTCCTCGTAGCAAATTTTCCATTCGTATTGTCTTCGCTGGTGTTGGGGTTGAGACCTTTACATTTTTATAATTCGCCTATTTTAACTTCTGCGTTATTCCCCGAATTGTAATTTCCCTGTCGCATGTTTCGCTAGCCTCAAAATGCACCAAAACAGTTTCAACGCACCTATTTCTGTGTCGTTTATCCCTTTGGGCCACTACAAATCTAACGTAGCCTAACCTAAACTTACCTACTTTAGCCTGTAAAAAAAAGATTGGACTTTTTTAATCAACCAACGAATTGATTTTAGGAAAGAGCATAATAGGAGATATAAGAAATAGCGAAAAGGAAATCTGATAGTGGAAAATGTATAAATTAATAAACTCCTAAGGTAGGAATTTGGGAATTAACGATTTTGGGAATCCGGTCACACTATTCTGTAGTGAAAATAATGTTGTAATTTTTCGTCCCCAAGGCACAGTCACGTTATTGCAAACAATAACTAAATGAGTTGCACCGTGATTTTGTCAAAAAACATCGATGCCAAAGAACTCACGTGAAATATAGACACGCGAGGACGAGGACTATGTACATTTACTTAAGTATTTATGTTTGGTTACATTGCATTGGCATTTTATATACCTACATAAAAAGAGGTACAACCAAATAACAATTGTAAACCACTTTGTGACTGAATAAATGATTATTATGGTTATTATTGTACAAGTTACAACATTATTTTGTTACACGATTAAGGCGCTTGCTTGATTCTCGTTAACCACGCCCCTTGATTACGAGATACGTTTACGTTTTCCTCGCACGAGATATAGAGATGCAAAACTTCGGGAATGGCTTTTTTGGATAAATGTCCATAAATATCTAAATTTGTAAAGTTTTATCTATATTACCTACGCACATCAATTACACAAAAACTGGAATTTTAGAACGATTAAGTCGTTTAAAAATGTATTGTTTGAAAAAGCCCTGTAAAAAATATATAATAACCCTTTATTGTTTTTACGACCCAAATAATTTGCTCAAATAAATGTTAGCCATAGCTAGGCTTCTTTTGGACAACATTTATGTCTCAAATTTAAATTGCCATAAAGGCCAAACACCATAACAAGATAGAAAAATATGAATTTAATTAAGAATAAAAAAAAAACTTTCTATCGAAAACCGAATCTTAGCACTCCGTACATTACGTTTACCAATTTTTAATATATATAATAACTTAATAACATTTGAAATATTATTCATATTATCTGGTATTTATTACCTACTAGCTACCTATTCTACATTAAGGAAGATCTCAGTTAGGTACGCCGACGAGCAAAATAATGTCTAAACATGTAAATATTAGCAAGTAGGTATGGTGTTGTGTTTTGGAATTAAATTATCAAAAAAAATTGCCCGTGTGGTGTCGGGTTAGAATTTCACCACCCCCTTATTTCTTCCCGTGGGTGTCGTAAAAGTCGACTATGGGAGCAGGGTTGAAGTGTGTTGTGGGCGATGGGCTAGCAACCTATCACTGCAATATCACATTTTGTCGATCTGTTATACTTACCCACATTTATGCTAAAACTGGCGCTGGAACATAAGTTTAATGTGCTCTGCCAACCCCTTATGGGAATAAAGGCGTAAATGTACCTATGCATGTATGTATGTATAATAACTACAACTTAGAAAAGTTGAAAAACCCCCGACATTTTCATTTCAAAGTCCAATATCTCAAAAACGGCTAATCAGATTTTCATAAAACATAGCGAAGAACATTCGGGATCACATCAGCTTTCGAATAAAAAAAAACCGCATTCAAAGCGGTTCATCCGTTTGGGAGCTACGATACCACAGACAGATACACAGACACGTTAAACTTATAACACCCCTCTCTTTGCGTCGGAAGTTAAAAAAAATGGACTGACCAACTAAGTTAATGCCTAAACATTTATTTGCTTAACGTCCGCTTACAAAATATGTTTATGGTAAATGTTAAGCGGGCAAATGATTGTTTGGCGAATTTGATTTTGGGCAAAATTGTTTGGGAAGTGAAAATCAGCCAAAAAAACTCCGGTAATACATCAGTAACCCACTTTATAGATATAAGAAAATGATTGACCCAGATTTTACTATGTAAACCTTTAAACCCAGTGAGTTTCATCCATAACGTTTTTCTGGAGAATTTACCGGTCGATTTTACTTCTAAACGATTGCACCCAACGTATATCTCTTATAAGTCACTTAAAACTACTTTTATTAAAATTATCCAAAGGTTTGTTTGGGGAAATACGGTGACGCATTTGAACATTTAATATATTCACTTAGGCTTAGGTACTTTATACTTACACAGTCAGTAAGTTAGACTCAATGTCTCTTATGGGTATTGATTGTTACATTATATGAATTATATAGAATGAGATCATTATACAAATTACGATGGCATGCAATATTTTAGGAAGAGTATGCCGAGTATGTTATGCCAGCGATACATTTGACTAAATGATACTTACATGGTAAAATTAAATATGACCAAGTTATTATTCGTTAAACAATAATTTGCCAAATGAAAATTTGGTAACTGTAAAACTGCGATAAGTTGTTTTCACTAGGTAATGATTCCTTTGCCTTTGAAAAATAGTTTGGGATTTGATACTTTGGGATTTTTTTTTGGCCATACATTAGTAATCCCGCAATCTTCTTTAATACTTAGTACTACAGTGACAAACAAGTATACGGCGTTCCTGATGGTAAGCAGACATCGTAGCCTATGGATGCTTGCGACTCCAAAAGAAACACAAGCGCGTGGCTGCTGCTGGTGTGCATAGTATGAAACTTTACGTCACACCTGGCCATAATGAGAGTTTTACTGCACGCTGCGCATATGGTAAAACTCGCATTGTGGCCAGATGAAGACGTAAAATTGTGTAATTACCACGGGCGGTAATTTGTAAAGCCTCATATCGCATATTTATGGCCCTCACCTTCGGTTCGGGCCACAAACACCCGCGATCTGGGCCATTCACGAATTCACCGCCCTAGGTACGAATTGTACGAATAATTATATCCTCGCCTCGCTTTGAACCTTCATAACAGGTGTTTCGTTGTACTTAACCGATACTTACGGGAAAAAATAGTACATTACGTACCTAGGGCGGTGAATTCGTAAATGGCCCAGATCGTAGGTGTTTGTGGCCCGACCCGAAGGTGAGGGCCATAATTATGCGATCTGGGGCTTTACAAATTACCGCCCTTGGTGAGTACACAATTTTACGTCTTCATCGGGCCACAGTGCGAGTTTTACCGTACGCGCAGCGTGCAGTAAAACTCGCATTATGGCCAGGTGTGACGTAAATGTATTAAATATGTAACTTCACGTATCCAATATAGCTACTTAGTGTGTCTAGATAATAGTGACCTTGCCTACGAAGCTGGAGACCTCAGTTACGAGTCCCGGTTAAGGCATTTATTACCTACGCATAGTACACGCATTGCTTAGTTTGGGATGAGGGAGATTTGTGTAAAATTTTCCTGATATCCTCTTTTGTTTACTTGCTGATCTTCCCCCGGATGTCCATCCCTAGCTAAAGCTTTCTACGTGCCATTTTATTGTGCATCACAATTGGTTCAGTAGTTTAACCGTTTAAAGGCAACATGCAGACAGGCATGTCCTACTCTCGTATTCATAATTTTTGGGCACCTTGTCACGTCATAATAGTAATAAGTGAAGTAGATACTATATATTAATACTAATCTGGTACAGCGTTCACAAGCAAGTCAAGGCTATAGCGTCCCACTAATTACAATACAGTAATGACATTATAAATGAGAATAGTTAATGGTTGCATAATTTATTCATTTAATCATACAACCTAATAGTACACAACATGTGACCGACGTTTGTTAAGTGTGTAAAGAATGTACCTAAGTGCCCTAAGTAGGTAGGTTTAGTAGCTAACTAAACAATCCAATTATGTAATATTTATTTTACATCATTGAAACAATCGGTAAAAATAACATAACCCCCTTTCTTGCCCTGCACGGCTATCAAGCGACGGCTTGCGAGCTCTCTCGATTTTTCTCGCATTATCCGTCTCTCTCTCTCTCTTATTAGAACACTTAGAACAAGAGGTATAGGGCGAGAAAAATCGAGAGTAGGTATGTCGCGGCCGTCCCATGATAGACGTGCAGGGCGTAGCAAGAGTCGACTGTCTGTTGGTATGGTTGCATTGCAGTGTATTGTGGGCGATGGGCGAACAACATGCCACTTTATTATCACATTTGCACTCCTGACCCCGTATCATGGTCGGCCTTATCACGCGATAAGTGACAAGATAGGAGCGTCGTCTCGTTCTATCGAACGGTGTCAGCCAGTGACGGACGCTCTATCCTGTCACTTATCGTGTGATAAGGCCGACTATGATACGGGGTCTGAATTCCCGAAAGCCTCAGGCAAAGCACTTGATATTTAACTATCAGTGCCGCTGCAGGTGGAGCAAATCATTGCATTTCTAAATTTGCTACAAGCGATACCAGGGTGACCACTATTTACTACAACCACAATTCCCTGACTTTTCCCGGTTTTCCAGTCGTTTTTTCAAGTTTTTCCCTGACCATAATCTTAAATGTAATAAATATAAAAAATATAATTGGGATACATTTTTTAATTTTTGCAGAATTATCTGCCAGCAAATTACAAAAACGGAAATAATAAGAAGTAGTATCTGAATAGCTCAGTTGGTAAGAGCGAAAGCATAGTCACACGGAAGTCTTGGGTTCACATCTTACGTCAGGTGACGTTATTATACTGTTTCATTGTATTTATAAATTGTAATTTGATATCAGACAGTTCTACAATTACCCAATAATTCATTTAATTTTTGACCATTTTTGTTAAAAGCTGTACAGGAAAAACCAATTAAAACTCTGAATACTGAATTTATTGGATACGTTAAATGTATCATATAATATAATCCAGCGAGAAATACTAAAGGGAACACTTTATACGGGCCTTAACCGTATTAGTAAGTACTAGACTTCAACGTTTTTGCGTATTATGGTCCAAATTAAAGCGACGAATTGAGAAACCTCATTTTTTCAAGTCGGTTAACAATCTTGGGTATAACTGAAACACAACTGCCTAGGCATCAGTTATCATGTTTATTATATGTATATTTTGAAAACTAAAACAAAATCTATTGCAACTTGGTAATCCGTTTTTCCAATAATGCAGCTTCTTTGGCAGCTCCTTCGAGATTTTTTTGTCTCTTTGCTTCTAGTTCTCTGACCATATCCACAGTTTTTATTTTTTCTGCTCTGATTTTCGCCTCTGAACTTATATTTTCCTTTTATTGTGTAGCTCCTCCGTGTACAAGTAGTGGGCATTACGAGCGTGGATCTTTTTTTTTTCAATATTTATTTTGCCGTAGTAGGATATAGCGTCGTAAACGCGTCTTTGCGCAATCATAGACTCTTGCGAAAGATTTTCCACTAATATCTCCTTATTGATGGAAAAGCCTCGCACACTATAAGCGTTTCCGTGGGATAACACCATGACCATTTTTATTAAAGTTCAAGGAAGTCTTTATTTTCCTTTTTACCGACGAAAAAAACGGAGGAGGTTCTCAAGTCAACGCGTATTTTTTTTTTTACGCATAACTTTTTACAGAGTAGTCCGATTTTGATAATACTTTTTTAATTAGAAAGGGTATACCTCGAAGTTGGTCCCACATAAAATTTAAATAAAAATTTCAACCCTAAGGGTAGGAAAACAGGGGATGATTGGCGCCAACTCAAAATTACTTAGATACACTTAGATTAATATAAGAACTTGGTTATTAAGGTTAATTAAAAACTCAAAATAATTACAAAAATATATACTTAGGTATACTAACAATAGTTTAAGAACTTAGTTATTAAACAAAATAAAAAGGTTTATTATTTTTTGCTTTTCAGTTTTTTTTCGGCGGTTCAATTTTTTTGTTTTAAAAGTTTTTATCAAACCGAGCCAAAGATCATCCAGTTGGTGACCATCCGTAATGGAAAATTGTTTCATTGATTTTACAAATTCAGGTTCATTTACAAATATCATTAAAGGCACTTTTGACGTTATCTGCTTCATATCCTGAAAGCTGGTTATTTTTGACAAATATGTCCAACACTTTATCGAGCCTCTCTCGTCGTCGGAATTCTGGATTGACTGCGATTGCGGGATCGAAACAAGATTCCCTTAGTCTAAGCATACGAAAGTCGGGATGTTTGGCACAATTACACGCAAAATTCTATCAGATTCTTTCGACAGTTGACGAAAACGCAAGATATCGATATCATTGATATCGCGGCTATTTCGAAGAGCATTCTTTACAGCGATTCGCGATTATCAGATTAGACTCCCTTTTCAAGTCAATCGACGTGATATTAGTGGCAGAATCCAATACATCCGCTTTAACAACTCTTTGCATGTTTTTTTTTCAGTGTGGCCAAAAGTGATTAGTATAAAAGTGGAGCAAGTGGTGCGTCGGATTGAAATAATGTTAAAAATGGTTTCACTTGCACCGCCACCGATTGAAAAAAGGCCAATTTGTCTTCCAATGCAGCATTTACTCAAGCTTGCGCTGTCAGGTGCTTTGTTTTCGTTTTTAATTCCCTGCACATGTTTTCAACGTTTTGCGTATAAATTTTATAACGCTAAAGTTCTCGAGCCAACGTACTGTACAAAATTTTTATGGAACTCGAGCCTGAAAACCTTGTAGTCTTTCACGTCGCGCGGGGCTATAGCAGAATGGGTAGTATAGAGAACGTAAAACCGGCGGGATTTCCGAGTAATACAGTGGCACGTGCGCCGCGCGGGCGCATTTACCTATTATTAACCTATTATAGTAGATATATAATGTTTGAATATGGTAAAATTAATAATTTGTTTTTTTGTTTATTAGGTACAATACAGAGACAATTTTTATTCCCTGACCTCCATTAAATTTCCCTGACATTTCCCTGACTTTTCCATGATCAACGAAATTCACTGACTTTTCCCGGTTTTCCCGGTTTTCCAGAAAGTGGCCACCCTGGATACTAAAAAAATAATTTCAATACCCTGCCTAACCCTTACGGGGATACAGAGGTGGGTTTATGTGTATATGTAAATAAACCGACTTCCTTAACAATAACCCTAGGAGCACACACGTCATTAACTCGTCAAATCAACATCGTTGGTAAATAATACCGTAGGTACTTCCCGGGTCAAGAAGGGGAGGTTTTACAAAGTCAGGGGCGGCTCACTTCGTGATTTCGTCGCGCCACCACAAGTACATAGTACTGCCGGCTCTAGCCGGTATGTTAGCGCTGCTACGACACGCACGCGTTCTATCGCAGCGCGTTGTATGCGATAGGAAGAGATGGCCACGTTTAAGGCTCGTTCGGCATACCTAAACAGGTGATTTATTAACAGAGATCCTTCTGTACGTAGTATATACTATTATTCAGGGTGGGTTGCACCAAACCGTGTATTTGTAAGCGGTGTTCGTTAAAATCGGAATGTATATGTATAGGAATAGTTTGACAAGTTTCTATGGACTGACAGCTGCCGGCGTCATATTTAACGTAGATCGGTCTGTGATCGTATGTAGGTACAACCCGCACTTATTCTGTGACAAAAAGGTGGTAAAAGAGTGTTCAAAAAACCATGCCACAAAAAGACGAAAGCGTGCATATGAAGAGGCGTTACATGGACAGTCAGTAGGTTAGGTAGGTCCACATAAGACCTTGACAGACCCAAACTTATGTGGCGAGTATTGTAACCCGGTGGTTACAATTCGCGGCCTAGCTCGCCGGTGCGTTTCACAGGGGCACAAATTTGAATGAGATTTTAAGAGTCCGCAGTAAGCTCGGCCGAATTTCACCTTCCCATAAAAACGGAGTTTCGTTCTCATTTTAAAACTACGTATTGGATTGTGATGAAACTTTGCATATACAACAACATGAGGTATATCTATGTCTGTAATTAGTTTATATGGTTCCAGTTTATAAAACAAACGAAATACAGCAAAAACAAGCTTTGTATGAAAAACTTAAATGCGTTGTATTTATTTTACTGTGGTATCTGAAGCTACATAAACTAATTACAGACCTGGATATACCTCACGTCATTGTACATGCAAAGTTTCGTTACACTTCAACACGTAGTTTTAAAAGGAGAGCGTAACTACGTTTGTATGGAGAATCGAGCTTACTGCGGACTTAAGCTGGGTCCAAATTTGTATCATTTTGCCGAATATGATCACGCGTATCGTATCGAGCTCGCGTATCCTAAGTACGGACGCTCACTTTAGGCACACCGTATCACTAGCATCGTCGCGTGAAAAAATGCGTCCATACTAACCGTAGGGTAGCAGCGTATCGTATCACAACGCCGTATCATTAAGTGTGGACGCGTTTCCGTATCCTCTTTGATGATCGGGGAAAAACCGCCTCGAGAGCGATCACGGCGTATCGCGTATCAAATCATAACCTCGTATCGTGATACAGTATCAAAACACCCATACTTACTGATCTTGATACGCGTATCCGATCGCGAGTGTGCGGGGTATATAATAAACGCGTGTCAACATCGATCCCGAGCGACCAGATACGGCGCGCCGCATGATCGCGCTGTTTTTGAGTCCACACTAGTGATCTTGATACGCGTCGGTGCAACGCGACGGAGATACGATACGACAAAATGATACAAATGTGGACCCAGCTTTAGCTGAAGAAATGAATGAATTATGAGTGGATCGTCTTACCTTGTGCCTCCAAACAGGTACATTTTGTCTTTAAGAATGATGCAGGCTTGCCGCCTTCTCTTGGACGGTACTTGGCCATTCGTGTGGACCAGTTCCCAGTAGTTATTCTTAATTGAATATCTGAAGAGATCATTGAAATGAACGTTTGTGTTGCCATTGTATCCTCCGAAGATGTACATGTGGTCATCATGTATCCCTGAAATGACATATTTTTTGTATAGTCACCCGTTAATATTTGCCTTAACAAAGCTGACAAAAATATCTGATATAGAAATAGAGAAGTGTCAGATATGTATGAGCACTTTGTTGTGGCAGATAGTAATGCTGGTGGCTGTAATATAATGCTTTGGCATGTTTTTGTAGTTATATTATAAGAATGAGAGATTTAAAATTGTATGCTGTATTGATACAGATCATTCAATGCACAATGAAGGGCCCCACTTC
Source organism: Epinotia bilunana (assembly GCA_947049275.1). NCBI lineage: Eukaryota > Metazoa > Arthropoda > Insecta > Lepidoptera > Tortricidae > Epinotia > Epinotia bilunana. The sequence goes on from OX346253.1 coordinate 26,727,770, forward strand.
TACCTACGCCATGAATAATATACGCTAAGTATTACGTAAACGATTACCCCATAACTTATATAACTATATATAAATTAAATCACCCAGTACCATACCATCGACAGGTAAGACATTTGATTTAAAGAAATAACAATCGAATGGGTTCATCTGTTTGGGAGCTACACTGCCTTAGACAGACACACAGACACAGAGTCATTTTTCATTTACAATCTCTTATGGCAATGTTATTTATCCAAATCATGTTTTTTAATTAAATCATTATATTAATTATCGCATCAAATAATAATTCAAAATTAAATACTTACGACTTTGCTTATACAGTGTTAAATTATTATCTATTCTATATTATACACCAATGATTAAATTATCCTTAGTAAAAGTAAATAGAGAATGCGAAAGTATGTGTAATGTAATAGTATAATGTAACATTAAGAGTTAAAAAAGTAAAATAAAGAATAAGCAGTAAAATACATAAATTCATATACAAACGGCTAACATAATATGTATACATATCAAAAACGAAATAAAGATTAGATAGTGTACCTATTAACTAACCTTACGAATGAAATAGGTTGATAAACAATAATTTTCTAATTTAAGCATGTTATTTCTATAATAGCTAAAGGCTATTTTTATTTTATTTATTAATTATCGCAATAAATTTATTAGAAGTTATACTCACAAGCTGAATGACTGCGCCTGCCTTCTGGCCATGTTTTGCTAGGATTCAATGCTACCCATATCTCCTTTTTTGTATCTAAATAGTACATTTGTGAACAATATATTTCCTCCTGTGAATTATATGGGCTATTTAAATCCCCTCTCCCACCAAATACGTACATTATGTCTCCATAGGCCACTGCTGTATGGAAATCCCTATGGGATGGTGGGGTACCTTTTGCATCAACAAAATGCCATTCAAAGGTGTCCAGGTTCAAGTAATGGACTTCTTGTGAATAATGATGGGAATGATATTCAAAACCTCCAAATATATACATCCTATTCTTTATAATGCAAGCTGAGTGACCATCTTTAGCATATGGGACCATCCCGGAGACATTCGGTGTGGTCCATTCCAGTTGCCTTGTATTGAACACAGTGAGGATGTCGCAAGCCACTTCGTTATTTCTGCCACCCCACATGTAAACCTACAACAAGAAGAACAATTGAAAACATTTAAACTTTTGTGAGACATGTCTAGAAATAGGAACTACTACTAATAAATCCACAGTTAAACTAGCATATTAAATGTCACAATGTCGCCTGTCGTGACATTTAATACGAGAGTTTAACCGTGGATTTATTAGTAAGAACAATTGTATAAAATTACATTATGAAATAAAAATTCTTTGCATTATATATATTATATAAATAAAAAGGTAAAGGTTGCGGGCGTCCAATGGATGTTGGTGGCACAGCAGGACGGATCACTTTGGCACTCTTGGGGGGTGGCCTTTGTCCAGCAATCTTTTGGCTAATATGATAATGATGATTAAAAAAAACAATTATAATTTGAAGTCTCAACAGTATAATCTTCATTGAGCAATTAGTATGAAAAAGAGAAATATATGTACTAGTATGAAATATAAAGAGCCATGGTTGGCCAAGGAGATGATGAAATGTAGGGGAAGGCCTTTGCATAGCAGTGGGACACTGTTTAAGCTAATAAAAATAGTTATTAAGGCAAAAATTATGACTAGGTGTGAATTTAGCTATAGTCACCATCAATCTAAACACGGTGGTCAAAAATGGAGTGTTTACCATTTATTGTGAATGATGTTCTAACATAGGCTAGGCTTAGTGTATTTCAACCAACATATTTTATGGACCAGGTCTGAATTAAGTAAAATTGAAATTTAATCTGTGACATCAGATCATGTTATTAATAAATTTCTGAGCACCTTGTTCACTCTGCTATATCTAATGTTAAACTCAACAGTAAGCAAGTTGTGGCATAACATAATTCACCAAATACAAAAATGTATTAAAACAGATCACAAAAATCGAACTTTGTTGCATTGATGGACAGTACACCTACAGGCGTAATTCTATTGTGTCTGGAATAGTGTCCATCAAAGTGTTAATCTCTACTAATTTTATTAATTTGTTGTTCACAAAATACACATTTATGTTTGGAACTAACAAATAACAATAACTGATTCCATTAAATAAGTAGTAAATAAATGAAATAAAATAGTATGAAAGGCAAACACCCTCAATAGCTGTATACCTTTAAATTGAGAGGAATAATAAGCGTATATATATAAATAAAAAAATTCCACGTGCCTTTCCTTTGTAAGCCACCGCTGTGTGTCCATATCTCTGAAAAGGTATGTCATCTGTTTTCTTGTAGTTCACCGCTGACCATCGGAGAGTGTCCGTGTTCAAGACATGGACAGGGATTGGATCGGCGTCCTTGTATTCCTCGGTAGAACAATATCCACCGAAGGAAAGTATTGTGTCACCTATACACACGGCGGCGTGATTAACGCGCCGCGGTCCGCCTTCGATATGCGCAGTCCATTTCATGTTAACTACCAATAGTGACTGCCGAGTGAGTTATTCGTTTACTATTGATTTACTTCGTACTCTGAATTTTATGCAAATTTATCTAGAGGGGTATCTGCCGTCAACCTGACAGTGACAATGACTTGACATTGACAGTTAGGTTATCTATTTGTGAAATTATCATAATCGTGAAGGACGGATTGTCCTCGCGTGTTTTTGTGAACCTCGACTAGTTTAACTCACTACCCGGGGCGCTACCGTGAAACGAAGACGAAGTTCGTTCATGTATCTCCCTCTCCTTCGCTCCAATATGCATGTGCGATAGAGAGGGAGAAACACGATCGAAATTCGTGTTCGTTTCACTTCACGGTAGGGCCTCTGAGGGGCTACTGCGAAACGAAAACGAACATCGTTAATTATCTCCCTCTTTCTCTTGAATTAGCAAGTGCGACAGAGAGGGAGACACACTTACGAAGTTCGTTATTCGTATCGCGGTAGGCCCTCTGAGCTATAAGTGCTATAAATACGAACTTCATATTTCAGTTATCTCGATCTCTATCGCACTAACATCAATCGAGTGACAGGGATGCATGTATACGAACTTCGAGCTTCGATTCTTCCGCAGGCAGAGGCGCTACCGCGAAGTGAAAACGAATTTCGTTCGTGTATCTCCCTCTCTGTCGCTCAATTAGCAAGTGTAAATGAAACATTCAAGACTTACAAACAAATATTCATGCTCATCTACCAGGATTCGAACCCAGGACCGTCAGCTTCGCAGGCAGGGTCACTACTCGGCTAAACCAGTCGTTTTATATTGCGTTGTAAATATTTTGTGCTTTCTCGCTGTGTTTTGTATTGCGTAGGTACCTACCTGTATCTAAATATACATTATTCTGTACTTAGGTACCTATCTTAAGCCTGCAACACACTGGCTCGGCCTGCGGTGGCGGGCAATAGTTGGCAGCTAATGACGCGCCAGTCTGTGAGGGCTTTATGCGCCGTGTTAATAAACTGTTGTGTCTCTTTTCAGTTTTCACTGTCGGCGGCCAGCTGCCAACAAAGTTGGTTCTTCGAACCGTATCGAAAATGTTCAATACACCACCTGCACGGCTAGCACGCGACGGCGCGCGAGCTCTCTCGATTTTTCTCGCACTATCCGTCTCTCTCTTATTAGAACACTTAGAAGAAGAGGTATAGTGCGATAAAAATCGAGAGTATGTCGCGGCCGTCGTGTGCTAGACGTGCTGCAGCGACGGTGAAAACGCGCATTGCCGTATCCATCATTAAATCTGTATCCACTTCGTCACCCATACCATACCTTGCGAGACGTAAAAGTTTAGAATTAGAGGTAGCGAAGGAATAAGTAGGCAGGGCGGAATTCAAACCGAATTGGGTACCTAATTGACTAGCAGCGAGACGGACTTAGCTGTCCTAGAAGAAGAAAATTACAAGTCATGCGCGCATTCGACAAGCAATTTGGAAGTTCCTGCCTAATTCCCTTAACCTAACCTCGCTCGTGCCTGGTCCGACCACGGCTTTTCGACGCAGCTCCTGTCTAACGTAGTCGACAGTGCATAGATTGATCAACTCTCCTCTTGTAAGCCATCCTTCGAAGCACGTGCAGCTAACATTTCCAGGTCGAGTGCTTAATTATATGGCCGGTGGTGGTTGAAAACATGTCAGGAACGCCACGGCGTTCAATGTCACACGCGTTGCGATATCTTTGAGTGTTGAGTGCTGAGGCAGCACTATTGGGCGGGGAATAAATGCAGCCGCCACACGTATGAAATCGGCGGACTGCAGCAGTCCGCCGCGTGATTTCGGCCCGTGTGGATACGTTCCAGAAACACGGCGTCTTGCTAAATTCTATCCCTATCTCGCTTTATCTTATTACTTCTTACCGCTCGGGCCGCCCGCCGAGCTCGGACGGTTGGCGTCAGCTATAGGCGACGCACTGACCAACCTTTACGGTGCACGCGCGCCGCTGCAGTCAGAGCGTTTTTTACGTTTTTTAGGGTTCCGTAGTCAACAAGGAACTCTTATAGTTTTGTTTATTATACCTACGTACTTTTGATGAGTCTCTTGCCTGAAGTTCTGTAATCTTGATTTTTGTGCTTATCTTATGCGTCGTGTTAATAAACTGTAAGTACCTAACCGTAGACCAGGGACAATAGAAACACGTCATGATTGAAACTCGGTCGGCCTGCCTGCAAAAATATATATCAGAAAGATAAAGGGCCATTTTTTAAAAATTATTTTGTTTACTAAAACGATTAAACTGATTGTTGATTGCGTCTATTATTTCATTTTACATCCCGTCGTTTGCAAGACTCTTTGTCACAGGGTAGGTACACGGAATGGTTATGATTGAAACATTGTTATAGTTGAAACAAGCAATTTTGTAAGAAACATTATTATGCTTGTTTTCTGCAATTCTATATCGTTACATATTATAATTGCATTAAAACTACTTTGGTTAAGCTAAATGTATAAGGTAGCAGGAACAAAGAAAACTAAAAGTCGTATACTTTTTTTTCACGCGCGTTTCAGATCAGCTCATAAATTAAGAAATGTTTATGATATACTTGCGAACTTTTGATGAGCTTATTGTATACCGTGGTAGTGATGAAAAAGATTAAAAAAGATATAAGTGCTTTCATTGTGCCGAATATATTAGTGTTTCAATTGACCTCACATAATGTTTCAATTGACACTCATGTGAGGTCAATTGAACCATGCTGCCCCATTCTCTTTAATACATTATTATGAAAAAACTATGGATTATATAGACCAACTACATTCTTTTTATTTAGGAACCAGATAAGTAACCTTGAAATATTTTGGGCATTCATCTTTCTACTCATAAACATATAACAGGTGGTTAAAGGCAAATTGTTTCAATTGTCCCCGGTCTACCCTACCTAACGAGAACTTGTGTGTGTATTTTCACCGCCGGCGGCCCGCCGCCTACAAATGTTATGTAAGTATACCCAATATTATTTTTGGTGCACTTACTACATAATATTCAATGTGCACAAACAAAAGGAAAAACAAGATAAAGTATTTTTTTCGTTTTTTTTTAATTATCTAATTTTTCAAATTTTTACTGAGTGTCTTAATGAACTAATGAACCCTAACAGACCAAAGCGAGTATTTCGCGTATTGTGGGGTCTATTTATTTAAAACAAACGCATATTCTGTGTTATATTTCCGCGTTGTCTGTCCGCGTATTTCCCGTGCCTCCTGCCGGCCGACGACGCCTAATGTATTTTTTCATCAGCTACGTTGTAAATAGGCGTGATCTTTCAAGGCCAGGCGGCGTCAGGCGTAGGGTTCCAATCATTTGTTATTATTTCTCTCACGCTTCGAGTTTTCCAACAAATTGTATTGTAACTGACAATATGACTGATTATTGTTCGATTCCATACAAACGTTCCGCGTTGGAAGCCGGACGTTTTCGGATGATAAGGGAAAGGGATCATCTTTTTACATAAAATTTAGGTGTATTACTAGCGTGTACCTACTTGCCACCACGATTCTAGTTCTGAAGGCCTAATCTAACCTACCTATGTAGAAAATAAAGTAAAATTCGTTATCAGATGGAAGTGGCCAGAGGGGTGGTTGGGATTAAATACTGTACTTAAGGGTAAATGTGTTCTTTGATCATTTAGAATGTCGTATAAAACCAGTTATATTTGAAATTATTTAGGTAGATCTAATCAAGTAAAGTTCAGCAAGATAGTATATTATTATTCACACTGCCATAAGTGAAACGAATATTGATCATACGTTATTTAGGAGAAATACCATTTTGGTAACCCGAGTCGAAACCGGATGAAATTGCCTCTACATTCAAATTTACACTCCACAATCTTCCAAACTTACAATATTAGTAGGTAGGTGCTTACAGATTATTTTTATCAGAATTACCCGGTTTCGCTCAATAACAGTTTGCGTGTAATATACGCGCCCCAGTGACACGTCCTGACGTATAGAAAGCGTATTGGCGATGACGTCCTCGCCTCTATAAATCATATGGTTCGGCAATCGTCCGACCCGTCTGCCCCGCGACTTTCCTCTTTTTTTGTCTGACTTCTAAACCGTTAACGTGTGTGATAGAAGGGTGGCAACATGTGTTAGGCTTTCATACATTACATCTTGATAAATGATACGGTTTTATCTAAATATTTTTACAACTTTTTCCTAAAAGTTCCGAGTAGCGTCGTCGTCTTTAGGTAAGATACGATATACGTACACATAGATGCCGTCATCGCGAAGTGCAATTTACAATATTACGGGTCTAAATTGTCCAAATTCATTTTATATTCAAAAATCGGAAGTTCTTATCAGGGATGTCGCGGATGCGGATATTTGGGGGAACACATCCGCGGATGCAGATTTAGGGGTCAAACAATAAAAAAAGTAAATAAACAACGTCCATTTTATGATATCTCGCAATCATCAAACACGTTGAGTTGAGGCTAAATTACAACCTTAGCGAAATCAAAAACGCGTCTGCTCTTATGGCCATGGAAACGAAATTAAGTTTTTTTTACCAATGGCGAAAATATCTAAAACGCACACGGTACGTGCCCGTGCCTTTTCTTGTCGTGAATTGCACTACATCGATTTTTGCGGATGGGGATGCTGATGTTGAAAATGCGGAACTTCCGCGGTTGCCGGTGCGGATGCGAATGTCTGCAATATCCCTGGTTACTACGTGCGCAGTAGGAAGGTACTTAGTTACCTAATTGACATGGTTTTATGACGTCACAGTATTAGATTCGTAGGTAGGTACTAAATTATTGTATGAAAAATCACGTAAATTGCTGTTTAGGTCGTGAAATAGGTACTGCGTTGACATACTTTTTTTTTTGATCAGTGTAGAATCATTCTTGGAGACAACTGCAGACTTTCACAGGCCACGCAACGCTACGTGTGCTACGCCGTAGCGCGTAGAGGCGTTTTTCCGAGGCATGGCTCATTGTTCAAGCAACTTATGGTGGTCACGACTCTTATTGCCGGAGGTTTCGACAAGGACAAGGAAAACGTTATTGACGCCCCTCGCGTTTACAAATTCAAACGAGACATAATGCGCCAAGCGGAGTATCTTACCTACCCACTACCTTCCCATTGAAATTACTTCAATTCGATAATCACACCTCTGTCCCCGAAAGCAAGTACCGATAGACCAATATTATTATTGCTACAAAAACACATTTCACCCGCTCGATTATTTGAATAAGCAATAGATACGAAAAAGCTTATTTGGATACGTTACACGCACCACCCGTTAGCTCCACTGGCAACATTTATCATCGGAATCCTATAAAAAGTAAACCGGAACTAATCCTCGACCCCAAACCCTCCCCCAATCTGCATACGCCAAGAAAATAATTTCACGCCCTTACCGCATTGAGAAGGAATAATAACATCCCGCTATTTCTTTACTGATATTGTAAAGAGGAATAGTCTGTGAGATTGTAAAGCCGCGTTCACGTTTGTGTGTTTTGATGTGTTGTGACTTGTGACGCATTAGAACGCTAATCGGTTTCATACATTTAATATGGTTGCTTTCACATTTATCTGACGCCCACGACATCAGACAAATGTGAACGCAAGCATATTAAATGTATGAAACCGATTAGCGTTCTGATGCGTCACAACACAACACGACACACAAATGTGAACGCGGCTCTACTTTGTAAGTTTGTATGTAATGCGTAAACACCGGAACCACATCTGATTTCAATATTTCTTTCACCTGCGTGTGAAATGGACTCTCTGGATGATTATAGGCTATATTTTAATCCGTGGGTTTGCCTGCGTTTTTTGCTACGCGGGCGAAGCAGCTCTGGTACATTTGAAATAAAAAATCCTTTTTCTCGTCAATATTGTCATTTGTTTTTAAAGTGCCAATTCCACGTAACGAATCGTTTTTAGAATAATCTTCGTGGAATATAATAGGGGTTCTAGCCTATTGTCGATTGGCAGTACTCAGCATAGTTAATAGTAGATTGTTAACCAAGGGCTGAAAGGCACCCATTGCCGACGAGATATTTTGGCGCTCGAACGAAGTGAGAGCGCCAATGATTCGAGTCAGAAATGGGTGACTTTCACCCGAGTTAAAAACTCTACTTTTCATATCGAATACGAGGAAAGTAAAAAGAAAACAGACGGATAATAAACAATATGTTTATTCAAAGTATACAATTCAAAAACGGCAGCCGCCATTGTCGTGACGTCATCAGAGCAGAAAGAATAGTCCCATCTCACCTGTCCTAAAGAAAGAGGCAAATATATCTGTCTCGCTCGACTCACGAGAAAAAAATGGTGGTCGGCGTTTCGGTCACGTGAAATACGGATAAAATTACAATTTTTTATTTTGAGTTTAAAATTATTTCTTGTTTTTATACTTAACCAAATATTATATTCGTATTTCCTAAATTCAAAACTGTATAAATAAAATCATTTCATAATTTAATTGTGATAGACGGAAGTAGCCTATTCTAATATTTCGGTACTATTTATTTGTATTTGTTTTTAGTATTAGTTGAAGAGTGGCTGTATGCGTTTCTGCCTTATTAGCTCACATGCACAACTTTAAGTTAGCTAAAATAAAAGTAATTCATTTACAACGTAAACTTATTTTATATTTAATAAAATAAAATTCATGACTAGTAAGAATTTTTTTTTTTTTTGTCAGTGGCGGGGTAAGGATTGATATTTATTAGAATTAGTTCCCGCATAGTGCTTATAAGGCGAGGACTAATTGGAATACACTACTTTTCTGCACAAGAGCAGAAACGTATCACTTTCTGCGCACTTTTTAGAACAACAACGACCCACTTTCAGAGCATGAGATATGAAAAATATTTTTTCATTCAGAAAAGTAAGTTTTGCTCCACGACGTGAGGGATCAAAACGCTACTTTTCTGTTCAAGCTACTTTTTTAATTTATACATTGGCATGAAGCATTTACGCAATGTGCCAATTGAAAACAGATTTTAATAAAATAATCGATTGTAATTTCATCGTAATCGATTCAAAACGAACATATTTCAAGTGTTTGTTCTATACTACGGCGGTGGCAAACAAGCGTACTATTAGCCTGAAGGAAAGCAGACACCTTAGCCTATGGACGCTCGCTACTCCAGAGGCATCTCAAGGGAGGGGGGGCTTTGGAGGGGGAGGTTTTTTAATACTGATAATTAAAGCAATTCGCAAGTTTTCACTTCTGCCGGCACTCCCGGAGTGCAACCCTGTTTTTTTTTATTTATTAATGTTTCGTAATATTTGAAAGGTAGTAATAAAAATTAAAAAATCTCCGTGCCTTGTATTTTGCAACACAGTTCGTACAAGTTGTCTTGTAGAACCATTCGTTTTTTTTTTTTCTTATTCTGGTTTACTTATTTTAGGTAGGTTAAATACTATCATTGTAATAAGCTATTTTTGGCAAAAAATTACTGACTGTTTAGTTCGTTTCGGCGTTTCTTCTTGACAGTCTTCATTTTCTGAAACGGTGGTAGAATTTGACTTGTTTGCCATTGCGGCCTACTCGTACTTGCAGAATAAAATTAATTTATTTCATTTAATCTTTGGCGGTACCTAGACTAATGACTTGCGACTATCCTGCAGAAATATGACATCATACCTACCTACTTCTAAGACAACATGACATAACAATCACTATTAGGTTTACTACTTAAATAGGTAGGTACTATTAAACGACATCAATCCTACAATATTTGCATATTTGTTTGTAAATTGGTTCTCGAAAACTGCACTAACGACTTCGACAAAAGGGTTCTAATATTTATTTACATAGTCTTCAATCACATCAGTCAGATTGTCCGCAAGAATCTTGCATCGAATAAAATCCTATACTGATATTGATATAAAACTTCTTCGACGGTAAAACGGTACACTACACAAGCATATTCTCGTACACCATCCATAAAAGAGGCACAGAGGTATATTGTAGCGGTCACATAAAGAGCAATGTGTCTCGTCGAGGCGAGACGTTATTGATACACGGAAAAGATTTCACTTTGATAGTTGCGGTCGGTGCGTTTTGACGCCTCTCGGATAGTAGGGATGGGACCATGCTTGCCCAATATCGAGACAAAAACCATTTCAAGACTATCTGTGTCGCGAGAAGGCGAATAGAGACTTTTTGCTGTTAAGCCCCTATTGTTCGCGTATTTACCATATATTAGAAACAATATATTCATCGTGATCTAATAATATAAACGACTATATTGATGAAACTAGGACCGAAATAAGGTAAGGTAGGGGAAGATTGAATGGTTTTTTGATGAGTTGGATAGTGTTGTGGTAAAACCATTGTAAAATAAAAAACTATTGACTTACTTTCAATTGTATAAATTGGAAGTTATGAGCAAGGACTATATTTTTCTAAGCTGTCGACAAAACTCGGCTACGCCTATTCTAACGTATGAAAATAATAAAATAAAATATATTTTTGTCTTAAAATACACGGGTTAAGATGGAATGGTCGAGGGGTAAGATTGACATAGTATCTAAAGGCTTTTGAATGAATGCAAACGGTTACTGTTGCTCGTTATTCTATAGAATTCCTTACGCCTAACAGATACAGATGATTTTTGTTTAAATATTCCTAATAGGTAACGAAAAAACTGCATTTAAAAAAATATATATTTTACTCTTACCCCGCTTTACAGGGAGAAGGACAGTGGTACTCAAACTTTTTATTAAATATTCTTCGTATAAAAAACCAAACATATGTTTTTATATTAAGAAGATCATTATGAATATACGTTTAAGACTTATATGAGTACCGAAATAAACAAATTTATACTTATATAATTACCTCCCTATTCAAAAAAATTAAAAGTTTACTACTTACACGAGTACCTAAATAAACAGATATATAGATTTATATTTACGGCCCCACTCATAAATTGTATAAGCTTACGACTTATATGAGTACCTAAACCAGCAGATATACATAATATATGTCCCTGGGCGACAATAATGGTCGCCAAGGGACTTTTACTGTACTTAACAGGTTTAATCTATACTTCTTAGTTACTATTTACATATCTTATCGTCATTAGGTCAGTAAATAAACCTTACGTTAAGTATTTTTTTTAATGCAAAGTTTGAGAATATGTCTGTTTTTCTATGACTTTCAAAAAGGGGGAAGATTGAAACATTACTATTTCAATGTTACCCCATCGAAATTGGCTGGGTAAAGATGGAAACTTCTCGTAAATCTCAATATATGATTAATAGCTACACCTAGCACTAGTAAATAAAATCAAAATCTCAAATAACGCATAAATAGTCAATCCGAACATTTATTCTCCGCTTATTGATCAAGTTATGAAACACGGGGTAAGATTGAAAATCAACGAATTCACCACGAAATGCTGACCTTCACAAAACAGCACAACACACGCGTCTACTTACTCCAAGCGGTCACTGGCGACTGAGCGGCGGATCTTAACAAAATGGCGGCTTAAAGGATGATACCAGCACTAAAAAAAATTAACCAAATAGGGAGTTATGTGAGACTTTTAGTCTTTCCCCTTTTTTTATCTTCCCCCACCTTACCTTATTAGAAGTAAGATCGTGTGACATATATGTTGATTTTGTCCGTCAAATTATTATTTAATTAGGTATTTTATAAGTAGTATTCGTCCTGTGTTAGTGAGAACCCAAGTACCACTAAGCCTACAGACACCATTCGAAAGTCCGTCTCTCCGTCTGTCTGTCTGCCCAATTTATACGACCTTGAAAGTTTTTGAGCAATGCTAGACCGGAGTGAGGCTTGTACAAAACATTTGTCAACTGAAGACCCTTAATGAATAGTTACACGTTAGAGTATTATCTACGAGCTAAAATTTCGTTCCATTCCGGTGATTCATATAATACCTACGTCCTACCAACTCGCTAGAAATCTCGTTTTAATAAATCATAATTGTTTACTTTACATATACCTACGCATATTTTAGAACTTTTGAAGTCTTCATTGGCATATTTCTGATTCAAATGCGCTAAAGAAAATTATGATTTCTTGAAGATCGGTGACGTTTGTTTAAAGACTTTAAAGTAGGAATTTCACTTAGTAATTTTAAAGATAACAATATTTATCGATAACAATGTTGGGCAGTAAGCACATCCCTAGTCGCATAGTGTACCCCACGCGGCGTCACATTTATTGATGGACTTTGGAAGTTTTCAATATTATAGCTACTTTACATATGATACGGATGGTTTTATTACGATTTCGCATTTGCCGCCTGATGCGCGAACCGATTTACTTTGAGGACGTAAAACGGGAATGTTATGAGATGAGTGACCTGTTTCGATGGAGTACTTAACTCTAGTTATTTTTATACTGGTTTTTTGACAACTAAACCCTAAACTATACAAGTAGGTACTTAGGTTGATATTGATAAAAGTTGCCAATAACTAGGAATCTTTTTCCAAAAAAAAAACATAGGTAATGTTAACTTTCAAATGTAACGTTACATATGATTTAAGTAGGAATGAGTAGCACATTCAACTAAGGCTGAACTCGAGCAAACATGAATTCTAATTCGGCCTAAATGTTGGAGCTGGTTGATTTTCAGTTGAGTCAGTTTCAGCTTTGTAGCGAGAGCAGTAAATCGTGTGTGGTAGTAACAGAAAAACCAAAATATCAGTACAGTTTCAGGACTGTGAGCTATAAAAGAGAAACCATTCCACATCTAAAAGCAAGAAATCTTCATAGCAGTCAATGAAAACTTCAAAAGTGTTAGATAACGGGTTTATAGGCGTTATTTTTCCTACCAGATCGCTTCGTCGTCGCCCCACGAACAGTATGTCATTTTTATGTGACCACTTTTGGGAAATATATACCTTTCTATTGTCGTAAAGGTGCTCATATAGGGATAAGGGCCTTAATGTACGATTATAGGTGGAGCACTATTGTGGATGACCTTTGTTGAGTTATGGCCTTATCACAGGACGGCTCTATTGGCTGGCCCATTTATAATGTCATCATTACATTTTAACCTTTTTCTTTCATCTAAAAGGTTCTAGACGTTCAAGCGAACATGCCATGCCACTTTGTTACTTTGTTATTAGATTTTTGTCTTGAAATGCTTCGAATTTAATCAATTTTGTTGAATATAAGTAGCAAAGAATGTGTCGTTGATTTAAAGAACCTCGTAAATTTGCATGGGCGAACAAAAAATTGGAAATATCAATTAGGTTCTTCATAATTAAAAGAAACCTTTATGAAACTCTTTGGTTTGTGGAATTATTATCATGAAGCTAAAATAAAACAAGATTAAGATTACTCCAAATAGAAGTACAATTTACCTACAATAACGAATGACCGTTGCCTTCATCTTCGTGTCATATGCGTTAATGCAAGAATAGCTATCTAGTGCAGCGAAAAAAGGCTGAATGACCGCTGATCTGCGCCTCCGCGGTTACACTACTAGCTAGAACTGGCAGTCGTTAAGTTTGGCTAGTTTGAATTTCGAATGCTTTCGGCTTGTCAGTCCTATGGCAGGTTTTCCATGTGAGTTGAGAAAATTCTCCATGGAAGTGAGTCGATGAAGCGGATCATCTAAGTTTTATTGTAATTTAATTGACTCCTACGAGTTGAGTTAGAGCCAGTGACTTGCGTTCACCAGCCATTCTTCTGCCCTGCTTGTGCTGAAACACAAAAACATCCGCTACCAGCTCCTGCGGACGGCCGTGTCGTCGGAGTTCTGTCGTTGTGAAAGCCGTGCTATCCGCTATCAGCTCCTGCGGACGGCTGTGTGTGCCATCGGAGTTCTGTCGTTGTGAAACCCGTGCTTATAAAGCCGAGTTCGGGTAAGCTTTCCCTCGTGTCGTACTCTTGTTAACCGTTTTCTATAAATCTAAGTCCAAATCATCCATTAAATCACCTACCCCATAACTTCATCCATTCGCATCTTCTTTGATCGTCCTTCATCCTCATAGTCACCTCCGTTACGTCATAATTTTATTCTAGTTTGGGCTGAGTGGCCGCAGCCTTTGTAGCCGCGGCTTTGTAGTGCTCGCCGGGGCTTTTCCGTTTGCCCAGCAGCGCGCGCTCAGTTACCGACGCGCGTCCTCCTCCTCCAGTTCGGCATAACGGCAAAAGTTGCGTGTTTCATTTAGTGTCATCATCATCACTAACCAAATAAATTACAATCGTGGACTTGCAGTTTATGGATTTTTTTAAAGTTTATTTTCAAAGGCAATTTTGTTACAAATCAAATAAATTACATTCGTGGTCTTGCAGCTTGTGTTAATTTATTAGTGAAGTACTTACCCACTATTTTCGCAACAGAAAGCGGGTCATTACGTTTCTTGCAAGTCGCGACTTCCTTAAGAATATCCTTATCCAAAGAACACATAAAAAGCAGACATCGTTTTTCTTTTAAAAAACTCTCTCATTTGCCTATCAATAGTGGTTGAGGCAGATCTGACCGTAATAAATGTCATATTTTATGGCACTCAGGAAAAAATGCAAGGGAGCCATTTTACATTTTAGCCGGTGTGGTGACCGGGGATCGGTATGTCGAATTACGCGTTTCGAGTAGCCATTTCCTCGGGGTATTTTAAAATTTCCAGTAAGTAGACATTTTTGTTTGGGGTGTTTGACATTATCGAATATGAATTCGTCACCCTGTCGTCTCCTGTTGCAGTTAAAAGTTAGACGTTGTGGGGCTGTTTTTGTTATTTATGTGTCGTTTATTTTATTTCTAAAGTCCTTATGGTTATTATTTATTATGGTTAGCTACCTACAGATTATCAAAATGTAGAGCTACTTATGTTTATTTACGTGGTTGATTGAAGTAGGTACTTATACTTACTCTAGAAAATGAATACAGGTCACTGATTCAATGGAAAATCTTATTGATAACTGGACATATTTTGTAGGTAGGTAATTACTCACTTTTATTTCAACTTGCTCTATTTATGATGGGATACATTAATTGGTGAATTACCTAGTTGATGTGACAGCCACGACCGGTTATACCTATCACTACTGTTAAAAATCCCAAAGTGTTCCAAACCCACTAGACCATAAATTGTGCAAGTTATAGGTAGGCACATAGTGTCATTGCTAGTTTCTTGGTATAGTGAAGTTTCTTTTACTAGACCGGATTTTATCTTAAGACCCATCTATCCAACAAAACCACAATAGCCACGTACCACACACAATACTTTACTCGAATAGCGACTCTATTATTAAACTAGTCCATTTGGTTTAAATCAAATAGTATTTTTTAATGTGGGTGGGACCTTTTTCCTTAGGCATAAAGCCGGTTTTTGGTTGAAAAAGTGTTGATGTTTATATACTACGTTTCTTTACAGTTGCACTTAACAATGAAAGACAATCGCTTTGTTTACCACTTAACAACGAAAGACAATCGCATTGTTTACTATGCATAAAGAGAACTGAATTCGGTCTAGAAAAAGAATCCGCACCATACCTAGGTAATTGTTCCTTTTACCTACTCATCTTTCAATCTCAAGTGAAACATTTAAATTGTATGTATGTATGTAAGCACTTTATTGTACACAATAACAGGTTAAAGAATATACATGTCACAGAATAGATCAAAGTACAAAGGCGAACGTATCCCTATAAGGAATCTCTTCCAGCTAACCTTTATAATATAAATTATGTATAGGTAGTTACGAGTAATACATAGTTACAATACTACTATTATGTCGGTACGTAAATTGTGTATTTAGTATAATACATAACCATACATTGTCGAGAAGTTTCTTAAACTATACCGTGCACATAACCAATGACCTGATTAATGATTATTATTACTGTTTACATTAACCATTTGACTTGTAACTATGATGTTATCAATAAAGTATTGTATTGTATCTCCATAGGTATATTTCAGCGTAACAAACGTGCAGTTTGATTTTTGGTAATCCGTATGGCATCCATTCCAAAATCTGTTAGTGGCGATCAATCAAGGATTATTCACCCTTGTTTACATAAACACGATATTGCAAAAATTCAAATGAAATCGAAGCGAGACGTGCCTATCGGGTGATCGGCCGCATTAAACACTGAGAGTTCTTAACCTATCGCGGCTCTGCTACGGGCAAATCTTAAAATGTACGAAATCTTATGTTTCTATTGTTTGTTTTTATGGTATACATGTAGGTACTAGGTACCAAGCTGGAGTTCTCACTCAGATCATAATGCATAATGTTCTGTGCGTTCTCATGTGAGACCAGTTGCAGTCCTGTCATGATATCCAGGATAAATAATGATGTAATGTTAATTATCATTCAGTTTAAACCAATTGTTGAATTGTCGAAACTATTATCCATTCTCCTCCACTGACAGCGAAACTCGTGTGAGGGAAACGAAAGATAGGATTATTCAACCTCGCGTATTGGCAAGGGTTTGAGGTTGATAGATTGATGGATAGCCGATTGTAATAAAACGGCTTATGAAAATTTGCGTATGACTATAAAATCGATCACTGGGAAGGTTTGCGGTGTCACATTTTTTTTATACCGCGACGGTAGCAAGGAAGCGTAACTTGATGGTAAGCAGACACCGGTGCCAATGGACCCTTACGAACCCAGTAGTCACAAGCGCGTTGCCGACCCTTTATGGATTTGAGTATTCGTTGTGTCAACATTTAGAGACACCTCATGCGGCTCTCTCACTCTCAACACAGGGCATCTTCAAAGAGCTCTGGTGACCTTATTCGCGACCAGGAACACGACCCCACATATCTACAGAGCAAGTATTTGTGGTATTAGGGCTGCGGTTTTCTTTTCTGTAAGGCACTTACCTAGTTGGGCTGCTCCAAATATGAGTGAGATGAGATTTGCCGCTGTGTCCTATTACTCCTACTTCACAATATTCCAACACAACACAGTTGTGATATGGAAATACAAACGCCTAAAGTTAAAGTAATCGCAATGCTTCCCCCGAGAGTGTTTTGTTTGTAATGTCAAGAAATATACTTATAGGGTGAGGCGTCAGTAAGCTAAAAAGAGGTTCTGATCTTATAAGAGATTGGGATATACTTACTATGAAACGGCAAGATACGTCGAAGAAAGTTTTATTATCGTTATACTAAACGACTTTTTTACAAAGGGAGATTTTCGTTCTATGCGTTCCCACAATAACTTTATTAAATGAATATAAGTAATGCGTATACCTCGCATTGTGTCTGTGAAATAATAACATAATCTGAAGGAACAAAACTATAAAAAATAATATCAACATCTGTAATATCAATGACATGTAATATTTATAGTATAAAATTATGTCTAAATGAGTATGAGTATGAGTATCAATATCATAATGGCAAAACACAGTGACACTCGACTTTAACCCATTCAGCGCTAATCACGCCATATATATACGCGTCAGACGACTACGGGTGGTTTCGCTACTTATGGAGATTTAGCTACTACGCACTACGGCGTAGCGCTACGAGCGTAGCTTAGCTATGGATGAGTTAACACATTCACTGCCAATAATCACTACGCGCTACGCTCGTAGCCGATCCCATTGTTTTCCCCGTATGCAGCGGAAACCGACTACGGCGTAGACGCCCGCTAGGCGAGTTCCTGGCAGTGGTAGTGTTAAGAAACAACTTTGTAGAAACATAATGTTTTACAAATAAATAAATAAAATGAGATTAATGTCGCAGATTGAGTGACTGAAACGGCAAACCAAAGGTGTCGCATGTCGTACGCATAAGATTAGCCCCGCACAATATTTGCCCGCCGCGAGTGCGGGCGCGCGATAAAAATATTCTATTTATTACGAGCCCGCGCTCATTCAGAGTGCGTCACGCGGTGACAACCGACTTCGTTTTCGAACATCGGCGACAAGGGTTGCCTACGATCTACTTTGACGCTGTTTTAGGGATCCTCGTTACGGATGGAACTTGATAAAACATTTCATGCGAAATATGTGTATTCAACGTGTGGCATAATATCATATCAAATCAATGGTACTTACAGTCTTTGACTAGACTATTTCTCCACTTCTAAACCGTTCTAATCTCTGTATAGACCTTGTAATAAGTATCAGTCTTTTTGTATTTTAAACTAATACCCCTCCTCATCTATTTGAGTTTGGCGGGATTACAAATTTGTGTTACTGAAAGTAATTCCGTACAGTTCCATTTAAGTTACAATAACTTTATGGATTGTTCGGCCACTTAAACTGCCGTTCTTAGCTGTCGTAACATCGGAACCATTATAGCTCGGTATGCGAGCCGTACCTAATCTAATTCGTTCATGCTTTATTCTATTCTTCAGGCATTGCATGTTTGAGCCCTCGTAAGTAAAAGTGACGTTGAAGTTCTGTTACTAAAGTTAAAGGCTAGATAAGTTTTGCTTGATGACTTTCGGACGTCATTTCAATTCATGCGTAGATCATGCTTACTCGCTGACATTTAAAACATTACAACCCGTGGCCAGACTTGAAGACTAGTTTTTACTTTAACCCTCCCAATGTAGCAAAGACTAGGGATGTATCTACCTCCTAATGTCCTAATGATGAATCAAATTAATTTATTTATTTTTGTTATGAAATGTGTAATTCTACATACCTACCTAAGGGTTAGTAGCGACAGCCCTGGATTATTCGGCGGAACCATCTTCACGCCCCTGTCAATGCATGCATCGAGTCGAGTCAATACGCGTGTGCCAATAATTTTTCATCTAAACCCATTATTGTGTCAGCGGCTTACTATCAGCCAAAGCAGAACCGAGCGTGGCTTCTTGAATGTATTTTGCGTCAGGAAGTGTCAAAGGTTTAGGTTAGGGATTTTAGATGACACGTTATGCAGACAGAGCTATTGCATTATTTAAATCCAAATTAGGTTAATAAACATAGTTATGATTTGAGGCGTTATGACAGGGAAAATCGTGTAGGTAGTAGGTACATACTTTAAGGTGCAAGCCTAAATAATTTTACGCCTTTACTAAGTGGGTGTTAGTCTGCATGTACCTATTTACTTACGGGCTGGAATAATTAAAACCGGAAAAAATACTCTCGTTTAATTAACTTTTGAAATTATAATAATTTAATCATTATAGTTGTAGACGTGGTTAGTTAACTAAATGCAGAGCAAAAATAAAAACAGTTACGAATATTTACTAAAAAAAATATGATAGATAAATGTTCGACGGCTAAGCAAAAAAGACCACCAGTTGCATTATTTAAAAACCTGAGGATATTAAAAATAATTTCATATGTATTGACATACGAATTTTGACAAGGATGCATGAAAAATTAGAGTTCCGTCCAACGAGGATAATTTCTACGGCCGGTCTCAAAAATACGTGTCCCAAAAGTATTTTTTAATGTTAACGACTCGAGCTGCTATCGCTTTCTTCGTCATCTATCAGGCTTGCACGCTAACAAAACGGCGAGCTTCAAAAAGACTTCAGCAGAAAAACTGTTCGCGAAATTCACACTATTCAGAGGAAAAGTACCTATCATTGAAAGTGCCGTGCCGTGGTCAGCTTGTAGTTAGCAACCGCAAAGTCAAAAGAGCTTACTTCAAAGCGGCGGGGAATAACTGGCGGCTCCAAGAGAATGCTAAATAAACTGGCAACAGAAGGCAAGAGTGCAAAACAAATGCGGCAACACCACATCACACGGCCATTGAATCAAAAGACAGACGGAGCGTGAAGTGATGAAAACTGGAAAAATAATAAACGTTCCCCTGGGTATGGGGGGGCGACCTATTCTAGGATCTTGGAGACACATTATAATATTTTTATTACGTTTATATTAGCTGAATGAACTGGAACTTTGCTCCTAGCTTTGTTAAGTACTAAAGAAAGAGACGACCGAGTTGAAACTGAACATCAGCACATTAAATCTGAGAGCTGATCCGCCCAGTGTCAACCTATCTCTATGGTTTCTTAGGTGTGATATTACAGTAATGCCCAAGAACACGACAGCGGCTATACGAGTACGGCCGAAGAGAAGAGCCTTAATTAACACTCTCACTGCCAGGAACGCGCCAAGCGGGCGCCTACGCCGTAGTCGCTTTCCGCTTCATACGAGGAAAATCACGGGATCGGCTACGAGCGTTGCGCGTAGCGATTCTTGGTTGTACTTAATCAGCAATTTTGTCAAAAATCGGGCACGTCATTGGTTTTAGAACTGGTATACTTTTAGAAATCATTGCACCCCTTTAGTTCCTTTGTAAGTGACTCGATTAAAAAACCAACATTATTTTAGGTTGGGTAGGTAGCGAGCAAAAAATATAAACCCGGATTCATACCTATTTTACACACAAAAGGAGCCGTTATGTCAGAGCGCATCAGCTCCGCTATTCTGTAACTTGTTTTAAGCTCACCTCAACGCTCACCCTCAAATATATCTTGGTGTCGCGATCCGCAGTAACTAAACGTAGCTAGAGGTTTAGTTTTGTTAGGCGTGACGGGTGGGGTGAGGCGAAAGAGCGCCTAAAGAATAATAGCAGTGACGACTGTGTTAATCGTACTAAACTAAATGTATGAAACCGATATATTTGTCGTATATATTACACTACGACATGACGTATATATTACAAGCTTTTATTTAGTTTCACCTGTCCCGGTGTCTGTAATGAAATTTTGCAAGTTATATTTATCGCACTTCCCGGTGGCGCTTTGGGCTGAAATTTTGGGTAAAAGCATAGTTTTGATGACAATTCAATATTATGGTACCATCGAGCTGATCTGCTGATGGAGACAGAAGGTGGCCCATGGGAATTCAGTACTTAACCGACGTAACCACGTTGAGTTTGGGCTGGTATACAGAAAAGTACAGTCCGCGATAAAAGCTTGTATACCAATGATTACGTTCTTGACAGAAACTTATTGATTTAAGGCACGATTTTCAAAAAGCCGAGTAGTCACAGAATAGGTTTTCTTCCAGTTAGGTTTCACGCCCTCGAGTAGGTAGGACGTGTCAATATTGGCCAACACGTTTGCCGGGCGACGTATGATTTTTACATCAAAGCCGTACTCAAAGTGAGACTTGAATCACACTTCGTAAACACAGGCTGGGAATGGGTTCGCGAACGTTTGCAGTTACTTTTATGAAACGAAAGACTACTATCTAGATACCTAATTGAGTAAGTATTATAACTGTCAACTTCTAGGGCACTAATAGTGATGAATGTTGTTTCTTGGTCTAAATATCTCGCAAATATTATTATTTATAAAGAGTAAATATTATTATAAAAAATACTAATATTAAGTATAAAGAGAAAAAATCTGTGAGATTGTTGTAAGTAAATAATATTTATTTACAACAATAATAATACATTATAATATTTATTCCGGATATTATCCGGAATCGCTTATCGAATTTCAAAGATTATTTCACCTGTGTAGAATGGACGTTCTGGATGGTTATACTTTAATACATACCATATATATATTTTATCCCGCGACTTTGCTTGCGTTTTGTGTAATAGGCGGGTGGAACATCCAGCTAGTTAACAATAAGCACTTAGCTTTGACCAAGCCCGAACATGGACTTAATAAACCTGAAATTAAACTTGGACCGATGAAACATGTCTTGGAATAAAATCCATTCTTGTTGGATTCAGTTGACGACAGCAAGACGACATTGCAGGAATCTAAAGCTAGGAACGTCTGTCCACAAAATTCCCAACAGAGTCCAACGGCAAACAAATAAGGTTTAAACATAAATTATCGAAAACGCCACACCTTACATTATGCCCAAAATTAATTACATTGTTCACGAGCATAAACGCATGCACCGAGGACCCGATTTGGAGAGGGGGTGCATAACGGTTGCATTATTTGCAGTAAAAGCGCATCCAAAAGCACTGTAAATGGTTTACAGAGCGGTCTCCTTGAAAGCGCTTCTCTAATGAAAAATGGAAGCAATAATGACATGATTACATAATATTAATCACTGTATATGAAACCAATTTCTGGCACAGGATCTGGGTGTAATTAAATTACTGCACCTTTGTCAGGTAATTTGGTTAGGTACATCACGACATCCTCTCGGTGTATATGGTTCCTATACCAACTCATAATCACTGACCGCCCTGATAGCATTCTAAAAGCAGACAAACAATAATAACACGCTTCTCTTAAGAAAAAACTGAAGGACTGGTTAATTTCCAAATGTTTTTATGATTTGAACGAATATTTCTTGTGATGTAAATGCTATACTTTAAATGTATTATTAATATTGTACGTCCGAAATGGGCAGACTGTTGAGACCTATTATATTTTATGACATGTTATGTACACAGTTTTGACAATAAATTTTATCTTATCTTATCTTATCTTATCGAAAGCAAAAAAGCGTTGATCTCGATTGTTGTCTAGGCCATCAAGCCGAGTTAGTCGAGCGAACATCTTGAGAACTTCTTAGTCTTCTGGAGGAAAACCTAACCTATTCGCAATAAGGGTCTAAGTCTAAGTCTCTCACTCACACTCTATTCTGGTTGGAGTACGAGTAAGACTGGAGTTGGGTCAAATCCATGTCTCACCCAATTCTTTTTACTCCCGTGTAAGAAATGTTGGTTAAGGAAGTGGTTCTTTCAATTGTAACTAATCGAAACCTTTCTACCGTACATGATGGTTATTAATGTGACGTCTGCCTTTAAAGATCGATATGATGAAATAATTACTCGTTCGAGTTACTACTTAGTCGACAAGTATGGATATGATATTTCCTATTTTCCTCAGGCACGCCCAATATTAATAAAGCCATAACAAATTCCACGTCCAAAAGGCTTCGTTTTCACGTGCTTTCCACTGACCATCTGTTTGCGATATGAAAGCAGGTACCTAATAAAGCCGCGTTATTTTTTTGTATTTATTCCAGTGAAAAATTTCACGACGGGGATTACAGTTGGGCGTCCTGAAGTTACGGCTTTAATATAAAAATAAAGTTTAACGACGATGGCGATGCGCAGTCTGTTGCAGTTTCGCAATGTTGAGCTCGATTTATTGCTCGGGGAACACCATTTATTTCCGATACTTTTTGTGGGCTCCTGCCATGAAACTTTTCTATAGTTCATTCTTTGTTTTTAAATTAAATGAGCTATGCAATTGGCTATCTGCTACTAATTGGATAATACAAGGCAAAAAATAATTAACTTCGGCATGTAGGCGCATATGCTTCCTGATTTAATAAACGAAAGTTTATCCTTAGGTTCGACTAGGTAATCTGTACCTAATACTGCAAACATATCTTCTGAACATTGCATATCTCCTTCGTAATTGATTGGAAATTGTGCAGTGACCAATCCTCAAAAACGATGAAAATGATGATTGGATTTTTTCCATGAACCTTAAAGAAAATATATTGTCATATAAGGACAGTAGAATCGAATAGTAATGATTACCTACACAAATATTGCAAACAAAAAAGAATATAAAGAATTAATCCTAATTCATCTTAGTAACGGTAGTGTTTAGTGTTGAGCAAAGTCTGTGCTTCCCGATTATTTGTCAATTTCACTGTTACTTATTCAGGGTTCAAGCAAAATACGACTTTCCGGTGACAGCAATTCCTATCCCTAGCAGAGTCCGCAGTAAGCTCGGCCGGATTTCACCTTCCCATACAAACGGAGTTTCGTTCTCATTTTAAAACTACGTATCGCATCGTGACGAAACTTTGCATATACAATGACATGAGGTATATCTATGTCTGTAATTAGTTTATATGGCTCCAGTTTATAAAACAAACAAAATACAGCAAAAACAAGTTTTGTATGAAAAATTTAAATTCTCTGTATTTTTTTACTATGGTATCTGAATATGTAGCCTCAGATACCATAGTAAAAAAAAACAGTAGAACAAAATTATTTATTTCCCATACAAAAAAAAGGTGTCGTCATAACTCATCCTTTTTTGTTTTTTTTTTTCGTGCTATGGGTCAAATTGATTCGTATGGCCTAAAGATCAATTGTTCCGATTTTCATGCTTTTAACACTATTTGCAGCTTTTTACTGAATTTCGGGGTGTACCGCACTAGAGCGGGTATAGAAAATGTATAGTGATGTGCTACCATAGATACAATTAAGTAAATACATTCATTTTGTAACTTATTAAAGTTTTGGTGAAAAATCTGACGTGAAAATAAGTAAAAAAAAAGTAAATGTATTTTTTTCCTTTTTGTATGGCAATATATCCTATAATTAATGTCATATAATTGTCTTTATGATGATACGTGACGTAAATGATACGTGACGCACGTCAAAATCGGCTGGCTTGAAAAAAATATTGAAAAAGATGTTTTTTTTTTTATTTACAAATTTTTGGGGGCTCAAATTATGCATACTTGTTAGTCTTGTTACCAATACAAAGCCACATCATCGAAAAAAAATACAAGCCAAAACTCGCTGGGGGCAGATTCACTTAGCTTATCCTGCCATGGCCCTTACCTAAGCATAAACGGCTGCTGATGATTCTTGTGATGTATATTTGTAAAAACAGTTAATTTTGATTTAGCAATTTAAACTACTTACTCGTAACGAACTCATCGCACTGTTACCTTTTAGGCTTAATCCCTCAACGGATTTAGATGAAATTTTCCGTACAGATAATTTGAGACCCTTGGAAGGATATAGGGTAGTTTTTATCTCGGAAATCATTCCTTAAGATGGTAGAAGTGTAATTGGGACAGCGATAATTTAGCTTGTGCCTAACATAATTTAATCGCAATCATTTTTCTAAGACGATAACAAGTTAGTTCTACGTGGACGAAGTCGCGGGCAACAGCTAGTGTTGGTATAAAGCTTGTAGGGAAATACAGACTAGTGATGTCACCGTTCTCTGTCTTCAAACAGCGATCTATTTTCTGAGTATTTTCCAAAGTTTTGTTTGTTGGTAAATTGGTAATGTCAAAATAATCCCATAAAAACATTCCATGTAAAAAGAGGCCAAGTCTCGAAACTCTTCCACCGTAGAAAGTTGTGAGATATTTCGTAGTAGGTACCAAGTCTCAGGCATTCTTATTATTATTTGCTAGCTAAAGCGAACGAAAAAACCATATAAGTCTAAGTAGCGCTGCAAAATGGCCCCACAGAATGGGTGCCATTGCCATTATGCGAGGACGGGGGCGAGGTGTCAAAACGATGCCAGGCAGCCGTTTAGTTAGAACATGCGCATACCGGTTTTAAGCACGTGTTTGGGTAGAAATTTTTAAGGAGCTCGCATTTTATGTTTTTTAACCGACTTCAAAAAAAAGGAGGAGGTTCTCAATTCAGTTGTATTTTTCGTTCGCTGGCTAGCTAAATAGAATTCTGCAACTTGGCAATCACACAACTTTACTGCATTTATGGATTTTTGCATACCTTCCAACTATGTAGTATTGTGTGATTGCCAAGTCACAACCACCTATACGTTTATATGAAATTACAAAGTTATTTATGCAGTTGGTGTATCTAGAAAACTGGACTGAAATTGCATTTTTTTAGTTTTCCCTCGATTTATACACTAAACACTAATTGTATTCTTTTGAAGCTTCTATGTCGACTAGAATAGAAGTGACTTTTGATGATCGGTGAGTCGGTCAGTGAGTGACAGAATTAAGAAACTTTAAAGTTTTGAAGTTATAATTCTTAAACTACTGGTTCAAATTGAATGAAATTTGAAATAAGTATGTAGTGTTTATACAATGCGTGCTTGGTTACTGAAAATTCAGGCTTCTATTCTAGTTTTATCCACAACGAAGTTATAGGGGGGTCGAAAATGGCCTGAACTGCTTCGAGAAAAGGATGGTACGGCCGTGCCGCTATTTTGCTCGACTTTGCGGGGGCACTGCCGTGCCCCCAGATGTATTTTACCGTTTTGATATGCTTATATAGCAAAGAGAAGGAAGGGAAAAGATCAAAGCATATTCAATTTGAGGTCATATGTTTACAGATGACAGTCATGCATGATACTCATGATTAATAATGTTATATACCCAGGCTCAGATGATGGTGAAACCTCAGTGATAGATAAGAAGCTAAGTGCGGTTAATTTGTTTGTTTCAGATATGAGAAGTGAGATTATCCAGGTAAAATATTCCGTGTCATACATACGATATGATATTGCGTACATGTGTAAGATTATCAAAAGTAGATGGTTAAGGCGCAGTCGTCTATGAAAGTAAATTATTTAATATTATGTATACGTAGCTATGAAGTAAATTTATATTTAGTAATTTTGTCTACGTCCCGTTTTTATAAGCTTTTATTATTTCGTAAGTAAGTTGTCCTTTAACATTTGTCAACCGTTTTTCAACCGCTTGCCAGTATCCGATTGAGCGGAAATTATGCATACACATGTAAATTTGGTGACAATGCGATATTATGGCACCACTGAGCTGATGTGATGATTTAGACAGAAGATGGCCATCTTCTCTCTAAATCATCACATATTTTTGATAGATAGATAAACCCGATGTGTTTGGGCTGTTGGGACTGTGCAAAAAAAAAACAAGCAAATAAAGCTTGTACAAATAACACTGATAGAAACTTATCGCATACACAAAAGTTACAGATGATCACAGAGTAGGGAATACAATCTCGCGAGATTTCAGACCCGAGATCTCGCGAGACCACAAAGCCAGTCTCACGAGATTGGGCGATTTTCGCTAAATACGTATGCAAAGCAATGAATTCCATTGAATGATTATCAATATGTGAAATAAAAATATAACTGCATGTAGTGGTTTGTAATAGATATCAGTTTTATTGAAAATTATAATTAAATAACAAAGAAAGGAGATTGCCAAAAAAATCCAGAATCTATTACAATTAATCGTATATGGTTAGGTCGAGCATATCCAATAGGTCATAAAATATGTAATTGGTCTTCAAGAAACCGATCCCCAAGTATTAAAAACATGAAAACTCCGTGTAGTCAGTTACCTGGCCATCTGTATTTATATTGCACCTTATTACAATGCACATAAACGGATGGTCAGTTAACTGTGTTGGCGATGGTACACAGAATATAATTCTTATGCTATGCTGCCATCCACAAACAAATGGCCGCTAATAGAACATTTTAGTTGGTAATTAGTTAACTGACCATCTGTGCACTTTATGTGCATTGTAATAAGGTTCAATATAAATACAGGATGGTCAGTTAACTGTGCACACGGAGTTTTTTTAATACTTGAAGAAACTCTTGTCTTGCAGTGTTTTTTTATGGAAAGTATAATCACACCATGTCGCGAGATCTCGTGTGGAAATTATAAAATTCGACTCAATCACTTAAAATATGGACGAGATCGCGCGAGCAGTGCATTCATATGACAGAATGATTATAATGGCTTATTACCAACAAAAATTTAAAAATCTTAAGCACTGTCAGCACACTAAAAATTTGTTATTGCTTTAAAAGAAAGAAGGCAAAAAATATGCGTAATGACGAAAATCTCATTTAAATATCTTAAAAAATTACGAAGCTACAACCGTTTTAATGTTACTTGTTAGAGAATGAAAACGCTAGAAAATCGTGACGTCACGATCCTCGATCGTTATAGTTAATAACAATCGTTTCTTATGAAGGTGCGTTTTGCGGAAAAGGGACAGAACATACATAGCCCCTCTTAAAACTTTGGACACTACTTAGTGATTATTTAGCCTCTGTTGTTTTTTCTCCATTGGACCACATTTTTAATCCTTTTCAAGAAAATACATCATTATTGATTACTTTATTTAGCGTCTTCATGGGTTCAAATCCCACATGTGGCGATACATTTTTGATTTTTTTATTTTGATTGTGTTTAGAAAATCGTTAGGTTCTGCTTACCTACTACAAAAAAAATGTGTAACCATCCAATTAGCGTGATTCTTTAAACAAAAATGAAGTCAGTGTCAGTGTAAGTAAGTAGAAATATTTAACTGTCGTCACAAAACTGACTTTCTTTACTTTTTTTTCTTTAATATGAATGATATTCATAAACACGTTATTCAAAGGTGAGCATAATATTCCGTATTCCCTTACATGGTATAGAACAAAAAGGAGAGAAAATGACGAAAAAATGTGAACAGCCGAACTTCCCCTTAAGATAGCATAAAACATTACCCTAAGCTCCCGAACATTTTAAGTCATTAAAAGTTATTGTCTCAGCAAATAAGATAAGAGTGTCCTTTGTGATACAGTTTGCCTGGCTGAAATATGATTGATAATGACATGTTGTTTACAAAAAATAAGGATTTTCAGTCTTAGCTAAATGTAATTAGACTCATCTTTATAGATTGACAAAAGAAACCTATATAATATCCATAATTTTTAACAGTAGGTACATTAGATGGACAGGGAACATAGCTATACTCATGTGATTTAAAAAAAACCGGATAAGTGCGGCCGAATTTGCATGAAAAAGTTGGGCTTTCCAAGTAGGTATATCGCACACTTGACTCGAGCAAAAATTAGGGCTTTAAATCACGCAAATGGTCCTAAATTAAAAAATGGTTTTTAGAAACCCATGCTATCAAACGATACCCTACACCATGGCTTAAAAAACATGGTTTTATTTTACCATTTTGTCGGCGTGATCGATTTATAAATACCCATGCCGAATTACAGCTTTCTAGTAAGAGTCACTGAGCTAAGCCGCAGACGGACAGACGGACATGGCCAAACTATAAGGGTTTCTTGTTGACTACGGAACCCTAAAAAGGAATGACATCCCACTAAAAACATTACATGTAAAGTAACTGCCAAGACTTATATAGTTGTTATATAGCTCATATAGCTTTCAGCGTTAAAAAAATATCAGATCGCAAGTAGCTTCCTACTACACGACACGTGGCTTAACTAGTTAACTCTACCAGCCACGCTCTGTAAAATCTATATCTTGGGTAAATAGTATTGACCTGTCGCTTATTATTATTAATAACATCATACTCGTAAATTCATACCGAATGCACGCGCGAGAGTCTATGTTGCGACCGGGATGTGCCCAACAAAGCTATACCTTTTAGCCAAGATGTAGAATTTAAAGAGGGTGACTGGTAGAGTTAAGCCGTGTGGAGTGGGATGCTTGGCGCTACTTGCGATCTGATATATTTTTTACGCTGAAAGCTTTATGAGATCATGAGCTAGGGAGTCTTGGCAACAACTTTACATGTAATGTTGTTAGTGGGATTAGCTTTTGACATTTCATCCATAATATTAACGATTGAATTTCCTAAAAGTGTGTTGTGGGCGATGGGCTAGCAACCTATCACTGCAATTTCACATTTTATCGATCTTTTATACCCACATTTATGCTAAAAGTGGCGCTGGAACATACGTTTCATGTGCTCTGCCTACCCCTTTTGGGAATAAAGGCGTATGAATTTCCTAATTCACATTTCGCAAAAAATCAAAATCTTGGAATGATGACTTACTTTAGCCATATCGT
The DNA here is from genome assembly GCA_947049275.1 of Epinotia bilunana. NCBI lineage: Eukaryota > Metazoa > Arthropoda > Insecta > Lepidoptera > Tortricidae > Epinotia > Epinotia bilunana. The sequence continues at coordinate 26,757,681 of OX346253.1, forward strand.
TGACAAATATTAAAAACAGTCTTGGCTCAAGTGAGACCCTTGGGGTACTTCTGAAGTGGCCTCAACACTTTCTGACTCATGTCCACATATCAACACTTTTTGCGATATATTTGTAAGACAGGATGACCAATGCAGCAATTTTCCATGTACTCCAACATTACATAGCTTACTGCTAAAAAGTAAGTCATGGTTGACTCGATCGAAAGCTTTGCGTATGTCGACGTGAACAGCATCAATTTCAAAACCCTTGGACATGATTTCAGCAGCTGAGGAGACATACTCGAACACGGCCAAGTTAAATACAGTGGCCATATTATTACTTCGAAAACCGTGTTGTTCGGGAACAATGATAGGCTTTACGTGGATGGTCAAGACAGAGTTTACCAAGCGCTCGTAAACAATGCCTAGAATTGATAGCAAGGAGATAGGTCTGTAGTTTTGTATATCAGTCTTGGGTCCACCTTTACCATTGGAATCACGTTTGCCCGCTTCCAGATTGAGGGAAACACAACATATAAGTTATATAAAGGTCGAACACGCCAAAACGTGGGCATATGAAATAGCCAATAAAACATAATCAAATACAATATTTAAAAAAACTTTTTATTACATTAGCTTGCACTACTATCGTACATTTATAAACATACAAATGTGTATTTAATTATGGCTTGAATACGCCATTGCCCTCACATTGCGTCGAATGCGGCTCATCAATGCTTGCACGGCATTGTCAGGGTATTTTTTACCAGCCCAAGTCCATGATTTTTGCAAATCAGCCACGGGATTGATTTGCCCGCCCTTCTTTTTTAATATCCCTTTCATTATGGACCAATATTGCTCGACAGGCCTAAGTTCAGGGCAATTAGGAGGATTGCTGTCTTTAGGTACCACAGCAACACCATTCTGTTCACAGCTTTTGCATAGTGGCAGCTTGCTAATAAAGGGGATATGATAGTCATTTTGCACAGTTAGCGATGAAAACTGCCGATATTTTGTTTGGTTCTGCCACCTTGTTCTTGTCTAATTTCTTGAGAGATGATTCGATCGAGGAACGGGAGAAAGAAAGAGAACTTAATACATTATTGCTCTCGCAAGTACTCATTCGTGTGGTTGTTGCGGTTGTATTTACATTGTGACGAGTAACATATACAAAAGAGATTTTTTGGCAAATGCTTTGCATATTAAGACTGCTGATGATACCTACTTTTGAGCCCTGAAACACAATTTCACTTGGAATCGTTCCCTCAGTTTTTCGCTTTGATCGTATGGAGGACCAAAATGCCGTCATGTTATGTTCACATATGGAGGATTCTATGGATTTCAAATAGTTAGCTTAACCTATTTCTATTTGTTTATGACAACGTAGTCTCGCGTCTTTGAACTCTTAATATGCGTCATATAGTTAGGTATTTTCTTACGCAGTTTTTGACTAAATAAGATATTAATTTAGATAGGTATAATCTTGGTCACAAATACATGGTCAGCGAGATAGCAACAGATTTTCATGATCAACAGATTTTGGTGGGTTGACCAGAGGCGCAACTAAAAGCACGTTACTTTTCGAACGAGTATTAGGACAATTCAAGTGTCATTTTCCCATATAAAAAGTGACGAACGTACAATGCGTCGTAACGTAATGAATGGGAAAATAACAGTTGAGTCATCGTAACATGCGTTCGAAAAGTTACGTGATCACTCGTATGGTCTGGTCTAGTTACATTTATATTAAATAACTCAAACTCAAACATTGATCTACGAGTACAAACACATACAGATATAAAAAAAAACAAAAACACTTAAGACATTGTCACGACACTAACTAACTAGTTTTAACCGCGTCTTCACCGGTGTATGCTTGTTAATCGCTTAATTATGAACCCTGAACAATGAGTATTAGCAAACATGTTCTTAAACGATGATTAGACGTCTTTCGATTTTCAACAGGCGTAGGTACTACATCAACCACTACGTTAGATATAACTAGTCAGCGAACTCTTTTATTTCGTCAAGATATTGGATTAGCTATAATTTGATCCTTTTATTAATCGGCAGAAAATTACCATAAATGTTTTCTACGTGTTTAGGAGGGTAGCTCGCCAACCCACCAACGATACCCTTGCTGGCGACCACGATACTAATACTTTCTGAAGCATCAATAGTTGAGTATACAGAATTTTTAACTATACATAAGTATACTTAATTATAGTTTCACCGTGTTCTAGATATAGATTTAAGTCGCTTTTGCTGTCTAAAAAAATACATTTATAGCCGGTTGAACGACATTATAAATTTGCTTATTTGAGGACCTTTCGTCTGCACCAATACTTTAACCGATTAGAAATAAAAGCCAATTTCATGCAATAGCAACTTATACTTCTATTGAAGAAATTGGTCGCGAGACCTCTCGAGGAATAAAAGGAGTGATCAAGTACCCCTCTAACGTTGCGAGCGTATTGTTCGCTACTCAGAACACCCTTTATACAGTGAGTCCTCCGCTGTGTTCACATCACAACAAACGCAGAAGTGCGATTGTAACTGGTGAGTGAAGGAAACATCTTGAGTTTTTTGAAACAAGGCAACTTTCTTGTATTGTTTCTATAAAACGAGTCTTTTGTTTTTGAAGATCTTGAAGAGAAGCATTGCGCATATGCTTGCTAAATTTTTTTTTGTGAATTGGCAATCACAATCACAATACTACATATATAGTTTTAGGTATGCAAAAATCCATAAATGCAGTAAAGTTGTATGATTGCCAAGTTGCAGAATTTTATTTAGCAAGCAAATAAAGATTAATAAGAATGCCTGAGACTTGACTCTACGAAATATCTCACAACTTTTTACGGTGGAAGAGTTTCGAGGCTTGGCCTCTTTTTACATAGAATGTTTTTAAGGGATACTATTTAATGAAGCTAAAATGCCTTTAAAAATTATTTATTACCAGTATCGTTATTATTATTAACAGCCTTAAGTGTCCCACTGCTGGGCAAAGGCTTCCCTCTTATTCTTTCTTCCAGGACAGGAATATGTAGAAGATTACCAGTATTACTACAGAATAATTAATAGTACCTACGTACCTAAAGGTACAGAAGGTCCACTGCCAAAGTGATGATGATTTTTGCAATAGACAATCATAGAATGAGATAGGTTTGTTCACGTACCTACCACATATATGAACACTGAAAAAATAACTATTTTAGTTGCTATGTATGCTTGTTGTCGAAATGATATCAAATTTTGGAAATAATAATATGTTATGATAATAAAATAATACAATAGCCGGGAAGTCAGGACTAAGTAAAAAAATAATTGAATACAGGATAGCCCCCTTATTCATAAAACTTAAAATGCCTCTGCTAAATAAAATGTACTTTGTCCCTTTCTTACGATCACAAATCTCAAAGTGACAGATAGGGACAAACAAATTTTTACGGCATTTTAGTTAAAACAGGCTTGTAGGACGTTTATGAATACGGCCGTAGATATCTAAAAGATAAGTGAGTAACCTATGGCGTAGAACGGTTTCTTGTAACTACTTACATTGTTATACACACAAAAAATGAAAAAAAAGAAGATTCTACCTACTTCAGTCGCTTTAATTAAAATCATTAAAAAGTTATAAGCAACTACCCAAATTTGTAAAATAATAACGTTTGTAGATAGGTAGGTAGGTACCTATCTAGTAAATTTTAATATTTTTTCAGGTTTACCTATCGCATTTACTAAATTTCAGTTTCCAACTGTATCTATTGTTTGTCCGAATTAGGGAATGCATCAATCTCGATAAAAAATGGGCGAGTCCGATGTCGTCCATATTTTACGAGACTAAGTCTCGTAGGTAGGTACTATTCTCGCGCGATGTCGTCCATATTTTACGAGACTAAGTCTCGTAGGTACTATTTGCGTACGAGATCTCTCGCGAAATTGCGAGATTAAATTTTCCATATCTATAGGTATAGGTACCTACAACATGGCATGACAAAAGTTTAATCTGGCTGACAATATAAACTTCTACCTATTTATTCTACCTACTCTATGGATAATGTATGCAAATATGATTTGTCCGAAATAGAGTTTATATTATTATTATCGAGAAAATGCATTCCCTAGTTCAGTTCGGCTAAAATCCGTCTTTCTGTGAAACCAAGACATTTTCAAGTTTACCTATTATAAAAGAAACCTTAACTAATGGGTTCTACAAGTTACTATTATATTTATTTTTATTTTTTAAATTGGGGCATACGATTTAATTGGGAAATAAAGTAGGTAGGTACCTATTGTGATTAAGATAGTAGGTAAATAGATTGTAATTATTTTGATACCGTAAATATCTGATTTTAATTATTTTAATACTGTAAATATTTGATTTTAATTATTTTAATAATGTAAACATTTGATTTTAATTATTTTAATACTGTAAATATTAGATTTTTAATAACCTATTATTCAATTTTTTATTAATGTTTATAGATTATTATCTTTATAAGAGAGTGCCTTAGAAGTAAGTAGAAATACAAATGTTGCTACGCCCTAGTAGGGTCCATGATTGTACTCACCTTAATTTAAGAACACCTGTAATACCATGGTTGCAACTAATAAATGAATGAATGAATGAATGAAAGGTATACCATTTTTCAGCTAGTCTTATCCAATCGATATATTAGGCATAATATTATATAGGCATGCGTAAAGCCTCACTTTGTTGATTTTTTTCGTTAACTATGTAAGTCAGCAATTTTTGATTATGAAAATAATTATTAGAATAGGTACTTAGTTCTATTCAGATTTCGAAATGAATTAAATATTTCTTCGTGAAACTATAAAACGAATGATCCGCGTAGGCTTTCCCCCACAGTATAAACAGGAGAACAGTAGCAAAGCTTCGCTTAAAACTGGCCAAATTGATTCAGTAAAGAGGCGCGGACCACCGAGAGCTGCTGAAGCATTCCAGTTGTATCTCCAACTTCAAGTTTCGACACAATCGAGCAATCAACATCTGGTATTTTTATGATAGGTACCTAGGTTGGTACTCTATGCCTACGCCTCTACGAACAGGTACCTGCCTAATTAGTATCAATGTCAAATTATTAACAAACAGTAAAGTTAAGTTGACTAAATTGAAAAAAGTTTATTTCAAGCTACTGTAAAAGGATCAAGTATTAGACCTCAGCCATAGTAGCTATTAATAGAAGTTACAAACTTGTAATCGAGCCATTACAACAAAGTTTAACTCGATAGCGCACCACGTGCGTGCGTTAGAGTACGTCGTCTAGATATCGAGTCGTACCGTGCGATTGTGTTGTTGGTGCGGAAAACGCGCGACTAGCTCGCCGGCACCTCGACTCATATTGATTGCCGGTGACATTCTTTATCAATACACCCCCGGCCCGCGGCGCGCGGCCGCACCGCCACAACACCCAAAAGAAACAGAAACGTTTCTTCGCGCGCTCCGAACGCACACGAAAAAAGGGCGGAGACACCGCGGCGACGTCGTCGCCCAATCGAATTAGGGCTTCGAAGGCAGCCGACCAATCAGACGAGGCCGCCGGGGCGGGCGCGCGCACGCGGCCGCGCCCTCGTTTCGCTCCGGCTTTTTATTTATTGTTGCGCGAAACGGCGCGCGCGACGGGCGTGTGTGAGATGCGCGCGTAGTTTTGTTCTTGCGAGCATGGAGTCCGCCGTGGACTCAGCGTCAACCGCGAGCGAAGTTAGTGGGTCTTCAGGAGGCTCGCCGAGAGTGAAGGCGGTGTCGCCGGCGCGGGGCATGAGTCCGCCGCAGCTCCTGGCGCCGCGGATGCCGCTGCCGCCGCCCGGGCTGGGTCTGCTCGGCTCGCTGCAGATGATGCACCACTCACCGCTCGAGCTGATGGCGGCCGCGCACCACCACGGCCCGCCGCGCTACGGCAGCCCACCTCCCATCTCGACATCAGACCCTTCGGCGAACGAGTGTAAATTAGTTGACTATAGAGGACAGAAAGTTGCCGCGTTCATAATCCAGGGGGACACGATGTTGTGCCTGCCGCAGGCATTCGAACTGTTCCTGAAGCACCTGGTGGGCGGGTTGCACACAGTGTACACGAAGCTGAAGAGATTGGACATAGTGCCGCTGGTGTGCAACGTGGAGCAGGTGCGCATCCTGCGCGGGCTGGGTGCCATCCAGCCGGGCGTCAACCGCTGCAAGCTGCTCTCCTGCAAGGACTTCGACGTGCTCTACCGGGACTGCACCACGGCAAGGTACGTTTCCACCGCGACCCAACCGCCACTCCGTGTGAATGTGAATGTTTCCAATTTGTTGCACCTCCGTGGTCCGAGTCGAGCGACGGTAACGTCATGTGGATGTTACTTTAAATATATTTTTTATTTCGTCTGTTTATTCGCCTGTTTTGAGTTTATAAAATATTTGTACGCTTTTTTTCTACCTACCCGTTGTTGTTATTTTTTATACGGGAATCCTGGAATCCGCAGAAGGGAGAAAGGTTGATTGTTTTATATTACCAAACTAAATATGGCTAATAATAGAGGAATAGATTTTAAATCGTTAAAAGCAAAACATACGTAATACATAGATGACATATGAATAGTACCTATTATATTATAAATTGAAGAGTAGGTATATATAAAACTCACACATGCATTTTTTGCGATTGGGTAATCTTTTCTCCTAAAGAAATATACAACTTAAGAAATAAACAAATTACAGCAAATTTTAGGACAGTTCTAAGGTTTAAGTTAAGAATTTACATCTTAATTTACTGCTACTTAATAGATCACTCTCGGTGGGAATCTAGGATTTTTAGATTCCTACGAGCCGCGAGGGTTGTGCTCGACATTAATTTTTCATATTTTAATACGCGCCAAATATTTCCACTGGGTTAAATATTAAAGTGAGTTTCGGCGACGGAAGGGTTAAATCCCTGTTAATTAGCGGGTGAAGTTTAAATATTTAAATAGTAATTTTTACAAACGGTAAAGTTAGATTAAAAAAAGTCTTGTTTGTCGGAGCGGCGGGTAGGCCTAAATAGGATGTTTTAATTTTAATATTTGGACGTGTTACGTTTTTTAAAATGTAATGTCCCGTGGAAGCGTCGCCTTGGGAGTAGTAAAGTTAAATTTTTGCTCGTATTGACGTTTAATGTTTGTAATATAACGTTTGTTTATTGGGCGGAAACGGCGGGTGCTGTGATGTGACTCAGCGTTTAGCTTTACGGGTTTATCACTGATACCTCGCTCGGCGGTGATCTCATCCACACCTAGTTTTCGTGTTTTTGTGAGGCTTGTGTGCTGAACAAAACAAACAATAGCTGCAGAAGAAATCCTTGATACTTGCCATATATAATAATTATTAAGATTAACAAAACTATTCAAAACGAAGTTAACAAAGAACCCTTAGCTCTATACTTTTACCTTATGATTGACGTGTTCCTATCTATAAGTACTTACACAAATCTACTTACCCATCTCCCGCTAAAACTGTTTCATCCATTAATTGAAACGAATTAATAATTTAAAAAGAGCAATTTATTTAGTTAGTATTCAGTACCTACAATAAAACAATTATTACTGATTGAATTAAAGATGCAATTATTACTTTTGTGTTAAACTGTATAATATATAACTATCTACACAAAAATGTATAAAAGTCAGTAATATAAACTAAATAGATTGTTTGTTTCAATAAAAATAGGAATATTAACTGAATTACCTAATTCTCATTAAAAGTTATCTACTATTTTTCAGGTAAGCAATATTAAATTCATTAAAAAGTATGGAAATATAAATACAATATTTCCTATAACGAAGAATCATCCTTTGACCGTCGACCGACCAGGTAGGTACAATGTTGATTTAGAGAAATCGTTCGGTGGAAACAAGTCAATACGGATTAGCCTGATGCCAGGATCGTTCAAGCTTAACAGTTTTAATTTAATCTCCAAAATAACATTTTTAGCATTGATATCAATGAACCTTTTTAAACAAGCCAGACTAACATCCGGATATTTTGTTACAAAATTTAGGATAAGTTACTTTTATATTCCGCCAAGTCTAGCCGTAAAATGACGTTATTAACTAGGTAGGTACCTACCTAGTTATTCTTTATATTATATCCATCGGTAAATAATATAGACAGGTGCTTTTTACAGTGTCTCTTTTATTATTGACATAAAGCCAATACATTGTATCTGGATTTCAATTAGATGTTGATGTAGGATATTATTGCAACGACCGTAGTGGTATCTAAAGGTACTATAATTTAAAGAGAAATGCGGAATCTACTGTAGTTTTGATATTTGATTGTTATCTTATTTGTTGGTGCGCTCTCGTTCACGCGAGGAGCACTAGCCGAACTTGTAATAACGAGAGTGCACTAACCATAAGTACGATTCCAATCGCATCTTAACGCAGACCGAGGTGGGTTGGAGAGTCAAGAAAGCCTAATATATTTATAACTTGCATATAATTAAAATATCACATAACTTAGCCACTCACTTGATTTCGAATTTTAAAAAAGGTACCTAGCCTAAATTGCTTTGGGTTTTTTTTTACATGGGAGCCCATACTTCGCTTGGCAACCACGTACAGTTGCCACAATCAGTTTAGAGGTCCGCGAAATTGGCAACTGTGGTTGCCACAAGCAAGTGAGTATAGTAGATAAAGCAGATTATGCCACACATATTCGTAGAAGGATTGGTCTCCAAATATTAATTTCTTTTAGCTTACTAAATTTGACTATTGATGGAGTTATGGCTTGCTATGATCTTACACCAGAAAGAGCGCATGAACCAAGAAATTTCAAATGATTTAAATACGTTTATATCGCGTTCCGGATTGGCACCTTAAGAACATTTTAGATGGCTCCTTACAAGATCTGTGCCTGTGGACGATGATGTAGATAATGTGATAGAATACACGCCCCTGCACGTCGGTCCCTAGGAAACGCAATATTTTTCAAAAACGGAATAGGTACCCGCATTATAAAACGTGTGTAAATAATAGGAGGTCGCTCCTTTTCACGCTTCAATAATTGCTCGACGGCAGATAAACGAGGATCGGGTTACCGTGGAGAGAACGGAACGTTAGGGCGTTGTGTTCCTCAACTCTTTGAAGATTTGCCTTTCTGAATAGTGTGATGCATTTGATGTCGGATAAGTTTATTGGCTGCATTATGATGAATGAAATGGTTAATCTGCATTTAACTACTAGAGTACTGTATTCTGTGTATTAGTGTAATGAACATAGCTAAGTACCTAATATACCGGGTGTACCTACAATCCAAATGGGTCAGTATGGAGAAGTCGGAAACTATGAGAGATAGCGAGATCTGTTCTTAGGAACCATGACGTCAATTTTAGATTTAATAATAATTACATTCAAACTTTTTCAAAAAAGGACCAAATTGACCTATGAAATCTTGTGTAAACACAACTGACAGTAAATTAGACTAAAATTCCCACAGTTTTATTAATTTGCAAAAAGTCGTGAATAATATGAATCGATCATCAATTATCTGAAGAGACTACTTATGCATATCGTATCTGCATCGGTATTATGCATTACAAATAGCGTTTATTTAAAATTAGAACGCATTTGTTCAGCGGGCGTACCAATTCATTTAAAATTTGAAAATGGAATACTGTTTTTGGAATTAACTTCAAATGAAGCACGGCTTTTCATAACCTCCTCGTGTTGATTTTTGATAACTTTCACATTATTATTGTGTTATGTGTTGTGTACTGTTTATAAAATGCGTTTAACGAATGAAGAACAGTTAGATCTATTGGAAGCCTATTTTAAAAGTGATAAAAATTGACAAAAAAAAAGGTCATGGTTCCTAAGAACAGATCTCGCTATCTCTCATAGTTTCCGACTTCTCCATACTGACCCATATGGATTGTACACCCGGTATTTATGGAGCTACAGATAGAATGGTAAAAAAAAACCCGTCAGTCTTTATATTTTACCTGGCCTATAGAAAAGTTTTTTCACATAGGGTAAACCACCCTAATATCGGCCCCGTCAACGTTTTTCTGACTTCAACTACACATAATATGTAAACCAGTTAAATTTCGTGTCATGTAATTTTTTTTCCTAGTGTGATATTTAATTGGCTTTCTTTTTGTTACATAATATTAAAAAATAACTTTGTCACATAATTATTATGATTTATTTTATCAAGCCACACCGCTTTTCCCTAACATCGGCCCACGTGTGCCTAAATCCGGCCAGATTTTTGCCTTATATCGGCATATGCAAACAGGATGGTGACACACTGGTTCCAAACAGTGGACAAAATTGGAAATTCAAATTAAAAAATGTGCGCTGTAAATACAATTGTTTATTTTTACGCTGTATATAAATCAGTCTTGAAAAATTCTTGGCATTATTGAGATAAAAAAAATAATGTCAACAAAGTAATGTTTCTTAAAAAAATCAACAAGAAAATAGCTTTACATTATTAATACAGAACACTAATAAATAATATAATTTTAAAATCAGCAACAAATAACCGGCTTTATATTCTAAAATGATTGAGATCAACAAAAATACGCATTAAAATTATACGCAGCATATGTTTAAATTATCGATTTTCATAGGAACAAAATATGGTTTAGAGGGGTCTAAACCCAGGGGCCTCCTTTGATTTTCAGACTTTTTTTACCACACTGAACTACACTGGACAAATTTAGAGGAATGAAAAAAATTGTTTTCTACGCTATTTACTGTCACAGGTACCAGGTATAAAAACCAAATAAAAGAAATTAAAAAAAGATTTTGGTTGTTTTTATTCTAGAATCCACATTTTGAATAAAACAGCTTTAATCATCAAACATTATTTTGTCTTTCCTCTAAATTTGTTCCCGAGTGTATAAGGTCTACAAAATAAAGTATCTAAAATCAACAAGAAAACAACTTCTAACATTAGAATCATACTATACAACAAAAATAGTGCTTCCAATATCTAAAGGTTACACTTTATACATAGAATAGCAAAAAAATAATAATTTAATAATCAACAACAAATAACTGGTTTCGTAGTTTAAAATTATTGAAATCGACAACGATATCCACAATTATCTATTTTTAATACTAGTGGGTCGCCCGCGACTACGTCCGCGTGGAACTCCTTTATATCGCGGGGGAGGAGGGGGGGGGATAAAAACTATCCTATGTCCTTCCTCGGGGTTCAAACTGTCTCCATACCAAATTTCATCTCAATCGGTTCAGCGGTTTAAGCGTGATGAGGTAACAGACAGACAGACAGACAGACACACTTTCGCATTTATAATATTAGTATGGATTTTACAGCTAAAGCATACAAATCAATATAATGTATCTAAATCAAATTAATTACATATTGTATTGTAACCCAAAAAACAGCAACGAAAGAAGAAAAATATGATTTTGACCTCAAGTATTCACTTTGACCCACTGTGCATCACAGCTGATTATTATTGCTGTCAAATATCAAAGGAAGCCGCCCCTGCCGGTTTTAGGAATCGTGGGAAAAATATGAATTTCTAATACCGGCCGGGGCGGCCGATAATTAGATTTAGTACCAAAACCTGAGGCCTAAACCCGGCCCCTTAAAAATCACCATTTAGCATGAACATTTTAATGAAATTAGTATGTCAAATGATTCTTTGTTTCAATATCTATCGAAAACAACCAATAAACACCACGTCAAAAGAATATAATACAGCCAAATCGCTTACCCAAGAATGTCCTGCGCAGTCGGGATAGAGGTAAAATTTTGGCGAATTATGACATGTACGGACCTGTCCACGTTCAACGGCCGACTGAAGTCTCGTAAGTGCACCGATCGGCCGCCGTGCCGGTATTGTCTATGGCGTATGAAATAAGGTCTATTTTGGTACATTAATAGCCTAACATTATTGGACCTTTTATAATTTATGCCACGATTTGTGAGACACGGCCGGTATTAGGAGGGGGCTGGATTTAGGGTGGTTTACCCTACCTGTTGCCTACCTACTGCGATAATTGGATATCTCTTGCAAGGTGATTTACCTACCTAAACTTTAAATTAGGTAGATATGGGTAGTCTTTACTTTACGATATTTACAGTACTTACCTATATTATTAACGGAATCTTTTTACATGGAAGATAAAACAAATAATTCACAGTACCTACTTAATCATATCAGCATATTTTAAAACAGTCTGAAAATGTCATGGCAATTTACTTCAATCTATCTATAAAAAGTATCTAAGTGAAAAACTTAAGAAAAGGACCTGTTCTATCTAGTAGTGGCGTATTCGAATAGACAATACATGTTTAAAATAAGAACACAAACAAAACAAATGTATATTCGCACACATTACTCACACATACAACAGGTGACTTACTTAAGTTTTTCACCTATACCTAAGTTTAATTTAAGGACACTTCACTAGGTACTAAATTTTCAAGTAAATTTTGAACAATAGACGATCATCGCCGGGCAGAACACGAAACGTCCAATCGGATCCGACGAATCCAGTCGGGTTCCGTCCATTGTCTCTGCAGTTCAATTACGGAGGTCATCAACACGCCGACAACACTTTTTATGGAATTTCCAGTTTAACGACTCATTTTGATGGTCCGTCTTCAAACGTAGTGATATTTTGTAAATAAACAAGACACTGAAATAACTCATTACCTTTGTAGCCGGTAGCCGTGTCGGAACTAGGCAGGAACTTTGGAACTTTTGTGTAGACCAGGTAGGTAGGGCCACACGCTGTCGCATAGAGAAATGTAAACAATTTGACGGCTTCCAAAAAGAGTGCCACACGGATGTCTCGCAGGATACGGTGGAAACTCCTTTGATTTTTTAATTGCCTAGTTTCTTACAATTTATCAGGGCATATTCATTAATTTATCACCCTCAAACGGATAGTTACGGATAGTAACAAAACCGACAGTCAATGTCAATCGCATACATTTAGTAACAAAACCGTCGGGTTAGACGTGACTTAAACATCACTTCAGTTAACCTTAACCTGCAAATTATTTTGAAACTCCCCATCAATGACTTGTAGGTACATACTTCATTTTAAGTTAAATAACTATTTAAAGAAAATTGTGTTTACCAATGTATATATTGCTAACGAAGCCTTTTCCATGCCTCGGTTGTACTAGGTACTTATGTACAATACGACCATTAACGGTCAATATACCTACACATAAAATATTATTATCGGTCATCAGTCGAATCTACAAGTTGAAAATTGCATCAAATGGTTCTCAATCTGCAACGCACTGAAAACTGACGTCACTAACGTAGTAATAGTAAATGCAAATTATTATCGACACACATGTATGTATGTATGTATACAAAATTATATGTAAAAAATTTACTAGCCAACTAACATCGTTGTGAACATGTCTTGTGAGTGGTACCTATTACACACATCAAGTGAAAGGATTGACTGGAAATTACGAATAGGTACCTACCTAATTGTGTAGATTAGGTGACAATCAAGTAATAAGGAATCTCCAGTAACAAGTATTATAACTATTAACTATTCAAAGTATTATTTTTACAGGAACTCAATTTAAGAATGATGATTGGCAGTGATCAATTTTTATAAAACCTTTCCGTAAATATGCCTTTCAGATGGACTTTGTATTTGATGATATAATGTAAATGTATTCTAAATATCTATACGTTTAACCAATTATATATTAGAGTCAACAGCAAATCTTCGTACTTATTACAATGACAAATTGAATTGAATCATTGAGACACAAGTAACGTTCATATACGCCCTGTAAAAATCAAACGTCACTTGGAATAATTCTTGTCTAAATAGCCTAAGTCACTGTGCACGCCTTAGAAGTCCTGGCCGAACTAATAGGATTGCTTGCGAGCAGCAAATAGGCCTACCTACGTATCCGCAGCTTACTCAGTATCTGTCGGGAATAATATCGTGAATGGTGGTTCCGACTGGCATGACTCCAAGTGGCGGTTCTCATTGAAATATTAAGCCAAGACGCCGCAATGCGGTGTCTCACACACGTCGCACCCGCAGCTGCTTGTGTGCATGTGTAGATAATGCAACGGTCGCTTTACCAATTTCCTTGTTCGATTTCCAAATTAGAGTTCTAATTTCAAAAGAAAATGTATGGAACAGTCGTTTTACATTTGAAACTACAATATTTGACAACAGTAAAAACGAACTTTTCATTATAACAATTACAGGCTGTTATAACGTAAACAGAAATTAGTTCATGAATATATATCAGGGAATAAACAAAACTCGCGAAAAAACTCGGAAAAGTTCACGCTTCAAATTATTTTTGTTGCTTCTTTCGTAAAGATCAAACAATGGATGCTGTTTGACCATTGAAAATAGTGACGTCACTTGTTCCTATTTCCCTACAAACTTCCTACTAACAGAGCGATTTTGACGTATCATAAAAAGTTGCCGATTCATCCTTAGGTACTCTACGTAGTTCAATTTTATTTACATCGGATTATGCTCGAGTAGGTATGTTTCACGTCATGGTTTATTATACAATAAAATACACTTTATTGCATACCTCAAAATATAACGCAGAACAGAACTTGAAGCTCACAGTAGAGGTAGACGACAGGCGATCTTATCAGACAACTTTTGGGAAGTGGACATAATGCAACATGTTCTTCAATTTGAGTAGATGGCAAACCGAGCAAATAATTAAATAAATAAATAATAATAATTCATAAACATACATACATAAAAAATCAATACTAATAAACATACATCTACATAAATACCAGTCAAAGAGTTAGGTACACATTCTTAGAGTATCATTTAGATGTCGCACGTATGTTTCAGCACTTTATATATTTAACTTTTGATTATTAGCAAACAAATATCAGTTTACATTTATTATTTCTTGTCATTAATTACACGTTTATGAAATATGAATTTATACTTTGTAGCTTTCGTTAGCAAGTTTCGCTTTTAAGCAATAAAAGTCATGATTAGTATTTTTATTGCGCTGTGCACCGTTCACAGAACGCTTCGCTGCGCCTATTATCAATTGAATCTGCACACCAATCGAATCCAGCCTTACTTTCTATACTTCCGACTACATTTCTACATTCCGATTGTTTTTTGTTATCCGTTCGCTTATTCGTACACACCAGCATGAAAGAGGTTAGATTCTGAAGGATATGCGGGACATCATTAACCGTTACCGTGACAACTCGTGACACGACCGCAGTGGCAATGTCTAAGGCAATTATACAAATTTTGGAATTTAAAGTGCATTAACTCATTAAAAGGTGAAGTGGAAGTGGCTTATTAGCCACTTAACAATTAATTTATGTCCAATAATTTACAATAAAATAGAAAAATTGTAAGTGGCCCTTTTTTGTTTTGAGGAGTATATATACAGTATCTCATGGATTTCTTATATGTAGGTATGTATCGTATAGTTTATGGGTTGATGTCCGTTTTTGATTGTTGGCGTGAAGTAGACATAGATCTATTATATCATGATATTCATTATCCACTTCACCTTTTAATGAGTTAATGCACTTTAAATTCCAAAATTTGTAAAATTGCCTTAGACATTGCCACTTCGGTCGTGTCACGAGTTGTCATTGTCAAACCTAACTCGAATATTACCTGTGTGGAAATCATTCAATTACATTATTGTAGTTAAGGTAATTAAGGAATTAATACATTTATCTAAATAAGCAACAAAGCAAATAATGCAACAATAACAATTGCGAAAGCTATTCACTGAAGTGAAAAATAAACTCGACCAACTGAAGGAAACTCAATTTCCTCCGCAGTAAAGCGACAAACTGCGCCACAATGGGAAAATCATGGTGGCAATTTATTACGATTGATCAACAAGTGGCAGGGGAACGCCGGAAAGAACGAACGACAATACGAATGGAAACGAACGGAAGACGAGTGTCGACATTCCCGACTCCCGTAGCATTCGGAAAACGCACACCAATGACACCGGGGAATCCCTCCGGCTAGACGGAATTATCTCGCGTTCTCTATTCCCGTTTCGCGTACCATTCAAATTGCATCTCACTCGTGCCCCTCGCGAAAATACCTCTGTCTCTTTCCCATTCGGTTCATTCATGAGTACGGATTTGAATGGATTTGGGACGTTTGCTTCCTACAATTGGAACACTTTGGGCTTCGAGGGGGCGACGCCTGCACGCGTCGCGACGTCGCGTTCGAGCCGGCGAGCCATCCATCGGTGAACCTCGCTCGAATGCTAATGTTACGGTCAACAAAACAATGCAAAAAAAGTGGGCGACATGATGAAACAACGAGCTCGTTTAATTAAAATTCGCATCCGTGTTAGTTATTGAATGGTTGATGGAAACTATCGCATGGCGTGTAGCGCCTAGCCCGGTAGCCGTTGTAACGTCTTATAATTGCGGCTCACCATGTGTTGAGCTCTAATCATGTTTAATTATAGTTAGAAGAGGGAGTCATTGCAGTTTATCATGAGATGAACTGTTACAGTTGTATAAACGCTGCGAGAAAATGATGGATTGCGCTTGCACTACTAATGAAAGTACGGTTACCAACACAAATCAAGAATGCTCTCAGGTTTCGTCATATTTCATACTAGCGGTTTAATGTTTCTTCATTTATATCTGTTCGATATGTTTGATTTTTTGCAAAAAAATCCGAATGATGCAAAGTTATAAATGTCTCTCTTGAATTTATGATCTTCCAAATACTATGTTGCACTTTACTCCTTTTAATTGGCTCTACCGCACGCTGTGACTTTAATTAATAACAACATTATTTATGTAGGTACTTCTGGATCCTAAATAAATATGATTGTCGTGGGCTTTTACCTACTTTAAAAGTTTCAACAATCGTTTTTTTTAATAGGTCAGAAATTACTCTCATATTTGCGGACAAATATGGTAAAATTAAAAATTGACTCCCCTCTGAAAGTATGTTGAATTTTGCGCAATTAACAAACTTAAGTGTGCCGAAGTTGCTTGTGGGTTTCGTTGGACAACATCTATGCTGTAATTGACAGACAATTTCGAGTCGACGCTCTATGTCTGCCTGTCTGGTTTGTCTCGCTTTTATACTCAGCTATCCTAGCCATCTAAAGGTACAGGTGCAAATTCACGTATGATTCTTTTTTCTATCGGTACCTATGTTTGAAGGCGTGCATCGTCATTAATCCAATGCAGATTAGATCAAGACAATGGGAGGCGGAAATACAGGAAAACGACCTTTTTGCGCGACGCGCTCCGCTCCCCAGTGTGTGAAGACACGCTTACTAATTGCCAGTGAAAATTTTCTAATATGCGCCGGAGTTGGCTTAGTGACTTATTTAATGCTTTTATGAGTTAATCACTGTAACGCGATTTCAATGGACGTTTAAAGATGTTTACCTTGTTAACAGAATAATTGTGCGAAGGATAGGAGGTACAACATATGTAAAGGGTTACAGATGTGCTTATACCTAGATTAAAAATGGCCATGTAATTGTCACCACGTCACATATGTCCAATTGTCATGCATTTACTATGTTAGTTACTTCTTACATAGATACACACTTATGTGATGCTAATAGCAAAATAATCTTAGACTCCAAGCCTTATTTGATTGATGGCTAAATGATTGATCAAGTAATTTGTCAACATCTTTGCAGAATGTAATTTTTTACCGACAAAAATACTTGAAACGCACGATTTCTAACGAAATTCTTAGCATTATCAACGTCAAGTGGCGTATTTATCCGTCATGTATCGCGCTAAGGAAAAACTATCTGCAGCGGCGTGACAAAATGAAGTTATTATTGTGGAGAGATTCCGCAAGATTGAACAATTAGCCCGTTATAGTGATACGGCAAAAAGCCGAGCGAGGTGCGCTGCCGTCTTCCCATGGTAATAATCAATTAAACTAAATAATCAGCGCTTCGAGTAAAGCGGGCATTGTAAGTATGTTTTGTGCGTTAAAGTAGTTAGGATGGGATCTATTCACGTTTGTTTGACTAGTATATTACATTAATTTGATTGATTAGGTACATTGTTTGATCACTTAAACATTTATTGTAAGCACGTTATATTTGCTAGTTTTTAACCCCCGACGCAAAGAGAGGGTTGTTATAAGTTTAACGTGTCTGTCTGTGTATCTGTGTATCTGTCTGTGGTATCGTAGCTCTGGTTTTTTTTGTGTCATAGATAATTTTATCCCGAGTGTTATTAGCCTTGTTTCATGAAAATCTGTTGAGCCGTTTTTGAGATATTGGACTTTGAAATGAAAATGTCAGGGGTTTTTCAACTTTTCAAAGTTGTAGTTATCATTTGTAAGAGACCGTGTAACAGAATGTAACTAACTAGGTACATTTGTTGTCAAAATACAATTTAGGTACCTATCCATTATCCTGTCACCCTATTTTTATGAAAACCTTTTTTTACTTTATCTGTATAAGTTTTCATCGTAGGTACATTTAAAGAATCTTAAAAAAAGGTTAGTTATTAATAATACCTTCGATACAAACCGAGACTTACAAAGCAACAAATGAGATAAGAACTACTTAACCTCAGACAGAGTCATCGTAAACTCTGATATACGATTTATAATAAAACTTAATAAAACATTGGCAACATTTGAAAGAGAATCGATAAAACTTAGCAGCTGTAGCGAGCGCCGAACGGCCGAAGGTAGCAAGTTGCAGTTTAACAGATAGTAGTAAATTGCAGTTTATGACCGTTGAGTTGTTTTATTTCAATCAATATGCGAATGTCTAACAAAGTAGTGATTTTAACTTTTTACATGAAGTGTTACTTATATTAAAGCTTTGTGGTATTTGAAAGAGATGAAATTATGACTGATTGCGAAATTATGATTGGTGACGAAAGATTGGAACAAAGTGAAAGAGTTCGTGTATCTGGGGACGTTATTCACTAGGGATGGAAAGCATGAGAGAGATTGAAAGGAGAGTCAAAGCTTGGGAATAGTGTAAACGGGGCACTCAACGGCTTTATGAGTAGCCAGAAAATATCTCAAAAAGCACGTCTGGCTGTGCTTGAAGAACGCAGGCAAATCCAGGGGATAAACTATATAAAGCCTATGTGCATTCAGAAAGTCCATTCTATACACAGGTGAAACAATTTTTTCAATCGTTCTTGTAGTTCCGGAGGTAGGATAACCGATTACATACTATAATATTAGTGTAGATATAGACAGTGCTTTATGTCTAAACGTTTTATTGATGTGTGGTAATAAATTCACTCATTCATGTTGTATATGCATACAGACATTGTTACAAAGTAATTTTGAAATATGTTTTTTCAGGTGTTTAAATGAACATGAATTTCATTGGAATATTAATTCGATGATGATACACATATGAAATGATAATTGATAAAGTAGCTACCGTTAAACTTTTTCATTATTAATAATAATAATAATTCATCATTCATCTTGCTAATCACATCTTGTACTTGCACAGACATAACCTTGTAGCCAGGATTATTCACCAGCAACTTGCTCTGCTATACGGTCTTGTGGTCTCCGAAGTGCCTTACTATAAGTACACACCTGCGCCAGTTCTCGAAAATGGTCGTGCCCCGCTCTATTGGGATCGATCTGTCATCACGGACAGGACTATTCTTGCCAATAGGCCTGATATCGTGCTGACAGATCGATCGAAACGCCAAGCAGTGCTCGTCGACATCACCATCCCCATGATGAGAACCTCGTGAAGGCCGAGAAGGATAAAGCCAGCAAGTACCTAGACCTGGCTCAGGAGGTAACCGCCATGTGGGATGTTGATTCGACGATCATCGTCCCGATAGTCGTTTCGGCGAACGGTTTAATAGCGAAGAGTCTCGACCATCACCTCAAGAGACTCTCGCTTGATGGCTGGATCAAGGGTCAGATACAGAAGGCGGTACTCCTGGATACTGCGCGGATAGTCAGGAGGTTCCTGTCTCTGGCGCCCTGACCACCGGCAGCTTAGGCCCCGCCTCGCTGCTGGCGATACCCTAGGTTAGGTTTTTATAATGATTTAATTTTTTGTATGTATGGTAAAATATAAATTTACTTTTTATACAGTTATTGTAATAATAATAAATCAGCCCATATACCGTCCCATTGTTGGGCACAGGCCTCCTCTCGTGGATGAGAGGGAACGGGCAGTAGTCCCCTAAACCGTTCACTATTTTTTTCGCGAAAAGTTACCAATTAGTAATAAAAGTCTTCTTAATATTCAAATCTTGCATGCGTGAGGTCGTCATGCATCAATATTTTTAATGTAGGTACCTATTTGCTGATTTGCACCACTTGTATTCCACCAGTTATATTGTCAACTGCTACTCCTTGATTATACGAACCCCATTACTGAGGTTTGATTTCAGGACCAATCGCTCTATATAACGATTGATCAGATTGTAACGATTATAAACTTTTAATAAAAGTTATTTAAAGCCGATATAAAAATATTTGATTTCTACCCTGGACACATTCGAGTATCCAATCATTTTACTCCACCGCTGTTAACTTGTAAAGTAAGTTTGTTAACAAAGATATTTTAAGGCTTCTAAAGGCTACGTCTGCGTGGCCATGACCTTAAATCTTGGTAACTAAAAAGCAATATAACGCTTTATTCGAACGTAAACTGTAACAAACTCGACGTTTCTTTTCCTGCACGTCTATCATACGATGGCCGCGACATACTCTCGATTTTTCTCGCACTATACCTATTGTTCTAAGTGTTCTAATAAGAAAGAGACGGATAGTGCGAGAAAAATCGAGAGCTCGCGCGCCGTCGCATGATAGCCGTGCTGTAATGATATCGATTGCCACCGAGTGCATAAAAATCGATAGCGGTCCAGATGCACAAAAATGGGGCAGAGGAATCGATTTGTCCCACATTTTGGCGGTCTAGCGGACGCCGGCGGCGAGGGTAACGCTCGCGATAAGGGATAGTGCCCCCCTCCGGGCGGGGGCATTCCCCCTCGCCCCCTTGATAATATTTACCGCCCCCCAGCCGTACTTACGCCCCTCAGTATTTACGGGTTAGAGAAAAACAAGGGTACTCGAGCTTCGGAAGGTGCAACGTAGATTTTAATCCTTTCTGATGTTTATGATTGATGGCGGATTTCGTGATCGGAATTGCGCTGATGTTGATGGATCCCTTCTGATTCCACGCCGCTCAGCGTGCCATAGAGAACGTTTTTACGATTAGCATTCTGCCACTGAATACTAATTCAATTGGAATCTAAAAAAGGAAATGTGGATTCCCAGGGAAAATAAAACGAACACACACAGAAATGGAAGCTGTGAGTGAGATGGAGTGATTCTTGGTCGACGTAGAGTCGTGGTTGAAGCGTGTCGTTGCATACAAAAGTGGTACGTGACACCGCAACGATTCTCCTATTTGCCTGCCCTCAAACACGAGAAAATGCAACCTTATTCCGCTTCTTCAATCATGGCGAGAAAGTCATAACTTTTTCAATTACTCTGCCCTCACAAGACATTATATACGTTATATTTGACCGTTAAGTTCAAGACTTATAATATGAACAATTCATTTCATATTGCTGCTGGCGCCATCTGCCAATCAACAATAAATTTCAATAGTCTTTAAAAAAACTTAATTAGATTGCTTTTAGAGACAGAGCAACATCACTTACAACAATCAGTGTAGTCGGGTAAATCTCGCATGTTTGATGGAGGGTGCTAAAGTAGAGGCATTAGAGGCTAATTTCGCGAGGATTCGTTTTTAGTAGTGGCATTAGTAAGTTTGTGTGGGTGTAATGTGATGATGGGTAAAGATGTCAGTCAGTATTGACGCGTGCCAATGGTCCACGAGCCGTGGCAAGGCCGAAAGACTAATTATTACTTATATCGTTCGTGTGGACAGCTCATCGGCGCTATATAACAGTACAAAGTGGTTTTTTTCTATGGCAAGAATAATCAGAAAGTAATGGTTTTTGGCTAGACCTTAGTTTTGAATAAGTTTCGACTTACCGACAACAAACTTCGGTTGATGAAACTTTATTGCGTCATTGGCATCGGATTGCTACATCTAGTGTGAATTGGGCCATACGAACAATACGGACTAGGATTTATTCCAAAATTAGTCCACATATTCCTTATTCCCGTTTGACCAAATCAGTTGCTAGTATTTTGGAAACCTATTTTTTAAAACCTTGAAGCAGGTCCAAGTTTTGTGTGCAAGTTATTTTTTCCAAAATTAAAATTATGTTTTAGAAACTGTTGTGGTAATCCCGAGGGCACAACTTTTCGAATAGTCAATATTTATATACAACAAATACTTGCTTATTTTTTAAGTTTACCATGTCTCAATTAGCCTTCAACGGTAAATTATCTCTTTTTAAAAACGCAAATGGTTAAAACTACTTGGTTTAGCGGGTGTTGAATATGCTGGTACAAAATAAATACGTATTCGTAAGCGTGTAACGTATCAAATTGAAGTAAAAACCAGTATCGTCAGTTAATGTATTTAAAGCGTTATATTTCCAGTTAGCTACGTTTGCTTCGAAGGAAATTAAGTTTGGGGAATTGAAACTAGTCATTGTTCTTTTAATTGCGGTCAATTTGAGCGTTCTACCCGAAATGCGCCCGTCATCGTGTGAAGATCCGCAGGCTCGTGAAGGGTGGAAATATAAAGAACGCTCCAATAATACAACTTAAACATTTAAAAAAGCCTACGCATGTGGTTCTAACCCGCGACAGATGATGTTGCAATTAGGTAGGTGACGTTGCATATGAGATAGTTTCATAAAGATATGTTTGAAATCAAGGAATAATATTAAAATTAAAACGTAATATTAGACGAACATGTAATGGTTGAAGTCTATGGATAAAAGAAAGGGCTATTATAATAATCATTGAACTAAACAAAACAACTAAATTAAAACATCGATAACTCTTTTCTGCGTACCTACATGGAACCCGCACATCTCTAGCTGCACATTTAGGGAACGCTATTTAATAATTCCATTCGAAATATCATTATAGATATCAAAGAAAGGGTTGCACAGTGGGCCGCGCTGCGCTGACTCGCACAAAACTCTATCTGCATGTGCCCTTGATTGATGTGCCCTGTAATTATTAAGACGCGATAATAACACCGCCGCTGACGGCCGCACTTTGTTTCTGATGACTCAAGACGAATCAAATGAGAAATTCTATCCTTCTCTTAAATAGGACTTATTGCTTGATGCTCTGTTGATTGAACGAACTAAAATTGTTATTAAATTTGTTTCCATTTCGTTTTTGATGCGAATTTTAATTATGTTTTTAGTTATTTTGTTATAATGTAACACTGTTGCACTGGGAATGGAGTTAACGTAAATTAATGTTAGGGTAAAAGTAAAATGCGTGGAACAAAAAATGTAAATGCGCAAGCCACGCCTGTATTGTACGGCGTATTCATAATGCTATATCGTGGATTTTATTTACATAAATGGCTACCATACGTAGATTGTCTTTATGTTTTCTGTGCGTGCGACCCGGCCCCACGAATCAGAATATTAACGTAAATAGTAATGGAGGAAAAAAAGCTATTATGCAAATGAAACATTTTGAGGTAAATAGAAACTGACGTAATGCGATGTTAAGAAAGGAATAAGTAATAAATCGTTCTTAATGGCGGGTTTAGTTAAGATTATTAATGCTTAACGGAACTTTGTAATTTCAGTGGTATCTTAACCCTTTACATGCGTACGCGTAGCAGTGCTATTTGGCACCAAATATTGTGATAAGTTCTCTTACGCATTAAAGAGCTACCACGTAAGTGAGAAAACCAAGCGTCACTTTTAGGATTTATACATACATTATTTTTCTTCAAATAATGTGTGATAGTTCTATAACATTTTATGTTTATTTGTATAATGGCATTCTTATAGAGAGACACTAGTCTCGACAGAACACGATGGAAATCCCAAAGCTCGGTTATACTTATTAAAACTCTAGGCCGCGCTATCCACTCTCTCTCACACGCACACATTTTTGTTGGTTTACTTTAATTATAAAAAAGTAATCATTTTTTTATAAATACGAACTAAAATGTTTAACAATTTATAGCTGAAAACATATAGACTTTGTATTAGCCAAGCGGTGCCACACGGCACCCACTATTGTTCTATAAGTAAGAATTTGACTCAGCTTTAAGGGACCAACAATCTGATTTTAGAATCTTTAACCATAGCAAAACTATCGGCTTGTAAGATATCAAACTATTCAGATAATAATAGGTAAGCTAGCATAATATGTATTAATACATTGTACAATGTATTAATAATAAAAAAGTTGCCTTGTTTTCTATAAGTGGGAATAGAGTATCCATAAAATATTAACATTATAATTATTGTAATCTAACTAGGGGTTTCTGTAATAAAACATTCAAAATATACTGTTAGATATTCCATTCCATACTGACCTTATGTAGGGTTAGTACCCTTAAATTAAAATTGCCATCAATTCAGATGTTAGATATGAATGCTTTATTATTATGTATTATTACATTTAATAAGTAACTGTTGAGTGGCGAATATGCTTACGTCAGATATGGGTGCCGAATAAAAGAGATGGTTGCAAGCGTTTAACGTACCCTCCAGACTTGAAAATAATAATAAAAAACAACCATTTGTGTTGTAACAGCGATATGATTTTGCACTTTTTACTTTTTTCTATTTGCGCGCATGTTTTCAACACTGGGCGGAAGCTAGAGCCACGAATCGATTAGATATGTCCAAATTACTCCTTTTTTACATCGGATGTTGTGGTCAAAATATATTTCTGAAGAAAAAGTTAGATATAATTGTTTTTTCTTTTTAAATGGGAGGACATAATACAATAGAATATACCGATCGATTTTTTCTTACACAGTAAATCGTATGAGCAAAATTAAAATAAGGCTATAACTGTTTTACTAAATCTGATTACTCTCGTAACATCGTAGACACCTTGATGTTTAGAATGATGTCAATTCTATTCGTTTTTGTTAAACCACTGGGGTCGCCCTATTTTCATTTGAGGTACTTAATTATCTACTATAGAAATTGTTGCAAAATGACTCGTATAATAGACTGCCTTCAAAAACATGCATTAAATAATTAATCTAAACGAAACATCTTTTTATTTTTATACTATTTGTTCAATATGACTTATAATAAAAATTATAAAAAGGTAGAGATTTCTTATGCATCAAAGGGGCGTAACAGACGGGCTGCATTTCAGCTGCTTTCTGGCAGCAAAAGAGCAGTTTGAATGCGGTTCCTTTGCAGTTGGCATAACTTCATCGAAAGCTGCACACTGACTGCAAGGTAGTTTGCAGGTTGTAGTGCAGTTGGTGTACCTGCAATGGAACTGCAATAAACGTCAGGACTGCATGCCGACTACAAGCGGACTGTGCAGTCGGTTTGCAGTTCCGATGCAGGTATGTCAACTACGAAAGAACTGCTTTCAAACTGCAGTTTTGCAGCTGAAAAGCACCTGAAACGCAGCCCGCAGCCACGGCCCCAAGCTAAAATGATATAGGACATAGTCTTATTTATTCGTATTTTCGTGTCGGATTACCTATGTACGAGTATACGTATTAGGTTATCACTAAGTACTAAGTACATTAATCATGTTGCCAAGTGTATGCCGTTATTGCCAAGAAAATATTTGATATCCTTTTTAAATGTAATACCTTTTTGGCAAAGAACTCGAAATATTCTGACATTCGGATTGGCCCCCAATCACAAAAATGTGACTAATTAAATAAACGGCCGACCCCGGGTTTTGTTTTTTACAACAGACATATCTCATTTTGTTTTAGGGGAAGTAATTGACTGGTTGTTAATTTTATTTTAATTTTGCGCGAGGGATGGTCAGCTCTTTTGGGTTTGAATATGGACTATACTCTTCTACTTGTACAGATGATTCGAATAATGGTATTTCACTCCCCTCCATCTTAGCGTTATCCCTGGTACATGCTTAACGATACACATTACACTCTGAAAGATAGCAAATAAAACTCGTTGAAGATATATGTACTTACCTATTTTATTTATAGTTAATATGTGTAATTGTGTATTTGGGATCAGTACACACATCTGTGTAATGTATAGGTAGGAAAGGTAGGATTACATATGCGCTAACTTGCTGATCGTGCTGTGTGTGTGGTTGCTTTGGATGTCATGCTAGTCTATAAGCTATTCATAAAGTATGATGTCTGTATTGTCTGTAAAGTGCACCTGATAAATAAATAAATAAGACGTAACTTGCCACAAAACGTTGGTCAAATAAGTAGGTACAACAGATATATATAAAAGTCAATTTACCGATGTCTCAGATCGGTTGGCTATATCTAGGAATCACAAGCAACCAGATGCCAAACAGCACTAGTTGAATGGGAAATCAATGAGTGTCATAGTAACAGTAACAAAGACAGGATAGAAACGGTGTTAAATCATAACAATGCAACATTCGTATCTCATATTACCAATTAAGCCTACAGCTATATTGGCAACAATGCACATATAAGAATTTTAATTGGAAAAATGAGAAGCGAATGTTTTGTTGTTTTGATTTACTGTGGGTGAATATTTTCGCTCTAAAACGAATTCAGGTGTGCTCGTATTTTAACTTTGTACCAGTGTGCCTTTTGGTGTTTTGGGCAAGATGCACTCAATAACTGAAATGATTACAAAGAAAAGTCGAAACTAACGTAATCCGATGTATTAACCACTTACAAAACAATTACGTAATAAATCTTACTAGACATTTTTACTCAAATTCATTACTTTTATTTATTATTTGCGTAAATATTTTCACGTTTTCAATAATTCCTGGTCCAAGTAGGTACATATAAAAATGTCTGATTTTAATTTGTTTCTATGAGCAACGGGCTGTGGAGTAGATAACTCGTAAGACTAGTAATTACGGTAAACAATGTACAACGCAGTTGTCGGCAAACAAGATTAAGGATGCATCCTGCGTTCCCGGTGGCCGCTTCCGAGCTTATCGTCTATAGGGAAAATTTATGAATAGTCGGTTGTAATAATTGCCACGACACAAAAGGACCGCACGTTACAGCCCGCTGTGTCGACACTGGGTAATAACTTGGAGTCTATGAATATATCATGATATGGACGCGAAAACGTGACATATAAAGGTGTAAGCAAGACAATTTTTTCCCAGAGCAAAAATGAAAATAATTTCAGATTTTTTAAATATTTGAATAGGCTAACACTATCCTATCTGACGGTTACTGGATGATGAGGTCGGGAATGTTACATGCATACCTAAGATACTGCCTATTTACTCTCGTCTTGATAAAGATCCAAGTTGTAGGTAGGTGGCGGCGCGTGAAATTTTTCGATGGGCATCCCGGAGCAAAATATAATAATGAAAGAGTATAAAATTTAGTCAAGCCGGTGGGAATCGGCTTGTATGGGCCTATCTGTTAAAACAGTACCTATGTACTTTTTTCAAATGCAAGCTTTTTCATTTATCGGTAACTGGTAATCCGAAGGTATGAAATACTAATATAATTAAAAAGAACAAACACAATGAAGCGATCCTCACTGCTACATAGCTACCAAATAGCCTAATAAAATTTATATATTTTATCAGCTCCTATCTTTTAACAAATAGTCAACTTGTCTGCATGGGAACAAAACAAAATTATAATTGTTTGTATAAATGTCTTCATTCATAATTTTACAGATAAACGGATAACTTGGAGTCTATGAATATATCATGATATGGACGCGAAAACGTGACATATAAAGGTGTAAGCAAGACAATTTTTTCCCAGAGCAAAAATGAAAATAATTTCAGATTTTTTAAATATTTGAATAGGCTAACACTATCCTATCTGACGGTTACTGGATGATGAGGTCGGGAATGTTACATGCATACCTAAGATACTGCCTATTTACTCTCGTCTTGATAAAGATCCAAGTTGTAGGTAGGTGGCGGCGCGTGAAATTTTTCGATGGGCATCCCGGAGCAAAATATAATAATGAAAGAGTATAAAATTTAGTCAAGCCGGTGGGAATCGGCTTGTATGGGCCTATCTGTTAAAACAGTACCTATGTACTTTTTTCAAATGCAAGCTTTTTCATTTATCGGTAACTGGTAATCCGAAGGTATGAAATACTAATATAATTAAAAAGAACAAACACAATGAAGCGATCCTCACTGCTACATAGCTACCAAATAGCCTAATAAAATTTATATATTTTATCAGCTCCTATCTTTTAACAAATAGTCAACTTGTCTGCATGGGAACAAAACAAAATTATAATTGTTTGTATAAATGTCTTCATTCATAATTTTACAGATAAACGGCCCACATTAAATTAAACATGTATGCACCGTTTCAAAGTAACGCTGTTTTAGATGAAATGAATCTTTGCTAGGTGCACTCTGGGAAGCGAGTGCGACACTTTTACGTTGTGTTTGCTCTAGAAATAGTTTGATATGGTAATTCAACTTCCGTAAGTCAAGATAGTATGGGAGTCGGGTTGTCTGCCAAGCTCGAGCCTGCGGGCTTCATACCACGGGCTGAATGTAAATCAACATTAGTGTGCTCCTCAGTTTGCTATGATGTCATCGCAGCTCGTGTTGATTAGGTGGTTTCACAGTTCATGTAAATACCTACAGTTGAGTTCGCTTGTTTGACTTATTCAGAACAGTCGTAGGTTCCGAAATTATAGTTAGTAGCTAGATATCAAAAAAATACAGTTGCTCTACCTAATTGGTATTTTGAGATTTGAAATTGGTATTTGCCAAAATCAATAAAAACACTCAATGAACGAATTTAAGATACACACTTGTGTCAATTGTAATGAATTTATTTAAGCTCTCGCCGCAAATCACCCTAAAGAACTTCGGTAAGTATTTATTGAGTGAAAGTCAGTTTTCACAACTAAAACAAAGGTTGCCTTAATTTGACAAATTAGTTTCGATCAACAGAAAGCGGAACTTGAAATTCAAAACAGTTAAGATTTGCAAACGATTAGCGTTAACGGTAAAAAAAACTATTCAGAAGTATTATACAAATAAGGGAGATTTCGTAGACGTTGTGGTAATTTTTAAACAAATTAAGAAATAATTGAATAATGATATCTACTGTTACTATTCGTGCTGAGACGTGTTAATTTAACAATTACGTATTTATTACTTATTAAATAATTAGTTTTCCTAGCTTAATGCGCACTAGCTCGTTATGCACCGGTGTAGTAACACAGTAGGAAATGCAATTAGCCAGTGCTCGCCACGATGCCTCCGACCCGCTCAGGCGTGTAACTCCTTATCTCTCTTGCATGTTTTTTCAATATGCAATCCCAGACAATCGTGCCGCTTTATCTGCCAATCGGAATTCTCAGCTATTTTTTCTTTCCAACAGTTCTAATTATTGAGTTTCGTAACTGGCCGTTTCGTGTCAATCGCCTTGCGAATTAGACGCTACACACGGTTACCCGGTGCGATGAACCATTTATCGTGGATATCGCTGACACAAGTATTTTTATGATCATTAGTAACCTGCTGCTAGATAATTTGAGCCGGTCGTTAGAGGTGCTAGCGTGTCATGAATGGTATACATTGTCAATGGATCACATTCCCTACACGGCAGTATGACAATAATATTGCAGTAGGTAGATATGAGTGACGTAACTTTTCAAAGCGCTCGTCAGTTGCGACTTATTGAAATTGTTAAAAAAATTCAGTGGTTATTATATTTTCAACGATTTTTATTTATATAGTCAACGATTTTGCTTCTAAATTGCACTTTTTGCTACATAATTCAGAATGCTGTAGTTGCGCTCATGCAATTTTAAATTAGTTGAACAGATAAGTAGGTACATCGATTGTTTAATAGCCTCGTACGATGGATTACGCAGATTATATTTAAGTTTCCGTGATTACAAGATTGTTGACCATTATCATGAAGTAATAGTTGTGTATAGTTGTATCTAAGCACAATTAAACTGTTGTTACTACGTTTGGAAACGTATTCATTAGCTTGAATGATTTCCACATTAATAGAGTTTATGTGTGGCGTGATAAAGTATTAAATAAACCAACAGAATTCCACATTTCTTACTTAAGTAAACAAAGTAGGGGAAAACAGAACCATTTACTTAAATCATATGAATTCCTTACACAAAGTAAGGTGTGTTTCCCCTTCACAGTATTTTGATGTCTTAATGATATCGGAATGATGCATGCGCTCCGGATACAAGTGCCAGAACGATATAAACCGCCGCGACGGACAGGCCAATCCTCATACAATTACTTAATAACTTGGCGCACTTATTCGACTATTCCCGTTGCACGCAACGTTGCAACTAACTTGCTGTAATTTTTGGCATTAACTGCACCAATCCAATACAAATAATCTTGATTCGGAATCTAGGAAAATTAATAAAATACAACTTGGGCGATGATAAAATATATGTATATTATTTTTGGCGTGAATAATGTCAAACATGAAAGGTGTCAGTTGTGCTGGCATTTAGCTATGTCTCACGTATGTTTTATTTTACCACCACAACATAGCCAATCGGCAAGTCACAATTACTGTAACATTCTTGTCAGTATATCTTCTGCATTTTTCACCTGTGTTTGTCAGACGAGGTAGATAAAAAATAGACGTCTTTCGCAACAATGTAATTCTGTTTTATAGTGGTCGTTTATTTATTTAATGTCGTCAACTGGCCAGTTACGGACTGAAATTTGTTTATTACCTCACGTCATTCCGCACACTGTTAATAGATCTTTGTGACCTTATTGCCACTAGGTTTTACCGCTTCTATTTTTGTATTCTGTAGTATTTGTTCAGTGGCGGTAGTACCCATTGATTGTATTGATATGTATTTACAAACAATTTATTTGGATATTTATAGGTCAAATCTATCGGGTGATCTTTCAGAACGAGAATCAAACAGCTTTGAAATATTCCGTCAATAGGTAGGTGGAATAGAAAATAGTTCGATACTCAGATTTCCGTAGCTTGAGATGAATTCGCAGAGAGATAATTTCAGACTGCAGAGAGAGAGATAGAAGGAATCAATTAGACATATTAAAACATAAGTTTAAAATGCCCTAAGTAGAAGATAGTTTTAGTTTGGTTATCATAAATAAACAAACCCAAGGCATCAGCGGATTGAAGCCACAGCGCGCAGGTTCCATAACTTCCCGAGCAGGTTGTGCTCAAGACAAGCATCTTTCTAAACAGTTAAGACTTCACATCGAGAATTATATTTACCAACATACAACTGATATATCGTATCTCATTGTAACTCAATTTGCAGCTCTATGACTATTCATATTGAGGTGTATTTTATTTAAATGGTGAGGTTGTGGCTGCAAAATCAATTAAGTTCTGATGTGCAGTAAATCGTGACCGCGGAGTCGGTGCCGCGAGCTGATCGCTTCTGTACCCTCTTTTTACCTTCAGTTGCGTTTTGAAGCAACATGCACTTTACTACAGTTATGTACATTATTGAGTTATTCTAATATTAATGTTATGTTAAAATGCAATTGAAGCTTTCTGATAAATATTTGTATGTATAATAAGTTACCGTCCCTGATGATTTTAGATGCAGCTCTACTAAGTAATATTATGGAATCGAATGGGCCGTATAAGTTTTGCTATAAGTATTAATTGAGTAACTTTGCAGTTATAACAATAATATCGCATCTAAACATTGTTATAGCGTCATACTAAAAAGAAATAGGTTCATTGATGCAAACGTTTATTATATTTCATTCGTAATAGGTAAAAGTTTTATGTACGTAATGAGTGCAAATAATGTTAAGTGTAGTTAAAGGGCGAATGACGTTTACTTGTCATATTAATGTAAGTGATTCGTTTTGCATGTCCAAGGAAAATGTGGAACTGCATATTATCATGAAAAAAATACCTAAGGGAATGTTTTAACACAACATTCATTAAATAATCATTAAAATAATGAATACCAAGTCGACCGTCATGACATAACTGCACGAAAGCATGGGATGTATTAGATTTATACCTATGTAGTCTAGTAAATTATATCCAAATGCTAATGTCCATTGTACGCGTAACATCAAGTACCTAAACATTAATCAAAAATAATTATTTTTATGTATCAATAATCTTATTTGAGTAAATAAAATGGTTGGCTTGATCAATCATTTACGTAAAAAAGTTCTTTTAATTAGCTTTGGAAGAACATTTTAATCTGAGCACGGGATTACAAACACTGAACAAGGACTTAAACGATTCCGAAATAATAATTCTTGTCTTGCACAAGCGTAAAGGATGGTGTCCTACGCAGGGCCAAAAGGGGGAAAGATTAGGGAAGGCAGAGTTCACAGTGTGCGCTATGGCTATGCTATAATATTGCTTGCTGCGTCTACCACCTACATATGTTGGTACAAAACTTAAACAAGCTTAAGTAAGCGCATAGTTAGAGCGCTGTTTATATATAAAAAAAACCAACTGTACTCGTATCATGAAACCATACCTATAACGTCGCCATGAATTTGTCTAATTTTAAATATTTTATTACGGAATTTACAGCGCCTTAAAATTACAATCATAAAGTGAAATATCAAGTGTGTCAACATTAGCTCCGTTAAAAATTTAAAAGTGCAGTCACTGTGCCTGGATCTTAAAAAACTTAGAAAAACTAAGAGGTAGTTAATGTACGTATTTAATATTTTTTACTATGTACTAATGTGACTATAATAATTGTCGTTAAGGACCCAAACAGCGCCGCTCTTTATAATAACAATTTGGTTAATATGAACAATTTTGTTGGCATGAATAATTAATCGTTGACAGTTACTTTAATGTCGGCAAGTTTATTACAAAGAATTTTTTCTCTACATGTGGTCTTCGTTTCCATGCACCCTGACATTATTAAATTACGTCGCAATTTGCGGCGTCCATCTGCAATACCACAGTTATCTTTAGTTACATGCGTTTGCGCATACATCTATTAACATAGTAAATAATTATTACACCAACGGAACGACCAGCGCTGGCTGCAAAGCCATCATGCTGAGTTGGGCCCATTTCGTGACACTGCACAGATTTATTTCTTCTTTTGTCTTTGTCTTGTAATACTGTGGTTTGTTGTGTTGTGTTATGAATAAATATTTGATTCTGATTCTGATTCTGAAATACCATAATAACGTAAAGACTTCATGTTCTAATTTTTTTATTTTTCTTTTGATTTTTTGGTATTTAACGCAATGATATCACTACTTTAACGAAATGGAATACGTTGTATATGACTTTAACAAATATAAAAACAAAAAAGCTTACGTAATTCATGAATCTAAATTATTGTAGGTACCTCATTGGCATGCCTAATAACATCACTGTTATCATATCAATCAATTTTTTTAATTAAGATTAATCCTAATGCATAATTAACGTTATTAACGCTAATTATGCATTAGGATTGAAATTATTTATACTAATTCCGTAAACAACACTACGATGCACCAAAAATGCTACAGAAGTTACGATCACTGCTAATAACTATACAATGCTTTAAAAATAAAAGCTTTTAGTGTGTCACTTCCGTAAACTGGTGGCCTCAAGTTAGAGGTAACGTACTAATTGCGCTGTTTCTGGCTGAATCGCGGATGAAGGGAAATTAATGCCCTCGGGAGGATAAATGTGCTATTATTTTTCCTAAAAAAAGCTTGGTGTCAAAAGTTTGTAAGGGCAGGTGTGCTTAAAGGGTTGCTGATGTTGTTTTTCTAATCCGCTTTTCAGTCAAATTGATAAACTGTAAGCAATTACAAGCTATCCGAACCGTATTTGTGTTCATATTTATTTTTATTCTAAATCTACATAATCATCTTAGAGCATCTAATAAAGAGGTTCAGCGTCTGGAGTAGGGACAGATACTCGTATTTGCATTATTAATTTGATTTACGAGTAGGGTGGATGCTCCCAAATAATTATTTCTACGTTTTAATTGAGAGCTATGAAATTCCTCGCTCTTGAACTGAGAATTGAGAATTATAATTCTGATGTTATTACATACAATCAGACATATTTCAAAATTAATATCATCCATTTCAAACAGAAATTATATTGTTTTTATTCATTTGAATTCAAAGCAATACCAAACTGTTTAAATGTAAACATTTCTACTTGTTTCTAGATACATTTGAAGTGCGTATAGGTATTAAAATAACCTCATAGTAAATAGCCTGTTAGACCCCCACATCCCGGCGTCGGTCCAATTGAATGTTAGCCTAGAACGTATCAATCTAATTCTGCCCTGTCAAACATAATTTATTAACTGCCTCATTTTCATTGTATACATACCTACTGTGTCTGTGATTTAAATATAGATCGATCAACTAAGCAGTAACCTTTCATGATACGGTAAAAACAAGCAGTAGAGGTATATCCATACTAATATTATAAATGCGAAAGTGTGTCTGTCTGTCTGTCTGTCTGTTACCTCTTCACGCTTAAACCGCTGAACCGATTGAGATGAAATTTGGTATGGGGATAGTTTGAATCCCGGGGAAGGACATAGGATAGTTTTTATCCCGGAAATCATCCCCTGAGGGGGTGAAATGGGGGATGAAAGTTTGTATCGCGCTACGATATAAACGAGTTCCACGCGGACGGAGTCGCGGGCAGATGCTAGTGCCATATAAACTGCTAATTTGACAGTATAACAGTATAACGACGTAAGAGTATCTTATTTTACACGTGTTTTGCTGCCATTGTTATAAGGTCAGTCGACTAAATATGACGTTAGCATTTATGAGTCATACATTTTATAAAGTCGTAAACGTATTTAAACAATTTAGGCTTTAAATTTGTCTTTCCTGTTCGTGATGGGTAAGAACGTGGGAGCATAAAATTATTTCTAAATATTTCGCTACAGGCCAAGCTACGTCGAGAGCGCTATTTCTGCAGTATCCTTTGCTTTCAGGAATAATACTATTTTGTGACAAGCTTTTATATTATATGTATTAACTTGCTGCGAGTACGTTCGTTCGTCTATTAGCAGGTATGTGCGGAACAAATCTTGCAAGTAAAGTTTTACCAACTTCTCGAACTCCAACCGAGTTGAAATATTGTACAATTAT
The DNA here is from genome assembly GCA_947049275.1 of Epinotia bilunana. Lineage (NCBI taxonomy): Eukaryota > Metazoa > Arthropoda > Insecta > Lepidoptera > Tortricidae > Epinotia > Epinotia bilunana. The sequence continues at coordinate 26,792,754 of OX346253.1, forward strand.
GTAAGTCGGACGACAATATGGTACCGTAAGTTGATGGAGACAGGAGGTGACCACAGGAACTCCTTAATCACACAAGATAAACCCATCGTTTTTGGGATCATTATAACCCTCTTAACGAGTAGTTAAACTGCAAAAAAAATACAGTCGGCAACCAAATCTTGTAAGTACCAGAAATTATTATTTTGACAGAAACTTACATATTTTGTTTTCCAGTCGGAGTGCGATATTTTACGTGAACCAGGATCGCTCTAGGTATCGGCATATTATATTTTTACACATCACTTGAGCATGGTATGTGCATGCTTATAAAATATAAATATTATCCAACTTTGAATGGCTTTAGATTGACGGATCATCTAAAATAATAAACCTCAAAGGCTAAGGTAACACAAATTATCTAAGTATCTCCAGACGCCACCTCAAAAGAAATGGTCCGAAACGTCTGTGGTCAATTTATTTACCAGTGATTCGTTACGGTTTGGGCGGATACTTTGCTCCGATGATAAATTGTACGCAGACCTTAATTTTCATCTATACCCATAACAAATAATCAAATATAAACACTGAACTATTAGCTATAAGATTCAAAATTGGTTACAATTGTCACACCGCTTTTCAAGTTGTTTAGTACAAATACTGTAAAGAAGACTTTTGAAATGTAAACTCTAAGGTGGTGAGGCGTAATATCATTTTGGAACTGAATCGATTTGTAATCTTACTGTGGGATCCGAATGACACTGGACTGACAAATGAATACCAGTCACAGTTCAACAGTTAATTTGTATGTTAATGATACGGATTTTATTTTATTTAGTTTAAGGAATTCGAACTTTTGACAATGTACGACTAGATTCATTAGTTGCGAGGAGTTGGTTAATCATAAGGCACGCCAATTTTTTTTTCTTAGCCTATATTGGTGTCACAGTGTTGGGCAAACGCTTCTCTCTCTGAATGCCATGACTCCTGGCCGTTTCTGCGCTTCTTCTGGCCAACGAGGAATGCGTCTAATTCATACCTTTAACTTTAGAGGAATCATGTGGATTGTTATTATAATGATTAAAACGAATAACATATTAAAATAGACGCTAAATTGCACTCATTTAGTGGGTCGCGACGATCAATCATAGCGGTCGAGTCATCAGACGGTTCAAATGTCAAACGTACCTTAGGGTGGCAATAAAAAAGAAAAAATACCGAGTTGCCATTATTAAAAAAGTGACTGTGACTATTTCCATTGTCGATTGCTGATTCGGGATTATTAACTGACTTGCATTTTTTTTGTGTTCTAATATTGATAGATAGGTTCGAGTAGTGACTTTGATTTTACATGTGTGCAGCAACGGTAAGTGCCGCGATTACAATATCGACGAGAAAATATTTGTGTCAAAATAGAACAAAACGATAGTCATCAGCTGCTGTTCACACGCGAAGCGAAATGAATTGTTTGAACCACTACATCGGACTACTTTATTTATTGCTGACTTTTTATTGTTTGCTACTTTCGGTCTTTTAAATGCCTAAAGTTTCTTTTCAGCGTTTTGATGCCTTCATTAGGTGAACTATACCTACATTACCTGATACAATGATAAAGCTTCACTTCCGCGCGACTAGTAAAGTAACTAGTTAAACATTTCTTTAATATTCATAAACTGAGCCTCGGTTTCCGTAAATACAGCAAGAATTAGTGGATTGCTTTCAATTTAACAGAATGGATTTCCTTTAATTTTACGATTCCGTTTGCGTGATCTTGTCCGGTAATAATTTAATAAATTCGTCCATTGGGAGGGAGTAACCTTTAGAGCTATAGCTACATTAATGGCTCTATAGTAATCAGTTTTTATTGATCAATTTCTTACAATGGTATCTAGTTAAGTGTATGTTGGTACAGTTAACTATACCTATTACGTTTCAATCAACTACATTAGGTACCTAGTAGGTATATCTATTACAAAATCAATATGGGCAGTCTTATTTAACGTACCTACAGTGTACCATTGTCGATGACACTATAACGTAAAATTTTATTTGTTTTGGTATTAATTTGGGACATCACAACATTAAAACCATAGTGACGACGACGTCACATCTTGCTTTTTAAAATGCACCTAGTCAGAGAAAGACAGCACAAAAAAACGTGATAGGCATTCCATGCAGTCATTGAAACATTGCATATATCTTATTCAGAGCAAGTAATATCACTATATTTCAATATCAAAATTTATTTCGTAGCCGGATATTTCGGTCATTATTCTACGAGTTCTAAATAATATGCCTAGAAGTTGAACAATCGTATTAAAAACTTGACTGTTGGCATTGCATTGCGAGTAAGTACGTAGTTAGATCTGCGGGAGTGCGGATCGCGTGCGAGCACACAATATCACCGGAGTCAAGCCGCTCAACGCTACCCCATATTTTAACAACTGTCCTAATGCATCTTGCAATGTTGTTTTAACTGTTTTTGCCCTATTATTGTTTATTCTTTTTTGGCATGTTTACTTTTAATTTTTGTATGTTTCGTTTTTTGTTGCGTTGGGTCCCTTTATGAAGAAAATACTCATTCATGGTTTGATTGATCACAACACGATCATGTCAATGAGATAAATGTTACCTAACTGTTTAAATACCTAGTCTTAATGAGACCTAAGCTGAACTTATTCGGATTGGACGTTTTATTGTTCATAACAGTGCATGCATGTTTTAAATATCGTTGGCAGGTGTTATTATAGACAGATTGCATGTAAATTGATCTGTGTTTATATCGCCCGTGCAGTGAGTAGAAAATCAGAAAAAATTGAAATTTTAAATTTTCAACGAATTGGATCGATTTTTTTCTTCATTTCAGGTGCCTGTCAATGAAAGCGCCAGACAGGTATGTCGCTATCTCACTCACGGCGCGCGTTCGGTTTCGTTCGGCCGGATTCGGTATCGTTCGGAAACGTTCGAGCGGACTCGGCCGCTCGCCGGTCGCTCAGGCTCAGGGGGTAGCCTGGAAGACCACGATACCCGCAACGCAGGATTTATTCAATTCTGTTTTTATTTTTACATAAACTTGCTTATCGATGTTTAATGTTATGTTACTCAATTTGTTTTTGCCAACTTCATGCCATTAGAACCTAACGCCAGGTAGGTCCCATTTCTTGTGCCATTGATATTTATTTCGAATAATTACAAATCGAACAAATTTAAATATTTCCATCATTGATTGGTTCAATACATACGTTTTCCTCCGTTGCGCTTTTCTCACGTTGATGTGACTATTTTATTTGAGGTAGCACCTATATAGGTTACTTTTTGTTGGTGTGTTGGGTCCAGGTTACACTCTAGTCTTTTCAAAAAATACGGAATCATTTCGATCACAGATAAATCTACAAAGTAACTGTTCTATTTCGTAGTTAGATTATTGCATTAAATACATATTCGTATTTAGTTTCTTAAGCATGACTAATTATTTTAACGCTAACACAGCTTTGTTCTCATTTGTGAACGTTCTGCTGTTCGCTTCTTTTTACTATTCGATTCAATCATATTTGATAGACTAGAGAGAGAGACATATAGTTTGCTATACATTTTCAGGCATACCCTAGATTAGAGAAGAGACTATTGGTCGAATCTTATGAGAGATTAGGGTAGGGGTTTATTCTATCATCGTCTAAACATAAGTTTAGACGATGATAGAATAAACAGTAAAGATTTCACAATTTGTTTCAATAACTACTATAATTAAAAGTCTTATTAGAATTGCTCTGAACTCGCCCGGATCTGTTTGCAGTTTAACAAAAATCATGCATTATGTCAAATTAAACATCCTTTTTTTGCCAAATAATGATATAGGATTATTCTTTATTATTCTTAATTACATAAATACATTATATACTCACTACAATAATGATTCTAACATGATTGCCTCCTTCTCCGGCCTGACATGTAAAATAACGTGTTTTATCAATAAAATTCTGATTCTGATTGATAAAAAGTCTGGGACTTTGGAGAATAAACTTATGCCTAATTAGATAAATTATAAACATTTTTAAAACCTTGAATTACAGTAGGCACATTTTCATATATGTAGATGTAAAAGTTGGCCTAAATTATTAGATTTGTTGTCAGAATAGGTAACCCAATGATAAATAAGTAACTCCAAACATACGAAGTTGAACTCTAAACAGATATTACGCATGGGTACCTCTATGAACGAAACTGAGTCGGATGACAAATGCGTGATCAGCATCAAATCGTAAAGGATTTAACGCCTCCGTTGGCACGCTTCTTTTGTTGAGCTCATAAAGCGGCCATTACCGTGTTTGATAAAACGTCGGTCGTACAAAAAGACACGAGAAGCTACCGTGGACTCCCCACTGCGTGCCCTCATTCAGTCCGGAGCCTGCTGTGGTCCATATAAAAGGGAATCCAACAGCGGTCTGGTTTTCGAGTTTTTGTTCGTCCTTGTTAACTTTTTTGCATTTTGCATCACTTATTTTGAAACAGATTTGCAGTGTCATTACATTATCGTTATTAAGTTTATCATATGCTTTTATTGAAATTCGTATAACTATTTCTAAGTTAAGATTAGTCATCTGCCGTTAATTGCCGAGATTATTCATTTTTCATTTGTCGTATGCCCAGGAGTACAACCAAAAAAACCGTGTTGTGATGGATGAGTATGGCATACATATCATTAAAGAGGTAGGGCACAGCGCAGAATCATTTCGCTTGTATTTAGAGCTGTTTAACTGGGCCAGTAACTCCATACAGAAAACCGCAGCCATCATAGCAGCACTCGCTCTGTAGGTACCTATGTGGTGTTGTGGTCGTGGTGATGAGTAAGGTTGCAAGAGGTACCGATGATGCGCTGTGTTGAGAGCGAGGCACCTGCACTTGTCTCTAATTGTCGACACCATGTTAGAATAAAACAAGGTATGTCATTCCCGATCTGACCTACACAAATGTTGCCATTGTGCAAAGCTGGCACACAAATGTTGCCATTGACTGACATCTTCCTTAAAAAGCAAGGACTTTTGTTAATGCATGATTAATATTAAAAAAAATGTTAGCTAGTTTAACAAATTATTGAAGGGCAAGTGTATACAATGATAAGGCCAACGTAAATATTTATTGATAGCACGTAAGTAAAGTAATGCTATTTTAAAACTCGGGTAATTTCACACACTGGCAACATACTGGCAGTCCGCCATTTTTAAGATGCTGACGACGTAGGCAGGGACACTGACGTCACGAGCTGTCACTTGCCTCGGTTTATTGTCCCATGGTCACCACAACGAGTTCTCAAGTTAATACAGAGTCAGCTATGCGCTGTCATTCTTATGATTATGAGAGTCGGCTACGCGCTGTGACTTATGAAGCCGAAACTGTCCTTATAGGATACGGTGTCTGGTTACCATCAGACAAGCCTTATGCTTGTTTGCCACCATCATAGTCGTCAAAGAAGCAAGAAACTCAGTTAAGAAAATATACGTATACTATATATATATTATTATTATTATTTATATATATTGTTTCCGAGTCCCTCCCCGGTCCCACATCACTCCGTACTTGAACGCCGCTAACTTGTTGAACATGCCTGCACGCCGGCGCCTGCACCTGGCCACTCTGCTATTCGGGGTGGTAAAGCACGAAACCCCATCTTACCTATTTCAAAAACTGGTATGGTCCAAAAGTGCGCACAGATTCAAGGCAATGACCATGATATATATGCACCGAACCGCTGCTTTTCGAGGTAGTTTCAGATACACCTTTAAGCGTATGCTTAAGGGTTATTTGTTGACGCTCCAGAAATCGATATCTTAATCTAGCACGGTGACAGCAAAAATATGCAAATTGGTTATTTTTAAATTTATTTAGTTGTTGTTTCAGTTAAATAATTAAGAATTAAATTGAATGTCTAATGTTATTTTTACTGTATTGATGCTGCATGTAGATAATGCCTGCATTACATCTCACCTGCGCGGCTAGCACGCGACGGCACGCGAGCTCTCTCGATTTTTCTCGCACTATCCGTCTCTCTCTTATTAGAACACTTAGAAGAAGAGGTATAGAGCGATAAAAATCGAGAGTATGTCGCAGCCGTCGTGTGCTAGACGTGCTGGTATTTATATTTATTTCTCTCTCGCCTATCCCAATATTATATTAGTAAAGTAGTTTATATATTAAATAATATGATGTTTCTGTGAGTCACCAACTGCAGGTGTCTAACACCTCATCATCATGCTGAGCCAGTGTCCGGTTCACTACCGCAGAGACACTTTTTTCATGTTTTATGTGCTTTTCTTGTTTATTTTATTATTTAATATGTGTATCCTGTTTGTTTGTGAATAAATGTATATTTCTTTCTTTCTTCTTTCTTTCTATATAAAAGTACGTTTTGTTTCATTCTAATGAACCTGTCAGATATTTTTGTACTGAATAGCGACGAGTTTTGGTCTATCTGTCGTCAGTATTTTGTTTTGTATGAGTTATAATCCGTGAAAGAAGTGGCCCCGAGGTTTTAATCTAACGTAATGGAATTCGAAGATTTATGTCATCTCAAATTCTTCTCTCACATATTAATACCCGAACAGTAGCGCATCGAGCATTAAGATAACGATAGAAATGCGTTAGGATTAAATCAGATGACGTATTAATTTTATTTATTTTCCATAGGATTGTGGGTTTTACCATTTCCTAAGTTACAAGCTTGTATTCGTTTGTATTATTAATATCAACTGGTAGTTCTATCACGGTTGGAACCACATTTTATACATGTCTCGATTAACAGTGTCAATAAATTTACAGTAATTAAAACAATTTGACTGAATGAAATTCCGGTTAACCCTTTGGAACAAATAACACCCAGAGTGAACTAAACTTATGACCTTTAAAACATTACACACCCGTGCAAAACAAACGGCAATCGCTACAAAGGATCCGTTTACATTCTGACGCCTTTTAAACTAACAAAGGCCTGATTCAAATAAACACTAAATCGTTAACCCTTTGACCGTCCGTGGGCAATTTTCAGTTCGGAAAACGGAATGGAAATGATTTTCTGAAGGGCTGACACCCTAACTCCGGTGGTTCTGACATGGCGCCTATTTTCAAGCCTCTTGTTTCACGCCTTTTGGGGAATATGCTCAATGTATTGCGATCTGTCATTAAAATATACAACATTAGTTTGAAATTCTAAAGATAGTTCACATAAGTATGTATTACTAAAATGTCTATTTAAATCGCGTATCATTTTCTGAATTTCATTGTAACATTTTTCTCTCTAGCTACATTGATCTCTGGAAAAATTACAAAATCATCACTTACCTATAACATTTTAGATCAATCAATAATGCTGTTGCAAGTGGTAGAAACTGAAATCGAATATTTATCGCTCAAGCAGGAGATACCCACCCGTTTATCCCTAAATCACTGAGGTGTTTTCCCGGCGTTTGTACTCTTGCGGGCAGATTGTCCCCTCAACGAGCCAATTTCGCAGTCTACTTTGGTTCTCTTATTTTATAAACTTTATAAACATTCAAACCATTTGTAAGTAGTGACAAGTACTGTTATTTTGGCATTTTACTTTAATATGACTCCACTAGCACTCACCAGTGTTTGTTGCATTTTCGTAAGTATTCATCATCACTTTAATTAAACCTATATTAATTTTCTTTAAATAAGTACATACAAATAAATACTGTCTTTACGTCGTGTCATGAAATTATGGCGCCAGTGCTGTCAACATCTTGAGATCAAACATATAAAAAATATAGGTAATTGAATGGAGATTGGTCGTTCAAGTGCCCCGAAGGTGTGGTCACAACATCTCATTGGCAATCCTCTTTGATCTCGCCGGCTGTCGCCCCCGCATCGCCATACAATAGGCATTCAACCATTCGACTTAGCATTCGACACGAATTATACCCGATTCGATGTTGCGTTTAGATTTGTAACACGTTATAACCTTATGTTGTGTTAGTGATACATACGAGTATATCTTTATGTTAGTAGGTTTTTGTGTTTATAACCAAAGTACACGCATGGAAAAAACATAGTATTTTTAGCAGACGAACCTGCTATAATACGTATAACATAATTAGTATTCCTTTTTCTAATTAGTAAAATTTTATTGTACTAAGCACGTGTAGTCGTAAATAGTAAAATCAGAGTAGCGTGCCAAAGCTACAAACGGGTCTACCTGAGCCCCCATGGAGGTGCTAACGTGCGCACCATGTGAGAATCCTTGTGTTTAATGAGGCCTCTCGCCAATTATGTCATGCTGGCCGGTGCGTTGCGCTGGGCGCTCACCGCACTCACCCACTTGCGCGCTTGCCCGTGATGAGGAACGTATGAACTTTCCCTCTCGGCAGACCCTAACTGCTCCTCACCCCTCCTCCGCTCCCTCTTATGACACGTCTTCAAGTGCGAAGCGCACCTGTAATCTGCTTACTCAGACGGCTACTCGACTATAGACACTTTATCTGAAGAATAATTGTATGCCTTAGAAATGGCACCACAATGTTTGAAGATAATTCAAAGCGCCCGAGACAAATGAATCTATAAAATTAATTAGACAAGTAATCGAAAACTCGAAAGAATTTCTCCATCTCTGCTGTAGGGGAGCTGGAAACAAATGAGGGGCGGACATTGAATAATTCGATTTCCTTATTTGTACCAATCAATATCTTATGAGAGTATTCGATATCGAATCTGATGGCGAAAGAGATGTTGAATATTCAAATTATATTTGCACGATGTACCTATATGATGGGACACTGACGTAGATATATCAAATTCCGATGTTAAACTTTTGCTTTGGCTGCAGTAGTTCAACAAACTTCTATGAAGTAGTGTTGCATCTGTTTTCATCGCCAGAGATTTAAATTATCAAGTAAACTCAGGTGCAAGAGCACGATAACTAAATTTCGAGTGATCACTCTAAACAGTTAAAGGGTGGCATCGCTTGAAGCGTGCGGTGGCGGGCGGTCGCAGACGGCATATTAGTAGGAATAATTGCATTTGCTACCGAGCTCACTGACGTTTCCTTAAGAGAGTATCTACCGCTGAATCTATGAAGACAATCGAGTTACCAACATAAACCACCCTCTGGAATAAGTTGGCACTGATGAGAATATTTCGCTTCTTGATTGAATTCCTGACATCTTCAGGACCAATTCTCGGCAGTGTTATGGGAAGGAGATCAGATGCAATTAAGATAGAAGCTTATTAGGGATGAGAAAACGGAAAATATATCTCCTGGTCAAATGAAATGAGAGCGCAGGCAGTATCTTATTAATTAAGATATAAACTCCGGGAAAAATAAGCTCATATTAAATTTTGTTCGTAATGCTGTCGGGTACTTATTTAATTCCGGATATAAAATTTCTGTGATTGAGCCCCAGCGGGTGGGGCCGAGGGGCGTGAATTCCAACAAAATTAGCACCAGGGGTCGAAATAAAAAAGCGAAGGAAAAATTTAATGAACAGGAAAATGCTCCTTTTTGCAGCTATTCCATCTATTTATCTACATCGGGATGCCCATTACCTTGCTAAGAGAAAAGTTTACATTTTTAATTTAATGATTCCACTTTGTGGAAGTTGGGCGGGTTTCAGCGAGATCTTAATTTGGGGATTTCTGAGGCGTCTCGTTTTGTAAATATTATTCCTTTAATAAGACCTCACGTCGAGGGGGTGCCTTCTGAACTCCGTGATTATGACTCTCTTGCGAGCTTCATTTTGGACCTCGTCAATTTGATTGGCGCTAATGAAATTTTTCCTACTCTCTTTGCCATTTTCTTGTTCTTGACAGAATAATTTTCAAGGGACACGGCATTCCTTGTTGTCACTTGCACACTCTAAACGATTACCAGACGCAATTTGACGTTTAGGACGATATTTTTCCTGTTTATTTTTATGTTTCACTTTTGCTAATGCAATTTGTTGGTGGTCTCATTTCTCGGTGGGTAAAGTGCGTGTCCCATCTGTAGCAAAAATTCTAAATCGTCAAGTCTCAGCTGGCGCGGAGTTCGCGATGACGTTTCGCTCTTAGCGGCTGTTTTAAAATTGAATATTTGATGCGCTCCCTCATGACGAATCCGCGGCGGGCGGAAAGTGCCCAATTCCGCGGTGCGTAATTTTTGAAATATCTTTGTTAACGACTGCGCTCATTACCCCCAATTCCCCATGTACCTATATCACTTTACAATGCTCTAATATTATTTCTAGAGATTAAACTTTTATTCCACCTCGTCTTTGTCAATACATTTGTTGTATTCTTCAACTATGTCTATTTTTTATTAGGGTTCCGTAGTCAACTAGGAACCCTTATAGTTTCGCTTTGTCTGTCCGTCCGTCCGCGGATAATCTTAGTAACCGTTAGCACTAGAAAGCTGAAATTTGGTACTAATATGTAATAACCTAACGTGTGATATATTGTTGGATAGGTATTCAAATGTGATATATTGTTGGATAGGTATTCAAAAATGAATAGGGGTTTGCTAAAATCATTTTTTGATAATGTTAATATTTTCGGAAAATAAAAAAATATGTGCCCTCCCCTCAAACTTTTGAACCATAGATTTTATAAATATAAAAAAATCTCAAAAGTAGAACTTTATAAAAACTGTCTAGGAAAATTATTTTGAACTTGATAGGTTGAATAGTTTTTGAAAAAAATTACAAAATAATTTCTGAACTAAGTTTGTAATTTAACCGTATAAGCAGGTATATATTGTACCTGTAATTTCTACAAAATCATAATGAAATGACGTGCTTTCAGACAAAGAAAAAAAACGGTGAAAATCGGTTCACGCGATAAAGAATTATCCCATAAAAATCATCTTCCATACTTTAAGCTCGCGCCCAATAGTTTACTTAATTTGCCGATAGATGTCGCTGTACGCGGAACGCTCAAATTGTACATGGCGCTGTTAAGATTTTTCCTAATTTAATGGGGTCGGAGCAGGTGCGCCCATACATTAGGTCGAAAATTTGTCGAGCTCGAATTGTTTTAGTTGTCTTTGGTCGTTCGTTGTCTAATAATAAAATTGTTCGCCAAGTATTGCTTGTATTGTGTCTGTCTTTAATAAATGGTCGATTTGATTTGGGAATTTGAACTCTCTTGCTCATACATTCGGTTCACGGAACGGGCTACGGAACCCTACACTGAGCGTGGCCCGACACGCTCTTGTCCGGTTTTTATAATTTATATAGACAACTTTTAGGTTGCATGTTTGCGTTATTGTCTCAGTGTCGTAATTATACCTCATGCCATATAATAAAACGTTTCTTCCTAGGATATCAAAGGGAAATATACCGGATTGAATATTTCGATTATTAAGTGCTATTTATATATTTAAACGGCGAACTTAATGCTATAAAGCGTTCTCTACCAGTCAACCTTAAGGCAAAGCATATAAATTGCTATTCGAACATAACAATAGTTACTCATATTTTTCAGTTGAAATATGATTTTCTTTGAAATAGCATGACGACTCACTCGCGATTTTACTAAACTTATATGGAATAGGGTAAGTATAAAGGAGTTTCATGAATGTAAAAAATGCAAGACAGCAAAAATATCTCCTCCTAATCAAAGAAGTTTTTCAGCTATTTAAGCTGGATGCCGCAAACAATTACTTAATTGCCAAATTTTGATAAAACGATTACTAATAACTAGCAATATATCTGGCACACCGTTATCAGACCCGGCTGCAAGGCACTCACAGGTTCCCATTATAAACACAAATGGCAACAGATTAGTTTCTTTCTAATTACATAGATAAGCGACTTCAATAACGGTTGGTTTATCGCATTCATTTGTTTGAAATCTAATAGGAATTTCGCATGTTGATATGTGCTCTCTTTATTGGTCGATATTGTGTTTGCTTTCTGATACTGGTTGTGTTTCGTTTATATTAACAACTTAATAATAAATGTATTGTGGAAATCGAACCCACCTATTCTTAATCAGGAAAATACTAGAAACGCTTTGGAGACCATTTATTAAAGTGGTAGTTGCAGGTTGTATACACAACGTTATCAATTTAGGCATCTACAAAATATGTTTGTTGAGACCTAATTAAACATTCAGTGATGTCATTACCGTTCACTACTGAAAAATCACATGATTAGTGGATAAATTATCTTTATATCTCAATAAGTTTCCTGGGGTGTGGGTGTATAATGTCCACAATGTGCAAGCACCTGTCAAAATATATTGAAATAGAAATGAGTTTTTTAGTTAAACAGGAATATTTGACAACATAATTAATTTGTAGTCATCTGAGTTGCAATCGCAATTCATCAAAAAGATGACTAATTTTATAAAAAAAAATGCATTATTAGCATTTAGAATGTTAGTATAGTGAGATAAGGTACCGGTAGGTGAGGGGTCGAGGGGTAGGTTTTTTAGTGAAACATCTGTTGTGTGGAACGTACGAGTTTTTTGTATTTCAAAAGGCGACATGATGGATCAGTTTCAACACGAACTCGCCGGTGCCTTTGTTACCCGGTTTATGGCTTTGTAATGTGTTTCTTTGTTTGTTCAGTACGTGTAACAGTCGCTTCCGAACTTTGTGGAAAATTACTAGTTTATTACACTAAGTTGACTTGGTTAGTTTTTAGGACAGAGATGTACCTATTTCATAAATTCCATTAAAAATATATTAAAATTAGTCATTATAATAAATAGGCTCAGTCAGGAAATCCTGCCAGCAAATCGGGAACTTGCAGCAGGGGCCCATTTTATAATTCGTTCTATAGTTTTAAAATACTAATTATTATTTTAAATTAGCTTGATGTTAGTAATTTAGTTTGAAATCTTACCTGTACATACATAGGTTCTTTCAGTTTAAATTGTTTCTTGTTTTGCAAATAAGAATAAAATCCATTTAGGTAGACTAAGGTACGTGTAGGTACTTACTCCAATAATTATCCAAGTTAATAACCGTATTATCTAATAAACTTTGCAGTCTACATATATTATATTCAATACGCAATTAGAAATGGATTACGCGACAGATAATTTCTGAAGGCGACAGTATTACACACAGACACAAAAAGTAGCAAAAAATGGGCCTAAACATCTCCAAGACCTTTGTACAAGTGTGGGAGTGTTGTGCGTCGAGAGCTCTTTAAAACCACCGTTGCGTGTTTTTTAATCGGATTTCGTACACATTGGAAACTGAAGTTTACGTAATCTTATCCTTTAAGAGGAAAAAACGGCCATTTCTTTCATATGCTATTGTAAAGCCATGTGACATTAAAAGATTTGGGGATTTGAAGTACTTCAAGAAGAAATTATCAGTCAGACGCGTTCTTCCATGTGCGTTGGGTTTTATCTCTTAGTTTTTTCGATTTAGCCCGAGTACCAGTCATTCATAGAGATTGAAAGCTTTTCGTTTTATTTGAGAAGAGTAGAAAGACGAGGTTCTGTGCCATCTGAATGAGGACCCATTCGTAAGGCAAATATGAGCCCGAGCTAATCTCGCGACTGAGCGGTCTTGATATTTGTCATTCGTTTGTACGGAAAATATGGGGCTAATCTTGAGGCAGCGAATGACTATGCTGTCTTGAAACTTGAGATAGCCTTATGTTGCATCTCTACGCATAATATGAATGATGATATAAAATGATGTTAAACAATGTTTTTGCATCGAATAGTTAAATTAAAATAGTGCCGTCTTTAATGATTTCTGTTCATTGACAAATAAACTTTAGTAATCTTAGGAGCATTAGTAAATTGGTTATTTTACTAAACAACACAAATAAGTAAGACAATTTCTTCGATTCAAAGGATGACTAAAGTTAGTTAACTTGAAAGAAAGTTACTTGAGTGCTCTGGCGAACATACCCCTGGTCTTACATTACGATCAAATGAATGAATTCAAATGATTATTAGATTACCTGTGTGGAATATTTGCCTCGATCGTTTGTGTACGATTACACCGATCGGTTTGACTTTAAAGTCAAAGATGCTGGATAAGATTCCAACCAGAGGGTAATGTCATTGTTATGTAATTAAATAGGTATGTATTTTGTCACGTAGTTGTTTTTATGCAAGATTTCGGGAATACTAGAATCTTTGTTACACTCTATGATTTAGTCATGTTTCCTTTATATAGCAATAAATGCTGTTTTACTGCCTGATTAATAATAACATGATCTGAATGTTCTACTAAACTACATAGAAAACGACCGATCAAGACTAGGACAGTCAGCAGAAAATATCCGAGTAGTAATTAGCACGTCTGAATAAAACACGTGTAATCCATGACTCGGCCGAACGGGCCCGGACGGGGCCGAATGATCACGAAGGCAAAGTGTTTATTTACATGCGACTCGGAGGGCTCTCTGTGCCGTCCGTGAGAGTAGAGAGGTAGAGTTATGAATGGAAGAAACTGTGGAGTGAAAAAGACGAAGAAGATGAGAATACTTGACTGGGTTAGTTTATACAAACATCTTGATATTGACTAAAAATTTACTCGAGCACTTTAGGTACCCAGTTTTTCCTAAAACATTTTTAATATGTGATACTGTATTCAATTACATGTAAACAAATAGTTGAGTATAATTATCAAACACAATTTTATTAAGTCATAAATTATTTAATAATAATATTGTAAATATTACATGACATTACGGCATCATTCTTGAATTTAATCAAATTAATATACCTATTAATAATTATTTATTTTTTCATATTGTATTAAAACAAACTGTCACTTTTGACTGTAATTGATTGAGTATTTGAAATTTTATTCTGAAGTGGAAGACTATTATAAAACAATATTGAGAAGTAGGTAAATAACTAAATAAATAGGTGCCTTATGCACGACTCTTGTTTATAAAACGGCGTTCAATTTTCTAAAAAAAACTAGATATTTTTAAACGCAAGCTATTAAAATTCCTCAATAATTAAGGCAGTTCTATCGGTTTTGCATGCGTTATACCTACAGGGTGTTTTTTTAACCGTCTTAGAGCCGAAGCCCAGCACGTCTATCATGCGACGGCCGCGACATACTCTCGATTTTGTAGCATGATAGCCGTGCAGTAAATGTATATACTAAATAGGTTTTTTTTTGTTTTTTTTTAATGTATTAATATATATTTTTTGTATTAATATTAATTTTAATCATCCAGCTGAGTGACCGCAGTGACCGCTAGCCGCCATCTATAGGTACAAACTCTAACCGGATGAATGAACTTTGCACCGCGCGCCATACAGGATTTTTCAAACTTACCTTTTATTACTGAAAACTTAACTAATACATTTTTTTTCACGAATGATTTGTGCGTTTTGGATACTTTAAGAGGGCTTCGGCTCTAAGACGGTTAAAAAAACACGAGAGGGTGCTCGAGTTGGAATTTGTACTTACTTTGCGATCTTTACATGTGACCATTCAATCATGAGCATCATGATGACATTCATGGCCGTACATTCCTTGTTAATTCCAACTAAAATAAGCCAATTCATGGCGAAAAGGTTTAAATAACATTTAGATTAAAAATGTTTAAAATTAAATAATATTGGCTAGGTTGGTTACCTATTAAGCGAACCAAAGAAAATACTATGTAGTAGGTATTGGTTACATTGATATATTGTTCGTAGTGCTTGCCGATTGTTAATTTCCAACCTCCATGCGTGTACTCAGTCCCCTAATTTAATTTAAAACGTATCCATTTCCTTTTGGCAAACAAAATAAAGGCAGTTTATAGCGGTTATAGAGAGGCGAAAGTGTATTGCAATGAAGTATAGCAAAAGAGAAACGGGAGTTTTGATTGATCACCGCCTCGAAGCCGTTTTTTGTGTGAAATTAAAAACACGGAGTGGGCATGCGTTGGATTAAAGGAATTGATTTCGCCCTACAAATAGAGGGACGACCGCTTTGTTCCTAAAACCGATTTGAAATCTCCTTTCTGATGAATTTAGGACTTTTCCACATCGATCTAGTATTAATAATCCAACATTATTGTACTGAAATTTGTTTAGTTAGAAAACGTTTGTATATTTCAATATTACCTCAAAGTGGTGCCCTTAATAGCTGATTAGTAACAAAAACCCAATCTACGTAATTTTCGACTAATTTAAAAAAATGCATATAACTCGGAAACTAGGATCCTCAAAGTGGTCTCTTTTACTAGACACAGTCACATATGGTCCATATATTAGAGAGGTAGGGAACAGCCAGAGGTAGACTTCCACCATGCAGAAGATCGCAGCCTTATTTACACCAATACTTGCTGTGTTCCTGGTGGTGAATAAGGTCATCAGAGCTCCCGACGATGCGCTGTTGTTAGTTGGACCCCAAAACTCCAATTATTCTCTACCTGGCAAAGCGCTTGTGGTTGTTCTGGAGTTGCAAGCGCCCATAGGTTACTGCTGTGTCTGCTTACCACCAGGCAGGTTAGACGCATTAGCCGCCGTCGCTATGTAAATTAATGCCGATACCATATATTTTAAAGAAACGCAACTCAAAAGAAAAAAAAAGTTTGTTAACCCTTCAGCTAACTTGACCAGTCAGTGACTATGCACTTCCTTAACTGAGTTTTACATTCACTCAACTCAAATAATGTTGCAGCAACCAGCTCGCGCAGCAGTAGCTATTAGGTACTTTAAGTATTAGTTCATAAATACGCACAAACGCATTTAAATGTAAAGCGAACAGAAACATCAACAGAGCAACCGTAACTGTACCACAAACGAGTAATTAAACCATCTATAATATATTAACGTTATGCATACCGTATTCATGGGAAACTTCGTCGAGGTACCATCGGGAACGGGGAGATGTGTAACACCCAATACCGCAAAGGTAGCGTAATAATAGAAGCTGTTTTGAGGCTTTATGAACGATCAAAATTGCAAGAGCACGTGTATAAAACACACTTTGCAAAGTAGATTTAAATTTTAATACAAAGCTTTCAAGGGGCTGCGAGTGGGTAATGTCTTCGCGTTGGAATTGGATGGATTCTAGCGAGTATCACTACTGGGATAAGAGCTCGGCGCGTCCGGGGCATACCCATAATCGGCTTTTAGACAAAATTATCACATTTTGGATTAAGGTTTCACAGTTTCCTGAACAATGAACCTCCATTATTAAATCTATACGTGTGTGTCTACATGTAATAATGATTCTTACTTGTATTTATACATATTTTGGACATCTCCCAAGTAAGTATTTTGATTCATTTAAACCCACTAATCTTCTCACATTTTTGTTGGTAGCGCGGTTGGGACCAAAGTTGGATATATATTTTTAATAAGATGCAAGACGGAGGCTTAGCGACCCTCCGGCCCGGCTGGGAATATCCACGCTAAGTGCGCGGGCAGGAGACTCAGGTGTCGACTGCGGCCGATTTCACAAGACAATGCTTAATAATTTCATTTCGCCATTACGGCGGCCATCTTTGCGAGTCGCACAGTTAGAGGGCATCGGCGCACCCCTCTACAGCAATTTGCATTGTAACCCGGACCACGTAGAAAGCCCTAACTGCCATACCACCACCTCCTAACTCTTGAATATATAATTTTGTTGCTTTTATTAACAGCAACTTTGCGTGGGAATTGGCGATAGCCTTCCGCGGCGACTGTTTATTGTGGACGATAACTTGCTAGATTTATTTTATAGTTCAGCCAGAGACTTTGTCCAGCAAGGGTTGGTTCAGGTTTTATAATCCCAATAAACAGAGAAAATGTACGGAGCCATTAAAATATTTGCTGGATTTATTTGACAGCCAGCTTGTTCTGAATGTTTATTGAGCCCGATGATTACATTGTTGTGTAAAAGAAGCTTTAATCATTTCAATACCATCCCAGGAGAGGAGTGGCCACCGGTGCATCCGCTGCCACTAGTTGGAGTTTCGTTATAAATAAAATTGTTTCCGACATGTTTAAGTACTTTGTTGGGGTGGTAAAGCTTTTTCCTTTTGCACTGCCCGCAACTTACAAAGTAAAACCAATAGAGAAACTATTATCATGATAGCTCGAACTGTTGCTAAGCGGTGTACATCAAACAGCGAGGTGTAACAGAAGTAAAGGGAAATAGATCTAATTGGCGTTCGGGCGCGCGCCTTAATGTAAAAGTTACTCAAGACGGTTACGGCTTAAAAAGTTTGCGATGATGGTGCCCATAAATTAATGTGTTTGCATGTCCCCATTGCCGTTTAGGATCGCTTACAAGTTTTCATGAGCTGAGTTCATTTTAGGAGTGTCAATCTCGTCTGTAAATTAAATAAATGCCTGCTGGGTTAAATTACTATATTTTATTTGAATGCACCGCTATTATTGTCCAACGTGATGTCTATATATTACGTACCTAATGTTGTTTTTGTTAACTGCCGGAATACGAATGTATTCATATTCCAAAAAGATTTGCTAACCTCAAGAATACTAGTACTACTTTTTTATAAAAAAATGCTAAGTAGAATTTCCTCCGTAAAACAAGTAAGTGGGTGTTCGGGCGGCAGTTGTAAACCAGAACAGTGATCCGGGAAATCCGGAAATATTGGGCCCCAGTGCGGAATAAATTGTGGCTCTAATTCTAATGGCGACTTTTAGGGGAATGCGTAATTCCATTTCGTGTTTCCAACTCTTTAGGGGTTCCTAATATCGACATTAATTGGGTTTGAAAGGTTTCTTATGAGGGAAGTTTTCGAATATTTCAATTTACTTCTTAGAGTCATTGTTGTTTTATATTGTTACTAGCTTCTGCCCGCGACTCTGTTCACGTGGAAGTCGTTTATATCGTAGCTCCTTACAAACTTTCACCCCCCATTTTAGGGATGTGGGGGGGGTTAGAAAGAGACAAAAAGTAGCCTATATCACTCTCCATCCCTTCAACTGTCTCCACTTAAAAAAACACGTCAATTCGTCGCTCCGCTTTGCCGTGAAAGACGCAAGTGTGTTGTGTGTTTACACGCATACACATTCCCATTTATAATATTAGTATGGATTTTATTTTTACAAATAAAATACTACTTATTCAACAATGAGTTAGAAATAGGTTTAAAAATTCCCATAAAATGTTGATAATCAATGTTTACTGCTCAACATGCACCGCGGAACACTTACCGCGAGTGCACTCTATTTATTGTTTTTACCAAAATTACAAAGCGCTTACCCATTATGCCCGTGAATGGGCACAGGACGTAGGGGCATCTTATGCGACGACACTTGCGCCTTTGTTTCACGACGTGTTGGGTTTCAACACGTGCAGTTGCATCACGTAACTGATGTAGACGGCGTTGGATTGCGGAGGTGGCAAGATCGTGGTGGTTCCGGTGGTAACTGAATTGATTGAAAATTGAAACAGACTGGCAAGTTTACTTTCACCTCAGCAGCTCGGAGAGCCCTTTTTTATTCTTTAAAAATAGATAGAAAAACTGCACTTACCTAATTCACAAGAGTGCAAGAATATTTGAAATCCGAACGTGTTATTAGTTACTTTTTTAAACATAATAACATGTAAAGGCCAGTCCAGATAGGACCATTTTCGCTCATCTGTTTTTTTACAAGCTTTTAATTCGTTTCAGTGTGCCTGATGTAATGAAATCTTGCAAGTTAAATTTGACCCACTTCTCGGTGACCTATTGAGTAAAATTTTGATGGGTATGCTAAAGTATAGTTTGGATGAAAATTCAATATTATCATCGAGCTGATCTGATGATGGAGACAGAAGGTGGCCATGGGAATTCAGTATTTAATTGAGGTAAACCCGTTAAGTTTGGGCTCGTTAGAATTGTCTCAATGAGTAGTTGTTGACGTTATACAGAAAAGTACAACCGGCAATAAAAGCTTGTACCAAAAAAGATCTTTTTAACAGTTTTTTTTCATATGTGGGTAAAACTGCACCCATGTGTAACAAACAAGACTTTTGTTACACACGGGTGCAGTTATTTTACGTCTCGTGTGTTGCAACACTCGCTACGCTCAGGATTCTATTCTTGAACCAGTAGCTTTGCTCAGGATTCTATATTCGAATCACTCGCTTCGCTCGTGGTTCAAGCATAGGATCCGTTACCTGCCTATTTACCTTACCTAGCTATTCTAGGGTTGAACTACAGTTCAACCCTAGAATCCATTCCCTAGCTCATGTTTCAATTCCACACTCGCGGTTAAAATAAAACTTTGCACCTTTGTAAGTATAACAAATAACTATTAGATGGCTATACTAGAAGTGACCCGGAGCGTTTCACCTCCATTTCATAAGATTAAGGTTATGGTCGCAACAACCCGAGCTCGTTGAAACACGAGAACGACCCCCATCATGATGTCAAAATTTATAATACTCACGTAATATGTAAATGAATCCTAATTGACAGTTGGAATCTCTCAGCAATGCGATAGTTTGTATAGACCGATGCTAGTTTTTAACTCGTATCTATATTTTCGCGTATCCATGTACATCCGCGGATAGCCAGGTTCTATCGAATTAATATTATTTATATACGGGTGAGTTGGTCGTCGTGAGTGGAAAGCTAATCGTATCGCGCTCTATTCGCGCGTTATAATTAGTACAAATCGTCTGCTCCGGCCGCCTCCGCGCAGACCTACTAACGCGCAGAATGGAACGCTAAATCTTTGCACTTCGTGAAGGCATTATCTAAAAGTCTTCCAGATTACTAGAACTATAAGATTCAAAAGAGAGTTATATTTCTTTTTTAGTATTCATGTAATATTTTGTAAAAACAAATGCTAAGTTTTTCTACTGGTTGTTATTCGTAACAATACAAATCTAAACTACATTCAAGTCTTCATTTCGTTTTAGAATCTGTAAACAAGTGGTAATATTCCCTTGATTACCTACCCTTTCTGGATGGTACCCCACTAGCTTGCCCGTTTAGCGTTGCCCTTTTTAATAGTCGGTTTGAAGGTCGCAAGCCTAGTTTGTTATAATTTTCGACTCATAATCAGTAAAATTGACAATTTTTCAGTGTATCTGCAATTGATTTCACTTAGAAACAGTTTCTTTATTCTATACAACAATTTTACAGATTGTACATCGATGTATAATTGACGTAAAATGTATCAAAGTAAACACCATATACTTTGATAAATTGTAGGGTTCGGCACAATATTTTGACGACTGTAATACACGAAAAAATATGAAATTAAAATGTAATACTTACTTCATCGGATTTTTCTGTTCTTTCTGCTTACCAAATTAATAAAAATAAGGACTTGTAGTTTTATCAGAATAAAATAAAAACAATGCGTTCTAAGTTAATTTAAGAATGTAACTTTTTTAATGTGAATATAAAGTAAAACCCAATAAAATAAGCTTAGACTTCAAAGGTTTCATTTAAATCACTAAATAAAGATAGACTTTTTACCGTCCACTATACTTGGGAGGGATTTTCCAGGGTATTTTTTATAATCTTGTGACCCAATCTTCCTCTTGTCATCATGTGATATTGTTCCTCAAAAAAAATGCTATACTTATGCATTAAAATATTATTAATCAAAATTACAAATACCGTCAGTAAACGAATTTCCGCGGCTTAATCGTTAGATGAATTTCACAAAAATGTGTGATCAATGACACACGGATTCGCCGGCTAAACGGTGCATTTTTAGGATTGACTTTTTTTTTTGAAACTGACTACTAACCAGTTAATTACTTAGCACACCATACAAATCACTTGAAAAATTAAAAAAAAAAGAATTATAGATTATTTTTGTAAAACAAAGTGGGTAAAATACACAAATGTTGCACTCAACACAACTTGCATTTATTCTTGACATATAGTACCTATAGTCGAAGTTTTTTAGCCATTATAATCAAGAGGAAAAGTGTCATTATCGTTAAAAAAAATCTCCATGTAATAATTGCACTGCGAAAAAACTACTAAGCTGCTTTTAAGCTCTTTAACACAAGTAAGTTGTTATCAAAATCGACACGCAAATCAAAGTAACCCCCGGGTTATTACGAAATAAACTATAATCGTGAGTGACAAACGTGTCTAAACATTACACCGTCGGAGCAGATCCATGGAATTCAGTAATCTTGTGAGCTAATAGATTCGATAATTCATCGCGACGCGTCGGAATCGATAGCGCTCGATTGATGGCAGTCGAGAATCAACTCAACTCGCGACGCGGGTGAAACGTCTCTTCACGCTTGCCTTACATCCGATTAATTTGAGTGTATTCAAGTTTTAAATCGGTTTCATTGGGTAGTAGTAAATAAGTGTGTAGACTTTTGCAGGAAATGAGTACACTGAACATTTCCTTTTACGCCACTTTCCCACTGCAAAGGCAGTCCCGAGCCGCGTCACTAAGCGATTCGGCTTGCTTGCTTTCGACTTACTAATTCTGAGATTCAGTATACTTCTTACAGACGGCAATGCACAACTGAGCAGCTATAGCTAGCAGCATTAGTCTCGGTCACATTCCACTCATTGGTTCATTGGCGTTGCGGTATTACGAGTAACTGATGTTTTTGGAACAATTTTTTTTTAATACTAACAGTGATTAGATATCGTGAAAAAAATAATTTACTATTTCAAGCTAAAGTAGAAAGTCCAAATGTTCGTTTATTATTTAATTCAAGCGTAAAGTCGGTTTTTATTTGTTTATTAAGCATCAAAGTAGGTATATATTGAAATTAAGTACCTATACGTATAAAAGTAGACGATGTATATTAAGGAAAAATATATTTATAAATTGCTGAAATTAATAAAGCAACGTCATTTATATGACCGAGATTCAGGCAATGGAAATCTTTTTTAGACCTGCGACGCCACCATGACGGCAAAACCTGCTAATTCATTGTAGCGAATTTAACTGCGCCCTACGAAATCGTTTAGCTTAAGTAGTTTATAATTAACAACAGAATTTAATTACTTAAAAAAACCCTGGCTACCGTACAGTCACAGATCAAACGCGTAAATAGACCGTCCCTAATTATGGGTCAAAAAAACGTTTGGATTGAATCCAAACATTTGTCTCTTAACGAATCGTGTCGCGGCGGCGAGTCAAAGCGGCGTGATTCGGCAGTTTGTGCCGTCTTCGAATGCTGGCTGCCCATTCGTTCCCTCGGCTACGCCTACCCAATAAATTAGATGCCTCGCAGTATACCGCATAGTTACAAACTAATGAAATCCCAAAAAGATCTCAACCCATTTTCTTAACAACTTTTCCGAGAGAGCACACGCCTTCAAAGATTTTACCCCGAGAAATAATTTCGCTAATAACGCTTTGCGCTCACACGGGTATGTTATGCAACCATAGGAATTTCATTAGATACACACGCGTCTGTTTGTTAAGACGCTTTCCAATGCTAAAAGTTTCTTGAGGCGGGTATAATTCCTTTGTTTGTTGTCGGGGTGGCGGGCGGGCTCACCCACTACGTTTTCTAAGTCATCGGGTCCAATTATGCCCCTTTGTAGGTTTTGATATGTAAATTCGCGATTTTATTAAACAAACCGGGATGCCATTTGGGGGCAGCGAGCCGGATTAATAGCTTCTTCAGATTTGTGTAATCGCTTTCTCTTAAGACAACATCAGTGGGAAGTCGCGAGGGATCAATTCTCTTTTAAGTGTGCTGAAGAGAAAACCTATCCATTAATTGATATCAAATTAACGACTCAATTAGCATACCTACTTTATGTTATGACTGATTTATCTATATTGTACTTTTCATTAATTACAACCGAGTATTACAGTACTAATTAAGTGCATATATTACCTACTCTTATTTCACAAGTGTAAAATCACAATAAGAATAGCTTAAATAGCTCTTACAGCGAACATTCATGTATGAATTTAGCTCAATAGTCTTGAGTTTTGTTCTTTTCGAAGAAGCAACACTGCACATAATAATTATTTTTTGTCCTCGTCGAAACTACCTCTGCCTCATTGGTGACGCGCACCCACGACTATATAGCACTAAATTAATCTCCACACGTAAACATAAAACCGGCATAACGATCGAACTACCCATTCGATTTAAGCTTAATTTTTACCCCAGCACTATTAATAATTTACACGGGATAAAGCCCAACGTTTGCGCCATATTACAACGCATAAATTAATTATGTCGTTCGCTTGTTTAACTGCGAATCAGATGAGTTTTATTGACAATATTGTTGGGAAAGAGCAATTTGCGGGATGGCCACACTGACGCCAAGTGGTCACCAAACAGGGGAGCCGTGGGGGCGACTGGCAATTGTCAACTGGTCGCATTTAATAACATCGATAGTGCTAGTTAGCCGGCGCGCGACGCTACAGGGAGGAGAAGGACTTCGCACCTTCCAATTTCAAAGTGCCTACGTCATGCCAAACAATCTAAAATATTCTCAACGCCTATGAGAATAACGATATGATACAGAGAGAAAGAATATAGTGTAAAAATAAACCATCTTCGTCTGTAGCCCCCGACGGGACTCGTACCTGCGATCCCTCTATAATATAATCGGGGTAACTTCCTCGTTAAAAATAACACGAAAAGTAATATTAAAAAAAAATGTTTCGTTAGTAGCCTATCGGAATGTCTGAAACGAAAAAGCATCAGAAAAGTGGTAAACTAAGTGACTGACTGAATTGAAATCTATACACACTTACTTAAATCCTTAATCTTTCATTTCAGGGCATAACAGGTACGAAGTACCAGTACAAGTTTTACGAATATATGTATTTTATAGCTAGTTGATTAAGCTCGCGGTATTGCTTTCTGGTTTAAGTTTAACTTAATATTTGGTAGCGCTTAGGCCCGAGGCAAGCTAGTTCCTGACTGCTGTGCGCCTCGAAAGGCGGAGAGCTTCCGTCTGTAACTGGAGCAATGCATTGTGATTGTTTATGTTTACGTAAATCTCCCGTGCTTGAGGCACCATACTGTAGAGCAGCGCATGAGTCGTTCAAGCTCTTATGCATATAAAGCCTTTTGCTGTAGAACCTGAACGAAGCTTTTTCCACACCTCCACAGCAAACTATCAGAGCGCCGGTACATGCAAATGTTTCCATCGCATTACTGTAACTCAATACTCGCACGAATGTACACAATTGCATTTGGGGTAGCATTGAGGAGCTGACACACCGGCGCTATTATTGTTCAAACAGGGGCTTCCGTTCGTGTGGCCAAGCCTTATGTCACTATTAGATATAGGTACACTAATAATTGCTCCGTTAATTTGCATCAGGTTCAATGTTCACATTATATTAAATTTTTAGGTCAAAAGTTATCCTTAGTTTAAAGGGCAGTGGATAATACTTTTGCTCTGCTTTCGTTGTATCAAAGTTCCTTTGAGATTTTTGTTAATCTTACGTTTATTTATGAAAATTGCCATTTGGCGATTTCTTGGCCATCATCGGCTAACTACCGAGTTAGCCATTTAAACTGAAGAAGTCAACAAAGTTACGTTGTGACACAAAAAATACAGAATTTTAAGGTTAATTTCGGGTTGCAACAAAAAACTGTCGCAGAAAATTTAATTGAGTAAGTTAAGCTGGCAAAATATGATCCTTACCCCACTCACTTACTATAATCATAGAAGATTCTCAGTTCCTGCTATTGATTTAAAGTTCTAACCATTTTACATAGTAGTTGATGGTCGTCCTCTGTCAAATTTTTTTATACCTTACCTACTCACTGCCATCGTCGACTGCGATATTCATGATTACGCATGCGATATGTGCCTCCAAAATCGACGAGAAGCCGTATTTATCTTCGCTCGACTACGATCAGTAATGGACACTAAAAGCACGCGCTGTCGCCTCGAATTAACACAAGCTTTTGTTATCATTCAATTTGATTCCGCCGCTGGCTGTTTTATTATTTTAATGAGCCTCAATTTTCAGCGATAATTGAATGCACGTCGTGCTTCGATTATGATTTCATCAAACGTACGGAGCTGACAGAATGCAATAGCACGCGTGCGTTTCAATTGTCCAGCGTATTTAGACTTCAGCCAAACAACGGGCTTTGACTGCTGAGAAGTAAGGAACTTGAGTATGATTAGCTGTTATTTGAATTTAAGAATTTAGCTTTTTTTTTGAATTTAATAGACATAACGACAAAACATTCACGCTTTCTCCTACCACTGCTACTGTCGTCACAAAACTCATGATGTCAATAAAAACTACAGCAAAAGGACTCGACTCAATTGATATTGACATGTTACTTCTGACACTACCGAGAACTACAGACGTATTGACTTACATTATTAATATGAGCATTCTGACAATGACTTTCCCAGCTGACTGGAAAATCGCTCAGGTGACCCCGTTACCAAAAAAACCGAATACCACTGAAATGTCTCAACTGCGGCCTATAAGTATCCTTCCTTGTGCATCAAAGATAATAGAACGGGTAGTTTGCGAACAGCTGTCCGATTACCTGGAGAAAAACAGCATACTCCCTGAACTGCAGTCCGGTTTTCGCAAGGGTCGATCGACAGCTACTGCGTTGCTCGACGTAGTCGATAACATCCTACAGGCTCGCGATGCTGGTAAAAGTACCTTTTTAGTTCTTTTAGATTTCTCCAGGGCCTTCGACTGCATTAGCGTGCCCCTACTATTATCCAAGATGTCTTATTACGGGTTTGATGTCACTGCTACAAAATGGTTCAGTAGCTATTTGTCTGGCCGTGCGCAGACAGTTGCGTTGCGTAGGGTGGATGGTAGTGCTCTGCGGTCCTCTGTTTGTCCTGTGACAAGAGGAGTACCGCAGGGTTCGATACTCGGGCCTCTGCTCTTTATACTGTATAGCGCTGACATCACTAACAGTATAGAGAGCTGTAAGTATCACCTGTACGCGGATGACGTGCAACTTTACTTTTCTAGCTCGCCGTCAGACACATCTGCTGCCATAAACATGATAAATGCTGACCTTGACCGTATTTCCTCTTGGTCGGACAAGAACTGTTTAGTTCTTAATCCTAGCAAGTCGAAATATGTGGTTTTTGGCTCAAAACATCAAATCCGTAATACCCTTAATAACCTTGAAGCTCTAACTTCCGGGAATGTCGCCGTCATGGGCGAACCAATAGAACGGGTGGTAGAAGCAACCAACCTCGGCCTTCTAATGGACGGGAATCTGCGCTTTGAGAACCACATACTTAATGTTGTGAGTAACTGCTTCTATCGCCTTAAAGTTCTATATAATATACGAGATTACCTTAGTGTCGATTTGCGTGTTGACCTATGTGAATCACTTGTATTATCTAGGTTAAACTATTGTGATGTCGCCGTGTATGATGGGTGCATTACTGGTCGTTCCAAGAGGCTCATACAACGAGTGCAGAACGCATGTGCTCGTTTTTGTTTCAAAGTCCCTCCCCGATCCCACATCACTCCATACTTGAACGCCGCTAACTTGCTTAACATGCCTGCACGCCGGCGCCTGCACCTGGCCACTCTGCTGTTCGGGGTGGTAAAACAGGAAACCCCCACCTACCTTTTTCATAAACTGGTATGGTCCAAAAGTGCGCGCAGGTTTAAGGCAATGGCCATTATACCTATGCACCGAACCGCT
Source organism: Epinotia bilunana (assembly GCA_947049275.1). NCBI lineage: Eukaryota > Metazoa > Arthropoda > Insecta > Lepidoptera > Tortricidae > Epinotia > Epinotia bilunana. Next base: position 26,820,211 of record OX346253.1, read on the forward strand.
GCGTTCAGAGGTAGTTTCAAGTTTGCGGCGTCTAAGTGCTGGAATGATATCCCTCCTCCTATCCAAAGGGCGCTTAGCAGATACACCTTTAAGCGTATGCTTAAAGGCTATTTGTTGACGCTCCAGAAATCAAAATCCTAATCCCCAGCACTGTGACAGCAATAAATATGCCAATTTCTTATCTAGTCTTTGTTTTTAATGTGTACTGTAAATATAAATATTTTATTGAAGCTGCATCTAGGTAGTGTGTACATGTATTATCTCACTTTTTATTTATGTTTATTTCTCTTTCGCCTGTCCCAATACTGTACGTAGTTTATTTATTACATTTGTATGACGTTTCCGTGAGTCACTGACGGTGCTGGCTGAAAATCAGCGCTGCAGGTGTCTGACACCTCAGCATAATGCTGAGCCAGTGTCCGGTTCACTGCCGCAGAGACACACTTGTTTCATGTTTTATCTGTTTTCTGTTTTTTGATTATTTTATTGTTTAACACGTGTGTCCTGTGTGTTTGTGAATAAATGTATCTTTCTTTCTTTCTCTTTCTTTATTATGTTCCCTTGAGGTTTTGACATAAAAAGTAGGTAAATCATTTTATTAGCTACTATGTACATCTACAATCTATTAGGTATTCGTTTAGCCAACTTAAAGGAGGTGTTGAAGATGTAAATGGCACTAGATATTTTAGAATCAGTCACGATGTAAGTAATTAGGTAAAAAAGTTACAATTAAAATTGCAATGAGTATTAGGTACTCATTTGTTTGACGACCTCTGTAGCCTAGTTGGTAGTGGCCCTGCCTACGAAGCCGGAGGTCCCGGGTTCGAATCCCGGTAAGAGCATTTATTTGTGTGATGAGCACGAATATTTGTTCCTGTGTCATGGATGTTTTATATGTATTTAAGTATTTATTTATCTATATAAGTATGTATATCGTCGTCTAGTACCCAACAGGGTACAAGCTTTGCTTAGTTTGGGACTAGATTGATTTGTGTAAGATTGTCCCCAAATATGTATTTATTTATTTATTTATTGTTGGTATTATAATACGTATACTTAAAGTAGTATACTTCAACTGCCCAACTTTTTTGAAAGGTCCCCCCTTGAACATTTTGAGTGCGCTGTAATATCGTTAATTTGGCCTGAAATGGTCGCCATGTTCCGCCCTCTCAGTAAATTATATAAATATTAGACTCTGTCCGCGTGGAACTCGTTTCTATGGTAGCTCCATACAAACATTCACTCCCTTAGGGGATGATTTCCGGGATATAAACTATCCTATGTCCTTTTCCGGGACTCAAACTATCTCTATACCAAATTCCATCTAAATCGGTTCAGCGCTTTAAGCGTGAAGAGGTAACAGACAGGCACACTTTCGCATTTATAATATTACTAGCTTCTGCCCACGACTCCGTCCACGTGGAACTCGTTAATATCGTATCTCGATACAAACTTTCATCCCCCATTTCACTCCCTCAGGGGATGATTTCCAGGATAAAAACTATCATATGTCCTTCCCCGGGATTCAAACTATCTTCATACCAAATTTCATCTCAAGCGGTTCAGCGGTTTAAGTGTGAAGAGGTAACAGACAGACAGACAGACACACTTTTGCATTTATAATATTAGTATGGATATGGATTATTATAGTATGGATTTGGATCCATTTCATTCAATGTTGTTCCAAAACCAATGCAAATTTTCACATCCGCTTCATTTCACCAAATATTGTATGCATTGATGATTGCCTAAAACTAGTTGACCCTCGGGAGCCTATTCCACCGACGTATTCATTGGCATTGTATTTGTGTTCGTCGCGCGCTCATCTGTCACGTCTCGTGGAACCGAGCGCGCGTGAAACGTACAAAGTCGATTCAACCGAAAACCGAATACATTCTCGGAGTAGATGCCATAGCAAACGGTAAGGGACATTCGTACGAGTAAATTATACGTGCTTTTATTTCGCTTTACGCAGTTAGTTTTACGTGTAGCTATGTAGTTAGTTGACATAGTGCAGTCGCTTTAATTAAAGGGGTGCCATTTGATTTGTAGCTGGAAGCGTGGAAAATATTTGTAAATAATGAAAGTAACCAGATATATCAATAATGTTAATTTGAAATTTACTATTAGGTACTAGTTTATTTTTATTTTTGTGGAATGTTGTGTTAATGTGAGGGTTGCCACGGGTAGGTGTATACAAAAAGTAAAGCTTCTGTTAATATATCAGTGTTTAGACACGCTTTTATTACTCACTATAGTTTATTTTCACACTCGCCAATCGCTCATAAAACAATTCTAATGAACCTAACCCAATGAGTGAGGTTAATGTTTGATTGTGACGTGACTCACAAAAGTGCATAATATTTCAACTCAATAGATAGAAAGTATATAGATATTCAAGCACCATCGCACCAGTAACCAAGCGAAATTAATAAAAAGCATAAGAAGAAATAAATATTCAGGGACAATCTTACACACATCGACCTAGTCACATATAAATCATCGAAAAGTCGGGAACAAATGAAGACAAAACATTTCGATTTCGTTTAAAACTGTTAGCAAGTGAGAGGTTCGTTTTGACAGCGCTCTTCGCGTGACCGACCGGTGTGCTTAATACGTTTTTTTCTCTTTCATACAGAGGTCGAGGAAATTGATTACGTCTATTAACTTGTTTCTCAAAGTGACAGCCCTGGCTATTAACGATGGCCGCCGTTAGATTCCAATTTTGACTTTCGGGATCTGATAGTGGATACCTAATTATGAAGTGGGGAAGTGGGCTGTTAAACGTTATTAATATCATTTTTAACGTTAAGTGGTTCCCCCGGAACTAAATATTATGATGTGTGATGAAGTACATGTCTCGCGAAGAACTGCTAAAAATGATTCATCATTTTTTTATTTTATTTAAATACTGTCGAGATAGATTGCTTTTTAACCGTGATCGCAACGTGGTATAACGTTTGTATTAATATTATCTACCGTAATCATTCGTTAAAATCATAACAAGAAAAATACATGCATGTTTGTGCGTTTTTAAGAGTCCGCAGTAAGCTCGGCCAAATTTCACCTTCCCATACTAACGGAGTTTGGTTCTCATTTTAAAACTACGTGTTGGATTGCGACGAAACTTTGGACATATAATGACATGAGGTATATCTGTGTCTGTAATTAGTTTATATGGTTCCAGTTTATAAAACAAACGAAATACAGCAAAAACAAGTTTTGTATGAAAAACTTAAATTCGCTACATGCAAAGTTTAATTACAATCCAACACGTAGTTTTAAAATGAGAGCGTAACTACGTTTGTATGGAGAGTCGAGCTTACTGCGGACGCATAATGTTCAGTATCGCCGAGCTGAATTGTTTTTTCCAGATAGTAAGTAGGTACTATTCCGAAAAAGCAATTAGGACACTAACAGACATGTAAATAAGATGAAACAGGAGCAAGACCTGCTAAATAATATTTGCAATTTTCAGATTTTAAACTCATGGGATGCTAGATTAGAAGTATTTATTGTTATTAGTCTTTATAACCCATTTCTCCAGGTACTAATAATTGGTTTCGCAGCTTCGTTATTTTTAGCAGTGTAATGTTTTATTAAAAAATCTTTCGATACAGTTCATAACTAACAGAACCAATCATAACCCGGATGTGGAACACAATAGAATGATTCCCACATGCCGACAAAACAAAACAAGGTTCAAACGGAGCCTAAACGCTGAAATAACAAATTGATTACAACGACCAGTCTTGCTTTGAAGCCCAAGATAGGAGCGCGGAACTAGGAGTACTAGGATACTTTCAAACTGGCCAGAAAATTCCTTTTAAAAAGAGCAAGCGAGCGAAGCGAACGAAGTTCTCCGTTTCAGCTTGGCCCAACATTCTTCCATATGTCCGGTGGTTCTTCTCTACAGGTCGCATTTCTCAAACGATCCTCATGAAAGTTTGTGAGTAGGGTTAACAATAACACTGTTTTTGTTGGTCGATTCAATTTTACGAAATTCACAAAATAAAACATTGAAAAAAAGATAGGCTCGCAAGTTCTACAGCTCATAGAGTCAGTAATTTATGCAAATAATAATAATAATCCTACTAATATTATAAATGCGAAAGTTTAGATGTTTGGGTGTTTGGATGTTTGTTACTCAATCACGCTTAAACGGCTGAACCGATTTGAATGAAATTTTGCACGAAGATAGTTTACAGCCTGGATCCTATATTTTAATAGGATAGTTTTTATCCCCAGTCCACGCAGACGAAGTCGCGGGCGGAAGCTAGTAATAATATATATGACTTTTAACAGATAAATAAAACAAAATGTTACCATATAAAATAATCTGAGTATCTTAATCGCCATGCCATTTTATTCATATCGCAGTCGCGCATTGTCTGTTTGGATTTTGGATGACGTTTGAAATCGCCGGTCTCCGCGACTATTTCACAAGCTTGCAGGAATTGCATATTCATGTCGTCTCCAACTCGACAATAACTGTGAACTACGAAAATTCCCCTTTCCCTGTCAGTTTACGACCCACCCACAACGAGCTGAGGCTCCGGCGCCTCAAGGCATGTGAGTATAGTAGCTCAAGTGCAAGGTTGTGACATTCGTGAAGGAGTATGAAACATGTAAAAAGTTAAGTTACTTAATATTTAACCTCTCACTGTGTAATTAAAGTTTTTTTTATCTTTGTCATGGAAATGAGAAATATTTATTTATTTCTACGTGTGTTATATTTGTCGTCGACACACACATTAAAAACAACCTAACGTATTTCAACATACCTACAACATATTTACAAAGAGATTCTATGTCTCACGTCGTTGAGCTTCTATTCTACTCACTAACAGGCTTCTGTAATTATTAAAGACGTTATTCGAGGTTTTTGTTATATTATTTTCCGCTATTAATCTATGACTTACCCCAGAGAGTTTCTAACAGTAGCGCGGCTAGTCTCACTCAGCGGTCTAATATTTAATAGTTTTATGATGTATTATCAAAACAAATCTCAACGAGTTAGTCAGAAGAACGCACGTTTTGGTTACAACTGCTCGCCTCAATGATCTTGATACTTTTGATACGAGCCCGAGTTCATATTAAGACATGACATGAGCGTGCAATTTAGTTTTAATATTATTCCTAAAATATAGTTTACTGATGATCATAGTCTATACCTTATTTTTAGAGTCCCTGTTATGAATAATACACGTATAGGTAAATGATGCGATGGATTAAGGTAGTCACCGTTGTTATTTTAGTGGGTTATGATTTATGATAGATTTACAGAATTATTTGTTTATAAATGACAGCTCTAAAACGTTAAAATTTCTCATGTTAATCCTGTTTTAAACGAATAACTTGGAAATGAACGCGATTATGATAGTATGTATCTATATTCTATACACGATGAAACCGCGGGGCAGAAAAAAGCGCGTTTGTCGCGGTGCATGAGCAAAACCGGTATAAAGTAAGAGACGTCTGGCATTTAGCCCGGCGCGGACGCGCACATTATTCATGTCTACTAATTGTAATTTCTCTATGCTGAATATTAATAAATGCAATTAGCCTAGTGCCTTCACGAGTCACATGGCTTTTCTGCTCAACATTAATTGACATCGCCAATTGATTGGCATAGATCGAATTGATAAATAAATAACCCTGTTTAACGTTTACTTAACTTCTGACAACAAAAAACTTGGTAAATTAATGTAGAGTATCAAGACTATCTGGGTACAGATGTGTAAACAGTCGATACAAAAGGACTTAACATATTTTTTCATCGTATTTTATTATGAACTTCTGTTCAACATCCAGATGTTTGAGTCTGATCAAACAAAAGAATCATGAAATATTCTTTCGTATCGTCAGATTGTAAGCATTATAAAACTGATTTATGAATATATTTTCTTCCTCCTGAGATTCTTAGTGGTTTATTTAACGAATATTTTTATTTCAGAATTTCAAATCTCATGAATTTCGAATATAATGGATTTACTGATTCATTTTGTTGGAATGTAGGTGTATGAGTGGACAAACTTGCCAAGGTATAGCTCTAAAGTATTTTACAAATTATTGAATACATAATAAGAATGAGACAATATACAATACTAATACTCTTTATTGCACACCTCAATAGTAAAACAGAACAGTAGTAAAGAAAACAGCGAATAAAAGAAACTAATAGGATGCCAAAAACATTAAGCGTAAATGTATATACACAAAATAATCATATATACCTATATACAATAATTCATACCTACGAGTATACCAAAAACTTAAGTGTTAGCCAACAATAAAGCACAGACCAGTAAGTACTAAAACAGCGTATGAGACAAATAATATTGTATTTTTTTTCCTAGCCTATAGTGTCCCACTGCTGGACAATGTCCTCCCCTCTCGATTTCTACTCGTTCTGATATTCTGAGAGATCTCTGGCCAATCGTTACGAAATACGTCCAGGTCGTCCCGCCATCTCCGTCTCGGCCTGCCACGCCGTCGCCTCCCATCGTGCGGCACCCACTCTTTTTGTTTACCCCCCCTCTGGGGATGCATGCAGCAGACGTGGCCAGCTCATTCTCATTTCAGCGGTCTAAGCAATGCAAGTTTTTGAGTGCAGCGTAAAGTTTCTGGACCGATCGATCTGTTTGACTCCCAGCATGCTACGCTCCATAGCTCGTTGCCAAACCTTCAATCTGGTTTTTTGTACCTCAGTGAGTGACCATGTTTGGGCACCGAGGTAAGGACGGGCAGAATACACATATCGACTCGTTTTCGGTTAAGGGTTAAAGAAAGGTCTAGGGAGTAGCTCTTTCAAAGATCAATAGCGTCTCCAGGCGTTTTGGATCGTCTTGTGACTTCCTTATCCTGCGTATGGCTGAAGGAAACTAATTGGCCTAAATATGTGTACTCGTCGACATAATGTATTAACTGCCCGTCTACCTCAACTCTACGTTTCGTGCCATTGGTCATTAACTGGGTTTAGGATCTATTCGTTACGAGACGAGCTTGAAGGCTTTCTGAGATGCTGAGCTTAGATCTTGCAGCAATGCTTGAAGTTTCTGGGCTGTTGAGGAGAACAGTGCAATGTCGTCGGCAAAACTGTACTATTATCTATTCTGTGGCAAAACGCAGATTTGTTAATCTTCTTTCGCCGACGACAATGCCTTTATTTTCCAAGCGGAAAATATTCATATTGTAATACCAAATAATACTGTAATATAATTGTGTTGTAATACCTTTCTTAGCAGTTAATTTCTCATAACGTTTATTTTCGTTCAACACTGAACGATCACACGTCCGGGACTATTCTGTTTCAAATCTCTTGCCTGTTAGTTTTCATTTATAAAAAAATTCATTCACACGTTGATATTAAACACGACACTAATCGTACGTAAAAGTTTATGTCTAGTAACCTAAATTGTTACTTTTGTGGATAAACTGACTTAAACAAATACAATCCTACACGAATTGCCCATGCATTTCTATAAATAAATATGCATTTAAAACCATTCTAAATTCTTCATTTATCTTTCAAGTGTCCTTATAATGGGTCGTAACGAAAAATGCGCTTAAGTTTTTTGCCCCGATGCAAGTTGGTAGTTGAAAGCCACCGATGGCATACGAATCACATATGAGATATGACTTGACGAAATTAGACCTGAGGATTAGACGAAATTAATTTGTAAAGTTACAATATCATGGTGTTAGTTAATTTTTTTTACCGTTTAGGTAGCTATAGATACAAACGATTTTTTAGTAAAAAAATAGACAAACGGTAGAAACGGTAGCAAAAGTTTAGTGTATCCTTGATGAAGCGTGTCAATATGAAAGAAGACTATTAGGGGCTCAGAAGTAAAAAGCGAGTCGCATCCGACATGGACCTAAAACTTTAATTTGTTTTGATACATTTCACAACAATGTTGTAGGCGCCGGGGAAAAAAGTTAATTATTTATTAGTAATAACCGTCTGTCTGCTCAATGGCGCATTGTGAAACGGGGCCTTCGGCTCTGGCAGCCCACCTGCTTACTGAGGTAGGTGGGTACACTTCTATAACTTTAATTGGTCGGTACTATATTTTAACAGTTGCGATTAAAGAGTGGAAAGTACAATAATGGCAATGTTTCGATATTTGTATAAAATCCATTTAGGAATGGTAAATTAATACTTAAAAAAAATTAGAAGGTTGACGACGCCTGAATAAAAAAATAAATGCCTGTTATTTAGCTATAATCGTTTGAGGCGTGTCGGAATAGCGACCGGTCACCCGTCTAGAAATTGTATAATTTGTGCAACGGCACCACCGAACAATTGTCCAGTTCAGGCGTGAATGGCGCTCGGACCACCACCCACCGACTCCGAACAAAACATGCCAAACGCACGCATTCTATGTTGACCATCGACGAGTGTGAAAAATAAACTGTCACAAAGGGAAAATCATTAAGGATTCATTTGCGATTTTACAAAAGCAAACAAAGCACGTCAAACGCAAGGCGCGGGTTATACTTAATGCAACAGAATAATATATAGGTAGAAAGATCAGTATACCCTCACCAGAAACATGGATGTAGTTATAAGTCTCTAAGCTTTATGCAAAATTCACAAATCGCATCTTTAATGAAATCCCTCGGCATATAATAGTTAAAAAGGGAATTTCATAGAGGCTTGCTAGAAATGAAATAAAATGATAATATGTCGGGAGCTATTACTGTCTGACAATAGGGAAGGACAAAAGGGAAGCGAGATGGCTCTTCAGCGAACACGATTAAGTTACATTGATGTCTTGTCTGCTAAAACGAGAAATATGAAAGGCGTATTGAATTTGCTAAAGACGTTCATGTTTTTTATTTAAACTTAATACTTGCTTCCTACATTGTATAAATTAACTGAAATCAAAAACCTTACGTCTAATTCAACAAACGTACTACGTTTTATCGAATAGTCTTTAATCGTTTAAAGTTTTTACCCTTTGATATAGGGTACAAAGAAATAATACTGAAGCCTGTATCAAAAGGGTAATTCTTACTGTGCGGAAACAAAACGGAATCGCGAGTCTTTCTGAAGATGACGTCTCTTTTCCATTCGGAGCAGTTATCGAGTTTCCTTTGTAATTAAATATTGAAATTAAGAAATGAACAGTCGCTAATTACAAGAGGTTGTCCCTTGAGGGCTGATTATGTTGCTACAGCATTAACAGAAAGGGATGTCGGGGACGCGGCCTCTTATTACAATTAATATTTAAGATTTTGTTACCGCTGCCAACATCACAATCAATGCGAGTTCTAAAGGTACTTCGCTAATGTCTACAGCCTTTGTTTATAGCTTACAAGTATAATCTAACTACAGACTATATTTTCCTATATTAAATTAGTCTGCAGTGCAATTGCGTTAATTGATAAAATATATAATACCACTCACGTTTACTTTTCAATATCAATTCCGTATGTGGCCGTTGAATAACAGATTAATATGAAAAAATAATGCCACAATTCATAGTGTTGGCAACATCGGAATCATAAATAAAATCAATGGACATTTCAATTATTTGGACCGCGTGGCGTGCGGTTGTGATATTCGTGCCGATGCCAATAAAGCGGACGAGAGAAAGAAACGATGTGTCATTTGTTAATTTATATAGGACTGGCAATCATACAAAGATACACATCGCTAGTTTTTTTCTCCAGTCTACTTACGACTTCAATAACGAACACTTTTAAGAGATATCTAAATATTTATTTGGTCTTAAAAATAAGGCTTTGTTAGATTGATACCTTAATTACGCGGATAAAAAAGTACTGACAGCTATAATAACATTTCATGATGAAACTATCAGATCGCAGTAGGAACAGTCCGGTAATGCGGCCGGAATGTCTTTATTAACTGTCATGGAATCAAGCGGAGCTCCAGGAGCTGTTTAATACCCTATCAGACAAACGTAATTAGTTTTGTAAATAAAATGCCTCGAGAAATTGAAACGTAGCTACCTGGCCGGTGCAGTGACTTGCCACATTACGCGCTTATAATAGTGCTACGAACAGTGTTAAATGCTTGTGCAATACCCATATATCTTATGTACATATGCATAATACTTCAACAGATTTTACCTTGTACAGTCAGCATCATATACACTCGCGGTCAAATATTTCGGGTCACCCTAAATTAAATAACTGCAATAGGTTTTTTAAAATATTTAACACTTGTTTTATTTACATAATATATGCTATTCTTTACAATACCCAACTGTATTAGCAATTTCCTGGATCCTATCATAAAAATATCAATATACAAAAATCACGATTTTTGCGATATCTCACTCCGTTAACGTTGTTTTTTTTCATGGGTTTTTACGAGTCCAATTTAAGCCTGGTAACGTTATATTTTTTACTGTTATTTTAACAGTTTAGATGTAATATTAAACAAAGATCATGACAGGATTAAACAAAACTACAACCTTGCACTATTTTAGGAAATACGACGGTATTTTACCAACCCGTATTCTTTGTCCGCGAGTGTAGATAGTAGCATCCAGAGTAGCCAAATATATCGGAACACATCTTTATCACTATAGGAGTAAGGATGTGTTACGATATATTTGGCTACTTTCGCTGCTACTTACGATATGATGCTGACTGTACAGGAAAGCCGCGCCGTCGTACAATGATATGGGCCTGCTCAAGAACCCTATTAAGCCATTTAGATATAATGTGATTGAATCGATGTATATATTTATTTTATAATCGTTACTTGAGGGTTGAATATTTTTTTGGTTAAATAGTCATGTAAGTACTAGAATAGGTATTACTCAGTCAGTCTCTGTGAAAAAAAAACCAGTAAGAAGCATCTCAGAAAAATAATAAATGAAAATGTATTGTTTGAGAGTTTCCCGTGTTCATTTGCAAGGAGATATTAAAAATAACTTTTGCGGGAAAGATAAAAATTAAGCTCCCCGTCGGTCCGGAGGGACAGGTAGCATAGGGACAGCATCTTGCTTGAACTGCACATGAAATAATTGTGCCCTGAATTATGCCCGCTAAACTTTTCCACCCCAAGGGTTTTTTATTTAATTTTTATTTTTACGACACAATTAAACTCGGCTTTGCTTTCAGTTTTTATTGTTACTGTCTATGTGCCCTCTAATTTTTGGCTTCAATTAGGTTTTCTTCTGTTTTTTTTATTAAAACATTCCTTTTAATGGTGACTATTTCCAGCTTCAATTAGAAGACCCATTTATCTCGTTTCTTTGATATTAGACTGTTTTTTTTTGCATTTTAGCGTAATTTTTAGAAAATTGAGTTTAGTGATTTTGATGAAGTCAATAACACGTCCTCTCTTCTTCCTCAGGTACTTCTCAAGGTAAATAGGTATCATGTCTATCCGAGGAAAGAACCCATCGCGCTCGCACCGGAACTCGTTAGAGAATACACGGACGCGTTTTTATAACCGAAATTCATTTATCATGTTTGTACTGAACCCAAGACAAACTGCTACTGCGCTTGAGTTTACCATAGATTAGATAACGGCCGTTTGTTTTACCGTGTCGACCGATTCGTGAGCCATTTTTAAGACAGAGCTTCGTTGTTTGGTCTAATACTCAGACTTGCTTCCGCAGGGCAAGGAACTTTGAAGAGGAAATAACGTGCGTGACATCCCTTGTCACCAAAATCATTGACACAGATTAACCCATTCTTTAAGAAAAACCCATTTTCGACATGCGTATTCGAAACGATAAAGCTGATACATGTATAAAACAATAAAAATTCTGACGTCACCAGCAAAACACATACCTACGTAATCAGATCAACAAAACAAAAAGCAACACCAATGAAACACTTCCAAACAATAGTAATAGTAGTTCGTTTCTCACAAGTTCTAATATCTATCTGACACAAGTCTCATACAAGAGAGATATTTTTGGACCAACAAACGGTTTTAAAAGAGTTTAATTTAATATGTAAACATTCCCATACGGGTCGTAACGTGTAAATAATCGGACGTACAAGAAAAAATATACCTATACAGATTATGACTATTAGCTTACGATAGACTGTCAGCGCGTTGTTTTTGTTCTTTTCAGTTTTTAACTCGGTATAGCTGTAGCTGTAGACACGGAAGGATGTTTACACCACGTGGACGTTATGATTTAGTGTCAGTAATTGGGAGTGAGTGTGAACACGTACACTAAGAGTTGAGAATAGTAAATATAATAACAAAGACTACGGCGTCTATTCATAGTTTAGTCAGCGTTGACTTTGTTTATATTTCCAATCGTTTCACGTGGCGCCTTTTAACAAGAGAATATCGAGGCGTTACGATTTTGAAATTTAAATTTACATTTACAAGCATACTGCCTTGCATACAATTTTCAAACTAATCGTCACGTCTATGCCGATCAGGCGATCAGATCAGTATTTGTGTGGTGTATTGAACTATATTAAATCATACATCTGACAGAAATATCTGGGGACTCTTTTGGGGGTGCTATTTGATCAGTGACACGCGGTGAGTGATGAATATTGCTAGGCAAATATAACAAAAAGCAAAAAACTATCTGCCAAACGCGGTGTTAGTTTCAGTGGGGTTGGCCGCTGGGAGTCCACAGTGCGATTTATGCTCTGTGTTATGGGAATCGATCAGTATTATAATAGGTATATGAAACTTACTTTTACTTGTTAGACTTCGTCTTGGTTATTCACAATATAACTTATTATCCCGCAGTGAATTAAAGAATTCCGGTTGTAGGTTATTTTAATTCGTTGGTAATACGTGTTTAACGTTACCTCGATCAGGTACAGGTATAAAGGAATAACGTTTTTTCCTGACAAAGTCCTTATCATACAAAATTATTTCACCTGGCCTGCGGAAAAGATTTTTTTCAGTATACTTGTAAATGAGTCTTGTAAAGATTGTATACGTATTGAATTCTCTTGTCAAATCTAGGATTAAAATTAATTAAAAAAGCAGACGCTTGCGCATACGCACCGTTAATAAATCGTCGCGGAATCATTCAGCAATAAATCGAAGGCTTCTTAATGGCAGTTTATCGCAGTGAGCTTGCGGTATTCAGATTACGAGCTAAGTGCCGCGGGGAGCGGCGCGTGTCGCCTTATCTCTGTCCCTCGACACTTTCAATATTCGATTTCATCGCGGTTTTGTTTTTTTACCGACTATAGAGTACAGATCACACTTAAGTCGTGGTCACACTATCAGCTACTGGGTATAGGTACGGGTATGTCGTACGTAGGTACGTGACGGAGCCAACGGATTTTCCGTTTTGCTTTCAAATAACAAGTTTTACAATGTTGTTGTAAAGATGCACAACCATAATGATCACTGACAAAAACAGAGAATACATTTAATGAGTAAGGTCCAAAAAAGTTTTAAGAATTTAATTATTTGAGGTAATATAGGTACTATATTTACGGTTGAAATACGAACAGAAAGTATTTGAACTAGTAAATCGTAAAAATCATAAAGTACACGTTAACAAAGAGAGTACAAAATCTACGTCTCACATTTGGGTCATACACAGATTTAGGTTCGCGACTTTCCTGTGGACATTATCAAAGTTAAAGGCTACGAAGCCTAATTTTTGTTTGGACTCTTAATCCGCATAAACGGCGGCGGCGTGAGCTCTTAATTATTGACCACACAGGAGACGAATTTTGTTTTATACACTGTGTTTGGGTAAACACAGTGTATCGTCTCTCCAGGAAAGACGCGATCCTAAATCTGTGTATGACCCATTTGTCAGGAGTCTAACAGATTGATAGACGACTCTTTTGGCAACCCTTTATCGAATAAGGTACCTATAGCAGTAGGAAAAATCGTCGCAACACCACAATCGCACCCCAAAGCGTAACCGAAAACGAGCACCGCAATCCAAGCTAATGGAGTGTCTCATAATGACGGTTGCTGACATAAAAATAAATAGGCGAGAGTCAGTTTCTGCGTAAGGCGATACTATGATAACAGCATCGCCCCTCCGATAATTGCCAAACTTACCCGAACGTGATGATACTAGTTGTAATGTAGTGCGGATTAGGTGCAATTCATCTTGTGCTCTGGTTTTTTCCTTTTTTACTATCGTTAATTTGACTTCAGTTAATGATTGACTTCTCAGTATCTGGTGAAATTATCAGTAGGTAGCGAGTATGTTGAGTCATGTTGTATAATTGCAAATTTACAATTACCACCCGAAGCTGACAAAAATCATAGAAAAAAATCAGTTGTTGCAGAATTCAGTATTGTTTTCTAAGTAATACAAAAAGAAATCCTAGATAAGAACACGCTATTTCTTGCTTTAGTAAAAACGTAAGGAATGGTTTACATGATACAATTTAGCTCGCCAACCAATAGGCTTAACCGCAAAGATTTAGGTGACAAAGTTTATTGCGTCCAAGAATATACCGTTGTCTATTACGATCATAAATCACGGATGGGAAAACAATAAGCGTGAAATTGTGGAAACTGCGGCGGACATCTTTGCTATTAAATCTTAGGGGAGTGAAATAAATAAAAATAAATCTACGACCACCCTCACGCGAAAACTTGATTTATAAGATAAGTGGCGGTGCATGCGAGACTATTGCAAGTCGATTTTAATTGAAATTAATTAATAATAAGTTTTGCTTATTGTTTGTGTTGCTAACAGAGTAAAATCTTTAAATCTTGGGCAAAGCTTGTGGATCTCTATTAGATCCAATAATTTTAACTAACCAAGTTAACATTTTAGTCACTGATAAATAAAACGATTTACCAATAAATACATATTAAATCGTAGTTTTATTCAACTTTCATTCACTGATCGCTGAGACAGTGCGGTCTGTTGCGTCACTTAAGATTAATTTGAAGAAGTTGTGGCTTTCCAATGACTTGTGAATTGGTTGAATATAGTATTTATTTATTGTATATTTGCTATATATATTACATATGGTAGTGTGTATTATATTTTATATTGTATATTTTTATATGTATTAGCATGATTAATTATTTTTCTAGAAGGAATATTTAGGTTTTGTTTTTATTATCTCTGTGTTTTTGTACTCGGTATAAGTTGCCTATCTCGTTCTACCTACCTTCCTCTCAATTGCTCAAAGGTTAGCTGGAAGAGATCCCTTATAGAGATAAGTTCGCTTTGTACTTTGATCTATTGTGTGACATGTATATTCTTTAACCTGTTATTGTGTACAATAAAGTGCTTACATACATACGCCGAAACCTAAGACAATGATTAAGATTGGTCACTTGCTACAAATTATTATGCATATAATGAAGAAAAAATCACGGTCAAATTTATAGCTAATACCCTGACGGATAAGAAATTATTATATAACCGTTACGTCTAGCACAACTTGCTGACAAGTCGCTTCCCGTGCGACTGGGCGTCTCCTGTCTCACTCACACCGTGCAAATTAGAAAAAGGAGGGTAGATTCTATCTTTCTCGACTCTAGCTAGCCTCGTGCTAGCCCCCCTGCATGATAAGCAAATGTAAAAAAAACTAACAATAAGTAAGTTGACCTGATAACCTGAACGGCCCATACTCTTGGGGTATTTAAACACAGCTAACGGATAAAATGTGGAGGCCCCAAGTG
Source organism: Epinotia bilunana (assembly GCA_947049275.1). NCBI lineage: Eukaryota > Metazoa > Arthropoda > Insecta > Lepidoptera > Tortricidae > Epinotia > Epinotia bilunana. The sequence continues at coordinate 26,835,800 of OX346253.1, forward strand.
TAAGGGCTAACTAAGTGAGAAGTATTTCCTCACCGCTCCGCTACCTCGCACATCTCTGGTGGATACTTCTACTTACCTACCCTAAGTGTTCTTGTGCCGGGTTAATTTTGACAGTTTTTTTAAATTCTCCTCTCTGACTTGTTTTTCATACATTTTGTATCGGCAATCAGAACAAGAAATTAAAAAAAAAAATTGTCTAGGGAAACGTTTTTCTTCATAGGTACGGTAGGTAGTACACATGATTCTAATCAGGAAATAGGTATCAAAATATTCCAAGAATAAAAAGTAAAAGGTAGGATAGGTAGGTAAGGTTTTGATAGAAAATACCTAATAATGATATTCTAGTTTGGTCGAATTGCCACTGATGAGGTACAATAGTTTAAGTAGGCTCATGTCTCGTACATTTCGGCAGTAACGTGCTACCATGTCCGCAGCTCCAGGCCGGGTCGACCACCGAAGCGCGCGTCCGGCGTGGGCTTGTCTCTCGCGGCCACGCAGTTCCCCCCGCACCCCTTCAAGAAGCACCGCCTCGAGAACGGGGACTACTCGCCTTACGAAAACGGACACATGAGCGGTATGTCCTTTTCATGTGCTTCTAGTTTGTTACGCATGACGAAAACGGACATATGAGCGGTATGTACTTTTCATGTGCTTTTAGTTTGTTACGCATGACGAAAACGGACATATGAGCGGTATGTACTTTTCATGAGATTTTAGTTTGTTACGCATGACGAAAACGGACATATGAGCGGTATGTACTTTTCATGTGCTTTTAGTTTGGTACGCATGACGAAAACGGACATATGAGCGGTATGTACATTTCATGTGCTTTTAGTTTGTTACGCAAGACGAAAACGGACATATGAGCGGTATGTACTTTTCATGAGCTTTTAGTTTGTTACGCATGACGAAAACGGACATATGAGCGGTATGTACTTTTCATGTGCTTTTAGTTTGTTACGCATGACGAAAACGGACATATGAGCGGTATGTACTTTTCATGAGATTTCAGTTTGTTACGCATGACGAAAACTGACATATGAGCGGTATGTACTTTTCATGTGCTTTTAGTATGTTACGCATGACGAAAACGGACATATGAGCGGTATGTACCTTTCATGTGCTTTTAGTTTGTTACGCATGACGAAAACGGACATATGAGCGGTATGTAGTCTTCGTGTGCTTTTAGTTTGTTACGCATGACGAAAACGGACATATGAGCGGTATGTACTCTTCATGTGCTTTTAGTGTGTTACGCTTGCAGATATCACTCCAATCTAATCACTCATCAGCTTATATAATACAGTCCCATTGCTGCACAGGCCTCCTCTCGTGGATAAAGCGAACGGGCAGTAGTCCCCACACTGGCCCAATGAGGAATGTGAATACACCTTTCGATTACTTCGCATATGTCTGCAGGTTTCCTTACGATGTTTCCCTCACTGAAAAGCTAACGATAAATATCAAATGACAAATGCTATTCCGTCCATAAGTTCCGTTGTACCTATGTAGTCCCGAAGAACTCGACACGAGCCGGGATTCGGACTCATGACTGCCGTTTGACAACCGCAGATCACTAACTTATTATTAATTTATAATCGTTATTGAGAGTTAGAATCAAGATATCTCAAAGAATTACAAGCTACAACCGTTTTAATATTTGAGAGAGAAAACGCTCGGGGATCCCCGAGCAGAGATTTTATAAAAACAATTCCAAAAAAGGGCGAAAATTACGTAGTTTTTCGAGTGCTGCAAAGTTAGCACAGGTCTTTCGAAGCTGCAAACTTGGATATACGGTACTGGTAGTCGTCCTAACAACACAACTAGCCGTTAGCTTGCGGTTTTAGCGATTTTTCTGGTCAAATAGGACTGGCCTATATTTAATCCTCTGCTTTACTATTTTCTCTATATGACAATATTTTTATTCCTTTTTAGAGAAAATTATACATTATCGGTTATTTTATATGGTGTCTACATTTCTATTCCTACCGTTCGGGTCCGAAACAAATTTATTTCAGAACTAGCGTTGAGGTTGTAAATGAAAACTTTTTTAACAAGTAAGTATGATTTTCATAATCTCTTTTCAGTAAAATAACACATCACCAATCGCTTGCATTAATTACGACAAGGCTACAGAATTTGTTATTTTTGGACTTGGTGCGAAATCAGATTATGTCCTTGAGGACTAACTGCGTACCACAGTCATTGCCAGACACAGCAAGTATTTAAGTAGATAGAAAGTAGGACTGCAGAGAACAAAAGTAGTAGTAAAGAAAAATTAAAAGAAGGTAGTAATATTTCAATCCCTTGAACCTGCCACGATACTGAGGAAATGCTCCTACCATTCTATATGTATGGAGTGTACCCAAACGAGTGTAGTATTTATATTTCAATCCCTTTATTCTTCTTACGACCGTATAAAAACTCAGTTCCTTTAACTTTGCAAAACAACATTATTTGTGTAGCAAATCCTATACTTTGTATTGAACGCTCTGCCCTGAGGCCCGACTACTGCTTGAGATATGTAATGAATGAGTTGCCTTCTATTTTAACAAACAATGAGCACGTTTAATTCACGTCTATCATCGTAATCTGCGCAACATAAATCATAACAAAGGTTACCGTAATACGTGATAACATCAAAATCGGATCCCGTAAGCCACCGTAGGCACCGGATATGAACCCAGCCTCGCAGGGAGGCTCATTTCGTATACAAATTACATAAATACAAAATTATCCCAACAAACGGAGAAAAGGGAATAAAGTGATTAAATAGAGCTCAGCGCAAGACGGCTAGCAATCAATCATTTTTGTCGCTTACGGCTTTGTTGATTTAGTTCTGTTTTGTCTCTCTCGCTCCCACAGGATGCGGCGCGGGCGTCTCTCTCGGGCTTGAAGTGTCGTGCCAGACAAGGGAGCAATTACATTCGTGATCTTGCATAAGCGGCACTTGCTTATCGCGCGCTGCCGTATTCGACTTTGAGTGTAGTTTGTCCGCTTTTTTCCCCAAATTTGCAATTCGAAACACTCGCACTCGTAAGTGAAAAAGCGCTGTTTTTATCCGCATTCCGCATCTCCTCATGATGATTTACATTGTAACTGTAGTACCTGTGCCTACGTATGTACTCATCTTGTTTTAATGCAGTTATTTTAATATTTATCAAAACATCTCTTCTGTTTTATTTTGTCATTACAATTGTAGCTTATCATTTAAATATCCCATTTTTAATGATGAGTGAAGTTTTGCTGTTGTTGAATAAGTAGTCTGCTAACAAAAATATTAAATTACCTTTTAAGTAAAAAAATCCGTCAAAGAAAGAAAAGCAGAATCCCAACCATAACCGCGCAGGAACACACTACATACAATATACATACGAGCTCGTTGTGTAATAAGTCCGAAGTGTGATGTGAACAACAATGTGCTGATATATTTTTAATCCATTAATAACGGTAACGCCGTTATAATTAAATTTGTGCGTGTATCAAGTTTCCTCATTCCTACTGTACGGGATTCGGAGTTAAGCCAATATTATTTTGACGAGTCGTTGACAGTGGTTTACAGTTGATGAAACAAACACACACAGGCATTGAACAAGATACACACATTTGCAAATGTTCTTATGCGTGCATCACACATCTAAGTTAGGGGTGTCACAGGAGTGAGTAAGGTGGCGGGTGGCCCATTTTCACCCTGTGAAATAATAGGATACGAAAACATTGGAGGCAGAATATAATCCTCACACGGAGGTAGGAGAATGGGAATAGGAATATGAAATGCGCGAAAGGGCCCGTAGTAGGCCAGTGCGTTGAAAGGGTTATACCGATGTTTATCTTCAGATTTGTCGATCGAAATCGATGCTCTTCTCGTTACTTTTTTCTAGGTGAAAATTTATTATCACAGCAAGTTTGTCAGTATTGGTTGCTCAACAAATGACAAAGTAAACCCATTCTTGTTTTCGTCTAGTAATCCATAAATTCCGTAATCACATATGTTTCTAAAGTGATAGAAACGTTCAAACTCTTTTCCAGCACAATGATTAATACTTAATGTTGTTAATACAAATAAAACTGCCCGATGATAATCTGATAACAATCAATTCTTGCATTATCGCTTTTACTTTAATTTCTTTGCTTCTGTTTCATTTACACTTAGGTCTACAATATTCAATAACAAGTAGGTAAGTTCCTTTTGGCAACCCTAATAAGTTGGTTCCGGAATATGATGTTTTTGATAATAATTAAAGGTTTCTCTGTCGCCGTGTCGGATGTTAGATATAATAGCGTGAGCTTGATGGAATAAAGTCACCCGTAATTAAAAGGGCTGATGGCGCATGTGACGTTTTCCTTTCAAGGGCACAAAATACCGGGGGATAATGTAAGGCATTATAACATTACTCGCAGGGGTACAAAGCTTTACATTCTGATTGAATTCTGCGACTGAAATTAAGTAAGGATTTGGCTGTTTATGTTAAGGGCGGGGGATGACGGATCAGTCAATTTGCTGTTCTAGCCTGTTTACGCCTTTACTTGTGATGTTAACACGTTTAACATGTTTATGCTTCAATTGTTTCAATTCAATGAAAACAAAAAAAATGCCCGTTGAGGGTGTAAGAACAAAATAATATAACGTATCTTGAAGACTATGTCTTGCGATTCTTAGCGTACCGTGAATAAATTGGAATGTCAAACAATCATTTTTTAACATGAAAATAAATGCATTTGCTATTGTAAAATAATGGGATGATTAGAAGTATAGATATTAAAACTTAATTGAAGGATTTTACAAATCGCGCAAAAATAGGACATCTTGAGAGGAAGATCGCTAATGCATAAAGTACCTAGTCTTTAGCTAGTATTTTAAACACAGTTAAATGTTTGAAAAACGTTTTCGCCCATACAAAAAGTTATTTAAACAAATCAATCGGAAATAAAGACCTGATACAGCTATTCAACCGGAAGCTATTAAACGTTTATCAGATGGCAAAAACCAATTCGCATTCCTTACTCAGCGAAACGCATTGTGTTATTGTTTTTGTTTCCGTGCAGCACGTACCACTAAGTTTACTTTGTCTGCAACTTATCCTACTATAGGTAAAAAAATGAAAAGGCAACCTTGCCTTTAGTGGATTAAGGTTTGCATTCCAGAACAATAGAAACGTAAGATATGAGATTGCGAAAATGACCAGCTGATGTTGCAAAACGGTCGATAAACACTAGTGTAGTCAGCAATCATAGCAATTTCTTGCTGTTCGCGAGCGCGTTTACAATTTTTAATGGTTTAAACATTGAGTTGGAATTGCGGGCAATCAAACAAATTGCGCGCCTCATAAGGAAATCGCAATAATCGAGCAGTGGCAACAATAATTAAACGCCGTAGCGAGGCGCGACGCTGCGCTTGAGCATTGCGAGTGTGAGGAGCCACGCTCCCGCGCCGCGCGTCGCGCCGCCGCGGCGCGGCCGCTGTGCCGGAACTGCTCAGATTTATGTCCTTATTATTCTTATGACTGATGTAGATTGATCGCAATTCAATTCCTTACTTTATTTCGCTTTCCATGTACGTATCGACCACGGTTTTATTACCGGACTATTCGTAACGCAAACGCCTGATATACAAAGTTGCGACAATTGTGAATATAGGTACAGTACAAGTCATAGGGATCAGACAGAGATTTGGGGACTTAGTCATTCATGTTCCCGCTAGTTATGGACAAATATGTAAAAACGTGGAGTAAAAAAATAACTATAGGTAATATTTTGGATGGACCTATATTGTTCTCATTTGCTTTGGATTGACTTATCTTTCGTCCACCCAAGTCTCCATAGTTTTTTAACAAGTCAGAAATGCAGCCAGATCTAGATTACCTAGTACCTACCTACATTTGTTAGAAATCACGTGTTATTTTAATGTAGGTAAACTATAATTATTTTTCATTTAGACCGAAATACTCTATGAAGCCTATAAGAACAACGAAACGAACGCTCAAAGAGCCTGCCTCAAGATTCGAACGTACGTGGGTAGTGGTAGGAAGACATAAACTTTTTGGGGCTACTTTTGGCGTGCTCGTGTAGTGGAATTTTGGTAATAAGTATACCAAGAGAACAATCTACGAGTAGAATATGTTGTGTGAGTCCCGCAAAATATTGAATAGTCTATCGTTCTTTAGTAAATCTACTTTACTTTTAGAAATAACGAAAAAGTGCTTTAAAATATTTTCGTCTCCCTTTATACCAAAAACACGTAGGTATTTCAAATTAATACATGGGATTCCCGTTCCTTCTGTTGGTCTCAATCTAAACCTACTTTTAAAGATATGTTGAGTTTCTAACACGTCAAAGCAGTTTATGTACATATTAATTTGATATTATTTTTACTGCCTTCGCCAACAGTGCGTGTCATTGCTGACAGTCTAGGAATCGTGCGTTAATGAAACTAGTGATAAACTGTTGACGTTAACTGTTATCGTTTTTCCATAATTAGCGACCACAGTCCGTTCCTACTTATTAATGGCAGTTCAAAATTATAACAACATTAATCGGCATGGACATGATTCATTGACTTAAAATACCACGTAGAACTAGAAAAATTGTGACAAGTGAAATGACTTTTTTATTTAAGTACAAGTACCATACATGGCGTCCCAAGACTATGCGACATGAAGGAAAAGTACCTTAAATATCGTAGATGGGATATTTTCCTGAAAGAAATTGTGTTGCTTTTAAGAAGTAGTAAGTAATACTGTATTCAAAGATTTTTTTTTAAATAACCTGTTTCGTCTGGGAATCGAACCGACTTAAATGTGAAAAAAAAACAGCCATATTTTTATGGTCATTCGAAAAAATGGACAAAAACTAATAAGTCCTCTTAAGTAACATAGTATTTTAAAAGAAAGGAATAAAGTAAAATTAATCATTGTAATAAAACAACCGCCAAAGTCAATTGAGTATTTTTTGTAAATTAATTAATTAAACGCTCAAAATGTGATCCTTCTTGTCTTATGCAAATCGTCAATCTTTTAACAAGTTCGCTGCCTGTTGATTTTCTTATCATATTATGGTTAATACTCGATATGATATACCTCAATTCTGTTTGCAATTAATCAAATTGCAAACAGAATTGAAATAATAATATTTTTTTGTCTATTGTTTCGATTGGCATCATAAAAATCCCGTATTTTTTCTCACATTTAAGTTGGTTCGATTCCCACAAGTAATTTATAAAAAATCTTTGAATGCAGTATTACTAACTTTTAAAAAATAACTTCTCTTCTCTCTTAAAATAGTCTTCTTTCAGCAAAATATCCTATCAACGATATTTAAGGTAAGTACTTTCCCTTCGCATAGTCTTGGGACGCCCTGTATACGTAGGTCACTCGAAAAGTTTTGAGATGCTCGAAATTTAAAAATGGAACGCACCTGTATTAGGTTTTTAAAAAGCAAATTTATTTAAAAATAGAACAAGTAGCCAATTCGCTCGAATTTACAAAAATTGGTATGTTTCAGTCATTTCAGTAAAACGATTCCCGAGTTTTTCTTTTAAAAAGCTTAACCGCGAACATTTGCGGGCCATGATATTTTACGATTTTAAATTTGGTTTATCCGAACTAGTTATGTGTGCAATGGTTGCAGTCAGCAAACGGTACGCAGTAGGAGACTGCTCCATCTCGGGCAACAGTTTTTAGATGGTTCAATGAATTTAAAAGGGGTAAAACCAACCTCGAAGATTACCACCGAACTGGTCGCCCGCAAACAGCAGTAACTGCAGAGAACGTGTGGACTACTGAAATGTTGGTGCGAGAAGACCCACGAATAACATATAAGCGGGCTTAGCACGGTTGCCATTTTATCACTTATCGTTGTGGATAAGGCATCCGTCACTCTCGCAGTCGCATACTTGTCAGAGCGTGATGGGCGTCTTTACCACAACGATAAGTGATAAAATGTAAACCATGCTACGCCCACAGGACATAGACAAGATCCTGGGCGTCAGTTCGGGTAGCGTTAATATTATTTTACATGAACATCTTGGAGTGAGGAAGCTGTTGTCGTTGGATCCCGCGTTTGTTATCCGATACTGAGAAACAGGCTCGTGTGGATTGGTGTCGTGATATGCGTCTATATAGTAATAATTACAGGTGAAACCTGGATCTATCAGTATGATTCGGAAAACAAACGGCAATCGACAGTATGAGTCTTCTCAGAGGGAAAGTTACCAACAAAACTACAAAGATTGCGTAACGTCGGCAAAAATATGGTCGCTAGTTTCTTTTCACGGGGTGGACATGTTTCAACATCAATGCTCGAAAATTATAGGTCTGTTAACTCGGATTGGAACACTACAGTAGCATTGCCGCAAGTTTTCCAAGCAGTGTGAGAGGCGACCAAAGACTGGACTTCGGGGAATCATGCTGCATCACGATAACGCCTCTTCACATACGTCCCTCAGAACAAAGGCATTTATTGAGGAAGCTGGGATAGAAACCTTACCACATCCACCCTACAGCCCTGACTTAGCTCCATGCGTTCTTTTTTGTTCCCGGTAGTGAAAAAAAAAAGGAAAGTATTTTTCGGGCGCTGAAGAAGCCGTGACTGCCTATGAATTAGCAATTTCGGACCTATCCGATCAAGACTGGCAAAAGTGCTTCCAAAGTTGGTTTAGACGAATGGAACTTTGTATAGAGAATGATGGAGAGTATATTTTGAAAAAATGTAATATATATAGTGCTGATATCTTCAATAGTTTTTTTTTATCTCAAAATTTATTGAGTGACCCACGTAGTCTACTCCTGAAAATTCGGTAATTTAGCGGTCATATTTTTTTAGCAGCTAATACTAAAACTCGTGATTTCCTCATCTCGCCATCCATCCCTAGTATAAATAAACCAGCGTAGCTATTATGCGTAATCGGAAGTCAGACTTATACACTGCACGGCTAACACGCGACGGCGCGCGAGCTCTCTCGATTTTTCTCGCACTATCCGTCTCTCTCTTATTAGAACACTTAGAAGAAGAGGTATAGCGCGATAAAAATCGAGAATATGTCGCGGCCGTCGTGTGCTAGACGTGCTGGTTCGCCTGAGACGACTTGAGGGTAATTGTGCATATAGATAGTTCAACTCATCTTTGCGCGCGGCCGTATTGTGTGCGTGCGCTTCCAACTATATGCAGGTTGATTTGTGTGGCAGTGATACGGGAGTCGCCGTGACAGGTGCTCGCACATATATAGCGCCGTTACAAGGGCACGGACATATACAGCAGCGCGCAAAGATGACATGACATGAACTATCTCTATTGGGCTGTTATTCGCTACGCTCTAATGCGGCTCACCACGCTGGTCACCCGTCACGAAACTAGACCTCTACCTACGCTTAGTTACTACGTATTGCGGTGTCAAGATATATTTGTGGGTGAGTGTTGAGGTGAGCTTAAAACCAGTTACAGAATAGGGGGGCTGGTATTCACATATCAAGAGGCACAGTCACCCCTTAGTCAGTAGGTGATGGAATTTCTGAACAATTTGATCCGCTTTTATTGATCTGGAGTGTACTAGCACACTTAGTAATAGCGTGCCTTATTGAGACTATAACAACACCGTTTCATCCTACATACATCTCACTCAGTCGTTTAATGATCTGTTGTATATTTTTACGATTTAATTTTTATATATAATTATGAGTTGCATGAGCTTTGTACGTAATTAAATACTTACTGCAAACCATTTGCAATATCCAATTAGTCGTTTTTAATATGTAACTGTATTAAAGTTAATCCATTGGAATTTTTATTTTATTGTTGATGGCGAGAGCTGCTCTATCTTTTAGCGGTTGTTGCCTATGGGTAATGCGCGTTTCACACTGTATTTCTTGCATTTATTGTCATTTGTATATCAACAATTTGTGTATTCACGAAATATTAACAAGGTATATTGTTTTATGGACCTCTCCATAGCATTCGCGGATTGGAATTTGGCACACATGACTCGTTCCAAGTATTTGAACCACAAGAGTATACAGAAATTTGCTTTGGAGACATATTCGTGCCGTGACGTATGCATTCCATAGTAATTTATATACTTATGTTGTTTACTAGTATAAATATCTGGAAATGCCTAAATATAGTTCTCGTAGTTCATACTTTATCAGAGGACAGCCAGGGGTGTAAGGCAGGCCTTTACCTTAAGGCTGTAATCTGTCTTACTAATTACTTACGTTGCGTTATAAGCAGAGTGGACAACAATAATTGATAATAAATTAAATAATAGAAACAAATAATGAAAAAATATTCAGCCTCCGACACAATTAACATAGCTGAATACCATCTCGACATGACAAGAATTAAAACTCAAATCGGTTCTGCCGTTTGGTAGCAACGAAGCCACATACAGATGCACTGACACACAGACAAACATGTTCATCTTCTTCTACTTCTTCATGTCGAGGTTCCTCAAATAAGAGATGCTCCATTGAGATCTCTTATTCTCTTATCGCTGCCCATTGGCAGCCGTGTGCCATACCACCCCTTGTTTTCGCTGGGATTTAAATATGCTGTGACAGCCTTGCTTGGCAGCTCCATCAAGCAACAACGTGTCTATAATTATAGCGCTAATCTTTTAATTTATTGGCGTTGTCATCGCAAGAGAGGTTTAGATCCCAATCTAAAGTACTGAAATAATTCTCACATCAGCTCGGCTGCAAAATTACTACATGTTTAATGAGCCTTTGAGCATAATAAGTAGTTTTCATTCGCATCATTCCGCGTCGGCACACATACTTTAAAACGATCACTTAGATAATTTCATTGGATAAAATAACCTAATGTCTACCTGTTTGTTTGTCCAATTTAAAAAGTTTTCTGTTGTAATAGTGTAACGTTTTTCGGGAACTGGTACTTATACTGACTATCCTACATCAAAAATTCGTAAACATCGGTTCAATTCCCTATTATTAAATTCCCTTGAGCGTAATATCTTATAAATAAAAGTATTCAACCATAACTGTTAAAGCAACAGCAGTACCAGTAATGATGAGTATCTACATTCTAAAATATTGATATGTTCCCCACTTAAGGCATTCCTCACACTTCGAGATACAGTTTAAATTCATTTCCTTTCTTGCTCGTAAAAAATGGAATTCCACTTAATTAAAGTAAAGGGTGTAATTGTGTATTACTACTGCGAACATTCTTATAATATTCTTGAAGCTCATTTTTACAATTATTTCAAAGTTTACCAACGCAACATAACAAAGTAAGGGTAATTAATGGCTGTTTAACGGTTTCAAATATTTGTATTATTTTTAACCTTTGTCCGTTTCATTTTATTGCAAAATGTTAAGGGGCAGTAGTCCCATGCGTCTTGACACGGGCACACGCGGGTCGTGTAACGGGTAGGTATTAGCTATTCATCAGCAACTTAACGATACCCGCGAGTGTTTTCATAGCAATCGCTTTTTCGCATCGTATCGCGTCGTGCCGTTCGGTAGATCGATCAAGACGCAACTAAATTATACGTTCCTCTCTTCCGTTACTCAGTTCATTTGGTTTCAAATTGACGACACGTAATAACCCTTCATCAACCCGTCGATAAAACTACTCGTCATGTACGACAATGATTAATTTTACAATTAAATTATCAATAAATGATTGAATTGATTGCGTCGTATGGCAATGGCAATAAAGATTAGCGCAGATGCCACTCCAAACGTTTATTTTAAAACCAGTTTTAACAATGTGAGGCTTGTTTTAGTAACTATAATGTAATGACCATATATTTATGTTATGAGATGATGCTGCAGAACAGCAAGTAATACATGAGCAAATAAAGTATCATCTTAGAGCAACCACTGCTAAGTAGGATACACCACATGTAGCCAAATGTAGCGGGATTGAAACGAAGCCCAACATCAAATCAAGCAAATTCTCAATAACAGCAGCTGCCACCAGAACCACCGACAGATAATCTCTCTTTTGTGCAATACATGTTATTAATAAAAATATGCTTCAATATTTCGAATCTTTGATAGCAACATTCTAACAATAGTATCGTTTCTTTTGTTAAAGTTACGGATGACTTAATTTTTATTGTAGAAACTATGCACTCGAAGCAATTTTCTCTAAGGCGATTGAATGATGGAATGATACTAATTTGGTTCACAAAGCATACAAATAACTATTGATATAGGATATATTTCGAACGCGACCATAGTAAACTGGCTCGTTAACAGGGGACATAATAACCGAAAGTATGACACATCGTAATCCGCGTATATATTTATCCGAGATAAAACTGTATTCTGGCCAATTTACGAGTAATTAAGCCTGACCCTCTTTCGCTGAGGCCTGAGGGAGAAGTGTTATTTGGTTCACGCTCGTGAAACACCGGGATTGCCTTCAAACTCTCGTCCCATTGGTCACTACTCCATGATTATTTCCTTTCATTCCGATCCCGTCCCGTGGTCTTTCAAATATTTGACACGTGCTTCAACTAAGTATAAACATAATTATAATTTTACTTTTGATAGCTGTGCCAGTTTAAGCGTGTTGAATTTAATTTAGCCATCTTTCATTTTCCTTTACCGCAAAAATGTGCAATCATAACGAGTTTAAACTAAATCGTTACGGCAATGTTTATAAGTATAGTACCTGTCTGCGTCTGAGCGCCCCACTGCTATAACTTCTCAAATTGCGTCCGTAAGTAAGGGACGCGGATTAGCGTGTGCTAGGGCAAATATTTTATTACAGTCCAAATCTCCAGCCCTCAGCGTTTTATTGTTCATAAGGCTCGTCCAACCCAAATGAAAGAGTTTATGGCGGAGACGACATAAGTCAGCGGTGTTGCTGCGGTAGGGAATTTAACACGTTTAGTGGGAAAATAAAATGTGCGTTTAAGGGAAGTTTCGTCTCGTAAATAAGGTACTTATGAGTAACCTCGAACTTACCCAAACAGAAATGTTGTAAATGTTGTAATGGGCCTAAATCTCTCATCTTTATTTTTACAGACAAAAATTTAATACAACCTTTTTTATAAACACGAGTGACCTGACAAATGTAATTAACGTCAACACAATAACAATTTTGCTACTTTACTTCGTCTTTACATTGAGGATTTAATGTTAACTTTAACATGACATGGCAACACTGAGCGACGGATTTGTTGACTCAAGATATTGGCCGTCCATTTGTCACGATTGTGTGTTACAGTATTACTGTTATTGATTGTGTTCAACGCGTGACTTGTGTCGACGATTGACCGACAAAGACTCAATTGCGATTGTCGTGTTACATGACGTGTGGGGGACGGTGTCAGTGGAAGTGGGCTGTCAAACATTTTCATTGCTAATCTCTGAAGAGGTTTTGTGATGGAATACTATTAACTTTGCAAGTATGTTCTCAATGGAAGTTATTATATTAAATTATGTTAATCGAAACACCAGCATAATGGATATTAAGTATTTGTGTTTTTCGAGTTATCGTTGGCAACCCTTTATCTCACTGGATAATTTCTTCGAGTCTGAACCTAAACTAAATATAATCCTTTATATTTGGGAAAAAAGTAGATATTCCAATATTTACATACAGGCCACGAAATAGTGGTTTTACCTATATTAAAAGTTTCACGTTAGATAGTTTTTGCTCATATTACATAATTTGAATACGTTTAAATTTTGCTTAAACATTCACATAAATAATACACTAGGCATTCCTCGTTGATCAATGTTGCCGGTAGGCAGTGCAAGCGACATGTTAAGGCGATCCTCGAAATTGCACTCCGTTATTTGAGCGAAACGTATGCCATTGGTACGGCCGTGCAATTATGTATTTATTGTAAACGCTATGATCGCCGGCCGACTGTAATTTGCTTTTAATTCGCCGTGTTTCGTATCATTTTCGAGTTCTTTTTGTTGCCCGTTGAAGATTTGTTGGATTCCCGCAATCGCACGTCACACAGTGGAAACGCACGGGTTGTGTTTCGTTAATCGAAATAAAAGTCCCAAGTTCTTTCGCACATCTTGCTCACCTGGCTGGAGAATACTGGGTTGGTACATTGGGATTTAGTGTTGTACTCAGCTCTGACTGCGGTCCAATTTTCTAATGCTGTTTTCTATTTTTATTAATTTACTTTTTATCTGATCCATTAGGCACCTACTTGAACAATTTATACAGGAATGTCATGTTGGCCCGTTTTAACGTAGAATTTTCGAGAGAGCTCAAAAACGTATGTCGTAATTGTTTCCTTATCTCTCAAGGTGCTCGAAAGGAATCCAAATATTTGATGACCAGTGTATTGATAAAGTAGCAAAAGTACAAAAAGGTTACATGAACCTATGTCCAAAACTTGCTTTATATGTCATTTTTTTTCTTAATATGGCCAGGAACACGCTGGTAAAATTATTTGGAGTCCGCCTGAGTACCTTGTATATTAGACCACCTTAGACGAGTATCTGCATACAGGTAAAAATTAATTACTCCTTTGTTCACAGTAATTAATAGTGGCTTCCAAGTATTTATTAGGAAACATTGTATCGCATTATTAGACTCAGATTTATTCCTGGACAGTTTAACGGGTGTAATAATGTTATTCCTTTCCATTGATTTACAGACCATTACGGTAATGTTAAGGTATCCAGTTAATACCACCACGTAATAAAATCTAGGAGTCTTATTTACGATACGTTATATTTTACGACACTAACAAAAGTATATACAATATTTATTTTTATTTTTAAGTAGTGCCTATAAATTGCGTCTACTCCATGCACGCCGCTGTTGGCGAATCGATGCAGCTCGACATTTATGAACTTGCAGCCCTTACAGGGTTAAAAAGATTGTTTAAAGTAAAGAGCTGCGTTAAAGTCAGCAATAATTGTTCGAAACAAAGTAGATGTTGTTGCAAATTGTTTGTTAATGGATTGTAATACCGCTATGTCGTGTGCAAAATCATTAGTTTAAGCATCTTAAACTTATTTTATCACTTTTACGCCTCAGTGCTCCTTGGGAAAGATGAAAACACTGTAACGTATACCAAAATTTAGAGCGGCAACGATTATACTTCGGATAACCTTAATACAAA
Source organism: Epinotia bilunana (assembly GCA_947049275.1). Classification (NCBI taxonomy): domain Eukaryota; kingdom Metazoa; phylum Arthropoda; class Insecta; order Lepidoptera; family Tortricidae; genus Epinotia; species Epinotia bilunana. The sequence goes on from OX346253.1 coordinate 26,850,864, forward strand.
GCAGGCCACATGCTAACCGATTTTTTTTTTTTTTATAAAATTCATAATTTGAATCGCCTACGAACTGTATGCAGTTTTAGTTGTGCTTTGTATGCGCGGAGCGGTTCACAGGGATTCCTACATTGTCAGCCGGGCGCTCGTTCTTTTCGCTTTATAGCCAATCATTTGTGTGTTGTTCGTTTGGTCATTTTGTAATCTGCCTGTAATAAAACTCAACGGTTATAAGACTGCTCCATTATCTTTGACCCGGCGAATCTAAATTTACTACTTATACACTTTGTGAGAACCTTTAATTGATTTGTTTTGTAAGGTGTTTTTACATCTTACGCAACAACTGTCAGGCTTCTGTATAAAAAAAATTAACAGCCGCATCCAAATAGTGTTTTTTGTTTGTTGACCAAAATGTTTCAAAAAAACGCCCGTCCTTAACTTTTGCGGTTATGATTGGTTTCATCCCAACCTCCTTTGAACACATAAGTGATATAATTGGGGTCCCGATTCTATCGATTCTAATTCGAAATAATGGCCAGTAATTTGGTACGATCATTTGTCGAGGACAGTCGATATTCGATCAATAAATCGATGGAAATAGATATAATAGCGGTCCACAAATCGACGTTTCATTTCTTTAAATGCCTGATTAGTGCATTGGCTTAATAACAGTCATAATGGTAAACGGTGAACATTTTTGTTGAGATCGCGGTGAGCCAAGGCAATTTGTAAAACGATATATTTTTGAGATTCTTGCTGGAGACTTGGTTGAATATTGTGTTTTAAATGTAGTAAGTTATTAAATCACTTGATTATTTTATAGTTTCATAATAATTTTCCGATAAGGTATTTACACAAACGTCTCACAAGATGACGCTTGTAAGTACCTACGGATTAGAATCCGAGTTTGTTCTATCGAAATAAACAACCGAACAAGATTGAGATTCTTGCTGGAGACTTGGTTGAATATTGTGTTTTAAATATAGTAAGTTATTAAATCACTTGATTATTTTATAGTTTCATAATATTTTTCCGATTAGGTATTTACACAAACGTCTCACAAGATGACGCTTGTACTTAGAATCCTAGTTTGTACTATCGAAATAAACAACCGAACTAAAACACTGCTTTAACTTCGGCACGAGAACACTTTACCTACTCAAACAACTAAGCTTATTGACCGTCCCAATTGGAAAGAGATACAAGTACTCAAGATGGCTTGTTAGAAAAAGAAGGGGCGAAGGGCTGTTCCGACCGCAGGTTATTACGAGATTTAACACGTACTCGGTTAATTAGTAAGTGCGGTTGTTGACGCGGTTGCGGGGTTACGGGAGAGGATTTGTAAATATAATTTTTGGTTCGGTGACCCAATTGTGGTTCGTGAAAGCTACCAAATTAATTTTATTTGTACTCGTTTACGGTAGGGATGAGGCAGATACTGTACCTATTTGAGAATAAGTATGAAGCATTTTTTACTAGATGTGGCACCTGATTAAATGATTACCTTATTACGTGCGTGGTTTTATGCGTGAAAACGGAAAATTAGGTAATACAATTCTAGGTATAAAGGCTTTGTTTGGTCACTGCCTAAGAAAATTAAACAACATATATATATATAAGTATATTGTATAATATTATTAACATGATTAGGTATAGGTTTAAAAAAATACCTTCGATGTACCTTGTATTTATAGGCAATTGCGAAAACGATATTTTATTGAATTATGTTGTAAGTACCAAAATCTTTGCCGACACCGGATAGTTTTAATTTTCAATTGGTTTGATCTCATTTATATTCATTTGATTATCTTCTTATTTTATCTCTCATCTTTACAGGCTAGGTTTTTAATAATATTTTCTAAGTAATCTATCATTTTCAATATTATTGAACAAGAGAGTGAAAGGAACAAAGTGCTCCGTTTCAGCTCGGCCAAAAATGCTTTCGTACGATATCCGGATATCCGGCTGTTCTCCTCTACTGGTGGCATTCCTCAATAGGCTCTGGTGAAATTTTGTGACCTTGGTCGATAATTATTTGTTTTCTTTTGTCAATTAAATTGATTGAAATTAAACAAATATATGTGTTACACTGTGTCAATTGCGCGAGTTCTTTATACTTATAAGCAGTGATCGTAACTTTTGTAGCATTTTTGCTGCAGCGTAGTGTTGTTAACGGAATTGGTATAAAGAATTTCAATCCTAATGCTTATTCAGCGTTCGATCACTGCTTATAAGTGCCTTGAACTGAACAAATTAGCTTATATGCTGATCCCATTTCAATTCGTATTCGACTTGAATTCGATTTAGATGGTGCGAGAATTGAGTCCCTAGGTGTACAACGTCACATCGTGTGGCTGGAAAGATAACGGCCCCGACTATGTAAATAGCGCCCAAACAATTAATAAAGGGTCCATTGGTCATAATGTTGTCTGTAACTTTAATGTACTTTCTGACCCAAAGAGATGTGTATTTTATGCCTGTTGTTTTATGATTGGTTGGTTTAGAAGTTTAGGTGGAACTGTAACCAAGGTACGACTTACTATTGTAGAACGAAAATAACAATGTTCGCATTAATAACGACACATAACATTGATATTTTAATATTTGGTGATAAATTTATACATACTTAAAATCACAATTTTTCTTTGATTTTGATTCAAAGTAAGGTAAGGGTTTTATGGGTTATTCAAAATTTTACATGTTGTAAACAGGTCGTTGCCGCCCACCAAAAATGGGACTGGTGTAGCGCACCGAGAGCTGATTGTAAAAAACTGTCGGTGAAAACTCCCTCGCAGCGTTTAATATCAACGTTCCTACCCGCCGTAATCGCAGAACAATGCGACACATATTTAATACTCAGCAATCCCGAAATCCTTTGTAAAACGCTGCCACAATGGAAAAGGGTATTCCTTTTACGGTCCAAACGTTAATTCGCGTTTAATTCGACACCTTGTTAATTGTTTTCACCCGGTCCGTTTGGCTGCCCAGGCCAAGACCCGGCACCTCCAAAAACACCCATTCCGGGGGTCATTTTAAGAATATTTGCCCAACGCCCCCCCCAATGTTTACACGGGTTGTTTGTGGTACCCCGAAAACAATAGTCTCTAAATTCATTGCTCATTTTATTATTGTTGATACACCGTTTCGAGGGATTCGATTATTGGGCCGAGTAATTAAATGATAATACTAAGCATTAATTGGATTTTACCTGAGTGCGTGATTACATTTAAGTGCAGTGCTATTTATTGAAGATTGTGAGGGATTTGAAATTGAAATTGGTTATTATTGCTTGTTTTGTTCCATTGTTTAAGAAGCGTATTAGGTAAAGGTATCATGTTGACTTGCTGTGAATATCGAAATAGGTAGTAAATGTAACTGGAAAATTTTGAGATGGAAAAAACTTTTACATAGTGAATTAATGAAATGTTTACGATTTGTAGATTTGAATTTATAATGACAGTAAGATTATATTAAACCCACAAGAGAGGTGCAGTTGCTGGTACCCAACTGTGCCTCTTCATTCATGTAGGTCACTTCCTTGTTTCAGAGATCGCGCGCATGGAGAAGTCGCCGCTGCTGGCCAACGGCTATAACGCGCCGCCGACGCACCTGGGCCCCATGGGCTTCATGCACCAGCACGCGCTCATGTCTCCGGGCATGCCCCACCACGGCGTGCCCAGACCTGACGGCTCCATCATCAAAGGACAGCCCATGCATAATATGGAAGCTTTGGCAAGGTAAGCAGTATATGTAACCTACTAGCTTCTGCCCGCGACTCCGTCCGCGTGAAACTCGTTTATATCGTAGCTCCATACAAAGTTTCACCATCCCATTTCAGCCCGTTTGCGGATGATTTCCGGGATTATCACTATCCTATGTCCTTCCCCGGGACTCAAACTATCGCTATACCTAATTTTATCTAAATCGGTTCATACAAACTTTGCACCATTATTTAACCTGCTTAGGGGTAGGTTTTCCAAAACCCTTAAATTACATTTCTTGTATTGTAATAAGGACCTACACAAAGTTTCAAGTCTTTCACTTAAAATTTGACTACATCCCCGTACAATTTTTCAACCCCGAATTTTCAAAAATCCCTTCTTAGTGGGTACTTACGTTATACGAGTATAACTAAATATTGTAAAAAAAAACAGCTTTCTAGGTTCAATGGTTTGGGCTGGGCGTTGATGTCAGCCAGTCAGTCAGGCAGGACTTTTACGTTTATATATATATAGATAAGCGGCGAAAGTCACTGCCGCCAGTCAAGGCGGTGTCATTTGCACTGTCACTTACTCGTATTAAGAATACAGTGTGTTTGTCTAGCATAGGAGTAAGGTATTATTTACCGTCTCGGTCCTTTCAAACTGAATGTCTATTATACCGTTTTAGGTAGGTACCTACGAGTACCTACGGGTTTAAAAGCTATTTTCAATATAAATATTCAACACCATCTGAAAGGTTTCCGAATACGGCGTGAAAATCGATACACAATTTGTAAATCTTAAGTACATAAACGGCTTAAAGAATAATAGTTCACGAAAAGAAACCTGTAAGCGGGTCAGCAGTAGCAGGTTAAATGTCTGATGTTAATCCTGTTAGATAAGTACAAACAGGCCCGAGCACTTCCTGAAGACCTACAGTGCTCACTTGACTCGCCCCGTCTTACTGCCACCCTTGTAACTCAAGACAACTGTGCTTCTAACATACATTTCTTTTACAATCAATACCTACGCGTAAACATCAGTTCACAGATTAGAATCATTTAATATAAGTTATTGTAGTTGCTATAATTCATACAAGAATTGCATAAACTTATCTCAATTAACACTACCACTAATTAATTTATGATGAATAATCAATTACCAGAATTATGCATATTTAAACGACACCATTTTATTTAATCGAAGCCATTGTTACATTGTTGTAAGCGAGGGAACGATGGCGAAATAGAGCTGTCGAGAATGCTCAGTTATTATTCACTTGATTACAATTGTAGAAGAAAAGTTTAATGAAAAACAAAGAGCTAAAGTAATCGAGAAACAATTTCGACGATCACGCATGAGTAGCTCAAGTACAAATATAAGCGATTGTTTTAAAAACATAATTAATTTCTTCGACCCCTCGCGCAACCTAACGGAACATTTAATATCGAGTGTTCATAATTATTCCCGGTACATTCAAACCCTTTATTCATTTACAAACTTTTCCTTTCAAATACTTGAGAATAATGTTGCAAATATTTTATCTTTTTTCGTGGACTTCTTTTAAAGTATTTTTTATTGAAAAAGGTTTCTTGACAAAGAAAAATTAGTAGTTTAATTAAATATCTTTCAGACAAAAAAGTACCCGTATTTCATCTTCATTATTTATGTTTGTTTTATAACTATACTTATATTTAAAACTTCCATTTTCTGTGTGTTTTTCTTTGTTTTTCTTATTTTATTTGTTTGTCGACAGATCTGGTATTTGGGAGAATTGTAGAGCAGCGTACGAAGACATCGTTAAGCACCTTGAAAGGTAAGACCTCAGATCATAGATAGAAAGACTAACCTTGTCTTGGCAATTGAATACACTTTTTGTGTTGAGAAACTACACGAATGTCAACGCCGTGCTTCGGTAAATGTACCAGTTGTAGGAGCGACCGACGCTTCGCTCAATCATTGTTCAATACAATCGATAAAGCTGGAAGATAATCTCTCTGATTTGTTATAATTGGTTGACACTCGGTCACTGTTCTTAGTTTCCATTTATTCTTATTTCACTTGCTTGAGTTTCTTTATTTTAGCTCTTCCCATCATCATTCATAATCCAATAAAACCTGATTAGGTATAGGTACTTTAGTTACGTTGCAAGGTTAAGAGCAAAATTTAATAAAATAATACTGAAATGTCATCGGCGTGATTAAATGTTTGTAATTTAAAAGAGCAAAGATATCATAGGAGGGTGTGAAATTAGAGGAGACAATTAGATCCGTGGATCGGGTGTATTTTTAACAAATGACCGGTTGCGCGCCGGGCCGGCCCCGCGCCGCGCTCAATTCATCAAGCTCATTCAGGCTAATCTCGATGCGAGGAAAAAGCGGCTCTCATGTAAATTGGACCGATTTCAGCCATTCGGGGGCCAATCGTTGGGGGAAAGCACTTTTCTTTTCGTGTTTAATGGATGGTGATGGATTGGCGGGCCCGCATTTAACGATACTCGCGGTTTTGACTTCGTTTTGAAGTGCACCGATTGAATGTTGCGATCCGATTAGATTGACGACACGCTGGGGAGCAGCTCGGATTAATTCGATCGGGCAATAAAACCTCCAGGTACATACAAACATACTTCCCAGAATTAGGTACAGTTTACGCAACGTAATTAATTAATTAATAACAGTGTCTCTGCAGAGGTAACAATTTCCTGCAAGATTTCCCTAATACTTCTCCGTAGGTTGGAGTGATTCTTGCCCCGGATTGGATGGGCCAAATCCTTCTAATTAATTCTCTAGATTGGAAAATAAAATGGTATCCTCTCGTCGGTGGGTCCTTGTGTGCTCGCCGGGTAGAATTACAGTCGGACAGCGCGCCGTGTACCGATGTGTCACTGTCAGCCGGCGATCGAGCCACCCCGGCTTAGAGCTGTTTTAAACAAATTAACTACGCTTCGTCTAAAAAGTATTCTTTTTTTAAGTTTGGCAAGCCCTTATTACTACTCCTAATCTATTCCCTGTTTTATAAATACTCACGTGTTCAAAAAACATATGATATATAAAACTTCATAATATATTAAAATTTCAATGCAAATCATTAATAATAAAAGAAGACAAATAATGCTAAAATATACTTTAGATCTTAACAAACAATCCAAAAATTGGTGTTTGGTACATATAATTATGTGTTCCTACACAATATGTTTTGCATGCCCCGAAGACCAGTTTTTAATGTTAAGTCCAATTAATTGACAGGATTATCTCTGATTTAATTAATACAGTCTGTTTGTTTTGTTTCTTCTTGCAATTAATAAACAGGCCACGCGAAACACGGGCATGAGTAGGTTTATGTGAATTAAGATGGTATTAATAGAATGGAAAATGATTTACCCTTTTTGAATGTATTCTTTTCCCTGATTGGTGTGCTAAGTTAATTAATTCTTATTCTTATTTGAAAAGGGATATTCCATTATGCTTGTAAAAAGAAATAAAGCAGTTTTTATTTTGATATAAATAAGGTACTCGTTCAATCCAGCCGCGACAGTGTCTTTAAAATATCACACGTAAAAGATTAACAAATGTGATGAAAATATAATAAATGCAAGTTTTAAATGCTCCGGAATTTCTAAATGTTAAATCACTCTGTACACTGCCTGGCTCAAATCCGCGCAGTCTATCAACAGCACACTCAATTAGCAGTCAACAAATCGTTGGGATCAATTCATTCGGCCGTCTAATTCCGTTTCGGTTCGAATTAGGTGCGATTTAGCAGCTAAGCTGGGCACACGTCGCCGTGACATCGACCGTTACTCATCCCCGCACCCCTTGCAGAAAGGCTCTGCTGATAAATTGTGTCAACCTAGCAGTACTTTAAAATTAGAATACTTTGCGTCAATTTGACCAAACAAGTATAAAGTAGTTTATCCACAGATCAGTCAACACAATTTTAACGTTTAATCTCAGGTCAAGTCCTTATTCGTGTTTGGCCGAGTTTTCCAGTAGACCTAATTTAGAACACTTAGTATATTTATTTTTATATAAAAAAAAACATTATGTGAGGGGATTTAAATATATTGAAGACTTCCCCGGATTAGGTACTTATTTTTGTATATTGGTTACAAAGTAATGCATCGGATTATAAAAATTCATCGTAATAATTTATTTCGTAACCTAAATAATTGATTCTTGGTCGATTGGTCATTTACTTAACAAACGATGTCTTGTAAGTTTTAAGGAGCCAGTACCGTAATACGTAGCATTGGCGTGATTGAATCCACGACCATTAATTTCAAGGAAGATCAAACGAAGACCGAGGGTGATATTTATCAAGGATATTGCGAATTATTTTAATCAAATCAAATTCCCTTGGTTGTAAACAAATGCTTTTGATTAATGAGGCTCGCGACAGAGCCCCGCAGCCGTTGTGATAAAACATCCAACGAAAAGACAAAATTAATGGTCATAAAATGAACTCTTGCAGCGCAGAGATAAAGATGCTGAATGATATGAATTTTAAGTGATTTTTCTCGCTTCCTGTATTGAAAGATGATTCCGAGGATCGCATCTGGTGACTCGGTACATTTATATCTTTAGAATTGGCTGCGAGGAGGTAATTTCAGGCGATTAGTGAGTAACTTTCGGTGCTCCGGAGATATTTAGATTGTCATGGCGCGGAATCATTAATAATGCGACTTTTGATTTTCACTGGTGTGATATGCAAAGGGCGTTATGAAGGGAGCCTCGTCATGGCAGTCGTCAGCCCTCGGATGCCTTCCGAGTTTGTCACTGATGTGGTCGTACTGGAATTTTAACTCGCTCTTTTATAGGAGTAAACTATTCGGTTAGATTCAGCCAGGAAGCCAAGTTATTTGTATATTCCTCAACCTTTGATAAGGAATTCTCGTTTAGTTGGCGAGAAATAGTGAGGATATAAAAACTAAGCATTGAAATTTATTCGTAAAGTGTTATATGAAATGTTTGAAACTCGAAACTCTGATGAGCAAATATGCAATCAAAGTTTTGAAACAAATGTCAGTGCGCAAGCAAAATTTAATCCCGTCATAATGTAAGTTGCAGCTTCAGCCTTTATTAATCTGACGGCGACTGACAGCTGTATTCCAATTTCTCATCAAAAATAAGAATTAATGACGAACAGCATTAATCATTAGCTGGCAAACGGCAAGAGGTGTCTGTATCCCATTATTTTGCATTACTAATGATATGTACACAGATAAGGGAGGCTTTAAGAGAAAAAGCGTAAGTCACCGCGGATAAGGCGGGGGCTAATGATTTGGTATTCGGGAGGCGTCGAGTTACTGGATTATTTGAATATCTGGTTGGAAGAGTGATTGCAATTAAGTACGTATAAAAACAGTTTTTATGAGCTTTTGTGTAACACGCAGCCATCATTATCAATAACAATTATGAAGCGATAATGCTTACGCGTTGTCAGTTACAATTCGTGTCGCCTTTAATTCATAGCGAGTGGAAATATTAGCACTTATTATAAAATTAAAGTTATAACTAGCGCGAAACAATTTGCGACTATTATTTATTATTTTACTCTTAAGTTTTGGCTATCAAGACGCCGAACTCGTCCGAATATAATTTTCGCGACAGATTTAGAAAACACCGACGCTCACGGTCCTGGGTTCGAATCCCAGTAAAGGAAATATTTGTGTGGGTAATGGGCATGAATATTTTTTTCCGAGTCTTGGATGGTTTCTATGTATTTAAGTATTTATATCTATTAAATATATCGTCGTCTATTACCTACCCATAAAATAAGCCTTATTGAGATTACTATGGTGCTAGTTCGATTGTACATCATGCGGATCATTATTGCCTTGGGTACAACGTGGCAATGCTGCCAGCAGCCTTCTGGGCACGCTGCCCTCACAAACTGGTTTTTTTTAAATGATAATGAATTACTTTTAAAGCCCACCTTCATCCTACTATCCTACTAATATTATAAATGCGAAAGTTTGGATGTTTGGATGTTTATTACTCACGCTTAAACGGCTTAACCGATTTGGATGAAATTTCGTACGAAGATAGTTTATATCCTAGATTAAAATATAGGATAGTTTTTGTCCCGTGTCCACGCAGCCGAAGTCCCGGGCGGAAGCTAGTATTTAATAATTTATATGCTGCTCTGTATTTATATTAATAAATTGAATCACTCAAAAATTCTAATAGGAAGTAAATTTGTTCCTAATAGTACAAAACACGGACAGGTTCTTATAAGCATTTGTACTTTGCTGATTCGACTCGGGTTTGACACATTAATGAGCTTTCCCATCCCATCGTAATAACGGATACGTCTATAAACTTTGTCATCGATTATACCGTCATTTTATCTCTGATCCAGGGGTGACACTTCCAATACGAGGTGTCATCAAGGCTTGTGTCATTAGGCAAATACGGAAGACAGATAACAGGCGCCACGTTATCATTACCATCCGATAGCGGCGTCGAGTATTCATTTAGAAAATCATAAAGGACTAACGCTGGATAGAATTATACGCATGTCTGACACGTACTTTAAAAATTAAACACCTGAAAATGAAAATTTACGTGTAGACTTTGACATGAGACGACACACTCATCAATCAGTGGGTTTCACTCCATAATGTCTAATAAGCAACTAATCACTTCCTCACAAAAGGCGTGACCGTTCTATTCCGCGCGGTTGCCGGTGTCACTGACAGAAAATGTCACTTTTCCTTTAATTATGCCCCGGCCTCATTTCTTCGCGGCCTATTAGTATGCATCAATCAATGTTGCCAATACCTATTTTTTATTCCCGAGTGTTTTTTTCTGTTCAGGTTTTTGTTTATGGGGATTTTTTAAGTGGGGAATAATTTGATGAGGTCCGCCACCCGACCGGGATGCGAGCTCATTTGTCATCGTCTTGTCATTTCTCCGTTTCTTTCGAACAGTTGGATCGTAAAGTAATTATTAGTTGTTTTTTCTATTTGCCTCTCTGAAACGTCTTTTGTGTGAACTATTGATCTCGTGGCAAATTACAATTAGTGATCGACGCGTTAATGCACGGATCCATCCATCGAAGTTGGTTTTTGATTTTTACTAAAACCTTATTGCTCATACCTATGCAGCAATCACCACCCCTCTTACCCATAACAACAACGACTAATAACACTTTGGTAACCGTAATGCATTAAAACATATAATCAGACTTAAAACAAAGATTACGCGTTATTTTCTTCTTCAATAAATATCAATGTTTATGACAGGGAAATGCCCGGAAATTATATTGAGAGGGGTCATCGAATCCTCAATAATTAACACGATTAGCAAACGTACGTACCAGGACTATGAATACTAAATCAACGTGTCATGCTAATACCGATAGGGTAAATCAAATACGCGAATCCACAGATCAAAAGAATTCATTACAATGTGTAAATCGTGATTTGCATGTGCCAGAGCGATGAATATGCATCGGAACGGCAGAGTATGAACATCCCGTGCTGCGTTTACATGTGGATTCAAATAAGCGAGTCAGTTTGTCTCAAATTGTCAATAGATATCGTTGTCAAGTGACAAGATCACAAAGTGATAGATTTAGAAGTCGCAAGTGCGTTTACCAATGCAATTTTATTCATCTATTTATTTATCAGGCAGGCTGTTGAAACAACTGATGATGCTTGTATCCAATTATAAATTTTAAGTACATAATTGTTGTGCTTTAATTTTCTTTTTTGTACAAATGTGCTTGTCTAATTTGTCAGAACAACTGATATCTGTCAGATAATAGTTGGAATGTGACAGCAATGTCTACTTCTCATTGTTTGGAAAGGATTTTATACATATGTAGTTTTCATCGGCTCTCAAAAACTTTATAATTTGAATGTTGAAATTTGCTTATTTAAAATTAAACCGATTATTAGGAAGTGGTGGAATAGCTAGGTAATTGAAATAAATATCGAAGTCGGAATGGTTGGCATCATTTATAGTAATATACTCCTTTATACGAAAACATGAAGTAAACTTCCCTACTGCCTTCTCATTTCTTTCGTTAGTAGCTTGGATCTAGTCCGCAGTCGAGTCGACAGCCCACCCAAACACTCCTTCACCGAGTAATGCTGACTGCGCATCAAGCCGGACACTTGCCATTCCGTTCGCTTTCTGACCTTTTCCCGTTTTGTTATGCAAATCCACACTCCGGGGAATTACATAACGCGAATAAAAAGTATTCCGCTGTTTACACGCTGACGGCGGCGCGAGTGTGTGTGCGCATAAATCGACTGAAACCCCGTTATTTCCATGTAAACATTGGTCAGTGAATAAATTTTTAAAGTGCGAATCTTTCGTTTTGTTCTGTTATTGCTTTGGTAGCTTTTGGACTTGGTTTGCTGCGTATGTTATGTGAAAAAATGGCTGACGGACTAAACTGAAGTTTTGCATCCTAAACCGCGTAAAATAACTCAGTCTATGCCATCCGATAATGTAGCTATCCTTGGACTTGTATTGTTTTCTGTTTCGGTATTTATGTGCATGCCATCTATCTACGTAATTGTATGTAAATCTGCCTGTCCACACAACTACGAATAAAGCATAGACGGAAAAATAGTAAAATATGAAGTGGAGGTAACCAGGCCTGGCATGGCATGCATCGCGGTGCGGTGAGCGGGTGGGTCGCCCGCGCCGCGCGGCCCACAAATCAAATGTTTTGATAGCCGCGGCATTAACGAGACAATTTGATTGCGGACATATCCACGCCAAATTGCTTCTAAATTATATTTTCTGTTTACTTTCTGCCAAACTCCCTCAATATGTGACGTATAAGCCAACAGCAGATGCGTTTGTTTCTGTTACGTTAATTATCGAATTTGTTTACTCGATGTTTCCATTACCGTCCAATGAAACGTTTTCATTAATTCCACGCGCGACATTGTTCTGCTTATGCATATTCATTAACTAGATTTATTATCGGCAGATAATCTTTACAGAGTGTCATTTTTGAAGTTTCACTATCGAGCCTGTTAATTTAATCGCAGCTATTATTAATTAAATCTGTCAGACACGTGTGTCGCACGCCTACATAGGAGCCTTCGATTTCATTCAACGAAAGCAAGATTTTATCTCTATCTACGTTAAGATCTGTATCTAACGCGGTCAGAGGCAATATTTCCCATGGCTAATTACTATACATAATTGATCACTGCGGAAATGTCAGTGTTCGTCAATCAGCTACCTATGAATGGAGCCAAGCTGGAGCCTGTTACGTGTAGGTCGTAATAATACCATCGGCTTAGAACTTGCATATGAACTAGGTATACAAACTTCGAATTTCGAACAACAGAGGTAGCTCCCGAGTCAGCGGAATACAATTACAAATTTTGCAGGTTGGTGGTGAGGAACGCCATTTTTGTCAACATGGCGAATCTCCATAACCTTTGAAATGGCCAGCAAGGCCCATTATTACGTTTTTGGAAACGACTTAGGTTAGGATGATCGCTTATAATTAGACGTGCCGAACTCTTTTTATCCAACAAAGGGGCGTTCCAATCCAAAAAAACTGTAAATAAAACGTCAGTCCTTCGCACTTGTGAAAATAACATACAAAATGCATAACAACATTTAAAAAACAATCGTATTGTTTAAAATGTTTTGATAGTAATTTTGCTATTCGGAGCAAAGACAAATCCAACAAACCTTCACATCATAAAAATCGGACTAGCCGTTCCTGAGTTATAAATGGTGTAACTATTATTTTTATATTATTATACTGGCTTCTTTATGCTAGCTGCTATTATTTTTATACTAGATTCTGCCCGCGACTCCGTCCGCGTGGAACTCGTTTATTAGCTAGCTAACCTAACCCCGCATTTCACCCCCTGATTTCCGGGATAAAAACTATCTTATGTCCTTCCCCGGGGCTGAATCAATTTCAATACCAAGTTTCATCTAAATCGGTTCAGCGGTTTATGCGTAAAGAGGTAAAAGATAGACGTACAGACATACAGACACGCTTTTGCATTTATAATATTAGTATGGATATATAGATAAACATGAAATGCAAGCTCCCTGAGGTTGTATTATTTACTTACCTACAGTTGCATAATTTATATGACGGCGCGTTGAGCACGTGTAGTATATGTTGTGAATAAAAGAAATAATCAAGCTTAAATATTCTGTTTATCAATAGAGTGGACAAAACAATGATCGATGTATTTACATTTTCTTCGAGATAAATCAGTTCAGATAGAACCACGTTTGTAATCCTGATAAGATCTACCACGAAACAGGCCTCCACTGACATAAATTAATTTAGTTATTATTTTATACTTATTCAAGGTTTAACAAATACTGCGACAAGTGGCCACTCATTAGCCCAACTACTTGTACCTATTAGAAGATTACCTATATTGAAATACACAATGAAAATGACAACGATTTAGCACGAAAGGCTTAAATAGAAAGCAATTCCTATTAACTTTCTTCCTTTCCAAAGTCACTTCCTCCAGTAACTTTAACTTTTGATAAGCCTGTCGCAGGTTTCCGTTTAGGACAAGATGTGATTTAGCTAGGTAGCTCTTTATAGTCATCTAATTGTAACGTCCGGCAGTCTAATGCTTTGATTTGCTAGATTTAACACAGTGTATAATATGCTATACGATAAATAAATAACAGAATTTCAAGTTCAAAAGCGGTTTGCTAACCTACTACCCTATCCAAAATATTAGTTTGCAACCTTACTGTCAGAATATAAGATCATCTATGTGCAGTCGCTATTGACTTTATTACAACTAGGTTAGAAAGGCTTTAGGTAACATGTACGTACATATACCGCACCTCATTAGTATTTTTATATTAAACAATTTTTTCTCTTATTCGTTTTATTATAACATTTTAGTTGCAGCCTTAAAAATGAACCATAAATACCTAACCACGTTCAAATCCATACAATTCTAATATTCACCGCGAATAATAAAAAAAACTCGCGTCGATACGCCATTATCGTCTCGTTCAGAACATGTTGCGGTCGACGCAGCCATCACTTCGATCGCAATCATTACCATCCGATCCGAGCGCGCTCAGCGGCTACAAACGATGCACAATTTCAGCCATACACTGGAACAAACTCATGCGATACGACGACTTAGACTCGGCCCGTTGCGGGTTCAGGAAGGATTTGTCGCCTCATATTATCCAAGGAATTGGATTGGAAGTGTGCCGATGTATGGGAATTTTCTGTGGTCATCTCCCTGCGCAACCGAGATTATTTATCGGCTTTAGCAACCGCGGTTACTGAATTGATCGATGTAACATTACCTATCCTACTAACAATCCTAAGAGACTATTTACGTTTATGGCTCTATAAATCTGACTCGACAAAAAACAGACTTATATAATGGGCGAAGAATTTCCCTAAAAATCGTGCAATGAAATTCAACATTATCAAAACGCATTCCCATTACAGATAATGGTAATGCCATTAAAAGTCGGGGAGTAGGAATGGTTGAAGCAATTTTGCATAATTGTCCGAGATCGGGAGCGGGAACAGGGACGTTGTCTCCGACCGACGCAGGCGCTTACAGCCTAATATCATCGCCGACCCGATCGGAATCTCGTTATGTTACGCTACTGGAGCCTACTAACTGCGTACCTAAACGATTTGATTAACACGGATTGTTATTAGATTGGTACTTACAATATTGCCTATATTTGTAGATACCTCAACGTGATAACAATGCGATTGTATACGTACAGTCTAGTGCAAAAGTATGTATCGATTTCATCTTCTCATAAATATATACCAAAACCTTAATCCGCTGACATAAGAGTTATGGGACATATTTATGAGTAAGTTGTATGCACCCTCATTTTTACACTTGACTACTAGTCCTACTACTAGTCAAATATCATTTATTATTGAAATCATAACGAAGAAGTCTAAATAGGTATCTAATTGTAATTCACAAACCGCGCCCAAACTTGTTATTTCAGCAAAATCTGCCATTAATCTACAAAGTCGATGCAGACAATTCAAATCTCCTCACGTACTCCTAATAGCGTAATGAGCTCCTAAGCTCCAAAAGACATATTTTATTTCTCCTCCTCAAACTTTATATTTCATTTCACGTTTCATAAGCAAAATGGCGAAATATGCATGTCCCTCTTTGCATTTGGCAAGCGTAATGTCCCGGTCGCTTAGTGCACTTTTATTACGGTATTAAGTGATGTAATTTTTTTCATATTATATTATTCAAATTTAAATAACTGTCTCCGGTTTCCCCCACGGAGGTTCCACTTTTTCTACCATTTATTTATGTCGCCCCCCAATTTGGTTATTTTGGTTAGACATTTCCGCACTGGAACAGAAATACTGTGGGGCAGCCTTGGGTAGTTGACTCAAAGTTGAGTTCATAAAAATATTTATAAAATATTTTCCGAGTGAACTACACCTATATATATTATTATTGTTTTTTCTTTACGAATCCGCAAACAATAATTTTATAAAAAGAATGTAAATTGGCATTTCTCTCACGAACCTCCAAGGCGGTCCTAACCTCAATTCCATGTTCTTCGGAAAACTCGGCATAAACACCCTTCATTGATTTATTCCGAAGCTGTCTTTTTGTAGTCTCCGCAGCAGGCCCTGTTCTAAAATTGGAGAAGTTAGGCCGCAATTTTTACAAATGACATCGTGACGTTTATGCGAGGGTGCGGCCGGCGACAAGTCATCGTGTTACTTCTTTCCTATTATTTCAACGTTCGTCTTTCTTCCACCCTAAGTGTTTTTCTTCCTTGTACAACATCTATAAGTAGGTAGTTATTGTGTATTCTAATCTGCGATGACATATATTCGATGTTCCAATATGCTTGTTCGGTTTCGAAGGGTTAAGAAAGATGACAGTAGTAATCATAAAGTATTTTTATTAGTCCATTTATTTCAAAAAGAAAATCTAGCAAAAATGATCGTGGCTTTGAAAACGTTTAAAAAATAAAAAGAGCATTTATTTAAATCGCCTCATAAAACGAAATATGTTTCACAAACTGATACGCCGTTATTACTCGGCAATATTGTCTGTACATCATTTCAAAGGCAAAGCATTACGTTATCTGCATATGTTTGGAACTTTTTACTCATAACAACGGCCCCTTTGCTACTTGTATTTTCTTTATAATTTATTCCATTTCTCCCCCATACATTGGCATCGGCCGCTGATATTTTTTATTCGATTAGTAAACCCCTAAGGTGTTTTTAGCCTTTTTTCGCTCGATTTTCTTCGAAGCTTTGTTGACTGTTTAGGGGGTTGCTTGTTTCTTATGGATGAGTGAGCTTATTTATACTTTTGCCTGCAGTATTATAAATCAGTACGCAAAGTCTTGTTACAAACGGCGCTGAATCATTATTAGACTTACAAAATACACACTTATATTTCGTGTGATCATGAAATATAAGTTTATGATTGTTTTGTATAGTAGTATCACTATCTAAACAACTGCATGAATATGTTACTGAAAAAGTTACTGCGTTTAAAAGCCTAGACAGAACTTGATCTTGAATAAAAGTGAATTCTTGGCAAGACCATAGACTTGTGAGCCCCCGTGAAACCACAATACTTACACACTCGATTTGTGTTATAGACCGGAGATGGGGGGCGGGAGAGGAAACTTTTTGATGGATCGGACGGAGTTTGTTTTGCATGTGAGTGATATGTCTGAAATAATAAATGTTGAGGCGTCGACGCTTCCCCTGCCTCCCCGCGAGGGTGAGCTAAAACGATTTTTGATTTGGGTGTCAAGCAAATGTTTCACGCAGTGACGCTCCGACGGGATTTGATTTTCTTAATCGATTCTTGGGAATGCAAATAAGGGAATTAGTTCGGCACACAGTATGATTGTGCTATTAATGCGCGCTTTATGAGCGGAGTGCAATTTTGGTATTATGTATATTGTTAATACTCGCTTTGTTTAGATAATACTTACGCTAATCAGATTATGCATACAAGAACGGTTTGAGCGTCGTGTCGGAGCCGCGGTATTACGTTATGTGAGCGGTGCAGTATTAACTAATCAGCGAACATTGGCGCTAGTGCTAGATTGCGCCGCATTGTCCGCGCCCATGGCCCCGGAA
Organism: Epinotia bilunana; assembly: GCA_947049275.1. Classification (NCBI taxonomy): domain Eukaryota; kingdom Metazoa; phylum Arthropoda; class Insecta; order Lepidoptera; family Tortricidae; genus Epinotia; species Epinotia bilunana. The sequence goes on from OX346253.1 coordinate 26,868,656, forward strand.
TATCTGTTTAGGCCAGTGGCCATTCTGTAATGGCAATAGTTAGCGCGTTAACTACGCATTGCCACTGCCATAACATTGTCATGCTCTAGCTGAAACTTCGTCAGCATCGGAGCTTAAAACCGTGTTGTTAGATAATGGGAATATCTAGACACCGAAACACTAATTGTGGCATGTAACATGGTTTTTTTAGTAGTTACAGAATATCAAACCTGTGGCAGCCGAAATGTGGCAGTTAAGCAATTGTTTTTTAACTCAAGGGCTTTAGAAGGTTGCAGTTTGACCAGACAGAATGGCCAGATCTTAGTTATTTCAAGATCAACCAATACAGTTTTAACGTTTTTTTTTTCAGATTATATTTACTTCAAAGTTGTTCAAATCGGGCCTAAAAGTAAATCACATAGGTTCTAATGGATCAAGGAACTCGAAATTTAATTTTTATTTGAGATGACTAGGTTAGGTTAGGTTAGAAAGAGTACCTTCTGAAAGACAAATATTTTAAACATTTGTTTGTTAATATTTTACCACAGTTTATAAAAAAATGTCTCGTCACGGCTCTAATATTTGTTTTCGTCTGTGCGCTGTTGGTGCCCGATTCGTCGCCAATTTCCGTTTTGACAAGTGAATGAATAATATTATTTCGTCGTTAAGCGATGACGGCTGTTTCACGCTCTTAGCTAACAGATTGCTTCCTTTTATTCGAAAAATTACTTCCGAACGTGGAAATGATGTTCATAGTTCCTTTTTACATTTTGTCTTTTATTAGTTAGGAAACAAAATAGGCATTCTCTTACAAGTTTTTAGTAATCAATGCATCTCGTACAATTTAGCACGCTTTGAAAGTTTTTTTAACCCTTATACCGATTGTATGGTTAAGTTATCATCAATCATAGTAACACTGTGAATGATAAAAATATAGTGGGGGAAGTTGAGATAATTTATTATTTTATTGATTTGGTGTTATCTTTCGACCGATCAAGTGATGATCCATGCATTCTTTTCTGATTCGTTCGGCCTTCGAAGAACCTTGTTATATTTGAATTAACTGTATCAAAGGAAATAATTTGATCTAAATAGATCTTGTCTATTCTCAAATATTTTAAAACATATCAACTATTTTTAAGACTATTCACTATAACGTTGTTAGGTTCTCCAATTAAAGTTAATTAAAGAGCATGACCACAGCATTTACTGATGGTACATGTTGACATACTTTTGCTACCTTGGCTTTACGGCACTGTAATAAACTTTGTACCTACCCATTAAAATGTCAGTAACTATATTAGAATATAATTCAGTATTTTTTATACGGTCAGTAAACTAGCATTTTTTTGTAGGTATATAAGGTGTTTAAAATGTGTAGAAGTATTAACATATTAATTGTGAGGGAAATGAAAAATATATTAAATTCAAACGGCAACGCTCCGTGACTCGTCAGTAAAGTACGAAACGACTCCATTTCGAGGGTTTACTGTAGAGTAGCCATGCACAGAGAGAACATAGATAGGCAAACAATATATTAATATATAACGTCTCTTTAGCAGTTTTAATACCATTCAAAATAATTTAGTCAAGGTGTTTTTCGGACAGTTAAATATAAGTGTGAAGTGATCTTTCAGATTCCAGCACAATTTACAATAGTTCTAACAGAAGTTCAATAACGTATACAACAATAGTAATCTACTCATACATTTTCACACACTTGCCCAACTGATCAAACTTACGTTGTGTATGTATGTGTGTGTGTATGTCTCCCCTGAATAAAGAAAGAAGAAATAATTAACTCGAAACCTCTTGCATAATTAGCAGGTTTCTTACTAATGTAAAATCATTAATAATGTTAAATTTAAAACTTTAATATAGGTACTTAACCAAATGAAGTGTCGCTGGCTCCTTCTGTATTGCAAATGTATTCTGAGCATCTGTTCTCTACCCTACCCTGTAATTCACAAAAGGGTTCCGCGAAGGCTTAAAACAGCCACTTATTATGTATGTTACATTTCACTTTCAGACGTCATTTATATTCAAATGCTCAAAAGGCATTACTGTGCAAAAATTGTAGCATTAACCCCTTTGAAATGAGTGAAATTGGTTTGGGGCGAATTCACGTTTCTTCGAGAGTCTAAATCAGCTCATTCACGATTCCCTTTGTAGTTTTTTTTAAAATTAATTTTTCAAAGAAGGTAACCTATCATTCATCAAATGTGCCGAATACTTTTAGGTGTATAATAAAAGACATGATACGATTTAACACATGAAATAAATGTAGACAAGGAACAAACTTAATGATCCATCTCCACAGAAGTTCATAAGTAAATATTCATAAAAAAAGAATTGAAACGGAAGCCTGAGAAGTTCAATAATTCACAATCAAAAAGGACCTTCGGAATTAGGGTAGCGGCACGAGATATCCGCATACAAAATGATTACATATCTGCCTTCTTCATCCGTTCACAAAGAATCTCAGCGGGGTACCTCGATATTATACCCCGCCTTTGTGGTAGCTCCTCAGCCCAGTGGGAAGCATGCTTTATGGTTTCAAATGATAAAACTGTTTGTCAGTAGCTTTGAAGAATTTATTTGATTTGCCGTGTCCGATTGACGTAGTTAAGACCATTGATGTTCCAAAAGAGGTACTGACGTGTGATCCCTTATGAGTTTTTATATATACTTGTAACTTTAATGTGAATAGTTTTTGATATTTTTTGTTGTTTGTTTCAGATTGCGTGACGAAAGAGGCGACATGGAGCGCGTCATGGCAATAGATAAAGCTCGTGAAGGATCACATAATGGTTAGTAATAATTAAGAAAAATAGGCACTATGCGAGCCGAATAACACTAGGATTGAGTTTGCAGATTTTACTCGCTACCGGTCAAGTTTAGAATTGCCAGCTATACTTACTGATGCATAATTTTCCGAATTATATTTCGCTTAGCCTAAGATATTTTTATCCTTTTCCCTTTTCCCACAATTAAAAAGTAATGAAAAACTGCGATATAAGTACATACATAGCCTATATCTCGTTTTTCTTTATCATTTCGTTTCAAAGTAAACAATAGGAAAAAATGCTTGTTTTTTTTAAAATAAGATATACTAGAAACACTAAGTGTGAAGCTAGCGACCAACGCGAGACAAGATGGCGTTTTGATGTTATTTGTCTCGCAAGGTGAGTAGATACCTACCTAATGATTGCAAATAAGATTAGATATCTGGAAACACCTTATCGCACTTGCACTATTGCACTAAATGATTATGATTAAGCTGTTAATTAAAAAAAGTTACCAAATGTAATACTATCCCTAATCTTTATTGCACAAAACAGGAACTTATCGTGCAAAAGGCGGACCTTATACCGTAAGCGATCTCTACCAGTTCCTACCACCTTTGGGAAAAGCAGACAGATACATGTATAAAGTCCGCTGGATGCGGGTGGCGCAGGACCGGTCATTGTGGCACTCTTTGGCGGAGGCACATCCAGCAGTGGACGTCTATCATTATGACTTGTATGAATATCCTTGTCCGCAGGATCATCACCGGGCCACAGTCCTGTGCTCAACCTTTCCAAGTCGGGGTCCGGCGACCGCGACCGCTCGGACCGGAGCGACCGCAACGAGCGCGGCGAGGGCTCCGCCAGCGGGCGCAGCTCGGCCGCCTCCCGCCGCACCCCGCAGCCCCCGCGGCTCCCCTCCGCCGCGGCCGCCGCTTCGCCGCGCTCGCACTCCGACGAGAGCGACGCCGCGATGTCCGATCAGGACGACCACAATATGAAGGAGGAGGACGACGGTCAGTTGTCGCTTGACTATTAAATGTACCTAAATATTTTTAGTGAATTGCATTATTATCATGTAATTACCGCTTCTGGAAGCATCTTGACCCAATGTAATCTTTCGGAAGTGCATCAGCATCAGTACTCAAGAGCTTGTTCAACCATCTTCAATAAGGGCATGTTGGAGTTCATCGGCAGTCATCCGAATTATTTTGGCTCTATGTAACTAGGTATTGCCTAAGTCCTTCAGTCTTTGCCTGAATTAATAGTCGAACACAGTGTTTGATCGACTTGTACTCCTCGCCACTTACTCTACACATTAGCAATTGTACTTAAGAAGCATTCGGTGCCTTTAATTTTTTGCCTAAGAATATTTTCTATAATGAAATACAAACTTTACCTCCTGTAACAATCTCGGTGGCCTAAATGAATTTGCAGGCCTACACACATATGGGCATATAGTTATAATATTTTAGCAAGGCTCCGTCTGCCTCACTGGCCAACACGGCAAGAAAGTGTCGGTGTAGCATTAACACAACGCGGTATCACCCGTCCAATATACTCGACATGTAATGCTCGGCAAAATTACTCAGTAATAGCTCTGGAACCTTCAGCATTCATAGTTCGGAAATTGTCAGCCATAAAACCACCTTCCTTTTATTTTAGAAACTGGAGATACCTACTTATAATAAGTGTAAAATTGCTACTACTATAACATTGTAGATACGTAGCAATTTGAGGTCATGTTAATTATTTTATTACTGAATTCTCGATTTATGAAACTTAATACAGCTGCGGAAGGCAATGCGGGGCTGGTGCCGTGGGTAATCGTAATAATTTGGCATTTGCGCGTACTGGGCGATTAAGGAATTGATGCGCTTTTCCCATACTTTATCTCATGACATGATCCCTAGACATCGCACGGACGCTTGTAATGGCTGGATATAATAAAATCTTATTACGATTATCCTCCATGCTGGCCTCCATTGATGTATGAATAGGGATCTAAAGGACTAATTTAACATTGTGAATTTTACCCTTATTTTCACCATGCACTCATAAACTTGATGTTGGCTATTATAGAGCCTGTTGATGGTGCCGGGTCAATCAAACAGTTATTGTTCTTAATCGGCGTACCTATCTACTAATTGACTAAACATCTTAGGCGCGTTGCCATACAAGATAATACATGTGAGTAATGTATTTTAAGTACTCGCAATAGAGTTAACGCCTACAACATTTTGTTATTAACGTACATATCTATTGGAATATTAAAATTATTACGGGACCATGATCGATAGTACGGCAGTGTAAAGTAATCAGGTTTCACACATGCAAGTACCTACATAATATACCTACATATTCTGATATTGTAATAACTACATTTTGTTACGTATTTAATAGAAAGCAAACAGTTACTTTTTATCGTACTCGTGGTTTTTCATTTGTTTCCTTATTATTTATAATAATAGGAGTTAAATCTATAACCTACTGCAATAAATGAAACCACTTCAACAATAGGCAATAAGCGCTCATTACCTATACTCATAACATTTTTAAACTAGATTGAAAGATAACATTTAAAATTGTGTTTGTGTAGTATTAAAACAGTAAAGAAAAGAAATAAGTGTGAGAAGAGTTTTTATGTTTTCTATGTTCATTAACGTGGAACTGAGGGAAATAATAGTACATGAACACGGGGCGACGGCGTCGCTAATCACAACACCGATCCACAAATATAACTAACTAGTCGGCGCTCACAATAGCTAAATCAAGTGAAACAATAAGGATTGTCTATTGTAGCTATGTACAAAATGTTCGGAGACCGTGGGAACGGATAGCTGTCTACGATTATAGGAAAATGCTCACTCGCCACGGCTCACGGGATGAGCCTCGAGGAAATTGAGTAAACAATGGATTTGATGTCGACACCGATAAAACACCTCAAATAGAGTAACGAACTATGCCCGCTGTTTTGCAAGCGATTCAATGTTTCCAAATCAATCATATGCATATTTGTTTTAAATAAATTACATTGGTCCGTGATCACGCAGCACGCTTGTCCCGAACTCATTAAAGTGCTCTTTCCGAATCGTGTCATTCAACTTTGGTCTTTGCCCGTCTAATATTACCTCTTTCTTTCAATCACGGATCTTACTTTTTAGGCTGATTTCATTTATAACCCTGAGGTAATTTGTTTCCTTTCTAATTGTAATCTAAATTCTATCTTGAATGTATCAAGATAGAGTATAGTTTCGTATGATATGGTCTTATAGGATTCTGTTAATTGGCCTTATTAGGGAGATGGTGTTGTGACAAGCGGAGAGTGCTATCGTGCGCATCGACAATGACGAAACGATGTTGTCTTCATTATTTGATGAGCATTCACTATGTTGTCAGTTAAATTAAATGTATCGATAGATTATTCATGGCGTGGGAGAACGAAATTTAAAACACTTTTGATGCGTGAGGTCTTTATATTAAGGATCCAGATTACGAGTAGGTAGTGTAAAAAATACATATATTTCTGGGTTCATTTTCTTATTGACAATTATTACTACAATATAATTTGTATTTCTATATATATTACGCAATTACTTTATCTGTCAAGTCCCACTACTTATGTAAAAAACCCTTATTATAATAATAATTTTACCACAATGGAGGCAAACAAGCATAAGGCATGCCTGATGATAAGCGATCAACGTCGCTCCATTAAATTAATAATCTAAGTAAGTAAATTAAAGTGACATTAGGTAATATGCAGCGCAGATACTCCAGGCCTAAAGTCCAAATACCTGAAAGACTACTTTGGAGAAATAGGCGAATCTTTTTAAAAGCTTTCAGCCTCTGGTGCACCGCGCAATATTTCTATCCATGATAATAATTGTTTATTGCTGTAATAATAATCCTGATGCAATAATAATAATCTCGTTGCATTGCAATAATAATTGCCCCGAATGATACGAGCACGCGATGTGCTTGTAAGTCGGTATTGCTCGCTTATTTTTACCGGTACCATTTAGAGTAGCAGTAGGCTTTTATGATTTATATTACAAAGTGCCTGTTGCTAATAAATAAGGTTGAATTATAATGTAGGCTACTTCAATCGCAACAGGGCAAGCAAAGTCGTTAGTGCAATTTGAATGACCTAAAAGTACTTATAAACAGAGTAACTATATAAATCGTGGTATCGTAAAAGAAACTGAAACACGTACCTACCTTTTTTATACCTGAGTAAGTAAATATATACTCTTGTCTTAAGAACCAGCTACAGTTGTTGCGTTACACGAAGGTGAGTGGGCGCGTTCCTATTATTATGACGATAAAGCTTATTTCGTCAAATTCACTCGTCTTCGTGAAAATGCAAGAAAGTGCCTATAAGTATATCTTTGACATCTCTGGAAGATTAATTTAGTTTTACCGTCCACGATGTGTTATCGACGCACCGCGGGATCAAGTTTGACGATTAACAGTATGAGTTCGTCCCATACTTTGTTTCCGATATTGTTGTAATTTGACTGGCCATAAAATGCTCCGATGGGCTCAAATAGCGAAAATGTAAAACAAAACCTATGTCCCGTTAGTTTCAATAGAAACACTTGTAATTGTAACCTACCTAATTTGTAGAAACTCTTGTCCAGGGGCAGATCTGAGCGACAACGAGCGCGACCTCCCGCCGTCTGGATCGCCCGCGCCGGCCAGTTACGCGGCGCAGGCGACGCCGCCCTCCGTGCCCGTGGACCCCACGGCCGACACGCTGGTCTCCTCCACCGAGACCCTGCTCAGGAACATCCAGGGACTGCTGAAGGTGGCGGCGGACAACGCGCGCCAGCAGGAGCGGCAGATCAGTTATGAGAAGGGTGAGTCAAACTTCCACGAGGTACTGACCTATACACGAAAATAAAAAAAACGGAAACAAGTGTAGGCGTATTAGGGACCCCATTGTAATGAATAGAGGTGGGTTTATGCTTTACGAAGAAGAGTTTGCACAAGGAAAGAAAATCAAGAAAGCGATTGAATACAACATAAGGTACATCGACCTAACGTGGTCATTATTACCAGTATCTGCCAATATGGTGCTTACTAGCCTTTAAGCCTTTTAACTTAAGTTAGTAGATGGATAATTTCTGTGCTTAGTTACGTTTAAATTCTACTACGAAACGAAAGCTTTTAATATATGGGTATAAACGCCCTTATGACCGTTATAAAAGAAGGATTTACATCGAATACTGTTTTATCGAGGAAGTATATAACGATAACCTAGACAGACAGTGATTTTATAATTGATGGATTCAACAAAGTTCTGATAATGATCGAGCAATCGCTTATCGTTTCTTAGAAAATGTTACGGTTTCTGAATTTACATATGAAATTATCATACGATGGAGACACTGCAGCAGGAAGGTTTATCGATGTAAATGCTGTAATCGATATTAGTCGAGATCCAGCAGGAGTCGATTCCGCGTAACATAACGTAAGTAACGCTGATTAGACCCTCTTAGTATCGGAGATCACGTAGGTACTTTTATAACTTACTAGTTTTCCATTCCCGTAGGTCTGGCAGTCTCGTGTAACGACACTCGAATCATTTGCATCGCATTATGACCAGACTATTTATTGCGTTATTACGTAAAATTATTAAAATTAGAAAATAGTCGGTAAACAGCGGTTTTGTTGCCATTATTTATAAGTATAGTCGCATGGGCATGGACCGCTCCGAACCGCGACCGCGTCGCTACACACACGCGCCGTGTCGCGCACCGCGCGTAAAACAATCGCGCGTTTAACTGGAGTAATTACGTCCTTCGCCATTATCCTATTTACTCACAGACATAGTCGCTCTGGCAGCATGTGTTATTATCCACGAATAACGACCAGATGAATAATATAGTGAAATTCAGAATGGTTGCGTAGTAGTCATAAACATAACATTAAAGTAACCCTCGACAGGAGGAGACAGGACGGGTCTGCGCCGTTCTTCATGCGGGCTCATGTCGTGCCTTTTGCAAATAGCCGTAGAACAGATGCGCCTGAGTTATAGCCCGGCCCACTATCATTACACACGATTCCATTCGGACAGCATAATTATTTAATTGATATTTCTGCGAGTTATTTATTCACGTCATTCCGTGTTTTCCATGAGAAACTCTGTGCGTTATGGTTTGAAAGCTGCAATAACTGTTGAACGAAATTATTGGAAAGCATTATCTAAGTTATTTTAATACGCGATGCCCGTTTGCCTTTAGTTGGCTCTTCCATTCACGCGAGGGTTCAGCTGAATCTTGATAGATGGCGCTGGTTGTCTGCAACACGACCCTTTATTACTCAAAACATTGTAATGGCGATAGTTATTGAGAAAAGATGTATTCAATCACCACGATAACGACTTCGGTGTTATGCAAAGGCTATTATTTTAATCGTATACTTAATCCCCCACAAGATATAAATAGACATAAAATGTTAAATAGCTGCCATCTCTTTTTAAACTTATTAGAAGGTATACTTATAATATAACTTAACCATGTGAAGAAATCTTTAACTTCCGCTAAAAATGGAAATTACAATCTGTTTTATAACAGTATTCAATTCGTTGAATTCTAAACAAAAGAAACGAAAACACAATTGTTATAAAAGCCATAAAATACAGTGAGGTCGGGAAGAAAATTCGCGGGGCGAGTCATCATCAAACTTGAATATCAATATTGCGCCGCGGGCCAATTGTATTAATAAACAAAACAAAATGAGAAATAATAATGCTATAGGCCAACAAAAGGTTCCATTTCTCCCCCTGATACATAAGTAACCGCTAAAGGAATAGGTCCCTAAACTGATAAGAGTAAGAGTCGAAATCGCGTACAATGCCAACCAGTAATTTTGTTATTACGATAATAAAAATATTGTTGATGAAACATTTTTTCGAATCAATGTGTCTGGCGATCTTTACCGTAGAATTTTTTAAAGAAATTACAGCAATCACTTGGCTGGTTCGCTTCGGGAATTGATAGGTGTTACTCAATGCGGGCCTTGTGATTTAGTTGGTCCCTTTGATTAGATAGTATCGAAAGTCTGTAAACCTTATTGGTGCATTATATTTAGTAACCTGCCTTTCGTTTTTTTAACTTTTTTTTGTGCAAAAGGGAATAGGGCGAGCTATACGCGTTTGGCTCAATTCACATTACAACATTTCTATAGAGACATGTAAACATAGGTCATAACAACACCCCTCGGTCCCTCACAAATGGCAGATCACTATCTAGGCACATTCGCTGGCAATTTTTACACTACTACAGAACGGGTGACGAACAGACAGAATGAGTGCGCATTCACCGCCTTATCAGATAACCACAGGAAGGGTTGTTTGAAAGGCCTGTGCTATGATAAAATGCTGTCGATTCGTTCGTGTAAATAGAAAGGCAATGAATGGGAAATAGGTGTCATATTGTGGGCTTTTCAAGTGCCCGTTTTGTCATTCACTATCTTTGATAAAGAATCCTCCGATTTTCCCAGCTACTACTAACTACTAAGACGTTGGCCAAATTGGGTGGTTCAAATTAATTATTAATCTTAAGAAATCATTTCTATGCAATAAATCATATATATTATTATCCTTAGTTTCAAATTATACCTTGCATACCTGCCTTACATAAAACAATTATTTAGAAAATGATCAAATAGAATTTCATCACCCTTAACTCGAATGAAAGTTAAATCAATTATAATTTAAGTTAAACTCGTTCCCCTGTCTGTAGTCCGCATTTCTTTAACGTAACCTTTAGCGGTCAATACATTACATTAACGCATTCCGCGGTCAATCGAAAAAATAAAACATTTAGTACAAGCGAAATCGGTCTGATGCGATCGTCGCGACATAAATCTACTACGGCTACTCTTTTAAGCCTTTATCCCAGTTAATTCTTACCGCTTAGTTTATTTCTGAGCGAATGGCCGCTCTTGTTGCCGAGGACTTGTTTCGCTCTTTTGTTTTACAACTATCAGTTTTTGTTAAGCTAAGTGCTGTTTAAGGACAAATGGCACACACAAGGAGATATGTCTGCTTTATGGGATCGGTTGATCAATAAATTAGGCATTTAATTTTATTACCACCTTTAAACATACCGACATTGTTTTTATGGAAAAAAGTTATTAATGCGGTAGGAATTAGGTGCATGTTGAATATAAATCCATACTAATATTATAAATGCGAAAGTGTGTCTGTCTGTCTGTCTGTCTGTTACCTCTTCACGCTTAAACCGCTGAACCGATTGTGACAAAATTTGGTATGGAGATAGTTTGCATCCCGGGGAAGGACATAGGGTAGTTTTTATCCTGGAAATCATCCCCCGAGGGGGTGACATGGGGGATGAAAGTTTGTGTCGAGCTACGATATAAACGAGTTCCACGCGGACGGAGGCGCGGGCTGAAGCTAGTATACAATATGTCTTTAATACAATAAATGTTTGCATGGGTTGTTTTAAGTCAGTAAACACTGGTTTGCAAAACAGCAGATGAAAGAACATGGATGACTTATACAGTAGTAGAAAAACTTTAACTGACAACTCGCACGTTAAGTATACCTACAAAGGTTACATCCACACAATGACAGAGGTGCACTCGTGCTCTACATTAGTAGAAACACTTAAACAAACATGACCATCAGATCGGCTGGCAATCTAAACTCATGTTTGTCCTTCACAAACACGGAAAACCCTAATCAATGAATGTGTAAGCCCTAGTTTCGCCCGTCACTGGTGACGGAAAATGGCAAACACGAGTTGCCTAAGGGAAACGGCCCATCAATAACCGAAGTGACCGATGGAACAAACACAAACTGGCCAATGATAAAAACTGATGAGCAAATAGACAGACGGGTCTTGTGTACTCAGCTAATGGATTCAATTGATATGAAAGCTTTTACAATGCTGACGATGTCGTCCCGTTATCGTGCTGAATTACTGGTGGTTGGTTATGTATTTGCGTGCAATTTTCTGCTAGATAATGTTTAGAAACATACGTTGCCAATACCTTCTGAACGTTGTCATGGAGTAGCATCTAATCTAAAGAAAAATGTGTCAGCTGGTTTCTACAACATCATTAACACTTTGATGGACAGTATTCCAGACACAATAGAAATAACAAAAGAATTACGCCTAAAGAAAAGGAATAATAATTGCTGCTTACCAACACTCACTCTAACTCTAGAGATTCAAATTAATTTAACCACAATTTTATTTATAAACTTATATGTATTGAATATTATTTTGTTTGATTTTTTTATGTATTTATACCGCCCTTAATACGAGTCGCGCAGTATGCTGACCCGCACACCTCACTGGATCCACAGGAAACCAGCGCCGTTGGCACTGCTTTGTCACTGCTTTGTCAACTGCATTGCTGAGTGGAGATCTTTTCGGTAGCACATCCCTATTTGTTAGTTCTTAGGGTGCATTATGTGAATGTATGTGAATGTATGTGTTATCCGAATTATTTTGTATTCTATTCTATTCTATAGGCGTCTACTGTCCATCAATGCATTAAAAAATGTGAAATTATTTCACACTTGGCACTTTCTCATGCAGCCCAGGAACTATGTCCGAGAACTCCTATTAATCCGATCCTTGTATGTTACTAACATGAAATGTGTAAGTTTGTACATACTTACTAACATTTTATGGGCACTACCTGAAATAAATGATTTATTATTATTATTATATTATTAAGGATCGTAGATAAATGACGTAGAGTTTACCTTTACTTTAGTTGTTTAATTAGTAAAGGTCAGTATGCAGATGTCAGTTACAATTCAAACTTCTATTTACTGATAGGATTTGTCAGTAAAGCGGTCCATCACGAAGCGGGCCATAACTCAAACTCGCTAGCTCCCATCGCAGCATACTGCTGTCTAGCATAAAAAGGCTGAAACATGTTGAAGTCCAAGTGCGCTTGCGTCGTTTTGTAATAACATCGCAGTACAAACAACCGCCCCCAGCGGCTAACGAGCCACCGCGAGATGCACCGGCGTCGATAGCCAACGACGCATTGTTGCTGCGCCGCGCCAGCTTTCGCACCATTGTGAAGAGGTGCTGCAAAAATCGCCGAGTTCGATCTCTGTTTGTTTACTTCAACTTAAGTTGAATTAATGAGATCTATAATTTTTGTTTCGCGCAAACTATGTACAAATTAACGAAGTCTGGTCAATTTTGTTTAGTACAGTCAAGTTCAGTAGTGCTTAAAGACAAATTACACCGGTCTTTTGCTGCAGGCATTAAGCCATATCTGCTGGTCCTTCTTCTTCAAATTGATTATTTAATCACATTCTTACCCAATTATTATTACCTAATAAATTCGTGTTAAGTTTGCATAGCAAATCAAGTGCCTAATCAAAACATTATAAGTAGTAATTAACTAATAATTAAAACAATAAAGCCTTTTATTCCATCTTATCAGGTAAAAGTTACTTTACCAAAACGAAATACTTAAACTAGTTATATGCTGTAATATAAAAAAGAGGAAGATACGTTGTCTATACGAAATTCCGTGAATAAAAATGGTTACCAAATCTGACAGCTGAGACACGTTTATACGTTTCCATTGACGACGCGAAACTGAGGCAAGTTGGTGCAATTGACTCAGTTTTAGTGTGATACTTTTGGAGCACTTATAACCCATATGCCTGTTCTTCAATAAATAATTAGTGGATGAGGCAAAAACTGGAAGAGGCCTTTAACACTCATAGATTGAGTTAAATTTAAATATTAAAAAAAACAGCGGATAAAGTAGTAATACTTGTCATAAATAGAATGCTGTAGTTGTCAAGTGTAGTTGTCGTGTAACTTGCAAGTTGTAAGCCCTAGGCCAGATCATATGTGTGAATATTACTCGATGACACGATTTATTGACTTCTCTTATACATATGGTTTCCTAAACAATGTACCTACCTACTCGCTGGAGTAATTAAACAATAATGTGACAGCCGGCTATTAAGACAGAGCACTTACACAGACACCATAGCGATTCATCGCATAGTCTAGACTCGATGGATGATTCACACCTAAGTACATATGTCCATTACGAAACTGTAAATAATGACTGTTGCATAACTTGATGCAGTTTTTTAAGGACTCGCATACTGTTAGAAAGTATTTTGGGCAGCAAAGCGAGTATCGACGGACGACGAAGGTGTGCACAGTCCTTAAAGTGGCATTCCCGCAATGTACCGATACGCGACATCGGCCATATTGGATTACTGCGCGTGTCGCTCCGGTTACGATGCTCGCGCGCACGAGACTCGACCACACACACACTAATACCTATTGGCCAAGTTAACTTGGCCGTGGTTTAGCAAATTACTATGTGCGAGCCATGATGCGTATAAATTTAATACGTCTTTTTCTTACTTGGCGATGATTTAATTGTATTCAATTAACGAGTGTAACTGTTTGCAAAAAAAAGTGGCTAGGTATCTGCATATTCAATACTAAGCAGGTAAAAAATATTTTTCAAATTTTATAATTGGTTCCGGAGATTACTACCCCCTACTACAATCTCATACTTTTCCCCTATAATATTAGTAAAAATCGGTCGTCAGCCAGACGGCTTTGACGTGCCTTATTAGGAACGAAGGTCGTCTGAAAGTTTAACACTCAGCACTAGAATTAACTACCCGAAGAAAGTTCTAATTTACACAAACTAAGAGCATCTCAGTACCATATGCTTAATTACTTCTAAGTAGGTACATAATTATGACTAATTATTTTACTATAGGCATTGAAATTGAAGACGCATGCGCTGTCATAAAAATATAGAATCCTGCAAATAAACCAAATCACAATTCTACTAATTTCGTGTATATCCATAGAGTAGGTAAAGTTAAATAATTACGTACCTACATAATATTTTCTTAGGGGAAAACTTTGGAGCGTGTTGCTTCACCGCCCGCGGCGTTCATGTGCTCAAATATTAACAGTGGAATTATTAAATTTCATCTCAAAATATCAAAATTACTTTGACATGTTCATTTATTAAGTCAAATAAATACACATAAATACACGGTTTCGTATAGGTATAAAATGTTTCCTCGACGCTCTTTTGTTGTTGTTCAAAATCTACACAATAAACAAAACTCGCTTAAAATTCCGATTAGCATATTCCATTAAAACTAGCAAACTTTACAAAAACAATAATTTAAATTTGGAATTATTGTTTCCGCACATTGAGTATGTTAAATTGTTAATCTATTTTCTCGAGCAGCAGAGGGTTAAATACTTATTCCGCCTGGGGCTTGTAACTATTGTATTAAGCTATTTTATAAGGGTGCAAGCATGGTACAATGTACGGGAAGTTAGGTCGTTTTGTTGTTGCGTGGAAATATTGAACCCTGAACTCGCCCATGTGGAAACGGCGCTATGTAATCCGTTTTGGTTTAGCTTTGAATAAGAATTGACAGGGGCGCAAAAGTACTTCATTGCCACCTATTTCAATAAGAATATTTATTTTAAATTAATTATTAACAAATAAAGTAATAAGGTACTGGTACCTGGTACTCTTACCTGTTACCTGGGTACTCTTTACTATCTTTCATTGTTCCAAAAAACAATTGAAAGTGGTTGTTTAGGTAAACTTGCGAAGAACCTAGGAATGGTTCTCAAAATAATAGGGATGTAGACACTAAATAAAATAAACAATAATAACATATTTTCTCGAAAAGTACTTATGGAGAAAAAACAACGCAAAAGGTTAAATAATCACGAAGTTATAAGTGTCCTAAGTTTTAAGAAGGGGTATGTTCTGTCCCTTTTTTGCAAAACTCAACTTCATATGAAACGATGACGCATGTAGATTATGACGTCACTATAGACGGCAACGTGCCGCGCCCCGTCGTGTGCGGCGCCGCCGTCGACTCGGCCCCCGGCAGCCTCGTGTAATGTGACGTCACACACTGCGTTTTCTCTCTCTAACAAGTAATATTGAAACGGTTGTAGCTTCCTAATTCTTTAAGATATATGAATGGGATTTTCGTCACTAGGCGTATTTTTTTGCCTTCTTTCTTTTGGAGTATAATAATAATATTCGAGTCTACACCCCTACTTAACGTTTCATTTGAATTATTAACAAGTGCAGGGTGATTTCCTTATTTCCAACCATATTTTTTGAAAGAAAGTTGAATGTGTAGTTAAGGCCACTATATCAAAAATTATAAAATAAATAATATAAATCTATAATTTACTAAATTAGAGGCAACAGACATTTAAAGGTATTGACGTAAAATACGTAGTGAATATTTCCGCATATGGTTATTAATTCCCAACAGTAGCTTAAATATGAATCCAGCACCGCAACAAGCTAAGAAACTCCCTCAGGATCTCAGATCTAATGTAGCCGGGCTGGGTCATCAGATACCAACTGTACTATCGGACACACCATCACGTTACAATTTGAGCTTTGAAACAAAAGGGGTAAGATTTAAATTCGATTGTTACGAATAGTGTGCTAGGGTGTTCCATGTTTGTGCACAGGTAAAGTAAAGGGGTAAAGTGAGACAATCGTAAAGTTTAATAATAATTACATTCTCAACTCTCTCCCCGCTTGTGCACAATAATTAACCGCTTGGAATTACTTAGCTGAAATAATTTAATGTGACGCACGTCGCATTGCATGTACCTCTTTATTAAGGACTAAGTGCGAGAATGAGGTACATTGATTACCTGTTAGTTGTTACGGCACTTTTACGTCATTTGACAAAGGATTATACGTAATCAATAAAACCTTTGCAAAACGCTATCTAGGTTGATTGTAAGAAAAGTTTTATTTTATAGTAAGTATACATAAAGCCTGTATTATGTACATTAAAGAAATATAACCGTATGAACGAAAAAGGGCGTAATTTATTTATGTGTAGATTCCATTTACTAAAAAGTGCTACTACTGACTGGAAAGTCACTTTAATCATGAATAGCGTAAAAGCATCATTCTCCTGACCGACGTTTAACGGTGGCAAACAAAACCGCAATGTTCAAAATAGCAAAACATACTTACATGTGTTTGGCATCACCCAAAATGTACATATTTCAGTTAACAAACTTAAATCTTCCACCGGACAGCCTGTACGTAACAGGTTTAATAAAGCCAAATAGTTTAATGTAGTAATTGAGAGGGTATATCGGTTTGAAAGGTTAAATTACTAAAAACGTTATCAAAATATAAAAAATATATGGAACCTAAAAATATAACGACAGCTGTAACAGATAAACATCAAAATCAGCTAAATTAAAAAAAAACAATAGCCCACGTACACCCTCACACAAGCATTACGTTCATCATCTGACTGTTCTTAATAATTTAAACCGCTATAAACCAAGGCCTAAGGGCCAAAGTTAAAGGGCCTTCTAATCGTTGGTGTGACCCAGCCAACGTAGCTCAAGTTATATTGGACGTTGAATTGTCACTAGTACAGCGGTAACGGAACCCTTGTTTTAGTTATAATTTACATACGGAATTACAAGGCGGAATATGTTTGACACAGTTGTTTAGTGGGCAAGGGACCATGGGGAATATTTTGAATCTTAAATGAAGTTTGCAATGCTTCAAGATACTTACTAATAGATCGCTAGTTAGGCAGTAGCGTCGCAGAACCTTTTCACTAACTTACCGTTTTATTGATGCGACCGTCATTTACAAAAAAGTGATTAAAAAAATCATTACAGATTTAGACACTCGTTACGTTGTTAATCATCCTCATAATTTGTAGGAATCTCCACTCGCACAATGCAGGCAGGAACAAAATGAAATACGTTATAGCGTGCACCTGCTTCAAGACTCCTCGATTATTAATATTCGTTATATGCAGTTAAATTTTAGACGCGCAACCATCGGGAAGTTTGCACGAAAATGAAAAATTACTGGTCAGGGAGCGGCGACCGCGAAACGCCGCATAAGAAACAACTAATGAAAGCTTAGAGCCATTCGCATAAATCTCCTTTACATTTTTAATACCAATATATCCAGCGAGGGGAGCCTCCGTCCGGGAAAAAATGTAGCCGAAGAAACTCGCGGACTTTTGCGTTTATATCTTATTTAAATACCACCAGATGCTGTCCGCTTATAAATGTGTATATTTTTTAATCGGTGCCTTACCAGAGACATAATGGTATCAGCCGATCTGCCGTCAGCTGGTATGTAGATGTACAGAAGTTAATCGTGTTCGGTGGCTAATTTAAAAATCCCCTCGCGCCGGAGTATTCGCATGGCCGAGCGCGTCATCTCGCCGCGGACGCTTGATATCTCTCTTGACCCGTAGGTTTTTTATTCGCTTCGTTACCTAAGCTTTTTCGTATCGTATCGAATCTCGAGAAGTCGTGTAGTCTCATTAAAATAATACAGGGCTACTGGATAATCTTATCCGCTGTGTTCCGATCGCAGATTGGGTGCGCGTGCTCCGATAACAGCACGAGTTATTCCGACGTTGCACGCTCGATACGCTACTATACTTTTTAATCCATTTTCCGACGACATCTTCATTATTTGTACTTCTGCCCACTTAAAGTACGAACACAATGTATAGCTGTGAACAGTGCTCAAACTGCCGCTGTTTACGATCTTCCTCGAATACGCCTCAGTGTGTGGTTTTTCGGGTAAAATACGAAATGCAAATACCTTATAATATATTCATAAAATTATGTGTTACACATGTATGACAAAATCTCCGCGTCAAATAAAGTAGTACTAGATGTGGTATTTTTATGAAGAGCGTAAGCACCCGTTGCTCCGAAAGCGTCCGTATTACGAGGGCTAAGAGCAGAGCGCACGACTGTAAGAGAGGTTTTATGTTCAAAATTTCACACATAATAAAGGGAAGCAATTCTTATGATTATTAGCGTGGAGACTGCGGGAATAATCCTCCGCTGTGACAAAGCCCGTGACATAATCCGGAAAAATCTAATAACAATAAAATAAAATTGCTGCCGGTTTGTAAATTTAAAAACGGCATAGGGAAGAAAATTCGTTTTCCGCACCACGGAGGCCGTTATCGTTACTTTGAATTTACCTCTTAAAGTATCATGAACATAGGACGAACAAGTGTTGGATTGGTTTCCGGCGATCACTACATTTACATTCATTGAATTATATTTAAATCTAAAGTAAGCATAGATAATGAATTGAATCCATTTACCGTTAAGCTTTGGCAAGTGCTAAAATGAGTATTATTCGGAAGTCATAATTTCTTCGTTATTACTATTAATACTAAACCTTAAGACAAGCAACGTTTTCGGCTTGAATTCGCGCGAAAAACGACTTAACGCAGCTCAGACGAGAATACTTACTTTTGTTTCCCTACTCAAAGAACCATTTCGGTCGCTTTCACCTTAACACTCGTGTAAATTATTTCTTCAGTTTTGAGTCATAAATTATAGCAGACTTTAATTGTTATTTTAACTGCAAGCTTAACTTAGTTTTCACCAGTTAGGGTCCGTGAAAATATGTCTTAATTCGCGCACCCTATGACTTATGTTTCATTGAAATTAAATTGTTACGCAATTTGAAATTTATTCTTTTATCCAGTTTTATATTTTGGCACCTTCTAAGTCGTCCCAATATTTCTACTACGATGACCCTGATTAAATGTTGTGTCTAAGGTTTAATTGCTCTGTACACGTAGGTGTATATTGTATCACCGGAAAATATTCAACGAATGAGACACAAAATACCAATTTCCATAGTAGGTACCTAGTCCTAAAAAAATATGTACTTATCCTTGAAATTGTGAAGTTTCTGCAACCTAACTTCAATAAAAAAAAACGTTTAATCTGTTTCGACAAATCTCCAAGGGCATCATGCACGAAATTTAAATATTATTGTTGTTTTTGCAGAGTGCACGAAATTGAAGGGAAATAGAATTTCGCGTACGAGCCTTGGGGGACTCCAAATCGTATTTGCTGTTGACTTTAAATAGTTTAAATAAAGCCGAAGACGTTTCATCGAACGACTGGAGTCAGCACGGGCGCGCAGGGATGAAAAAAATTGATTACAGTACCAGCTAATTACTTACTGAGCATAATTAAATTGCGTAGCCTGATTCGATCCTTTTGTTTATGGGTCTTCTTGATCCTTTCAATCATCTATCGACCATTGAGTTTCGGTATCATAATAATTATCCATAATTATATATTCCTTGAACGGAGCGCATCGTTTTTATTGTTATTTTATTTATAAAGTAATAATTTTTTCGTCGGACGCAACTCGATCAGGTTTTAAATTTGATTGATCCGATATAAAGATCGATTTAATAATAATCGAGTGTTCCGCTTTGGTGTTTTGCTTTTCTCTTGTTTTTGTCGATAAACGTTTTCATTGGATCGATTTTGTTTTCTGTCTGCTTTGTGCCTGAATTTGGATGATTTATTAGCCACTAATTTTGACGTAATTCGTTCAACGTCTTATCGATTATAATTTAGTGCCATTAAATGTTTAAAACATAAGGATCGGGGAACGAATGGAAATTAAAACCGGACTGTTTTACTGTGATATGTAAGTGTTTAGACGCACGTGGTGTTCATATACTATTATTACTACATATTGTTGAGAGCTCTAGGATACGCGCTAAGTTAAGCTGTTTGGGTATATTTTAATATAATTATCTACTCACACCTCAACTTGCGGAATATAATCATTATAATTAAAATCATCTCAATGCATTACAGCGTACAGTGATTTAAGTAACTAAAATAACGTTTCGCAAATTTATCACTTTGACATACCAAAACAAACACAGAGGTCACTCATGTAGCTAGTTTCTTTCTGTAGCCGGTTGGAATGAAGTTCAGGCTGTGCACAGTACCGTATCTGGCCACCAAGACTCAGAAGCTATAGGTAGTGTGTAGGTATGTGTTTCGTAGTTTATGTACCTACATGCAGTGCTGGTGGTTATGTTATTGTAATGCAAGTTACGCGCGCGACCGAGTACGCAACTACAAGGACCACCAGGAGTACCTTTTGTTAAGGCGCCTCGCTCGCAAATCTCGAGATGCTCAGATACGCCGCATACCTACGGACCCTTAATGGCCATCCCTCGCACGGCTAATTTACGTCGCATGTGCGAAACCACTCTTAACTAAAAGCCCTCTAAATTACACCATACACCGGGATTGATTCGGAATTAATCTCGCGCTGCTCTTACAGATTAACTTTTTATAATAAAACATAGTTTAATACAAATTTGATCGTAAATTCTCACGCCGCGCGGCGGATCGAAATTACTGCTAATCTTTTTGACGTGTGACAGAAAAAACAAGCTATGACGTTATAAGAAAATTAGCAACATCTATGTTTTAATATTATTCAAAGCTGTAGGCTGATAAAACAAATTTCTGAAATACGCGGTGATTTATAGTAGTCAAGTGCAAAAATAAGTATCGATTTAATCCTCTCTTAAATATTTACCGATACCTGAATACGCTGACATAAGAGCGATGGGACGTATTTATGAGTACGTTGTATGCACCCATATTTTTACAATTGACTGTACTATAAATCACCGCGTTTTTCAGAAACTTGTTTTATCATCCAAGTCCAAATCCTTACCACAATTTTTTTACACAGGCACACTATTTCGAGATTCAGAAATTAAAATGATATACAAGCTATGTCTTATCTCAAATCTAAACCAGAATACATTTTAGTAAGCTTTCGATATAATTGAGAAATAAACAATGTAAAGAGATACAACGTTTCAATTTCCAAGATCTGCGGTAGCGATAGCTCGTGCGATACTCATACCTTTATTCTCCTTGTTATAGCGGCGCAAGAGTCTTGTCTCCGTTTTATCTCAGATGTCTGTATGTCGATATGGATCGGCTATCCCGCTTCCTCCTTGTACTTTATATCATACTTGTAGATTCATATCATTAATTACGGTTTCTATTGACTATGACATTGTTTTGAATTCATAAGCGTTCCAATAAGCAGGTAGAATCAAACTTTCTATAGTACCTACTTAACACATTCGTTTTCTTGGTAGTAGATTTGCTAGAGATATAGGTACGTACTTCACAAGTTGATCGCCAATTGGTGTTTGTTTTAGCAACACATAGTAGGCGAGGCAAATGAAGAATGTAAGTCGTAACAACTACACCGCAGAGGAGGCTTTTGTACGAGTAACAAACATCGAAATAAACATAAAGTATTGTTTGTTCATATTGTAGCAGTAATTAAAATGGCAGTTCGATATGGAACGAAATAATTCAACTCTTTAACTTCGGAATCTCGTATCTTCCGAACCGACTTAGTTTTAAAAGCAGCAATACAATGTTTAAAATAAAGTTCATATTTCAAATCTAGCCAAAGGACCGGCCCGAGTTTGAGAAATGGACCTGTGGAATTCTCGTTGCATCGAACAAGATAGTTGCGGGGCTAGTAATGTTGTTAGCCTTAAGAATCACTATTCAATTGCGGAGTATCAGATGTAGGCAGTAACGTATTGAAATAAGTGGGTTCAAATGAATAGCGAAACCTTGTGATAAATGATAGCCTGTGTACCTATTTTATCAAAAACCTACATCAGCATATCATTTCCACTAGCGTCTAAATTCCCAATTCAATACCTTTAAAATGCTTCTCTCAGCAATTCCGTAAGGTGCTAACAACACTAGTTAATCAGACTGATCCCCCTACGATCTCCATTAGATAGACGCTCTACCTTCCTAATTGAATAAGGGACCAAATTAAACTGTGAATGAGTATGACCTCTTTCTATTCAAATTCGCCGTAGGTATTTGTCTTTACGTATGGCTGGAATTAAGCACCTCGAATCGATGGCGAAGATTAGGGCTTGATTGAAAGTTAGAGCGCTTAGGGTAGCGAGGGTGCCTGCGATTTACTCGGTAATATGTTTGTTTAGTTACAGTTCGATAAGGTATGGTACCGGGTGAGTAAGTAACTATAGACTTTGTAGAAAAATAGCTGTCACGTCTTACAACGTAAACAAGTATCAGATTGTAAAGGACAATAGCTGCACTAGTTAGTGACTGAAGATAACTTTTATTTGGTATGAATCTGTATCTACATAGAATACGAATTTAAAACCGTAATACTTTATAGACTTCGAGGACTTCCGAGTAGTATCAAAATAAACATACAAGAAGATTATGTCAATGTCTAATTCAGAAACAAATCAAAAACAGGGCGGAATCTTGATTCCAAAATCGGAAGTTCCACCCCAATCATTTCCATCAGGTTAGATTTAATTGAACGTTATGCAAATTCATTGGACTCCTTAACAATAGTACTGGGATTCCGAATGAGTTAAGCCGTGTTTATATTCCTAATCGGCCCTTCCTCAAGGTTCTGTTACTGGTTTACTCACAGTTAAAGTTATACAATGCCGCTTGTACCTACACAATGAACCATTTATTTAACTTGAAATATGAACTCTAACAACTTCGTTATTGAAATCTAAGTTATTATTTCCAAGCAAGGACAAATAATTGTATGTGTTTAGATGCGTTTTCTAGCTTTCAGTTTTTGTTAACTCGATAAGTAAAAAAAGCTGATATCGTAAAACGGGGGGGACAAGGGACGATGGGGGCAGTAGGGATGCAAATCCAGAATATATTTTTTCAGTTGCTACTTTTATTTTCGGGCTCAGGTTGCTCTAAGAAATAAACTAATTTTATTATATTTTTAGGCTTAGTTTTGGCCAAATCTTAAAATAAAATAAATTAAAAACACTGTTTAGTTGATGTTCAAAAGCGGCGGATTTTTGTCTGAATTTTGATTAGTTTCCAAGTGAGTAAGTGTTCATCAACCTTTCGGATATCGTTGATATACTTACGAGGCATATTTAAAATAAAAAATCATAATTATAATGGTTTTGGAAAACGATTCAACCGTATTTGAGGATTTTTATGGAGTGAGTAGACATGTAATGAGGGGCGAGTTGGGACGGTGACAGAGACAGTTAGGTCATGAAGGTTTCTGTTATGAACGAGATGTATAGCGATGATAGAGGAGCGAGTTGGTGTTTGTAGACTAGAGTTGTCAATTTACACGAGTAGTCAAAAGTTTACTTTTACTTTTTAGGGTTCTGTACCTCAAAGGGTAAAAATGGAACCCTTATACTCTTATAGGGTCACTTCATTGTCCGTCTGTCAAGACTCTTTTTAACTCACAGAAAACATTAAATCGTTCCGTGTAGGACCGTACATAAAACATAATATTTCATGAGAAATCAAGCTGTTGTTATATTCATAATCCGAAAGTGTCATCCCTAGCAATTTTCCCAACACCTCATTGCTATCCCTACTAACCCCAACTACGGGGTGAGGTAGGTTTTTTGCTATTTTGTGTTTATCGTTAAAATTATGTAATAAAACGACAGATAATCATTAAAACCAAAATTCATACGACCGGAATATTTTTTATGTATAAAAATCAACGTGCCACGTGTAAAAATAAACTTTTATCGCGTTTTGAATTTCTGTTTTGTCTTCTCCGGGGGGTATCAGAATTGGTACCGTAATTAACGCATAAATCTCAGTCACAAGCAGTAAAATTCTGTCCCTAGTACCTAAATAAAATAAATTGATTACGAAACTGTTTTTTTTCCTTGCAGCTGAATTGAAAATGGATGTTCTACGAGAGCGAGAGGTGAAAGACAATCTAGAACGACAACTTCTCGACGAACAGAAAATGAGAGGTAAGTCTATAATTATTTGGAAGTAACTTTAAATATCGCGTCGTCGATAAACAAGCAAAAAAATAGTTCACAATATTTGCCGAAAGAAATGCTGCGATCCTAAAAATAAACCTGCTGGCTCTGAAAAGAACACAAATAGGGTGTAACTTCAAAGCCTTCATAAATCTCGATCGCCGCGCTCCGCATTCGCCACAATTAACAGGAGATCTTGTTACGAGACCATTGTCTTCATCCCTACGTTATTTATTTCCAACATTAAAACTATTATACTCTCGTATAGCACCTAGTGTCTTATGTTGCCAATTTTCGTTCCGTGCCACCGACTCATCGCCTCCTCCGTTATTATCTGCACAATACCCTGTAGGTGTATAATTGATACTATTTTTATGCGTATATTCACACGTTATAACTTGAGTCAGTTCTTGTTTATGTTATCTGTTTGTTTCTGTGCTTTCCCAAGCCCGCGGCTTGCGTGTTACGACGTTTTCTTCAATTTATAGGCTCATTGATAGTTTTATCGTTTGCTTTGACGTCTTTGTCATCTCCATAATTACGCCATTTATTAAGACAATTTTGTTTCGCTTCATTGAAAGCATTTGCATTTGTTTATATGAGTTCCTGACACATTTAAGGGTTACATTTGTAATTGTACTTGCGCCGTAAATGACATGCAAATGACACACGACATTGACTCATATCACCTGGACTCGTATATATGAATGTACAGTTTTTATATGTATACAACAAGTAGGTACACGGAAAAAGTTTTCCAAGTTCGAAAAATACTAATTTATACTTATCTAACTTATAACAACCAAATTTGCACCCTTCATCCGCGTAAAGGTCACAATGAAACTACCCTTCTTACAATAAGACATTGCAATAGGCAGGGAAAAGAAAACTCTGAATGGAGGTAACCTTTGTAGAAATGTCAGGCGACACGGCGACGGTGACCTAACGCCTTGAGACAAAGGGTTTAATTCTATTGACACCGTCACTACAGGTAAAGTCAACTCTATGACATCAATTATAGGGTCGTTATTGCTGCGTTTACAAGCAAGACATTTAACATGTCACAAACAACATAAAGGTGTTGTAAATATTTTATCGCAGGCATTTCTCCTGTTAAATTGTAATATAAATTTAAATGTTAATAATGGGACGACAGCTCGCTTCGAGGTTGACGTTACTTTAATGAAAATAATTATTGCTTCTGAACATGTGTTACAATTTAATGCCGCTAAATGCGAGGAATATCGTATGCGACTGATGTTGCTTCCATAAAGAGTAAAAAACTATCTAGTTCTATTAAAAGTGGCCACGGGCACAGTATCTTACAATTAGTAGCAAATTAAATTGTTTTCTAACCATCAATTTCATTGTCAATGCTTGCACTTAGTTGCAACTACGACTGTTAATGGATTTTGCGAAATAGTTGGCGGTTTGTTGGAGTTATTTTTAAAAGCTTTCTGACATTTGCTGGCAATTAGCGCTTTGTGGTCGTCAGTTCCGTTCTCCTGGTTGAAGGTACATATACCTACCATTTGGCTACCTTTCGATTTACTGATAAATTCACGGAATTGATAGAAATAAAAATTTTCTGTCCAAAAATCATTTTTGGTACAAGCTTTTATTGACGACTGTACTTTTCTGTATACCATCATCAACTACTCACGATTCTAACGAGCCCAAACTCGGTGGGGTTATGTGGTTTTATTACGGAGCTCCTATGGCCACCTTCCAGCTCCATCATCAGATCAGCTCCACGTCGTCTTAATATTGCATTGTCACGCGATTTGCATATTCGTGCAAAATTTCAACTCAATCGGAAACCGGGAAGTGGATCAAATTTAACTTGCAAGATTTGATTACAGACAGTCAACGGGACAGGTGAAAGTAAATAAAAGCTTGTAAAAAATCAATTCATACTGTGAGATTAGATGCTTGTCGCACGAGACTAAATTAGTATAGTTTACAACCGGGTAGCCGGAAAGCCCTCGTCAATTCTTCCTTCTCGAGCTAAGGTGAGTGTTTAGAGCCGGATTCATATGTTCTTATCTGACGTGTCGTAACGTGACAGGACGTTATCGGTTTCATACATTTAGCACGATTAGATATATCCAGAGACACATTCAAATGATGTGCTCTGACGTGACGGCTCTTTGTGTGTTGGGCGTCAGAGCGTATAAGAGCACAAACAATTATGAACTTATCTGACGTATTGCTCTCTGATGCGCAAATTAGTAGATACTTTATTCAATTCGATGAAAAACATACTTAAAATAGGGCTTTTGTCTCGAAAGTGAGGTTCAAAGTTGATGGTTCCTACCCATCAAATATACAATGAGCGGATAAAACAAACGCAAAGTTTGTTATAAATACAACAAACGCTTCGATGCCATAGGCGAGGTTCAAGTACCAACTTATAAATCGAATTATACAAATACATTAACTGAAGTAACATGTATGAACTGAAGTAAAAAAACAGGTACTTATAAGAATCAACTAATTAAAGTATATTTATGTTGAAGTGCGTCTTGCGTCGATCGAAACGAAAACTCATAAGTGATAAGTAGGGTTCGACTGTCATCGTTTATTTATCTGGTGAATAGCCCGATACGGACCAGTAATTATGATAAAAGGTTTAAACGTGATGACATATCGATCACAGATGCAACAAAGAGGGAATCGAGGCTCCATACATATTTCACACGCTGAATGAACTCGATTGCGACGTGAGCAATACTGTTAATTGCCAAAAACCAATCATCAGATAGCGCTCTCTATGCGCGCGCTGTGAAATACACCTTCAGTTACAACAGCCAATGACCATACGGCCATTTTAACGAATAGTTATTGAGTCGACAAGGAGGCTATGACAATATTTTAGTTTTTGATGTTTTTTTTACACAAAATGGGTATTTTCTCTATATCAAATACAGGCTTAACTAACTAAATTGCAGCAGTTGTATGGATCTTCTTCATAGAAGACGAAATAATATAAAAACTAACCAAACCCAAAGCATATTTAATATTTCCTTTTTAACAGCTGTAAAAAGAATTATTTTAGGCAAAGCGGAGAAAATATATGGATTTTTATAAAATTTTGCGTTTCAACTTCATTGAAGGCCATTTAAAAGCAGCTCGAGCAATTTTAAAATTTAAAACTGCTGTCGATTCTGGAAACATTGCCCCGGGCTCGTAAAACATCGGAGGAAATGCATTAATAACGAAACTTTGTAATAACCTTTTTACAATTAACAGCTAAAGTCGATAACATCTTCGTTGCCTATTGATAACGTGAAAATTTGGTCGTATAATTCCGATAAATTTAATTATAAAAGCAAAAAAATATGACGCCAAAATCGCCATATTTTTTATCCAGTAAATTAGAATTTGTAATCCTATTTGCAAATGGTCATAGCCCGCGCTCGAAGGCCGGTAAATAATATGTGGTCCTATTTAAAGTTGCACTAGCATTTAATCTAACATGTCTAACTCGGGTTTTCTCAGCAAAGTTTGTTCCGGCCATCCCATGTGCCAGTCAGCGGGCAGCAATAACAATCAATCAGGGAGGTCGATCGCATTGGCTTGAAAATTGGAATAGGACCCGAGCCTAATCAACGTCCGCGAGCAGCCATTCATAATAGATATTGTATTGAATATTGCCATATCACATCGGAATCTGCTGCTTCGGTAATGCGCTTCCATTTAAACAGGGATCATAGCTATCATCTGTTTAATTAATGTAAATTAGTTAAGAGGAAATAGAAACGTTTACTTAGTAGGTATGTGAAATAAATGACGCCACCACATACAATGTTCGTGATAATTTTAAGTTTGTAATCCTTGACTTAATAGTTTAAGTTACCCCAACCTAGGCAATACACATACATGTAAGATCAACTTCCTATTTGGAATGACCACGAGACATTTGGTTTTAGGCATTTAGGCTACGTTTCGGAGGGTTCGACCCATTTTGGGCCGCTGAGCTAATAGTTAGGCTACGCTTAGTTACATAGGTTATTTTATTGATAATTTATTTAATTAAATATTTATTGATTTAATCATACATGAAAAACCAACAGCGTAACATATTTATAGACACAATTTTAAAACCATATAGACAGACATGAAATATGACTGAATATCAATTAAATGAGTTTACTTAGCCCATGCTATTAATTTCTCTACCCGAATCACACACTGCCTTATTTATATTACCTTTGACATGTTTCAAGCAATCACTGATAATGATAAGGTACAGTTTCTGGGAACTTTGATGTAACTCCAAGATTTCCCCGTCATAATTCGTCCCTACGACCCCATATCACATGCTCTCTGTATCTGAGATGAAGTAGGTATAACTCTCATTGTACTCCAGATTGCTTAATTAAATAATATGTAGGCCGTAACATTACGGCGTCTTGAAAGGGTTCGGAATGGAAATGTTACGCCAATTATGCGAACATTATGTTGAGAATGGAGGGTTATCGATGCCTGTTTGGATGTTCCTCTGCGTGGGGAATGTTATATATTAACACATAATATGATGGAATACATGTGTTTTATTTTAGTCGCGATATTTAAGAATGAGTACAACCATACTGTGGATTGCATCATATTCATGACTTAGTTTAAGTGTATAACTTTGGCTCTTTATCTCAGAGCCTTCCTAAAGAATAGTGATACTCTTATGACGTATTTTTAACGTTCTTTGGATAATCTGACTGATAAGTATTCACTTGTTGTTTAACGTTTAATAGACTGATAGTAACGTAAGTCCCCCGTCCATTAAAACTCTTATTTCTGATATTTAGTACAATTACATCAATTGATGGATTTAATTTCATTAAATCTATAAAGAATATGTCCTACACAACTATATGAATGTATATTTTAATTCTGACATATGTATAATAACTTATGTTGCTTTAAGCAAAACCAATCTAACGATTGTATGCATGCCATCGGTCATTTAGTTAGCACATTGCTAATCCATTCCCCTTCTATTTCAAACATTATCACTGCTCGGACAGTCGAGTGATCAAATTCAAATGAAATTGAACAATCGTATCAACATACGTCAGTATCCGGCTACCTTGTTCCATGGCAGTGACGTTTGCACCCCACTAATAAATTCTATTATGCTGAATGGATGCAACGGACTTAATTCGGGGTGGTTTGGTACTATATATAGTGCTCAGACGTAGAATAATAAAATCTAGATAGGCAATCTAGATGCTCAGTAATAACTAAATAAGTTGGTAATTTTGGTCGAACGTTCAAAGGGTTAATGCCCAGCTCCGAGGAATCCGTAAATGAGGAGCGGGTTCATAAAAATACCGACAATTCCTGCAAAGAGTCCAGTGGGAAGATATCAAAAAATATTTCCGATACACGTCAAATCCCGACCACGACGCGACGTGCGACCTCGCTGAATACCGTGCCCGATACCGGCCGTGTACGGAATTCAATTACACACTCGGATTATATCGTCTCTCTTAGAGACCCTTCGGAAACTGAACAAACCGTGTAAGAAATATCAATAATAATCGGATCTAAGTTTCGTATGTAGGTATTTTTATTGTTAAATTACGAGACTATTTCACTGTTTACATAACATTATACATAACTAGCTGCTCGCGCGGCTCCGCCCGCGCATTACAAACAACTATAAAATATAGTCTATGTGACATCCGAAGAATTCCAATATACCTTTAGGTGAGGTAGGGCACAGCGAAATGTCATTCCGCTCGAATGTGGAGCAGCATTACTCCTTTGGAGTTGCATGCAGGCGGGCCGTACGCTTGTTTGCCACCGTCGTTGTGTAAAAAAAACCTGGGCAAAGAATTTATGAAATTAGTATTATTTACGGAGATTACCTTACATAGTTTGTATGTAATAATGTTACAAACTTAACCCCACTAGAAACTCAAAACACTTGACCTTTTTGTAATAAGAGAGATTAGATTCCTCTAATTTTCAATTAAATAGTTTGTTCAATTAATACACTAATACTAGGTTTCGAGTAGTATTTTTTATTTATGTATGTAACATAAGTTTCGTTTAACTTGTTACTTACGGAGGTCCATACGGAACCTGCAGAGAACGCAGCAGACATCAGGATTTTATTGTGATTTTTTCCAAGTGTGAGGTGTCGAATTTATCGGCGCTACGAAAGTTTTCGTGAACGATGCCGGGTCAATATTTACACTTGAACAACAACAAGGCGGTTGCGTTTTTTGCTTGAGGTTCGGTTGTGGCCGATGAACCATTGATTCAGTTGCTAAAAGCAAAAGTTGCAAAGCTAAATGGTTCCCGTTGGAAACGTCATTCAACGTAATGGTCTTTGTATGGCAAGAAACTTGACTATTTAGCTATGTTCTTCTAATATATGTTGTTTTTAACTATCGCAAAGATATATAATTTTTTAAATGGTTTTATGTATTATTATGTCATTTATCTGAAAACGCTTAAAAGGTTTCTTTGTGGTTTTTTGATGCTTAATATTAACAAAATATTACGTTTTGATTGCCAAAATAGTAAATTGAAACATAATCCGTTGTTATCACTTATTTTTTGAAAATATTGAATACTCAAAATATAAATAAAGACGAGAACAAATCAAATGCTTCGATGTTCTGGTCAAACGAAGCGCAGTACGGCCCGCCGGCCGTGAGTAATGCAAATGATTAGATTTAGTCGACTGACCAGACCGACTCGCTTCGCTCTAATGTACTAAATGCATTGGAGGGCACGGAAAATAAAGCCTCTGAAACATACCTACGCGCTGCGGAACTTTGACCGGGCATTTTGCGGTGCTCCGCGACCCGACTCTGGAGTGCTGTTTCAAATTATATTCCAGTTTACTATGATCGTTAAAAAATTACATTTATTTGAGTATGTTGAACATTTTTCAACAATTATCTAACTAAACGCAACATGGTTCTCTATTCATAACATTCTTCTCTATCCTAATTTCGTCGTGTTTGTTTAACAAAGTTTCGTAACTATTTCTTACAAGCGATTCGTGTTAAAAGAGCACTAAAGAGCGGTCTAAAGAAAAGGATCAAACGAATTGTAAGGCATTATACATTTCACCGCTAAGTAGAATGCGCTGTTGGCTCGTGCCGAGCTGCGGTCGCAAAGATTGACTACCTTTTAAGAAAGCCACTTATACTGCCCTAGACCTTATCTGGAATGGCACGGGGAACTCTAATTGTATTCAAGGTCTTTAATTCAATTAATGGTACGTATACACCAATACAATTTTACCGTAAATTAGGTTCTAAAATCGTTATACTTAAGCCATGTTTGAGGGCACGATCACAAATAAACATAGGAATATTATTTTTGCTTGAATAATTATATGGGTTATCCTAATGCTTTCTGCTGCCTACTATCCTACAAGAGCAAAGTGGTTATTCTACTAAATATGAATTCCTTAAAAAAAATCAAGATTACATGTAAAAAGTAAGTGAACAGGATGATGATATAGTGTAAATTAAAACAGTGCGAACTAGACATAGGCGTTTATAATCAAGAAGATATCAGTTCAGTACACGACGTTTAATTTAACAAACCATCAACATTTGTAGCGAGATAACGAAACGGAAAGCGGAGGAGTTTCACAATGTAAGCAACCTCGTAATTACAACTACTGTAATTATAACCTTGTAAAGCTGTAGCCCCAGAGAACCGCCATACGGGAACGATGCTAATCAAAGCTCTATTCAGATCCATTACGCAGAGAAAGCAATAAATATAACGCGTTCATAAAATCTCGCACAACAGCCAAAGTAATAATAAAATATTACAAGAGCCAAGATTTTGTCTAATTAATTTTGTATACGTGTACTGTGGGGCTGCAATGTCTTGGGAACACACAATGAGTCCGGGAAACCGAAGGCGAGTTCGTAACGAGATCCACGAAGATGCTAAATTAGAATTTATGATTGTGTGTGAAATTGTTAGAACAGGTTTCAATGCCTATATGATCGTGTTTCCCCATAATAAGAAGGAGTTAAGTTTCAGATGAATCCGGTGAAGTAATAAACTTTATAATTACTGATGCGCTGGCAAAACGATTTGATGCCAAGACGCGTTCAAGTACGTGTACAATAGGTGTTTCCAACATATTCACGTTTCAACCATAACTGACTTTTGCTTACTGCATAAATATAATAAGTAGTTATCTACTTTTACTTATTTATAAATTAACAACCTTTAATACATATTGTTAAGCATTACTTAACATACATTTCGTGTTTGCCTGTAATAAGATAAACACAGACATGGATATGAACAAATTGTAGTTCGTAATGCCTCAAAGTGTTATGTCTATCAACAAATACTAGTAAAAGAAAAGAATCAGTAAGTATGCACATTTTATATAACACGACACGAGGGCATTTCGGATTGCTTACTGGAGAGTCTTCAGTCGCATTAATAAAATATGTTAACAAGGAAACCGGTGCTTAGAGGCTGCTTAAATAGGGTTGCGACGTAGTCGTGTCGATTTTACCACGATCCAATTGTCGATTTCGCTACAATCGAGCGCACACGCCATGTGCTGGCCGTATCGTGTGCTTGTAACCCGATACGACTTTTTGCATTTTACCTACAAGAGACATTTGTGTGGAAATAACCCCTATATTTAGTTTCTGATTGTTGATCAACTTTTTATTGTCATGCAGGAAATTATTTTTGAACTATGTTATAATCAGCGGATTATTTCTGCGATCCTATAATATTTAGGTAGATACATCGTACAATTTTTTGTCATTTTTGACAGTAAGTGTCAGATGGGTTATTTATTACCTTTAAAATATATGTTTTACGTCAGAGTAACGTTTCGAACATACATTAGGACAACTCGACTGTAATTTTTCCATACTAAAAGTGACATTTAGATCTACCTGACGCGCGCACAATGCGTTACGTGATCGACCTGCAGGTCGATGTCATCATCCTCCTAGCATTTTCCTGTTTGTACGCTAAAGGAGCCCAGTGTCCGTTTTGGAACCTAACCTCAAAATTTGGCGTATCTGACCTTTCGACCCGGCAGAAAACTAGACATTACTGGGATTAGACTCTCTCAGGTTTCCTCACGATGTTTTGCTTCACCGAAAATCTACTGTTAAATATCAAATAATATATCGTGCATAATTTTTTTTAAAGAGCCATTGTTACTAGCCGGGGTTCGAACTGACCTCCACGTTAAAAGTCGCTCGGCTATAGCGACTTCGTCTACGTCAGATCGATGTAAGGAAAAAATGATTACAAGCATTCTAGTTTTTAGCGGCTCAGACATTTGCATTTTGTATAGAAAGAAAGAAAGAAAATAATTTATTAGCGTAAAGATTTTGGTACATAAAAGCAAAAATATACAATTAACCATAATACAATACAATTTAACCATAATATTACGCTAACAAGTCTTCACTCAGCTTGGTGTCACGGAGCGAGCCACAAGACGCGCTCCGTGACGCTGATTTTCAGTGAGGCCATTTAAAATATGTATTTATAAAGTATGTGCTACTCTTACTATTATTTTCAAAGTATGATAGATGCGCTATCAGCCTTTACTGTTTAAGATACCTACCTATTTTAATATCCAATCGGTAGAGGGAAACAAAGTTGTAAGTTTGCATTTTCACCATAACATACAAATTGCCAACCCAAGCGTGTGAACTACTGAACTGGAGTTGCGTGTTAGCGCCGGCTAGCAACTGGTCCAGTAGTTGGACTGGACCGTAGTCTAAAATACACCTAACATGTACTACAGTTATCCATTTAAAAAATATATATATTACGGGACAATCTTAGACAAATCGACCTAGTCCCAAACTAAGCAAAGCTTGTACTATGGGTACTAGACGACGATAAACATACTTAAGTAGATAAATAAATACTTAAATACATAGAAAACATCCATGACTCAGGAACAAATATTCGTGCTCATCACACAAATAAATGCCCTTACCGGGATTCGAACCCGGGACCTCTTGCTTCGTAGGCAGGGTCACTATCAACTAGGCTAAAGCGTCAAACAGTTATCCATTACACTACATATATGATAAATTGATAATATGTATAGAAAACCAAATGTTAAACAAAAGTCGAGATAGAACCGTGAATAAGATTAACGAAAACAATGATTTAACGGTTCAACCCCTTCAAAGTCGACTCACTGAAATAGCGTTTCGACATAAAGTTGAATAATTATCGGAAGAGTATTAAGTGCGCGCTTTAATTATAGAAACAAACAAAAACAAGAGTTTCCAGTGACTTGAGGGATTAACAAAATGAGTGAAAAGTTTAATTCGCAAGTGTTTGTTGCTCGGAAGAATTTCCTCTTCTGGTAACATTAATGGAGTTTTGAAGTATAGATCCAAGGTTTCAATGGGTAACCAAATTGGAAGACGAATAGTTCTAAACTACTGCAGATTAATATAATAAGATATTTTTTTAACTTTAATAATCGGTAAATATTCATAATGGGCTATCTTTAAAAATACAAGTTGACAACGGGCTAATTTTAAAGAATTTATTTCACAAATCAGGCCATTTGTTATATTTACGTTAAATGATGTATGATAACTTGACAAGTTATGCGTATAGGAGCAGAATCCGCTCCGGACGTAGGAAACTCAATAATAATCGAGCATGGCCGCCGCACCGCATCCGGTGTCTCTGGCTCTGTCTCGGGAGATATTGATCTCAAATTTTACTGTTGAACGTAAACTTACTGAACTTGAGTAAAGATGAACTTTGTAAACCATATCTACCTACTCGTTTTGTTTTGCTGTATATATATACACATAAGTAAAAAGAAAATCTTGTTTCAGCGTCCCTGGACTTTCCTTTCATTTCTAATGTATCAGAACACTCACTTCTCTATAGCTAGTACCTACTGCGCAATAAATATAATGTTTATTTTTTTATTGGTTTCCTTGTTCGTTAAAATGTTATCTTTTGCTTTATTATTTTATAAAACACTTTTATAACTCGTTTTCACTTGTACTTATTCACGTAACTCAAATGACCATTAAGTAGCAATCTTGATTGCAAAGCTCATAAAGGTAGTAGAATTAGTTTAGCATGCCCATGCATACTTATATAACTACTTAACTACTTATTCAAGTGTTTCTTCGTTTATGCCACAATACTTTCTTACAAACTTAAGACCGCTAACCTAAACCGCTTCTGACAAAACGCAATTAAAATCGATCCAACCCGTTAGCAATGAATTGATGTTCATTTCAGCGAAGCATGTATCAATGTATCGAATGCAAGAATCGATTGTAACATCGATGTCGATTGCGGGCTAATAAATTGTTTACGTTGGACGGTGTACGATCATTAAGATCTTTGTTTACCGGGACCACACATGAGTAGCAGACGTCGGCAGAAGCCGTACAGTGATTTTCATTGCAGGATATCGTATTAATGGTACTCATATCGTATTTAGATGAGGATTTGATACGAAAGGGCCTCTATCTACCTATAAAACAATATATACAATTTAAGCAATTCCTCTGTGTACATTTTTTTACCATTTATACACGTGATACAATTAAAAGACGGTAACTATTTATCGTTCATTGTAGAAATGCACACATTAATGAGAAATTATGGCTGATAGTTAGTAAAACAATCTTGTCAAGAAGCTCGCTTCCGCAAGTGGATGTATTATATAGATATGTATTATTATTAATTAGATATTATTAAATTTAAATTAGAAAAAACATGTAGATTCGCTTTATAAATACCTTAGTAGCTTTAGTTTTGCTCTTAAAGGCTTCAGAAAAATCTCCACTAGAAAGGCGGCCATGAAATCTTATTACGTTTTTTTTTCAGTCTCATGTATTATTTGGTTTGGTAATCTGGGGTGGCTGTGTGGACATACGCGGTTATTTACGAGTATATTACAAAAAAGGGCATGCTTCTTTTAAATAGAATTAAGTCTAGTTGTGCGTCGTATATGCAAATCCTTCAAACTACTAGGTTTGCCTACTCTGACAGCTCTCTTTATTATGGAGCACTGCAAACTAGTGCGCCGATTTTCAGACGAATTTCCATTGAAGAACTATTTTAAAAGTGACAGACTTTAATCATCTATTTGTGAATGACATCAAGGTCCATGCTGGTAGTAATGTTTTCTAGATGCCACATGTATGTTGCAGCAAAGGTTTACAACGCCTTGCCAGTTGAAATTAAGGCTCCATCGTCTACAAAATTTGTAATTGTCTTAAAAAAATACCTTGTTGAACTGTGTCCATATAGATAGCTCAAGTGAGTACTATGTAAGAAAAAAACAATAATATGGAGATATTTTATGTGCAGGTAATTATTCTTATAATTATGCTACTCCAAATTGGTAAAATTGTATTAAGACAAATTAACAAACTTTATTCACTGTACCATCCTGTGTATAACATGCAATTTATCGCAAATAAATGAAATAAAATGGAATAAAATATTACATTTCTTTCGCTTTGTAAAACTTCACTACTTAGAATCAATCTTTCTTCTCCTCACACATGCCAAATATGAATAATTATATAACTCCAGTATATATCCTTCGTCAATAAAATCAGTTGTTTTCGTTTGCCCGCACCCGGGCATGAAAGATGATTCCATTTATATTCTCATTGGGTAACGGACGGTTTATGCTTTCTCCCCGGCCATTTGAACGTAATTCCTGTTTTATCGACTTATTGGTTTTTATCGTGAATTCATTTGCTTGTTTATCTTGTCTGCAGTGCAGTGTTATTACGGGCAGCAATTACGGATAGAGTGTTTATATTTGTGTGCAGATAAACTTTTCATTCGATTATATTAGAATAATGTTCGGAAAACAGTTAAAATATCTTGTCCAATTTCCAAAACATACCAAATTATTTTTTGATCGTATGGGCCGTGGTATTAAAAATAATTCCGAAAGAAATATTCTGATAGTATAGTTTTTTCATTTGTACAGTAGTGGGTTTATTAAAGCTCGCATTGCCGAGCAAGCCATTTCGGCGCAAAATTGCATATAATTCAATTGGAACCTGTGCCAGACGATATTTCAACAAAAACGAATTACCTAGAGCCCTTTTAAATTAGATATATACGTCGTATGTACGTGTATGAGAACGTAATCAAATGAACCGCTGAAATTGATTCATAAAAGGGCGAATCTCGTAGCGTTGGAACCGTTCGATTCTAACGTCATTGTCGGCTCAAGATTATTTCAGTCAAACATACCGCGGAAACTTTCAACAAAAAGGACTCAGTACCGGTATTGGCTTATGGCTTCATCAAGTGGACTCTGATAATCGTCTCTCTTAATAGTATTGTCTGTCGACGACAATGACGAAAAAAACACTCCTTAAAAACGCTGAATATTCACCATCAACCCCTTCTCTATGAAGCCCTTGTTGACCAGAAACAAAAAATATAATAATGCATATTGCAGGTCTTGGGAGAATTGCTACGAGTACCTTCAATGTTGTTTTATCTTGCAACGGAGGATAACAAAAAATGTTTATCGTATCTATTTGTTTTGAGTTTTTGTTCGTGTATTCGATTTTGATTACTCCATTATTACTATTATTATTACAAAAACATATTACCTGTTTAAAAAAATCACCTCATTCGACTAGGCCTATGGAGTTGATGATTTTTATTAATAAGAAAGTGTTAATAATGAAAGGAGATGTTATAATATTGTAGGAAACAACTTAACAACAAATCAAAAATTTTCGAAATCTAAGTCATCACTATAAATTTCGCAAGGGTTGTGTAACAATATTGTTGTCGGATTGAATCTTCAAAGAATCCATCACGCCGTAGCACAATCCGCTTTGGTCGCAATTTGTTACGAATCACTAACAATTGCACACTCAATTTAATTTAATAAACTGTCAAAAGCCGTCTCTACCTGTTAGTGTTTACAAATGGACCGGACATGCGTTTCCCGCCTCGGTTTCCCAATGGGGGGCTACGATTCGCACCCCCATGATGAATTCACCTTTTATTTTGTCCCACTCGACTCGATTGAGAGTGATTTTTGAGCGTGAATGGGCAGCCAGAGTAATTTGCCACTGACAAGGCGAAATTAATGTTGAAAGCCATAAAAGATGGACCAAAGTCAATCAAGGGTTCATTTTCTCTTTTATTGGTTCGGTGGCATAGAAAATGGATACTTTAAACTGGTTTGATAATAAAGAAAAAAGATGTTTCTTTTTCATAACACACTTTACACTTTAAAATTCTGCTTAATTAATTTTATTACAACTAGGTATACAATATTACACGTAGGTAATTAAACGTGTATCTGTGTGTCTTCTGTACCTACTAGTAATACCTGCAAGCCGACCAGAATCTTAGCAATCCGTCCGAGGGACCCCTCGAATAGTTGTAAGACAATAAATTATTTAATAACCCCGAGATCTGAGCCCGACCCGTGCACTTAATCACATTCGACTGAATCACCTCTTTGCTAACTATTAATTTAGTCCTGATTAAGCCCAAAGCACTTTCAGAAATGCCAATTTTGAATTAAGTCTCCTGTTTAGATATACACTAGCACTATTTAAACCAACATCTTAAGCATTGTTTTTGGTTCATAACTAAAAACATCTTAGACTGGTATGTATAATTATTAAAAATGATATATTAAAGTTAATATAAAAAACGAAATAAGATAATAATTGTAAAGGAAAAGTGCCTCAAAATCTGTCAGTTTTGTACGAGTTAAAGACTTTCGGACCCATGAACACGCCAGATCGTGCCAGCTAGTTCCAAAGTCCATTGTACTAAAACTGGTTAATTTCGGTATCGAGCCCCTCAGGAACCTTCGAACTTTATCTAATTCCTGCAGCGTTATATTTCAAAGCTTGTGAAGTCTCATCTGTAATTATTCATCTCGACTGACCGTCGTTGACCGGTGTCGGGCTAATGCTAGCCACTTGGCGACTCGTTGGTAAGACGAGCACCGTTACATTTGCTAACCGCATTGTGTACTAATCAATATCTCAAAATCACTTTCAACTTTAACTCGTATGTCAACCAAATATGTACGTATACTTCACCTTCACTACACTATGTATTTCAAATTCAGACAGCAGTGTAGGTACTTAGAAACGAATGCCTGAACGTACTTGAGGCTTCCTGATTACAGATAGAAACTTGGTCCACCCAGTGATGAACAAGGAACTCTTTAGTTCAAAAGGCAAGTTGTTCTCCGTTTGGAGCTCTTGGTAACTAAGCGAGAGTTTGTAGGACTTCGGCGGGCACTATTGTTAGTGGCCTGTCTGTCGTGGGGTATTAGCTACTATTATAGATGCTAGTTTAGTCAAAAGTTTGCTTCTAGTCGAGATATGCGTACAGAAATAAAATGCCCATTTTAATAGATGGCTGATAACATATATATATTTTTCAATTGAGATCTGATGATGTAATCCGGTGGTTGAATAGCAGGCTGTGGCCACGTGCACCCGGCATCTGCCAACTTTTAATTTTGTCTCGGTAGAATGCGGGAAGGGGTGGCCGTTTGATGGGCCCAGGGTCGGCGAAGTTCGAACGCTTTATAACTGTGTCCGGCTTTAAGTGGGTGTAAAGTTTCAACACCCTTTGATTTACTTGCTGCTCGGAAAGGTGCGACAGATCGAACGAAATTTGTTTGACTTTGTATTTTTCACCGTTTTGCATTTATTGCATTCGTGTTTTGTTTTGTTTTCCGAATCCACTTTATTGCGTTTCGCTTCCCTGTGAAAGTTATTCGCTTTGATTTACGAGCGCAGCACCGATGTCGAATTGGGTTCGAGTTATGCTTTGATTCTACCCTTTACATTGTCACCGGGGGAAAACAGGGGACAATGCTAACCGTATAATGGGTGCCGCAATAATTACTATAATACCTTAAAGGACCACCTCAATCCCCTAATCGGAAGCCAAACTAACGTGGCGCCGTCCCGCATAGAAATATCTTAAATTGGCAACACGGTCCGGCGGGCCGACCATAAAACATCTTAATGAGTGGAGCTAGCAGCTGCGGATCCCATATTGCCGCTCTCATATCCATGCAAACTACCCACCGCCGCCGTCTTAGCAGCCTTACTTTCCTCCTCCTTGTTTACAAGTCGACAACTAATTTGATGCAATATGTGCATAGGACAACATTACGGGCGCTATCTCCTCCGTGCGTGTCTTGCATACATTTGCTTCCTTGCTTGCCGCAACCCGCAGCCTGACCCTGCCACGAACCCTTCATATTCAAATTGGCCCCGGACCGGTCATTTGGACGCGGATTTGTTATAAGATTAAAGGAAGATTTCACTTGTGAAACAATATGGCAGACAATTTACATATTTCGTTTCCTTATTAGTTTCGGGATATTTGTTTTGGGGCCGGCGAATTTACATCCACTGACCGATTAAATGGCCCTTAGGCGTCTTTAATGGGGGTGCCGCGTGGTCGTTGTTGGCCTTAGCAAATGTGTGCTTATGCGTAATTGAATATTTTATGGGCCGAAGCAAATGTGGTGCTGACACTTTATTGATTGCGGGAATCTAGTTGCTTCTATAGCGAGGTCTAGTCCCATTCGAAAACATATTTCATGCCTCTGTTTGGAGAGCCAACATCACTCCGCGTCTTGCCTTTTCAGTTTACACCCGTGTTTATCGTTTGCATTTATCTGTTGACTGTTTTTATTCCGCGGTTGACATTTACCCTCTGTTTCAACAAGCGCACCATTATCCGGACGAGTTTCTTTCATTCGGTACACGAGTGCTCGCGCGGCATTACCTCCATTCAAGTCGAGATAGCTTCACTTAGTTTCCTCTTTTTCAGTACGGACGGGTTAATTTCTGCATCTTTATTATTCGAGTGCCCGGTGTATGGGATGGTGCAGTCTAGTCTGTCTGGTGGCGTAGATTGTGAGGCGGAAAGCAAACTTGAATTGTTAGGTCGCCGCGTGGAGGTAATGAACGCGGCGCGGGTGGGACACCAGAGGAGCTGGAGGCTAGTCGGAGCGAGAGGTGCGAGGGAGGGGGTGCAGGCCAGGGAGGGTGCAACGCGTCCTGTATGCACAGCGCCGCTTCCGCATTCGTTAATGCAAAAGCGGGTACAGACTTCAGGTGTACATTTTCAGCGCCTGTGTGCTTTATACTCGATGTCGAAGCGTGCGTCTTTGTACAATACTGTGCCTTAATTATTATTACATTTTATCTCGCCTGCGCTCCGATACAGCTTCCCGAAGAGATTACAAACATAAATGTGTGTACGTAACAAATTATTTATGCCGATCAATAAGGAAGAGTTTCGCCGTCATGCAATTTAATACTAGGTATACGTCTTATTTTCATTCCGTAATAAAAGAAAGCCGAAACCGGCGGCTTAACAATTCATTATTGCATTCATTCATTTCAGCTTCATTAAAATCGCATTAGGATTAATTTTTCTCGTCCCCGTTTTAATTCGCAGTGAGCGGGGGCCCGCCGGACCGTTGCAATCATCCGCGTCAATATTTGCCAGCCTTACCTGCCTGTGTTTTGGCATATAACAAGGACACCAGATACAGTTTTATAATACCTTCAAGAGTACGTACCACTCGCAGAGCATAAGGCTTCTTCCCGACGCCCCTCGAGCGGATATGACTCCATGATCTGTGATAGTATTTAAAACAAACATTTAGCATAGTTATTAAGATCTATCATTACATAAAACAAGTATGGCGCCGTGACTGATAAGCATAAACGACTTCTCTAATAATTGACAATATTATTTTCACGGCTTGTTTTTTTATGACTTTGCACCCGTTCCCAACTTTTTACGCCCTGACTGTATTCCCATGTATACCTAATTACCGTGCACTTATTCATGACTGGAAATTTCGAAACAAAGTCGAATAGATTTAGTCCTTATTCGCTACATATACGTTACGTATAACGATTGGGTCGAACACCGCATAGACGGAGCCATAGAAAATTAATGGTCAACTCGTTTAATCACCGCTTACTAAATACCCTAGGGACGCCATTTTCTACAATGTATAAATGTTGTAGCCCAGTCAACGGAGATTCTCTATGCATGTTTTTATTCTAAATATCCCATGCCACATTGTAAACCACAACCATTTTATATCAGTTTATGTGTAGTTAAGACAGACTGAGCTACATTTGAGACTACCATATTAAAATTTGCAACATATTCTTATGTTTTGCATAGGCGACTTTAGGATTATTAGTTATTACCGTCACTTTGTAGTAAAGGGTTTTTCATTATGAGCGCTCGAACTTTGAAATCTAATAAAATAACCTGTGTAGCTGATATTGCAACAATTTTTATTTCTTGTAAGGTACATTTGATGACATTATTTATGAAATATATTCTCAGCCAAATGGCCGCCGCGACCACGCTGCAGGTGGTGTATCCTGGTGGACCAATTTTGGACGACATTTTCACATAAATGGGGCTCAATTTCATGAGGAACGCGGGTTATGTTGGTCTTCAGTTCAGACAATTGTCTATGGTTTGTCTGCATAGACTAGAGATTTGACGTAGCCTCACAGAAAATAGTCGAGCGGTGTTAAGTCACACGATCTCGGGGGCCAGTTGATGTCGCCACCACGCGATATGACGAAAACCTCGAACTTAACTTCTCATCCAATACATTTAATGTGTCCCGTGCAACTGCAACAATTTCTACGCGTTGTTGAGAAATGTCACGATTAATTATATATACCTGCCAAATTTGACAGCCATTGCTTTTTCAAGATGGCCGCTATTCGCTGACAAAGTTCGAGCGTGCCTATTGAAAAACTTTGTGAGATTGGTTGCTTTTCTCAAGCTTTCATTGACTAGAGATATCGGGCAGTTTCGCGTAAATAGTAACGTTTTCACATAAATATTCTACCCATTGATGTGATGGTTTATATATACTTAATCTCAAGTTCCGTTGCCACCTACCTGCCACCGACTTCAGACGGAGTACAAAAATACTTACTTCTTTCGTGGCGTGGGGGGGATACCAGCTCGCATTTCTATGGCGGCGAGTGGGTTAAAGTTTTCTTTTGTAGATAAGTGTAACTTTTTAGGGACATGCTCCCTCTGTGCGTACCTACATATGTCACGGGCATTGAACACAAGAAGTGTATTTGGGAAGCCGCTAGACATAGGTGTGGTGTAGTCAAATGACTAAAAAAACAATTTTAGGGGGCACATCATGTTAACTGCAAGGCAAAAAGCTTTAAATTACCTACAATGAAAATAGTTTTGTGTATTATTTTGAATGCCTGCCCTTTATAAAAGGACGTAAGTGCCATAAGTTTTATATAAAGATACGAACGACTAATTAATGTAAAAATAGGTACTTACCTACGAAGCAATTTATTTTGCTCGGTTCGATACGCACTTGGCAGGTTTTCTAATATTGTTCTTTTTTATTTAGGTAAAAAACTAGTAGTTCTTTGCTAAAGTATACATGTATATTGTTATTTACTTATTGGCGCACACACTTGATATGTAGGTAACGCTGATGTTTTTACCGCTCAACTTTTGCGGCTGACCGATCAATTTTAATTTCACAGTAGCAAATACCACACAAAGGATTTATTAACCCTAAACTGGGGACTAAAGATGTGTTCACAACGTGGAATGAAAATCGATATTTCATTTTCAAATCGATGCACCGAAGCCTTACGATACATTCGCACGCGAGTCCTCGAGCCCTTGCCAACAGATATCTACAATATTATTAATTCAAGCATATTAATAAAAGGTGTCGTGTTACGACCACACCGACTTCGCAGGAAGCATGGCCCGGTGCGCCACCCCGGCCAAAATAATACAAATATACTGTGAAACGGTTTTTTACTTAAAATGTTTCGATTCTAGACGAACTCCGATTGTCATGCAGGCCGGTTTTAACACGCTCCGTTGAACCTGGTGGAAAAACAGTTGATGTCAATATTTTGACCGTATACCTACTTCTTTTACGATAGGATTTCTCGGTGGTCTCAAAATAAAAAAAAAACAACGTAAATATGATATCTAATGACTGTTCCGAAATTTCGCACGTGGATAACGCAAACATAAAAAAAACACGTTAAATGAGAAATGAAACTTTTATACTTGAGCCGTAAAAATATGAGTACCGCTCAAACGACTAATGTGACAACTGACTACAAGCCTCAATCATCGTTAATCTCATACGACTGTACTTTCACAGTTAAGAGGGTGCAATCGGGGAATTTGACAGTTAGCCCTGAGTGTGCGTCTGTCCAACTAATTGAACGAGCGAGCGAAGCGAACGAAGTTTTCCGTTTCAGCTTGGGCCAGCATTCTTTCGTATGTCCGGCTGTCCGGCTGTTCTCCTCTACAGCTGGCATTTCTCACCCGATTCTCGTGAAATATTGTGAGCAAGCTCAATAATTATGCAGTTTTTTAGGGTTCAGTCAACAAGGAACCCTTGTAGTCCGTCTGTCCGTCCGTCTTCGGCTAAGCTC
Organism: Epinotia bilunana; assembly: GCA_947049275.1. Classification (NCBI taxonomy): domain Eukaryota; kingdom Metazoa; phylum Arthropoda; class Insecta; order Lepidoptera; family Tortricidae; genus Epinotia; species Epinotia bilunana. The sequence goes on from OX346253.1 coordinate 26,913,610, forward strand.
AGTAACCATTACTACTAGAAAACTGTAATTCGGCGTGGGTATATAAATCAATCACCGGAACAAAATAAAAAAATAAAAACTGAAAAAAGGGGGGTACCTCCCCTACGCCTAAAGTGGGTAGTGAATTTAAAGCCCAAATTTTTGTTCGAGTCATATTTTCTCTGCCCGATACTATTCGGAGTACAGTAGGTACCTACACCTGCACGAATACCTGACAGGAGGCGAGCAAAAATATATCACAATGTTTACTTGTACGGCCGGGCCGTTAAAGCGTGTCAGATAGGTTTGCAGCGGACTGTACCAGCTGGTTATGTTTGCAAATGCGGTTTAACTTTTCTTTCATCCAAGATTTCAAGATAACTAAGAAAAACAGCATTCGAGTCAGTTAGGCACTTGAAAAAAATATACAAACTTTTTCAACGGATTCTTGAGTTTTGTCCAAAATTATATGAATAGTGCCGGGGGCCTCAATATCGAGAATCGAACGTTTCACGGTCCGTAAGTCCGAACCGTATCGATACGGGTATAATAACCAGTGGAATGGTAACTATAAAGAGAGATTGTATTTTTTACTAGCGTCGTAAGAAGTCGGAATGTCCGACCGGCCCTTTGATCGTTTTGATAAGTGCTCGCGATTTTTTCTTCCCTTTTTTTGTTGATAAAAAAATTCTGTGGCGCCGTTATTGATATTGTTATGAAATGTATGATGGAATGTTTTGAGGGATGACTGATATATGAAGGATATTATTGCAAATACTTCCAAGTTTTAAGGAATCCAAATCCACTACACAAAAATGGTTGATATAAAATTGAAATCACATGTGTTACCTAATTGAAAATATTTATCGGGTAAGCAAGGTCGCCCAAAGTCCCCTACTCCAAGAACAATAATCTGCAGAATTTAAAGGAAAATTGTTATCGCCGTTGACACCCGCTCATAAATATTGTGCTTGCCGAAATAAAACAGAGGAAATAGATAAAAAGCTAAACGGTTGTCCGCCGCGTCCGGGACAGTGGCGCGGACAGATCGCGATGACAAATGTGCTGATAAAAATGTTCAACTAAACCCAATTTTTCTATTTTTCGCGGGAATTTGAAATGATAAAATAACACGAAATACTAAACTATCGCGTTTTTGGGTCGACTTCTAGGTATATTTATATTTATTTAATCCTAATTACTTAGGTACCTACTTATTTATCTTAAACGTTTAGGGATGAAGTGTGAAGTGTGAACAATGTCTGAAACTCACGTTAGACGATAAGGCTTAGGTTTATTTTTATTCAGCCTTTAATTGTCTGTTATTATGCTCACTTTTCGTTGACTGTCCGTTTTGGTGCAAATAAAAACGAAATACTTACTGTAGTTATCTAGTAGTGTGAAATGAAAATGAATGGGCGGTATATTATAGCATCTACCTTAGACAAAAGACAAGATGTCTGCATCCATTCCGTTTATCTATCGAACATTATTTCATACACATCTATCGGAAAGCCATTCTAACGGTGTCTGATTTTATTCTAGGCAATTTATTTTCAATAAAGAACTATAAAAAAGACTTATCTAAATTGCTCTGGTGCGACTGAGGGGAGTAGCTGTCATAAAAACCGATTCATATTTATGTGTTCTGCACAGACGGAGAAACGAAAACTATCGCTGTGATAAAGATCATCAGGTGGCTTATATTCCCTCGATACTCTTCAAGGGTGACTTAGTATTCGATGGAGAGAATAATATGTAGACACTAAATTGGATTGTGCCTCAGAAAAGTTTATTACTTATTCGAGTGTTCATCCGTTGAAATATTGGTCGGATTGTATCAAAACAAATTGGCACAACCTGCAACTTTCTGTCGAAATACCGACTCGTACAACTCAAGTAAATGCTTGGAGTGGAGTTAGCCTGACTGTGAACTTTCATTTAATATTAAGACCATCAAGACTAATGGTTCTTATTCCTGTAATTTATTTTTCTAGTTACAGTTTTATCAAAATAAGACGTTTGAGTATAAAGATCAGTGTTAAATTATTGATATAAAGAAGCGAAGGAAGCATTGGATCGCTTTAGGCCTGGATGAGTAACATTATACACAGCCCTCGCGCGGCGTCCATCTAATTATGAGTACTAAACACAGTAATTTCAATGCTTAATCTGTTATCTTGGGACATTTATCGGCATTTCTCATGATGGGCATAATACGTATCGATAAAAACATACAAATAAAAATAAAAATAAACTGGCGTTATATGAAGGAGAGTCCAACGTGCGGGTGGCGCAAGACCGGTCACTTTGGCACTCTTTGGGGAGGCCTATGTCCAGCAGTGGACACCTTTCGGCTGATATGATGATGATGATGGCGTTATATATAGACTTCCACGAATGGTTCACTGTATATGGTAACACTTATGTAAGAGTAAGACGGAAAAGCAACGGAATAAAAAGGCGCAATAATGAATATCTGCACGGGTAACTGCTCAGTATAGCGACTCATTTACATGATATTCGCCAACAAACCCTAGGGGACCGTATCAGCCATTTATGAGTGGAAAGCATTAAAGAAAAGAAAACTCAATAGATACATAGATATATATTATAGATATAGCAAGAAAAGAAGCCGCGTGCAAGAAAACGGCTCGCGGCAAATGAGCCCGCGGAAAGCATTGTTCCGACTTTTAAAAACGGAACAAAATGAACGAGGGGAAGGAAATCGGATGAAAATATGAAAAGAATACACGTTGTGTAGAAAGAAGTGAAATGAAACGTCGGAGATCGGGTCTCAACCGCGGTGCGGTCCGCAAATATAATTTGCATAGTCAAATAGCCCAACTTTTGTCTGCTGCGGATGTTCGCAACCATATTCGTTCGTTGCTTTTTAACCACACTCCCATTCTGTATAGGGCAGGGCTTTTATTGCATTTTTCCCCTTTGAACGGATTCCTTCAATATTTCGCTGGTTCGTTTTTATTCATACGCTCGGTCATCGAATTGTTTCGCTTCATATTTCGCACGCTACGTTCCGATCTGTTAATTCCGTTTGTGATGTTAGCCCGCTACCTATTAATTGATTCAATTCTATTTATATTATTTTGACCTATCTGAAATTATTTATCATCAAAAATATATTCCAATACCATTACTTTCGTACCTTTGTAATGTCGAATAAAGAAATGACAAGTCATTATCAGCTTACTGAAGCAAAACGATTTCTATAGAATCAAAGAAATATCTAAAAGAACAATGAAATGATTAACATAAAATTATAATCGCTTTGAACCGAACTACCGACTGGTATAAAGTCGAGATAACCACTTTTGTTCAGCCAGCATCCGCATCGAATCGAATGAAATAATCGATTGGATTATTCCGACTCATCATTGGTTCCGAGTGAGAGCAATAGGCCGGGTTATGGGGCACAAAGGAGGCCGCCGAGCCGTGGATGCATAGACAAATATTGACTCCTTGAAACAATGAACGCCGCCGTCGTCGCCCAACCGCTCTCATTGGACGAAGGAAGCTTTGATTGACGCCTTTAACTCGAAAGTACTAATGATTGATTCCGTAGTTACAGTTCAATAAAATACAAAAGGGAAAAATAAGAGGGATATAGAGCTTCATAAGTCATAAACCAACGTAGTTTTACCCGCCGTTAACACAACAACCAATTTTGGTATTTCTAACAACTTCAAAAATAATTTACCTTACCCACTGATGTAGTAATTTATTTGCGTGGAATTAACGCAGGCTTTGGTATTGTTAATTTACGCATACTAAACAAAAGAGGTGAGATGAAAAGATCCGAAAATAAGCGTCAGTCGAGTGCGAAACTGTTTTGAGAGGTGTTAGAGCGAATCGATGTTCGGACTCGATGGTCCGACGAATTTTCCACTGAACGGACCTCTGGACGCCAACCTTTGTATTGGAGAGAAATTAACTGAAAAAGGACGCTTCCATCTCAAAGCCAGTAATTATACACGGGTACATACATTAAATGTTAACAAATATTAAAACGTAATATTATTAAAGATGAATACTCTGTGCGGTTGTAAGTTTATATAGGTAGGTATGAAGGGGTTAATAGCCGGAACCACTTATCCGATTTCAAAAAAACTTTCATCTGTGGGCGTGGACTTGGACTTGCTGTGATCCTGTGCCACAAATTGTGGAATGGAAATTAAAAAAGGCCATCTTGCAGGCCTAGGCCTCCAATTTTGTATGAAATGCCATTACGGGTCTCTCGTCTCGCTGCGCCCGAAACGTGACACTTCGAAGCCCATTATGAAGAACACAACGTCAATATTTCATTGCATGTTTTAGAAAACCAAATTACGTGGACGTAAGGAGCGATGCGGTACGTGAAACTATTATTATTACCCGGTCGTGTCGGAGGTCGCGCGATGACAAATGATGCGTACGAGTGGATCGCGCACTTGCATTAGCAACCACATTCATTATTAGCCAATGGTTAATGAGAAAACGCTCTTTACTTTTATTTACATCTAGCTGTATCCATGCCTACGTTCCACATAAGCTTTGTAGCTTTTACGGAATAACACCTATGCAAATTCTGTCCATTCAATATTTTTTGAAATCGGATCATAACGAGAATAGCCAAGAAAACATAACAAGATATATATAAGACGTAATATAATATTGAAAGAGTTGACAAGATTCCATCATGAGTTATTCATTGAAACCAAACGTCGACAGCATTTTTCAGCATCCAATCAAAGTTCTGTAGGAGGTATATTTTTAATTTTCCATTCCGAGCATGCCCCCAGGACGCAGCGGAAGGCCGTAACTTGCACTTTGTATTATTCATAGTGCTGCCGTGATGCGGACGCGCTATCTCTGAAATATACAAACTAGTTTACCTATGTTGCAGATCGAACCGCTGAATTAACAATCTGAGATTATAAGGGACAGTTCAGCGCCAATTATAGATACCTATTATAAAATACTGGATATACGAGAGACGAGATAGTGAAATGTATTATAAGGAATTTTTATATAGGGAATGGTTTAATGTTAAAGTCCCCGGGCGACCGAGCTCTGCTCGTGTGAAAATAGAAGAAATACAGAGAGGCCCAATTATCCCAGACATGTGCCTAGCTGGATTGATTTGTCGCCCTCGTAAACCCCATATATATTCCAAATCTCATTGAAATCGTTAGAGCCGTTTTCAAAAACGTGATTTCACATATATATTTCTATACAAATATTGCTTGTTTAATACTATAGAAATCAAAATTATATTGGGTTCGATACTTAAAAAAATGCCTGATGGACAATCAATTAAGTATGTTTAAATACACACGAAGAAAGCGATTGGACATGACCGGGACGATTTGTAAGCCAAAGTACTTATCTTAGAGTCTTGGAACAAAGTATACATGAATTTTCAATACAAACAGTTCGCAGAAATGTCTGCATATCTTACTGTCGCCATGCCGCCCCTTGCCGGAGGAGGCGTCCATCAACACGCATCCGATCATCATTCGTCAATCGAGCATTCGAGAGAAAAAGACAGACACTGCGCACCATAGTCCGTCAGAAAGGGAAGCCTGCACTCTAAACCACCGATTATCGACGGTAATAACAAAACGAATTACACACAGGCACGAATCGAATGTTTTAGGCTCCGTATTTGAAATCGAAAAGGTCGGTCGAGGAAAAGAGATAGCTTTGTTGTCTCAAAGTTTGGTTACGTGAAGTTATGCATGTGCATACTCGGAGGAATATGGCGAACGGGTATGCAGAGAACCGTTTATTTAGCCGGGGTTTTGTTGTTCTGCGTGCGGTATTCGTAGTAATTGTTATTTCGATACGGTGCGAGCGCGCTGTGCGATTAAAGGTGACTTTGACTAAGCCCTGATGGTATTTACGGAACGTTTTACAGCCATAGAGTCAACACGGTCAATGCAATGCCGCATTTATGAGACTCGGTTCATCCGTTGTATGTACCATTAAATGAAATGGCATTGTTGGGGAATATGCCATGAACAATTTAGATGATCTCGCTATTTTCCAGCTTTGCTCACTTCAAGTTTAGCCCAACATGTTAGGGAAATTTCTTACGCAACATAATATTTACATAGCTTAACATGCTGCGTGATGTTAGTTCTGTAATGAGATATTTTATTATCTATCTTTAACACTTATATATATTTCGTTTTTCTTTTCCATATATATTAGTGTGTATTAGCTGTCACGAATAAATGATTGGTTTATGATTTATGATTTCATAATCATTTTAAAAGATGAACAATAATAACTTGAAGTAACACTCTTTTCTCGGTATTAAACTGTAAACCTAGGATTATTAACTCAACGTAAAAAATAAATCAGAGCAGCCTCTTCGTCCAATTTTCGGTTGCCTTTTGTTGGTTATTGTCTTGTTTTTAATTTTATTTCACCGAAAAAACTTAATGCGCCGTGCCATTTTTGATGTACCTAATTATCTGTGTCGTTAATTTGCAATTTGTTCTCAGTGATGTACCAGAAGCGGTTAAAGAAGGAGCGGAAACAACGGCAACAGGTGCAAGATCAGCTGGAGATGGAGCTGAAGCGGCGGCTGAAGATCGAGGAGGCGCTAAAGCAGTCCGGTGCCCCCGCCGAGGTCTTGAGGATCGTTACTGGTAAGCTCACATTGCTCTTCATGTAGCACCTTGCCTACTGAGTCGGACCTTCATCTATTCTAAGCAGGTGAATTACCTACTTGGCAAAGTTTGTATATTACAGTGCTCGCGTTAATTACATCTATAAAAAACGTGAAAGATAGATAAACCGCGCAGAAAGCTATGCCATGTCACTTATGGGATAAGAAGTCCACATTTTTATTAAGAATAATACATGGAACGAAAAAAAAATTGGTAAGAACCTAAGACACTCTTCCTAAACTACCACCTATGCGTATTGATTGTGTAATAGGTATATTGTTCTAAAAATATACGGCTGGGATTAACAGAATTATGTTTCTTGTTAGGTACATTCTTTACCTACGAGTAGGTACTGTAACAGCTTAAGCAGTATTAAGATTACATGTCGGTAATCTCCTATTTATAATGGCTTATGACCACTAGGTACTCCCTTTGGACGCGTATTAAATTGATATACTATGCGTAGATAATGAACTCCGCCAACTGAGATTAGTTTCAACAAGTTAATCATCAAATAAAACGTCTCGGGCACGTCAAATTGTCAATGCTTTCACTATCAGACTTATTCAACAAGTTACGTGTGCGTATATGCCTCTGACATATTAACTTGCCGTCTGTCAAACTATCTATCGAAGTTCGTAACCGAAGTCAATAAAGTCAAGTGATTTTGCGTTGTAATTTAAATCCTACGTACTACGGTTAATATTGGTATTTAAATGTAGATGGAGAGACTTGTGACCTTGTTGTTTGATTGGGTCGAGTCGAGTGCGTGACGTAAGAAGGGCGGGCGAGCGCTGGTGAAGGCTTGTACTAATCTCCGTGTCAGGAAATCGTTTCGCAGGCCATTTCAAACGAGGGTTCGGTGCTGAACTCACACGCATTTAAGTTCAATTTCTTGCATAATAGCTGTTTGCTACAGCATTTATTGGCTGTCAATCAGGCAGATTACCCGTACCATTTACCTAGCCTAGCATACATATATATCATACGAGTTCTATGCAAACGGGTTTAACGTACTAATACTGACTCTAGTGATCCTACTATATAATAATATAAATGCGAAAGTTTAGATGTTTGGATGTTTGTTACTCAATCACGCTTAAACGGCTGAACCGATTTGAATGAAATTTTGCACGAAGATAGTTTATAGCCTGGATTAAAATATAGGATAGTTTTTTATCCCGAGTCAACGAGACGAAGACGGAAGCTAGTATTATATAAAGAATTTAAACTGATAAAAAGATTTAAAATGCGAAAACTTCAGTCATTATAAAATTGATTTAAAAAATCTTTATTAAGAAACTACATTCGATTATTATGTGCAGTAAGTCGAACGAGGTAGAACCATTATTTTTGATACGAATCCTAACACAACAATATTTCCACAGAGAACCTATCAGCGCCGACGCAAGAGCCGGCGCGGCAAGAGCGCGAGAACGGCGACAGCAAGCCACCCAGCACGGAGCCGCCGGCGTCTTCGCCGCCCTTCCAGCGCGACCCGCCGCGCACGCCCGACAAGCCGCAGTGGAACTATCCGCCGCCGCCCGTAGACATTATGGCCGGCGGTGCTGCCTTCTGGCAAAATTATTCCGGTGAGCATCCGATCCGTAGTCTTCGGCTTTGACAACTATTCTCTTCTTCTTCTTCTTGATCCTTGCCTCACTCAGGAGCATGACTCTAAATGATCTTGACGATCAGCTGGCGTAGCAGGGTTGATATTTTATCGCTGTCGTTAAAACTTCTGTCACGTACTGACACGTATGCGAGTACAAGAGTGACGGATGTCTTATCCATAACGATAAGTGATATAAAATGACAACCATCTTAGGCCCGCAGTTATTGCTAACCCATTCGCCACCACAGAAAAGAAGGTTAAAGTCATGGGATGCGACAAAATGAAAATATAAACATAGAAACCAGAGGGCAGACTGTCTATATACTCAGTGACAGTCAAGCTGCTGCTGTTAAAGCGCTTACGGCGGCAAAAGTGGATTCTAGACTAGTTTATAATGGCGTCCAAGCTCTGAACAAGCTTGTGCAAGGTGCATATAGTTTGGATAACTGGGCACGGGGATTCATCGGCAACGCAAGAGCAGATGAGCTTGCAAGAACGGGGTCTATAAATGACTTTGTAGGTCTAGACCTACATCTGTCCCAGTCCCACAAATGGTTCTAGAACCATTTGTGGGACTCTCGCAGGAAACCATAATATCAGCCTTTAAAGCCTACGCTAAAACCAAACACCAACATGAGTGGAGGGAAGAGGAATGTGGCTGGCTGGCACTCTAAGCTCTTTATAGAAGGAGTGGACTCGGCCTGGACCAAAAACTGTAAATCCAGCAGGAAGCAACTCAGAATTATATCTGGGCACGATGGGACTATCGGATAGTTTAGACTGTAGAATGTGTGTCGAAGAGGATGAGACTATGGAACACTTACAGTATGAATGGCATGCCCTTGCCAGACAAAGAATGAATTACTTTGGTAACGGCTATCCGCAACCAAAGGAATTCAAGGTACTTCCGCTGAGCTGCATTATCCGGTTTGTGGAAATGATGGAGCGAATTTGGGAGCAGGCATAACGGAGAGGGCAAATGCACAAAAGATCCCACTGGATAGAATTTAAGTGTATCCGAAACGGCCCTCACCTAGACAAGATAAGACAAGTCTATTGGTTTTCGTCTTCGTATGTAGTCGGGTGGCAACGATTCTGACTCGTCTGCCCATCGAATAATACATCGTTCTCGAGGTCTTTTACGCTCGATCTTCGCTGTCACCGATCTGCGCACCTTTGCGCGTGACATGGCCTAATGAAAAACCATTAGTCTTGGGTATTTATGATACCATCGGACAGAGTGACAGAGTTGGGTCATGAAGTTTTAATGGACTTGCATACACATAGGTAGCAATCGATTGTATTAATTGTCTAGAAACTAAAGCACAGTTGGCCAATTAACGTTACGAACGGAATGGCACCAAAGCTATGTTGGTCGTGTCGTAGGGTTATAATATAAAATACCTACAAGTTTTAATGTACAATACTACATGAAATATTGGTATCGCGAAATCACTTATGTACTTAATACATAGTAACGCCAAAACAAAAAGTTCAAAGCATTCCAATAATTCGGAAGTACAAGCCATTTTATTATCCTTCTATTAGGGTGGGATTGGAACGCATGTACAATTGCCAAGTTATTGAATTTGTTTAGAATACTTTAGGGGCAGCTACCCTGTAGTAAAATGTTTAGTGATGTTGGTTTACTCGAATTATTGAAAATAACAGCATCAGGTAGGTGTTGCAATTTAAATACCAGTACAGGTAATTCAACCTGTAAAGCAATTTAAAAATCTATATGATATAATATTAATATATGTATAATAGATAGGTAAAGTCGACCTCAACGATATCTAAGATTACACTTTTCCAACTTATTACATTGTATAAGACGAACAATTCAAACATCTCTTTGGTAGTTATCGAGCTTAATTAACATTATAAAACTTGCGACGTTTTGCACCATACATTCTAATAATTCTTCGATATTCTCGCGTACTTTCCAAACGAGCACTTTAACAAACGAATTGCATTACAAGTGGAAAGGAAAGCAACTAATTTAAGTGTTGCTTTACCCCAAGTATCATTCAAAACACACGCAAACACGCGAAACGAATTAGGCACTCGCAATAGCATAAGGAGCGGTAAAGAGGTCGCGAGTCCCAACAATGTAGTACTTACCTAAACACAAAAGAAAAAAATTATCGTAAAAAAAAAAACAATAAAGTAGTTTCTGAAAACATACACTGAATATTTTACTAGATACCTACTTAGGTATCTAGTAAAACGACACAATAAGTACTTACTTATTGTGTCGTAAGCACTTACTTATTGTGTCGTAGTAGGTAAGTTAGTTTAGTCAGAGATTGCAAATGTACAGTCAAGTGCAAAACTATGTATCAATAACATCCTCTCATAAATAAGTACCAAAACCTTAATTCGCTGACATAAGAGTTATGGGACATATTTATGAGTAAGTTGTATGCACCCATATTTTTACACTTGACTGTAACTTGTATTCGTACTACTGAATACTGTTACATCACTAAGGCATATTACATCACTAGGTCACAATTTATACAGGATCATCATGGCCAGCCGTCTATTATAGTAGCATAATCTAGGGCGGTAAAACAAGGAATGTCTCAGGTCGCAGGTATTTCACGCCTGAGCCGAAAGCAAGGGCAATAAATATGAGATCTGAGGCTATCATTATTTACCGCCGCCTGCGTTAAGTACAAAATGGTATTTATTATACTTTTGGCTAGGAAACGGAATTTTCCGCACGCTTAGCGGGCGTTAATTGCGACTTTATGACGAGGTGTGACGTTAAAAAAAAGCAAATACATTTTCGTAGTTTGATATATTGGAGCCGCTGAATAGTGATAGCGTAATTCAATGTTCGAGTACCTTCACTCGCTCCGACTACTGCCTTTCCGGAACGAAGACTAAATATAAAAGATGATGGCAGAAAAACAAAAATTAAAACTTGAATCTTTCCATCGCTTTTTGCAGTCCCGTCGGAAAAAAAATATTCGTAAATTAGAAAAGTTTTTCTCCTTTCTTTGACGAACGGGATGACTCAAACTCAAAATACAGTCTTATAATTCATATTACAGGTTAGATCTAAAAAGAAGAATCTATTTATACAGTGGTTAATTGACTTTTCTTGGTTTTATTGAAAAAGTATTGAATGAAACATACGTATCTTTAAGCGGCGTCGTTGAAACTGATAAGCAACTGATGGTAAGTAATATAAAGTTGAAAAATTAATAAAGAGGGAACTTCTCCCGCGTACTTTATAGGTGAGCTTGTAAAATGAATGGAAATAAAATTGTATCGCACAGGTGCGGCCGAAACCTTTGGCGATAATAACTTTTTGTTCATCCTTCAGAAATACAGAATATACCTTTAATATTATAGTGTTTTGAACAAATTAATAGAAGATCTATTTTCAATTAGACTGCCATGTTTTATTAAAAGTAGCCAATCAATCAGATGTTTTGGAATGTCATTGGAAGTCTTGACATCACAAAGAATGGTAAACGATTTAAAGCCTGTGTCGAAGTCACGAACGAGTCGGAGTTCAGAAAAAGTAAAAAGAAATCTGTTAATAGAAAATCAATTCTATCTCTTAGATTGGCCACGCTCCGGCAGTCATCCTACGTACGCCGCTGCGGCTCATCGCCCATTTATTGGAATTATCTAGAAGTGTGACTAGGGGTTACAGAGTGTTTTAAAATATCTTACACAACCCTCTTCTCGTAAATACCGTTTAAACAACCCCTTTGTGCACAACTGTCTCGAATTTCCAAAAATAATTAATGAAGTTTTTTGCGGATTTTTTGACAATAATTAATATGGCGATAACAATGAACGAAGGTGTCGATTGCGGCGTAATTTCTTTTTTTAATGATGTATATCCCAATGAACCTTTGTTTTTGTGAGAGCAATTATCTAATATTTCATGCGGATATTAAATTCAAAAATATTGATTTTGGCTATATTGTTTAAAATATGATTTCTTAACGCAAGTAATGTTGTCGTCTCCAATAATAAGACTCCCGAGGATGCGTTGTGTTGAGAGCGGGGAAATTTATTCCTTCAGCTGTCAACACGGCGACTCCTCAAACATATCAAGGGTCGGCAACGCCCATGTTACTCCTTTGGAGTTGCATGCGTCTATAGGTTGCGGTGTCCGCTTACCATCAGGCGGGCCGTACGCTTGTTTGCCACCGTCTTTGTATTAAAAAAAGACTTACTTCAGATTCCGAATGGTAACGAACACGGCACATGAACTAAAATTAGGGCTTTAAAGCCCGATATCTCGCAAATGAATTACTAATTTCAAAAATGGGTTTCGAAAACCCATAATATTTTTGAACGAGCTATCCAACGATACCCCACACCATGGGTTTGACGAGGAAAAAAATTACATCCCCGCTTTAGGTGTAGGGGAGGTACCCTAAAAAAAATCTTTTTCCAAATTGTATTCTACTGTTTTGTCGGCGTGATTGATTCATATATCCATGCCGAATCACAGTTTTCTAGTAGTAATGGTTACTGAGCTAAGCCGAAGACGGACAGACAGACGGACGGACATGGCGAAACTATAAGGGTTCCTTGTTGACTACGGAACCCTAAAAACCGGCCAAGTGCGTGTTGAGCCACGCGCAGTGTAGGGTTCTGTAGTTGCCCGTCTGTATTTGTTAGGTAAATCAACACGCGCGCGCCAAGTAGGTACATGGCGAAACTAATAAGGGTTCCTTGTTGACTACGGAACCCTGAAAAGGGTCCTTTTTCGCCTTTATTTTGTGGTTTTCTGATATTTCTTGTAATAAGTAAACTCAAGAAATAGTATACTATTTAGTATATGCCTAGGTATTTTATTTGGAGATAGAACACCAGTGTCATCACTCATCAGAGAATTTACTAAACTATTTGTGTAAATTAACCAATTTACATAAATTATACAAACTCAACAGGGTTTTTTTTTAACACAACGACGGTAGCATACAAGCGTACGGCCCGCCTGATGGTAAGCGGACACCGCAGCCTATAGACGCATGCAACTCCAAAGGATCAACATGGGCGTTGCCAACCCTTGATATGTTTGAGGGTTCGACGTGTTGACAGCTGACGGAACAAATTCCCTCGCTCTCAACACAACTCATCCTCGGGAGCTCTGGCGACCTTGCTCACGTCCAGGAACACAACACTATTGTATGTACTACTGCCACGAATTTTTCACATTCCCAGTAGCAGCCATTTAGCCGGCAGGGGGTGGGGGACACTTGACTCGAACAAAAATTTGGGCTTTGGGGCCCAACATCACACAAATAGACCACTGAGTTGAAAAATGGTTTTTAGAACCCCATAATATTTTCAACAAGCTATCGCTATCCAATGATACCTACACCATGGGTTTAAAGAGAAAAAATATTATGGCCGCTCCACACAATGGGCCATCCTGACCCATCATACAGGAGGGAGTAAGACATATTTATGTCTCGTTCTACCGCATAGGCGCGTCCTGTATGATGGGTCAGGATGGCCCATTGTGTGGAGCGGTCATTACATCCCCACTTTATGTGTAGGGAGCACAAAAAAAATAATTTTCATGATTTTATTCTACCATTTTGTTGGGCGTGATTGATTTGCAGCTTTCTAGTAGTAAGGGTCACTGAGCTAAGCCGCAGACGGACATGGCGAAACTATTACGAGTATATGTTGACTACGGAACCCTAAAAACATTACATCAAATCCAACACCATAATAAGTTTTTACGTGATCCAAATAAGAGAAATAATTTGTCACCGCGGCGACACGGCAGGCACCTAATCGTAATTTCTTGCTCGACTCTCTATTTAGATATGAAATCGATTCGTTTCTTTTAAAAATTTATCGACTTGAATGATTCAACCTGTTTTTCTTACCAATTACAAAAAAAAAACGAATGCATTGAAATACGTGGAGCAAACCACTGTGCTACCAACGAGAAAAATAAAAACATTGAGCTAAGTCATTTTACTCAGATACGAGTATCAAACAATTACGACTAAATGAGAATAACTTTTTTAGAGACAGAAGAAAATAAGAAACATTAAAGTACAACTTTTACTAAGCAAAGCGCTCAAGCATTACGGGTATCTCAAAGAACAAATAGATTATAGCAGTCAAAAGAACCGGCAATTCTATTTTAAGAGCGGCAAATGCAAAAATATTAGGTATTCAAACAAACCTAATGGGACATTTAGGGGTGTCAGCGAACTGAAACGGCAAAGGCCGAAGCTTTTAAGTGTATAATATTTAATTGTGACGCCCTAGGCGTATAATCTCGCCCGGGATAATAGGTTTCTGTTTCGGGACAACCCTCGACGGCGACACTGCCGAGTGTGATGCCCTGCAGCCAGTCTTCACTGAGACAAATCGGATTATAATTGAGTTTTTATAACTGACGAATGTTTACAAAGCTGAGTGTTTCACTCCCACTCGTAATTTTATGATAAATATATTGTTTAAATGAGACCAAATGTATTAATTTACAGAGTACATAATTATAATAGAGTCAACTATTACTGAAGTACACAACACTGTGAAGAAAAAAAATGGGAAGAAAAAAAGGATATAAATTAGGACACTTGAATCATAAATTGTAAACGAATGCCGGGATAAAAAATTGAATTCCCTGTTGAGAAAATGTTCCATCAAAGTAAGCAAAAAACGCGATTCCGTTTATATCTTTTATATCTCGTAAATTGCAGGAGGCGGCAAGCGTTGCATGAAATTGAATAAGCATATTTCGTAAAACGTCGACGTTTTCGGAGACAATTGCCTTACCTCACCTACTCTTGCCTCTTCACGAACTTTGTCAATTTTCTTAAAATCTTATTACTGTGTCTTCTGTTCTTGAGACGGGTTTCAAGTTTTTATTCAAATTATTTTGAACTGTCTGTCTGCTCAAGAAGTATTACCTATATGGTATTCTGCTACTTCAATTTTTTCGTGGCCGTGTGTGGACTGGATATTAATTAAATTCAAGTCGCTTAGAAGACATTGAAGTATTCCGCACTAGTTAGCAGATATAACAATATGTCGGTATATCAAATCACACAGAACCCTTCTAAACGCAATTTAATAATAACGTATATTGCGAGTGGCAGACGCGTTTTTACTGCAAAGTAGCTATGTCGCATATTAATTTGGGAAGTGCCACACTTCCACGACTCTGTTTGATCTGAACCTCCGCAGAACATTAATGACATTTTCCGGGACGGCACACTTGTAGCCTGAATATGAACTTTAATTTGAATCGTGGTTGTACGAGAACGTCCTGTTTAATCTTATATGTCTGAGATTTGTAATTGCGCCTGATGATTTACCAATTTGCAATTTGTTGATACCCATTTTTTTAACGGACGTCTTTGTTCTTGAGTTTTCTATAGTTGTTTAGATTAAATGTGTGCTGTGTAGGTTTACTACAGTATTGTTATGTGTTGAAATGTTTTTAATGAGTGTTTCTCGTTGGTAACAGAATCGCTCGCCCAAGAGCTGGAGATGGAGCGCAAGTCCCGGCAGCAGGCCATGGAGCGCGACGTGAAGAGCCCGATGTCGGAGCGCGCCAGCTACTACAAGAACTCGGTGCTGTTCAGCTCGGCCACTTAGCTACCAGACGTCGGGGCCGCCGAACACCCCCAGGACCACGACAAGCCTGACGACACCAGGAAACCGATCATCAGCGTCAAACCCGAATTCAGGGAAAAATAATATCCAAAGATTTATTGGACACTCAATTCGACGGTCCCTAGTGATTCACTCGACTATGCGAACATTCGCGAACAGTCGAGATCGATATGTTCATGTACATTAAATGTTCATCCGATTGTTTATTATAGTAAAGTTTTTCGTATAGATCTCGATGAAGTAAGTTGTACTTCTCTGTTTTGAGATTAAAAGCACTACAGTAATGTAAATATTGTTATTGAAGTAAGATACGTAGATTTCGTGGCGAAGTCTCATGAACTCTTCTTCCATAGTAAAATTTGTAAATATCGCTTTATATTTAAATATATAAGTCTTACTGATTATCGACGATTTACGTAAATTATTCGTCAAACATTTAATCTTTAACGAGAGTACCTTTTAACTATGCCATATTTATAAATTAAGAACGGATCAGTTTCGTCGGACTTTGGCGGTCTCGATTTCACTCTACCTAGGTACATGGTTTGTATTCCCAGAGTAATTGAGTATCTCTCCTACATATCTTAAGCTTTGGGAATAAAACAATCAAATTGGGCTCTTTAATAAATTGATCACGAAAATGGTAGGAATTGATCAAAGACTGTTTTTTGAGATGTTTTTCGTGTTATACAAGTTAGCTCAAGCTGATTTTTATTAGGCATTATTTGAGTTCCTAAAATATTTTATGTTCAGTGAAACTAAATTTTATTTTAGGAGGTACCTGTACCTTTTCACTAATACGAACTCGTCGACCACATTGAAAAATAATAGGATTATATTGTGATCTTCTATCATGTAATTTATTCAATTTTAGTGCAATGATTAGATGTAACTTTAAATATATAGGTATCTGCATTACCTTGCGATAGATTCGTTACGTTAGCTGTTTACGATTACACATTTATACAATTAAAATTTATGGACTG
Organism: Epinotia bilunana; assembly: GCA_947049275.1. Classification (NCBI taxonomy): domain Eukaryota; kingdom Metazoa; phylum Arthropoda; class Insecta; order Lepidoptera; family Tortricidae; genus Epinotia; species Epinotia bilunana. The sequence continues at coordinate 26,930,493 of OX346253.1, forward strand.
AACCCAGAAGAGACAGTTTTGCGTACAATATAACCTAAGTGTTTACTTTAAAGTTTGGTGCGTAGACGCTGTATAAATAATTATAATCGCTGTATCTCATATCCAAGCAGAGCCGATGTATAGGTAGCTATCCTTACAGTAAGCGCGGTAGTCGTAACATTATATATAAAGTATAAATGATAGTGTTATTTATATGCTTAGTTTACGGGAGGACTTTAAATGTCTTAACTTGCATAAGATTTAGAGATCGTATCTGGCGTGATATTGGCGCTTGGCTAGAAACAGTGTTCTGGCATAAAATATTGAGTACTTTATGGAGAGCCGTGGATTATTGTCGAACATCTTTATTATTTGATGGTACATAGTCAGGAGACAAAAGACAAGCGCCGAGACGCGAGCGCAAGCGCACGCCCGATGCGACATTTCATCAGTAATGGGTAATGAATAAAACTTAGTTGTTACTATAAATGTTTAGTGGAGCATGTGTGAGAGCGTGAATGTGGTACTTTTGTATCAGTTTCATTTAATTTTGACATCATAATGTAGAGGTGACAATACTAACATAACATAGAACAAATTAATAGTATATTTTGCTCGAACTGACTATAATTCCGATATTGTCCACTGATATTTTAATTCCGGCGGATATTGAGGCTTTACATATAAAGATGTACCTCTGTTGTTGTATGCAATTTGAGAGCAAGTGTTATTTATTATTTCTATTATAATTATTTTACTTAAAATTGTGTGTGTGCCTTGTATCGTAGATGAAAATATCAAGATTAAAAAAGTCAAAAACATAAGTTTGTAGTTTTTGTCTATAAATATCCCACATTGTGTAACGTAACGTAGAAGTTTTTTTATTCCTATAAATTTCAAGACAGATGAATGAATTATGAATATAGTTACTTGGTGGCTTCAAAAAACTGGCGAGAAAAGCCCGAGTACTTATTTATTAAGCATTATGACTATAGCTTCATACCTGGCTTGTCTACCACTTTGATTGACTACTTTGAGCACAATTGTGTGTCAAAAACCAACCATTGTACTTTGCATTTTTATGCGAGGTTGGACTTACCGAGAATAAGGAGAGAATCTGAGGTTAGACGTCAAAATCATATGGACTAATCAAGGAATAAAATCTATTGGTGTCTGGTCCATTGAACACTTGACATGTGACCATGTTCGGAGTAATACCAAGTGGTTCACCTTCGCAAGAGTAATGTTTCCGAAAGGCAATGACCGGTTGTAGGTACAGAAGGCGTTCAGCACGCCTCATTCGTTTGTAAGGCCTCCACCTACCGAACGCGTGTCGTGTGCGGCGCGTGTCAGGCGCGGTTGAAGCGGTATATTCACACCGCAAGCGGGCGGCGTGTAGCAACGCGGGGGTACGCGGTGGGCCTGCCGCGTCAGCGACGCGTTAGCAACGCGTGTGCAGCTCGGGCCCGCGCGGGCCCGCCGCGTCATGCCGCTCTCACTGCCAACACATTTACTCGTAATATGTATCTCACTGTCTCTATCACACTTAGCAGCGCGGCAGCAGCGCGGGCCCGCGCGTCATATCTCTCTCGCTACCAGCACATTTAATATGTATCTCACTATCTCTATCACACTCAGCAGCGCGGCAGCAGCTTACATAAAAAAGGTAATAAAGAAGAACCAAATAACTACAGACCTGTCTGTATTTTACCCGCAATATCTAAAATACTAGAATCGACGGTTAAGAACAGGATAGTGGAACACCTCGAGTCGAATAATATTTTTACTACAAAGTAATCAGGAAAAATAGGTCTACCGTGATGGCCCTGCGAAAAGTCGTCGATTTTGTCTTGCAAGCTTTGGACGGGTCCCAAAAGCGCTCCAACATTTTTTGTGACCTTTCCAAGGCATTCCACTACTTAAGGCATAATATTCTCCTGAAGAAAATTACATATTATGGATTTGATGGCAAAGAATTTCAGCTCATTAAAAGTTACCTGGAAAAGAGGCTACAAGTGATAAACGTGAATGGAGTGAACTCAAACGTTACGCAAATAGATACAGGTATACCACAGGGGTCAATTTTAGGCCCAGTTTTAGTCCTTATGTATATAAACGATTTACCAGCGTGTTTACCAAATGATGCTATGGTCACACCTTTTTGCAGATGACACCCACGTAGGAATAAAAGTAAAAATGGCTTAGAAGATAAGGACAAAATACAAAAGACTGTTCTAACTCTTAAATAATGGTTTCAAGCAAATGCTATATAGTACTGAATACAAACAAGACTACGTTCATAAATTATACGAACGATAATCAAAATGAACCGAAAGAATACTACCTACCGAATACTACTAACCGAATGAATAGAATACGACATTTTTAGGTTGTGAGATGGACAATAAAATTAGACATATGTTACATATTGACAAAGTCTGTAAAAAAAATAGCAAGCGGAAACTATGCACTCAAAAAGTTAAAACCACAATTGGATAAGAAGTCGTTGATAACGGTATACTATGCATGTATACACGCCAACGTGACTTACGCGATCGTAATATGGGGAAACGGAACAGACATTCAAAGAGTGCTCTAATTACAAAAGCAATCAATTAGAATTATGAATAACTTGCGTAAGCGTCAATCTGCCAAAATACATTTTAAGAAAAGCCGAATATGACAGCCATTCACTCATTATATATTTACAACAGCCTACAAGATGTACACGCAGAAAATAATAATTTAAAACACACCTGATCACAATTACAAGACAAGAAACAAAGAAATGCCTAAGTAAAGAACGATTTTTTTTGTAAATGGATAAGCAATAAAAAATTACATGTACAAAACCTACCTACCACAATAAATGACAAGAGAGAGTACCTTTGACAATAAATGACAAGAAAGATTTTAAAAACAATAACAAGCGGTTTCTGGATGAAAACCCGATACACTCCATAAACAATTTTATGACTCAACACATGACACATTGACTTGAAAGTAATTACCTAGTTTAAATGTGTTGTACATGTATCTAATCGGACAATGTATATATGACTTGCTAAATGTAAACTGGGGGCACGGCAGTGCCCCCGCCAAGTCGAACGCGAAGCAAACACTGCCGTACCATCCTTTACTGGTACCATTTCGCCGCATTTTCAGGCCCCTATTTGAGAACCTCTGGATAAGACCAGACCGCAGAAATTTTCGTCATCCAGTAAGCTATAATCACATACTTAAAATCCAAAATTTCAAGTCTGTAGGTTATTTAGTTCCGAAGCTAAGCGAAAGCAAAGTTTCGCATTTATGACACTCACTCACTCACTCACTCATGATCATCAAAATAGAACAAGTACTTCCCATAAACTCAGAAAGCTGAAATTTGGTACAGAGTTAGGGTTTAATGGCCACATAAAGGGAAAACTATAAAAACTAGGATAATCGAAGATCTGGAGTACCTGGTGACCCTGATTACAAAACACAAGAGCCCAACCAAACTATTAGAGATATATCTATTACCGCCTTTACAAAAAATATTCAACTTTGTGGGCCGCTTAATTTGATGTCAAAAATCGAAGGTCTGAAGTATCTGAAGAAGAACCCTCAGCTGGTCTCAGCTGTATTAGAGAAACCTATGGTAATGCCCCCGTCTACTATTGGTACATAAAAAAATCGATTTTCATTGCAAAAATCCAGCGTAGTGGGACACATCTTCTAATTTAAATTTAATCTAGGGGCACGGCAGTGCCCTAGCCAAGTCGATCAAAACAGCGGCACGGCCGTACCATCCTTTTCTCGAAGCAGTTTAAGCCATTTTCGACCCCCCTTTAACTTCGTTGTGGATAAAACTAGAAGCCTGCATTTTCATTAACCAAGCACGCATTGTATAAACACGATATATTTCAAATTTCATTCAATTTCAACCAGCGGTTTAAGATGTATAACTAGTCAAACTTTCTTAATTTTGTCACTCACTGACTGACTCGCCGATCATCATCTAAGGTACTTCTAGCAGACATAGAAGCTTCAAATTTAGAATACAATTAGTGTTTAGGGTACAAATCAAGGGGACGCTAAAAAAATTGCAATTTAAGTCCAGTTTTCTAGATACACCGACTACATAAATAACTTTGTAATCCCATATAAACGGTTCACGAATGTTAGACCAAACAACTTTTGGCCAAATGTTTCATTTGTCCAAATGCATTATTTTCTTAAATAGAAAGCTTTATAGGATTATTATAAAACAAACCTTACCTACTTCTATTTGATGATATTCAAAAAATACCCGAAAATACCACCATTTGACGAAAAATGCATTAGGTCAAATGAAACATTTGTCAAATGATACATTTGGCTAAAAATTGTTTGGTCAAGAGACAGGACCCCCATATGAACATATATAGGATTACAAAGTTATATTTGCAGTAAATGGGACAAAAATTCAAGAATGGGATATTGACACAATAACCTACAAAAAGAAGTGAGATCCCATAAAAAACATTCCATGTAAAAAAGAGGCCAAGTCTCGAAACTCTTCCACCGCAAAAAGTTGAGAGATATTTGGTAGTACATTCTTCTCATCATCATTCATCTCAGGCATTCTTATTATTTTTTATTTGCTAGCTAAATAAAATTTTGTGACTTGGCAATCACACAATAGTTACTACATAGTTTTAGGTATTCAAAAATCCATAAATGCAGTAGTTGTGTGATTGCCAAGTTGCAGATTTTTATTTAGCTAGCAAATAAAGAATTATAAGAATGACTGAGACTTGGTACTACCAAATATCTTACAACTTTTTGCGGTGGAAGAGTTTCGAGACTTGGCCTCTTTTTTACATGGAATGTTTTATATGGGATACCGCCTTTACAAAAAATATTCAACTTGGTGGGCCGCTTCATTTGATGTCAAAAATCGAAGGTCTGAAGTATCTGATGAAGAACCCTCAGCGTCTCAGCTGTATTAGAGATATGGTAATGCCCCCTTCTATTGGTACATAAAAAAATCGATTGTCATTGCTAAAATCCAGCGTAATGAGACACATCTTCTAATTTAAATTTAATCTAGGGGCACGGCAGTGCCCCCGCCAAGTCGAGCAAAACAGCGGCACGGCCGTACCATCCTTTTCTCGAAGCAGTGTAGGCCATTTTCGACCCCCTATAACTTCGTTGTGGATAAAACTAGAAGCCTGCATTTTCATTAACCAAGCACGCATTGTATAAACATGATATATTTCAAATTTCATTCAATTTCAACCAGCGGTTTAAGATTTATAACTAGTCAAAGTTTCTTAATTTTGTCACTCACTGACTGACTCGCCGATCATCAAAAGTCTAAGGCACTTCTAGCAGACATAGAAGCTTCAAATTTAGAATACAATTAGTGTTCAGTGTATAAATCAAGGGGACGCTAAAAAAATTGCAATTTAAGTCCAGTTTTCTAGATACACCGACTACATAAATAACTTTGTAATCCCATATAAACGGTTCACTAATGTTAGACCAAACCACTTTTAGCCAAATTCAGTAAAGTTGTGTGATTGCCAAGTTGCAGAATTTTATTTAGCTAGCAAATAAAGAATAATAAGAATGGCTGAGACTTGGTACTACCAAATATCTCACAACTTTTTGCGGTGGAAGAGTTTCGAGACTTGGCCTCTTTTTTACATGGAATGTTTTTATGGGATTTAATTTACATGGTCAATAAATTTTGTTTCTTTCTTTGTTTCTTTCAAAAATTTTGGATTTAAAAATCATAAAATATTTGTCTGTGAGCCAGGATATGGCCGTTGTGAGCCTGAGTTTCAAGATAGTGAATAACAGACATGGCGAAGCTGTTTAGGAAACGAGTACGAGGCCAAGTCATGCATCAAGGGAACCGATATTTATTATAGGTACCTACATTCAGCAAGCATAAAGTACAATACTGTCAAACGCAAAAAGCGGCTTCGGGCACTAAATATAAGGTTGTTTTGTTTGAGTTTTTTTGACAGACTACTCTTACAATTCCGATTCGTTACTATACAATCGTAAGGGTGAATATCCCGTGGCGGACGCAGGATTTATGTGTGCCTGTGGGGGGGATCCGTTACTGAAAATAACCAGGATGGTCACTGGTCCTGTGGTTTCATTATGTGACACAGCTGTCAAGCATGCGAACAACTCTTATCCATGATCGCGCACCTAATAGCACTTTCTTCAGTCACCGGGCGTTCGTAAAATTGCTAACAATTGTTAGGAATTCTTCAATAACTGAGACATAACTTGTCATATGAAACAACAGTACGATGTACTCAAACATTTGTCTTCAGGACTAAAGATTAAGCTACGTAAAGTCCTTTCTAAGTACAAAAAAAGACCGGGTTGCATTCCGGGAGTGCCGGTTGAAGTGAAAACCTGAATAATTTTAATTTTGCAAAAAAAAAGTTAGAGTTAAAAAAATCCCCCTCCTCCCCCTCGCCCGAGTTGTTAAGTTATCGCTCATCTGGCTTTGACAGGACAGGGGTAATGGTGAATAGTAGACCCACCAGCGAGGCAAGCAGAGAAAAGGTGGGGAAATTGATACTCTCACTAGTCTCACTGATTAAATTTATAATTATATTTGTTTTTTAGCCGATCGAATAGATTTTCTTACCACCTCATGCACTCATGTCTTTTCGTTGGTGGCTCTTACTTTCATCCTATTTTAAAGATGTGAATCATGGAATTATCGTGGTCTTCAGAGATTCGGGTATGACCATTCATTATATCTACTATATCCTAAACGTTTCCGGTTCGTTAGAACCTAAACTCAAATAACCCTATTACACAATACAACCTAATGTCAAAAATACATATAGTCATATAATCATAAATTCAAAACAACCTGATGTCTAAATACCAGTCCCAAAATACCCTAAAAACTTAAAACCCAAACCAACTTGTCTCGATTCGTACTACTACCTAAATAACCTACTGTCATTAAATCTAAAGATCAATACAAACTATTCCCATATTATACTAGTCTTGAAATACACCATTATCTTAATACAGTAGTCTCGAAACACACGAGTCCCAAAACGCCCTAAATGTGTGTAGTTCTCCTGAAAATAAAGCCTTCACCATTGGATACAAATATCAGGCCACTTATAAATATGAAGTGATACTTTTGAGATAAAAGTAGAAGTGTCATGCTGTCATTCAGTACGATTGAAATTTTGACAGATAATGTATTTTTATTGCCGCTATAACAACAAATACTAAAAACTAGAATAAAATAAATATTTTAACATACTAGCGTTCACGGTTTATGTGATATACAGCCTCGTGACGGACAGACTGACGGAAGGACAGTGAAGTCAAAGGTCTGTCAAAGTAAGAGGGTTCCATTTTTTTTCTTTTTGGGTACAGAACCCTAAAAACAGCATATTACATACATGCTAGTGAGAAAAGAAAAATAGGGTGTTTTGGGACTAGCGTGTTTTGAGACAATTTATTTAGAGATTAGTGTGTTTTGGCACTAGTGTATTATGGGATTAGTTTGTTTTGAGCTTGAACCTTTATGACATTAGGTGATCACAGGAGTTTGTTTTGAGCTTGAACCTTTATGACATTAGGTGATCACAGGAGTTTGTTTTGAGCTTGAACCTTTATGACATTAGGTGATCACAGGAGTTTGTTTTGAGCTTGAACCTTTATGACATTAGGTGATCACAGGAGTAGTAAGTACATGATCAAAATAAGATCGTATTGGTTTTAGGGTATTTTGGGACTGGTATTTAGACACCAGGTTGTTTTGAATTTATGATTATATGACTATATGTGTTTTTGACATTAGGTTGTATTGTGTAATAGGGTTATTTGAGTTTAGGTTCTAACGAACCGGAAACTAACCAATTTGCAATACCAAAAATACTAAGCAGAAACGTTTGCTAACGAAATTATAAATTCCGATGAAAGTTAAGTATTTAAAAATGTATCCCACTCGCGGTGATTTATTTTTCTCAATTCTTAAGTTGTATCAGAATGTAACCGATTTGCAAGTTAACTAAAAGTGCTATTTTATGCTTTTCAATAAACATTACAAAATTCCTAACACAAATTACTCAGAGCAATTTAATCAAAAGATCCAATAAAACAACCATACCATAAACCTGGAAAGTCCACCACCCCATTCCATACAGAAGTTCGCTCTATCGCAATTTTAAATCCTGTGAAATCGGAAAAGTTCATATTTATTGCTAATAGATTTTCGCCCGATGAGCACCAGGTTATTTGGGATGCAATTTTATTTTGTCCATATGAATGATTTTTATTTTGGCCCCGGGGCAGGTCGGAATCGCTCATGCGATCACTCCCTTACTCCCTTTCCGATGTCGGACATCGTGCAATCGTTTTGTAGTGCTGATGGTAAAAGGGCGTATGCGCGTTGAAATTGCAATCACAGACTTCCTTTAGGGCAGCGGCGCACGTTTATTGAACGTATGCGGGGAAATTATCACTAAATCGCCTTCTTCGGTTGGTTTAAGTTCCGAATGGGAATTTCACAATTAAAAATTCATCATAGGGCTTTCGGGATTCTCTAATCAAGTGCTATTATTAGTAAGTTCTATATTTATTACTAGCTGTTAACCGCGACTTCATCCGCGTAGAACTTGTTCTCGTCTTAGAAAATGTATTGCTATTAAATACTTCAGGGATGATTTCCGAGATAGAGATATCCTTCCAAGAGACTTAAATTATCTCTAGGTCAATACGGAATATGGAAATACTTCGTTTATAAATACGGTTTTTTTGCTACGAGTGCAGAATTTGAGTCCCGAGTAAACCAAAAAATCTAAAATTCAAATTTAGAATCTTGAGCGTGATGGTGAGTCATTGGTAAACGTTTCACCTCAGCAGTGAGAACATTTAAAGTTAAATAAATATCAAAGGCACGTAATTCTCCCGTAATTACTCAGTAAGAAAACTTAATTCAGCTTTCATTACTGTTTGTTTGAACTTTTCAGCGCTAGATAGCACAAGACGCGACGCTGTAGCACAGGAAAGAAGAAAATAATAAAATCTAAATCCATTCATTATAAATGACTTGGAAACCACTTATTGATAAAGGAGAATGGGCAAATTAGTATGGGCGGTGTACCATGAGTGTATACAGTTGAGACATATATCATTTGAAAGCTCTTAAGAAGAGCTTTAATTCTGTCTATGACGCCGAAGACCGGTCGCGTGCAGGGAAGCTCCAATAGCTCATTTTATAACTGCACTGTGGTGTTTACTGGAACTAAATATTCTCATACTAATGCGCCACTTGTGCATAGACAGTGGCGCCAGTATTTTAGTGTATGGCTAAAAAGGCTTGAAAATGAACTGGGTTGAGATCGTAGATTTTTCTTTGAACGAATAAATGTTAAAAGTCCATGTTATAACACATAATTATATCAAAATCCCGCTTCCTTCGCTTGTGCTACTGCACGCGAGATGTCGCTAGTAAATAATGTTGGCTCTACATTATCGTTTTGACACGCTGACAAGATACAGTTGACGTCTGAGATATTTCATACTGCAAAGAGTTACCAAGTTGTGTTCAAAATAATCATTATACCTACAAAGCTAAAATTAAATCTATAAACTATATATTTGTTGACTAATTTATATTTAATGCTTACGATGGGCTTTGAGGTATTTGGCCTTAGGCAGGTGATTATATCGCCTCATGAGAATCGAAGTTCGTATAGCCCTTACTCTATCGGACTTGCCAATTGATATTTATTGCTTACAATGGCCATTGGGCTCTCTGGCCTTAGGGCAGGTATCATGAGAATCGAATACATACCGGCGAATATAGTCTATCTGGATCGATTTCAGTAGAATTGTATATCTTTTGATTTTACCAAGTTTTCAAGTAATACCTACTAACCTGCTTTTTGGTTTCAACCTATTTGACCTACCATCGTGTATTTGTTAGACAGCCAGATGATAGCATCTGGCTGTCTAACAAATACAAAAATAGTGCCATGACTTATTTTCTACAGAGAGGGACGGAAAGGCTCTTATGCAGCTAAATTAAGACCTGGTCCTAAAATGACTGACGACTTACCATAAACAACCTACTTAATTTGGGTGGGTATTTGCCACAACCTCGTGCTAACTAGCGGAAAATAAAAAAAATAACTGTGGCAAGAATGGTAATTCCCTTTTTGTTCGGTCGTGGAGTTGTTATTACCATACCTTGTCCTGAGTAATCATGTCCATGTGCCATGATTAACTTCCGTCGTACTTAGTATCTGGCCCCTATTTCACCAACTTGACAATTGTCACCTGACTACGACAATTCTCCATACATTGCTGGTTCCACAATTAACCCAGCGACCACCTTAACTTCTAGAACAAGCAATGGATGGTGAATTGTCATTGTCAGGTGACAATTGTCAAGTTCGTGAAATAGGGGCCTGGTCTGTGTCAATCAAACATAATGAGATGATCCAACTCATGTGGTGGTTCCCAACTCTAATAATGTATATTATGCTGTCATAATCATAACGTACGGCCCAGACAGAAAAATCCTGGCCTGGGTCGATTGCACTACTCTTTTGGCTGTATAGTGATTTCGATGCTCATACAAAAGATTGGCAACTCTGATAAGTTGCTAATCTTTCGTATGAGCCCTCTTGGCGTCTATTTCCTGCCATTTTACGTTTTCTTTGCCTATAAACCTTACATTTTCAATTTAACTGCTGTCACTGTGGCAGGAGCACAAGGAATAAGGACTTAAACTGAGATTGAGCGCCTAAATTGCATATAAAATTATAGACTTCTATCTACCCTTATCCCACGTAATGCAAAGAACGCAGGCAAACGAGCGGGATAAACTATAGACCATACCAATCAAAAAGCATATTCTATACACTGAAAAAAAAGTTTTTTTTTAAATCGGCTCAATGGTTTCGGAGATAACCCATTACATAAAAACTTACAAACGTACCAAGTTATACTATCTCACAGACTTTTCCTCTTTATAATATAAGTATAGATTTATGGATTTGGGCACACAAAGAAGAAAAAAAAGGATTTGTGTGCGGCTGTGTTCGTTTCCATAGTTGCCTGACTGCACGCGTGTCGAGCCGCAACACGCGCTGCCTGACGATAAACAAGGCCAGCACTATAATACACCATTTAATATACGCATATGACTCCGTTTTGTTCCATTCCGGCGACCCATCCAGCGAGCAGTTCTGCTGCAAGGTCGCGGAGGCGTTGGCCATGCCCGGAAAGGTCGAAGAGGCTCATCGAGATTGCTCGAAGGAACGTACTGGCGCTATACAGGCAGACAGTCTCACCCCCTGACTGTGGGAACCTTAACAGTCTCTGTCCGGAGCTACCAGTTGTGAGACAGGGCCTATTAATAAGTATACGCCTTTATCATACAAAAATCACTGGAATAAGAGACTCGTCTACTATTTAATCATGCCAATTCTTGATTTTCATGCATGAGACTTCATCCCGCGAAGAAAATTAAGGTCTTGGCGTTTTAAATGACCACCTCGTTCGCAAGTTCATACTTAAGTATCTACTATTAGCAAAACAACGATAATTTTTCGGTGACTGGCATACTATTTAAACGGCAGATTCTGGCAATAGCGAATTCTTAAAACGGCAGTGTGTAGTGTCATTAAAGTTGAACCAATATGTTTATAGTGTCATTAAAGTTGAACCAATCGTTAGCTCTCTAACGCTCTCTAAAGTTATGATTATGACAGAAATTCCTTTTGATAGCCAAAGTTAGGTAGGTTAGGTTCGTTAAGGGGCTCCTAGCTGCCAATGACCTTCGATCTATAACTGTCGGTTTATTTGTGTTTTTTATGGTTTATCTATTAACAACAACGAGGTTTACCGAAATAGTATCCCATATTTACTTCAAACCTCACAGTTTTCGGGATATATGGCACCAAACTTTGGCAATTTCAGGCCAAAAAACCAGTTTTATGGACGTAACTTTTGTGAAAATGAGTATAAAATAAAAATCTCTCTTGGGTTGTTAGAGACGTCAATAAGGAACAGTTATATGTAGATTTCATATATAAAAGTGCATGAACAACATAATAATATCGAAAACAGAGCTTTTTTGGACCATGTTTGAATAAATCATAAAAAAAAAAATATTAATTATTTTCAAAAAAACTCTCGTGCAAATGTAGATAAAGAACTAAACAACCGATAGGTGTTTGTTCCATAAATATATCTATAGTTTTGACGGAGGAATATCAATTCAAAACTCGTCAAAACTAGCCAAAAAGCGCGTGGAGCCCCTTAAGTAGCTTCAGATGCCCGAAGATCGGATTCCATCGAAACTGTTACGGCTGAACAACCTATCACTGATCTTTCAAAATGTGACTGTGTGAAAGCATTATGGCGGTGCTGCCTTTAATGGGACTTTTAGGACATAAACATTTAAGTGCCAATTGTAAGTTCGTACTAAAAAAATAAAACATTTGCAGTTTTCTTGATGGTCCTTTCGCCCTAAGAATCTGCCATAATAGGAATCTGCCTTTACCAGCATCAGCTCTTAACCGAATAAAGGAACAGCGGGGTGTGCAATTGTAAACGGTAACTGGTTACTGGTGTAAACATAAAGTACCTACCTAATGAACACCAAAAATTACCAGGCCATACCTACCAAAGATTAGAATGGAAGAGAACTTGTTATAGACACTTTTTGTGTAATGCTAATAATATTATATTCTTCTTTTAATAACTATAAACTATAAACATTCTGACATGTAATATTGACAATTACGAATAAATGAATATGAATATGAATATAATAGGGGTGTAGACTCGAAAATTATTATTAATTCAAAAGAAAGAAGGCAAAAAAATATGCCTAGTGACGAAAATCCCATTCAGATATCTCATAGAATTACGAAGCTACAACCGTTTTAATATCGCTTGTTAGAGAGAGAAAACGCGAATGGTGTGTGACGTCACATTATCCGAGGCTGCCGGGGGGCCTCGTCGACGGGGCGCGGCCCGTCGTCGTCTTTAATGACGTCACAATCTACAAGCGTCATCGATTCATATGAAATTGCGTTTTGCGAAAAAATATTACATTATTGATTATTTTATTTAATGTCTACACCCCTATTTATTTTGATATCATCATCATATCAGCCGAAAAAGTCCACTGCTGGACATAGGCCTCCCCTAAACAGTGCCACAATGACCGGGCCTGCGCCACTCGCATCCAGTTGGTGGGACTTAGTTTGGTATAGGTCTTCACACACACAGTCCATCCACCTTTCTCTTGGTCTACCTCGTATCTTATATCCAGCCAAATTCATACCTAATACTCTTTTGGTCACATGACTGTCATCCCTCCGCATTACGTGCCCATACATAGTTTAGATGTACCAACTAACCCCTTAGTCCTAGATAAGTATATGTTATAATATGTAGCCATGGTTACACAAAACAAATATCATTCATTCATTCACAAGGCGATTGGCTCTCAATTTATCCTCATAAATACAATAGGTGATACTTTCAGGAATCCCCTTACATACAACATTTCTTATTCGGTCCGTCCTCGTCACGCCACACATGCTTCTTAACATTCTCATCTCCGTACAATGTAACCATGCATGCATGTTTCTTTTCATCCGTCACCTTTAAGGCCCAAAACTGCGATCCATACATGACGACAGGTCTCACAATGGAGATTCAAACTGGAGAGCCCGCCGTAATCGCAAAACATGTGCTCAGTTTTGGACCTACTGATCCGCAGGCCAACATTCTCTAGTTTTTGTCGCCACTTCTCCAGTCTGTTGTCTTGTATGGGTCTCCACGGACAAGAACAATATCATCGGCGGAGAACATACATCAGGTACTCGATCGTATGCCTACGAGGTAACAAACACTATATGCAGATTTTTTCTGTGCACTTCTGTATTTTTCGCACAATTGGCGAAGTGAGAAAATGGCGACTGCTACCGTTCCCGACCCGTATAATATATAGCAAAAACCGAATTGGTTTTGCGTTATAACACTTTTTTCAGACACGTGACCCTGCTAGATCGATTTCCCGCCCCCGTATTCCAAATGTCATCCAAATCGTTGGAGCATATATAGGTACATATTCCATTTGGCAGTGACGTCGGAGCATAGAGGAAAAATATTATCATGTGATCCCAAACAACAGCAGTTTGGGAGCCAAGAGGAACAATATTTTTCCTGGATCCCATTTGGCAATGACGTGGGAGCAAATAGGAAAAATATCATCCTTGGATCCCAAACAGCAGCGATTTGGGAGTCAAGGGGAAAAATATTATCCCTGGATGCCATTAGGCAGTGAAGTGGGTGCAAAGAGGAAAAATAGAACTTAAGGAAGGCATGAAAAAATATCATTTCATACCATGGGAGCAAAGTGGCATAAATATTATGTTGAAATTCTATAGGATTATAGTCTTGGAAGCCAAGTGGGAGGAGGGTTCGTTTTTCGGAATTTCCATTATTACTGCACCAAAATCCTCCCAAAACTTCTCTTTGACTACGTCATCTTTTCCACTCTAGAGGAACATACACACTTACAAAATGTTGTATTACGTTCTCCAGCATTAACTTCATAGCTATATCTCTCTTTCTACTGACATTCGTTACCTCTTGTTGTAGCCTATTGTCTACCTGATAGTTATATGATTTCCTTACTTTAATCCATCTCTTAGGCAGGGTTGCTTTAACAATATAATAAATAGTAAAATACGAAAACACGTATGCTAAATGTCAAAATATTAAACAAAACCTTACCTTACCGGGTGCTGCCCGCAGCTAGGCGAGGCCTAAAGCCACCGGTGTTTAAGGCGACGGAGAGAGGAACCTTCTGGCTATTCGCGCCGTGCCTAGGAGTAGATATAGGTACCGCCTTCTGTATCTGACCCATGAAGCTAGTTTTGCGATGTTGGTCGAGACCCATCGCTTAGGGGAACGGTCTGTTCCCCTACACGATTATCGGGAAAAATATCGTCGTAATATCATTACATTACACAGATTAAACAGCTACGGTAACACTATGGAATGAGGTATATTTAACATGAACTACGTAAGTAGTATATTATTTATTATTAAGAAACAGTAAACTCAAAGTACTCCAACACGTGGTGTTTTCGTGCTTGCATCGGAATTTTGCTTGACTGCAGCACTCTTACGTTCATCTGAAACAGTAATCTAATCTATGAAGTATTTCTAGGCTTTCACATACAAACTTACAAAGCTACAATCTCACAGACTTTTCCTCTTAATAATATTAGCGTAGTGTGTAGACTATTTTCTTTTGTTCAGAAGTTCATGTAGAGAAGCTATTTAGCAATTTGAATCAAAAGAGCCTATGCACGGTCCACTTGCTATGTGGGTTGGCAGGGTATGTCAGGTTCCCAGTGATGTTATTCTGCTCTATCACCAGACCCTCAGTAGTTTATTTACAGAAGCTACTTTGTAAAACCTGTCAATAGAACCCAAACATTACTTGTTCAGCTCCATCATCAGACCCTTAAGCATTTCATATAATACAGAACTTCTAGGTAAACCCTGTCAATGGCACCTTAACACAGAAACAATATATGGGCTTTCTCAAAGTTCCCTACTACGTAGTTTCGCTCCATTATCAGACCCTCAGCATTTCATAAATATGCAGAAACTATTCCCGGTTGTGCCCTAACAGCGCAGGGTTCGCTTTGACATATAATCCCAATATTTGAAATAGGCACTTGCTTTACGAAAGCGACTGCCATCTGGCCTTCCAATTCAGAGGGAAAACTAGACCTTATTGGAATTAGAATGGTTTCCTCACGATGTTTGCTTCACCGAAAATCTAACGGTAAATATTGCGTACGTTCCTAAAAACTCATTGATTGGTACGAGCCGGGATTCTTACCACGACCGCCGCTTGACAGCCGCATAACGGAACCACTAGGCCTACCGTAGAATTTTCTGAATAAATAGGTATATATATTTATTATATATATCCTTCAATGCACGAAGGCGCGCTGCACTCCATCCTATTAAATACTAAATAAATCAGTATATAGCACCACACGGAATATGGACAGATATGATATGACAGACCTTCAACATTATAGCGACGAATTATTATTCATCATCTGCCTTTAATATTTGAATGATACACAGAAGAACATGTCAAGTTACTTTCTTTTAAAGTGTGTTTTGAATATCATCCATAACGCGCTTTACATTTTGAGACATATGTAAAAAATGTGACTAGAGAATGTTCCCTCCGAGAACCCTTCCTTTGTAGTTGCTAGATAAAATGGGCTTGCATTTATTCACACTGTATGTGAAACCCAATATTTTTGAACATTAATGCCTACTTTCGTGGTCCGTTTTAAGGGGTTCAGGTGAAAGTTCCTTGTAATTTGGCGTCGCGCAGTATCCTCGGCTCCGTTCGAATGTTAGCAAAACGGGCTTTGCATGGTGTTCATTGTGCTTCTTGAAACTGCAATAGTTACATATAATTAATATTTTATTAAATACGAGTCGTAAGTATAATTATTTCAGGAAATTATCATACAAACTTGCAAAGTCGCGCACTCATTAACTTTACTTCCTTATAATTATATTATTATTTGCCCACGCGGCTCCACGCGCGTAGGTATTATATTTATATACAAACTGCTCAGCTAGAGTTGCTGCATAAAACGTAGCCTATGTCCCTAAGGTCCATTATTTTATATTACTTACCAGGGAAATATTTGTTTACCATAACATGATACAATTATACATTAGTTATAAAATATATATTTAAATTACATATATTTAAAAAGTGATTACTATAGAAGATAGGTATTATATTGCTACCCATTGAAAGTAAATATATGCATAGGTACATCTGCGGATAAATTCCAAAAGTGTATGTGAAGCTCCCACTGAGCCAACGTGGGGATTACTCTAGAATTCTTAGTCTTGATTGAGAAACCCTGTGGTTCAAAGAAAGATTAACTGTATTCTTACAAGTATTCTTTTGTATAGATGAAATACTTAGGAATTATAATCGACTAACATCTATCCTGGCATCCACAATTAGAAAACATTAACGTTGGAAATATAAAATGAGTATGGCTATTTAAAATTCTACGAAATAATAAAAATGCAACTCTGTTAAAATAAAACAACGCAATTGTGATTCTTCTGGTGTCGCGAGGATCTAAAGGGGTATACAGCGTGTCTGTTCACTGCTTACCATAAGGCAATCTGTATGCTTGTTTGCCATCGTCGTAATCTGTAGGTAATACATATAACTATACTTACTTTTTTACTAATTATGTTATGACGAGGAAAAGTCTGCGAGGTCGCAGTTTTGTTTGTCGGATAGGCAGAAAGACAGACGGACTGAAACATAGTCGGAGACACAGACTCACACACATTTAGGTATGTAGCTATACATACATCGTGGCTGACTTGGCGACATCTCAGCAAATCGACGAACGGTTAATCGGTTAGGCAGACAGACTGACGGAAGCCAAGTGCATGTCAGGCCACGCGCAGTGTAGGGTTCCGTAGTTGCCTGTCTGTCTTAGTTAAGGCGGGATTCTACCGGTGTGCGGCACAAGCATTTTTTGTACTAAATATGCTTGTGCCGCGGCGTTAGCGGCACACGGACAGACGGACGAACGGACAGACGGACGGACGGACAGACAATAGGAGGACAGACGGACGGACAGACGGACAGACAACAGTTGGACAGACGGACGGACAGACGGACAGACAACAGTTGGACAGACGGACGGACAGACAACAGTTGGACAGACGGACGGACAGACGGACGGACAGACAGACAGATGGACAAACGGGCAGACAACAGGGGGACAGACAGACGGAAAGACGGGCGGACAGACGGACGGACAGCAGGCGGACAGACGGACGGAGGGACGGACAGATAACAGGCAGACGAACGGATGGACAGACGGACAGACGAATAGACAGTTGGACAGACGGACAGACAACAGGCGGACGGACGGACGGACGAACGGACGGAAGGGCAGACAACAGGCGGACAGACGGACGGATGGACGGACGGACGGACGGACAGACGGATAGACGGGCGCACAGATGGATATGGCGAAAATATAAGGGTTCCTTGTTGACTATGGAACCCTAAAAATGTAAAGCAACCTCGACACAACAAACATAGCTAAGAACAGTTAACTTTATGCATAGCTTTGAATTCGACTAAACCATCTGGAGAGACAAGACATTCAATTAAATAATGAAATGAAAAGATTTCTCAAAAAACCCAACTGCTTTTTTCAAATTGTACTTATAGCCTATGTCACTCCCACGATTAAGAGGAATCACCTCATATGTCGAAATCCGTCAAACGCTTTAGGCTGCAGGGCGTGCCAAAGAATAAGGTCACATACATACATACATTCGCTCGAAAAACATAACCCTCCTCTCCTTCGGCAGTTAGGGTAAAAACACACTCAAATCAGTTAATCCGTTTGGAAACTATGTAAACTACTATATGTATAATATTAATATATACTATGTCAAAATTTATCAACCCGTTTGGACTGTAGCCCGTGAAATTGCATTTTCTTGTCCACATACATACACACACCTTACGCTCGATGCGGGAGTTTATGTCTGATATGGTATTACTACTTGGTGCCTACTATGTTAGACTATAGTGTTTAAGAAAAAAGAAACACGACATGAAACCAAATGAGAGTATTTTTCACAATGTGGCCGGGCTATGCGCATGTGACATGGACGAGGTTGCAAGCCTCAGTGGAGTTTGTTGTCCTCTTACCATCAGACGGGCCATACGGTTACTATTATAAGTATTGAAAATAAGTATCCTTCTTTATTTGTACCTGGTCCCACGGCTCTGTCCGTGTTTTGCAGAGAATTCCCATTTCACGGGGCATAATATGGGTAGGACGTTTTCTGAAAGTTCCACACTAGTGCAAAAAAAAGTGGAGTGGAACATTTGAGAAATCCCACTATGACTCCCGTTCTGCAACAATTCATATTCGATCTATTTATAAGTGTAGGTACGACGGTAGCTAATGGCCATATAAACGCACGGCGTTTGGTTTTTATACGGGAACGAGACATAGGTAAGTGTTTATTTTTCAATTAGATCTTAGCGGTACGTAAATGTCCTACGACTTACCGTTTGGGCAAAATAAAATGAAATGGTATTGTACCAAGATTCAAGTTTCTTTATTTGGCCAAGTAACAAAATAACGTTACATAAAAAAACTGGTAATATGATATTACTTCCTCTAGCTCTAGAATGATGGTTACTTAGTACTTACCTACTAAGTAAATACACGCAATACAATTGCTCAAAGGTTAGCTGGAAGAAATCCCTCCCAGGGATAAGCTCGCCTTTGTACATGTATCATCGGTTCCTCAGTTATTGTTTAGTTTTTGTGTTCTGTACCATGTACAATAAAGAATTGACATACATACATACAAACATACATACAAACATACATACATACAATTCATATTGCAGTTGCTACAATATTGTAAAATGAGATTTAATCATCTCAAATATTGATGTATAGATTGTGTAGGTACCTATACCTGTGCGTATGTAGTTACACGCAGTCAGAGAAGACGCCTGACAGCCGGCACAGCTGAATGTTACGTCACTGGCATTTGGACCTGTCTTACTGGCATAGTATATCCGCCTTACAGAAGATCACAGTCATAACACTACTAACTACTCGATTTATAGGTAGGTGATATATGGTATATATGTATATGGTGTTGTGTGGTGGAGCGTAAAGTCACCAGAACTCCCGACGAAGCGCGGCCGCGGTGTTGAGCGGGTGGGACCAGCATTTGTCTCTAGCTATCAACACAACCAATTTCTTAAACGATTTAGGGTCAACAACGCGCTTGCGATTCTTCGCGAGGGTCTACAGGGTGTCATTTTCTGCTTACCAAATGGCAATGGGTTGTTGGCCTCCGTCGTAAGCTGAACGTATAATATGTAATACTTAGTCCAGTTTTGCTCGTAGTCTCACCTGTACGTCTAGCACAACTTGCCGACAAGTCGCTTCGCGCGCGACTGAGCGCCCCCTGTCTCACTTGCACCGTGCAAATTCGAAAGAGGAGGGTAGATCTTTCTAAACTCGCATCGCGGCGCGGCGTCAGTTGTGCTAGCCCCCCTGGTGGTAAGCGCCTGACGACAGAGCCTTAGATACACACACGGTTCAGTAATAACCTATTCACTCTTGTTTTGAAGGCACCCAAATCATAAATGTTAGTGAAAAATACAAATAACGGGAGCTAATTCCATTATTTAGCAGTTCACATTATACTATTACACATTTATAATATTACTAGCTGCCCGCCAGGTTTCACCCCCGTATTGCACGGAACGCATGTAAATTCGCAGGATACAATATGTCCAACCGGAAAGGAAAGTCAGTCAGTACACAGGTGAAAGAATTTATGAAATCGGACAAGTGCATCCGGAGATTCCCGTTACATACAAACTAAAACAAAACAAAGACACAAACCTCAACGACTTTTCCTTTCTATAATATTAGTATAGATAGTACCTAATTGAAGTATAGATTTGAATAAAAGTGAAAACTAGCTGACCACAAGGCATCAATCGCGTATTGCAAAGAACACAGGTAATCCCGCGGAATAAAATATAGACTATGTGCGTCCCAAAAAATTTTTTTTTTAATCGGTCTCGTAGTGTCGGCGATAACTCATACATACAAACTTAAATCCTGACAAGCTTTTCCATCTGCAAGTCCATTTTTTAGGAGACTGAGGCTCGTACAACTTTTGTACGATTTTGAGCGAGATTGAGCGAGGCAGCCTAATCCCTACGATCCTTTTCCGTTGATACAATATAAAATCATAAAATTCGTAGATTAACACGAGATACTCACCAAAATATGTAAATAATCAATTTAGACTTGATTTCACATCAGGATAATAAATTATGCTAGAATATTAAAATACTTGATCACTTGACAAATATTGTATTTATTTCCATATGACATGTGGTGACTGACACGACGTGTCAGAATTTTATTTTTAATGAAATCAAACCTCTTTGTGCTAGAGCTAGACTATCGACTTAGCTGCTATAATACATAATATTATATCAACTGAGATATGTACTACTACAGACATCTAGTGTCCAGTAGAAGAAGTTTATGCCATCAATTAGCGTAGCGTTAATTGAGCGTTAGCCTCAACAAATCATTATAATCTTACCCCTGCACGCGTTGGAACAAAGTTGTAATTAATAAAAAATAACGTATATCCTAGCCTATAATGTAGTATACGTCGCTATTGTATACACGTGGGCATCTTTGCACAGTAGCCGATTTTTCATTCACACATATCTTTGATTACTTAATTCCAGCCCTGTAAATATTTCAGCCTCGGTGTTGGTAGCCTAACATAAGCTAATTGTCATTTTCTTTTATGTTAGATACCGTTTTACTGATTATACCAATTGGATTTTGTTAATTAACAGTTTTTATGTTTTACATACTTTGGTTAATTACTAGACCCCTGCACGCCGTTCAACATTGGTCCCATATAATGAAATAATGCCATGGTTAAGACCTTTCAAACGAGATATGTCTCAACTGTATACACTCATGGTACAAAATGCCCATTCTCCTTTAACTTTTAGGTTAATTTATGAGTTTTTGAATGTGTTACTTCTTTAGCGCTTTTTGGGAGTGTTCTGTGAATCGACCGAATGGCGAGCTGTGGATCGACCTCCTATCATTTTATTTTTTTGTAACATAAAGGGGCAGAGCTTAAGAAGTCAAATATTTTGAATCTGTAGTTGATCCTATAAAATGAAGGTTGAAAGCTCTCATTTTGCACACTGTTTTCAATGAGCAAAAAGCTTGTTCGAGCTGTTTATGTACCTATATACTCATAAGGGATTTATGTGAAACGGATTTTTTCACCTGGAATTAACGACATATCATATCCTACTAATATTATAAATGCGAAAGTTTGGATGTTTAGATGTTTGTTACTCAATCACGCTTAAACGGCTCAACCGATTTAGATGAAATTTTGCACGAAGACAGTTTATAACCTGGATTCAAATAAAGGATAGTTTTTATCCCGGGTCCACGCAGACGAAGTCGCGGGCGGAAGCTAGTCATATCATACATATATCGGAAAAGCTAACAAAGTCACGTGCAAGGTTTTTTTAATTTTATTTTAGTAGCTGTGCCTGCGGCTCCACCCGCGTGAGCTTCAGTCGGTTCAGTAATGCCCCTTTACCCTCGCCCTGCCAATAACTAGCCTTCGTCCTTCTCCAAGGTCCAATCTATCAATACCAAAATTTATCAAAATTGGTTCAGGTGGTTAAGACGTGAAATGGTAACAGACGGGTAAAGATAGGATTGCATTTATACATTTATTTAACCACCTGAACCAATTTTGATGAAATTTGGTATTTGGGCTAATTTAACATATAACATTATTAATAAATTTCAACTAGCACGGGTAAGTATACGCATAAGTGGTTACCGATGAATAGTCGACCAACTTAATGGAAAGCCCAACTTTCGTACAAATTCGGCCGACGCCATCGCACCATTTAGTTGTCGCGCGCGTGTCGATGTAACAAAGATAGACATGCAACTACGGAAATTTATTTTGGCAAATGTTGGAACTCAGAGAAAAGCGCGTAGTATATCGTGGCTTGGTAACTTCCATTCGGTTCGGAGGAGATATATTTCCTCTGCAGGTGAATACCTAAGATTTTCATAGCTAATAGAAACAGACTGTTACGGTTAATAAGGGAAGATAATTAAAAATAATTAACTCGTTCAACCGTCGAATCCGACTCGGCTGGGCAGCATTCGGGAGGCTACGGCACATCTTTTCGTCCAATATTCCGCAGTGTCTCAAGACGAGAGTCTTTGACCAGTGTGTATTGCCAGTGATGACGTATGGCACGGAAACGTGGTCGCTTACTATGGGCCTCATAAGAAGGCTCAAAGTCACCCAAAGGGCAATGGAGAGGGCTATGTTGGGAGTTTCTCTGCGCGATCGCATCAGAAATGAAGCTATCCGCAGCAGAACCAAGGTAACCGATATAGCCCTCCGAATC
Organism: Epinotia bilunana; assembly: GCA_947049275.1. Taxonomy (NCBI): domain Eukaryota; kingdom Metazoa; phylum Arthropoda; class Insecta; order Lepidoptera; family Tortricidae; genus Epinotia; species Epinotia bilunana. The sequence goes on from OX346253.1 coordinate 26,953,597, forward strand.
GCTAAACTTAAGTGGCAGTGGGCGGGGCACATTGCACGTAGAACCGATGGCCGTTGGGGCGGAAAGGTTCTCGAGTGGCGACCACGTACCGGAAGGCGCAGCGTGGGTAGGCCCCCCACAAGGTGGACTGATGACCTGGTAAAGGTCGCGGGAGTCCGCTGGATGCGGGTGGCGCAGGACCGGTCATTGTGGCACTCTTTGGGGGAGGCCTATGTCCAGCAGTGGACGTCTTTCGGCTGATATGATGAACTCGTTCAACGATATAGATAACGTGATAACGTAAGTGCGGGTCACGCCACGCCACCTGCCTCTGCGGGTTAGTAAAGAGAAGATCGCAGGTTTGCTCGAAGGGCACGCCAGTACCTACAGTTTCTCCGGATCATAAAATGTGTAAGTATAGATCGTCCGCTTAACTGAGCTGGCGCCTACGACGACAAAGGGAGACTGGAAGGTAGCGGAGGGCAGCCGCCTGCCGCGATACCATCCCGTCTGCTCCGAATGGAAGTAACCAAGCCACGATTTACTACTAGTGGGGCAGAGTGCTCGAACAAATTGTCGTAAATGTGGACGCGCTGGACAAAAGCACCAAGTTTGAGTTTTTGATAGGAACCAACTCCTCCATCGGCCATATTTATATTAATGCGGCCATTTTGAATTATAGTTAATTATTAATATCTCGAGTTCTAAGTCACTTAGAATCACAAACTTGGTGTCTAAATTTCGTTGCAGACGCCGTCGCAGAATAACGGTCGACGCATAGTTCTATTACAAACAATATTTAAATGGGCTATTCTCGCGCTTGTGCTCACTGCCACAGCAGATGGATGTCAAATAAATAATGAAATATAGTAAAGCGTAGAATTACACACTTGGTGACATTTACAGCTGTGACGTGTTAACTAAAATTACAGTCAAATGATTTACAAAAAATTCTGGATCGTTTTTTGCAACACATTCTTTGTTTTTCAGATTAAAATTACTACTTAATCTGAATATATATGAAATGAAACAAGATCAGTTTTATAATTTCGTTTAGTAGGATAATCTAAACTAACTGCATCGACGTTTGGTGCGGGTAATAACCGACATCTCAGTAGTTTTACTACGTGTAGTCATAACATTTATTAGGCCAGTGACGGGTATTGGGACGTTTACCCTAGTATACAACTAGCTTTCAATGCCGGAACGTCACGCCTGCGTTTGCATGGTCTCGATTTGGGATATTCAATACTGATGGGATCATGAACGATGCACCAAAAGGCTACTACAGTATCTTATCTTATCTAGATGAGGGCCCTTTCGGATACACTTCGACCCAGTGGGATCTTTTGTGCATTTGCCCTCTCCTTTATGCCTACTCCCAAGCTCGGTCCATCATTTCCACAAAACGGATGATGCAGCTCAGTGGAAGCACCTTTAATACTTTTGGTTGTGGATAGCCATTACCAAAGTAATTCATTCTTTGTCTGGCAAGAGCATGAAATTCACACAATAAGTTTTCCATTAGTGTCATCCTCCTCGCCACACATTCTACAGTCTAAAATATCTGATAATCCCATCTTGGCTAAGAGATCCTTGACCCCGAAGTGACCTGTGAATACCCAGATATGATTCTGAGTTGCTTGCTACTGGATTTCCAGAGTTTGTTAGTCCAGCCCTAGCTTAGAGTGCCTTAAGCCCGCCTCATTCCTCCAGTCGTGTGGCTACTACAGTAAGATCCCAAGTTAGATCTCAGTCTCATTATACCTCACCGGTCTCAATTACCTCACTACCCTATAAGTATATTGTATGGGGCTAGTATTTCTGTATTAACTTTGTCTTGTGAATATAGTTTAATATTTCTGGCAGTTCCTTCTCGTTTAATTTCGTCAAATAAAAGGTATTCAAATATTTCCCTATAGGTATATGAAGAATTAACTATAATTTCTTAATAAGTAATATTTTTCTACTAACTACCTTCATTGAAACGTTACTAACTTATTAGCTAACCTTATACAAACACTAAAGCACCAAAACAAATAAAACATCCTCATCTCTTCCTTTGTCAATGATCGTGGATAGAATCAATGGTTCAATGATTTCCACACAAAATATAAGAATTTAAATGCAAATCTTACCTACTCACATTTTTGTGGGCAGCATAGGTACCAACTAACAAACCGGAATGTAATGAATCTATTAAATTAGATAATGTGTATTCTATTTACCGTATCGTTGAGTCTCGTAGTTATTACTCGTCGCGGAGTTAATATTGCGCGCATAAATATTGTCGCGCGACAGCTCCTTGCCGCCTCTAGTCTCTATTGAAGTATAGCGCGGATACAGGGTGTCTTGAAAGGGAACTAGGCGTGTGCCAAGTTAAAATATTTTAAATCAACACTATCACTTAATTGTGTATACATAAAAAGTGTTCATCAAAACCTAAATACATAGTAGAATTGTAATGACCTGTAGTAAAATAAAGATATTTACATGATTGTTTTGTTTCGCTATTCAAGCATGCTCCTACATTTTAGTGACCCATAAATGAACCCCTAATCCGCTACCAGAAACTTCTACCCAGAAGAAACATTAACAGTTTGAAATCAAAGTGAAAAGCCTAACTAAAAAGTGCCTATGTGTAAAATACAATTGGGAAATTTATTTCTCTGCATGACCTTAGTACGAATCTTCGAATGAATGTTACTGAGCTCAGGTATATATTTTTACATTTCTTAAGAATAACCTTTTATTCTTCAATGAATACCTATATTTAATTGGCTATTCTCTTATTTTTGTTATTATCCATAAATAATAATTCAGAAGTCTTATTATTATATGCATAAAAATATACTTTTGAGAGGTATCTCGCAGGGTTTACTTTCTCCAGATGTCCTTTTTCCGATGCTCTCGGTCTATTCAAATATTGTGTAGTTATCTTCGATGTGTGATTTAGGGTGAGTTTCAGCAAACTGTCTGTAATCGTAAGGGATTTTCGTTAAAACCTGAATGTATGGATTTTTTAAAAAAAATCTATGAAATGACGGCTCCCAGCACCATAATTAACGTTGATCGGCCTATAATCGTAAGTTGATGAAACCCGCCTTTAGGTACCGATTACACAGCGAGTAGGTAATGTAGGTATTCACAATACGTATCACATGCATATTAAGGTTATTGAAGCAACTTTTCCATTCATTTTTGAATATCACGGAAATATCGCTATGCGATCTTGCAATAATAATCAGTGTGTAATGGCTGCCTGAGAGCCCCCTGTAGACCGCACGCGCACGCACCTGCTAGGACGCGCGTAATTTTCGCTCTCTGCTCGCGCGGATTAGTTTTTCCGCCGTAATTAAATAACTTTGAGTTATGTTCGTGTGTGATGTACGGTTGTGTTTATTGTCTTGTACGGAGTGTACAAGATGTCTTGTTAATAAGTAGGAGTATTGTAATATGTTACAATATATAACTTGAGTTTGATAAACACACTCCGTTACGTGACTAATGATAAAGACACTAGGTACCGTGAACCGGGGTTACTATAGGAAAAAATGGGGCTACGTTGATCATTTAGAATGTAGTATAAAAGCTGAACTATTTGAAATTAAGAAGATTTAATCGAGTACACAGCAAGATAGAGTACTATTATATTCACTGCCACAGTCCACCCACAAGTAAAAACATGATTTCAGAGAAAAAACTATTTGATCAATGTCGCCCCCACCCACTTTCACCTAAATACACTTTTTGGAATATGGGTAAATTTTGCGATATCTGAGATCACAACAAGCAATAGAGTAAATTATTAAAAAAAAAAATAGTGGTGTTATAACACCTGGTCGGGCTATCTGTGTTTAACTCCATCCCAAGGTATCACATTTCCGACTGAGGAGATGAAGAGAAAATATTATTAGATAGGTTCAAAAACGGTGTACCAAATCTCCTACACATATGATAAGACATTTTTTGTTTAATGGTATCTGAAGCAACATAAACTAATTACAGACTTATGTCTGTAATTAGTTTATATACCTCATGTCATTGTATATGCAGTTTCGTTTCAGTCCAACACGTAGTTTTAAAATGAGAGCGTAACTACGTTTGTATGGAGAATCGAGCTTACTGCGGACTCTTAACAATTAAATAAAATAATGACGAATTTAAAAAAGGATTCTCCCAAATTTGTCATTATTTTGTTATTATTACTTGGGGGGCTTTAAAATAAATGGAAACAAAGTACAATTCATTAGATTCGCAGACGACATCGCAGCATTTGCCGAAGATAGTAATCAGTTACAGCAATTAGTATTAAAACTGGATGAAAATTTTAATAAAACCGGACTTAAAATTAACTACAATAAAACCAAAATTCTCACTATCTCTAAACGCACAACAGTATACAGAAACCTAATCGTAATCAGAGATAGAGCAAGTTCAGAAATTTAAATATTTGGGAAGTATCATTACCAGTGACTCTAGGTACACCCCTGACATCATACAGAGGATTGCTATGGCCAAAAAGGCATTTAATAACAAAAAGCATCTCTTAAAAGCACGCATACCAAAAACAGCTAAAAAGCGCCTGATTAAAGTTCACATTTGGAGCATTGCTTTATATGGGAGCGAGTCGTGGACGCTAACCCAGAGAGACAGGGAACGGCTAGAGGCCTTCGAAATGTGGTGCTGGCGAAGGATGGAAAGGATTAGCTGGACGGAGAGAAAGACACACGAAGAGGTTTTAAGGATGGTAGATGAGAAAAGATGTTTGCTAGGATGTATTCAAAATAGGAGAGGCAAGATGGTGGGCCACCTGACACGGCACGACAGTTTCTTCCTAAACATCCTGGAGAGTAAAATTGAAGGCAAGAGAGGCAGAGGAAGGCCTAGGCTAACATATTTTAGCCAAATAAAAGATAAAGCTGATGTCGAGTCATATGAGGAAGCCAAGAGGCTGGCAATGGACAGAGAAAAGTGGCGGTTACTCCACCGACAAGAGGCTCTTAAGTAATGATGATGATGTCATTATTTTATTCTCTAATATGTTCGGAAATGTTCGCCTTACTGTAGCAAAAATAGTACGTGAAGTTCCTCGTTAGTGACGAATGCAAATTTTTAAAAATAAGTATTTTCTCAAAAATATTCCCCAATTTTAATGGTTAAAAATCAGGATATGAAGTGCATAATTTATGGTTAGTCAAAAATTTTAACATAAAAAACTTTGCTGGCTCGATTTTGCTCGACAACAATGTTGCATATAAATTCCATTATTTGTCGAGGTACAAACTTTAAAAGTTAAACGGCCATATAAAAAAGGCATAGGTCCTAAACAGCCAAAACGGAAGATCAGTAGCTGTGACTTATCGCGACTTTTTAGCTGTCTCAAATAACTTATGGCGTTTTCGGAACAAATACTAAAATACTTATTATATAAAAAAGGCGGCAATAAAAAAAATATTCTGTTTTACATATAGTGGCTAGTTGTTTTTTCGGGAAATATTAAAAAATGACGTGAATATTGTTCCAAACTTAAAAGAAGCTGCAAGCACAGTTATTGATAATGATAATTTGTTCCCTGTAAAGCCAAAAGACAAATATCTAAAGGCGTATACGAAAATTTCATAAAGTGGCGAGAAGAAAAGCATTCCTCATAATTTTCAAAAAGTATATATTTGTTTACTTGCACACTTTTGAGAAAAGTTCTATATTTGTTCTAGCCGGAAGGGTAATTAATTGTTGGCTTCGTATTAAATTAAACGGAATCCCAAGGAAAATGAATAATACTCAGCCAGCAATTGCCTACTTCCCTTGCTTCGACAATAATGTCTATCTATCTATCTATCTAGGTACGCTTGACGGGGACATGTTTACAGCTACACTTTTAACCTTATTCCTTTGTGATAAGGCAAGAAAATGTACACATATCTTTGACGTCCACTGTACGTCACCATCAGATGTATCGAAGCGAACAAAATCCTCACAAATATCAAAAGTGAATCAAAACACGCCTCTATTGCCTAGAGCATATTAATTTTATAGCTCCCTGCAGAGTCAATTTCGTAATAATTGTTTTTTTTCGTATACAACACAAAAAAAAATTGAAATAAAGAACTAGGTACCCGAAGATGGGAACAGACAGTGAATTAATATTGACATTGTCCCCTTTAATTTCAATAAGTATTTTCTTATGTAAATCTTTACCATTCTAAAGGCGATTGTGAGACAATCGTTGCGACACTCAGCTATGAAAACAACGGAACCCTTTTTCAAAAAGGGACTGACTGCCTAATTTGCATCAAGATTAATGAAAACAATTCGCGAAATCATTTCACCCGAGGTTATTCCAAGTTGGGCTAAGATCACAAAAACAATTAATTCCTTATTAGTAATTCAAATCATTGCGATTTTCCAAGTCATTCTCTTTAAAGTTCTTCATCTTTTTGTGACTCCTATGATTATAATTTATTATAAATAATTACGTTACTTAACTTTATTTTTAGGTTTCCGTACCCAAAGGGTAAAACGGGACCCTATTACTAAGACTCCGTTGTCCGTCCGTCTGTCTGTCTGTCCGTCTGTCACCAAACTATCTCATGAACCTAAATGATGCTGTATTTCTGTTGCCGCTATAACAACAAATACTAAGAAACAGAATAAATTAAATATTTAAGCGGGCTCCCATACAACAACAAGCCGTTTTTATAGATAAGCATAAGAGTTTAAAAAAACCAGCCAAGTGCGAGTCAGACTCGCGCTCGAAGGGTTCCTCGAGCGCGAGTCCGACTCGCACTTGGCTGGTTTTTTTTTAAAAACTTATACGCCCACCATATTACTATATATTTTTACAATTTATTTGACATCAGTAGGTACATTACCATTCAAACGTGGTCGCTTACTATGGGCCTCATAAGAAGACTCAAAGTCACCCAAAGGCATGGAGAGGGCTATGTTGGGAGTTTCTTTGCGTGATCGGATCAGAAATGAGGCTATTCACAGCAGAACTAAGGTAACCGATATAGCCCTCCGAATTGCTAAACTTAAGTGGCAGTGGGCGGGGCATATATCACGTAGAACGGATGGCCGTTGGGGCAGAAAGGTTCTCGAGTGGCGACCGCGTACCGGAAGGCGCGGCGTGGGTAGGCAAGGTGGACTGATGACCTGGTACCTTAGGTCGCGGGAGTCCGCTGGATGCGGTTGGCGCAGGACCGGTCACTGGCACTCTTTTGGGGAGGCCTATGTCCAGCAGTGGACGTCTTTCGGGTGACATGACACGCGCCAAGTAAATGGTGCGGTTGAGTCGGCCGAATTTGTAGGAAAGCTAAAGTTGGCCTTTTAAGTCCAAGGTCGACTATTACCCGGTAACTAGTATGCCAAAGTAGGCAAAAAAAACTGACAGTTATTTTTCACATTCCCAGTATTAGCCATGTAGCCAGCAGGAGGGAGGAGGGGGACATGACTGGTAAAAAATTAGGCCCAATATCTCGCAAACGACTCACTGAGTTGAAAAATGGTTTAAAATAACCCATAATATTTTTGAACAAGCTATCCAATGATAAAGAGAAAAAAAAAACATTCCCACTTTGGGTGACAGGGGAGTACCCTAAATAAGAAAAAAAAACATGTTTTTTATTCTACTGTTTTGTCGGCGTGATTGATTTATATACCCATGCCTAATTACAGTTTTCTATTAGTAAGGGTTACTGAGCTAAGCCGAAGACAGACAAACGAAAACTATAAGGGTGCGTTGTTGACTAGGGAACCCTAAAGGAGTTACAAGGATGCGTAAAATCTGAAAACAGGTAGGGAACCTGTTACTCACGAATGGTGAACGAACTATGTCCGACAAGTAGGTACCAAGAAACTAAAGCACTAATTAAAAACCTTAATGTATTCAAAAATGTTCAAGTCAGAGTTTCAGTTAAGCGATGTTAGTGCAACAATACCGACAACAGTTTACTAACGAGAGCCGACAGCGGGTCCGAGTCTCAAACGCATTAAGAAGCCCACCCAGACAAACTTACTTCGCTTTTAAACCTTAAGCCTGACTTCTTGTTTAACTAATCCAATTGGATTTTAGGATAACTATTTAATATAGTTAGGTACATATTTTCATTAAACGTATTGCCGAATCTGGGGGTCTATTCCGGTTGAAGTCGGCTTTTTACATTGCAAACCAGTTTTAGCCACTTGCTGGTATCCGAATGAGCTAAACTTTGGTATATTTACGCAAGTTTGGTGACAACGCTATTTTATCGGGCCACCGAGCTGATCTGATGATGGAGATAGAAGGCGGCCATTTCAACTTCTAAACTACACCAGATAAACTCGTCGAGTTTGGGCACATCAGGATCCTCTCAACGGGTAGTTGCTATACAGTGTGTGACTTTCATAAGAACATATATTTTAAGGGCTGAAAGTATAAGCCGTAGTGAACGTAAATTGGTATCGCTGGTAAAAAAAAGTTTTATTTTTCATACAATGAAATTCGGCGCGCAATGTATCGCAAACAAAGCTAACTACGTAACAACTGACAGTAACAATGGAAACGAGCTCTGTCTCTGAAACGTCAAACAAATGTTAGCAATACATTGCTGCTCGAGAAAAAAAAAATTCCTTTGGTAAGGCAACTAATCTGTGTAAAAAATAACTGTGGGATAGGAGCGAACTGAAACCGCTGTTGAATATCAAAATACTTATATTTTTGGAATTAAAGGAAAATTACACCACCGCGTCTTAGCGTTAATCTTAGCCTACCCTCGCCGTCCGTTTTTCATTCAAAATCCACAGTCCCGCATTCGCTCTCTCTTTCACACTCGTACATCCTTCTGATCATTCTTGCTCTGTCACTCATTCACTTCTTCTTACGTTCCATTCCACTCATCCTACAAATCGGCCGTCCTGCACCTAGTCTGACCTCAGACAGGTTACTTTAAACTAGACATCTTATTTTAAAGCAGGTACTCTCTGCCGTAGGAACTGAGTTGGCAATATTAAATATAGGAACTTTAACGATATTAAATAAATCTTTATAAAAAAACGTAAACATTGGCAAGAGATCTTTAAACCATAGGAAATGTTGGCCCATTACAGCATAACATATTATAGACAACTTATTTGTCGTTAACAGCTTACATACAAACTTAACTATAGCCATGTTGGCTTCCTTAAATATAAAAAATGTAGGATAAACATACTATGGCACAAACATTACATAATGCTGTCTAGAAAGTGGTATCATTGATGGAAAACAAACATGCCCTAGTTGGGCCCCTGTGCTCGCACAAAGTATGTGTGGTGCCCCCTGTGGCAGTATTAGGACAATAAAATCATACCTGTATTATCCATCGCTAGGCCACCTCTTCATGTAGTCGCAGGCGGTTGTGGTGTCTCGCGGACCCTCGGCGTCGTCGTCCAACCTCCTCACCTTGTAACGGTCCCGTCCCGTGCACTCGACAACCTCGTACGGTCCCAGGTATTTCGGTCTTAGCTTCATACCGACACCAAACTGGGTTCTTTTTATGGCCACTTTATCACCCACTCGGTACCTGGTGCTCTCTTTTCTACGTTTGTTGTAGTTCCGTCTATTCTCTTCCTGTATCTGTAAGATGTGCTCTTTTGCTTTCTTTCTCGTTTCTTCTCTGATGGCCATAAAACTATCCCTTTGCTCTTGTTCTATCAATTCATACACCTCATAATCTTCTCTTTGCTTCATTTTAGTTCCAACCAATAGCTCGAATGGAGACGTATTTATGCTCCTTTGATGGGTGCTATTGATTGCTCTCTGAACTCTGCTGATATGGCGGTACCAATGTGTAGGCTCTTCAATACACAACTTGGTCAATACTCTTATCAGAAGTCTGTGAATAATCTCCACTTGCCCATTTCCACGTGGGACTCCCGTCGTTATCTTGAGGTGCTCGATACCTTCGTCCTTACAGAAGTCCTGGAACAGGGTGCTGGTGAAGGCCGTCCCCCTGTCGGAGATGATTCGAGTTGGATTCCCAAAACATTGTTGGTAAATCAGTAGCTTATCTACTGTCTCTCTTGACGTCGTACTCTTGACTGGAAACAACCAGACAAATTTGGTGAAAGCATCCACTACTGTTAAAATATGATTATACAGTTTCTTCGTTTCCGTCATTGGACCAATATGGTCGACATGAAGAGTATCCAGAGGCAATTCTCGTTTATCGATAGGATGCAAGAAACCTTCTTGTTTGCCACTCTTTCTCTCCGCTAACAAGCATGGAATGCAAGTCAAGATATACTCTTCTATCTTCTTTTCCAAATTCTTTATGTAGTAGTCTTTGCTGATTAGTTCTAGCATCTTCTTTTTGGAAAAATGGCCATTCTCGTGTGCTCTCTTTATAATCTCGTGTTCCATAGCATGTGGAATCACCAGATGCTTCTGATTGCCTTTGTAGAGCAAACCATTTTCAATGTAATAGTCCTTGTACTGCTGGTTCTCTTTGATTAGGTCCATCACTGCCCTCAGCCCTTCATCTTGTTCTTGAGCACTCTTCACTCTCTCTGTGATGGGTGCACTCGCGCTTATCACGGCAACATATGGATTTCGACTCAGAGCATCTACATGCCTCATGCGGCTTCCTTCTCTGTGTTCTATGTCAAAAGTATACTGTTGGAGATCCATGACCCATCTTGCCACTCTTGTCGACATAGCCAGCTCCTTCTTGTCAAATGTCTGCGTGAAAGCTTTGCAGTCAGTGATGATTTTGAACACTGTACCAAATAGGTAACATCTGAATTTCTTGACACCCTCAACGATGGCTAGAGCTTCCAGTTCATAACTCGTATATCTTGTTTCAGGATCCGTTGTTCTCCTGCTCATATAGTATATTGGGTGCAGTTGTGCATCGTCACCACGCTGTAACAATATAGCTGAGATAGCTTCTTTTGATGCATCTGTGTGCATCTCCGATTTCAGTCTGGGGTTGTATATGCTGAGTACTGGTTGACTAGCCAGCCTCATCTTCAATTCTTGAAACGCAGCTCTGCATGTTGCATCAAACTCAAATATACTCTCTTTCTTTAACAAATCTGTTAACGGCTTCGCAATTACTGCATAATCTTGAATGTATTTACGGAAATAGGAAGTCAATCCGATAAAGCTATGCAATTGCTTCATATTGGTAGGCTCGGGAAATCTCACTACAGCATCAGTCTTTTCTGGTGAGGGCCGCACCTTTCCATCTTCAATCACATGTCCCAAGTACTCGACACGACGTTGGACAAGTTGTGACTTCTTCCAATTTATTTGGAGGCCATATTCTGAGGCAATCTCCAAGACTTCTTCTAATCTGCATACTGCCTCGTTCTCATCTGCCGCTGGAATAATTAAATCATCAATGAAAATGATCACCACACCTTTTGCGATTAGATCCCTAAAGATGATGGTTATGAATCTGGTGAACACCTTTGGACAGACGGACAGTCCAAACGGGGCCTTCAGGAACTCATACTGTGAGGTTTGTGTGACAAACGCTGTATATTTGATGGAATCATCATCCACGGGTAGATGAAAATACCCATTCTTCAGATCCAAGGTACTGAACACCTTTGCCCCACACAACTTATCAATATGATCCTCAATTATTGGTAAAGGAAACTCATCCTTCACAATCTTCTGGTTTAGTCGGCGATAATCTACACATACTCTTAAGTTGCCATCTTTTTTTTTTACCAATACCAATGGACTTGCGTATTCGGAGTAACTCACCCTTATTATGCCGTCCTCAAGCCACTGTGCTACCTGAGTATCCACCTCATCCTGTTCCTTAGGTGCCAACCTCCTTGGCCGCTGTGCCACCGGTACCTCGTCCTTAAGCACCAGCTTGAGCTTGATCGGCGCCTCTTTCGTCTTCCTAGGAACATAGGATTGCACCATGTTGGTCACCCTCTCCTGCACATCCGGACTCACTTCGCAACCTACAACAGAAGAGTCAACCACACATATTTCGTACACCCAGTTACTAGCCGGCTTTAACCTGACATTGTTGTTTTCCATCAACACCACACAATGTTGAAGCAAATCTTGACCTATTATCATCGAATATGGCATAGCGTCTCTAGAAATCACGTAGAACACCACTTCGTTATACGATTGTTCGTCAATGGTGATGTTTAGCTTAACGCGACCGAAACACTTCACTTTATTCGAACCTATACCGGACAAATGAAGTTCGCTTTTCTCGAACTCCGGTGCGTTTAACGTCGTGTAGCAGTCCTTACGCAATAAGTTTACATCACTTCCCGAGTCGATCAACGATAACACGTTCTGATTTAGAACTTCTACGGTCTTCATAGGCTTTTTAACTTTATTTAAACCATTCATATTATTTTCTTCCGATCTGACAGTTGTTGACAAACATTCCTCATTCGCCATGATGCTCGTGTCAGTGCAGCCAACATGGCCGCCGTCCGTCATGACGTTCGTTTGGCCAACAAAATTCCGTCGCGCGCCGTTCGCAGCGCCACCTATGTAGCTTGAAGGCACTCTTTTCGCAATGCTGCCAACTTCACCGCTCGCTGCTGCGCTCACGTCGTTCCCAGCCGCACTCCGTGAAGTTGTCGCTTGTGACATTTTACAATGTGAAGCAATATGGCCGAATTGATTGCACCTGAAGCATTTCAATCCTTTGTCTTTATGCGGACATTCTGATGATGCATGATTTATTTCTCCACAGCTGTAACATCGGGTAAAAACTCGCCTGTTCGTCGTAGTGTTCGTCTTGTCAGCCTGCTTCGATCTATTTGTATCACGCGTTGAACTTGAACTGGACATGTTTTCTTTCAGTTGCTCGTAGATTTTTAGCTTCTCTTTGAGATCGTTGTAACTTGTTACGCCGTACAGCATAACTTTGTTAACTTCGTTGTCTTTAATACCTTCAACGATGTATTTAATGGCAACGTAGTCGGGCATCCTACCCCTTTTTCCTAATTCTTTCATGATGAACATATATTCCAGGCATGATTCATTACGTTTCTTATGTCGGGCGCTCATCATCTCGTGTATTGTTTTCACGTCTAATGTGTCTGGAAACTCTCTAGCAATACTCGTCTTTAGGTCGTCCCAAGTCTTGAACGTGCGCTCTGACCGCAACCACAACTGTGCCGTGCCGGTCAGCGAACGTCTCGCCATCAGAAGCTGCTGGACCGCCGTCCACCCAAATATCTCGGCGTTGTCCTCGACGTCGTGAATCCATCTGGCAGCAGGGTACGTCTTATCCTGCCCGCTGAATCGAGGAACCAGGTCTTCAGTTAAATGGAGGAAACCGCCGCCACTTGATGTCTGAGCTTCGTTCTCGTCATCGTCTTGTTCACTGTTTCTCTTTGGAGGCATTTCGAGTTCTTATCGTCGTCGTCGTATCGGATAACGGTTAACGGTGATCTTACTTTCCGCGTCGTCTTCGTCTTAACTTCTTAATATTTTGAAATTTATCCAAATCCTCACTTCTAACACCAATTTGTGGGATAGGAGCGAACTGAAACCGCTGTTGAATATCAAAATACTTATATTTTTGGAATTAAAGGAAAATTACACCACCGCGTCTTAGCGTTAATCTTAGCCTACCCTCGCCGTCCGTTTTTCATTCAAAATCCACAGTCCCGCATTCGCTCTCTCTTTCACACTCGTACATCCTTCTGATCATTCTTGCTCTGTCACTCATTCACTTCTTCTTACGTTCCATTCCACTCATCCTACATAACTGTTTAAGTTTGTTACTTCAGAACTCCGGCCATTAACCGATTTGGAAAATTCTTTTTTTGATTGGACGGATATTCTTTCCGGTTGGTCCCATTACAATTTCAGGAAAACATACCTCCTCTAAGGGTGAAAACATAGGGGATGAAATTTTGTATTGGACATCTGAGTAATTTTGAACGGATTTGTAAAATTATGTTTTTAATTGGAAGGATATGCTTCCCGTTTGTTCCCATTTAGGGAATGAGAATTGCATTGGACTTCTATCTGATTAATTTTTAACGGATTTGGAAAATTATTTTTGTTTGAAAAGGTATACTTCCCAGGCACATACCTACCTGACTGACACCGACTCCAAAAATAACAATACATACATACATACATTCACGCCTTTATCCCTAAAGGGGGTAGGCAGAGCACATGAAACTTGTGTTCCATTACCACTTTTAGCATAAACGTGGGTATAAAAGATCGACAAAAATGTGATATCGCAGTGACAGGTTGCTAGCTCATCGCCCACAACACACTTCAACCCTGTTCCCTTAGTCGCCTCTTACGACACCCACAGGAAGAAAGAGGGTGGTGCTATTCTAACCCGACACCACACGGGCAAACAATAACAATAATTGTAGGTACATTATATTGACGTGACAATTTGATTGCCTGTCAACCAAACATACCCAATATATTTTTGCATTTTCTTGGTTGAAGAAGGTTTTGTTTTGTAAAAAAAGTCGTGTTTTAGTAATGTTTAACAATATCTGGCTTAATTAGTAGATACCTATTTTGAAGTATACTTGTATATCTTCATGTAGCTATCATAGATATCAGTCGATATATAAGATCTGCTAGTAATTTCATCGTATGAGTATGAGTGTTGTGTCATTGTGTGACCTAGCCCTTACTTGTCTGTCAAAAGGCGTTTAGTGCAACACAGTATTACATAATTTACTTTAAAAACAAAGTTTTAACCGACTTCTATTTAGTACTCCGCCAAGCCACGAGAACATTTCTTTTCCAATTTACCTCATGAACATCAGTTCAAGTTCGCATTTGCTCTCGGAAATCATTCCGAGAGCAAATGCGTTGATTATTATAGAAAAAAACCCAATCGCTGTATATGACCCGATAATATTTGAGGACTTCCGTCAATTTCACAAGGATCACCCTTGGCACTTCATTAGTTGCTATTTCAACGGAATCTTATCAGAATCTGTGATATACTTTTGTACTTTTAAGTACATAATTGAGGAATTCCATAAGTCATCTGTGGTCTTCATCATCAATTCCACGTCACCAATTTATGATTTCCGAATGTAAATACACGAGTTATAATAGAAAATACCAAAATCACTACACGCGTGCCTAATATAATTGAGGAGTTCCCTCAATTCCTCATGGATCCCATCATCCAATTGAATTTTCAAACAAATGGGACCCACCTGGAAGCATATACTTATAAACAAAAAAAAAATTACGAATCGGCTCATCAATGACGGAGTTCTGAGGTAACAAACATTGAAAAAAAAAATGATAAAAAAGAAAAATACAACCGAATTGAGAACCTCCTCCTTTTTTTTGAAGTCGGTTAAAAAGGGTTGGCACTGAATTCTTGAATATCAACTTCAGAACACTTTATCGTGTTAATCTTGCGATATTTTGATGTATTGATGGTTTGAATTGTTAATATATTTTAGTGATGCTTCACTTTAATAGGGTTCCGTTTTTGTCCAATTAGTAGTATAGTTATTTTAATGATGATCTCAATATTGGTACCTACAAGCCTTAAAATGTATATTGTTAGAATGCGTGACGTTGTTGTCAATGCTCATCTGAGGTTTTACTACTGGCTTTAAGTACTATTAGAACTGGGTTAAGGGTTTACCATTAAAGTTTTTTTTTCCTTCTGACCCTATCATCAGATCAAATTAAGGTGGTTCGACGACCAGTCTTTTGACATTCGCAGGCTAACGGCGTGATGTTTTAAGAAATGTATGTAACAATCCTACTAATATTATAAATGCGAAAGTTTAGATGTTTGGATGTTTGTTACTCAATCACGCTTAAACGGCTGAACCGATTTGAATGAAATTTTGCACGAAGATAGCTTATAGCCTGGATTAAAATATAGGATAGTTTTTATACCGGGTCCACGCGGACGAAGTCGCGGGCGGAAGCTAGTCTTTCATAAATTGGCTTTCCATTTGCGCGACATTCCCCATTTCCTAGAATAAACTTGTATAAACTAGAATAATTGGAGAATAATCGTTTTCCCAAAGTATCACGTGACAAACGAATTTCAAAATACTAATTTTGAAAACACTTATCCTGAAGAAGAACTCCCGAAGAGTTCGAGACATGTCGCCCGTAGTGAAATCTAATACGTGAGTTGAACCGTGTAATTTTAAGCATTATTTCATTATGTCTCACGGAGTTTAAATTCGACTATGCAAACTTCATAATTTTGAAGGTTGAATAGTTACCTCGAGCCATGCAGATTAATATCGATACCCTAGTTCACAGTCGTACTAATTACATTTATTTTGTCACTGAAATTGTAACTTTATGATTTGAGCATTATCATACTAATTACCACACTCTTTTCCCCGTAATTAGTACGATTGTGAACTATGGTATCGATATATACGTTCTCAAATCGAAACATAACCAACGGATTTCGTGATCAATAAAATGGCGGCGTCCGATGAAGGCAGAGACAATAATAAATTGTAATTACAATTTAAAATGAGCGGGCGTCGCCGTGGGTGTGGCCTGCGCCCCGCTGCCACCTTCGACTTCATATGTGCACTTTTTGCTGCGTTTGCAGGTAATTACTGCAACGTTAGTACTGCATATTACTTTATTACGTACTGCCTTTTGCCTGTAGAAGGCTTTGTGGATAGTGCAATACTAGCAAGGTTGACACTCCCAACTCCTGCAAAATTCAGTTTCTTCAATATTGCCTAAATAGTAAAAACGCAATACCATAAACATTCCATTTTAACCCTCCTCCTCCTAGTCCTCTAAATCATATCATACGTTACGCTCGTAGTTATACGTCATCTTGTTTAATATTCTGAGAAACTAAGCAAAACAATAATGCCACAGCAAAAGTACCATTGGAAAATAGTTAAAATATAATGATATGTTCTTTACATAAAAATTGATGCGATTGAAACATTTTGATAACTCCCTCATAATTTAAAGAATGTTAATGATGGTCCTTTTTTCAAAGATATACGACGTATCGGATAGCTATTTACTAAAATTGTACGTTACAGACCTTATATTGGGCTAGTTTTCCAAATTGAGAAAAGTTTTTTTCTGAATTTCTTGTTTATACATTCTAACACAAGGGTGATTTGACAATTATTTCAAACTGGTTCTGTAGTTATTATAAAATTGTGATTCTGATAATTTTTCTTTATAATATATCTATGATTTCGATACCGATTGGTAAAATATGCATTGTTTTTTATGTTGTGATAGATAAGTAGATATGAATAATTAACCTATTGAATTAATTCTTAAGCCTTATGTTTCATATAAAAATAGTGTTAATAGCTCAGCATCATAATCTTTGGACAAGATATATAAAAAAATATGAGGACATCGTCATCGTGGGTCCCTAAAATAATGACGACGTTCATCCCCAAAGATCATAATCGGAAAGGTCCGAATTTGGCCCGAAACAAAAAGGAGAAACCCGCATATTAATGATTATTATTGATGTAAATGGTTTAGACTGAACTGTGTTATTTTATTTAAAGACTCGATTGTTAATATCGAAACTGTATATCTAAAAGACATTTTGTTGGGAAGTTTTTTCCTTTAAAAATAATTTCAACGAGCTTTCATGCAAAGCTCCTAAAGTGCATTAAGTTTGTTATTTACTGGTACAATTCTTTCTTTTTAGCTTTTATTTAACTTGCACATAATTTGTCCTTTAAAATCTGCAAACAATTGCACTCGCCGGTATCCGATTGACCTGAAAATTAGCTATTGCTTATTGCTTATGAGCATGAATGCTTAGTACAGTCAAGGGCATAAATATATATGCGTTCCCAAGGCGTCAAAAATATCTGTACAGTTGATTAGCCAGAAATATCTGTACGGTAATCCGGTCAAAAATATGTGATCATTTTATTAAGTCAAAAAGTTCTAGACATTTACATGGCCATAAATAAATGTACAATGTCAGTCAAATATATGTAGGCAAATAGGTGGCCATAAATATCTATACACGCAACTCTCACATACATAAGAACAAAACCCGAGGCATAAATATCTATACAGTCAAGGGCAATAATATCTACATGCCCATAAATAAATGTACAATGTCAGACAAAAATATCCATACAATAAACAAACAAGTTTTCTAATTTTGAATTATGACAATCACCGAAAAGAGGTACCGTTCTGTCATGATCGCTTTGTCCTTTTCATTTTGATCGTGACGTCATTGACGTGTCATTTGTTTTACCGTTCACCCTATTATTATAGATTCTGCTTCACAGCAATATAACATACAAGATTTTCATGTGGCTTTTCTCGTAAATATTATGGTACCGTTTGTCCGATGCTGAATTTTGTTTGTAACATAATAATACTAGACGTAGGTTATAATAATAAAGTTCTTTCAATTTCGCCAATCTATCTGATTTCTTAAAATCACACACATGGTTATAAAGAACACTTAGATTTTTATTGCATAATATAAAATGTCACATTTCAATTTTATGAGCTAGTATTTCCTAGCTCATAAGAGCCACTTTGTTATGAATTGTGCCTTCAGAAGAACAAAATGTTATCTTTTTACCCGACTGTCCGAAGAAAAGAAGGGTTATGTCTTCAAAGCATATGTACTTATGTGTGTATGTATGTATGTCTGTTTTGTTGTCACTTGTCGCCCTCCGTAGCCTAAATGGCTGGACGGATTTCAACATATGAGGTACCATTAGATTTGTTCTTAACTGCCGGTGTGAAGTGTAGGTATATAATAATTATTTCAATACAGCGACCGTGAAAAAAATATGGGGGTTTGAAAATAATATTCTATACTGTAACAATATGGGTATGAAATGAAAGCTAATATTTAGCCTATTCTGAATATATGCGTAGGTATTATAAATTTTAACACTTTTAAGAAAAATATTTTTCATATAAACATCACAAAGAAGTAGATACTTCTTTACAAAGTACAAAAAAACTTTAAAAAGCTACGGTAGCCTAGCGGTTCAGGCATGCGGCTGTCAAGCGGCGGTCGTGGGTTCGAATCCCGGCTCGTACAGTCAGCATCAAAAGTAACTGCGCAAACGAAGACGTCAAAAGTCTTTATTAGAAGGGAATAAGAGCTTTCGATGACTTCGATTGCGCAGTTACTTTTGATGCTGACTGTACCAATGAGTTTTTCGGAACTTATGTACGGAATATTTACCGTTAGCTTTTCGGTGAAGGAAAACATCGTGAGGCAACCGGTCTAATCCCAATAAGGTCTAGTTTTCCCTCTGGGTTGTAAGGTTCGATGGCAGTCGCTTTCGTAAAACTAGTGCCTATGCCAGATCTTGAGATTAGATGTTAAAGCGGACCCCGAGCTCCTTTAGGGGCAGAACCGGGAATAACGCTAGGAGGATGATCACAATGAAGTAGATACAGTCAAGGGCAAACATATGTATACATTTAAGTACATTGTCACTTTAACCCCTTTGACAGTTCAAATATGACGAAAATAGACAAGGTACTAAAGTGTATACATATTAATGCCCTTGACTGTATAGATATTTTTGGCTAGAGTTTTGTTCTTATGTATGTGAGAGTTGCGTGTATAGATATTTATGGCCACCTATTTGCCTACATATATTTGACTGACATTGTACATTTATTTATGGCCATGTAAATGTCTAGAACTTTTTGACTAATAAAATGATCACATATTGTTGACCGGATTACCGTACAGATATTTCTGGCTAATCAACTGTACAGATATTTTTGACGCCTTGGGAACGCATATATATTTATGCCCTTGACTGTACCAACAAGCTGACCTGATGATGGAAACAGGTGGCCATAGCAGTTTCTCAACTACCTACACTAGAGATACCTACGCATTGTGTTAGAAGGAGCCCACCTTCTAACCCTCTCAACGAGTAGGTAATTTATGACTGTGCAAGAAATTGCCATCAAACCTCAAGTACGAGTTGGTGGTGTAGGTAGTGTGTTCGTTTGTAAAACGACCAACTTTGGGTTTTTCGTTTACGACAATTTGGTAGGTACACCGAAACCGTCAATCAGAATTGTAAATTCTAGTACCTACTACTCATATTATATTTAAGCTATCCGCAACGCAATATCTTCTTCCTTTTTATTGTACAGCTACCTAAACGTATTTTATATGAGCCATTTCCTGAGCTAATTACCAGCGTTTGTGTTTCTGGCATTTACTGTTAAGTACAAAGTCTTCAAAGAGTTTCCGATTTACCATGTAAAGTCTCTAAATATTCTGAGTTCTATTCCTAAATCCATGTTGATAAAAATAGCAACTCACGAAGGAATTGCTTGATTTCATGTAGGGGTGGATTAGTTCAGATAAGGCTCGAAAATGTCGTTGTAAGTTCACCGAGATCTATTTATATCAAGTAAATAAAAATAAAAATAACACGAATGGGTTGGGTAAAAAAATCGTGACCAAACTATGATTAATAAAAATTCTAAAAGACTGCTGGTGAAAGATTATTTTTTATACGGATAAGTAGTTTCGGAGATTACCGTCTACAAACTTACATTTCACAGGACTGACATTGTGTCAATTTCATTGAGGTGAAAAAATGGATACAACTCTATGTAGTTGAGTGTACAAACGCAAACCTGAACGGAAATGCCGCTGTAACGAAATGTCGCTTTCCCCAGTTCGGGCTCGTTTGGACGCGACGGACCGTATTCCCTTGCACCCACAAATTGAATTATAAAATATCCTAAGCATAGGTACACGGACTCTTCAGCCCGCACAATGGTGGCTTGTTTGGCCTCCCTGTTTGTCGTTGCGGCACGGCAGCGCTGAAATACTGAATTAATATAACTGAATTTTGAAAGGTAATGTTCGAAGTGCACTACAATGCTAATGCTGGCTGCAGGGGATGAAATGTTTTGAATTTTCTATCGCATGTGGGTTTTGTTTGATGGAATGAATTCGTAATTTGTGAAATCATTTCGGACCGTTGACAACTATGCGCCTGCAATGTCCTATGAATTAACAAAATTAATTCAATAACTAATTAATGTAACTTTTTTACGCGAGCTTTAGACTATTAGAAATGTTGTATCAGAATATAGACAGCAAATGGACCACGTAACGCATTGTAAGGGCGTCAGGCAGATCTAAATGTAACTTGTTGTATGGGAAAATTACAGTTGAGTTGTCGTAACGCACGTTTCTAAAGTTACGTGATTAGATTATTCCTCATGTAAAACTATAGAATGAAAATTTAAAGTTGTTTCTGAACAAATGTTCAGAAACAACTTTAAATGCACTAATGTGCTTTTATGTATTTTGTATTTTATAATAGTATCTTCGCCATTTTGCAGCCCTTAAAACAGCCGCCATGTCATTTTAAAGTCAAATAATTAGGAAAAAAGCAAAACGTGGACACTCCAGAGCCAATTGCATTTGTGTAGAGTCGCGTGCGCGGCGACATTAGCCCGCCCTCCTGGGGCGCGACAGGACCGTATTACGTGTCGCTTTCCACTCGGAATAAGGCGAAAGCAATCAGGGGCTCGATTCGAGATGAAAAAATGTGACACACAGACACAGACACATCTATGATGACATAATGCGGACCTTTAATAATTGTAAGCAGCAAAAATACACTTGAGTGTGTTAACAGTAGATATATTATAATTATCAGTGTATCTTAAAGCGGTAAAAAAATCCGTTCGACCGTCTAATTGTATACGGCCACACAGTCACGCTTCGCCGCTACAATAAACATAGCGAACTTCGGTGGACGGTGCATCAGTCACGTGTGCCACCACGCACGTGCCGCGTAGAACTAGCTTTTAAAGGACCGCACGTGTACAAAGGTCACACTTTCACTGCTAGGAACCCGCCTAGCGGGCGCCTACGCCGTAGTCGCTTTCCGCTACATACGAGAAAAACCACGGGATCGGCTATACGAGCGTAGCGCGTAGCAATTCTTGGTAGTGAATGTGTTAACCCATTCAAGGCTAATGACTCACATATGAGGGATGCCTCTACGAGTGATTCCCGCTACCAAGCGGTAAAATGCCGCTACGCTGTAGCTCGTAGCACTTGTAGCGCTGCTTGGCCACGAATGGGTAAGACACTAGTTAGGACACTGTTTTACCTTACTATTGCTATACTTTACTAGTTTACCCTCATAGAGAGACAGACAGACAGTGTGTTTTTTACTATGTTAATTAACAAAATAGAAAAGTTGAAAGACCCCAAACATTTTCATTTCAAAGTTCAATATATCAAAACCGGCTCAACCGATTTGGTTAAAACGTAGCTACGAACCATCACGATCACACCAGGTTTCGGACAAAAAATCACATTCAAATCGATCCATTCGTTTAGAAGCTACGATACCACAGACCCAGACATACAGATACAAACACTCAGATACACAGACACAAATATAGGCACAGACAAACTTGTAACACCACTCTTTTTGCGTCGGAGGTTAAAAAGAGTTATCTTGTAATATTTTTATTTCACGTTCATACAAAACTGATAACGTACTTTTTAGTTCATTACTATCTCGTGTCCCTAAAAAATACAAAGTAAATGCGTTTCCGTTTTTGGTTGCTATCAAGTATTCAGCAAGTAAAAGCATTTTTTTAAATACCAGTTTCCTTACCACTATAATAGCAATAGCGTTGCGTTATCCGGCATGCCAATGGCCAGTGTGGTGGCGACAAGTCGCCGTCTAATCTAGAAACCTATTTATTATATAGGCATACCCCCCCCCCCCCTTTAACGATAAATGCAAAACAGTAGGTAATATTCATTAAAATGACCACTAAAAACAAATACCTATAATATTATGATGATGATGTAAATAGATTTTCACTCACTTCCATTATTGTATCATTTTCATTAGTCGATTGGACCCGCAAACTGTGTGCGGGATATTTACAAAACCGATTTCGCCCGCATGCGGGGAGCCGTCAGCACAGGTCGATAGTGCCGGGATGTATGTGCACGCGTACCCTCTCCCTCCCTCTCGCACGCAGTAGATCTATAGATTTCACTGGTCGTTATACCGACTGCGCTATCGAATGATAACTTTCATTGGGGCCTATGCAGGCTGCGTTTTTTTCACAGTAGGGTAACGCGCGTTGACGGCGCGTGAACAAAACGCAGTCTGCATAGGCCCTAAGTCGTTATCCCATCTGCTGTACCTATATCGACCGACGCAACGACAAATGAATATGCGCCTAACACAATCGAATCGAACTTGGAATGTTTTACTTATGCGTCAGACCGAGCCCATGTATTCGTAATGCCCGCGTATAAAATACTTCGCCAATTGTCCACTGCGGATTGATTGGAGCAATTTTTCGGCAATTACTTGGCGATCGCCACCAAAGTTCCAGGTATAATTTCGCATAAATAAGCAAGGAATAACCCAACGTGCATTTTATATTTATTATTTTTGGAATCCGAACGATTATGCTTTAATACGACTCTAAAACTGGTGATTCAAGGAACTCCTTGAATTTATTATGATAATGTTATGAGTGGATAGTTAAATAAAGGTTATATATTTTTATCATTAGAATACTATTATAAAATTTACGTCCAATTTTGCCACCTTTTAATTTATTGTTGCAATTTGTTTGAAATTTTCCGCTACCTAAGGTTATCTGGAAAAGTCTTTAGCCATAAGACCGCCTGTTGTTAACCTCATTTTTAAGTTGTTATGTCTATATGATTCATGTTGTGAGGGTGTATAATTTGTTTTTCATTTTATTGTTTTTATTTTTTTATATACTGCGTGGAACGGAACGATGGACTTTCCCGCAAGAGGGGGATTATTGAGCGCTAGTACGTCACATTTTCCAGATAAACTATTTTTTTTGACGCGATTTTTTTTGTTACCTTTGTATGGAGCGTTGGCCGACTGGAGCGACGACCTCCATACAAATGTAAAAAAAAACGCGTCAAAAAAAAATAGTTTATCTGGAAAATGTGACGTACTAGCGCTCAATAATCCCCCTCTTGCGGGAAAGTCCATCGTTCCGTTCCACGCTGTATAACCGTACCAAACTTTACGTCAAAACATTCAAGAGTTTCCAAATTGATATCAACAACGGAATAATTCTTTAACATTTCATAATTGTGCTGAGACAGCATACAAACAATTTACTTTAAAAACAATGTTTTAACCGACTTTAATTCAGTACTCCGCCAAGCCACACGAATATTTGCACGTTTCCTTTCTACTTTACCACATGAACTGCTTTCCTAGAGCAAATGCGTTGATTAAAAAAAAAAAACCGGCCAAGTGCGAGTCGGACTCGGTACAAACCTGTAGGTATATAAGTAATAACTTTAAAATGATTAAAAATATTTTTAGTATATGATGTAACTAAAGATTTAAGGTTTTCGCAATTTTTATCCTTTATCTGTGCTATAAGACGTTGCTCCGTACCAAATTTCAAGATTCTGAGTTCACGGGAAGTACCCTGTAGGTTTTGATTCCCTTGCGAATTTCGAAAAATTGCGGAAATTTGCGGCATAAACGGCTGTATCTTTTGATTGCATTGGCTTAGAAGTTTGATTTTTTCACAGCTTTAAGGGACAGTAGACCACGCGTTCCTGAGAAAAAGGGTCTTGACAGATGGACGGACGGACGGACCCCAAAGTGAGCCTATAAGGGTTCCGTTTTTTTCTTTTGAGGTACGGAACCCTAAAAACAAATGTCTGTATGTAGGCCGATAATATTAAAGGAGTACCGAAGATTCATCAAGGATCACCAAATCACCTTTGGCGCTTCATTAGTTGCTATTTCAACGGGATCGTATCAGAATATGTGATGTTATTTTATAGTTTTAGGTATATCATTGAGGAGTTCCAGAAGTCATCAAAAAAATATTACATCCCCACTTTAGGTTTTATTTACCATTTTGTCGGCGTGATTGATTTATATACTCATGCCGAATTATGGCTTTCTAGTAGTAAGAGTTACTGAGGTAAGCCGCAGCGGACGGACAGACAGACGGATATGGCGAAACTATACCTGTTGACTACGGAGCCCTAAAAAGCAAACATGAAGACGAACTGAGATTCCTTCCTTTTATTAAAGTCGGTTAATAACCTACCTATCCTTGTACTGAGTTTGTAAGTATGTTAAAATCGAGTAAATATCATTATTATTTTGACTGTGACATATTGATGTTCATGAGAGAGCATTTAGTGTAATAAGCATTGAAAAATCGATTCACAAAGGACTACTTTTTCAACGCAACACGTGAGCATTAAATGCACTCGAGTACAACTTTGCGCCATATAATATCTAAGAACGCTCAAAATACATGCGAACAGCCGGGTGAATACTATCCAATGTCAAAGCATAAAGATAATCACGCGTCAGTGGCAAGTTAGATGCCTAATGCGCTTGCACAAGTTGTGATTGCATCCCGCAACTTGGCGGGCCCACTTGGTACCTTTTGTGTGCGACGCCTTTGTGAGCCGCGTTTACTCTGCACTTAGTTTCGTTACTGCAACGTGAAGGGTTTTAGTTACAACCCACACATTCATGAGATTTCACAATTTACGGGACTGGTTTTTATTTGTAATTTCAAAGAGACTTAAATTTCAGTATCCGCAAACGAACATCATTGTTGTTGTTAATTTCTTCGCATAATATATTTTTGCATATTATTGCGAAACGGACCATCTGCTATAATTTCATACCATGTCGTATATTATGCGATTTTTCTTAGCTAAAAGTGCTAATAAGAAAAGGTTACGTTTCAATCTCCTTATCAACATTGTATATACCAATCCAATAGCACCTTTAAAATAAGAAGTATTTGTTTTTTACATTTTCGAAAGAGAATGCATAAATAACAATTTATAACGTATAAATATGTAGGCACTTAGGTACTTGCCGTTTCTGTTCTCGTGTAAAATACTATCAAAATGACTAAGTAACGAAAATTTGTACGGCAATGAATTCCTTGAGAACGGCAGCGTATAATCACTATAAAGATTACATTCAAAATCTTCAAAAATGATATGTGCATTTAAGTACTGGAAAAAAATTACCAAGAAATCCATGCGTTCCGCGTCTCTCAAACCTTGGCGATGTCACACAAACTAACGACAACGCGACGCTAAAGGCAAAAGCGATAATCCCTGTCTCAGACCTGAGTTAGACACCTTCGAGACTAACGAAGTTCCTGTAATCCCACCTCGCCCCCCGCGCCCCCTGGCCCCATCTTTGTAATCAAGTTACAGTCATCTCATGTCTTACGCGTACACACCTTAGTTTGTGGAGGTTTGTATTTACAAAGTTTCAGAAAGAAATGAAAACTGAAACAAGCAAGTACATGAACACGGATTTAAATCACAATAAACAAGATGTAATTAATTTGAACGGAAAGAAAGGCATTCAATTTACTTAAATTATCACGTGAAGGAGTTGCATATTTTATTGTAAATTATATTCAACTGCACATACCTAATAGACGTTGCACATTCGTTGTATTCATTTCATTTATTTATGTAACGTGTTGTTCAAGACACAAGGCAGTCTTGTCTCCGGCTCCCCGTCAAAATCCTCTCTAATTAAATAACAATGCTCGTGAGCATACTGTGAGTAGGTTACAGTATATATTTATTTATTTCTCTATCTATAGGCAGTTTTTTTTACTGAATAAAATTTTGAGTACGTCGCAACGGAGTGGTGTAGGTACTTAAATTCGATTGTTATACATACGACAAAGACTAGCATATCAGGGGGCCGTCGACAAGGTTACAATCGACAAGCGATAACGCCAATAGAAAACTAATAAAATGTATGGGAATGACGGATGTTAACGAAAAGTGTTTCGTCGGCATCTGTCATTCCCTTACATTTTATTATTTTCTATTGGCGTTAGCGCTTGTCGATTGTAACCTTGTCTACGGCCCCAGTTTATGCTCACACCGTTTCTATTCTACTCCTGGCATTCGATCAGTAGTGGGACCGGATTTTCGCCCTAAAAGTTTTGATAATTCTAAAGATGGAAAAGTGATGCTTATATGGCACCGGACATATTTTTAAGCATATTTGCAATATATGATGAAAAGTTAGAACGAGCGTTAACTGTAAATTAGGTATTGATATATTTTTATTTATGATTTGTGAATATTGAATTAAAGTGCAAAGTTTTAGCTTCATCGTTTATAATATGTATGAAGCTTTATATTGTTAAGTTTGTAGATTTTTTTTAAGCAGCTTCTTTGTGAAACCAGAATTAGGTTATTACTTTGTCGATATTGAATTAAAGTTTTAAAATCCTCAACAATATCTCTAATTCCTTAAGTTAATAGACAAAGCTAAAAATGTAGAAAAATAGGATACATGTAAAAAAATATGCGTTTTTTGTCCTGTAAGATCTAATATTGAATTAGAGTCTGTAAAAATAAGTCTTACTATTGTAAATAGTTATTCGTTTTCATAGGTACACAACTCGGCCTGCATGAACACGAACAATTTAACTTTAGAATGCATGAAGAGACGAGCAATTTTACTTACACGTAACATTTAATCTGCTAAAACAACTCCGGGATCTATTTAACGTAAATTAAATTCACTACGTTCGAAATCCGTTGTAAATAACTCTTAGTTAAATAACCCTACGGAAGATCTCACCACATCCTGTTTAAAGATGTTTCTAGAATTATTAACTAAGATATTTGGACGTACGTACACATTCAAGGTTTCATTTATAAGGGATCGGGGTATGTGTTCCGGTCCGAAACCCCGGGGACGTGCTATTGTTTCGACGGTGTCCCTACGATCACTGCTATTCACATCTTCAATCTTGACGTAAACAATAATTTCACTGTGTCGGCTTTCCCCGTAAACTTCCAGATACGAAATGTACCAATATGCATAATGTTTGCGTATGGACGTTGAAGGTTTAACATTTCTGCTTTATGTACGCGTAAAATTTACTTATATGTATAATTGATTGAGATGGTTAGCTTTTAGTTTAGTTGCACAAGTTTTATATACAGTTGCGCTAAAGATTTGATTATAGAGGTTAGGTTTATAAGTGTTCATCAAACCTATTTTACTTAAAATTCGTCACTTTGACATTTGTGTTTGTGGGAAAAGGACAAAACTCATTTTAGTTAACACATGTTCGTTTAGTTTTATGAATAACAGGGTTTCTAGATGTTAGTGACATTTGTGCCAACGTCACTTACATAGTGAAACTGCAATTTTCTCGACCTGATTTGTTTTTACATCACACCTTTTTAGTCTCACACACGACTTACTAATGTATGCAAATAAAATTGTAGCCTCCTTTTAAACTAGCATAAGGCTGGAATCTTGTTAAATACAAAGACAAACATAGTTTGGTGCCCGCATTATGGGACACAGAACCGCAGAATGAAAGGGTGAATCTTTCGGAAGATATACTCAAAGCATAACTCAAAACAAGGGTCAGCTTTCATTTCTGGCTGCTAGTCTGCTTTATTTGTACACAAAAACTACTCCAGACCGAGATGGATAACAGTTTGGTTCACATTACAGATAAGTAGACGCTTTCCAGTTTATTCTTTGGTGGCAGAGCAGCTCTGTTCCAAAACCCATATTACTTTGTCTTTTTAGGGTTCCGTAGCCAAATGGCCAAAAACGGAACCCTTATGGATTCGTCATGTCTGTCTGTCTGTCTGTCTGTCCGTCCGTATGTCACAGCCACTTTTTTCCGAAACTATGAGAACTCTACTGTTAAAACTTGGTACGTAGATGTCTTCTGTGAACCGCATTAAGATTTTCACACAAATATAGAAAAAAAACAATAAATTTTGGGGGTTCCCATACTTAGAACTGAAACTCCAAAAATGTTTTTTCATCAAACCCTTACGTGTGGGGTATCTATGGATAGGTCTTCAAAAATGATATTGAGGTCTGTAATATCATTTTTTTCTAAACCTAATAGTTCGCGCGAGAGACACTTCCAAAGTGGTAAAATGTGTCCCCCCCCCCGTAACTTCTAAAATAAGATTATGATAAAACTAAAAAAAAAGTGTCCCCCCCCTGCCGGCTAAATGGCTACTACTGGGGATATGACAAAAATCGTGGTAGTAGTACAGTACGATTACTGTTAGTTAAGACCTGACAGATGGATTGCCTTCATTTAATTTTCAACTTTAATCTTATACAAATAAAATAGTTATTACTAAATCGGTAGATGTGGGTAACAGTATTCTGAAAAATGCTTTATCTATATGAAATTAAAGTTGAAAATTAAATGAAGGCAATCCATCTGTCAGGTCTTAACTAACATTAATCGTACTGTACATATAATGAATTTAAAAGGAAAACTATAACTAGTTACCGAGTAATAGTCGACCAACTTAATGCGTACTTGGAAAGGCCAATTTTCGTACAAATTCGGCCGATGCAACCGCACGGCACGTCGATGTAACTAAGACAGACAGGCAACAACGGAATGTAGGGACACTACGCGTGGCCCGACACGCACTTGGCCGGTTTTTTTATTTATAGTCGAGCCTAATCGTTGTAGGTGGTATAGTCGTTTCTATTTTTTTCTATTATATAAATAAGTGGAATCCGATTTTTTTACCGTATAATATTATAAACTTATTTTTTGTAATTTCTTGGGAAGCGCAAGTAAAATATTGATTGTTAATGTCAAAAACAAGCGTAGAGTCGAAGACTTAGCCCATTTCCCAAAGCCATGTGAAGACACCAGAGCCCGTTAATGTGGACGAGGGGGATATATATTGTATATAGGTACAGGAACATATACAATTTGGCAAGGCAGATTATCATAATCAATAGACCAATTTGTATGTAAATAACGAGTAAAAATCGATGGTAGTTACTGAGTCAGTCCGACGGGCGCGGGCTTCCGTTCTCCGGATTTTAATGTTTCACCCACTCATACTATATTAAAGATCACTATCTCAGGAAGGTGCACTATTAGCTTCGCTTCGGTTTGATTAAACCCTTTCGTTTCACTCTTATCAACTGAACGGTTTTTTATTGATATTAATTTTGTACGTTCATAAGTGTGCTCACCTAAATAAAATCACGTCTAACGATATGTTACCGTCAGATTATAATCTTACTCGCGATATTATAAACTGTCAAATTATTGTGAATTGTCAAAGCCGTATCAATGTAAAATCGTCAAATAATGAACTGAGATCAAATTGGCATGATCCGGAACGCACCCTGTGCGCTGATTGATTGAACGAATTATTCCGCTTGCATCAGCTTCCAATTGCGTCAGATCGTGATTGTTTTTTTTAACTGAATTTTTTATTTCATTTATTTCGTCATCTAGCAGAGACGAAGCCCCGCACTATTTCTGGGAGGTTTGCCCTTCGGGCAACTGAAGCTGTCTAACTAACCTAACCTACCTATTAGTTGTGCATGCGTTCCGTAGCATGACGACATGATCTCAGTTCACATTTGACGATTCGACATTGATAGTTTACATATACTAACGAAAAATAAAGAGTCAATTTGTGAACGGTTTTGACGGTTCACCATTTTCTGACAGTTTATAATATCGCGAGTGAGATTATAAACTGACGGTGTTCACAATATAACGGTGACATATATACAGGGTAAATCGCCAATAACTGGCCACCATAATTCCGTTTGACAATATTTTATCTGCATGCTGCATGCTAAATCTTTTTGTATATTACCAATTGATTCCATATTAATTTAATTTGTCTTCTTCCAATCTCAAATTAACTATAATAAATAAATAAATAAATATTATATATATTTGGCTAGTAACATAGAATAATAAATAATTTAATTTAACATTCCTTTTGTTTAACATACCAATACAATGACCATTTATGATAACATTCATTCACATTCTATGATTACAAATGTATTATATAAGTTAAGAACCATTTTTTTTATATGATTAATCAATAATTCTATGACTTTTCTCGTCCATCTGCTTTCCTTTAGTCTGCATAAGTACGTATGTCCTGGCCACTCTATCTTCTTATTCTTTCTATAATGTCAGTAATTCTCGTTTTTTCCTAATATCGGTGTTCCTTACTCTATCCACTATATTAATTCCTACTATACTACGTTCCAGGTGGAACGTAGTATGCTAGGAAAAAGGACGAAACAGGGTTAGCTATACAACAAAGGAAGATTCCAGACTCCTTTGTTGTATAGCTAACCTTGTTTCGTCCTTTTTGCCTAGAGACCAAGGTCTCTAGTATAAGGTGTTCATTGGACCTTATACTAAAAAATAGTGTCATTATATATAGGTGAATAGAGCTCATGTTTAGTATGAGGTGGCCAGTTATTGGCGATTTACCCTACTACTCAAAAGAAAATAGGGGCCGGCCGCAAGTATGGTGATCGTCACGTGAAAATTATATTAAACAGTAATATATATATATTCCAGTTACCGTTACACCAGCATGAAAGAGGTTATATTCTGAAGGATGCGGGACGTCATTAATTAGCCACTTATCAAATAGGTTGATGTCCAATGATAATCAATAAAAATAAAAATAAACAATTAAATAGAAATATGTAAGTGGCTTATTTTATTTTGAGCAGTATATATAGGATTATCATGAAAGCTATCATTGTCAATATCAATTAGACTTTTATAAAAAGCAGTTCCTCAGAGATTTATAGATTAATATTGTAGCGTGTATTATTAGGTACTTTACACAATTCAATACCTATACATGCCTGGTCAATTTTCTCTTAACTCGCCTCGATACTTACAAAACTGCTCAAACTATTAGAAATCTGTATGGGGCAAGAAAATCTGCATCACATATTGCGTCTTGATTAGTTTACTAACAGGAAAGTATGTCGTCCAGTTACTTTTTGCCGGCGGCGGCGTCGTATCGCGCGCAATCGGATTATCACCAGCCAGGCAGTAAATTAAGAATTAACACGGAAACTGATTATTTTAAAACATGCATCGGGATACCCTTTCTAATGAAGTTTCTCTAGAAAATAGATAATCATTGGTCGCTGCCGGTTTACGACGGATCTTTAGTGCAGATATAGTACCTACCTTTTCGCATAACGAATACTCGTATCGGCTTGGAAGTTGTATTTTACTAGTAGATATATATGCCTACTTTGGAACGATCTGTGATGGAATGGAATGCAATGGAACGACTGACCTGAATACTACAAAAACAATCGCCAACGAAATGGGACAAAAGGTCCAGTTTTCTTGTTACGAAATGTATACATAATACAAACTCGAAATAAAAGCAATAAAGGGAAGACGAAGAAATGTTAATAATGAATCAACTCAGTTTTTAAGTACCTACTTACTGGGTCTTATAAACCCCTTCGGCCACTTTCGAAGTCAATGTTTCGTAACCAGTTTAGAAAAGAAAATTCTTTTTTCGAAACCTGGTTTCCTAAAATTAAAATAATTCTGAGAAAAACAATTTAATACATGTATCGACGGTACCCCGCTAGGCGGGGCTCATATTTCTTGGTGGTTTACCCTTCGGGCATCTGAAGTTACCCAACGAACTTAACCTTCGAACGCTATGGGTTTTCTATAAAGAAGAAAAAATATTTTTCCGCAACTGGATTCTTACAAAGAAGATTTGTTTTGTTGATCGATACTGGTTTCGAGAGTGGTAGAAGGTTTAAAAATGTTACGCTTTAATTTTGATTAATTTCCGTTCAAGGACGAAACGGAAATATGGGGTTTATAGAGTAGAATTAAACATAAGTGTACGTGTAATAAGTCAGAATGATAGTAATCATAATTACTAAAAGGGTTTACTAAGAAACCTCCAAAATTAGGCAGATTTGGGAGCCTGGGGCATTATGAGTAGGTACCCGGGGCAATAAAAGCTAGCCATCGAATGCATTTGGCGAGAGCGATCGCGCGGTGTGTCTAAAGTAAGTAGATAATTATAAATGGAAAATCCTTATAACGTGACATGTATGTATAACATTCATGTAAAATTTTACACGTCAAAAACTTAACCTACCCTACTAATCCTACTATTTAAGTTTATGACGTGTATAATTTATCCTACTAATATTATAAATGCGAAAGTTTGGATGTTTGTTACTCAATCACGCTTAAACGGCTCAACCGATTTGGATACAATTTTGCACGAAGATAGATAACCTGGATTAAATTATAGGATAGTTTTTATCTCGGGCCCACGCAGACGAAGTCGCGGGCGGAAGCTAGTATTTTATAAATTAATGATTTAATTGAATAGAAGTCTGAAGTGCGACCTAAGATTTTTTGCGATGCCATACGACCAAGTTTTTGGAGAGGAACAAATGAACTTAACCTAACCTAACCTAACCACCCAAAAAAATTTGTCAATAACCTCGCTTCATACTAATTGACATAAAAGTATGACGTCACAGTCTGCTATTTATACTAATCTTTGCATGGTAAATCAAGAACCTAAATTGCTGTTTCGGTCGCGAATAGATCCTACTGCGTTTAGGTCCATAGTTGCCTTACAATTCTGTTTCCATAAAATCGTAAGGATTCTATTGGTAGCTTTAAATTTACTCTTAGACAATAAAAATAATGCATATTTAAAAAAAAAAGGTAATTACTTTATATGATGTAAGTTATATTTTTTAATTATACTTTATTACAATAATTTGACGCTTTACTATCCACTTAGCAACACTACTTTATCAATTTTAACATAAGCCTTAGCCCCTAAATTAATCTCACGGTTCTAATTACACTGATTTGCCATACGACAAATAAATAAATAAATTGTCTTTGTAATTCCTGTTTCTAACCTAAATGAAAATGTAGTAATAAAAATCATACTGTCATCATCCTCCTAACGTTATTCCCGGTTGTGCCCTAAACGAGCCCGGAGCCCGCTTTGACACCACCACACATCCAAAGATTTGGCATAGGCACTAGTTTTACGAAAGCGACTGATTTCTTTCTAACCCAGAGGGAAAACTAGCCCAGCCCTTATTTGGATCGGATCGGTTTCCTCACGATGTTTTCCTTCACCGAAAAGCTAACGGTAAAAATTCCGTACATAAGTTCCGAAAAACTCATTGGTACGAGCCGGGATTCGAACTCACGACCGGCGCTTGACACCCGCCTAGACCTAGTGGTAGCCTTATTGTAGCCACTAGGCTACAATAAGGCTTTCATTAATAAAAATCATATACTCTGGCGGAAGAAATCTCTGATTCAAAAAAATACTTTTTGTTTTATTTGTTTTCGTTTTCTATATCTAATCTTTAAATGTAGTGTTTCACAATTTGGTTTGTACACTACAAGCTAACTAGCTCACAGTGGCTTTATTTCAATCTTCTGTTGACTCCCTTGAAATCAGTTAAAATGTTGCGAGATCTTCGGCGATTTGTGCGGTCTCCAAAGATGATGAATAATGATTGTTATAGGTTTTAATGATCTTCATCAGCCTCCAGCGTGGCATTAGTTTATGTTCGCGGAATGCCCTCCTATTATGCGATTATCAGCGTAATGTTTAAGCAGTAGTTTATTGTACAAATATAACACCAAATATATTTCATTATTTTTCGGAACAAATTGTGTCGCATGTTTTGTACAATTTTACATCTCAACACGGTAGAGGTAAATTTTTATATGTAATGATTACTTAGGGTTATGAACTTATGAACTAATCAACTAACTTAAACATAATTATAATTTACAGTACTATACATAACGTTGACTCCTGACATTTAGCTTACATCCCTGTACATACAATGTTTAAGCCTACCCCTATCCCTGTACCTTAAAACGTAAAAGAGATTATATATGTACTATATACTACGATGACGGGATATCGCCCAACTTGAAAAGAACTATAACAGATAATAAAATTACTGTTACTCACAGAGTAGGTCCTATGTAGTCCGATGTGCGTGACAATAATACCTGAAATAAATAAAAAGTTGTTGTTCTATAAAATGAACACGTTACTTTAACGAAAACTGAACAACATCAGCTAACTCAAGCAAACAAATAAGAATAACTAAAACACGATAAATTGGTTTCACATAAACAGACTAAGCATTTTTTGATATCAGACCGATATCGCATTAGGACGAAATGGTACAAAAAATAAATGTTCCCATAAACGTTCCTTTACCAATTAAATTCTTATTTTGCGAGGCACAATTTCGCGAAAACGATTACTATCTCGGTCTTTTAATGCCTTACCGATGCTTCGACTATAATAACACTAACACATTTTTAACATTATGTTAGCTGACAATCGACTGCGAATATTAAAATAATAACAAGATAGTTTCATCATTTATTTCGACATTAAGATTATATAAAACTTTAGACGATAGTTTAGGAACATTATAAACGCTTGTCTATGGTAACTTCCCAATGTACTCTCATGTTTAAAAATAATTTATACAATATTCAATCCTATTCCCCAGGCATACGTTCGAAACCGTAGGTATACATGTTATTAGACGTGACTGTAGATACAGTCTATTCATCCTTATTACGTGTCTTATCATGTAAACAAACATCTTGAATACATTATCACACTTTTCTCTGCACGGCTATCACGGGACGGTGCGCGAGCTCTCTCGATTTTTCTCGCACTATTCGTCTCTCTCATATTAGGACACTAACAGAACAAGAGGTATAGTGCGAGAAAAATCGAGAGTATGTCGCGGCCGTCTCATAATAAACGTGCTAGGATTAAAAAATATCACTTAAGATGTTGTTTTATACTTAAGAAACTCACAAAGTATCGAAACCAAGTAGCCTGTGAAAAATATCATTGCTAATAAGATTTTCACCAATAAACGAATTAACGAACGAATGACCTCAAAAATATCTGAGTAAACGATATTTAGATTCTCTATGAAGGGAATTTGTATAACAACTTCTCGATTTGGATAAATGTGCTAATTAACACTTAAGATGAAAATTGGGAAAATGCATTAAAATCCATCACAATAATTTCTCAGAATTGGTGTGGTTCATTTGAATGTTTATTTTATGCGAGCACGGATAGTGCGTAGATCACGCTAGACGTCATTCGTTTCGCCACTTTGCTTGTTGTCGTACGTTACGGAAGCTCTTTTTGTGATATTTCTGACGACCTGATGGTTTGCTCAAGAATTTGTGTTACCTTCTGCGATTTGGGCGGTGATATTATCTGAACTGATAACTATTGACTACTCTTCAAGGAAGAATTTGCGTATGAACGGATTTTTGTACGTTTGTTTGTTTTTAAATTGTTAGTTAACATAGGTTTTTGAACAAAATCGGAAACCTGATACACCCTCTATTTAAGTTGGAAGTGAAATAATCCTTTACTTCATGTATATATTTTATCAACATTTCTAATCACAAGTCATTTTCTATGATCATCTTTGCCGTCATATTTGTTTACATGATAGGACACGTAAGGATGT
Organism: Epinotia bilunana; assembly: GCA_947049275.1. Taxonomy (NCBI): domain Eukaryota; kingdom Metazoa; phylum Arthropoda; class Insecta; order Lepidoptera; family Tortricidae; genus Epinotia; species Epinotia bilunana. The sequence continues at coordinate 26,989,948 of OX346253.1, forward strand.
ATAGACTGTAGATCTCTGTCATGGTCAACATCTCACTCCGCTAAAAAAGAAAAGAAATTAAAAAAAAACTTTAAATATCACTTTTTGAGATGAAGATGGGCACTGAGGATTAAAATATTAAATACCTAAGAACTAAAATAATTTCGTTCGATATTTATTTGATCAATCGACACTGCATTACTTCATCTGTGTAAATTTGATAGCTGACGTCATCATTAAGGGAGTAGACCTTAGAAGTACGTTAGTACTTTCACTTCATATGTGACCTTACTTGATACATTGGAAAAGCCTGGCTATTACGAACGATGCTTAAGACGGACGATTCAATGTGGACTGTAAGTAGTAAATAAGAACAAACATTAATAATGAAAAACCTTTCAGGCATTACACAGTCAGATCTGTTCGATCTGTCGTTAACTTCACTTCAGCTACCAGAGGGAGTATTAAATCACGTCCAATGAAAACTGAAAGCAAGATGAAAAAAGTCGGCTGGAAAATCGTGTTCGCAAAATGATATCGTGACAAACATCCATGCCTCAAGCGACCTCAGTAAATCAGGCGGGAATGAAAACCAATTATGACAACAAAAAACGCCTGCCTAACCCACGGGTAAGTACAGAAGGTTTGCTGCCGAAGGTACCTGTGTATGAGAAATACTTCGAAGTGTATGTTTGGAATGGGACAGTGATTAAATTGATTGACTATTAGGCGTCATGGGTATCAAATTTGATGAAATGCGTATGATACACTAAACTTTGTGAGTACCTATTTACCTAAACAATACACGAGAGAATTGATTTATTTAGTGAAATACTCACGTCACCGTATACATATTCTTATAAGTACCTACTCGTATATGTATTTATTTACTGCATGCAATAAGTATTTATCAATTAAGTATAAAAATGTATACTTGTATTTGTTTTGAAATAGTTAATAGGTTGATATTCAGTTCTTCACTTTTCACTAGCATTAAGTTGATATATTATATTTTAACTAGGTAAATGTATCAACTAAGTACACAATTTGCGCACTCATTGATTTCATCAATGTATAAGCGCCACTCGAGCATGATTCAAATTTAGTTCGGGCATCTTGGAAAAAACACAAATAATAAAATTATTGAATTTTGCAATTTAATATTGGCGGGCGCAGTTGCCCATAATTACCAATGCGGATCCAATTCATCATTCTTTATTACAAGCACGAAATTCCATGTAAATTTCATGGCGACCGATGAGCAACGCAAATGAGTTTCGATATATCGCAAAGATCTTCCAATTTGTGCTGCTTTACGATTAATACTTTACTTTTGTATGATATGCCAGTTAATTTGATATAAGTAGCCGTCTTTACAATGATAGGTACTCAAAATAAAAATTACCATTTTTTTCGTTATTTACTATGATTAGCTTAGAAGTAGCATATACTTTGACCAAAAAGAAATCAATGCATACAAAGCAATTTGCTTCGCATCTGATTTCCTTTATTTAAATAAAACTATCTCCATAGTGCCTCATTTTATGTAAAACCCAATAATAACTCTGTAAAGAGGCTAAAAAACATTTTCCTTCAAAACATGTGCACTTCAATAAGGTAGTAGAGGTAATCAAATAATATGAAACGCTGTACCAAATACATCGCTCGCCCTTTTTTACCCACCGAAATGACTTTCAAAATCATTGTTACGCCATAAACAACGGACGGGCCCCGCGCAACTGAAAATGTCATTAATGCCTGAGTGAAATTCGGGGTCTAATCTCGTCACTGCAAAGCTTATTACATTTATTCGACGGAGTAATCTTGGAATAAAGTTTTGAATGGAAACTGCCGAATCATTGAGGATTGCCAACCCTTGCTTGATGAAAGAACTGACAAAATTGCTCTATAAATACTGATATAAATATATATATAGGTAGGGGGTTAAACCGGCAGTCTGTGTTTCTCTCAATCTGTAAATAGGTAAATGCTGAATTACAAGTAGTAATATATATTTTAAAAAGTTGGACAAGTGTAAGTCTGACCGAGGGTTCCGTACAGACTTGTATGTATAATATTTCTCTAAAATCGTTTTAAAAACTATATATTTTTAGTATAGCCGGGAAACTAAAAAGGTTTAAGAAAACATTTTTTATTTTTATTTGAAAGAAGATAACTATGAATTAACCTTATTTGAACATTTCCTACAATTGTGCTGTTAGACCTCACTTCTTGCCAAATTTCAAAATTCTAGGTCAACGGGAAGTAGGTACCCCGAAGGTTTTGATTCCTTTGCGAGTAGGTAACTATGAAAACGTCCATATCTTGCGATTTCGTTGACTTAGGAGCTTAACATAAAAACACATATACATCTTTTTTAAGTTGGAAGGGATTGCATACCTAAGCAGGTATTTGATATTAATTTCAATCATCAAATAATCATTCATCAAATGATTCTTCTGCGCATACATAAGGAAAAGGGTCTTGATAGATAGATACACGGACAACGAAGTGTATTTTCCTTTTAGACGTAGATGCATAGGTATACGTAACACAAACCTTAATTTTGAACACGTTAGTTTCTCAGATGTAGTAAAGGCCTTTAAATCGATTAATGTCAAAAAAACCTGTAACCTCTGGGGAGTTTCTGTTCATGCACTCAAATTCATTATAGAAATCATAGCGTCTGAGTTGGCAGTTATATTTAACAACAGTGTCGATTGCCGTGAGTTTCCTGATCTAATGAAACATAGTAAAATCACTTAGTTACGTTACGTTATTCAAATCAGGTAGCACTACTGACCCCACTAACGTCAGACCAATATCTGTGCTCCCAACATTTAGCAAAATTTTTGAAAAAATAGTTTTGTCGCAATTAATAAAACATTTTAATATAAATAATTTAATGCATAACATGCAATTTGAATTTACCCGGGATCGCTCGACAACCGACGCTGGTGTCGAGCTAATTAAACATATTTTCGAAGCCTGGGAGGAATCACGAGATGCTTTAGGTATCTTCTGTGATTTATCCAAGGCCTTCGACTGCGTTTGTCATGAAACATTGATCAGGAAACTCGACTACTATGGAGTCAGAGGATCAGCACTGAATTTACTTAAGTATTACTTACATGGTAGAATACAAAGGGCGAAGTGAATGGACAGCGATCACCGGGGTCATTGGTCTCTATGGGTGTACCGCAGGGATCAATATTGGGACCTTTCCTGTTCCTTATCTACATAAATGACTTGCCATACCTCGTAAAGACCCACCATGATATAGTATTGTTTGCAGATGACACCTCACTTATTTTGAAACTCATAAGACAGCAACAAGCTTGCAATGATGTAAACAATGCTATTTCTAAAGTAGTAAATTGGTTTAATGTTAATAATTTATTATTAAATGAGAAAAAGACTAAATGTATTAAATTTGACACGAATCACGTTAAGCACGAGCAAGGGAGTGTCTTTGTGAAGGATGAGGAATTGGAACTAGTTAATAGTGCAGTTTTTCTTGGTTTAACGTTAGATTCTAAGCTCCAATGGGGTCCCCATATTGCTAATCTCTCCAATATACTGAGTTCTGCAGCATTTGCAGTGAACAAGATCCGTCAATTAACAGACGTGAAAACAGCTCGATTTGTATATTTTAGCTACTTCCATAGCATTATGTCATATGGTATTTTATTGTGGGGCAGTGCTTCGGAGTTTCATTAGATTTTTATTTTGCAGAAACGGGCTATTCGGGCGATATATAAATTGAACCATAGAGATTCACTTAGAGATAAGTTTAAAAATATTAATATAATGATATTACATTGTCAATATATCTATGAAAATATTTTGTATGTACATAAAAACATTGTCAATTTTAGGAAAAACTGTGACATACATAATATTAATACTAGAAATAAGCATAAGCTCGCGGTGCCCACCACTCGGCTCCAAAAAATAAAAAAATCATTCATAGGCAATTGTGTAAGGTTTTATAACAAACTTCCAGGAAACGTAACTGAGTTATCTATTAATCAATTCAAAAACTATGTGAAGCGTAAACTTATTTCGAAAGCTTATTTATAGCACACAAGAAAGACTACATGAATGATAAAACTCCATGGAACTAATTGTGACTGAATTTTTAATCTATTATTCTCGTTATATTTTTTTGACTTTTGTTTTTCTAGAAACATTCTACTAGTATTTTTATACAAATTTTACATCATGTAAATATATATATATTAAGTATATATATTTTTAAGTTTAATAAATTATTTTTAAAAATTGGCTGACGATTTGAAAGTGCTTGCTACTAGGCCTACTTGAATAAAGATCATTTTGAGTTTGAGTTTTGAGTTTGAACCCCAAAAATACCACGATACAGGTTTAATTTATCAAAATAAGGTAGGTATTTCTTTCTTTTACTAATTGAAGTATTTTCTTTCGTCCTGCGAAATGTGAACTGTACGTTTGTTACAAAATTGATGATGGCATCAACGCTTCTTGTAGCGGTTAAAAACGCCAGCGGATCCCGTCATCAACCTGCCAAATCGCACCGTCATTGCATCGCAATAACCGATTGTACGCAACGGCCACAAAGAAACGGCTTTCTGTACCCATATCTAGATATAGGTAGGTAGGTAGAGGGACCGAGATGAGACGCTTTTTACGATTTCCTATTGAATACAAAAAGTTGACGTCTGATGTCTAGCTGCTTAAGAAATATTGTTTTACGAAGTGTATATAGAGGCCAAATGTATTCACATAGTTTGTTGAAATTAAAGAACCGTTTACCCTTTAACTATTTGACAACTCTATCAATTAATTCATTCAAATTTGAAGCGTAAGTTAGTCAGAATACAATAGTTTTTGTTTCATCTATGACGGAAAATATGTTGCCATTAGCCATTTAGGGGTGTATTGAAATATACTACAGCATGCTGCCATCCTCAAAATTCGCGCTAAAGTTCGTTTATTTTTCGGAAACGTGGAAGCCGGCTCGCTCTTGGCTGCGTTTTTATTACTTTGACTGTGATGTGACAAAGTCGTTTTTGCGCAAACATACCAGCGACAATGGAAACGGGGCTTTTGTGCCTTTACATTGATTGATGATTTTAATTTCCCATTCAATCCGCTTATTTCTTTACGTTGTGGGTAAAACAATTTAGTTTTACACGCACCCAGCTTTTTTGAGTTAGCAATTTAACGTTTAAAAGCTTTATGGCGTGTCAATCAATATTCTACCTAGAATGATATAGTACACACCTATTATAGAATGTATGAAGGAGTACGGATAGGTACCTATTTTGTACCGTTAGTGTACTGTACACTGGACAGTCGAGTGCAAAAATATGTGTCGTCTTAATCTTCTCATGAATTTGTACCTAAATCTTAATACGCCGACATAAGAGCCATGGGAATTTTGATCTGTGGCCGTAGGACATATTTTTGAGTGAGTTGTATGCACCCATATTTTTGCATTTGACTGTACAGGTAGGTACAAAACGGGTTGTCATTGCAGCTCATGTTTATGTTAAGGCGAAATAGGCATAGGTCGGCCGATTTGTGGAACTTCAAGTAGCAAAACTATTAAAACGTGACACGATTACGTAAAATTCGTTGGATGAAAAATGGTATCGAAAATACGACCTGGGCTCACCGTAAAATGTTTTAGTAAAATAAAGAGAACAAAAATTAGCCTACCTATATACGTCCCAGTGCTAGCCACTGGCCTTCTCTCCTGGATGAGAGGGAACGGGCAGTAATCCCCACACTGACCCAGTGCGGGTTGGGGACTTCAAATACATCATGCTTTTCCTTCACCGTCATGTACTGAATAAATTGATAATATACATCTTAATACTATATTATGTAGGTATATCTTATAATTCATGAATTATTTTGTCCCTGAATGAAAAATCACCTTTCTGTTGTAGGTATTATTATTGATAGGGACCTACGCAAACTATACGGTATCTTCATTTAAATAGGTGGGTGATTCTTCGAGCTTTGTATAACCGCTGCACGCTGCCAATGTCTTGCTCACGTTGTAGTCGAACTTGAGTGTAATTTTCAGTTATTTTGGACATATCCTCTACAAAATAAGCATAACGACATCGGCTGTCGCAAACCGGACCAGAGAAATACAGTAAAATTAAGACCTCCTCCTACTTAGTAGAGCGAACGAAAACAAACAGGTGTTTTCGTTCGCTATCCTGGTTGCATAAAATTAAACATTGAATATAACTATATTACCATATACCTAACTAGGTAGGATACACGGTATATACATAGATAGTTCTATGTCTCTAAATACTTTGAGAAGTCGTAAATGTTCTCCCATTATCTGTCCATTTGCATCCAGTGTACGCGCGTAAAAATACCATTGTTCCGTACTGTATATATTCGAGTCTGCATACTAAAATGTTTCCATCACATCTCCTGAATCTCAGCCGGATAAAAAGTTTATAGATGCAGTATGCGGATGTGACAGGAGCGATTTAAATATGGCGGCGGCGTCATCCCGGCGGTGACGCCGCGTCCATTTATCACCCTCTAAGCCTCTGTCGATATTATGATCAGTGCCATTCGCCTGCTCTATTGCATGTCTTCATGAACTTGATGGTAATCTAATCTTCTTCAACATTCGTCTACTAAAATATTACCGCAGGAACCTGCTCCTTACATGGAGTTCCAGCCAATAGGTTATTCTTTTTTAGGTCAGGTTAGGTTAGGTAAAATGCTGTGAAAATTAGATTGGATGGTTAGTTGATGTAACGCGATGTCATGTCATTTAGCAAACAAGTACCAGCAGTGTTGCTGGCAACGCGACGCGGCTGGACGATCTGGATCGTCCCAAAAAGGACGGTTTTCCGTCCCTGTTAATGCCATACCGTCCTGTCGTCCTTTCCAAGGTGCCGTCCCTTTTCACCCGTCCTTTTTGGGATGATCTGGCAACACTGAGTACCAGTATGAATTTTGATTGACTACTCACTTGTGTCATATTGGTACCATCATAGTATTAAGTAGTCATAATATTATCCTACTAATATTATAAATGCGAAAGTTTGGTTGTTTAGATGTTTGGATGTTTAGATGTTTGTTACTCAATCACGCTTAAACGGCTCAACCAATTTAGATGAAATTTTGCACGAAGATAGTTTATAACCTGGATTCAAATATAGGATAGTTTTTATTCCGGGTCCGCGAAGACGAAGTCGCGGGCGGAAGCTAGTATTTTAATATTTTGTTTCGCGGGAATCCGCTGGATGCGGGTGGCACGAGACCGATCACTGACACTATTTGGCGGAGGCCTCTGTCGAGCAGTGGATGTCTTTCGTCTGATATGATGATGATGATTTTTATTACTCATAATATAACTTAAATTTACGTCAGGCTCCTTTGGTCACTATTCTCTAAGACATTCCCGGGTCGTTCGTTCAGCTTCTGGGCCAATTCGAAGTGAACTCTTTCACTGACCAAAAAACGGTTTTATGGTCTAATTCGTTTTTATAATAGCCATAAATCTACTCGCTGAACCGAATGGGTATTACTATGTCTATCGCGATTCGTGACACGTAATGAGCCCGTCGCCGCCGACTCGCCCGCCCAGCTCACTTTGTATTCTTTCAGTCGCCACTCACCACCTGGGCTAGTGGCTTTTTAAAATTTACCTTTGCTTTTCCGTTAAGTTATTGAACGTTGATATGTATATGAAACTGGCGAGTGACAAATGTACCTTCTATGTTTAAAATGTTTCCTTGTGTCAATCTAGGCGGGAGTTGTAATAATAATTTCATTTGCAATAGTTTGAGCCTATCATATTATTTAAAAAAAACATAGGTACTTACTTATGCCGATTTATTGAGTTCGCGATTTATCTACAAGTATGTGGGTAAGACGCCTAGCGATTCTCAGACATTCGACTTTTTAGTCGAAGTTCACTAAGGTTAAACAAGTAATAAGTACTTTATAGTAGTAACTAGTTGTAATCATAAACTTGTTTATTATTTAAATTCGTGCATCCTGTACATCGATATGCGTTTATGGAGGATACATGTTTATAATGTGTTTGCCGTATTTATTTTATAAATATCAATAGGTACCTATCGAAATTAGTTAGTTAAAAATTAACTACATAGTATAAGTTAACTGATTGTTGCTATACCCTTCCAGGGTCCATGTATCTTAGTTTTAAGTACTTGGCTGCAAATAAATCTTATCTTACCCAATTGCTTCTGCTCAAAACTGTACATGAGTCAAAGCCCAGCAATAAACTAATCGAATATCTTAAGCATGCAAACCGCTTTTCATCAGAATAAGCTATCTAACGCTATCTCATCTACCCCAGGGTACTCAGCAAGACGACAATGTAACAAAGAGCGGTATCGAGTGTCGAAGGAGAATAGAACAAAGTATGAGAACAGGAAAGAGAGACGAGACGAGAGGTGCTCAAAGTCGATGGGTCGAGTGGGCCCAATCGCGTATCTGCTGATCAATTGACGGAGTCACGGACTGCCTCTTACTCGTATTCATAATCCTATTGGTAACTATAGTTACCAATTTTGCGATTTTCAATTTTGTTTTGCTGTGACGGCTATTACTTGAACGTTGTTTTTAGTTGCATTGTCGAAGTGACAATATTCTGTACCGGTCCTTACCTATTTGGATTGTCCTGTAAAGGGGTATTTTAAATAATTGGAAAAAAAATTAAAAATGCTGTGAAAAAACTTTCTATATATTTATTTTACGTGTAAATATCTTTTTATGTTGACACTACATTGTTTTTTGCCAGTACTGTGAGAAAGGTACCTCTACTTTCTAAAAGCATCACATTTATATATATTTGAAGGTTATGCAATACAATACAATACATTATATGCACACCTTTACATATGAAACGAATACAGAACATAGTATTAAAAGTAAACAACAGGCGATTGTCGTTTTATTAAGATCACCTCAAGTGCCTACCAAAATGTTAAAGGCAATTTTTGATTCACGAGCAACGAAATACCATACCGTAAGGAACTACACTTAACCCTCATCTTTACTGTATAGTAATTATAAAGAAATAAAGTTTATTTTTAATATTATTATACGAGATCTAAACTTCTGGCAGCAGTATTCACATACATAGTAACGGACCTTCAGGATTGAAATAGGCTAAATATGATCCCGCGCGGACAGCTAGTAGGTACTTACTATATACCTAATATCTTTGAATTACAGACGCATTGTAAAATATTTGCATGCACATTTAAATGTAGTAGATGTCCCGTCAGCAAATAAACAATAGTTTCAAAAATATATTTCACGAATTCACATAATCTGTCAACCATGAAAATCACATGAACAGACATTAGGTCTATCAACCTCTAATTTCCGTATAAAATTCGTTTGACACTCATGAAACTAAACAGCACTCAATTATTCAGCGTCCCCCGCCACTCGAAAAAACCCAATCAGCATAACTCGTCACTTCCACATCGATCCCCAATTTGCGAGCACTTATCAAATCGCTTTATGCATAGAAATAAAGCGAAAAACCAAACTTATCCGCGGACATTTCAACCCATTTTCAACCTTATGGCGTGGGAATAAAATTATATTTTTATTTTTATTGCATTTGTGGGAGTACAAAGCGGAATGGTTTACTTAGTTTAAAATATTCATAGCTTGTACTGGATCGTATTTAAATATTTACATAAGTGTCACGCAGTGCCGTGACGTTTGCCGATATACCTATAGAGCGGGAGACTGACAGATGGACAGAAACGTCGATGCTTTATACTTTTATTAAAGATTGATTTGAGTCGAACATGCCCCCTAGACAAAGACACGCTTATGCTTTCCGCGCACGAGAAAAAGAGATGTAACACTTCGGGAATGGCTTTTTTGGACAAATTTCGATAAATACCTAACTCAGTGAAGTTTTATTTAAATTTCATCAAGTGAGATTTTAGATGAGATAAAATACTATTAGTATTAACTTGATTGTGTCCTAAAATAATGTATCGTTTGATTAGGCTGAGTAAAAAAAGGAAAATACAGACCCAACTTTGGATTTTTTTCTATCGAGGAAATTTTAAGCAATCCTGTATCGTTCAAATCAGATAAACAATCATAATCATATATCTGAAAACCAGACCTTATTGTTTCTTAATCTAGTCAGAACGGCGTTTCAAAGCACGCGATAATTTCCAATGCACCGCCTTAACTTATAACTTTTATGAAAGCTTTTTTATTTCCATTAAGTACTTAAATGTCAAAAATCCACTGCAATGTCATGGCAGCAGTACATACATAAAAAATCAAACTTAATATAAACCTTGAAATATTTACTATCAAAGAGATTTACAATAACGTTTCGTCTCTTTCTTGTTTAATTTAAAATATGTTCCTTTTTAATAAGCAGCCAATCGCCAATTTCACCTTAACCCCACCGCATTGTAAAATACGGCTTATTACTTACAAAAACGAAAGGATCTTTGTCACCCCTATTCGAATATCTATACCAAGACGTTAACTCTCGGTAGCGGGCGGGGGCGATACATGGGCGCATTCCCGGCAGAACCCGCATATTTAAAAGCCAGCAATGTCGATATTACTTAATAAGTTCTCTTTCTGTTTTTTTTTCTTTATTCTTGTATAATAAATGTAGGAGGGTACATTATGTATGTAAATAATATTTTAATTGTATTGTATTGTAGGTATGTAGGTATACATTGAAGAAATAAAAGAAAAAATATATAACGCCAGCACATGTAAAAAAAATATAGGTAACGAAAATAGTACGATTTCGGAAATTCCCGAAATATGATATATATTTTTATTATTTAAAAATAACGTGGATCGGAAAAGTGTTAATTTGCCCCAAATATATGTTTTAAGGACCTAGTCGTTTGGCACACGCTTTACAATACACCGTGCATATTGAAATTCACTATACTTAAACATTTGATTGGGCCCCATCCGGAACACGCCGATACTTCCACTAAGCGCCGTGTATTCGAGCCATAAAAAATAATGGATCTGCGAATCGTCGAGATATGTACGGAAATATGGAGTGAGGTGAGCGTTCGAAAAATCGTAATGGCATCGCGAAATGGGGATTAGAACACGATCGAAACGGAGAGGCTCCGCAAATATTGCCCGTGTACGAGGCATTTGTTTTGCCTGATTGCGCACGCAAAAATCGTTCAGAGGTTTACATTCTTTCCTTATAAAACGGCGTAAGAGGCTGGCTAAATCAGTTGTACAGTCGACTACAAAGAGATCGATACGGCCAAAGTTACGAAAATATGTATACACGACTTTATTGCCTTAATATTACAGTCGACTACAACAGCAGGTCGACCACGTAACGCATCGTGCGCGCCTCAGGTAGATCTAAATGACACTTTTTATATGATAAAATTACAGTTAAATTGTCCTAGCGTGCGTTCGGAACGTTACGTGATTACTCCTGGTGTGAACACAAAATGTTTATTATTAAATATTTTCAACAGGCCGAGCCTTAAGGTTACAGTGTAACATTAAGAATAAGAATAAGAATAACTTTATTTTACCAACGACACTGTTACATGATAGAAAAGCGATATCCGGTGAGTCCTAAACAAGGCTGAGCCTGTATCTTGGATCTCGTGGAGTTGTCAGTTACACCTGTTATCTATAATTGGGTATAATTAGCTACGTGACAAGAGGTTGTGTTAAAAATCAAGACAGTCATTAATTTATGACTTTAAAACATTAAACCGCTAAGCTTATATTAATAAACAAGCAGGTAGGTGAGCGAGTGTGTGTGTGCATGTGTGTGTATGTGTGTTTGTCCTGTAAGTATATTGATGTGAGAGCGAGTAACATACCTACTAAATAAGTGTGAGACTCCTAAATACACAGTCGTAGGAGACCTTCAGTATCATTATAAGAAAGGGCAGACACACACACACCCACACATTAATAACTTAATAAATAATTGCATATAATTTGACATTGATCCATGATCATAAACTATGCGTTAGAATAGCGATAGGTACCTACTCACAAGTAACTCATACCATTCGAAATAACATATAATATCATGTATTAATTAAAAGAAAGTCTTAATTTTCATCTAACACTACATTCTTATTTAAGGTAGGTAGGTACAAACGACAACACTGTTAACTGACCATCCTGTGTTTATATGTATAGAACCTTATTAGAATGCACTTAAAGTGCACCGATGGTCAGTTAGCTGTGTTGTCGATAGTACTATATAAAACAATTGTTATAATTTAATACGTAGTTTTAATTTAGGTACATTATTAGTTATACGGCTAAACTAAAAAGTCTGCATGGGAATTAAAATACGCCTCTGTTAGGTACGCCAAATTTTACAGGACCATCATGTTCTGCCACATGACAAATTATGTGGCAGTGTTATGTGTGGTTTGAGCAGGCTGAGGTTTCGGTTCGTTCCAAGTGAGTCTGTATCCCAAGAATTAAAACTTATCCGCTAATTAACCCCGTGCACGTCGGTAAATAACATAAAGCGTACTAACCTAATTCCAGGTAATCGTGTTTGCGCGGCGCAGGTAAACATATGAAAGTAATGGGCACGTAACGCGGCACCAGTGCTCGTGCTAGACAGCTTTATGATACATTTTTCAAGTTTATGCCCTGTAAGTTTAAACACCTAATTAAAGTTAAATGTATGGAAAAAAAGTGTTAATCCTCGAAAAATTGTATGGTCGAAAAAGTCAATTGCCAGGCTTATTTCTCCGGATTGTTGTTTTTTCAGACCCGGTAATTATACTAAATATGTATCATTGTCATTCATAAAACAATCTAAAACAAAACGATACTACCAAAAAAAAAAATCGCCGATAGCTATCCGTAAAAAAATATATGAAAAAACACGAAACTTTGGAAAATTACTCATTTTATTCTAAAAAACGAAAACGTATCGTATGTTCCCGTATCTTTTTTTTAATAACAATCAAGTATATGTTTTTTTCTCTAACATCTTTATGTCACAACGTACCTAGTACCCGTTCTCTTAAAAAGTATGTCTTCAGGCAATCAAGTTCTTACTTAGGTCGTTACATTTATTTTTCAGTACCTATTTGTATCTCCGGACACCAATAACAAGCGTCACTCATGACCATGAGTTATGTATGTACCTACCTGGCATTGCCGCATTGTCCATAATCTGGTAGGGTGGGTTCATATACGTCCCACGCATACACGCGTAACTTGGTCCTTTATAATGTCCAAGTAATTCGTCTCAAGTTATCGGTGGGCAAACAAAGTTGCGGCCGACAGGGAGTGAACCCAATTACCGCTAATGAAGACAATGATATAAGCGCGGTTATTGATCTAGATTTAAATTTCATGACGGGTCAGTCCCTGCGATGTGCGAGCCCTTAATGCTTCTTGCCAAGTTTCGGCTACAGCGACCGAGGCTTCTTGGTACTCGTAAGATTGTTAAAGGTACGGTAAACAATACTGCGACGAACCAATCGGCTACTAGCTCTGCACACGACGACACGCGAGCAATCTCGATTTTTGTCGCACTATCTCTTTTTCTAAGTTTTCTAATAAGAGAGAGACGGATAATGCGAAAAAATCGATAGCACTCGCGCGCCGTCTTGTGACAGACGTGCTGGTATAAGAACCCAATCTGACATAAGAAAGAAAGTAAAGTACTGGCATAAACGGGCATAGTTATACATAAGACTAGCTGTCTACGGGGCTCCGCGGCTTATTACATAGACCGCAATCGAAGCCGTGGGATATAAAATATGCTGCTGACAGATTAGTTGAAATTGGATGAGTAGCTCCGAAGATTAACAAACAAAGCAGAAGTCACAAGGCTACTATTTACAAACTTTACCTCTTTATGTCATTATTGTGGATAATTTAGACGTCACATTGTTTACGAGTCAACTAGCAGACTAATGACGCACTGATACCTGGAGTTGTAAAAATACCATCACTATAATAAATAAATAAGTAAACAGTAAAGTAAAACTCCGCAAATTTTTCCGTTATTTCATACCACGACCACGACTGCGATAAACTGGCATACGGCTTGCATAACGCGCGCGGTGGAAATAGGTAGTAAACCCCATACTTATTTCAATTCTCACCCATCCACGCCCCGCCTCGCCTCGCCGGTGGAAAACCACCTTAAGGGTAAGTAGACACCGTAACCTATGGACGTTTGCGACCCTAGAGGAGTAACAAGGGTGTTACCGGTTCTTTACTAATTCACTCTCAACACAGTGCGTACTCGGGAGCTAAATAAGATACCTACAGAGCAAGTAGGCATCTTATTTACAATATTTTCCTATGAGTGACCATGTGTACCTATTATGTTGAATAGCATCTGCAAGTGTTGAGTATAGTAACAATCAAATAATTATTTACTAAACTACTATCAAGACTACCCTATCCAACTTACCCAAGTTTAATGTCCACTAACTAATTTCTTATCCCCAAAACATAATAATATGAACATACACACGAACAAACGTCTGAAATTATGATTAACGACCTCACGCACACACGCACGCAGTCCGCATTTACATGCGCACCGATAGATCACCCGGAGGCCTTCATGTTGGCGAGATCAATCAATATTCCTTGTGTCATTACTTGTGAGGTGGAACGAGGAGATTCTCTGACATGTCGGAAGAAATTGTTTAGGTTGTATTGTTAAATTATGCACAGAACAAAAATATATTATTTTTTTATTGAAAATAATAAGTCATAATATCCTCCTCTCATGGATGAGAGGGAACGAAAAATACAATTGAAACCATTGATCTAAATATGTAGGTACTATATTATAATACGACATGTATATTTGTTACTAGTTATCAAACATCAAGTGACCGGGTTGACTTCTTATATAACAGCGTGCAGCGAGGGACCAGGTTTCATCCTTCTAAAAAAGCCGAGGTATAGTTTGATTTATGAGAAACTTAACTTAAACATTAACGTAACTTGGGTTAGTTTAAAAAAAAAAGTTTAATTGCCTCCAACATGAACTTAATAATAAACTTATATAAACAGAGAAACTGAATAACAGGGCAATGGGTATCAGTCTCAGCGTTTTCTGTACTATTCCTCCATTACGCAAGTACTAACTAAATACCTACTTTCCACGCATAATTCTGTGAATTTCTAACATTTTCTAGATACCGATAGTTGCAGCATGAAATAACAACGATTATAATTTGCACCTCTCTCGTTTCAAGATATGGGGAGGCGGCATCGACCGCCGACGGAGGCGATCTGCCGGCTCCTCTTCCTACGGGAAGATACTCGTATTAATGATTTTGCATAATAATTGCATCGAAGACTCGCCACCTTTAGACATTAAGGTGAAGCATCAAGTTTCAAGTGAGGATAGTAGCTTTTCGTTTGAGAATATCGGAACTCCGCTGCGCAAGCGAATAAATAAAAAAGTACAACAAAAACAGTGAATGTTATCGGAATCTATATTTCATTCATGTGCATTCGAATATATATGACTACCTAAACACATTCATCAACTACTCGATGAGATGGTTCAAATGAGCCCAACACGACGGGTTTATCTAGTGAATTTACGAGTTGATATTTAGCTGAAAAATTGTTTGCAAGTTTTAAAGAACAACTAGTAAGCTGTCCTTCAAAATTTACAGGTAAACATAAATATGAACAGTTCAAATGAATTATAAAGCCTATAAAAAGAAGAGCACCCTCCGTTTTTTATTTCACTGTATTTTTGTTTTATTTCACTTATTTTATACAGCAGCACGGCTATATATCCGTCTCTTTCTTATTAGAACACTTAGAACAGCGAGAAAAATCGAGAGTATGTCGCGGCCGTCGCATGTTAGACGTGCAGGATTGGCTGACGCAATCATTGGCAACATAAAAATGTATAGAAAAATTAAGGCGCTTTTGTTATCTCCGGACTCTACAGCATTAATGAATTTCATGATTCTGGTTTGTGTCTGCCTTGCAACCTTAATTAATTAATCGACGTTCATAGTTTTTTTTTCGAAACATGTGTAATATTGTACGAAAGTATTATTGTAACGGACTGCAGGCGAATCCTCGTGAGTTATGATTGCGTTGTTCGCAGCGTTAGCGGAATGTATCGCGCGGCGACTGACCCTTGATCGCGGCCCGCTTTCTCACCGATCCCATCTCACATACATTCACCATTTCTTTTCCCAAATGCTATCTTAAACTGAAATATATTTTCGAACGCCTCTGTTTTGTTTTGGAATAAATATATTTTCGGCTGATAAACTACATACCTACAACTTAGGAAGGCAAAATCTTGAATGGATTTTGTATTTCATAGTAAGATTTGTCATTTTGCGAACGTACTCATAAGTGTCATTTAGGAAACAAGAAGAAGGTGCCGTTATTTTCTTTTAGGGTAATTACCCAATTAGCTAATTAGCTATCATTATTATACACAAGTAATAATTTTTAAGTATTTTTGTCGTGAGAAAATGAAGTGGTTTAACTGTTACGTAAAGTCCTTAATACAGTCTCTATATGTAATGGTGGTTTACCCTACGGGACGATATGGAGAAACATCATTTCACACTTCCCCACACGCATTTTTACAATAAAAACGGAAGAAGGAGGCGCATTATGCCTCGGCCCGGGGGACGTAATAAAACAAAATACGGAGCATAACATTCAGTACCTACAGAATAACAACGTCTGGAAATGCTTTTAAAAATTCAACATTAAGTACTTGCAATGCAGATAGCAAGCATATGTAACTATTGAGCTTGCAGTTTTGAACATTTCTGTTCTTACGAAAAAGATCAAATTAAAGCTGTTTATCTACGCACATATCATTATAACTCTAAAATGCGTTCAGAAACCGAAGGTAATGACCAGCATTATTACAACCAATTTTACCATGAGAACTTTCTTGTCTGTGGTAGTAAGTAAAATCTGTGCTTTAATGTTATTTATTACAGTATCGATTTTTGTAAGGTTATGAGTTTAAATTTGGAACAGTCGTCAAAACTCAAGTGGGTCTCTATTCTAGTATCCATAGATATTAAAACAGTTATCGAAACGAAAGTCAATTCAGTATGTTTTTTTAATAAAATAAAAAACAGCACGACATTTTAATCTCGACTGACATAAGAATATAACGGTAATATTACGGTAAGTAGTCATTTAATTAATTCATTAAAGTTGAATTGTGAAAAGTTGTTAGTAATTTACATTTTAGTTGAAATATATAACTTGTTTCTGTATTAGCTCAAAATTATTTTTATTGCATTATTTTAATATCTATAGTCTATGTATAGATATTTTACAGGTAGCACTAGTAGCAATATAGGTCATTTCCCTAAGTACGGCTTCTAAACCCATCTGTACTTATGATATGTGTTTAGATAAAGTAGTGTATGCAACTGTACATAGTTAGGCCTTAAAACACTCGTGTGATCCTATTATAAAACTCGCTCACGCGCGTTTCATAAAACCACACTCGCGATTTCAGGCCTCTCATTATGTACCAGTTGCATAAACTACTATTATAAATATATATATTTAGAAAACGAAGTGTAACAAACGTCCAATACAAACGACGTGTAATATACCTATACTACACTGGTACCTACTCTCAAACACATTTCTAAATAAGTAATTGGAAAAATCCGAAGCGAAGTCGAATTTAAAGGAATAGGTCATACTGTAGACTGTTTAGAGGGCCAGGGCATGTAACACCTCTGGATTTGCACACGCACCCTTAGACCACGGTGTCCACTTACCATCAAGCGAGCCGTGGTAAAAAAAAACCCTGACGAAGGACACACACAGCATACACATCCATCGTAGTCGTCAGTAGAGATTAGATTGTCAAAAATTATGCCAAAATCACAGGCAAGTGAAGAAACAAAACCGCCTCAATCTATCGGCGATCGAGATGGACCCTCGGGACGGCCGGGGGGCCGTTAGGGGCCTCATCAATCTGCGGCCTTCTTGTCGATATACAAGCACACACGCTTGCCAACCAGATGTGACCTACCGACTAAATGACTTACTGTTACGTAACGGAAGGAAAATTGACAAATGTTCCGATCGCTGGAAATTTTAAAGATTTTTTGATCTTTGGTGAATATCACGACAGTTAACAGTTTTTAGTAGATGTAGGGTTAGTGTTATATTTTTATATTATGATGGTTAGAAATAGTTTCTGTTAACAACTTTAATTTTCTGAAGGGAATTAATTAGAGACATTCAAAAAAAGATTATCAAGTGGTACCGAATTTTATAGACAAAATTAAAATTAACCATTAATAATGGAAATTTATTCCCTTTGCTCTTTAATCGAAACTCTTATTGAGTACTTACTGAATAGACTTCAGAATTTCAAAGCACAGTAATTCTTTGCCAGAACTTAATTAATTAAGAATGAGTAAGTTATCTCGGCGCGACACCTAGCGGCCTTTTGTGCAGCCACCTTTCATCGTCAAAACTCATTTCAATTAATTTTCGTAGAAATAAGTAAATGATGTGCCCTTAAAAGCAAGATATCATTAACACCCAGAGGGGGAGGTGACCGCGGCTTACTACAACGTAGACAACTCATAATATGGATACTTGCCTATAGAGAAATATACCTATTCTTATTGATATACCTGGGTTCGTATTGTATCTTTTATATTTTTATTTATATATTTGATACTTTCAGATTACACGACATTTAGTTACATAACAACTATTGGATATGAATAATCAAAGAATATAAAACTCACTATATAAGGCGTTAAATATGCCTTATAAATAATTCAGACGTAGACGCTTTGCGTAGACCATGCGTAGACAAAGTCCTCTGTGGACGTATGATTCCGCCTAGCTGTCACTTTTTTGACGTAAGTACGACCAAAGACAATATGTAAACACACATTTCGCCTAGTGACTGCAATACAGCCACATCTCAAGAATAAAATACATTTGAGATGTGGCTCTATTGCACAGTGCAATACGGTCACATCTCGAAAGTAAAATACATTTGAGATGTGGCCGTATTGCAGACACTAGGCGATTTAAGCATAATAACAACAGATAATCAAATCAATAGTCAATATTCTCTTTGCTACAAAAAAGCACCCAAGAAAATCTAAACTAAAAGTTTTCTAGACCTTTCTTTTCAAAAATAAACACGAGGAAGGCCAGTTTGAAATCTCTTTTTAGGGTTCCGTGCCCGGGACCCTATTACTAAGACTCCGCTGTCCGTCCGTCTGTCTGTGTGTCTGTCCGGCTGTCAACAGACTGTATCTCATGAACCGTGATAGTTAGACAGTTGACATTTTCACAGATGATGTATTTCTGTTACCGCTATAACAACAAATATTAAAAAAACAGAATAAAATATTTTTTAATGGCGTCGCATACAACAAACGTGATTTTTATGCTGTTTTTAGGTATAGAACATGGTACGGGACCCTTCGTGCACGAGTCCGTCTCACACTTGGCCAGTTTTTAGGTTTCCATAGTCAACATGTTCGCCATAGTTCTCCATGTCCGTCTGGCCGTCCATCCATCCGTCCGTCTGTCCGTCTGTCTTCGGCTTAGCTCAGTAACCATTACTACTAGAAAACTGTATCGGCGTGGGTATATAAATCAATCATTTAGTTGGCGCGCGGGTGTCGATGTAACTAAGAAAGACAGGCAACAACGGAACCCTACACTGAACGTGGCCCGACACACACTTGGCCGATTTTTTATATTTATGGTTAAAACAGAAGTTAAAAAAATTACAAAGTCAGTTTGATTAGTTACTTGTCAGTTCAGTATAGTGCGTGTCATTAATGAAATTGTTTTGTAATTACTTTAAAACATTGTTGAAAAATGGGTTCAAATCGAGAAAGCAGGCTGTAATGGATAGCATGTGCTTAAGGATTAGAAAAGAAGTCACACAACAACCCGATCATAATTAAGTTTTCCCGCTAAAATATAAACACATATTCCGAGTTTACTTGTAAGTAAAAATTAACCTGGCATGCACTTAGTTACATATTTTAAATATATTTTCACATTGATTAAGAAAATAACTCTACGCACCTTGCACATGTACCATAGCCGAAACAAGCATAAGTACTTCTACTTTCTGCGCTTGGTAACACTTCAATAAGGGTTAAAAAATTAGGAATTAACCAATTAAATAAATAAATAGGAACATAGCCTGCTACAATGAATGGTAGGTACCCATATTCTGTAATTGCCTCTGCCCACTCACGAACCTTATTTGAACGAGATCAGCTGGTCGATTACGTAACGCATTGTACGCGTGTCAGGTAGATGTAAATGTCAATTTTTGTATCAGAATATGACAGTTGAATTGTCCTAACGCTCGTTTGAAGCCTTAGGACAATTAAATTTACCCCTTAGCGTCTACAAATTAGTAGTAAGCTAGTTAAGTGTGTTGATCTGTTTGTATTCGAACAGGTCCATAACTCCACATGATCTACAATGTAATTAATAGTGTTTTTTAGCACTTCTGAAGCCTTTACCTACTTGCTGAAGCATTATTTGGAGATCACATGGTATTGACTCTCATTGTGAGTTTGATACTGTGAAATGTCATTTTTTTAATAATTATCGAATTAGTTAAGTAGATTTATCACTCAGAAACTGCAAATGTAATTTTATCCATGTTACTCTTATCACTTCTCGCCAACGCATGGAACCAAAACTGGTACGGTAACTGTACGGTAACTCCCCCTCGCCCACTCGCGGGAGAATCATTAGGAAAAAATCGTGTTGATGGATTTAATTACAAAAAATAATTATACCAAAGAAAGTTACGTGAATAAACTCGGACGGAGTGGGTTCTTCGATTCCCCCTTAATCGGATTAATTTACTTTTAAAAAGCGGGGGTGGTTGTTGTAATTAATGGAATGATAACATTATCCACCTTGCGGTCGGTCGCCTTTGGAGGCGTCGGGTTATTTTCGATTATATTTATTAAACAACACTTACATGACAAGACAAGACTTACATGTATATAATTTATCACCTTCTAATTATATATTCTATTTATTATTCTCTTTTCGAAAGTGAACAATATATTTAAATGATTTGTCTTAAATTTAAGCCAACTTTATTAGCACGTAATGGAACCGAGCGAACGGGCAATCGCAAAATGAAACTAATGTATACATAGTATCAGTGAATGGTGAAGTGCCGCAGTTGCCCATCAGTCCGTATATGTTTAAGTTTTTCTTGATGCAAAATTGCGCTAAAAATGAATTGAGTTCATCAGGGTTGCTGGTCTTAATCATGCAAGTTAATAACTCGCTCAAAAAATCCCGCGCTCTGCGGATATCCTCACAAAGAACATGTATGTACCCATATAGGGGTACATATTGTTTTCGTTAAGCCAAGTAGTTCAGAAACCCCACTCGAATCAGAACGAGCCGGTATCGGACGCGATGAGACGCGGTTTTTCCACTCGGTTACCGTCCGGTGATCTGTTGTGAACGCATCTCCGCCGACGCAAATCATATTGCGTGGAAGGGTTCGGTATTCGAACGCGAGGAACAGACGAGTCATTGCCGCTGATTTTTGCGGGTGCCGCGTGCCCCCGTGGCGGCATTTTCTTCGGCATGTCACGTCTGTATTTACAGGGGGATTAATTTGTTTGAAACGCGAGCGTTGTTAATGTCGATGATTATGAACATTACCAACAACAATATGATCCCATTTGCCTTATAGAATAGAGTTAATTCGAGCAGTGACGTAATATAAACATTAGTCATCCAAAAATGCAATCCACTCACAAATAGTTTTGGTTCTGGGCAGGCAGAGTGAAACTTCACATCAAATAAGGTTGTTTGCGTAAGCACAAGCAGTTTCAGAAATAATTAAATTCGTTTAACTACGTAAGTACGTGACTTTAACGAAAAACATTACCATACGACCTTAATAAATCCATCATATTAATTTATTCATAATCTCAAATATATTCCCAGCTCGACTTTCTGCCAAATGCGTTAGCAACAAAACCTAAATACACTTGAACGGTTTTTTCAGACGACCGAATAGTAAAAAATAGAGTCATCCTCCAAACCCAAAATGGGCAAATAAATGAAACACAAATGCAATTCAACCCTAAATTGCCCACGGAGGGAGGTTATTCACGACTTGCTGTCTCATGTGTAGACCATTCTTTACTTTGTCTATTCCGTACGCGTCATGGGACTGCTTGCACAAACATATCTTTTTAAATGTTTATTCTCCATACGTTCACGTGGACGTGCCAGTATTTAAATGTAACTCGACACATAATACCAAGGTTAGCCAATTAACTATGTTAATCATAATTAAATAAGTCCTAAATGATACATTTCACCAATTAATTAGTCTAAAGACGTTTTTATTAAGTATCCTTTACGATACAACAATCATAGCTAAGCACCTTCTCTATAAACAAGACTTTCGATTAACATAAAAAAACCTGAACCAACGTTCGTCCGTTTGGGGTCTACAGTGCTGCAAAATAGAGCGATAACGCGGGGCTACAAATTTAGTACCGTAGTAGTACAGTCAGCATCAAAAGTAACTGCGCAAACGAAGACGTCAAAAGTCTTTATTAAAAGGGAACAAGAGCTTTTGACGTCTTCGATTGCGCAGCTACTTTTGATGCTGACTGTACATGTGAAAGCTTGTGGTTTTTTTACACACTTTCGACAAAAGCTGTTCAAATCGTGTACTTAGTTTCGGATAATGTTGTTTTGCTCCGTGTAGAGTTAGATAAACGATAAACTCTTTCTTATGTTTTTGATACATTTCGACCTATGGCTACTAGTATTTTCGGTGTTTTCTTATGTATATTGATTTGATCCTGCAAATTCATTTAATTACCCACCAATTTCTTAAAGTATTCATCTCTTACTTGCAAGTATGTCCGACATAAACGCAATCACGCTCATAGGGCTGTTGTATCTATTGGAATGTATTGGACTGTGTATATAGGAAACTGCTGAAACTTGGAAGCTGTTGCATTTTAACCCACAGTACAGTAAAGGCGGCTTAAACATTAACACAAAATGTTTCGGTCGTACGAATGAATACTGAGTACAAATAAAGTGAGATTTTTTCAATGACAAATTCTTTATGAAAGTTGCATAAGACTATTACCTGACTCGTATGCGAATCAAGATGCTGCATGATTTTCCGCTATTAATGAACGGGCAAAAACATTCCACGGCGACATGATGAGCTCGGGGCGCTGAGTTAGCAAAACTTTAAGTAAGTGTAGATATTTTACTTGTCAATAGCATTATTAGCTATGCAAGCGTAGCTAACAATGCTCTTAGGGTGATGATTTGCCAGAGATGTGCGAAGCTATGTTTTCATATATTCGACACCTGCCAGCTGTATGGTGTGCATGACTGTCAAGCATGCAATTTGTCTCATTTCTGGTGGGTTTTCAGTCGTAGCCTGCATTAAAATAAGGGCCCTTTCCCGCGGAAAAAACCTGCGAGTCATGTATCCAGCTTTCGGAAGAAGTCTAACCCTCAAAAACTCTGCGTCTGCCCCCATCTCTGCTATTTTATATGGACCTCTAGGATCTCAGGTTAAATGTATACTAGAGAGCCCTCCTCGTGCCTTACTACTGGGACCTCGTCGTCGCCTGCTCTGACCCCGTAGCATGGACGGCCTTATCACACGATCAGTGACAAGATAGAGCGTCCGTCACTGGCTGACACCGTTCAATAGAACGAGACAGGGTCTGGACTACTTAGGCATCTTACTTAGTGCTGTGGACGTTGGCACGAACAGTGTACCACGACCCCCATGACTCCCTTTATGGGTCCTCTACATGATGGCCCATCCTAATGGCCCACTAGGATGGGCCAGCGTGTAGAGGGTAGTCGCGTCAGATGGCTTATGGCGCGGCGATGTCTTTCTCCGTCTAACGCATAGTTGCGTCCTGTACGATGGGTCGCGATGGCCCACTGTATAGATCAGGCTTTAGACGGTAAGGGTTTTAAAAACGTACACTAGTTGTCCAACAATATTTATTTATGAAACCGTCATTTCGCCATCAAATACACGTAAGACACCGTCAAACACTGAAGTAAGGTTTCAGCCTAAGCATAATGAACAATGATATGATAATTATAACCAGCACGTGTCCAACGTAAGTACGTAACTCAAATCCAACTAAATAAAAATGTAACATTTCTAATGCTCGAAAATTGTGATATTAGGCTTATCAAGCGGGACTAAACTAGTAGGTACATTTAGTCCCTAGGGAAAATATGAATGTGTACGTATGTG
The DNA here is from genome assembly GCA_947049275.1 of Epinotia bilunana. Taxonomy (NCBI): domain Eukaryota; kingdom Metazoa; phylum Arthropoda; class Insecta; order Lepidoptera; family Tortricidae; genus Epinotia; species Epinotia bilunana. The sequence continues at coordinate 27,014,237 of OX346253.1, forward strand.
GTAAATAATGAAGATTTGCAAAACATTTTAATTTGGCAAATCAAAATACTTCACTACATTTCCATCATTTAATCCACCAATCACAGTTCAATCGCAATCACAGACAGTCAATCGGAACGTTACCTAGGTTCTTTTTTGGTAAGTATATTGTCTAACTAATTCAACTGTAAAAAAAAATGTATTTGGTATGAACCAACCAAAAAATATTAAATGAATCAGAATTAATTTCTCAAAAGATTGGGTGTTTTTTAGGATTCCAAAGTCAACGAGGAACCCTTATAGTTTCGCCATGTCCGTCTGTCCGTTTGCGGCTTAGCTCAGTGACCCTTACCACTAGAAAGCATGGGGAAAGAATTCAGCATGGGTATATTTCTCAATCAAACTACATAATAAAATTTTGCAAAAAGGACACCTCCCCTAGAGCTAAAGACGGGGTGTAATTTTATTTTCAAACTTATGATCTTTGGTTTGTTTGTTCAAAAATGCTTTAAAGCCCTCATCCGCTCATTTTTGTTCGTGTCAAGTAATAGTGGACCAACTTAAGGTGTTGATTTAACAAAGACAGACAGGCAACTATGAAACCCTACAGTGCGCGTAGCCCGACAAGCACTTGGCCGGTTTATTAATTCCTATTTTCACAAGGCCGTCTAGTCGTAGTGTCAATATTTGGAGTCATTTAAAGCACTTTATAACAAAAAATGCCGCATTAAATAATAATTTCGCCATCGAATTTATAACTCATTGTGGGTGGATTAATCTTTGTTTTATTTTTACTTGTGTATAACTGGATTAAAAGCGATATTGCCCCTCGAACAATCTTCCCTCGCTTCGAGAAAATAACAATCTCCAGGTAACATGGCTTATTTTAGGTCCTACTTGTACAATCTAATCTTTCAGCCTAATTTAATCCGATCTCAATAGAAGGAATTCATCTTAATATTTTTTTTATGAATATACTTTTCACACATCTTCACACTTCTTTTCAGTATTCTACACACACATTATGTAATTTATATATACCTACTAGTTAGTTCGCATATTCAGATGAGATTGCGTTGACTTAGCAACTAGTAGTCGTAAAAAAAAACACTTTATAACGTAGGAACTGATTTTCTGTAAGACCTCGGCAAGCAGTTCATGTGGTGACGTGACACGACGTTGTAAAAAATTTAAGACGGTTTTTTGGTGTTAAACATTTAGTTGGCAGTACATAACTGATAGGAATAGCGAAATAAAGAACGTAAGCCAATACGGGTGTAGACTTGAAAATTATTATTACTCCAAAAGAAAGAACGCAAAAATATATGCCTAGTGACGAAAATCCCATTCAGATATCTCAAAGAATTATGAAGCTACAAACGTTTTAATATTGCTTGTTAGAGAGAGAAAACGCAAAACAGTGTGCGACGTCACATTATGGGATGCTGCCGGGGTGCCGCGTCGACGGCGGCGCCGCACATGATGGGCACGGCACATTGTCGTCTATTAGTGACGTCACAATCTTCCAGCGTCATCGTTTCCTATGAAGTTGCGTTTTGCGAAAAAGGGACAGAATACACCCCTTCTTAAAACTTTGGACACTTGTACCTTCGTGATTATTTAAACTTTTGCTTTGATTTTTTCTCCATTGACTGCATTTTTAATCCTTTTTCGAGAAAATATCGCATTATTGATTATTTTATTTAGTGTCTACACCCGTATTAGCTCGATCCATTCAACTATAATTGACGTCATCATCATATCAGCCAAAGATTGCCACAATTGACATCATCGCCGGTAGAAAACTACGTAATAGGTACTTAAGGTCAAGCTAGTTACGCCACCGCACCGATCGTAAAATTATTTACGTACTTAGATAGACCTAGTAATGTAATGTGAAGGTACGAGTATGTTTTATCGGGAGTCATAATACGTAGTCCAAACTATCCATTCTAAAACAAAATGACCAGCCAACGCAGCAGCTTCGTTATGACAACATTATGTTACTTATATCGCTATTTTTCCCAGTGTTCCATATTACCCATCATACATTGGATGAACTGTGCACTGTACATTCGGCACAAATGGAAAAACGTCAACACGAAATGACCATTTTGAAAGTAGACCGAAAGTAATAAGATCAAAAGTGAAGTTCGTTTAAATGTGTGTCTATACTTTTTTATTACTCAATTGTTATCTTATCTAAAATGAATCAAGCCCAACTGGTATTTTGTCCAGTATGAAATAGGTTTATATCATAATAGGTACGCGCAAAGTGACGAATGTTGTCTAATTTAAATTATTATCAAATAATACGAAGATCGACTATTTTGTGCAACATTCATCATCATCATAAACTTAAGAGCCGGGCTCTTGGCGGTGTCACTAAATTCATATGACGTATTTTCGATTAGTCATATTTTTTAGAACTTGAGAAAAAATATTGCTATTAAATTATTGTAGGTGCAAGCTTATTTAATAAACTTCAACCATCTTAAGGCATCGCTTAAGATGGTTAAAGTTAAGGCGCCGTAGGTTCAGCGAAGTTAAGCAAACAGAGTTTTTGAAACAATATAATGCGTCTGTTTGTTATAATATGGTTTCACAAAAATACGAATAGTAATCTTGAGGCTTCTCTGCAGCGAGATCAGTGATTCGAAAAGCAATTTTCGCTCGATAGAAAAAAATCACGAACATAGGTCTAAACTACACTTAAAATATTCGTAACAAATTATGCACAAAAGCTAAAATATTAAAATTGCTTCTAAAAATCGGCAATATCATGTCATGTTTAAGAGAATTCAGTGATTACTTTTTATTTATTTAAACGGCCAAAAAATAAAAAATAAAAAACATGATATCCGCGCTTCCGAGCACGCACTTCCATCTCGCTCACGCTTATGCTCAGTGAGAGGGAGAGAAGACCATGAACCTACGCCGCCTTAAGATAAATCATCATTTCCGACATAAAAACTATCCTATGTCCTTCCAAGGGTCTCAAATTATCTGTATGCCAATGTTCATCTAATTCCATTCTGGGTTTAAGCGTAAAAGGTTTAAATTGCTAAATTTAAAGTGAAATGTGTGTGTGTGTGTTAATTTAAAGGAATATTTTTTATGTCTTCTAGTGTCCCGTTCAGTACATTTTCTTACGTTATACAGGCTGCCAAAAGACGAAGAACTTTTCAACTATATCCCCAGTTCCCGATTAACGGTGTAAGAGAATAAATTACTTTGATTATTATTTTGGTTCTTTGATAATCATCTTAAATTATCAAAATGATCCGCAGTTTTAATCTAACATTACCTTCTTTTCAGTTTTTTGATCATCGTAGCTCTAACCTAACCTACATTCCTGGTAGCTGTTCGGTTCTGTAAGGATCGCAGCTCTAACTTAACCTAACTACTTTTCTGCTAGCAGTTGAATTATGTATTTTTACTAATCAATGGCTTACCAAATAGTATATGTATGATTAAAGAATTTCTTTACTTCAAAAATTACTTGTTCGCCATATATACTTTCGACCCCTTTTAACCTCCGTAGAGGATGAATTTTAAGAAACGCTGTATTTGTTTTCAAGTCTTTGACCGAAGTTACAGTAAAGTTACTTTAAAATTGTCTTGTTCCCCGTACAAACCTACAACTCCTTCTAGCCCCTTTAGAGGTCGATGTCTTTTAAACCCCTTATGGAATCAAATTCAAAAATATTCGTTTTCTAGACTTCAAACAACCAGTCTTAAAAATAAGTTACAAATATCTTTTTTTTTATGTCTTGCTCTCCATACAAACTTTGAACCCCCATTTAACCCCCTAAGGGATGAAATTCAAAAAACACTAATGTCAGGTTTCTAGATTTAAACAAAGAATCCAAAACCGAAGTTACCGATCGCTTACTTTAAAAATGTCTTGCTTTCTGTACAAACTTCGAAGCCCCTTTTTAAGCCTCTTAGGGGATGAATTTAAAAAAATGCTGGAATTGGTATTGTAGTGTTTAAATGAACAGTCTAAGATCGAAGTTACAAATCTCTTACTTTAAAAATGTCTTGCTTTCGATAAAAAGTTCGAACCCCCTTTTTAACCCTCATAGGGAATGAATTAAAAAAACTGAAATCAGTATTGTAGCATTTTATTTTTTTGGTATTAGACTTTTTATTAAAATAAAAAGTCTAATACCAAAAGTTACAAATCTATTAGGTAGTTTAAAAATTTCTTGCTCCCATACAAACTTTGAACCCCCTTTTAAACCCTTTAGGGGATGAATTTCAAAAATCGCTGAGATTAGTTTTGTTGCCTTTTAAGGGGCTACCCGAGGTTTTCATCATTTTTGACAAGTTTTGAATCGTATCTCCTACTTTGCACTACAGAATCTACAGATAGAATTATAAATCAAACGGCTATCAGTTCTTCAATCTTTTATCTCCATTTTCATCTACCGTATTTTGAAACAATTGAATACTTAATTTTGTATGATTTTTTTAAACATTGTCTATAAAACACTTATTTCGTATCTCTATTGACGTGAAAGATCTAACATATACGAAATTTACATATTTGGGTTCGTCTGTGATGTCTCTAAAAACTGGTCTAGGGTTTTCATTTTAAACCAATGAACACAATGAACTTTGAAGTAAATATGGGATACTATATTGCTTAAAGCCGTTCTTGCTAATATAATAAGCTACAAAAAAAATGAGAAACTAAGGGATTCAGATCGAAGGTCTCGACAGAAGAAGGGATCGACTGCTTGACGTTTTCAAATCCTCTTGTACCTATTTATAGACTTCTAGACAGCTTGATTTGAAATGAGAATAGTGCTGTACAGCCAGCTCTTAAAAGGTTTCATAGACAACGTCTGCATCACGGTAGTTCACTGATAGTCAAATTAGCTACATTATGTAAAAGGTTTCATAGACAACGTCTGCATCACGGTAGGTCACTGATAGTCAAATTAGCTACATTATGTAAAAGGTTTCATAGACAACGTCTGCATCACGGTAGTTCACTGATAGTCAAATTAGCTACATTATGTAAAAGGTTTCATAGACAACGTCTGCATCACGGTAGTTTACTGATAGTCAAATTAGCTACATTATGTAAAAGGTTTCATAGACAACGTCTGCATCACGGTAGTTCACTGATAGTCAAATTAGCTACATTATGTAAAAGGTTTCATAGACAACGTCTGCATCACGGTAGTTCACTGATAGTCAAATTAGCTACATTATGTAAAAGGTTTCATAGACAACGTCTGCATCACGGTAGTTCACTGATAGTCAAATTAGCTACATTATGTAAAAGGTTTCATAGACAACGTCTGCATCACGGTAGTTCACTGATAGTCAAATTAGCTACATTATGTAAAAGGCTCTGTCAGTATAAAGTGTGTAAGAAAATGCTGCCTATAATTAGTTTTTTTTAACATCCTATATTTGGCAGCCGTCATCCCGGTACAATAAACTTCAATAATGACATATGATGATTTAAATTGTACTGGGATGACAGCTGTCAAATATTCGATGTAAGGGCATTTTCACTATAGCGACACCACAGTATGCTACTATCATACAGCGTTAAGTATATTTTTACAGTTGTATTCTAATAAGTAACAAATTCTTTGACTAATATAAATGTACACTATTTGCATAGTGTAACGGCTATTTGATTAATGAATATACATATTTATTATATTTCATACACGGACGGCCATAATTTTATATACTGCCCATGCCCAGGTACCTATTGTGTAGAATACCTGATAGGTTAAGTGAGTAACGGGCCACCCTAGGTGAAAATACGGGTCCCTGAAAAGTTACGTAAATTGTGTGACGAAGTCTAGGTACTTGGTGTAGGTACTAACACCAAGTACCTACTCATTTGCTGAAGTAAAACGTTTTCTTTGATATGCCCTATATTTTCATTGTTCAAATAGTTCACTTGAATCTACTGAAATTCAATTGGCAGTATTTTCTGTTACATTTTGTTGAATTATTTATCTTTTCGTGTCTTGTTGCATATTTCGTGTAGGTTCCATATTTGGACCATATAATGCTTCGTACGTGGCTCGTGTGCAAGCTGCGTAACTAGCTTTAATTTGCATTTTTTCGGGATCGCTCGAAGAGTTAGTGGAAAAATCCAAACAGAAATTGAAAGTTTGTCTAATATTTTATAATCTATACTAATATTATAAAGAGGTCAAGTCTTTAAGTGTTAGCTTTGTGAGGGTTTGGGGTGTAGCTTTATAATTTGGCATGTAGGTAAACTCCTGAACTGCCCATTCGATTTCAAAACATCTTTCACCAGTGTATAGAATGGCCCTTCGGAATAGACATAGGCTATATTTCATCCCACGTGTTGCCGCGTTAGTTTTAATTAGGGCTCGCGGTCGTGTCCGGGTTTCGTGTATTCGTGTCGGGTACCCGTGCCAGTGTAACACGTCCGCGGGTTTAAGCGACCGGTCCGAACGGATCCGTGTAATTAGCGCACGGGTACCCGTGTACACGTGTACACGTGTAAACGGGTACCCGCGTCCTATTTACACGCGGGTAGTACTACCCGTCCTTGAGGTGTGAGGCTATGAACTGTCCCGTTGTTCTAAGAATGTACATACAAGTACTAAATGAGTGTTCGTAGCTTTGCAATTATAACATCTTTTTTTGTGAATAAAAATAGCAGATTAATAAATGTAACAAATTATAACAAAGTACGTAAAGTTCGCCTTATCAAATTCAGATTAAAAAAAAAGTAAGTACGAATCCATACTAATGTTTTATATGTGTAAGTGGGTCTGTCTGCCTGTGTCTTTCTGTTACCCATTCACGCTTAAACCGCTGAACCGATTTAGATAAAAATTTGGTATTGAGATTTGAGTCTGGGGGAGGGACATAGGATGTAAACGAGTCCACGCGGACGGAGTCGCGGGCAGAAGCTAGTAAGTTTTATCCCATAAAAAACATTCCATGTAAAAAAGAGGCCAAGTCTCGAAACTCTTCCACCTTAAAAAGTTGTGAGATATTTCGTAGTACCAAGTCTCAGGCATTCTTATTATTCTTTATTTGCTAGCTAAATAAAATTCTGCCACTTAGCAATTACACAACTTTACTGCATTTATGGATTTGTGCACACCTAAAACTATGTAGTATTATGTGATTGCCAAGTCACGAAATTCTATTTAGCTAGCAAATGAAGAATAATAAAAGAATGCCTGAGACTTGGTACTACGAAATATCTCACAACTTTTTACGGTGGAAGTTTCGAGACTTGGCTTCTTTTTTGCATGGAATGTTTTTTTATGGGATCTCATTTCTTTTTGTAGGTTATTGTGTTATCAATACATACAAATTATGATTGCAATATCATTCTTGCTTTTTAATTTTTCTCCCATCCACTGCAAATGTAACTTTGTAATATATATTTCCTATATATTTATATGGGATTACAAAGTTATGTATGCATATCTACAAATCTGACTCGTGTGGTGTGTGTTGTTACCTTGATTTAAATACTAATTATGTTCTAAATTACTGCTTTTGTTGATCAGTCCGTGAGTATGAGTGACAAAATTAAGAAACTTTGACTAGTTATAATTCTTAAACTACTGATTCAAATTAAATGAAATTTGAAATATACCGTGTTTATACAATGCCTGCTTGGTTACTGAAAATTCAGGTTTCTAGTTTTATTCACAATGAAGTTATTGGGGGGTCGAAAATGGCCTCGAAGCTCGAAAGGTAAGCTCGATTCTCCATACATACGTAGTTACGCTCTCATTAACCGACTTCAAAAAAAGGAGGAGGTTCTCAATTCGGTTGTATTTTTTATTTTATTTTTTCAATGTTTGTTACCTCAGAACTCCGTCATTGATGAGCCGATTCATAAATTTTTTTTTGTTTGTAAGTATATGCTTCCAGGTGGGTCCCATTTTTTTGAAAATTCAATTGGATGATGGGATCTATGAGGAATTGATGGAACTCCTCAATTATATTAGGCACGCATGTAGTGATTTTGGTATTTTCTATTATAACTCGTGTATTTACATCCGGAAATCATAAATTGAAGTGCCAAGGGTGATCCTTGTGGAATTGACGGAAGTCCTCAAATATTATCGGGTCACATACAGCGATTGGGTTTTTTTCTATAATAATCAACGCATTTGCTCTCGGAAATCAGTTCATGAGGTAAATTGGAAAAGAAATGTTCTCGTGGCTTGGCGAAGCTAAATTGAAGTCGGTTAAAACTTTGTTTTTAAAGTAAATTATTTTAAAACTACGTGTTGGATTGTAACGAAACTTTGCATGTACAATGACATAAGGTATATCCATATCTGTAATTAGTTTATATAGCTTCAGGGTGTATCTTCGGGTATTCTCTGAATATCATCAAATAAAAGTCATTAGGTTAGGTTAGGTTTGTTTTATAATAATCCTATAAAGCTTTCTATTTAAGAAAAAATGCATTAGGTCAAATAAAACTTTTGTCAAATGAAACATTTGGCCAAAAGTGGTTTGGTCTAACATTAGTGAACCATATACCTCATTTCAATGTATATGCAAAGTTTCGCCACAATCCAACACGTAGTTTTAAAATGAGAGCGTAACTACATTTGTATGGGAAGGTGAAATTCGGCCGAGCTTATTGCGGACTCTTAAGACCCTAATTCTATAGTATTAACAGTTGTCAAAGACATTTTTGTTACCTGAATAGAAAAAAAGATAAGACACGATAATTTATTCCATGGTTAATATACACTATAAATTGGCCTTAAATCAAACTTATATGCATTTACATATATGTGCCGCTGTTTTGCTCGACTGGCGGGGGCACCGCCGTGCCCCCAGTTTTTTTATTTGAGCTTTGGTTTTGAACCAGAATAGTTACGAAGCTGGTGGTGTAAAATTGGCCGGTCCCAATTTTAGACCACCAGCTCTAATAGTATATATTAGAAATAATGATGAGATTAGCACGACCATATTTATAACCTCACAAAGGGAAGGAATCAGTTAATAAAAAGCATGTATCTATTTAGAATTGGTCACATTTATATACTTCGTATACTTTGAAGCAGTAGCAAAATAGTCGCAATATCGTTTAGTTCGAGTAACTTTTTTTTAAATGATAACGGTATACTTTCAAGCAGTAGCAAATTGTCGCAATATCGTTTTATTCGAGTACTTTTATTATATAATGATAACGGTATACTTTGAAGCTGTAGCAAATTGTCGCAATATCGTTTTGTTCGAGTACATTTCTTTTAAAATGATTACTGTATCCGTTAGATAGGTATCGTAGGCAGAGTAATGTTGCAAGTATCGTTTTGATTCAGTGCCTTTATTCGGTGCTCATACTCAACCTCGTGAGTAAAGGTACGGTTTAAAATGGTATACCTTGCAATACCTTAAGTACCGTTAAAAACCTTAATTTCGATACCACATTCAGTCCCTTATTTAGACCCATGATAGCATGTACGGTCGAGGAAAATGAAGGTTTGGCAACTCTATTTGAATGACGTTACGGATCTAGTGCTAAACATTAAATTTCCTCGACTGTACAATACAATAAGCGCTCAGTTAAAATTAAATAGGTCTCATGTACAGTCAGCCAAGAAAGTGGTCTACCACTTTTGAACCTTATTTTGCATGCAATAAAGTCGAAAAGCGGTAGACCACTTTCTTGGCTGACTGTACTTACCTACTGTTTTTGTTTAGCTATCATATCTATAAGCGGCTATTCATAAAAGTTAAACAGTTCGCGTGCCCTTTGCGGGCAATCATTTAATAAAATACTAGGTTTATACAATATTATGACGCAATAGAGCAAACATAGGCTTCCAAACATATGTTTCCTTTTGCCACATATCTAATATAAAACAACATCATTCACACCAAACCCATAGAGTTGTTCATGCAAATAGAGTAAAATGAATTATATATTCTACTAGCTTCTGCCCGCGACTCCGTCCGCGTGGAGCTCGTTTATATCGTAGCTCGATACAAACTTTCATCCCCCATTTCACCCCCGCAGGGGATGATTTCCGGGATAAAAACTATCCTATGTCCTTCCCCGGGATTCAAACTATCTCCATGCCAAATTTCATCTCAATCGTTTCAGCTGTTTAAGCGTGAAGAGGTAACAGACAGACGACAGACAGACAGACAGACAGACAGGCAGACAGACACACTTTCGCATTTATAATATTAGTATGGATTTGCCTCAACTCAAACGGCCACGGGCGGTACGCACCCGCGTGTAATTAGAACCCGCGGGTACGTGTGTACGGGTACACGGGTACCCGGATACCCGGCCGCGGACCGGGCGGGTTCGGGCGTGTCCGTGTAGAACGGGCGCTTAGCACCGCGGGCTTAAGAACACGGGTATTCGGGCGGGCGGGTTTACACGTGTAGCGGGAGCCCTAGTTTTAATACGCGGGCGAAGCCGCATGGGCAGCTATTTATGTATTAAATGGCAACATGTAATTCACAAGCACTATGTAATATATCAGACTCAACCACGGGTCGTGTCGATTGGTAGTTTTTAGTTAAGTACTATCGAACCAACTGAATCATGACCCACCATAGAACCTTGTTACAATTAACGAACATACGTAAGATCATATGATGTTAATATGTCAGTTAATTGTAACAAGGTTCCATGGTGGGTCAGGATTCAGTTTTGTCGACAGTACATCGAAATTATTTAACAGTATCCTGTAGAGCAATATATTAATACAAACCCAGGAAAAAAGTAAGTTTAAAATACATCAATGTCTGAAATTTTTCGATTACTCACTTACAGTTTTCTGGTTTTTTTTTCTGGTCTTGACTACCGCGACTTCAATAATGAATCCAAGTCTTATGTTCCCGTCTGTGATAGAGACGGGAACAATTCTAATTTTTTATGCTCTAAATATGCCAGTTTAATTTTCTTTATTCTCAGCACGAGTATTTTACATACTCCAGTATCCATATATCCAGATACTTTTATTCCCTCTCCAACTAAACCGAAGAAACTCACACAAAAGAAACTCTGTTTTCTCATTCTCAGATTGTTACCGCGCGATACATAGCTCTAAGTTCCGAAGCACACGCTCTGAAATATTTATTCCTGAAACGTAAAGATCGGGTGGGGTGGGGGAGGGGAGGGTGGGAGGTTATCCCGCGGTTTCCTCCGCCGTGTTTTACTTTGAGAATGGGAAGTCGTCGGCGACGGATCGATAAAGGCAAAGATAAAGCAACCGAATGAATGTTTCAGCTCAGAATGTACGTTTTATTTTGTTCAGTTAAGCTTGATTGTGGTAGGCGATAGATAATTATTTATTACAATTTAGGTACAGCTCACAAAGTAAAAATCTCGCAAAGTATCCCAGACCCATATTCATTGTGCATTGTGCAAGTTAAATATATCTTTTACTTTTTCGAAAATTTTACGGTTTTAACACTTATGGACCATAATGAACAGATTACATTTATTGGCTTTGTCACTACTTAAGACTAAAAAATGTTGTTGCAGCTGATTGTACTTCTTGAGTATACATAAATGAATTTACAATAATATATTTCTATGATTAAACGGTGATATTGTATGGCGACAAATAGTGTAACAAAAGAATACAAATAAGATAGAAAAACTGGCAGATACAGATAGAGTTCAGAACTCGATGACCGTTAGGTAATCCACTTTCTGCTGTCTGAGCTCTCGGTTGCTCGCTCCAGTCGCTACGAGAACAGCGAGTGGAGCAGAGTTTCAGCTGCTGAAGCCGACTAGACAGTCCTCGCGTGTTGCATACTCTATGCCGGTTCCCCGACCTCCGGTGGGAGGCCCCCCGTTCGATTGTCTGCGGAGGCAGGCCCGCCGGTGCCATCTGATGTGCCGAGAGCACTCCAGATCTGCATAGATCGTTGCCTTCGTTTTTTCCCTATCGAAAAATCAATAGGGAATCCACTCACAGCTTTATAAAGTCGGAAAAGACAGTTATTAATTATGCTAAGGTCGTAATGGTAAATGCCTTAATTGCTATAAAAGTGCTAATGAGGTTTAGTTTGAAAGTTGATTACTTTAATTCTCATTAGGATACATAAATATTGTATTGCTAAGTGGCATTATTTTATGGTATAGGTAACCGAGTGATATTAAATTCGGTAACAGGCAACTGTAACTATGTGGGTCACACAATCGTAGGCTGCAAAGGAAAACGGTATATAATGTGAAGCACATTCCAAAAGCATATCGAGCCTTCCGCCCACCCTCAAGGGGAAAGAGGCTCAAACACCAAGCAATAAAGCCTTCGCATCCAGCAAAACAAATACAACGCGCATTCCAATGCTAGATATCATTCGCCCCGCCCACACAGTTGGCATTACGACTGTAAGCGCTCCCATTGGTCGCCGCGAAGCCTTCTCCATTTCGAATTGGTTATTTTTTTCTACAATTGAAATTTGAACTGTCCGTTAGTTGTAGGTTTGTAAGGCGCGTGCGCGGGGAGGGTACGCCACGTGAACGTAAATACGTTTCGGGGGCTACGAATGTTTTATTGTCTCTCTCCATTCCTATTCGTATTTGGAATGTAGATGTGATTCGTAGGCAGTAGTCCTTAGTGCGCAGCTGTGGTCCTTGTGATAGGATGGGAGTTTTCGGCGGTTTCAGGCGTAGACACCTACCTATATATTATTTGTAGACTTATTTTACAGGAGTTATATATATTACGCGCTAAGGGGGTAAATGACGTTTGTAATTTCGCTAATGCTGTTTTTTTGTGATATGTCAGTGATAGTATTTAGGTAAGATCAAATCCAGAATAGTCAGTTGATTTCTGAGAGTTGAAGTAAATATTATCATGTTATCAATAAACGTAGTTTGACTAAGTTTAGTCGAATTCCGTACTGCAGTCTTGAACTAAGAAATAGTACGTCCTAGAACCAATTTGTGAATTAAATACATGTAATAAGATTATAGGATACAACGCGTGATATGTGTGACAGCAAGACAAATGCCCTGCAATGTGTATTAGAGCATAAGCGTACCATCCTGTCATTACAGAACTGCCATTTACGAAATAGTTTTGTTTGCAACTTGCGAGTAAGTGTCTTTCGTCGGCCGCTTGATAAATATTCCTTATTGTCAGGAATGCAATAACGCTGCAAACTGCAACTGAAATGCATTCCCCAGAAGAGCATGTACCTTACTTCAAGGTAGCAAGGCACAGAATAGTAGAGCTATACCGAGCGACAAATGTAATAACACGCTGGCATCCATAGCTTACTCTGTCCAGAACAATTTCATTTGCGACTGAGCGAGGATAGCGTTGTAATTACAACAACAATCGATAGAGGCGCCACCGTCTGCCGCACGTTTAATCTCGCCAGAATCAAAGGACTGTCGCCTCACACCCACCTGCGTACTCCAGACACCACCCAAGCAATGCAACCCTGACATCCATCGCTGTGTGAGCAGTACACTGCGGCGCGGAGACCATTAGCTCAAACTGCCTGCGATATAACGAAGCAATGATACGTGCCCACTTTGATCAATTTGTTTTGAACAGATTAAGTAGTAAAAACTATGTCTCCAAGCCTATATCTGCAGAAGTATGTTTAGGTGTCCCTAGACCAGATAGTTGCATTTCCAGTTTGGTACCGTATACTATAAGCTTTATTGGAGTTTTATTAAGGCTTTACGTTGTTTGCTGGTGGCTTTAAACGAGCATACGACCGCTTTCAAATTCCTTGCTAGTATAAGGTTAGAAGCAATTTATACATTCGAATATGTTTTGTAGAGAGTACCTACATCGAAAACAAATTAGGTAGGTACCTACTTTATCAATATTGCATATTGCTTTGAAAATTTAAACTACAATGATACTTTATTAGAAAAAAAAACATTAAAATCATTATAAAGACGTTCCAGTATCAGTTATAGGTAAAAATTGCTTACGTAACGTTGCAGTAGGTACTTGATTACCTGCCTTAGTTCCCGTTAAATTAATTAAAATACGAGTTAGCTAATTCGGTTCAATTATGCAAGTTCGATTTAAGCGGCAATTAGTGTATAAATAGAGAAGGCTGCAGCTTTAATGCGAAGCTGCGCTGGATAATATCGATTGTCATTAATTTGGCGCGTGTGCGAATTGTGCTCGTGTGCAGGTAAATACCGGCGCGGTGTGGCAATCATTGTTTCTGGATCATGTGAAAACACATTGTGCTTTTCTTTTCCTCTTTGGATCCACTTGAGTTCTTATCTCCTAATTGAGTTCATATAATATTCAATTTAGATTATGTTTGTAGCTTTAAGAGATAACTGCACTAAGAATACTTACATAATGGTTTAGAACTAAATGGATAATAAACAATGCCGTTGGTTGATGTGGCACAAAACTATATCGTTACTATAACGTTGACTCATAAACCAATCTTGATCGCTCTTAAAGACTGAGATTATTAGGACACCAACGTGGGCGTTGCAAGCAATATCCTTCTTGTGCATATCGAATGCCTTAGATTCGAATGGATACCGATTCTAGGGCCCAATTCGAGATATTTGTTAGAAATTCCTTGAAAGTTAGAGGAAGACGATTCCACGCTTTGCGACGCTTTTCCCTGGTTTTGATATACAGACAAACAATGTATGCCACAAAGCAAAGGACACACAGGTAACGAAAGTAATAATAATTTTAGCCAGCTTTTTAACAAAACAACCTTTGTAACAGTGATGTTCTGAAATATGTAGGTATCATAATAAACATTATGACTATATACATATGTAATACTGCATAAATGTATAAATAACAATGTATAATGTATTACTCTAACTCTCGGGTAGTTAACCATGCGAACATGATCTAAAACTCATTATTATGTAAATGCAGGTATTATATTTCATTGAATATACGGAGTTATGTGTAAGCTAAACAAGCCACGTATGAGTTGGAACGCTCCGTATAAAGGAGCCACACACCGCCAGCACTCCAAATCCACTGGACGTACAACGTAAACGCGCACGTCTCAGCGCATTTTTCATAGGCAAAATTGATGCAGGTATCGCACAACTTAAGGCTGTGCATTGGAAATTATCGCGTGCTTTGAAACGCCGTTCTGACTAGATTAAGAAACAATAAGGTCTGATTTATGATTCTTGACTACATGATTGTTTATCTGATTTTATCGGTACATGATTGCTTAAAATTTCCTCGATAGAAAAACATTCCAAAGTTGGGTCTGAATTTTTCTTTTTTTACTCAGCCTACTCAAACGATACATTATTTTACGATACAATCAAGTTAATACTATAGTATCTTATCTCATCTAAAATCTCACTTCATAACATTTAAATAAAATGACTAAGTTAGGTATTTATCGAAATTTGTCCAAAAAAGCCATTCCCAAAGAGTGTTACATCTTCTCGTGCGCGGAAGGCATCAGCGTGTCTCTGTCTAGGGGGCGTGTTCGACTCAAATCAAGGCATCGCCTTAACGATTTCCCAGAAATAGTACATTATTGTCGAAGCAAGGGAAGTAGGCATTTGCTCGCTGAGTATTAATTTTAAACGGACGACCTTGGGAGTTCGTTTAATCTAATACGAAGCCAGCATGCGCCCTTTCGGCACACACAAATATTGCTTTTCTCAAAAATAGTGCACGAAAATAAAAATATACTTTCTGAAAATTATGAGGCCTGCTTTTCTTCTCGCCACTTCATGAAATTGTCGCCTTTAGATATTTGTCTTTTGACTTTGCTGGGAACAAATTCATCAATTAACTGAGCTCGCAGCTTCTTTTAATTCTGGAAGCGTATTTTCCTCCTCGTCAATAGAACTAGAACTCACTATTCACGTTTATTTTCAATATTGTTCGAAAAAAACAAGTAAGCACTGCATGTAACAACTAAATATTTTTGCAATACCACCTTTTTTTTAATTATAAACGAAATGTATTTTTCTTCCGAAAACGCCATAAGTTATATGAGAACTAAAAAGTCGCGATAAGCCGCAGCTACTGATCTCCGTTTTGGCTGTTTATGACCTATGCCTTTTTTTATATGGCCGTTTTAAAAAGTTTGTACCTCGACAAATAATGGAAATTGTATGAACGACGCCATTCAAAAAAATATTGCGTTGTCGAGCAAAATCGAGCCAGCAAGGTTTTTTATTTTTAATTTTTGGCTAACCATAAACTATGCACTTCACGTCCTGATTTTTAACCATTAAAGTCAACTTCCCGTGTGGCGTCGGGCTAGAATAGCACCACCCCCTTTCTTCCTGAGGGTGTCGTAAGAGTCGACTAAAGGAACAGGGTTGAAGTATGTTGTGGGCGATGGGCTAGCAACCTGTCACAGCGATATCACATGTTGTCGATCTTTAATACCCACAGTTATGCTAAAAGTGGTCCTGGAAGTTTCATGTGCTCTGCCTACCCCTTTTAGGGAAAAAGGTATGAATTTATACATGTATGTAAAGTCAACTTCGCCGGACATTTTTGATCAGTAAATATTCCTTGAATGAAGACGTGTAACACTGTGGTCTCCAGCTCGTAGCGCTACGCCGTAGTCCGTAGCAGGTCAATGTCCACATGTAGCGACAAGCGCCCGTAGCGCTCTGACGCAAACTGTGCGTCGTAATTGGCGCTGAATGGGTCTATTATTGATTCATTTTCCTCTGAGTCGTGCAGATTTCTTTCTTCTTCTATTCTCGGTGCCAATGGTATACAAGAAATACTCTTTATTGCACACCTCAATAAAATAACACTGTACAGAACATAATGAATACGTTAGATATGAATATGTAGAGGCAAACAACAGGCGGTCTCATCGCTAGAGTGCGATCTCTGTATAACCATGAGAATAACAGTGATTTTATCTTGTTCAGTGTTGACCGTTTAAAAACGTTGTCTTATTATTATTATTTTTATATTGTAAAACCTCCTTAAGTTACATCCTAAAGTTGACTACTTATAGAATAGGAAGCGAGTGTAGGTAATGGCGCAAAATAGTGACGCAGTATTATTGCAGGGGGTGGTGGGGCCCCCCACTCCTGGAGCCCAGCGCACCCCCCTTACCCACCCGAGAGCGACTGAAACGTCCGCGAGAAAAATAAGATCCGTACTCCGTCCTGCTTATTCTTATGAAAAGGTTTTTGTATATTTTTCTGATATTCTTTAGGTAGAATGTCGCTGTGTGAGTATGGCCACGTAATACTTATTCGAATGATGTTTCTATGTATTTTGTTTGTTATTGAAGGAAGATGTCTTTCAAGTTTCTCTCGAATTTAATTATTTGAGATTATGGTAAGGTTCAGTAACTTTAAGGCAACGGCCAAGATAAGATAAAGAAATAAATGCTACTCGCTAGCTAGTAAACTAGCTGCTAGTCGGTTAAAATGTAGACGCCTGCAAGAAATGTTCATACACCATGGTGTATTGAAACATTGCTAATAACGTGACACGAAATAACGAGTGCACAGTTTCAGTACTATCGATACCTCCTTCTCTGTACTCCTCCTGATAGGCAAGAGAGATTGTCTCAGAAGGAGGGTTATATTTTTCGAGCGTATGTATCTATGTGGACCAGAAAACTCTATTTCACGGGCAAACGGCTTGATATATTCGGACATAATGAGGTCTTAGTCTTAGTTTAATTAATTAATTGTAACGTAATAGTGGGAGTGACAAAAGCTATAATACCCAAAACAGAAGTTTTGAGTATTATAGCTTTTGTCAGTCAAACATAAAAACAGAAGTTCCGTATCATATCATTTTAAATTATTAAATACACTCTTTATTAATTTACTTACCTATATAATATATTAAAAATGTTTTAATTTTACTACATATAAAAAAAACTTTGTATAGACGAAATGAAGCTTAGTTTTTACATCGACGTAATTGCACCGATTTTATTGAGGAGTTTCCATACCTAAGAATAAAAAGTAATAGTAAAAGCGTTGGTTTAGATTACAAGGTAGGTAACTAGATTTATAGAATTCACAAGCCTGAAAAACAACCCTGGTAATCGGTAAGCTCAGCCAAAAAAAACTCATAGAACAGTTTTTTTATTTCTTTGGTTTTTTTCTGAGACGGCCTCGCTTAATTGCTATAGAATTATGATGTATCACTCTCCCTTCGTATTTATATCCATAATTTGGTCACCTACGTCCACCCTATTTAAATAAATAAAAAAATATGTATTGATGGCCAGAAAAACCTACCTTGAACTTTGTTACGTGAGCCGTGCCTTAAAAAAATTATGACATCAGTTTGATTTATTAATTTCGTGGCATCCAAATGAATAAACTTCTAATTTTATTATAAACTTTTTTTATTACCGCACCAGAATTTTTCCAACACCGCCCCTAACATGTAACAAAATATCTTCCCATTTTACAGACGTCAGAATATATTCTACACCATCATATTTATTTAGCTATTAAAGAGAAACAAATGAATGAAATCTTTTTTTTTTAGTTTTTAGGTTATTATTGAATAGTGGCACAGTAGGAATGACTATCACCAATTATCATCACGAGACCAAATCATGCTGATTATCAAAACTTTTGGATCACCCCTCGTATTTAAAAAAAGGCAGTTGGGTTTTTTGAAAAATCATCTGATTTCACTTGTTTGCTTGCTACGGTAGCCTAGTGGTCCAGGAATGCGGCTGTCAAGCGGCGGTCGTGGGTTCAATTCCCGGCTCGTACCAATGAGTTTTTCAGAACCTATGTACGGAATATTTACCGTTAGCTTTTCGGTGAAGGAAAACATCGTGGGGAAACCGGTCTAATCCCAATAAGGTCTAGTTTTCCTTCTGGGTTGGAAGGTTTGATGGCAGTCGCTTTCATAAAACTAGGTGTCAAAGCGGACCCCGGGCTCCTTTAGGGGCACAACCGGGAACAACGCTAGGAGGATGATGATGATGATCTGATTTCACTTGTTTGCGTATTTATGTTGGATATACTTGTATCTTATATCTGTCCTAAAAAATGTAATGCTGTCTTAGAAATAAATAACGAATATGCATGCAATTTATACCTCTTTTTAAATCGGAACGCGGTGTACTGAATTAAATCACTCATACAACAGTACGCGGCACAGGCATTGTGGAAGGATAAAGCATTTTTCAGTTGCCCCAGCATGCCATAATGAACAAAAGAAGATTTGTTTATTAATGTTTCAAATATGTAATAAAAATAGTCTGGTATTTTATAAATGGTTGCTCGCCATTTATCACACGATAATACATCTATATGTCGTATATAAACTATCCACGACATAAACTACAAAATAATCTTTAATTTTATGAAAATTTCTCGACGCGTGATTAAATCTCTTTACATTTTACCTCTGCACGGCTCTTCTGTACAATCGTCATTTTGCACTTGTCTCCGTATACTTAGGTGGTATCGTAGTTTAGAGGCGAGTTCGTAAATATATATACGTTCCCAAAGGTTCAAAAATATCTGAGCAAACGTATTCTATCAACAATAAAGTCGTGTTCATATATTTGTGATCACTTTGGCCGCGCACATATTTTGCAAAGAAATATTCAATGTAATCGTCTTTTGTCTCAAAAATAATGAGGTCAAAAACACCCCGTAACCCGGTATATATACCGATAAACCTCCCAACTATAGTCCAGAACAACAACTATGGTCCCTCGTCATCATCATCATCATATCGGACCAAGGACGGCCTCGTCCAACTATGGTCCGAAGTAGACTAAATAATTTCTGCCAAAACTAAGGACGTACTTAGTTATTCCTTTTGTTGTTATTTGCCTTTTTGTATTTACATTGCTTCCCCAGAGTTCAATACGCAATAATAGTCACACCGAATCATGTAACATTCAAGTTCATTTGGATGGTCCATATCAGTTCAGTAACTATAGTTGCGAGGTTTTATGGTGCCTGTAATATACCTGTTTGAGTCCAGCGACAAAATTAGTCCTTCAAAGACCTTAAAACTTTAGACGTCAGGACAGGAAAGACTGAACACTAACTCATACTAAAAATGTGTATTACCCTTTTATTTTCATTTGGCTAAAATTGGGACTACCGGTCTCCTGAATGTTGAATCCTTGTCTCTATATATACATTAATACGGTACAATATCACTCGACTTTAAACATAGCCTTTGAAATTGACCCTGACTTTAAATCAGCAATGGCTTCCTTGTACTGGTCCAGGGAATACGTCTTGATGCCAAGCTTCTTGTAATCCAGGTATCTGCAATACATATACAAGTACTCCTAATTGTATGGATTTTTATTCTTAACTTGAATAAGAACGGTCAGATACAAATAATATGTAGATAATCCTACTAATATTATAAATGCGAAAGTTTGGAGGTTTGGATGTTTAGATGTTTGTTACTCAATCATCACGCTTAAGCGGCTTAACGGATATGGATGAAATTTTTCACGAAGATAGTTTATAGCCTGACTTAAAATATAGGATAGTTTTATCCCGGGTCCACGCAGACAAAGTCGCGGACGGAAGCTAGTATGTAGATACACCTACAATAAGTTTATGTTAAAAAAAATTTTGGTACCTAGCTTTTGCACCGTCATTACTCATTAGCGACCTATTGCTAAAGAGAGTTTCAATAACCCCAAACACCCCCTTCTGTCTTCATCATCAGACCAGCTTGATGGTACTATAATATTGCATTGTCAACTGACTGGCACCAGTGTACAAAATTTCAAATCTAAGTATTAGACTTCGAGAAGTTGGTCAAACATTCTCTGCAAGTTAAATAAAAGCTGTAATAAAATCTCTTACCTATCTCCCATGGATTTGAGCCAGCCAATCGCGGTGGAAAACGTGAAGGGGTTTACTTTCACACCGATCAGTGTCAGCTCCTTGTTGAATAAATCGAATGGCGTTATACTGGAAAAGTACCAATTCATTAAATATTTAGTAACAAACGGTCAACTTACTCCAGGAAAAATACGGTTTTGAAAAGTATTTAATTTATAATAGCGTTTTTTATGTTGATTTCATTTTAAAATGTTATTCTTAGAGACAAACTTTCCACCCGGTAGTAATTAAATGTAGATTTAAATGAAGCATGCATTGTCTTTTTTTGTATGATTTATCTTGAATATTATGAACCAAAAAAATACAAAAATATTTATTAATATTTTTCCTGAATTTTCAGAAGCTTGTTAATTTATAATTTTTTTGGATGTCTGAATTTTTGTCGGATTCTGTCGCTGGGTAACTATTTAATTGATAATATATCCGTTACACAGAAAAAAAAAGCGGTTATAAATTATTTCCAAAATTTTCATTTTTTCCATACAAGTTCTCAGTTCATTGACTGGACCTTGTTTCGTAAAACTCTTATATAATCTATGACCTTGTCCTTGACTAGAATATCGAAGCGAGCGCGCGCGTAATTACCAAAGTGATTCTAATTCAATGCGTTTGGTGCAATAGATCCCAGAAATTAAATAGTTCCTAAATTCAAACCCTTCATATTTATGAAGTCTATGGATTCTCTATTTAGACTTCTGACGGCGTGGGCTATCGATGTAGTTTTGGATGACATAATACAGTAGTAGAAGTTGACATGTTACCTGGCTTTCAGGCCTTGAGGCGCGCACCCAAAGACCACGTATTTGCCACCCGGTTTCACGAAGTCAAAGCTCGTCTCCAGAACTTTGGGAACGCCTAGAAAATGACGGGTGGGACCTAAATCTTACGAGCTCATTTTTATAGTCCAAATGAAAGTACTACAGTTGTTTTTTTTATCAAACGTAAGTTATGTATCATGAATGTGAAATCAGTAGAATGATTCAAGAAAAAATGTACCTAGATAGTTCTATTAGCGTTTCAATCAATTTCAGTTTCTTGTACGCATTATTATCATTTTCAGTTATTCTTTAATAAACTGCTTAAACTGCGTATTCTGGAAAATGCATGGAGGTTCACAGAGGCGAAAAATCGGCCGCCCAAGTACTTCATTGCGATTAACCCTATAAAAGCCATCATCTGATATATCAGACACAAAGTGACACAGTAAATGACATCTTTTTGATTTATTATAACTAGCAATTTTCTAGTACCTTATTTGACGTTCGGCGATTACCTAGGTAGTGATCTAAATCAAAAGTATTTTTGGCTAAACACAAGTAAATTATAAAAACTGTCAACAGCATAATACATTAGTAGTGCACAGTATATAGTATAATAATTTATAATACATAGTATCAAATCAGAGATTAGTAAATGATAAAGAATATGTCAACAGTTGAAGACTGCTTTAGCCTAGTTGGTAGTGACCCTGCCTACGAAGCAAGAGGTCCTGGGTTCGAATCCCCGTAAGGGCATTTATTTGTGTGATGAGCACGAATATTTGTTCTTGAGTCATGGATGTTTTCTATGTATTTAAGTATTTATTTATCTATATAAGTATGTTTATCGTCGTCCGGTACCCATAGTACAAGCTTTGCTTAGTTTGGGACTAGGTCGATTTGTGTAAGATTGCCCCCTAATTTATTATTATAGTTAGGTGGCTCACAGCCTTTGTAGTGACAAAGGCTGTGTAAAAGTGAGGTCATAGATCCATATAGTATTAAGTATGAGGCATGAGACTTCGCTTACAGAATGACATCTATACCAATCGCGGCGAATCTTGATGTTATGTTTTTCTATTTTTTTATATTTGTTGTATTTCTACAGATGAAAGTACAAATATTAGTCATAAAGAAAATGATATATTCATAACTTACAGAATTAAAACAGCTTTTTATGTTTGTTTTATGTTTATTTTGTTCACTACAGTTAGAACTGTAGTGAACAAAATAAACATGAGACATAAAAAGCTGTTTTAATTCGTTAACGCAGTTTTATAAATAGTAATTAGTAATCGTTACCTAGCAATTTTGTATCATTTTTATTGATGTAAAAGCTTAACACGTTCAGGGGACACAGGACCATCTCGATTTTTTTGTGATACGACACAGAAATTCCCCATACAAGATGGCATTACATCTGGGGACGGATTGTCGTATTGCTCGGTTTTGAATGTTTGTGTTGCGGCAGTAACGGCCAGAGACGTAATCGCTTGTAGACGGGTATTCATGTCAAGCGAATACGTCGGTTACTAAGACCTGTGTTACGGCACTAACGGCCACAGGCGAAACGAACAGAATATTTGTATGCGAATCGTCCGGCTACAGACGTAGTGCCGCAACACGTGGTGTGTCAATGTGTGCGTGATGGAGGTAACTTGTGTGCACCAGTATGAGTGTTTGCTGTGGCACTGGCGGGTTTGTGTTACAGCTAAATACGGCACAGAGTCATAAACTCCCTATAAATACTATGACAAATATTCGGCTGTTGACGGAGCGCCACTTTTAATGAAAATTAAATTCCCGTCTACAGACGTAATGCCATATTACGAGAGTTTTAGTTTACGTCTCTCGACGTACTGTCCGTGAACGTGTTAAGTTTCATTTCCAAAATTGGAAAAAGATTGAAGCTTCACCCCAATAAATATAATATTGACAATATTAACTTACAACCGGGTTATCTAACATTCAAATCAGAAGAATGCATGAATAATATATTATAACACACGGCGCGTATTATTATAACACCATAAACTTAAATGGCCGTGTTGACTGGATTAAAAACACGTCACTTTTTCACTCTTCACTTCAGACAGTTAAATATCATAGGGCAAATTACAACCTTGTCTTCTGGGCTTCCGTTAGCAACGACGAACTGGGCCTTCGTTTGTGTGGAATGTAGGTTGTCCGCTTAAATAAATTTTCTTCGTAGTTAGGTCATCGTCACATCGTCACATCGTCACATCGTCACGGCTACACGCTGCGCGGTGTCAATGAGACCTGGCCCCTATACCACAAAACTTACCAAGTCTTCGACAAAATTGTTCAATTTTCGATGGAAAAAGTTGTCAATTTTGTCAAATGGTACGCTTGTAAAGTTTTGTGGTATAGGTCCCTGGTCTACTAGATCCTTCCTCTTGTGCCCATAAAACAACCGTTTTTCGCTGTAACAACTATTCGTAAATACACAATAAGAACAGTGTAAGATACGAATATCTAGTTAGGTATCATATATATTACAAAACATATGTAAACACTAATTACGTTTACATTATAATTTTACCAATTAATTGAAATCTTTTGACTAGATCAATCGAGAACTCATTGTTATGTTTGTATAGAAGGGAATCGAATAGTAAACGGCCGACAAACGAACAAGAAGTAAGTGTCATAATCATAAGAAATTGGATGACAGTTATATATTACAATACAGTCTACCCTCCTGAATTATTTGTAGTTGTGACGAATATTTGCATACAAAATTAAACTGATGATGGATTTTAACCAACCCTTAGATTGTTATAATGGCCCAACGGTAACTAGACAACCATGAAAACCGAAAATACCGCTACAAAATGAAGTTTGTACCGAGTCCACGCTAAAAACGGAATTATATAATGTAGATCATTCTCAATCTGTTTTTATTCGCCATTTCTTCATCCTAGACCAGATTATTTTTGTTTTTAATTTATTAGTCACAACATTGCGGAATTTGATGTTGAAAGTTGGCGTTGGTTTAAATGCACTAATCCACCGTAGGCACTAAGTAATTATATAAATCCAATATTACTTAATATGTACCTACCTACTTACTAATGACTTAGTTTAGATGTACCTAAAGAAATATTTAAGAAGTATATTTGACACATTGTCTTTGATTTGACACAGTAAGTAAAAAGTAAATGCAGCAACAATACCTACGTTTCATAATTGTAATAAATTTTTAGTACTAATTATGGTCTTGACTTATAATATGATCATGTAAAATAAGAATAGTGCGCTATATATAGCTCACCGTTTTTGCCATATCTAGACATATCTAGTCTTATTAGCTTAATGAAATGCCCCTTGCTAAACAAACACCTCTTCCCTTGATTTTCACGATTTCCGTGTTGGCTCTTCTTCCAATCGATTACTGAGTAAGGCGTCCAACCGTCCGAGTCGTCGTGTCAATTTCGTTTACAACCCTATCGAATTAACTGTACATACATAGAGCTCATTGAAATGTATGTACGAGCACCAGGTACGGAGTTAACGCGACCTGGTTGTAGTTATTCAAGTGACAGCTTTCAGTGACTAAACTAACTTTGCTAGTTAGTTTGTAGTCGTAAGTTAAAAGTTGAAACAAAATAAAGTTTTATACCCCTTATGACCTCGGGAATGCGTATCTATTTAAAATCTTTCAGGTATAAAAATAAGGTGGTATAGCCGTTTTTAGTTTTTTCTTAGTTTGGCCTTACAATTCCTACTTTATACCAAACAAAACCTTGTGGATCCGTTTTATCCGAAAAATCTGGATATCCCGATCCGTTCGGTTTAAATATCCGAAATATCCGGATCCGAAATATTGGCGGATCTTGCAAACCCTATGTGTAACATTGTCCGCAAATATTGATTATTATTATATTTTTTTATGTTTTATATATAATTATATTACAAGTCGTGCTCGTAGATGGCTTAGAATTCGGCGGAAAAGCAAAACTGTCTCTGAATTGACCATGCACTTATGCTGTCTGCTATACCTAATAACTGTTGACATATTCTTTATCATTATCTAATCTCTGTTTTGATACATCGTGCACTACTAAGGTATTCTTCTCATGTCTTTCAAATAGGTACGAATAACATCATTATGAAGATTTACTGTCATTCAGCACGAATGGAAAATTATGACAACTCAAAATTATTGGTCTATATTACTGGTCCTAAAATAATTTCATCTTCCTGTCAGGCTTGGGCACCGTACATGGTTCCATACAAACTATCAGAGAACATACCCCCCCCTTCCCCGTCGTTGCCGGTGCATTTTGTTACTAACTTGCAGAACAGTACAGACGGACGTAGGGGACACCATAGGGGTTCCGTTTTTAGCTTTTTGGTACGGACCCCTAAAAATAACATACTTGATATTAGGTATATCAGAGATCACATCATTAATCGGAAATACGTCAGAATAGAAAATAGTCGATTTTCATATTACATTTTGGCATGAATTTAAATACAATTTCAAAATGGTCACTTCGTGGTGACGATTTTGCATTTTTGCCGAATGACAGTAAATAATTATGAAGTATTGTAGTGGCATAGGGTACAAAATAATTGTATATTATATTACCAGTGCAGTCAATTATGACATCATATTCCAATTTTTCCCTTTCCAAGACATCCGGTATCACCAGCCTGTATCCCAAATCTAAAATAGAATAAAAAAATACAATGAATGGATTAGCTAAATTACGCTTAATATTTCCGGATTGTTAGAGTTCCGCGTCAAGTAAATGGGAAATATTTGTTCTTGGGTCTAATCAATCATGCAGAAGCCCGTAGTTAGCAGTCGTATAGGGTGTGAGCTCTCATGTTCACTAGCCATTCCAACAACAGAGAAAAGGTTCTATTTATAGTAAGTGGAAACATTTTAAGCTATTAAACCTTTTTAACCGACTTCAAAAAAGGAGGTTCTCAATTCGGTTGTTTTTTATTTTTTTATCATTTTCAATGTTTGTTGCCTCAGAACTCCGTAATTGATGAGCCGATTCGTATTTTTTTTTGTTTGTAAGTAGGTAAGGTGGAAGATAAAAAAAGGGGAAAGACTAAGTCTCACATAACTCCCTATTTGGTTTAACATTTTTAGTGCTGGTATCATCCTTTAAGCCGCCATTTTGTTAAGATCCGCCGCTCAGTCGCCAGTGACCGCTCGGAGTAAGTAGACGCGTGTGTTGTGCTGTTTTGTGAAGGTCAGCATTTCGTGGTGAATTCGTCGATTTTCAATCTTACCCCGTGTTTCATAACTTGATTAATAAGCGGAGTATAAATGTTCCGATTGACTATTTATGTGACATTTGAGATTTTGATTTTATTTACTAGCTAGGTGTAGCTATTAATCATATATTGAGATTTACGAGAAGTTTCCATCTTTACCCAGCCAATTTCGATGGGGTAACATTGAAATAGTAATGTTTCAATCTTCCCCCTTTTTGAAAGTCATAGAAAAACAGACATATTATTCTCAAACATTGCATTTAAAAAAAATACTTAATGTAAGGTTTATTTACTGACCTAATGACGATAAGATATGTAAGTAGTAACTGAGAAGTATAGATTAAACCTGTTAAGTACAGTAACAGTCCCCGGGGCGACCATTATTGTCGCCCAGAGACATATATATTATGTATATCTGTTTGTTTAGGTACTCATATAAGTCGTAAACTTATACAATTTATGAGTGGTTCCGTAAATATAAATCTATATATCTGTTTATTTAGGTACTCGTGTAAGTCGTAAAGTTTTTTTTTTAATAGGGACGTAATTATATAACATTTTTTTATTTTATTTAGGTACTCATATAAGTCTTAAACGTATATTCATAAAACAAGCTTTTCTTAGTTTGTTCTAGCTTAGTTTTCATGCAACTGTTATTTTAAATCCAAGCTGATCTTCTCAATATAAAAAAAAATGTGTTTGGTTTTTTATACGAAGAATGTACAATAAAAAGTTTGAATACCACTGTCCTTCTCCCTGTAAAGCGGGCTAAGAGTATAATACTTTTTTTTAATGCAGTTTTTTTCATTACCTATCAGGGATATTTACGCAAAAATCATCTGTATCTGTTAAGCGTAAGGAATTCTATAGAATAACGAGCAACATTAACCGTTTGCATCATTCAAAAGCCTTTAGATACTATGTCAATCTTACCCCTCGACCATTCCATCTTAACCCGTGTATTTTAAAACAAAAATATATTTTATTTTATTATTTTTATACGTTAGAATAGGCGTAGCCGAGTTTTGCCGACAGATTACAAAAATATAGTCCTTGCCCATAACTTCCAATTTATACAATTGAAAGGAAGTCAATAGTTTTTTATTTTACAATGGTAAAATTAAAATATTATCGGGTCACATACAGCGATTGGGTTTTTTTCTCTAAATAATCAACGCATTTGCTCTCGGAAATCAGTTCATGTGGTAAATTGGAAAAGAATAATGAATAACGTGGAAATGTTCTCGTGGCTTGGCGGAGTACTAAATTGAAGTCGGTTAAATTAAAACTTTGTTTTTCAAATCAAATCAAATCAAAACATTTATTCGTGACAAACACAACACAGATAATAATAAAAAAAGCACATTTCCTTTTTGTCACGAAATGGACCCAGCTCAGCATGTTGCTAGCTTTGCAGCCAGCGCTGGTCTTCCGCAGGGTCCATTCGGTGAGAGCACGGAGAGTAACAAACAAAACAATTAAAAGGAAATACCTATATACTTAACTAAAATACAAACATAAAAAATAAAAAATAAAATACACAAAAAAGCAATGAACGGTTTTTTTTTAATAATATTAAATAGTAAATGTTTGTTGGCCTGTCAGTAGTTTCATCCCAACAAACCCTCCCTTTTTAAAGTAAATTATTAATATTCAATGTCAAATTGGCGCCCAAAATTATTATTAGCAATTTAGCACCAAGTTTTTCCTAATTCTCACCACAATTGTTGTTAACTCCCGACGCAAAAGGAGGGGTAGCTCCTAAACGAATGAACTGATTTGAATGCAGTTTTTTTTGTCCATGATCAAGATGGCTTTTAGCTACGTCTTAACAAAATTGGTTCAAACGGTTTCGAGATATTAAACTTTAAGTCGTTAATTATTCATTCATTAAAGGTGTTTCGAAAACATTTTTTTTATTCAAAGTACGACATCGTACAACAAAGTCGCTTCGGTACTTACTCATATTTTTGACAGTATCCAGTCTTGCCTCGTTCAGTTCGGAGACTGTCACGTTTTTGTGCCCGTGAAGATGCAACGTGGTCAGCCACAGGTTACCTTGCCCAAAATGGATTTATTGAGAAAAATACCTTTCTACCTTAGGTAAATAACTAACAAATCCAACCGGTAGTATTGCCTCTGTAATCGGATGTCTATGCAAAAGAATATAATAGCCATCAAGTAAAAAAAAAATTGATTCAAACAATTTATTTTATTATGTGTCAAAATGGGTCATTAAATTGCACGACTGCATTGTAACTTATTGTAATTAGTGGAGGTGATTCATCACATCTTTCTAAAGGATATCGTCAAGTTTTCGTGAAGAAACTGCAAGGTGAAGTAGCTATAGTGACTCATGCATGACTCACCAATAATACCTGCTCCCAGTACCAATACTTTTTCTGCTACGGAGATTGGAGAAAGACGGTCAAAGCCATGGACCACGCAGGAGTACGGCTCACATAGAGATGCTGAAATATACCAACTATAAATGCTAATTCATCACAAACAAAAATGTCTCGTATGCACAAACCAATTTCGCCTTATATAATGAAAATTACCTGCAATGCTACTTAAAATATCTATAGACTATAGATATTAAAATAATTCATTAAGAAAATAATTTGATCAAACACAGAAACAAATTATTTATTGTAATAGTTGTAATTGGCATTTTCACAATTCTACTTTCGTAACAGCAAAAAACTAACAAACTAATGACAACAGTAATGGTGGCAATTCGATCCTCCATCAAGATGAATGTTTTTAATCATTGACAATGAAGTCCCTATTATTATGTCACTCGAGATCAAATGTCGTGCGTTTTTTATTAAAAAACATACTGAATTGACGTTTCGTATCGATCACTGTTTTAATATCTATGGATACTAGAATAGAGACCCACTTGAGTTTTGACAGCTGTTCCAAATTTAAACTCATAACCTTACAAAAATCGATACTGTAATAACATTAAAGTACAGATTTTATTTACTACCACAGACAAGAAAGTTCTCACAGTAAAATTATGTTGTCATAATGCTGGCCACTTTCTACGCATTCTGAACGCATTTTAGAGCACTAATGATATTTGCGTAGATAATAGTATTTTTTATGCAATCGTTATATAATGTGTGTATTTTCAGTCAAGTACCACGTTTTAGGCATGGCCTAAATGTGGTACTCGACTGAAAGGAAGCTTGATGAGTGGCCTAATTTAGGTACGAGACTTAAAAAGCTAATTATATAACTATTGTATACAATACTTTTTCTACGAGTCAACTGAACTTATTAAACAAACTTGGTATCTATTGAAAATCTAAGCCCTGCTGAAACGAAGCTCAGCCAACGGCTTAGTATTCGTTGATGTCTTTTCCTCTGCAGCCAAGACGACGTTCTATTGGCTAAATTCATTATAGTTCAGTAAAGGCGCCACGTGATTGGTCGAATTCATTTTAGTTGTCTAAACAGTTGTAAAAAGTTGAGTTGGGAGCATAAAAAAGTATGTGATTATAGTTTGGTGTACGAAGTCTTAATTGAATCATTAAGGTCGACGAGTATAAAAAAGTTATTTTGCCTCCTGCCTGTCGTTCTTAGCGTCGACGACAACGCACGATACCTTCAGGAGTTTTTGGCGTTGCAATTAAATAAAAGTTTTGCGGTAAGAAGATCTGGGAAACTTGCCTGAATCAATAACTAAGTTGGAAATGCTTAAGCTGCTATTAAGCGATCAATAGGGGTGTAGACACTAAATAAAATAATCAATAATGTCATATTTTCCCGAAAAAGGTTTAAAAATGTAGTAAAATGGAGAAAAAATCAATGCAAAAGGTTAAATAATCACGAAGTTATAAGTGTCCAAAGTTTTAAGAAGGGGTATGTTCTGTCCCTTTTTCGCAAAACGCAACTTCATTTGATAACGATGACGCTGGAAGATTGTGACGTCACACTAATAGACGGCAACGTGCCGCGCCCCATCGTGTTCGACGCGGCCCCCCGGCAGCATCCTGTAATGTGACGCCACACACTGTTTGCGTTTTCTCTCTCTAACAAGCAATATTAAAACGGTTGTAGCTTCGTTACTATTTGAGATATCTGAATGAGATTTTCGTCACTAGGCATATTTTTTGCCTTCTTTCATTTGGAGGAATAATAATTTTCGAGTCCACGCCCCTATTATCCAACACACATTGTTGTTGTTTAACAAACCATTGTTGAGAAAGCACTATGGTGCTCGAAGATGACATGGATAACTAGGTCAAACAACAACAGAAAAATATTACTAATCCATTATTACGACCTCTGGTAGCCTAGTTGGTAGTTACCCTGCCTACGAAGCTGGAGGTCCCGGGTTCGAATCCCGGTAAGGGCATTTATTTGTGTGATGAGCACAAATACTTGTTCCTGAGTCATGGATGTTTTCTATGTATTTAAGTATATATTTATCTATAATAAGAATGTATATCGTCGTCTAGTAGACTATGGCTACTAGCTAGTATAGACTAAGCTTTGCTTAGTTTGGGACTAGGTCGAGTTGTGTAAGATTGTCCCCAAAATATTTATTATTTAAAATATTTATTAGTAATCGTTAATTATACGTTTACCTTGTTCCAAAGTAACTTCGTCTGGAATAGGATACACATAGTCCTGCGGAACGACAATGTACTGGGCCCACCCTCCGTCGACCCACGTGCCTATATTCTTCTTTGCCGCGCAGAACTGGTACTGGCCTTTTCGACAATACTCGCAGAGAAGACACTGGCTGGAAGGAAATGTTAAACTTAGAAGTGATAGGGTAAACATAGAAAGAAATATATGTATATGAAAAGTTATTTTGCGCCAACCTGTTGGGATCGACAACCACGCGCTGCCCTTTCTTCAATTTGACCTGCTTTCCTATTTCGTGCACTACCCCGCTGAACTCGTGTCCTAGGGTTAAGATCGGTTCCTGTCGAACAGGAAACTCGCCCTGTAATGTAAAAGAAAAGCATTTTTGTTTCCATACGTTCTGTCACTAATTATGAGCATATTTTTAATTAATTATTACTTGAGGAACCAGATGACGCGCAAGAGGAAGAAAAATCTATGGATCAAAAAAGAACATGTTGTACCGACTCTAAATAAATAAGAAGAAACGAATGATGGGTGATACATTGAAGTGAACACTTGAAAAGGGTGATTTGGTGCTTGATATAATTGTACTTCTACTTAAGGTACACAGTAGGTACTTAATATTTAGTACCTACTGTGACTTTTCGTTTGCATGACTGACTGTACAAAAACTAAAACTTGGACTTTTCACTTTTCAGTGATTTGGATTTTGACATTGCCCACTTGTGGTTCCAACCAACCTGGATGATATGAAGATCGGTCCCGCAGACCCCAGAATAAGCTACTTTAACAATCACATGATTGTCTTGCATTATTTTGGGCACGGGATGGTTGTGCACATACTTCACATCCTTTGTTTTGCCGTCGAACACAATTGCCTCCATATTTCTGAAAAACTAAATTGTTGATAAACATACATACCATAATTTTAATATCGAATTAAATTTAGTTTCATTCCATGGCTCATGGCATTACTTAGAGACTTTTTGCTCTCTTTTTAGTTAAGCAACTAGTTATAAAATCGTTTTATACGCTAAATATTAAGCTTAAAACACATTTTATTGATAAATACAGACATGATACTCCAGGGCCAATCGAGACAAGATGCAGGTCACTAAACATGACATTATTTTCCGATGATCATAAACATTACTACATATATTATTATGAAAACAAACCCAATAGGTACATACGCTGCAGAGACTTATCTGATTTTTTATCAGTCACAAACAACTATATTGTCAATTATTATCAACTATTATAAATTACTTACCTACTTAAAAAAAGAACCGATACAGTGAATAAAAATATATTAAAGAAAAATCTTTGTGATATTTTTTTCAGTTTAATGTAAATAATAAAAAGATAGGTAGTTATATTGTTATTAATTTATGTAGGTCCATACCGTTGATTGAGTGGATGCGTACACTTCTCTGGCGCCCTAACCGCGACTAATCGTTTGCAAGCAAACTTGTTTATCTTATATTATTATTATTATATAACACACTGATAACTACACTTAGGCAATATCAAATTTAATCACTCAACTCACTTTAGTAATAAACATACTTTTACTTCGTTCGGCACCCCTCTGATTATTTGCAGCCAGGTTTTTTACCTTTTCTATAATCTTAAATGTAGATATGTCAGCAAAATTCTTCATTCAAACGTTTTAATTATTTAAAAATAGTTAATAAGTATTTTAAATACAAATTTTTGTGCTTTCCTCATGTAGCTACGCGCTAGCGCGAGCGAATGATTGAGACCAATTTTTTTCTTCATTTTTAATGCTTCTGTTAGCGTATGGGTCACAAGACAGACCTCATCCTACAGCTAGACAGCTGCCGTCGTGGCGTAATTATTGAATTACTTCATCATAAAATACTATTAATGTCGGCTTATTTTCCTTTTACATTTTTACTTTAACTATTGGTTATGTTTTATGTTGATAAACACGAAAACAATATTGAAAAGAAAAACAATGGAAGACACTGCCATCTACCGCATATACAGCAAACAGCTTCCATGTCTTAATACAACTCGCCCGACCCCTTTCTACCGGGGTAAAGAACCGCCGAGTAAGTACTTATCTTATGTGATAGATGGCGACCTCTGTAGCCTAGTTGGTGGTGACCCTGCCTACAAAGCCGGGGATCCCGGGTTCGAATCCCGGTAAGGGCATTTATTTGTGTGATAAGCACGAATATGTTCCTGAGTTATGGATGTTTGTATTTATGTATCTATATATATATATATATATATATCTCTCTCTCGTATATATATATATACGAGTATAAGTATGTATCGTCGTCTAGTACCCACAGTACAAGCTTTGCTTAGTTTGGGACTAGGTCGATTTGTGTAAGATGGTCCCCAAATATTTATATCTTTTTTTATTATTTATTATTATTATTTTATTTTGCTAGTAAGCCCAATTTTTTTCTACTCACGACAGAATAAGATTAAATTTACTGCCTTCAAGATTGCATTCTTGCTTGCTACTTAAAAACCTATTAGTCCATTTATGACTTTCGGTGTAGTGTGCAAGTAAACCCAAACTTTCGCTTTGTATGTCTATATTTGACATTATCGCCGTGTTAAATACGTGTTAACGTTGTATCGTGGTATACGTTAGTTTGCGGTAGGCTCTAATATTTGGCACATACGTATAGTCAGAGTCATCAGCATAAATATATGACAATGGGCAGCGCTGCAAAAATTTCTGATTATCAATTGGAGGTATAATGATACGACGATACACAGGCGGTAACAAGTGCCGTGATAAAAATCCTTTGCCTGTTACAGCATAAATATCGGGTCAGACTAAGTAAAAATATATACTAATATACTCCACAAAATCAAAATGATATGACATATGAGCAGCGTAATTATCTATCCGCTGTAGAAGCATAAACATCGGATCACATAAAAACGGCATAAATAACTGATAAGATTGTCAGTAAAAAAATCTGCACCTATGAACTTTATTAGCGTTAACATACGTTCGTAATAATTAAACGAAAATAGTATTAACCTGTAATTGGATATCGCCGTCTCACGATTTAAAACGTGAATTTGACAGAATTGATAATAATAGTCAAAACTGCCAGATGGGCCTTAGAATTAGCACATATGTGGGTATTCGGTGGTGTAATTTAGTCTGAGAACTTTGTAGATTCCTCCCCAGCAGTACGAATTACAAAATGGTTCGACTCGCCTCTTCAATTGTCTTTGATATATTAACTTGAACCCGAAATTCGCAAAATTTGTTGAATGAAATTGAATTTATTGTTCAATTAAATGCTGGTCGTGAATTTCTAGGAATAACTAAAATAATAAGATTGTTTGCCAAAAAAATCCACATTGAACTTGGTTAGGTAAGTTTTGTTTACACGAGTTTTTTTTCGAGACATCAAAATATATATATTCTGAATTACCATATACTTACATACACCAGACTAGATTTAGATTTATATATTACAACATAAATAGTTTAATATTTTGCATACATGTCAAAATTATTAGTTCTTATCACGAACGTCAATAATTAAGAAATATAAATAAAAATAATATTCAAAATGTCAATACAGAAAGTGGAAATACTTACATAGGATCTCCGAAAACAGATTGTCATTTTTGTAATTTTGCCAAAACCGCCCCAATATTCAACCAAATATCTTCCAATTTTACTGACGTCAGAATATGTTATATCAATATGCTATACCATCACATTAAGACAAACATTCAGTTTTTTTTTACTTACCTGTACATTTTCCTAATTAATAGTGAAACAGTGTAGGCACTTAAACAATAATCAGAAATTGCTATCATGGGCAGTTATCATACCAATTCTTATTGAGAACAGAACTTATTGATCAGCCCTTGTATCTTATAAAAAATACAAAAACAAAAAGATTTCACGGACCAGTTTTAGAAAAAAATGCTTTTCACGTTTCTTTTTGTAAAAAAAAGGGTTTAGGTTATGTTATAAATAAAAAAACGAATGGTTTTATTTTTAAAGTGGCTTAACTATTTTTAAATATGTTGCCGGAGTGCCGTATACAGTGTTCTTCTGGAAGAAGGATTTGCATATTTTTTTCAAAATGGCATACATGGAAACTAAAAGCTTTTTGAAGATAAGTTTGTTAAAATAAGTAGTTGATTTTTAAAATGTTTATTTTTTTATTGCCTAACCTGCCAACTTATATTTTTGTTCTTGTATTTTACTATGGTGCTCAATTCTGGGTCAGTTTTGATACAATATTTTAATTAAAAGCACAAAATAATTGTTTTTCGAAAATAATCACCGACCTTCTTTTGATTCTAGGTGTACGGTGTCGTTTAATTTCCTTGCTTAAAATCAAAGTCCATGATTCAAATGTTAATATAAACTGTTACATATCAATGGAAATAATGTCGTAAAACGTGAGACGGCGAAATCCAATGACAGGTTAATACGCTTTTCTAGAAGCTTCAAATAGTTTTATTCAAATTACGACTGTTTGTCAAAGCAAATAAAGTTAAGTTAAGCAAAAGATATATTTTTACTGACAAACGTATCAGATATATTTATGCTGTTTTTATGTGATCCGATGGTTATGCTACTACAGCGGATAGATAATTATGCTGATCATATTGTCACTTCATTTCGATTTTATGGAGTATCAGATATTTTTACTCGGTCTGATCCGATATTTATGCTGTTAAGGGCCCACCCACTATCAGTCCGCCTGCAGTCCCTGGCCTGTCAGTTGTTCGGAACTGTCAAATTTTTGTTCTAACTGACAGGCTGATATCGTCCGGCGGACTGATAGTGGGTGGGGACCATAACAGGCAAATGATTTTTATGCCGGCTATTTTTACCGCCAGTGTATCGACATAACCTCCAACTGATAATCAGATAATCTTGCAGTGTTACCCATAGTCATTATATTTATGCTAAGTACGACTATGCTAGTGGATCTCAGGGTCAATATATTTAGCGTTTTCACGGTGTTCTTTTTGTTATTGTCATCTTTGCAAATATTGATAAAATAAATGATGATCAGAATTAACTTGAGTTAAAAACGTTTGAGTTTTAATTAATCAAAATTCTGGCGGTTGGTCATACCTTTACAGCGATCATTTTGAGGTGGTAATGACTTTAGAACCCAGAATTTCATATCACCGGAGATTCACCCCTAAAAAGGTAATTAGGATATCTACTACTTTATTGACTTTATTGGTTAAAGTATCCTCTATTAAGCTTAAACTGGTTTTGTAGTTAATAGTAAGTAATTTGAGTCATAGGTGCTGTTAAGTAAATTACAAAACGTATAACGCTATCAACTTCCATGTATTTATTTATTCAAATTCCTATCCGGAAGTATAAAAAGCATATTTGAAATTCCTAAATTACGATCATAATGTTGTCATTTGTTTGCCTGTAGCTCTATGAGACGTCCTCTCGATTTATTATGGTACTTTTTCAAGTATGTTCGGAAGATAGGCTTCGCTTCATAACTCCGCGCACCTCGACGAATGGAAACTGTGTACCATAAGGGCCACTTAATTAATTTAATATCTACTCACAATCTGCCGCGTTGATTCCGAAAAGGTACAGATTTACAACTGTCGTTACAGTCGTTATTTTACCTGACAAGGAACACCAGATACAAGGAAGAACTGACATGCCTCTAAACCTACGACACTCCCCTTTTATGATCTTTCTCATAAGTCATAACCTGCCTTAAGGTCCCAGCTATTGGGACATCAATATGTTAACCGCCGTGTGCCTAAACAATTTCGCGCACTTTATTCTGCTTACAGAGAAATAACATGTGTAAGAAAAGGACGAAGGATCAATTTAAAATTCGGCAGTAATGTGCCAGGGGCAATGCACCCGGTCAACTGGTTGGGAGAGGACGAAAGTACGTTTTTTTTTGCAATAAGTGCATTATGCGATGATTGCAGTTTTACAGCTGGCTTCTGGTATTTACATATGC
This sequence comes from Epinotia bilunana, assembly GCA_947049275.1. Lineage (NCBI taxonomy): Eukaryota > Metazoa > Arthropoda > Insecta > Lepidoptera > Tortricidae > Epinotia > Epinotia bilunana. The sequence goes on from OX346253.1 coordinate 27,051,619, forward strand.
CTTAGACTGAAATATATCTGGACTTAGAAACAATATGAAATTACTAATTAGCGCAAAGTGGATCATAACCCTCTTGATGTATTTATTTCGTCGACACAAGTAGACGTATTAAGTTGAGATGACAACGGTATGATGTGCCTTAAAATTTAAAAATCAAACGTTACGCATAATTTATTAATTGAAATTTGAACAGAAACAGCACATTCACTAGATAGCTTGTGCTAAGTGCCTGTCCGAGTCGTAGTCTGTCATTGGGCACAACTTTCAACTACTGCTCACGTTGATATCTGACTAACTCATTTCATTGTCACTCATCAAAACTGATTCGATATTTTCCACACGAGTATGTTCCAACCTCAAATTACACAACCCGCTTATCAATGTTACTTCCAAGTACACGCTCTTTTTAACGTTTTTCTATTGACGCAGACCAGTGCCGCACCCTGCCGCTGCCGCTGGCGCTGCCGCTGATGCGTGGGCAACATTATCAAAACCTTGTTAGATCATTGTACGCGGGGCTTTCTCCCATAGATGTTACAATGATAGGTACTACTTACTTAATGCTTATAATGTGACCGGTTTTTCACATCTTGCTTTCTCCCGTTTTCATTATCAAGGTTCTATGGGTGGTCAATTTCGTAATGCTGGGCAGAGCTCGGTGCCACAACACTGTGTGGGCACAAACTGGATAAATTTATTCCTCTAAAGTGCTGTCAAACTAAACATTCAATAGGATGATAGCCTCATACTGGTTTATTTCGTAATACAGAGAGGAATGGCCGTTCGAAAATGACTAATCATAAAGTTCTTTAACTGGACACCGTTAGAAAACCTGCGGGTTTGAGTGATTTCCCAATACCTATAGTAGACAGGAATGGCGATGCGGAACCACATTTAGTTAAGGCGGTTCATGGGCTTTGTGTGCACAGCCAACCATTATACTTTTAAAGATAGTTTGCGTGCGAATGAAGTTTTTTACGTAAGGGCACCTCATGTTAACTATCCAGTATTGTATATCCTATGGACACATACAACACAAGTGCTTATATATGTAGCAGAGCTATTTAAATGCCCGATTTATTGACTAATTTCTTAAAGATTTGATTGCGGTAACTCATACGGGGATATAAAAATTGCTTATCACTACAGTATAGTATCAGCACATTCACTAGATACTTTCATGTGGAATCTAGATTCAAATTTTGATTTATCTCCGCTTCGAACTATTTGTTTTTAGCGCATATTCTTCAGAGTTCGTCTAGTTTTGTGCAACAATCAACATTCAGAACAGTATTTTGCTAAAGTGTACCTGACCACATTTCCGAAATGTAGGTAATTAGCATTTTGATTTTAATACAAGTTTGACTCTACTAGCGATTCTCACGTTGCGTTTCGTCTTGACCATTCCATATTCATCCCAAAATGGTTAAGCATATTATTTGTATAATTTGAAATTAGCATGAGGTGTAACGCTTCCTCGCCGACGGCGCAGGCCCGGGCGCAGGGATGATTCACAACGCTAATAATAACTCACTTGCGGCGAACCAGCGTAAGTCTGACCTCCACTTACTCGCAGTTGTGACAAATGTCAGCGTCAAGATGTACTAGACAGGTGATGAGGTGAGTGGAGATCTTGTGAATAACATAGCAGGCGTCCCTGTCCCTCGCGGCGCTTGAACCCGCGCGGGGTGACATTGAGGACGTGAGACGTGACTACGTGCTCTTGTTTCGAATGACGTTTTGACACTTGCGAACTGTGATATCTTTTGTGGTTCCCAGCAGCATAGAAGTAATTCTGACACCTATCATGAGGCGGCTAGATACGCAAAATTCGGATTTTTGAAGCCCTATATGAGCCAAAGAGAATATTTGCAAAAGACATCTTATTCTTCAATATTTCATTATTCGTCTGAACGGTTGAATTTCTACTCGTGTTAGGGTGGTATTCCAATTGTCCAAGATCTTTGTCCAATGTGAATTTGCGCGTCACATTTTGCTTAAAGAGTGTGTGAGACGCAATGCATAAGTGACCAAAGATCTTGGACAAGTGGGATACCAACCCTTACTACCAGTCTTACTACCAGTATTTTTGTACTAGTAGTAACACTAAGACTTTTAAGAGAGGTAAAGCACAGAGGAATGAAATCTCGCTCATATTTGAAGCAATCAATCCAGCACGGCTATCGCGATTTTTCTCGCACTATCCGTCTCTCTCTTATTAGAAAACTTAGAACAAGAGGTACAGTGCGAGAAAATCGAGAGTATGTCGCGGCCGTCCCATGATAGACGTGCTGCCTGCCTTACAGTAGACCGCAGCCATAATATCGGCACTACTCGCTCTGTAGGTATGTTTGGTGTTGTTTCCTAATACTGATATACATTGAAAACATCCATCCAACAAATATTCATGCTGATCCATCACACAAATATTTGCCCCTACCGGGATTCAAACCCAGGACCGTCACCGTCAGCTGCATAGGCAGAGTAACTCCACTTATGTACTAGGCTTAAATCAGTCAAAAAAGAATATTTCATAGCTGTGAATCATAATCAGCGAGGGTGGTCGTCAAGAGCACCATATTACAAGGCGCAAGCATCAAGTTTGCTCCAGTACGTGCATTAAACGCGATGCACTCACATATAGCATATGGATGCACCGACTTTTAATTTTTTTCGCCGGTTTTCGGGTGTCCTTGAATTTCAAGTTTAGATTACGTCGTGCATTGCCCAAACCTGTAGCTGCACTCAATGTATACGTACGCGTATAAATAAGTGCATTGGAACTTGAATAAGAAAGAAAGATGTTTATGCGGTTTCTTTTAAGTGAGTTCTTAGTCATATTTCATTATATCACCAATAATCAGTGGTTGGCAGGTTAATATTTTACAAGTTTATGATTACCTATCTTTTAAACCCCATAATACTTAGGTTGGTACCTATAGTTTTTACTGTTTACAAGAAATTGTTATTTGGAAACATAAAATAATTCGTTTAGGAATATACCTACCCAAACAATAAACTCTAATCCTTATTGCTTTCAGTGTAACCCTCTGCTATACCATATGTTCGTACATGATGTAATGCTACAATTGAAAATCTATAACAATAATAAACTAGAAAGGTATGCGACCTCGCAACCGCATAAGTCCTCGTAACATCACAGCCGACCACCGGCAATATAAATAACATTAGGCTAGGTCAAGACTCCTAACTCGACCCAGTAGATACCGGCAACGCAAAAAACGATCACAACAAAGCCAAAAACTCCGCACGGCGAGGGGCAATGCACTTTTTGGTGTCGGTCAAAGAAGATCGCCGAATGCGTCTGGTCCCAATCTCTGTGAGTTGCGTTACAATTTTTAATGCGCTCAACCACTCCAAAATGAAACCTGCCGTTGCGCTGATAAGGCGCACTTTTGTTAATTAAATCTTGTTAGAAAATACTTTTTGGAATTTATTGGACATGTACCTGCATAAAACCCCGAAATGCGAGTAACTCGCACGGTTGAAATCTTCAAATTCTCAAACTAATAACGTAATTTACATAGACATGACTAACAAGGCAAAGATTTATATCATCTTTGGAAGACACGTGCTTCAAGTTACGAAAGAACAATCGATTGGATCATCGTGTGACTCAGTGAAGCGCAACCTTATTGACACAGGTCAAGATTGGCTTTAGCGTCGCAAACAATGACACACGACTGTTCGCGCGCAATAGGGATGGATGGTCACGGCAAATAAAATAATCAATAATGTTAAACACAAGACAAAACAAAACCAGTCACGTACTACGGCTAGCTAAATCCATTCGATTTTCATCTGCATATACGTTTTCCAAAAATATTTGGGAAGTATCGTGGACTGAAACTGCATTACATTAAAATACACACCTAAGACCAAGGGTATGGTGTTTAGGAAAATCCTCTTTCATTTTTTTACATAATTTCTTTAAAAAAATCTAATTTCTTTGGAACCTGATGCCAAAGTAATCCGAAGAAATTAGCACCAAAGGAATTAGAAAAGGGCATAAAACGTTTTTTATATCTGTAATCATTTATTATATAATTTCGTATATCAAATATAAATGTAGGAAATACTTATATACAAAATTCCAGAGTTTAAAAAATTACGACTTATTTTTCAGTTACCATGGCACGCCCTATCACATACATTAACTTAAATAAGCCTGAACTTAAATATGAGGTTATCATTGGGTTAGAGGAACCATAGGATAACTTAGTAGCTCTAAAAAAAAGCAGAATCATTAGGTCAATCGCAACCTGCGACGTGGGTGTTGCAGTCAGTCATTTCTCCTAAAGAAGATCTTGAACAGGTTGTAACTTGTCTGAAGTTTTATTGACTTAAACGCATCGACTTAGACCATAACTCACCTTTTACAGACAAACTTAACCAACTTTTGGGAAGATTCAAGACCTTAGAAATATATATCTAGTATCTACTATGATACATATATCTACTTTTTGATTCTGCGGAAACCACATCCCTTAACATCCCCTCACTACCTGCCCAAGCCTTCCTGAAACAACACCTGAAGCTTCTGTTTCATCTCGTTCAGTTACTAACCAACACTCAGACCTGAGTATCTGGTCATCCTACCTCTCAAATGATCTCCACTCCTAATATAATCCCAGAACTTAGAAAGCTGTCCTATAACGGGAACTCCTGCCCAAGATCCTTTCTCCAAAAAAACTAAGAGTGGTATTTCCCGCAATTTAAAAAGGAACGCCTTGCTGACTTAGTCTTCTTAATCTTCACTGATAAAGCCGTCCTTTGGATTTGATTTCAGAATTTTTTTCAACCGGACCTCTCCTGGGATGAAATCTCTAACCTACTTATTAGATTTCGGAAATACAGATTACGACTTCAAACTGTTGGCTGCCATCAACGCTAGAACTCAAGGTGATAACAAGACCATCATCATTTATATCTCCATCATGCATGATATGTTTTCTCGTCTGAACAAAAAACTAAGTGAATCTGAGCAACTCTCAATTCTCCTCAGAAATATACGCCCCTGTTATTCAGTTTTCGTGGCATTGAATAAAATTGATTCCATTGATTCTCTTATATCAGCTTGCCAAAATTACGAACATATTTTGAATAGAGACCGTAACTTTAAAGAACCAAAACCAGCCGTTGACCACTTAGCAGCGGAATTCAATTATAACCCTTCGACATCCTCATCTAAACCTTTCCTCCCTGGGCTACCTAAACTCCAGTTCAATTCTGACTCAAGACAAATTATTAGCATCTCTAATAAATTTACCTCTAATCTCTTCTGTGTCCGTCGTGTCCGATATCGCACCAACGGTCACCCTTCAAACTTGTCAGCAACCACACTTTCCCATGCTTTAAATGTGGTCTGCGAGGATATAAAACCCCAGTGTCCTAACTGTAATTCTAAGCAATTAGAATTACAGTTAGGTTCCATTACCCTTCAAAAAACTAACTCCGCATGACTTCAACAGCACTAGCTCTTTTGACATAATTGACAACATATGTAATGATGCCTAAATCGAAAACCATTTCGGTGATTATCTTATCTGAACGTAATAGTGGTTTTCCCATTTTTATTCTTACTCATTTCCGAGAAAATCACTATAATCTGTAAAACGCAGTATACCCCGTGCGTGACGTCATTCCTACGTCTGTTGAGTGAAAGATGTGGACAGGTGCCATAGAGAGACATATTAATCACGTCATATTTTATTTACGACCTATTGGAATTCACTAACTTTTAATTTTTATAGTTTTGGATGAAAATAAACATTTAGGGAGAAATAAAAAAACACGTGTACCTTAAAATTTCATTTTCTATCGAACTAAATCTTATAATGGCCCACTTAAAAAAAATTAATGTTGTCAATTGACTGGCAGAATTGGCTTGCTTATCTTCGTAATTTCTATAATCTTTACAAAATCTCGTCAGTCCTTTATGAAGAAGAAAAGGATCATAATAGAACTTCTCTTAACTTTACTACCGACGGAATTCCTTTTTCCGGTTTACTAGATAGTGGAAGTTCTTTAACCATATTAGGCAACAACTCTCTCATTGAAGGGTTATTCTTTGTCGAAGTCGTGCCCACTTTCAGTCGCTGCAGCCAATAATCACAAATTGCAATATTTAGGCTATATCGACTTACTTATGACTTATAATCAATCTCATTCTATAAGAGCCTACGCGTTCCGAGATACACCCATCAATCATTTTAGGAGTAGACTTTTGGAAAGCTTTTAATCTTATACCCGAATTGCTAAATCCTACCTTCTTTGAAAATGTGCAGTCTAATACTATTCAACATACATCTGACAAACGGAAGATCCTCACTTACAAAGCATTAACTGCGGAACAGAAGAATATCGCTGCAGATATCATCACCAGATTTAAGCAAATCTCCTTCGAAGAAAAAGGCGAGCTTGGAAGGACTCACCAGATTTGTCATAAAATCGATACAGGGAACTCTTCACCTGTAAAACAACGCTGCTACAGGTTGTCTCATGAAAATCAATGCGCTTACCAACGAAGTAGACAAGATATTTTATTTGCCTGGAAAGTGATTGAACCCAGCAAGAGCCCGTGGTTATCTCCAGTGATCATAACTTCTAAGAAGAATGGTGAATGCCGTTTTTGTGTTGACAGTAGAAAACTCTATCACTCGTCGTGATGCCTTAGCCTGCCATTAATGAATGAAATTCTAGACCACTTGAGAGACGCTAAATACCTTTCCAGCGTATATATTGCAAAAGCCTTCTGGGAAGTCCACTACACCTTCCAGACAGGGACAAAACAGCTTTTTATGTCCCGAATAGAGGGATGTACCGCTTTGTTGTCATGCCTTTTGGTTTAACCAACGCCTCAGCTACACAACATAGACTAATAGATACGCTGTTTACTCCAGAATTTGAGCGTAAAGTATTTTGCTACTTAGATAATATCGTCATCGTCAGCAACACCTTTGAAGAACATAATTCCCTTCTCATCAGAGTTCTTGAAAAACTAACATACGCAGGCTTGACGATTAACTCCGAAAAAACTCAATGCTTCAAAAAGGAACTAAAATATCTTGGTTTTATGGTTGACGAAAAAGGACTGAGGGCTGACCCAGACAAAGTTCGGGCAATTTTAGAATTTCCCACGGCAACTACAAAAAAGAAATAAGAAGATTTCACGACAGCTGCAGTTGGTTTCAAAGATTTATCCCAGACTTTAGTACTATTGCAGCATCTCTTAATAAACTGGCAGCCTCGGGGAAGCACGCCAAAATTTTGCTGGACTTCCGAAGCTAATTCCGCCTTACTAAAGATAAAGGAACTTCTTGTGACAACTCCAATCCTTGCCTGGTCCTAACTTTGAAGATTCTTTTGCTGTTCACTGCGACGCCTCCGACCATGGAACCGGAGTGATGCTCACACAAAAACAAGATGATAGAGGTCGTAATAGCATACATGAGCAAAATTTTCAACAAACATGAACGGAACTACTCAAACACAGACAGTTATCCGAACTACAACTGCAGAGAAAACAAACTGTCCCGTATTAGTTACGATCTAAACTCTCTAACAGACGATTTTGCCTGGAAAGCAGTCCCACCTCCTTTAACTAGAAAAACGCTTATCGAAGAATCTCATGGCTCTCCACCTAATCCTCACTTGGGCACCTTCAAGACATACAAGAAATTAGCACTACAATACTACTGGTCTGGCATGTTTAGAGATGTTGCAAAATACATATCAACATGCGAAATTTGTTTAGCCTACAAACATTCTAACCACTCTCCTTATCATGCATGGCAGTATGGGTAAACCCAAAATCTGTTCACGGCCTTTCCAATGCATATCGCTAGATCTCGTGGGTCCGTTACCGATGACTAGAAAAAGAAACCAATATGTACTAGTTATAAATAGCTACTTTACTAAATACTGCATAACTTTCCCTTTAAAACGCGCCAGGGCTACAGATATTACGTTTCACTTAGAAAATTTCGTGTTTCTAGTTTTTGGAGTACCACAGATAATCATTATGGACAACGGACCTCAATTTCAGTCGCGTGAGTTCCTTAATGTAATCAATAAATACGGAATTCCCTTCGCAAACTTTAACCCATTTTATTGTCCACAAGTCAACCCGATAGAGAGGTACAAGAAGACCCTTGTCACGGCCTTGGCATCTTTTTGGTGACTACCATAGATCTTAGGATATCCATCTTCCAATTATTCAATTTGCTATGAATAATTTAGTGAACCTGGTAACCGGTTTCACACCCTCTTTCCTAGTTTTTGGACGCGAAGCTAGTCCTTGTACTCCTTGTACTTCCATGCCAAAACCTTGATGAAATAGTTTTTCTCCCCAGAGACATCTATGCTAATAACCTCGGCCTTTTATCATCTATTTACGATAAGGTCCAGGTTGCTTTGTACGCAGCACATGTAAAGAATAGCAATAGATACTATCTAAGAAGGTCAATCAAGGAATTTAACATCGGTGATATAGTTTGGAGGAAAAACTACGTCCTAAGTAACGCTGTCACCTACCTCAGTGCTAAACTAGCTCCAAAATACATTACATGCAGAATTGTCCAAAAACTCTCCCCCCTCGTTTATATACCCGAATACCCTAAATATGGTTCAAGAAACAAATGGCACATTAGCACTTTAAAACATAATATTTATAAAAAAATATTTCCACTACACTTCACATTATTCATTTCGTTTTCATTTCAGACTTCTATAATATTGCCTTCTTAAGCGTGCGACTAGTCTGGAATGACTCGCTTTCGCTTTTCGTTCTCCGTGTTCTTAAAACTTTTGTGGTTAGCCTTAAACCAATCACAATCTCGGAACAGGCTTCCAGCTCTATAAGAAAAAAAACTTGTAGTAGCTAAGTCTACTGCATCTTCTTTAGTTGGCTCTAAACCAACTTCTCTTCAGTTGGCCCTAAACCAACTCTCACCTAGAGTTGGCTCTAAACCAACTAGGCTTGTACATAGTATTTCCTCGAGCGGTTCACCAACTCGTAAAATAAGCCTTAGGTCCTTCATATATTACTCCCGCGGAGCGGCTGACTACTCCCTTATAAAAAAGGCTTAGGTCATGGTAATGAGTTCCTTAGTAGTATGCGTCATTGAACGTGAACCACATCCCCTTACTTTATTTGGAGATGAATGTCTGTGTGATTTTTAAAAGAGAGGCAAGTTAGATCGGGAACTTCTTAGTTGTATATATTTTTCTGAAGCTGAAACATGACTCGAACAATAATTAGGGCTTTAAAGCCCAATATCTTGCAAACTAATCACTGATTTGAAAAATGGTTTAAGGATAATATTTTTGAACGAGCTATCCAAGTTCCAACGATACCCCACGCCATGGGTTTAACGAGAAAAAAATAACTTCCGCCGTTAGGTATAGGGGGTACCCTAAAAAAACAAAGCAACTATTATTACATTTCCCAATTAGAAATGAATTAATTAACAAAGAACGAAAAAAATACGTTTTCGTTCATATACCGAAGAATTCCCTTACTTTAAAAATTACTTATTCCTCATACATACTTCTAACGACTTTTAATCCTCTTAGGGGATGAATTAAAAATACGCTGAAATCGTATTCCAATCTTTAAACAAAGAGTCCAAAACCTATGTAAATAATCTCTTACTTTAAAAATATCTTGCTCTACGTATAAACTTTGAACCCCCTCTTAATCCCCTTAGGGGATGAATTTCAAAAAACGTTGATAGTTTTAAACAAACCGTCTCAAATCGAAGTTACAAATCTTTTACTTTAAAAATTTCTTGTTCTATACGAATCTCTTAGGGGATTAATGAAAAAAAAAACGCTGTAATCTGTTTTTAGACTTTTAATAAACAGTTTAAGACAACTTAAAAAAATCTCTTACTTTAAAAGCTACTTTTCTTTCCATACAAACTTAGAACGCCCTTTAACCCTTACAGGGGATGAATTTAACAAAAAACTCTGAAATCAGTTTTGTAGTCTTTTAACATACAGGCTAAGACTGATAGTTACAAATCTTTTACTATAAAATTTTCTTGCTCTCCGTGTAAACCTTGAATCCCGTTTTAACCCCCTTAGGGGTGGAATTTTTCCAAAACGCTGAAAGTGTTTTTTTATTCTAATAAGTAATCTGTCTACAAAGTTTCAAGTTTCTAGCTCAAAAGGAAGAGTTTCCCTCATACGAACTTTGCACCCCTATTTTCTATTGGAATTTTCTAAAACGCTGACAGTTCTTTTTTTGTATTCGAATAAGTAATCTTTCTATAAAGTTAACGTTTTAACTTGTCACTGCAAACTCGAACTATTTATTACACACATAATATTACAAGTAATAAAATGGACCACGTAAGAGCACAGCAATGAGTTTTTATCTCTCTTACAGTGGTCATTGTTTATCTAAACAGCGGGTTGAAAGTGAGGCATGTCGCCCCTAGGGCTAAAAATCAATAAAAAAATAAAAAAAGCAATGGCAGAAACCTGTACAGCCACAGTTTCAGAAAATTGTACTGATTTTGAAACTTGTTGACAAGCATGCGTTATTTTTTAAAATAATGATAATAAATTAATTACTGTATGACTAAGTATTATTGCTATTGGAAGGCTTCAGAATGGCGTCCTCAAAAAAACCAAAAACCTATACTGCCACACGTCCATAAAATTGTGTTGATTTTTTAAGCTAGATAATTATGATGGTTTTCATTCTTTATTACTATAAGGTATATATAAATACAATTAATAATGTAATTTACATCCAAACAACAATTAAAATTAATTTTGCGATAAATAACCAATGGTCCACACACTAATATTATTAAAATCTGTCAACAGTTCCCGCCCAAATGGTCCACACACAAACGCTTTTAAAATGGATCCTATAGGATCGGACTGATTTAGAAAATATTTAAGTTTTTGGCTTTTAATTTTTTTATTTTTTTATTTTTTATTCGAAATGAAAAGTAGAGTATTTAATTCAGGGAAAGACACCCATTTCAGCCTGGAACTATTGGCGATCACTTCGTTCGAGCGCCAAAATATCTCGTCAGGAGTTTTTCAACCCTCGGTTAACAATCTACTATAACATCTAGGTTATTGGTTAATTCTACATTGAACATTGGACTAGATTTCTTACAGAGAGTTCAACATTTCTAATAATAATCAAACCCACAAATCGACAGTGTTTATAAATTATAAATAGGTCTAAATAAAGGCGTACAGCAAATTTTTTCGTGCTCTTTGCACAACCTACCCGCGTGCAGTGGCAAAGCGCAGAACAAACCAAATCCAGCCAGGATTGAACCCTGGCAGGATTTGGCTTTAATATTTTAGACAAATTCTATTCAAAAACGTTAACAAACAAAAATGAATGGAACGTATTACATATAATTTTTATGAAGATCCTCCCCCGTGTTTTGTTCTCAGTGCTCAGGGTCGTGATCTCGCTCATGGGTTAGTTTGGATGACCGATTTCCAGGCACCTCCCCCGCCTGTCGTAGAAGGCGACTACAGGGGGTCATCGGGGTCTCAGTGTTCTGGCGGGGGCTGGGGCACTCGCTTAAGAACCCCAGAGAAGGTGAAGGTTGAAGGTTCTTTGCCCTAGGACGAGCCAAATGTGGCGAGGCGCAAAGGGGGCTCCAGTGCGTTCAACATGAGATCCTGGAGTCCCCTGCATGAGAGCGCAGATGCAGGGCACCGTGGAGTTTTTAGTGGATAGAAACACCACATAACCCAGTCATCCCCCGGTGATTGGGTACGTGATTCGCAGGTTTTCTCCACGAAAAAAAAAGGTTACAAATTGTAATTGTACAGAGATGACAGCTGTCATAGGGATCAAGATTCGCCGCGATATGTGAACATACCTTGGTGGAGTGGCTGGTTATTAGGCTGGGCTCACACAGTCTAATTTCATGCACTGAATCTAATCACCTAAAAGAATTTGTTCCGTTTATAGATTCGTTTGCCAAGCTGCACGCATTTACTCAAAATGACATAGTTTAGTAATTATGGTCATCTAACTTATACACAATAATAAGACTTTACAAACTACAAAAAATCCTTTTTTAGAGCTTTCGTTAAATATTTATTGGCACAAAAAGTAGATGGCAACACTACTTCAATTTTATTCTTACATTTTGTTTAGGCTTATAGTTACTATTCTGGTAGTGGCTACCGTTTTAACTTTATCTAATTTCGGAAAAAATACATGTTTTGGAAAAGAAAAGTATTCTTATAAACTATGCATCATTATGGATATTTCATAATGACAAAAGTTGTTCAAAAGGCTTTGAACATTTCATAAAAAAAAACTCAGCCCTAAAATGTCACTTTTTGACAAAATTCATTCGAAATAGTTTATACCCACCAATTTGGGTAGATACGGGTATTTACCGGGTGCATTGGGTAAATACCTGGTATTTACCCACCCCTACCCATCTCTAATCCGGACTGCCGGCCACCCGGTCATCTGGATATACGAAAGAATTGTGGCCCTCGCTAGTTCAACAAGTGGTGTCAGTGTCACATACGCAGTGGAATAGTATAATCCGCCGTTTTACATAACAAAGCTGTAGGTATTACAAAACAGCGCTGTTTTGTAAATTACATATTACAGCTAGCCGTTTTAAGAAACAGCGCGTTGGCGATTAGAGGGATGGTCATTACGATACGTTTTACAATACAGGGGCAATCTACCGTTTTACACTACAGCTGTAGCTGTTTTACAAAACAGCCCCCTTATTCTGTAACTGGTTTTAAGCTCACCTCTTTTACGGGATCCGGGGGGCGGGGACCCTCATTAGCGGGATGGTCAAAGGCCTCCGTTAGGTATTTACGACACGACGACGAGCGACGAAGTTGAGGGACGTTGTGAGTCGAAAATTAGCCATACAATTCTATGGTTAATTTTCGTGTCACGGAACTTTTTAACTATTACACTACCAATTAACCACGCTAACTACTGGCCAAGAATTTGGTCCTTACCGTGGTGTATCTTTTTAACTTCAGAGTCACATTCAGTGGACATAGTGTTAGCATTATCATTAAATATAATTAACTATACAGTGATTTAATTCCATGATACATCATCCATTGAAATCCGATTTGGATTGATCTGATCTGGTCTGCTGCTTCTAATTGTGCCGGTGATTTACCGGCACAATTAGAAGCAGCAGACCAGACCCCGTAGCATGGACGGCCTTATCACACGATCAGTGACAAGATAGAGTGTCCGTCACTGGCTGACACCGTTCGACAGAACGAGACGGACGCAGCTGCTCTATCGTGTCACTTATCGTGTGATAAGGCCGACCATGATACGGGGTCTGAAAGATAGGAGCGTCATTATAGCATATCTATTTAATTTGGATGTCAGCTCAGTGTAGAATTAAACCAAACTACCTACCCCGAAACATGGGTATTTCATGATAGTTTTGTTTCGTCATACACAACATTTTTCCTTTTAAATTATTTTTTAAATGTAAATGGCCGTATTTCAGTCCTTTTCGTACATTCATCATCATCTATTTAAGAGCTTGGCTCTTGTCGCTGGAGTAACCGCCACTGATTTTTGTCCTCTGCTAGCCTCTTCACGTCTTCATATGACTCGACAGCCACTTTCACTTTCAGGCTGTGCTGAGGGTGTAGGGGGGATTCAGATTTTCGTACATATCTCGAATATCAGTACGAATAGCGTTATAATTACTTCTGACAAAAAATTATACAGAAAATTTCCTACAAAACGGTCATAATTATTTTTACTCTACGATCAATACTTTGGAAGCTTGTCCAGATAAACATACTAAGAGTAGTATGTTTATCTGGACACCACATGGTAGAATTGTACCAATTTACAAAACTACACGAATTATTTCCAAATTATTTCGAATTATTGCCCATATTTGGCTTAATTTTCTTAGATTACTATACGAAGAGCGGCGCTATCCAACACAGGTTTTTTTTGCCAACTGGCTCCAACGCCTACTAATTGAAGAATTGTTGAAAAAGTTTCTATTTATTGTTTGCGTGTTATAATCCTTTTATTTTATTCTTTATTTCGTTAGGCAATGTAACCAAAATGTAAACATATTAAATACTAATAACAAATTGAAATGATATGGAATATTTTACATTTGACCACTACCTCACCTGATGATAAGGCATGATAAGGTCGAGGGAGTTACATCGATACCTAGAGAGTGCCTATTTTTGTCTTGAATAATCCAATTGGTATTGGTAGAGTCGATTGGATTTGCAAACGAGAATAATATGTTAAACCCAGGGACTAAATACTGATATTATTTTCTGATAAATTAACCAACAATCTATTCGGTATGTCGCTTATTTGTGTCTCCTTGTATTTAAATAACTCGGCTTAAGCCGACTATTCTTTTTAACCGACTACAAAAAAAGGAGGAAGTTCTCAATTCGGTTTTTTTTTTTCATTGTTTGATACCTCAGAACTCCGTCATGATGAGCCGATTCGTAATTTTTTTTTGTTCGTAAGTATATACTTCCAGGTGAGTCCCATTTTTTTCAAAAATTTAGTTGGATGATGGGATCCATGAGGAATTGAGGGAACTCCTCAATTATTTTAGGCACGCGGTTAGTGATTTTGGTAACTCGTGTATTTACACCTTGAAATCATAATTTGGTGGAGTCAAATTGATGATGAAGACCACAGATGACATATGGAATTCCTCAATTAACTACTTAAAAGTACAAAAATACGTCACAGATTCTGATAAGATTCCGTTGAAATAGCAAATAATGAAGTGCCAAAGGTGATCCTTGTGGAATCGACGGAAGTCCTCAAATTAAATATTATCGGCCCACGTACAGCGATTGGGTTTTATTCTCTAATAATCAACGCATTTGCTCTTGGAAATCAGTTCATGTGGTAAATTGGAAAAGAAATGTGGAAATGTTCTCGTGGCTTGGCGGAGTACTAAATTGAAATCGGTTAAAACTTTGTTTTTAAAGTAAATTATTACTCTAAAATTTTCGATTTACCTCATAACCATTTTAACGAATTGAAGAAGTTACTCGAGTACCGGTAACGGTTCAAATATCTTTGGAGGTAATGGCAAAGTGTGATTGAATGCTACAATAATACCATATGAGACAATAATACTAGTGACTGGGAGCGGATTTGGATAAAACAAAGCCAGAACATATTTTCTAATGCATCGAAGAGGGCCCACTCCCATAGTTTGACATGATCAAGGCCCGTTGTGTTTTCATAACGTGACCTGTTAGATAGCAAGGTGTTGTGCAACGTGCACTCAAACAAGCATATGAGGTAAACATCCAATATTGGCGATGAGACCTTTTAACTTTGCATATGAGAGGTAAATTTTCACGCTACGACTTTTAACCTCACGTTACACACGTTGCTGCTATTGTGACGCGAATGGAAACTAAGATGAAGGCCATTGATTTACTATTCTGCTAACAAAAGAATAAACGCACAAACGAACATGAAGCTGATCGAAAAGTATTTGAGTGCCGAATTTAGCGGGGAGGTGAAATAGAAATAGAAATAGAAAAATTGATTGTACAAAAACCGTGTAGACAGGTGCATGTTATGAGTTCCAACAGTTTTTACCCTTGTCGGGCATACAATTTTATAAATCTTAACCAAGGTACAATTTATAAAGATAACTACATTATCCATAACTATAATATTCATTAAGTTTTTAGAAAACCTTATCTAGAAGAGTTTTTTAAACACCTCTTAAAGCTATTTCCTTCCAGGCTTTTAATTTCTACAGGAAGCTTGTTATAAAATGCGTATGGCTGATATGAACGTCATCATCATATCAGCCGAAAGACGTCCACTGCTGAACATAGGCCTCCCCCAAAGAGTGCCAAAGTGACCGGTCCTGCACCCGCATCCAGCGGATTCCAGCAACCTTTACCAGGTCATCAGTGCACCTTGCGGGGGGCCTACCCACGCCGCGCTTTCTGGTTCGTGATCGCCACTCGAGAACCTTTCCGCCCCAACGGCCATCGGTTCTACGTGCTATGTGCCCCGCCCACTGCCACTTAAGTTTAGCGATTCGGAGGGCTATATCGGTTACCTTGGTTCTGCTGCGGATAGCCTCATTTCTGATGTGATCACGCAGAGAAACTCCCAACATAGCCCTCTCTATAGCCCTTTGGGTGACTTTGAGCCCTCTTATGAGGCCCATAGTAAGCGACCACGTTTCAGTGCCATATGTCATCACTGGCAACACACACTGGTCAAAGAGTCTCGTCTTGAGACACTGCGGAATATTGGAAGAAAAGATGTGCCGTAGCTTCCCGAACGCTGCCCAGCCGAGTCGGATTTGACGATTGACCTCTTTCTCGAAGTTGGACCTACCTAACTGGATAGGTTGTCCATAATCGTCTGCAACTTCGAGTGTAAAGTGTCCGATTGTAATGGGAGGTGGTACTACATGGGTATTTGACATGATCTTCGTCTTATCCATGTTCATTCTTAGACCAACTCGTTCGGAAGCTTTATTGAGGTCATCGTACTTAAGTCCTCCATGGTCTCAGCCAAGACTACTATATCGTCAGCAAACCGAAGGTGAGTGATGTACTCGCCGTTGATGTTGATGCCTAGACTTCTCCAGTCCAGAGTTTTGAAAACGTCCTCCAGTGCAGCGGTGAACAGTTTTGGACAAATAACATCACCTTGCCTGACTCCTCGCTGCACCGGAATAGGTTTCGAGTTCTGGTCCTGGAGTCGAACTGACATGGTGGCGTTCTCGTACAAACACTTCAGCACTTCGATATAGCGATAGTCAACTTGGCACCGCTGGAGAGACTGTAGTACAGCCCAGGTTTCAATCGAATTGAAGGCTTTCTCGTAGTCCACGAACGCTAGGCAGAGGGGCAAGTTATACTCCTCAGTCTTCTGTATAACCTGACGGAGCGTGTGGATGTGGTCTACGGTACTAAAGCCTCTTCGGAAACCGGCTTGTTCGGGAGGCTGGAAGTCATCTAACCTGCGTACGAGACGATTTGTAATGACCCTCGAAAACAGCTTGTAGACATGGCTCAGAAGTGAGATGTGTCTGTAGTTCTTCAGCAGGGTGTTGTCACCCGTTTTGAAGAACAGCACCACCACCCCTCCGTTCCATGCCTTTGGAGTTCTCCCTTCCAGTAAGACGAAATCGAACAACTTCTGAAGGGCCGTAAGGACTGGTTTTCCACCCGCCTTCAGGAGTTCGGCTGTTATTCCGTCTTCACCGGGTGCCTTGTTGTTCTTGAGCTGATAAGAGCCATTACAATCTCGTATAGGCTGATGTCCGGGATGTCGTCGGTATAGTGCCGGGTTAGTCTAGCTCTAGGGTCTTCCGCCCGACCAACTTCGGGTCTGCGTGTTGACGTGTATAGCTGTCCGTAAATGCGCTCTATCTCACCCAGAATCTCGGTTTTAGAAGAAACGATTCTACCATCCTCAGTTTTTAACTTCGCGAGCTGGCTCTGCCCTATAGACAAATCTCTTGAGAACACTTTAGAGCCCTTATTACGCTTGATGGCCTCATCAATATAATTTGTATTGAATTGGCGCAAATCGCGGGTAAGGGACTTGGAGATCTGTTTATTGAGCTGCCGGCATAAGGTCGCATCGGCTGAAGACTGTAGAATCATTTTACTCTTTTCCTTCATGAGCTTCTGAGTGGAGCTAGAGAGCCTTTTAGTTTTGTTGGTCCCTTGGGCCTTGAAAAACTTAAACCCAGTGGAACGGACAACTTCCACAAACCCGTCGTTCAGTTCGTCCACATCGCTGCCTAGGCAATCAAAACGGTTTTGGAGTTCCAGCTGGAAGCTGATATTAACGTACTTTTCTTATATATCGATGTACTCACATTTGGAGCGGTTATATTATATTTGTATTGAGACCGTACGTTAGATTTGCACTCTAACGATTGAAACAACGACTGTTTCATAAAATAAAAAATCGGTCATATTACGGTATTTAGCGGACTAGCCACGAAGCATTCCTGTAGTAAATTCATAAAAAAGTATAGAATAAAAAAAACTATACGACTAGGGTCGGGTTTCTTATAGTAATAGGTAGGTAATCCGCCTGTTATGTCAGTAGATTGTAAGACCTAAAAGTTGTTTATTATGCTAGGAATGATAATAATCTAACAGGTGGCAATCGGCTTCCTTTTTAACCGACTTCAAAAAAAGGAGGAGGATTCGATTGTATTTATTTTTTATTTTTTTATTTAATTTTTATGTTTGTTACCTCAGAACTCCGTCATTGATGAGCCGATTCATAATTTTTTTTTTGTTTGTAAGTATATGCTTCCAGGTGGGTCCCATTTTTTTCAAAAAATCAATTGGATGATGGGATCCATGAGGAATTGAGGGAAATCTTCAATTATATTAGGCACGCGTGTAGTGATTTTGGTATTTTCTATTATAACTCGTGTACACCCGGAAATCATAAATTTGGTGGAGTGGAATTTATGATGAAGACCACAGATGACTTATGGAATTCCTCAATTATGTGCTTAAAAGTACAAATGTACGTCACAGATTCTGATAAGATTCCGTTGAAATAGCAACTAGTGAAGTGCCAAAGGTGATTCCTGTGGAATCGACGGAAGTCCTCAAATATTATCGGGCCAGATACAGCGATTGGGTTTTTTTCTCTAAATAATCAACGCATTTGCTCTCGGAAATCAGTTCATGTGGTAAATTGGAAAAGAAATGTGGAAAAGTTCTCGTGGCTTGGCGGAGTACTAAAATGAAATCGGTTATAACTTTGTTTTTATAGTAAATTATATTTGCTAAACACTTTTAGTTAGACTTATCCGTGTGCTTATTCAGAATTATACAATACCTACCTGTATTAAATTATATATATTATAAAATTATATTACCTTTATCAACACGACAAATGATTTATTAAATAAGGTATTTACCAAACAATGCATTTTATTAAACATTATTTAACCATACGTTACTTTGCCAATTGTCACAAATAATAAATGAGTTATTTTTCTAATAATAATTTATGATATGATGTTTTTTCAAGTAAATATTTTTGTTAATGAACTAATTTGTAAATCGTTAGTGCAAACATTGTTTTAAAAATTGATATTTATGAAACGTTTTTTATTAAATAATTGGATACCCTTTAATAAATTGTCAACGGAAAATCAAGCCAGCTCCTGTGCTCGAAACATTTGTTGTACCAATAGATACAGATAACACGAAAAATTTACATGTTCCTGATGAGGAAACTGTATTACAAAGGGCAGGGTCAGCAATAGACTCGGTCTAAATCGTGAAACAGACATCTACCGAGTCTTACCCAATCAAAGATTTTATTTAATACATGTCCTAGTCTCCTACAGTCCCCATCTTTACATATTCTTGGATGCATCCTGAAGCGAATAATGTTTGTGTTCAGGCGACGGGACCACCTCTTTACAAGCTTTATATTAACTTGACTTGTTCGTATGTAAGTATAAATGTATGTAAGTTGTCCGTCAAATCTTGCAAGTTAAATTTGACCCACTTCCCAGTGACCGATTGAGCTGAAATTTTGGGTATAAGTATAGTTTGGATGACAATTCAATATTATGGTACCATCGATCTGATCTGATGATGGAGACAGAAGGTGGCCATAGGAACTCCGTAATAAAACCACATAACCGCATCAAGTTTGGGGTCGTTAGAATCGTCTGAGAAGTGTGAATGAGCAGTTGATGATGGTATACAGAAAAGTACAGTCGGCAATAAAAGCTAGTACCAAAAATGAAATTTTTGACAGAAACTTATTTATACTACGGCGGTGGCAAACACGCATTCGGCATGCTTGATGGTGAACAGACACCGTAGCCTATGGACGCTTACGATTCCAGAAGAATCACAAGCACGTTGCCGACCCTTTATTGATTCGAGGATTCGTTGTGTTGATAGCTAGAGACGAACGCGAGTCCCTCACTGCCAACGCAACACATCCTCTGGAGCCCTGGCCACTGACCACCACCAGGAACACAACACCACATACCTACAGAGCAAGTGGTGGCGTTATTATAGCTGCGGTCTACTGTAAGGCGACGTGGGTACTACCCCAGTTGGGCTGCTCCAAATATGAGTGAGACGTTCCGCTGTGCCCTACCTGTCTTAAAAAGCTTTGCTTAGGAGTGGTAATAATGTACCTATAGTCGCTCACGACTCCATATTTAGTCGCCTGACAGCCCGCCTGACGCTCCGCCGCACGCGTCGGCTCTCCATAAACACGGGCTGATGGAGCTCGGGATCCTCTCGGTTACCTCATCTATAGTAAAAGACTTATAATTTACTTTACGAAACAAAGTATTAACCGACTTCAAATCAGTACCTGTACTCCAGGCAAAATACGGTTTTCAAAAACATTAATTTATAATAGCTTTTTTTTTGTTGATTTCATTTGAAAATGTTATTCTAAGATGATATATTCAAGAATCCGACAAACTTTCCACCCGGAAGTAATTATGTAGATTTCAATGAAGCATGCATTGTCTTTTTTTATACGATTTATCTTGAACATTATAGAGCAAATGTAAATAAACCAAAATAAAGACAAAAATATTTATTAATATTTTTTCTGACTTTTCAGAAGTTAGTTAATTTATCATTTTTTTGATGTCTGAAATTTTGTCGGATTTTGTCGCTGGGTAACTATTTAATTGATAATATATCCGTTACACATAAAAAGTAAGCTATTATAAATTATTTCCAAAATTGACATTTTTTCCATACCAGTTGTCAGTTCATTTACTGGACTACTACCCAAATCGCTTAAGGCCTCCACACACCGAACGCGGGTCGTGCTCGGCGCGGGAAGGGCGCGGCGCGGGTCGGTAGGTATCTCTCTCACTATCTCTATCGCACAGTGGCGCGGGCCCGCGCTTACGATATAGATGCCGCGCTACTGTGTGAAAGAGATAGAGATACCGCCCGACCCGCGCCGCGCACGACCCGCGTTCGGTGTGCGGAGGCCATTAAAGTGTGCCTATAAAATTTGAAGAGTTCACTCGAACTCTTAGAGTCCGCAGTAAGTTCGATTCTCCATACAAACGTAGTTACGCTCTCATTATAAAACTACGTGTTGGATTGTAACGAAACTTTGCATGCACAATGACATGAGGAATATCTATGTCTGTAATTCGAAGTCTCATTGAGACGATTCAAACGAGCCCAAACTCAACGGGTTACGCCGGTTAAATACTGTATTCCCATGGCCACCTTCTGTCTCCATCATCAGATCAGCTCAATGGTACCATAATATTGAATTGTCATCCAAACTATACTAATACTCAAAATTTCAGCCTAATCGGATAACGGCAAGTGACTGAAAAATGGATTGCAAATTTTGACGGACAACTTACTTACATACTTTTATACTTACATACGAACAAGTCAAGTTAATATAAAGCTTGTAAAGAATCAAAGATTCCGACGAATTCAAAACCGGTACGTGTTTCTCATGTCTTATTCTTACTGGGCCCGTTTACATTGCTCTTGTATATATTGAATGGTTCATAAATTCAGGAATAACGATACAACCTAGTCCATTTTGTGAAAACGCCCAACAACTTGAATTTGTTTCCATTCATTAGTTATGTTATATATATTGTATAGACTAATTCTCATTATAAGCAGGACTGGGTAATTGATACGAGTATAAGTCAATAAAGGTTCGAAAACGCGCTTGCGACTCCTCTTTAGTCGCGAACGCCCACAGGTGACGGTGTCTACTTACTATCAGGTAGGCCGTGTGCTCATTCATATCCCAGGGTCATGGTATTATAAAATAAACAAGAAACCTGCTGATTGTCATATGTATCAGAAAACCTTTTATTATGAAAACTGTCAAATAAGAGCTACCACTATCACTATAGTTCAATGAAATTAGCTGAAAATTTGGCAAAATTAATGGAGAACTTTTATCTATCAGGATATGTAGGTTATAGAGCAAAGTTTAATTTTATCTTCTCTCCCCCCTCCTCCGGGGCGAGCTTCGCCATGGAGCATCATCATTCATCCATTCAGCGAAATATAAATATTCGTACTGATTAAACGGGGTTTCTTTAAATAGGCATATGTTTAACGGATCACCAGATACCTATAGTAAAATATAACGCCAAAAAAACACTTTTTACTGCCGAAAATAGTTAATGATCACCAAAATGTAATCACCATTTTAATGTGAAATAATTACCCAAATTATAACATCGTACTATCCTATTAAAGAAAATGCTATACTAAAAAATAATTGCTAACTCAAAAATAGTAAATGATCACCAAAATTTAATCTACATTTTAATGTGAAATAATAACCCAAATTATAACATCTTACTATCCTATTAAAGAAAATGCTATCTTAATAAATCATTGCTAAACCAAAAATAGTAAATGATCACCAAAATTTAATCTCCATTTTAATGTGAAATAATAACCCAAATTATGACATCTTCCTATCTTACTAAAGAAAATGCTATCGTAATGAATCATTGCTAACCCAAAAATAGTAAAATAATTTCCTAAATTCGATGGAGCCCCGCTTTCCTTTCTGGGACTCAGCCAAACCACCCTGCCCTCCGCCCGGGCTCCCGCCAGAAACTCGCTTCGTCGGCCCTTCGATTCACGTGCGCACTCGACTTCCTCCACTCGGGAGGTCGCCGGCTCGCTTCGCTCGCCACCTTCCCCCACTCGCTTCGCTTCGGCCTCGTGCACCCCGTTCAACTCAGGACCTCTTTCGCGAGCTTCTGGCTCCGCGGGCTTTTATATACACTTAAGGGGTAGGACAGACAAGACCACGTGGAAGCGGGGTGCGCTTATTCGGGTTTGGGTAGCACTTGTAAATTTGGCATCATTATACTTTATTTGGTAATATGCATACATTTTATGGCAATCATAGAGGGTTATTTAGGTAGAAATATTGTGTTAATTTGCTCGCTAAGATTTGGCGATCATTTACTAAATTTGGTCTTCGAATACAATTTAATGTGCAGTTGTTACTAAAACAGCTGTGTACCTACTGTTGTAACGGTAGAATTTTTTTTTGGTGTTCAGTATATTTTTTTGGTAAGAGAGCTTAGGGTACCAAAGCATTTTTTGGTGGTCATTATTAACCCTCTTTAAATACCATAGACTTCTTATAGATTTTTTAGTATTTAACTATAGGTTTAGAACTATTTACTGTTTTTTTTTCATATTATTAGGCCTATTACTATAGGAGATAAGGGGGAGGAAATGGTCAATTTTCGTCTACTTCCTTAAATAACTTCAAAACTGTTTAACTTAAAAAAAAATATGTATCCTTTCATTTGATATGGCACACGATATAGTTCGACAAATAGACTTGTAACTGAGAATTAATGTTTGGCCAGTATACTGTTTTTCTAGCCCTAGCTTACATTTCTCTAATCCCAGGTGACGAGTGAATTTTCCTCAGCATATCGTGGCGCATCGCGCTTGGAACGACAATTCGATTTCTGATCCGACCAGTCTTTGATATTTTAGTAACATTTTATAATATCATCAGGTTTATATTTGTCATTTGGCCAACCGCGTTTAATAACTTTTATTAAACTTTGAAGTTCATCAATTAAAGAATTGCTAGCCGCGAGGGCACACACTTGCGCTTGCAAGTCCAAATGGTCGCGCGGCGGGAAGGGGTCGCCCGCGTTCGGTGCAGTCCTGATAAGTACATTACTTACCAGGCTGTAAAAGAAAGAAAGTCTGAAATCGCAGGTATTTGTGACCCTAGCCGCAGGCGAGGGTGGTAAATATGCGATAGGGAGCTTTCATTTTTACTGCCCGAGAGATCTGTACAACTCGGGTGTAGTTTTGTTAGCCAAAAACCCTGCTTCGCGTCTAATGTGCTGAAATACTTTGCACCTAGCAAATCAGCTGTATAATCTCCTCAAATGTTGGTAGTTTAAAATGTTCGTGCTTAACGGCTTTCTTTAAATCCCGTGGATCCAGGCATATACCTACGTAAGTCCCCGTTAGGTTTTTTAACTACGGTCATACTATTGACCCAATCTGTTGGGCCTTCTACTTTTGAAATAATTCCTTCATTCTCCATTTCAATCAATTTGTTTTTTATCTGATTTTTTAATGCCAACGGTAACTTTCGAGGTGTATGGACCACTGGGGTGACTTCATTATTCAATTGTATTTTGTATTCACCGGGTAAGCAACCCATGCCAGTAAAAATATCTGGAAATTCGTCTAGTATTTTTTCACTTGATGTACAGACATTATTCGTTTAATTAGGTTTAATTCTTCGCGAAATGTCAATTCTGAGGCGAATTGACATCGGCGACTACAAAATTCAAGAAATGTATGTTTTCCTTATACATTACTTTTAAATCTTTATTGCACACCTCAAAACATGAATCAACTAGATATAACAACTTACAGAAATAAAGTTACAACTAAAAATTACATATTTACAAATTGCCTACAATATGGACTATATTCTATACCAGGTCGGCTCTCTGCGGTAGGGTGCCCATAAGGCTGGCTACGTTTCCTCGCTGAATGTCGAGGCCAATTCTTTTGCCGAGGAACAAGCCAATGTGTCGACGCAGGTGGCGCCCCAGACTAGGGGTCATCCCACTTGTCACGGAATGAGCGTCATACCGTCGGTCGGATCTCTTGCCATCATCGCGTGCGAGGCCAGGTGGCTCTAGGACGGCTGGAACGTTTATGCTGGCAAGGCCTAATGTCGTTCAAGCAAGCATGGCGGGCGTAGCGGCCTGTGCTTTTTTGGCAGGAAAGGCCGTGATGGCCCAGACGATCTACTTCCACGCCGCAGCGCAGGGGCAGCGATGGGGGACCACTATGTTGGAGCTTCGGCGGAGGCCGACAGCTAATCTCAGGGAGTTGTTGTCCAGTAGTGTCGCGTAATGGGCCGAAAGGTAGGCGTGGAGCCAGAATCCGGAGCCGGGCTTTTTCGGAGGCTGACGAGGCGGAGTCCAGTAGCCAGTCGTGGACCTGGCGGCAGAGTGGTTCATCCCAGATTCTTTGGACGATTTGTTTCCGATAATATGCAGTAGTATATTTATTTGTACTTTTTTCGTCTTTTTCGATAACACACACGCTTCATAGTAGGTTTTAAAAGCTTTTTTTCAATTTTCCCACTCTGCACTTAAATTTCCGGACGTCACATTAGAGAAATGTCAACGGATTCATTGAAGACCTCAAAAGAATAAGAAAACGAGGATATCGGAGACCTATATTATTATATTGACCGACCTCATGCTCACCCTCAACCTTGTTCAGACCGTAAAAGAACCAACACGGATTACATTGAGCTCTGCTAGTTGCATTGATCTTGTTTTTACTAACTGCAAGTTGTATGAGACTTTAATAACCGAGTTCGAACTCTCAGACCATAAGAGTATAATTTGTAAATTAGAAAACCATTCTAATAAAAATAAAACAAAGAGGCCGGATAAACCACATATAATATATAAAAGAATTCATAACCTACACAATCAATTAGCATATAAACAGGAATTAACCAATGTAAACTGGAATCTAGTATTCACCCATAATAACGTAAATGATAATTGCATTGCTTGTGCACAATTACTGAAATATATACTGAATAAAAAAAACCCTGTTAACGACTAACTATAAAAAGAAAACCTAAAAAGATCGGGTCTTAATCTTGTACGCATAAAAGGCTTCTAAAAATACACACAAGTAAAACAAAAAGTTCCGTCCTGAAGACACACTATAAACATACTAATACTCTCAAAAAAAAACAGTCATTGAATCAAAAATGATGAATTATATTCATGAAATGCAAAAATCAACAAATAAAACAGCAGCGATGTGGCAAATTATAAATAATATAAAAAATAGAGTAAAGGTAAAGAAAAATTTAAAATTAACAATCATGCCTCAAAATTTCTTTACAGAAAATCCTAATATAATAGCAAATACTTTTAACAACTTCTTTGCCTCTGTTTACGATTGCCAAGGAGACCAGGATAGTATACGCCTGGTGTGTCCCCACCGAGTGGCCGCCCTGTGTGCTCTCCCTTAGAGAAATCATTATATCTACAGCCAGTCTCCGAGTTTGAAGTACTCAAAATTATACGGGGACTTAAAAACACGCATAGCACTGGAATAGACGAAATACCTACGACATTATTGAAGTTTTGTGCTAGTGAAATAGCGCCGCCACTATGGTAGCTAATCAACCAATCTTTTAATGTGGGAGTTTTCCCCCAAGACCTATCCACTCGATACAAATAATTATCGCCCAATTGCACTCCCGTCCAATCTGTCAAAAGTCTTTGAAGAAACAATGTGTAATCGGGTTTACTATTTTCTGTAAAAAAACATATAGATATTACATGACAGCCAATATGCTTTTAGAAAAAATCGTTCCACTCCCCCCCATTAGTAATTATACTCAGAAGATTCTAAATACCATAAATAATAAACGAATTGCTGTTGGATTACTTTTAGACCTCACAAGAGCATATGACAAAGTCTCACACAAGATTCTGCTCAATAAATTATATGGATCGTGAATTAGGGGCATAGCATTCGATTGGTTTAGACCTTACTTAGAAAAGCGCAAGCATCTCGTTCAAATTGATTATCTGAACCCGAATTCTAATAGGTTGGATATTGTACGGTCTAATATCACTGAATTAAGGGGCTCTATTCCACAAGGAAGTCTGCTGGGATGCCTTCTTATCTTAATATATATTAATGATCTTCCCAGAGAAATGCCAATTGTACTCTATTTGCACATGACGTTTGTATTCTTTTTGGTTTTCATAATAATGAGGATTTTAACGAAGTATTATCAAACACCTTGCACCAAATCAATCACTGGATGAATAATCACAACCTTTCAATTAACATCAATAAAACTAATTTAATTCAATTCTATCCTCATCGAAGAACACCACCGCCTCTGAAACTTGAGCTGAACAACAATGAAATAGTAAAAGTAGGAAGACAGTCACATGAATTGGAAAACACACATTTCAATTACTAAAACAAAATATCCCAATTTCTATATGGGTTATTCACACTCCGCAAAACAACAGACTTTGCCACAGCACTCTCTGCCTACTATGCCTATGCCCACTCGTGGTTTAGGTACGGTATTATTTTGTGGGGTAACAGTAAATCCCGACCAGGAAAATAAAAAACCTGGTCTGGGGGCGCTAAATTAGCAATAATTATGGCAACACTAATTAATTTCCACTCTGTCATGTTGACAACAAGATCGGTGATGTTGTTTAGAGGAATAGAGTCTAATCCTTCAGACTTTCTCTCCGGCAAATACTTCGTCATATCATATTGTATATAACTTTTCTTAAGTCGCATTCAATCGTTTTTGGCATTTTAACGCAATACAACACGTCCCAATGACAACTCACTTTGACAGCAATTGACAGATGGCATGGATGACGTCTTCAAAGTTGCCAGTTGAGGAAATTAGTTCCAATAGTTTTCTGCAATATGGCGAAGTTTTTCATTTTCCTGGTCGGGCTTTACAAATGCTCATGACAGAGAATAATGCAAAAAAAAATGCTTACGTGTACTGGTCGGCATACGAAACTGGGATAGCTGCAGGCCTCATTTTACCAAACATGGAATATTAACGTTGCCATATATATACATATATTGGAATTATGTATATTTGTGCGAAAAAATATCCACCTGTTCAAGGAGCAACCAAATAAAATACTCAAATATAAACTTATATTACCTGTCCCAAATCTCGAAATATTCCGAAACAGTCCTCATTATGCAGCAGTTAAATATTAAAAGCCAAAGAAAAAGACACAATATATGCAAAAAATTTAAAATCATATCTGTTAAACAAAACTTATTACAAAGTAGAAGATTTTTTTAGTGATAAATAATAAGAGCTAGATTATTATTTTTTTGTATGTATTAAAAATACAGAAAATAGTTTTATACGATATAGATTACTTACTGGAAAACCTATAAGAAGTCTATGGTATTTAAAGTAACCCCGTTTAATCAGTACGAATATTTATATTTTGCTGAATGGTCAATTGAGGTACAGGTAAAAAAATGAACTTTTACGTCTTTTGCTTGCGAGCTAACATACTCTTTGGTTAGTCAATGTCACTGTATTCCTTTTTAGGTACCGTGTCAATAGACTCCTTCTGGTTAATTTCCAGAGTCGTTTCGATACCTATTATCTCCGAAACTATTTTTTAAATATATTAACGAAACAGCCTAATTGATGCTAAGCAGACACCGTAGCTTATAGACGCGTGCGAGTCTTGCGGCTCTAAAAGAACTACAAGCGTCAACCGATCCTTTTTTATTTGAGCATTGTTATTGTGTTCACAGCTAGAGGTATATGCGAAAGCAGTTCCTCCACTCCCAAGACAGCGCATCGTCGTCGAGGGCTCTGGCGACCGTACTCACCGCCAGGAACACAACACCACATAAAAGAGCAAGTTATGGTTTTTTTTATGGCTGCTTTCTTCTGTAAGGTACTTCCCCAGTTTGGCTGCTCCAAATATGAGCGATGTGACATTTACATTATAATCCCACATCATATGAAAAATAAATATATTATTATACCTGAACGCTCCTGCTACGTCCATGTAAGTTGCTAAGCATGTGCATATTTATGCCTAAGTAGTGAGTGATGTTGCCAATTTGCTGTCGTGAATGCTACTTTAACAGTATATTCCGATTAATAATCATTTTCTTTAAACTCAGTTTTATAAATGCAAGTGGAAATTCTATATCAAAGCAACCACGACAGCATATAGTAAACCCGAATAAGTCGTTAACTACTTGCAGTACATACCATTGCCTGTCCTTTAATAGTTATTATTGTAGAAAGATATTTTATCTCACTTGTATTATACCTTTGTAGCATTAATTTTAAGTGCATACAAAAATATGTAAGAATAACTACCATGGCTAGCGAGAAGATCGATATGATAAGAAGTAGGAATGTGTTCTGGAGAAATCAACCATGAACTACCTACGGAACCTGGCATGCGTATTCTGATAAGAGCGCGCGCACTCTTGCGGCTTTCGTAGGAGTGGATGATGGCGGGCCTCGTGTAACATACCACTATATAAATACATACGGCGCCTCTCCGTCGAGACTCTCGCCGAAACCGCACCAAGCACAGGCGGCCTGCGCACGCGTCCCAACCCTACACCACCGAAATAAATACACGATAACTAAATAAATATGAATGACGCTGAATTATACACGAAAAACAATGCATTGCAGAAGAAGGATACTTTAGATTGCCTTGAAGAATTCGCGAGGAAAATAAGATGGAAAAAATACGGTGCCAGAATCATAGACATAGGTTGTGGGGATGGGAGTACCACGACGGAGATATTGAAGGCGTACCTTCCAGAAGATTTCGATGCGTTAATAGGGGGAGATTTGAGTGAGAGGATGGTGAAGTTCGCGAACGAGAACTACGGGGGCGAGCGGGCGATGTTCATGCCGCTGGACATCCAGGGCCGGCTGCCGGGCGAGCTGCGCGCGTGCTTCCACCACGCTTTCTCCTTCTTCACGCTGCACTGGATCAAGAAACAAAAGTGAGTTCATTACTAGTAACTACTAATTAATTGTAATAAAATTCGCTATACCTATTTTATAATATTTTCTAAATTAACAATAATAAACTAAAATTAAAATTAAAATACTTATTGTACAAATAGGCCACAAGGGCACTTATACAAGTCAAAATGTGTATCTTTAGAGTCTATAGGTACTCTAAAAAGTACAACATCCTAATCCTACTATATCTAATATTATAAATGCGAAAGTATGGATGTTGAGATGCGTGTACGTATGTTTGGATGTCTGTTACTCAATCACGCTTAAACAGCTTAACCGATTTGGATGAAATTTAGCACAAAGATTAGTTTGTAGCCTGGATTAAAATATAGGATAGTTTTGATCCCGGGTGGAAGCTACTTCATAATAAATAAATAAACCGGTCACGTGCGAGTTTGGTTCCGTACAAACGTTCATACACCATACCCGTCACGTCACGACCGACGATTCATTCTTGAACAATCTCAACAGTTCATAGTGGAAGTAACCGCTGTACAGCGCCATCTGCATTTTGCTACTAATAACTTGCAACCTAGTATCTTTGTTTCTCAGTAATATTTTTATCACGTACCGATATCGAAACTAAATTTAATAATCAATTAATTAAATTTTTAATTTGAAAGACGGGACTTTAACAAGACTTTGAAGACATAAAATTACATACAAAAGTAATTAAATCACACACTTAGTTAAGAAATAATTTATTCTCTCAATGATATATAATAGTTTTCGCTTGGTAAACTTCGGAGATAGGGGGTGGTATTTTTTCAACATTTTCCCTCATAAATCCAAATTTTAACACTGTAGAAAAAAATTAAAAAAGGTTTTTCAACTCAAACTTTTTCATATAATACCCCACTTGATCTATTAACTAAACATTGCATTTTTAAACACCCTCATATTCGTAATTTTCACAGAAAATAAAAATGTTTATTCAAGATTTTCATTTTCTATGCACGTGACCACGTGTGTTCGCCGTCTTTACAACAGTTCCAAATTTAAAATTGATAGCATAAGTAGTTCCTGAGATATTTAGAAACGTTGTGGCAGACATAGTGGGGCAGTGCTCGGACAAATTGTCGTAAATGTGGACTCGCTGGACAAAAGCACTAATTTTCTTTCAGACGTTTGTTAGGTCCATAGCTTTAAGTTTTTGATAGGAACCAACTCCTCCGTCGGCTATATTTAATTTTAATGGGGCCATTTTAAATTATAGTTAATTATTAATATCTCGAGTTCTAAGTCACTTAGAATCACAAACTTGGTCTCTAAATATACATATAGTTTATGCTAAGTATATTCTGAACCGCATACTTATATAACACTGCATATACATGTAAACATCTTTGTCCTTAGAGTTGGTTTAAGTTAATGTTAAAAAACCAATTATTAACGTTATTATATTTTTATTACTTGTTATTATAGAGGCTATATAGTAGTACATAATCTGCGGAAATTTCAAGTGTCTACATATTACGGTTCTGGAGATATACTCATTGTTATGGGCGGGCAAAAAAAATGCCATAAAATTACGTTTCATGTATGAGAGCACTGTTCATTTTTTTTTATTTTTATTTTTTTTCTGAATGTACGTTAAAGCAGCAATAGAAAAACAACTTCTGTGAAAATTTGAACAGTCTAGCTTTGCCGATACAACCGCACCGCACGTCGATGTAACTAAGACAGGCAGGCAACTACGGAACCCTACACTGCGCGTGGCCCGACACGCACTTGGCGGTTTTTAAAATAACAGTTTAACATTCAATATATTTTTAGTGTAACATTTGCTAAATGAATATAATTTGTCAAATAATTATCTCTTAACATAATAGGAATCCCATAAAACATTCCATGTAAGAAATAGGTTATGTCTCGAAACTCTTTCAGCCTAAAAAGTTGTGAGATATTCCATAGAGCCAAGTCAGGCATTCTTGCTTTCTTTCTTTAAAACTATGTAGTTTTGTGTGATTGCCAAGTCACATTATTTAATTTAGCAAGCAATTAAAGATTCATAAGAATGCCTGACTTGGCTCTAAGAAATATTTCACAACTTTTTACGGTGGAGGAGTTTCGAGACTTGGCCTATTTTTTCCAAGGAATGTTCTTATGGGATCACACTTCTTTATGGGTTAGTTGTTTTCATTAAATAAAAATGCAGCTGCGAATAATATTTTTGCATAGACTTTGTATGGAAAGGCTATTTTACCAACTGCAAATAACGATTGATAGTTTTCTAGCGCATTGTACACCTAACACTAACCGCATGCAAATACATTGTATAGCAACAATCTTACTTACTTACCTACACACCTGGTCTACCTTTGCAGCAACTACAAAAGTAACTTTGTTATAACATGTATTTGTATAGGATTAAAAACGTATCGTAAACTTACGTATGCAGTTTTTATATCTCTGAAACGTGACTGAAATTGCAATATTATATACTATTTATGACTTGATAAGTTAAAAACTAATTATATTTAAAATGTACGGCTTGTGGGGTCTGCTAGAAGTACCTTAGAATAATGTTGATCTGTCAATAGATAAGTCAGTGAGTGTGTCAGAGACAAAACTACCTAAGGAACTTTGACGGGCAAATAGTTCTTAAACTACAAGTTCAAATTTAATGTTATTGAGATTATATCTAAGTCATATGATGCAAAAAGGATGGTACGGCCGTGCCTCTTTGTTTTGTTCGACTTGGTGGGGGCACTGCCGTGCCCCCAAATGAGGTCCCCAGAAACAGAAGAAGGTCTTGTAAGGCCTTCAGACTCGGAAGTGTCCAGACGAAAAACTGAAGCCACAACACAATTTGATAGATAGAATTCGGCAGAAATAATTATGACGTGTTCTCCAGGAAGTCGCGCGGATTTAATTTGTAATTTCCTTGTACATCTGTAAATCATATCATTAGGGTTTAACTATTCATTGATATTTTTTTACTTCTAAAATGAATATGAACATTAGTGCAAACTTGGATTATTTTAGAATTTATTATTAAATGATATGAAACAGAGAGAAATAATATATTAGAACGGAAAAATAAACCATCTTCGTCTGTAGTCCCCGACAGGACTCCAACCTGCGATCGCTCTATTGCCGGTAGAGTGCTTTTACCACTAAGCTACGACGAAGATGGTTTATTTTTCCATTATATTCTTTATCTCTGTTTCATATCATTTAAAATATGAGCTTCCTCGTTAAAAATAACACGAAACAAAATATTTAATGAAAATCGGCCAAGTGCGTGTCGGGCCACGCGCAGTGTAGGGTTCCGTAGTTGCCTATCTGTCTTGGTTACATTGACGTGCGGTGCGGTTGCGTCGGCCGAATTTGTGTGAAAATTGGCCTTTTCAATTACACATTAAGTTGGTCGACTATTACTCGATAACTTCTTATGCCTACTTGTTCGTGATAGTTTTCCTTTTAAATTAATTATATGTACTGTTTTATTGGATTGAAATACTGCCACGAATTTTTTCACATCCCCAGTAGTAGCTATTTAGCCGGCCGGGGGGGGGGGGGGGACACACACACACATGAACTAAAATTCTTTAAAGCCCAATATCTCGCAAACGAATTACTGATTTCAAAATGGTTTTATAAAACCCATGATATTTTTGAACGACCTATCCAACGATACGACACCATGGGTTTGTCCCCGCTTTAGGTGTAGGGGAGGTACCCTAAAGACAGACAGATGGACGGACATGGCGAAACTATAAGGGTTCCTTGTTGATTACGGAACCCTAAAAATGAACAATTTGTTACGTTAAGAAAGTATAATTGCTTATTAAGTTTTATTTTTATGCCGAACTTTATAATTTAGCCCACTATTCGAATCAGAAAAAGCTACTTAGTCCAAATATTCAACCGAATGCTTGTTTCGGTTAAATCTGTGTTCAGGGTTACATATATCTCTAGTATTTGAGCACTAGATTTATGAACAACGAACTGTCTATTAAAATCCACAAAATTATGAAACCTTATCTCAGTTTAATGAAACGTAGGTATTGAATGATGCAGACAAATTATGATCGCCTTTATCGTTTAGATAGAACATCGGAATATCTCCGTCTCTTACGTAGTTGTTCAACAATAATAGGCCGGGGTCCTCAAATGTAACAACTAAACTAAATAACAATTTAATGTAAATTGGAGGTCTATTTTAGTTCGTCGATTCTGCGTTGCTTCCAAGTGCATCCAGTTTAAGGGATTAGCAACACGGCTTGGGTTGCCAATTTGTCAATCATAAAAGCCGGACACACCAGCTAGTTTGGCCGGACATTTGGGTAAAAAGGCCGGACACCACCGGCCCGGGTCTTAGTATTAATACGACAACACAGGCACCATCAAAAATATCTAACATATTCTAACGGATATTTATAATACGTATCTATAGGAGATATTAATGCTAGTAACTGTAGTACCTATCAATTTGAGATTTAGAAAAAATAGGTTGAAATTGACATTCTGAAATAATCAATAGTTGTGACAATATGATTTTTTAATCACGCAAGTTTTAGCGAGCAAGCGAAACAAAAAAAAAACGACTACTGGGGCGACTGCCTGCTGGTGTTGAATTGGATTGAGCGCGCGATATGTATTGATAAGTAATTTTAAGGGCGTGATTAGGTCAACCAAATTGTTTTTTTTTTGCAGACAGGCGTTCACCAACATATATCGGCTATTGGGCGAGGGCGGCAGCTGCCTGCTCCTGTTCCTCGGCCACATGCCAATCTACGATATATTTCGAGTACTCGCCCGCCGCGCGTGCTGGAGCGCCTACTTGAAAAACGTCGACAGTTTCACCTCGCCGTATCACGATTCTCAGGTAATCATCCAGGAACTAGTTACTTACATTATAATTATCTACTAAATTGTATATAATGGGCTGATACTGTAAACATAAATTATTTACTATGTTTTAATAGTTTTTTGCTTGTGTTCGTTTAACAGAAGAATCAATATTTATAGGATTCTTTTCGTTAACCTAGAATCATTAAATTTGGCAAGAAGCCAGGTCTTATCACACAAGCAAAGGGAAAAACCTCTCTGTAAAACCGTGTTTTTTTATTACAACACTAAAATAACAGGGTTACTGTAACGAGGAATCGAATGGTGGGTCCAAATTTTAAAGTGGGCCGGCCAACAGTAAAGAAAATTGGCTACCGGGTCCCCAGATACCTATAACACTACGTTGTCTCAATAGAGTATGAAATTTGTACAAAGTATTTATACAAGATTTTAAGAGTAAATGATTCGATATTTAAAACTTGATATTATCATTTGTTTTCTTACAAATCATTCGTTTGTAAGATTTGAGTAAAAAATTATTGCAAATTTCGAAGAAATGTGTCGAAAAAACGTGTGTGATTTTCGCGACACACATCCACATTGGCCGAAGTCGAGGATTGTTAAACATTTTACAGAAATAGGGGAGAGCCGAAGGACGGTTTATATTATCATCCCATTCCCTTCGACATATACGACTACTAGAAAACCAGGTTCCGGCAAAGTGTGTTCTTCAAGCCGATCTTTGAAAAGAAGCCAACTGAAAAATAAAAAAAGCTAGGGTAGCTAAATCCTACAGAGAACTCGGAAAAAAATTAACTGTGATGGCAAAACAATGAAAAAGTATCTACATGATATGGGCATTGCGAAACGATCAAGAAAAGTAAAACCACCGTGTCCGAAAAGACTTACAACTTTGGTCAAAAACATATTCTATGCAAAAAAAAGAGGTATAGAGTGCATTATGGAAGATGATTCCTCTTCACCTTAGGCGGCAATGAATGGCAGGGTAACTTTTATTTCCAAAACGCCAATGACCCAAATGAAGAATCAGTTAAATATGTGGAGTACACTAAGTTTCCAAAAAAGGTTTTGTTAAGGCTTGCAATTAGCCCTTGCGGCATGTCGAAACCGGTGTTTTTGAATCTGGTTGAGCTGAACGATACATGCAGTGTTGTTTGCCGATTGTACGTGATTTTATGAAAACATCACATAGGAACTAATGTTGTGTTTTGGCCCGATCCAGCCATTATTCAAAAAAGATCCTGGCTAAAATGGAGGAGCTAGGAATCCCATATGAATCAAAGGATTGAAATCCGCCTAACGTACCACAACTTCACCCGATCGAAGATTTTTTGGCCAATCTTATAAGGCGTGTTTATGCGAATATTTTCCAGCCAAAAACTATATAGGCTCGAATTCGAAAAAATAAATTAGAATTACACAAAATGCCAATGTCGACTTACACAACGATAAAGTGCCAGCAAATTGTCGAAAAGCAGCATTACTTTTTACATTCAAATTAGTAGTTTGTTTTTAAAAATACATAACATTATCGTTATATTCAACATTTTATTTTATTTTATAAGGTTACAAACATTGTGCTCATTCTGCATACGTTATTTGCGGTGACATTTATACGAGCTCATGTTGAAAAACGATTTTTCAGGATGCGGAAAACGAGGTCCGAACTCTTATGACAAGCATCGGCTTCAAGAACGTTGAAGTTAAGCACCAGGATAAGTTCTTCTCATTCAACGACATGGATACCTGTAAAAGTAAGTATCCTTAGTAGTCATTGCGTAACCATATAGAATGTCTGAAACGTGGTAATAACGGAATCACGTATTCCTGATTAACAGTGAAAATGCAATAGTTTCCAGAAACAGAGCAGCATTTTTTTAACTTAGCAGTGAAGAAACAATTTTTCGATGACAAATAAGAAGTAGGTAGGTACACTGAATTCAAATTAGTTCCGGATGTAAAGCAGGATATTCAACAACATCATATTTTTTTCCTTTTTTATAAATAAACTAGCTGTTGCCCGCGACTTCGTCCGCGTAGAACTTGTTACCGTCTTAGAAAAATGATTGTTGGCGGAACCTTTTTAATTATGGCTGCCCTTAACAAAGTTCTACCATCTGAAAGGATGATTTCCGAGATAAAAACTATCCTATATCCTCAAATTAGTTTCAAATTATCTGTACGGAAAATTTCATCTAAATCCGTTCAGGCATTAAGCGTAAAAGGTAACAGTGCGATGAGTTTATTACTTTAAATTGAAATCTCCGTTTTTACACATATAAATATCTTAAAAATCATCAACAGACGTTTCAGCTTAAATCCTCCGACACTTTTACGTTCTACAGTGATGCTCATGGTACTACCAGCTGGCTCGACCACTGTCTTGTGACTGAGGCAGCTTGTGGTTCTATAGTTGATGTTAGTGTGAATTATAATGTGTTTTGGTCTGACCATTTCCCACTCGAAATAATAGTTAATTTTAATATTTTGAAGCGGAAAACCAGTGAACTGCCATGTTTTAAAAATAAAGTTATTTGGGGTACAAGAGAACCGTCTCAAATCTCCAAGTATACCGAAATATGTAACGGTTTACTTTCGAAAATAGATTTTCCATCTGAACTAGGGGAATGTTGTGATACAATGTGTAGCAATGATAATCACAGAATGTATATTCGCGACCTATATACTAAAATAGTTAATATTCTTAGTGAGGCGGCGATCCTTAGTTACGATATAAAAAAACCTCGTAATGGCAGGTACATCACGGGCTGGAATAAATATGTTAAAGACGCTCATAGAGAGGCTCGGCTTGCATTTCTTGAGTGGGTTAATTGTGGTAAGCCTCAGTACGGTCCTACCTATTTGGCTATGTGTTCTGCAAGGAAATATTTTAAAATGAAACTTAAGTGGTGTCAAAATCACGCGAACCAAATAAAAATGGATATTCTGGCATCACATCACGATGCAAAGAGGTTTGGGTCATTCTGGAAACAAACCAATAGCCTGAACACCAGGCCGAGCCTACCTGTGAGCGTCGGAGGTATGTGTGAGCCCGTGGATATTTCAAATCTTTTTAAAACGCATTTTGCAGTGGAACCTCGGCATAACTTATTGAATGAGACGCTGACCACTGCTAGGAGAGTTAGTGCCGGCGCTTGTCAGCGACCTATTTATTTTTCCTCTATACAGATAGCTAATGTCATTCGGAACATGTCGCGTGGTAAATCGCCGGGCCACGATAGCCTCAGTGTAGAGCATCTGAAATGCGCTGGTCCTCATCTGCCGAGAGTTCTCGCTATGTTGTTTGCTTTTTCCCTCGGTCACTCTTACCTGCCCGATGATCTGATGAAAACTGTTATCATCCCGATCATTAAGAATAAAACGAGTGACGTGTCAGATCCAAACAACTACAGACCCATCTCTTTAGCGACTGTAATTGCAAAAGTGCTGGATAGTCTGCTTGATCAACAGTTAAATACTCATATCAAGTTAAATGACGCCCAGTTTGGATTCCGAGCTGGGTTATCCACTGAATCAGCTATTTACTGTCTCAAGCGCACTGTCCAGTACTATGCTAATGAGCGAACCCCTGTGTATGCTTGTTTCTTGGACCTTTCTAAGGCTTTCGACCTAGTGTCGTACGATATCCTGTGGTCAAAATTATCTAAAGAGACAAGCATGCCGGGGGCCATTGTGAATATATTTAAGTATTGGTACAAACATCAAACTAATGTTGTAAGATGGGCCGGATGCGTATCTGACGTGTATCGGTTGAAGTGTGGAGTGAGACAGGGCGGGCTGACGTCTCCGAAGCTCTTCAATCTCTATATGAATGGGCTGCTCGATGAACTCAGTAACACTCCTGTAGGTTGCTCCGTGGGCGGAAAAATAATAAATAACATCAGCTACGCCGACGATATGGTGTTACTGAGTCCATCCATCAGTGCATTGAGAAAGTTGGTAGCTGTATGCGAGCGCTACGCTGCTGTCCATGGCCTTAAGTACAATGCGACGAAGAGTGAGTTAGTGGTGTTTAAGGCTGGCAATAAAACCTACAATATTGTCCCACCAGTTTTACTTGACGGTACACCGCTAAACAGAGTCTCCAAATTTAAGTACTTGGGGCACTGGGTAGCAGATACGCTATGCGATGATCAAGACATAGAGAGGGAACGTCGAGCAATGGCGGTCCGGTGTAATATGCTGACTCGTAGATTCGCACGATGTAGTGATAGCGTTAAGGTTACCTTGTTTAAGGCATTCTGCCAATCTTTTTACTCGTGTGCACTATGGGTTAGCTATACACAAAGGGCCGTCAATATATTGAGAGTTCAATACAACAATGCATTCAGGATGCTGATGGGTCTCCCTCGCTATTGCAGTGCGTCCGGCATGTTCGCGGCGGCGGGCGTGCCGGGATTCTATGCAATTTTACGCAACAGAATAGCATCGTTGATGCAAAGGGTGCGAGGTAGCACCAACAGCATCCTGAGTTCACTGGCTGAACGGGTAGATTGCCCGATTATGCGACATTGGGAGGAATCACACACTCCGGTGCGTGCCTCTCCCCGCAGATATTAGGTTTAAAGATTATGTCACTAACACTAGTTGTAAGTAATTTGTTACTAACAAGTTATGGAACTAGAGTCCGAAATAAAGATTTTTTAATTTAATTTTAATTTTAATTTAATTTAAATTGTATATTTTTCATAATGTATTAAAGGAAGCTACATTACTGAAAATAGTTTTGAAAGCAAACGTAATCTAATGCTAAAAGACGTAGAACTTTCCATCTCCATCCGCCGTCCCCATTTAACGGTGTTAGAGAATAATATTATTCTCATTAACCAAAAAAAAAATTAAATTAACAAAATAATTCGCACCTACTTACTACTACTACTTATCTACCTTTCGGTGCTGGGAGCATCCCAGTTCTAACCTAACCTAACCTACATTTCTGGTAGCTGTTCGGTTCTGTAAGGGTCGTGGTTCTAACTTAACCTAACCTACTTTTCTGCTAGCAGTCGGATTATGTATGACCTATACATACTTCCAACCCTTTTTAACCTCCGTAGAGGATGAATTTTAAGAAACACTGTAATTAGTTTCCTAGTTTTTAACCGAGGTTACAGATCCGTTACTTTAAAATTGTCTTGTTCCCCGTACAAACATCCAACTCCTTTTAGCCCATTTAGGGGATGAATGTGTCCCCCTTATGGAATCAATTTAAAACAGTCTAAAACAGAAGTTACAAATCCCTTACTTTAAAAATGTTTTGCTCTCCATTCAAACTTTGAACCCCTTTTAACCCCTATAGTGAATGAATTTCAAAAAACTCTGAAATCAGTTTGGTAGTCTTTTAAGATACAGGCTAAGACCGAATTTAAAAATCTCTTTCTATAATATTTTCTTGGTTTCCATATAATAGACCTTGAATTCCGTTTTAACGCCTTAGGGGTGGAATTTTTCCAAAACGCTGAAAGAACTTTTATTTATTCTGATAGGAAATCTTTATACAACGCTTTAAGTCTCCAGCTCAAAAATGAGTGTTTCTCATCCAAAGCTTGCACCCCTTTTTAACCCTCTTAGGGATAGAATTTTCGAAAACGCTGGTAGTAATTGTTTATATTATAATAAGTACTCTAGCTCAAAAAAGTGTTTCCCATACAAACCTTGCAACCCTTTTTAACCCCCTTGGGGGTGGATGTTTCCAAAACGACTAAGTTCTTTTTTGTATTCAAATACGTAATCTGGCTACAAAGTTTCAAGTAGCTCAAACGGAAAAGATTCCCTCATACAACTTTTGCATCCCTATTTTAACCCCGTAGGGGTGGAGTTTTCTAAAACACTAATATTTATTTTTTCTGTTCATATAAGTAATCTTTCTACAAAGTTTGTAAGTTTCTAGCTGAAAAAATAAAGTTCCCTCCATACAAACTTTGCACCCCTATTTAACCCCTTTAGGGGTGGAATTTTCTGGAACGCTGAAAGTACTTTTCGTGTTTTTAATAAGTAATTTTTCTACAAAGTTTCAAGTCTCTAGCTCAAAAAATAAAGTTCCCTTCATACAAACCTTGCACCCCTTAACCCCCTTAGGGGTGGAATTTTCTGGAACGCTGAAAGTACTTTTCGTTTTTTTTAATAAGTAATCTTTCTACAAAGTTTCAAGTCTCTAGCTCAAAAAATAAAGTCCCCTTCATACAAACCTTGTACCCCTTTTTAACCCCTTTAGGGGTGAAAATTGCTGAAACGCAGAAATCACCTTTTTTGTGTTCTAATAAGTAATCTTTCTACAAAGTTTCAAGTTTCTAGCTCAAAAAATAAAGTTCCCTCCATACAAACCTTGCACCCCTTTTTAACTCCCTTAGGGCTGAAATTTTCTAAAACGCAGAAATTTTTTTTTTTGTGTTCTAATAAGTAATCTTTCTAGAAAGTTTCAAGTCTCTAGTTCTAAAAATAATGTTTCCCCCATACAAACATTGCACCCCTAGTTAACCCCTTTAGGGATGGAATTTTGTAAAACTACGAAATTACTTTTTTTGTATCTTAATAAGTAATCTTCCAACAAAGATTCAAGTCTCTAGTTCAAAAAATAATGTTTCCTCCATACAAACTTTGCACCCCTATTTAACCCCCTTAGGGATGGAATTTTCAAAAATCCCGTCTTATCCCTTGCCTACGTCATAAAAGGAAGTTCTGGTGTAAATTTCAAGTTTCTAGTCACAGTAATTTCGGCTGGGCGGTGATGAAGTCAGGAAGTCTTCTTTTATATATATAGATGAAAAGAATATAGATTTTATAATCATTTATTTCGATAGCCTTCGATATCACATAGGGCACCATGGAAACCTTATTCACATATTTTACAGTGAATGCTCTTTGTAACCACCCCCTTAAAACTTAAAATGTTTCTGCTAAATAAAATGTGCTTTATCCCTTTCTGATAAACACAAATGTCAAAGTGACTGATAAAGACAAACGAATTTTAACGGCATTTCAGTTAAAATAGGCTTGTAGAACGTTTATGAATACGGCCGTAAGTATATGTGGCCTCCGCTGCATATGGACTCAATTTAATAATATATTCAACATTGACTATTTATTTTCGGACCAATCAGATCCTTTAAAGAGACGTCGATTGACCCTTGGAATTTAATTCCTTTTCCACGAATAATGATCTGAACTGACCTGACGTTGCTTATAATAATTTATATCCTCCTCTGATGCCTTCTAATATAATACGATACTACGTGGTATTTTTTTATTTCCCTGTTCGGTCTGCAGCGCTGCCAGTTACAGATATGGTATGGGATAACCTCTCTGGAGGCCTCATGGGCTCCCTGCACGGCTATCACGAAGCGGCGCGCGAGCTCTCGATTTTTCTCGCACTATCCGTCTCTCTCATATTAGAACACTTGGAACAAGGTGCGAGAAAAATCGAGAGTATGTCGCGGCCGTCTCATGATAGACGTGCAGGGGTAAACTACGCGGACATGTCAGGATATTGAGGGTCATTGTTACTTTTACCAGAAAGGTTTACCCACCAACACTATAGTGGTAGCTGCCTATATACTTTTACTCTTTGGGTAGCTGGTATGGCTCGCTGGATCACTGTATGAATGCAGTCTAATATACTCTGTGGCAGACATGGTAGTAGTTTTCCTGCGTAGCTAGCGGTACCTATACCGTCAAGTCGGGTAGCTCGGCTCGGGACTCGGGGCAATCAAAACTCCTGTTTTTTCGGGGCCTAGAGTGTGCGTACCTAATACTATGTGTTCGTAAGAGCAACCTCAACCTCTAGTATACCTATAGATATTTCCCGCCCTATATTGTTCATTGATTAGACTATTTGCACGTTGCAGAAGCAGTGAAAGCCGTAACTCCGTTCAGCATCCCCGAAGAGGAGTGGCCGGAGTTCCTGAGCGACTACTTGCAGGTTGTACGCGACATGCGCATGATGGACGCCAATAACAACACACAGAGAAAATCCACTGCCATTAAATGTCATTACAAAGTTATCGTGGCGATGGGCACCAAGTGAATGCTATGATATGAAAACTGCGCATTATAATACTGGCTACCCTCGATCTGACAGTCACTGAATTATTAAAACGTATCACTTTT
This sequence comes from Epinotia bilunana, assembly GCA_947049275.1. NCBI lineage: Eukaryota > Metazoa > Arthropoda > Insecta > Lepidoptera > Tortricidae > Epinotia > Epinotia bilunana. The sequence goes on from OX346253.1 coordinate 27,094,208, forward strand.
TTAGATCATAACTGCCAGTTATAATAGTACCTAAAGACTACTTTTATAAATATTTAAGTTTGTGCTTTATATTTATTTCGTTATTTTTACAATCGGCATTTGAATAGTCTTCTATAACTATACATGGGAACAAACGCACCGTTTAATGTTACGTTAGTGTAGATAAATAATTGTGCAGTCAACTAGCAACTAGCTATATGATGTAGATATTTTATTAGGTATTTCCTGAAGTACAAATTAACAGTATTAAGGTTAAACATCACGGATTCCTGTCAAACTGTTGCTAACAGATGTCGGGCTAAATAATTTCGATGGTTGCTCATCATTATTCGCAAAACCGTGACCAGTATTACCAACATGTGTTTCAAACTGCGGAAGCCGAAGAGCTATGAATCGCAATCAATCTGCACCAAACAGTGTTTCTTTTTAAAATGTCCGAAAATATGCATAAAAGTGCTCTTTAGCGAATTTACGTAGCTAAATGTCACTTCGGAGTCGGTCATTGTCAAACATTTTGCATAAATCAAACTAGAGGGCGCAAAACTAAATTTACAGTAGCGCCTCTATTAGGAAATGTTGAAACTAAATGTACTTGTGCACTAGAATGTACAATGAATGCACCCGACTTTTTCACTTATCACCTAATGTCATACAGTAGCGCAGCGTATACACTTTTGCCTAAAATCTGTCTGTAACGCCATCGTTGGTTCGAATTCCGACGAACGTACTTCTTTTTGTTTTTCTTTTTGGTTTTCTAAACCAATATGACCGTCTCAACTGTTCGATTTACTTGTAATGTGCAAAACTTTTTTTTTTTAATTTAACATGTTTAATTTTTTTTAAATAATTATCCATATAAAACTCCTATATTTTTGGCGGACGTATTCTTACATGTTACATCCTACATATACACTATTTTGAATAGGTATAACATTTACAAAGATGTTACACCTTTCATTTAATTAGAAAATCATGATCATGAGTATCCGTGGATTTACAGTTGACAAATCAAAGTACCACGACTTTTATCTATTTCTACTTATACCCTATTCCACATGACTGATATCATTATTTACATTTGAATTGTGAAAATGACGCCATCCATACTTTTGAAACTAGTCAAGTATTTAAAAAATCGTCACCGTACATGATACCCATGTCTTTATCAGGTACTTTACATTTACATACCATCGGCGTGTACAATATACATATGTATACATGTATTTTTTGCTATTCAATGTAATCAATTATCCGTTTATCACGCATGGCATCATATCTTCCATTCTGTATTAGTTTTACATAATATTGTACATGTTACATTACTGTACCCTATTCCATGTAATATTAGAAAAATCGTGCGTTAATAGTCAATATCGTCATGCGATCTCAAGGAATACCAATTAGAAAACGTAAAAAAAATGTATTGTTACTGATCGAAAATCGAAAGAAGTAAATCTACCTACCAGTTTTTAATATTTCCCTTTGATATTCCGGATAAACGAAAAAACGAGACGATTTTTTGAAGTGAAAACTTCTTTAGCGGCATTTTTTGTGATGTGATGGGGAAAAATTGTTAAACTCGCCACAGGTCACGTGACCGTAAGACGGACACGTGACCTGATCGAAAAACTGTTACAATGTCATTGAGTTTTCACTTCTGCCGGCACTCCCGGAGCGCAACCCGGTCTTTTTCTGTTAAGAGTCTAATGTTATATTATATGGAATGTTGTGTACTCGTATATATTGTTATCACTATTGAAAATTAAACTTTAAAATATGTTGAATTGGGTAAGTTGTCCATTACTGGTTACCAATAACAAGCCACGAAAGAAGAAAACAAAGAATCAGTTATGTACCTACTGCCCGTGCGGCCTCTTTTTTTCGCCCGCGTAGGTATAGCAAAAAACGTAGATAAAGCCGCGGGATAATACCTATGACCATCCGGAAAGTCTATTCTACACACAGGTGAAATGATTTTTGAAATTGGTGTAGTAATTCCAGAGATTATTCATTTTCATTACATACAAACTTACAAAGCTATACAATGTCACAGACTTTCCTCTTTATAATATTAGTATAGATTACCAAATACCGAACTATTATCTAGACGTCGCATTCGAAGCATTTCCAGAGATCTTGAAAGAGCATCCATAAAAAATGGTGTCTATCTATAGTAACTGACATCTGCTTAAGTGACCAGTTATTGGCGATTTACATCATCGTCGTATAATCTGAATTATTCTCTTAGAAATTCATGTGCATACACAATTCGAATTCGTTATTATATTAAGGATTAATTTATTATGACTTAATAGCATGTAAGCGTTTGAATATATTAGATTAGGAAATCATTTTTATACATTTTGTGAAATAAACTACTTATAGCCTGACAAGTTTCTTTTTGACCCTTAGCCACGGTGCTGATTTTTAATGGAACTAATTTATTTTACTGGCAAGGAGTATATATACTCTTTGACAACAGATTTTAGAAGTCATCTAATGTCACCGGTGTAAACACACAGCAAGGAAGACGAGATACTTCGCGATTGTAAAATTAAATACAGTAAATATGCCGATAGCAATCCATGGCGATGTCAGAAAGCTTAGACTGACATCTACAAAGTCAACGAAATAATTTTTAGAAATATTGTCCATTATATCTATTTATAATTAAAACTACCTTGACATGTATAAAAAGTATGTACCTACCTACTCTATTCTGTATCCTGCCTGACATGTAAAATACTGTGTTTTATGAATAAAATCTGAATCTGAATCTTATTTTGAATATTTACAGCAAAAAAGGATGCCGGATTGTCTAGTACTTCTATAAACAATGTCTTGTAAATTGGTTGTTGACATAACCGGTACTGACATTTTATAGTGCGGTCGTAGGTATTGATTGAACCGGTTAGTTTGGTTGGATTTAACTAGTAATTTCTTTTCTTATTAATATATAGTAATAAAAATTGAAGACGAATATAGAAAAAGGTCCTTTAGTCGAATCCCAGACCGATCGCTTTATAAATATAAGACCCACAACTAAGCTCACTTATTACTTGTATAACTTGTATTATCTTATTTGTGGAAATATGGCTATGTACCTATCTCTGGGTTTTCTATACTAAGGAGAGAGATGCAACACAAATACTTGGGAAATACGATCTCGTGAGTCGCCGGACATGCAGGCTTCTTGCAGGCTTCAAACAAGCTTTGAACATTAAACTTGACGTTTTTATATACGCGTCATTTTCCAATAAATAGTCAAATGTCATGGTGACTGATGACAATAGTGAAATAAGTTACAAAGGATTAAAAATTGCTACAATTCAATTAAAATGAAAAGGGTAAAAGTAAGTACTAATAACCTAGAACATAACCTCAAGTTCAATACTCGTATTTCTAAAATAGCACATTATTTCTTATTTCCATTCCAGAGTTCACAAGTCACTGTCAAATCACAGACCTCTGCTATTCAAGTTAAAGAGGAGATTGTGCTTCCACCACTCGATGAGTTCAAAGTTTGTATTAAAAACCTTCGAGTCACCGACCGGGACCGCAAGCCATATACAATCGCGGTCACTTTCTTTGATCAGCTGTTGCTCAGTGAGATAATTATGCCAATAGGAGCGAAAGATCCTGATGATGAGGATCCTATCTACAACTATATCGTTATCGGGACGATGTTCTTTGACCCGGCAGACTACACGAAAATGTGCCTTTTTGCAGACAGCCCATTGGTTGGTAGGTATTGTCATGATTTGTACACAAAAGCATTAGTTAGCGGTTGCGGTCAAAATATAAAAATATATTCAATAAATTCGCAGCATCGTAGGCAAATTGTAAGGAAAGGTATTGATTGAAAGAGCAATGAAAGAAACCGATGAGTAAGTATGAGATGCACAAGCGGGGTTCCGAAAGGGCATGGGGTGTACAGATCAAGTCTTTTTTTACGAGGCATAACCGAAAAGTATTTGGCCAAAGGGTCAAAAGGTCTATTACGCTTTTGTGGACTTGGAAAAGGCTTGGGCTTTGGTCGGTACTGTCAATGTATGAAGTGGGTAGTCGCCTCATTCAGGCGCTGAAAGAAATGAGGATTCCAGTGCTTGTGTGAGAATAAACGGGTCATACACTTATTGGTTTAGCAGCGAAAAGGGTGTAAGACAGGGATGTATAGCGTCTCCGTGGCTGTTTAATTTATATATTGATAGTTTTTTGCAAGATTTGAAAGATAATGACAGTGGACTTAGAATGGGTGGGTTATTCGTCAAGTGTCTTCTATATGCCGACGACCCCCTGGCCTAGACAAGGTTACAATCGACAAGCGCTAACGCCAATAGAAAACTAATAAAATGTATGGGAATGACAGATGTTAACGAAAAGTGTGTCGTCGGCATCTGTCATTCCCATACATTTTATTCGTTTTCTATTGGCGTTAGCGCTTGTCGATTGTAACCTTGTCTACGGCCCCTGGTATTACTTGAGGCGTCGATCGTGGAGTTACAGATGATGGTAACCACAATATATGAATCTTTTGATAGGAAAGGTATGAATGTGAGCATAACTAAAACAAAAGTAAAGTTATGATTGATTGCGAAATTATGATTGGTTGGAACTAGTGAAAGAGTTTATCTGGGAACTTTATTCACTAGGGATGGAAAGCATGAGAGCGGTTATGGAAAGAAAGTCAAGGAAATGTACTGGAAATGAGAGTATGTATGGGGTGAGTTTCAGGGATAGAATAAGAAATAGTATGAGACTCGTAAGATAGAGATGTGGAGTGACTGAAGATGTAGTGACGAAAATTGAGAAGGGCATGCTAAGATGTTACGGGCATGTAGAGAGGATGGGTGAAAGAAGATTAACAAAGAGAGTGTATGAGGGAAAAGTTGAGAGTACAGTTGGAAGGGGAAGACTACTTCGAACTGCTTCCGACCAAATTGGAGACATCCTGAAGGTCAGGTCAAGAGTACCCTAAACCGACGAGGATGTAATGTACGTGAATGAAGCAAGAAAGGTTTGTGAAGATCGTAGCTAGTGGAAATCCCTGGTATCTGCCTACCCCTCCGGGAAATAGGCGTGATTATATGTATGTATGATTCAATAAATTGTAGGTGTAGGGGGTACTCGGGGCCACCCGGTAAGTACGTTTAGGTGTGAACCTTAAATTGAATAAAACATTAAAATACATTATTTATCAGCAATAAATTTGTTTTCCACCATTTTATAGTATACTCGTGCTAACATTCCATTAAATTCTTTACGATGCCACCGTGTACCTTCATCTCGATTAGACCCATCCTTTACTTATTACAGTTCGGATTCAGCCCGCTGATCAATCAGAATCTACGCCATGTGCGAATTGCTGCAACGTAGATATATTGCCACTGTTTCAAGGTAAGTACTTGATTTTTCATTTTCATTCCTTCTCTCAGAAATACTAAATTGTGCGACCGGCATTTACAAATTTTATTACAACGAATTCACTTGCACAGTTGCTTTACGTTAAACAGGTATCTTAAACTGTAGTTACGATGATTGGAGACAACTTGTAAATACAGGTAGGTAACTATTATTAAAACGATATAATTATAATTATTCAATTATATGTGCCTAGTAATTGTGATATAACATAGTACTTAAGAAAGATCTATATAAATTGTTTATGTACCTAGCTTTAATGTCATTAAATATAACGTTGCTACGCCCTATCTGGGTCATTTGTATCTTAGAAATAAGTACTTACATAAGGTTGCAAATAAACTATTACATCATATTATACATATATTATATTTAAACTGGCAGTATACCCACTCATTATATGTGTCAGTGCCAAAACACCCTTGCTGGCAACTAAACTCTGCTCGCGTTATAATCTATCCTCAAAGAAGTCCCGTTTAGTGACTCATTTGAGTATGTTAGCCAAGTAAAATACTGCGTTGTTTTGCTATTTCAGTATTTTCATCGTCATTTTCTATGCAAAAGATTGATAACTGATGATGATACTGAAGCGAAGTTCATTCAAATTCTAGTCGCCGATCATTAATCCTACTATGATATTATAAATGCGAAAGATTGAATGTTTAGATGTTTGGATTCAACCGATTTGGATGAAATTTAGAACCCGATGATAGTTTTTAACCTGAATTTAAATAGGATAGTTCTTATCCCGGGTCCTCGCAGACGAAGTCGCGGGCGGAAGCTAGTGGGTAAATATATATTTTAAAAAACGTTTGAAATGTAGGTACCTGTTAATAGGAGTAACGGAAATAAATACCTCAAAGCGGATGGAGCCAATGGTAGAGCCGACGGCCCTGCAAATCAAGAGCTGGGAAAACTTACCCCTGATCACGATGAAGCTGCAAATTATTCGAAACCCTGAGAACAGTGTTCACCACGCAATCATTGATGCAGCAAACTTTATGAAAGTGACTTTAGTCGCTGCATATAACGTTATTGTCCCGTATGACACATCATACGAGTATGTTGCTGCCACTAAAATACGATTAAGCAATGAAGAGGTGAGTTAAAGTTACTCGTTACAAGATTTGGCTCTTTACCTAATAGAGCACTGGCTATAGCCAGCAGCATATTATAATTTGTGTTGTAAATTTTAAACAATTCCAATAAATCTCTTTAGAATAATTAGATCTTTGAACTAAACTTTAATACGCTTTAAAGTAACGACACAGATACATAGATAAATAGGCGTAGAATAGCATCGTAACTTACATTTGGTGAATATAAATAAAACCTATTTGATTTCAGACGTTGGGTGTTGAAATATACAAACAGAGCATTCCTTTTCCGAATAGATTCTCACCCACCGGGTTGTACCCGAGGTGGGAGAGCATTTCATGGGGAGACGTGTTTAGGAAGTGTGAAGAAAAGCTCTCCTTCAGCGTAGACGATATACAGAATAATGAAAACATCAATTTAAATCTTTACTTGGAACAGTTGAAGCAGATTCGTAAGTAAATCATTGTTCTACTCTCGCGTTGTTCCTTGTTCAACGGTTTGCTTAATAATACTAAGCATAATTATTCCTTCTTTTCATGCTAGGCAAGGGAGTTAATCAACAACGTAATCTTTAACGCAGACCCTTGAGGTTTATTTGACTCGGCGCGGCGTATTGATAATTATGACATTTCTTGCGCGCACTCGATCTGACACGTACGACGCTCATGGATGTCAACAAACAAACAAATCTAATAATACGACGTTATCATATGAGTACGTTGATTTAAATATCCCTTATGATCCCTTATGAACTTATGATTTCAGACACCGTGGTTTGGAGTTCCTTCCACCGAAGCCTGTTGCTAGCGGACGACGAGCGCCTCCTCGAAAGGCATTTGCGCCAGCATGAATGGCCTTTAGAAGTCCAAATGTATAATGAGGAGGGTGGCTTTAGCTTCATGGGCTTTTTGGATTTGTTCAAACTCCTCTATCCAGGAGGTATTACACTCATATATTTAATGGGTATATTCATGGGTAAACAGAACTCGGTTTCACGTCTTATATTATATACAACAAACCGTTATAGTAGAGTTGGCAGAGACAGTATGCTATAAATGTTATAGGAATTATAGCATATATTTTTTCTTACATATATATTTTGCTCGAGACAATAATAAAATACGTTTCATAACTCCCACCCTTAATTGATTAAAGCGTTGGTTTGTTATGAACGGATCATTTTTATCGTAAGAGACGACCGTGCGACTGGCCGTGCCCCTGCAATGGGCGGACGCTGCTGTGATGATGGAGCGATGCGGCTGCGATCTGCTCTTGTCTTCCAACGATAGAACGCCACGGTCTACAATGGTTTCTTTGCTCCATAATCCGACAAAGTGAGTTTCTATGATTCTATGACGAGTACATTAAGCACAACATTTTGAAGCCAGCTACGAGCTTTATTATATACTTCTGGCCCTTGGGTTCAGGATATTTATTATTCCATATTAGAATATATTTATTTTAAGAAACTGAAACTGAATGGATTCGAATCCCAGTAAGAGCAAATATTTCTGTGATGATCATGTTTTTTTTGAGTCCTCGATGTTTTCTGTTTTTAAGTATTAATATCTATTAAATATGTCGTCGTCGAGTATGTTTACTGCGCTTTTTATGTAACTAATTCGATTTGTGTAACATTATCGCCTAATATATTTATTATTTTGTATTTTTTATTTCCCCCAAAGAAATAAATAATACCTACCACCACTAAAACAATTTGGGGGAGGCATATGTCCATCAGTGGACGTCTTTCGGCTGATATGAAGGTGACGATGATGTTTTTTTATTTATGTATAAGTTTTATATCATATCTATATTAGTATATTACTATTAGGAATGACCGCTGAGGATTTTTACAATGTGTTTTTTCCCCCTACTTACCTATACTACCGGTTTTAACTTTGAATGCTATAAGGTGGGTATCCTGCCGTTTCGGCAAAATATTTTTCACCAAATTTCACTTCCCACAAAACTTATGGCAGTAGTTTCATCTCCCAAACAACAAATAGCACATTTTGTTTCGCATTTTGTTCATTTGGTCAAATTATCATCTGGCATCATTTTTCTTTGTCAAGTGTTATTAAGAAAAAAGTTTATTAAGCAAACACTGTTTGGGCTAATATTGTTTTCCAAACAAAACATTTCAACAGCGAACTCTGTCTTAGGTCGGTTAGGTTAGGGTTCACTCGTGTCCATCAGACCAGAAATAGACACCCCGCGTGGGGTGGCGTCGATTCGCTGGAGACTCTCGATGAAAAGGGCGAAACGTGGGCGCGTGGGCGAAACCGACTCGGGGCTTGCTTGCATGTATGCTGCTTGTTTGCATCTGGGGGCACGGCGCCAAGTCGAGCAAAAGAGCTTCACGGCCGTACCATCCTTTTCTCGAAGCAGTTCAGGCTTATAATATATTATTACCAGTACCTATAGTACAAAAGAACATATAAACTTACCTGTAAATTAATTTAAAAAAAAAAAAGTATGCACTACACAATTAGGATCCAAATCGTACGCCATGCAATAATTTGGAAAACGAATGTTATGCCAAATAATACGTTTAACCAAATGAAACTATATAACACTTTGCCAAACAATAATTTGCGAAGTATAATTTTGCCATAGGAGATAATGCGAAGTGATAAAATGCGAAAAAATAATTTGACTAGTGATTTTTTGCCAAAAGAACATTTGGGAATTTTTTTTTGGGAAGTGACACTATGGGAAATCTTTTTGCCCATACATTGGGGAACCTATAAGGTGAGATGACGACTATGTTCCAACGTTACGAATAGGACTACGATTCCACACGATCCCAAGACGACATTTGAAACATGAAACAGGGCCAGGATGGTCCTGAACATCACGCCATCATCATCATCATATATTGAAGAGTTACTCTTATCGGTGGAGCAATTTCCATTCCTCTCTATTTTCAGCTTTCTTCTTGACATCCTGATACGACACGCTGTTTACTTTTTCCTTGATTCGGTCCGTAAAATATCTTCTTGGTCTCCCTCTTTTTCTCTTTCCCTCTATCTAATATTTTTTCAATGAGAAGGGAAACATAATAATGGTTTTCATGAAATCATCTTATCGCAACAAGTGTCCAAACATCTTGCCTCTTCTTTTCTCTCTGGTTTTAACAATGTTCTTTTTTTCACCTTTTCAAGAACTTCCACGTTCGTCTCTTTCTGCGTCCAGCTAAGGATAGTTCAATCCGCCTCGAGCACCACATTTCAAAGGCATTTTCAAAACCGTTTTCTCTCACGCTAAGTCATTGTCCACTTCGGCGAAGCGAACATCAATCACGTATCCAAATTCATAACGCGTCGTCGAGATTCGGAGGTCACAGAATATTTACTGCATTTATAAACATTACCAAGTGATTTAGATTAGATAGATTTAGATTTAATTATTACACGATAAAAAGTACAATAGAAATTTGCATAAATGTCAAGATCTACCATTCTGCCATGTTCGTCAATTTTAATAATAAAAACTTAATGAGTACCGAAATATAAAATATTCTCCCGAAAAGGATCTTCATTCATTACACACAATAACATCATATCTTTTACACATGAATAAACAATGAATATGTCAAAAACACATCTTTCATTTCAAGAAGGGTTGTCACGTTGAAAAACAAATAATAGTATAGTTCATTAACATTGATAAATATCAAGTTAACAAAAATCAATGTCAATGCTCAGACCAAGAAAAAAAGACAGACGGAGCGTTACGAACAGTCAAGTGAAGCCAAACCACATACAAACAAAACCAAGCTACATCAAGTTTAGCACACGCTCAAGCACACATATACAAACAAAATTGCACAAAACTTCAGCACGTGTCGCAATGCTGTCAAAATCATTTATTTCGAGTTGATAAATATCAAGTTAACAAAAATCAATGTCAATGCTCAGACCAAGAAAAAAAGACAGACGGAGCGTTACGAACAGTCAAGTGAAGCCAAACCACATACAAACAAAACCAAGCTACATCAAGTTTAGCACACGCTCACGCACACATATACAAACAAAATTGCACAAAACTTCAGCACGTGTCGCAATGCTGTCAAAATCATTTATTTCGAGTTTTGTGCGATTTAATTTGTTTAGCGTGTGCTGAACTTGTGGGGCTTGGTTGAAAACCGGTTGACTTCACTAGACTGTTCGTAACGCTCCGTCTGTCTTTTTTTCTTGGTCTGAGTGTCAATGTAAGAAAAACAAAACACACAATTAAAAAGTTTTTTCCATTTAGGTCGTTAACGGAGTACAGAGGGTTATCCAACAAAAGATTTTTCAGTTTGCGCCGGTTTTTTTTTTTTATGATATAGGAGGTAAACGAGCAGTCGAATCACCTGATGGTAAGCGATAATCGACGCCCATGGACACTTACAACACCAGAAGAGTTGTAGGTGCGTTGCCGGCCTTTAAGATGGGAGTACGCTCTTTTCTTGAAGGCTTGAAGGTTATAACGGTCCGGAAATACCGCAGGCGACAGTTCATTCCAGAGTTTGGCTGTGCGAGGCAGAAAGTTTCGGGAGAAACGCACAGTTGAGGACTGCCAACCATCTACGTGGTGAGAATGGAAAAGCTGTCGCGTAGGGCGATGGCGGAAGGAAGCGGCGGGGATTAATCCGAACAATTCATCGGAACACTCCCCATTGTACATGCATTGTACATAGAAAATGCAAAGCGAGGCTACATCTCTACGCACACGCTGGCAGCCGACAATTCGAATCGCTCTCCGTTGAATGCGGTCTAGAGGGAGGAGTTGGTACTGAGGAGCCCCTGCCCACAGATGACAACAGTATTCCATATGTGGACGGACCTGCGCCTTATAGAGCTGTAGGCGGTGAGCCGGCGTGAAATACTGTCTCGATCTGTTGAGCACACCGAGCTTCATCGAGGCTAATTTGGCCTATGTTTCCTCAGATGGTTCATTCCTTAGATTGGCTGGTAAGCGTGCGTAATAAGTGGGTCCGATGACGCGTGGGCTCTTTGTTATGATGTTGTCATTTATAGTGAAGATGTATCACTATAACATGATTACATATCCCGTCTCTTACTTGTAGGGATACAATAGGTACTTCTGGAAGTGGGCTCACAGATACCACGCAGCTGCCGCCGCCGACGGGAGCCGATGAGAGCGCCGCGTTCGTCATCCTGGAAGTGACGCTAGCACGACCCTTGATCAAACCGACCATACCACCGTTCATTTCAGAGTGAGCACAATATTTAACTTACTTAGATAAGACATTGGGCTAGACATTGGGGCAGATTATGAACATAAATCAGTTTCTGCACAGGTATATTTAGTTATGTTTCCATTCTTTCAAGTGAAGTGACACATACATGGCTTTGTGTAGAACATAGTTTAGTTTAATTCTAGTGCAAAAGCGCCTAACACCAATCTGAACTGCCTCGAAGTTTGACCTTTTACAACACACTTGACAACACACCATTTCAACCCCAGTGACAGATTGCTCCGCCAAAACTTTCTAACCGTCATCAATCATCGTCTTACGTTCATTCTAGGTTGGTCAGTTTTTTATTAAAAGATAGAATAATGATATGGAAAATATGGTATATATCAGATTATCCTAGTTCTGAGAACACGCTGGGTCAACGAGCGGCTATGTATCTCACTCTAACAAATAGCTGCCACATACACGCTTCGCGATCGTTTGCTCAGTGTGTACCCAGCATAATATGTAGCACGACATAAAGGTTGGAGATCGAGAGCATGCTCGGGGAGAAGAGTGAAGTCAAGCGCACATGCACGGGGCGCGGACAGCAGAACACGGAGTGGCGTGACACGGTCGCCAACGCTTCTCTCTCGCTGCGCAGATTGCCTCACTTTGGTATGTTGACAACAGAGACCAGCACGGCTATCACGCGACGGCGCGCGAGCTCTCTCGATTTTTCTTGCACTATCCGTCTCTTTCTTATTGGAACACTTAGTGCAAGAAAAATAGAAAGCATGTCGCGGCCATGATAGACGTGCAGTAGTTTATGAGATATTTACGGTCACTTTAGTCATAAGCGTTTAAACCTGGACGCTCTTTCGGAGGAAATTGTATTGGAATTAGAGTGTATGGATCTTCTCCATGCAGTAAAATCTGCAAGTAAAATGAATTTACACATTTACCGTTTACACATTTTAATGGTCTCCTTCAGATACAGCTACTTATCGTCACGGAAATATGTTTCCCGTTACATTCGTGTACCAACATTTTGAAATTACTTACTAGTTTTCCTGTCTGTTGTGTTTGATGACCGTAATAGGAGCATAGTAAAACTTTTTGTTAAGCTGTGTTCGATAATTATTTACATTGATGATGATGCGAGAAAAATAGAAAGCATGTCGCGGCCATGATAGACGTGCAGTAGTTTATGAGATGTTTACGGTCACTTTAGTCATAAGCGTTTAAACCTGGACGCTCTTTCGGAGGAAATTGTATTGGAATTAGAGTGTATGGATCTTCTCCATGCAGTAAAATCTGCAAGTAAAATGAATTTACACATTTACCGTTTACACATTTTAATGGTCTCCTTCAGATACAGCTACTTATCGTCACGGAAATATGTTTCCCGTTACATTCGTGTACCAACATTTTGAAATTACTTACTAGTTTTCCTGTCTGTTGTGTTTGATGACCGTAATAGGAGCATAGTAAAACTTTTTGTTAAGCTGTGTTCGATAATTATTTACATTGATGATGATCATGATGAGGTCTACATTTGACGGATAAAATGGGGACTACGGCGGCTCGAAATGCAGGTTTTTGTATGGACCGCTCGCCTGCCCACATTTCCTCGACGACCCAATTATTTGCATGCATCATTATTTTATTCCTTGGTAATTGTAGGAACGACAGATTTCTGCACGTTCTACCGTCAGCTGAGCGAGTCGCGCACGCGTGTGGAGCTGACCGCCTCGTTCTGGCAGGACGCGGCTGTCTACGTGAACAACAACTTCGTCCCCCAAGATTTCTTGCACTCTAAAGAAACTTATGAAGTATCTATTCCAACCAATTTTCTTTTCAATTAAATCTTCTTTGCTTTTCTTATGCCACATGAAGAAATATACTCAGCACAGCACAATACCGTATATCGCCAAAGTCGACATAAATCATTCTTCTTTCATATTTTCTTCATACACGTTAGAAAGTTACGAATGTTTTGGTCAGGACTCAGCCTTTCAGGGTGATTGGTTCAGTGAATCAATAATTGTCTCCTCGTCTCGAATTATTGTGTAGCACCTAGGTACTTAAGCCCGTATTAATTTTGGCATCAATATAATTTTTTAAAGCAATTTAGGCTACCTTTAAAAAATCTGGAATAGAAATAACTTCTCACGGTTGGTCTGGTCGCTGATAAATGCTGGTTAACGTTCTAGATTTTTTCCACATTGATACTATTATAGTACTTTTGCACAGGAGATGTTGATGATGGCACACGCGTGCCTCGTACGCGATGCCTCCGCAGCCATGGTCGGGGCTGAGGTGGAGCACGACGCCACGCTGCGGGCCGCGAGACACGCCCGCCAACTACAAGACATCCCCCATGCCACAGACCTGTATTTGCTTGTGCGAAACTTAAAAAACACTATTTATTTATGCAACGTGCTTAGTGATTGGTTAAAGCTTGCTCTCCTTTTAGATACGTATTGTACTGTACCTAAGTGTTGTAATCCGATATCGGTTTTTTAACTATTGAATTGTTAATATATGAGCTTGGATTAACTAACTATGACATCGGGAGGAAGTCGCTTCAGCGATTGCTGTCAAGTGCACGCAGTAAGGGGCCTATTAACTTGTATTATAACATAGTTTACATAGTCTTGCCCTGCACCAAGCGACACTACTAATTTAGACACAATTTTACATCAATCTTATTTATTACCAACCGATATTAATCATAGCCATGTTGGATGTCTTCTTTGTAAACAGCTTGTGACAGAAAATGAAAACAACGCAAACGCCTGGCGTGAGCTGTCGACTTGCTTGAAGGACAAGGACGTTGACCTCGCGAGGGTATGCATCAACGAGGCGCTGCTGCTGGATCCAAGGCACCCGCTCACGTAAGACACTCTTCAAAACTAACTACGTAACACTCATGTGATAGATAACTGATAACATTGAATGCATTACTTCTTGAATCAATTCTAGCGATCGCACCTATACCTCATCTTATCCATTAAGTAATAGAAATTAGAAAGAAACAAAGCACATCATCAAACAGACACCTAAGACTCGTAGGCTCCCGACTTTCCGTGCATATCTACGAAACCGTGGCGCAGATTGTAGTAATAATTATTCATTATGCTTTGTGAAAGTAGTTTATTTAACTTACTGAACCTAGCTAAATAATGGCGTCGTCACGACCCAAAAAAAACAAAGACTAGAAATAACAAAGACATCAATAATAAACTGAAAATTTGAGGTTCAATGTACCTAAATACATTTTCAGGCTACTCTCGAAAGGCAGTATGTTGTACCAAGAAGATCCTGATTCCGCAGAACTCTTCTTTACTGCAATCTTAGCCCTGTATCCATTCTGGACCACTGGCTGGGTCATAGCCCATGCTTTTTACAACGAACGCCAGGAATTCCATGTGGCTGATGAAATCAAGCAGTGTATTAATCGGTAAGTCTAGTATCTATGTGTACAGTTGGCGCTTAGTAATTAGGCGCATCCTCCTCCTGTAATGGTACCTATAGTTATTTTCCCCTCACTGCCTCGGAAAGCCGTCTTTTATCCTTTAAAACAAGTGGGTAAAAACGCATTTTATCTACTAGTGGGGAAAGTGATTTGACTTTGGAGCGTGACCATTTGTTGTCGGTTTTTGGTGGCGCGGCAAAGGAGCGTGAGCGAGCGTCAGTGTTTTGTTCGCGCGCAGTTGGGATTTGATTTCAGGTGGCTCGCACGGCCGTTGGATAACGAAAAGTGTCGTACTTTAATCGGCTCTAAACAGCTATGTTTGTTGTGAATACTGTGATAAATAATTATGAAAGCGGGAGCTGCACGTCGACGTGATACCTACGTCCATTGCAGAGTACAAATGAAGACTGGTTTGTTATCTTAATTAGTTAATTGCAATTTTACATAATGTTATACTATATTGATGATGATTATAATTAACCTGATGATGATTATAATGTGTCCAAATAAAGACTTATTTTGTATGCGCTGTTTTTTTGCACTTTCCTCGCTACAGTGAAGTGAAAAGTTTTGTGTTACACACGGATGCAAATGTACTTTACTTCTCGTGTGTTGAAACACTCGCTACGCTCAGGATTCTATTTTAGAACCACTCGCTTCGCTCGTGGTTCAACGTGATTCAATTCCACACTCGCGGGAGTCGCGGGTAAAATACTACTTTGCACCTTGTGTAACAAATAACCCGGGTACGAGTATGATGGAGGATAAAGATCGATAAGAATGCGGATGGTATATATTCAGGACTTTCATACAGCGGTATTCAATCCGCGTGCTCGTCAACCCGCCGTATTACATAACGGCGCTGTTTTGTGAAACAGCTAGCTGTTATGTAAAACCGCGGATTATACAAATATGCCTGCGACATATACATTCGATTTGGCTACTGGCATGGACAGGCTGTTAAATAGTTTCTTAATTGAAGGACTCGAGCTAAAGGCTTGACGCATGACTTGGCCCCGGAGCGCGGCTGGCAGACCGAGCTGGGCGACTGGTGGTACCCGACGCCTCTTGTGCCTCTCTCGAACCTGTTCCTTGAAGCTGCTGACCTCTTGTTGAGGTTACGTGAAATGCCGGTTAATACATTTTATGATCTTGATTATGCTTTAATTTTTACAAGATTTTATACAGATAATATACAGGGTGTTTGGCATTGCGTGTGCCAAAAGACTAGGGTGGGTAAGTAGGGTCACTTGCAACTCATTTTGGGCCAATTAACACTTGTCCTGTCCACGGTGTATTTTTATTAATATTTTTCACCTCAGTAGCTCGAACAAGCATATTTTGCTGCGTGAAAACAGTGTGCAAAATGCGATTTTGCTCACTCCGTGAGACAAAGTAGCTTTTTAATTTTGATGCCGAGCACTGACATTTCATCGTATGGGGTCTATTACAAGTTCAGAAAATTTGAACTTCATTCGTTCCGTCCCTTTCATTGCGTTACGAGAAAAGTGAGTGACAGGAAAAAGTCGAATCGTAATTCGACATTCAAATTCCATAGTAGACCCCCAAAAAGCGGTAAACAAAGTCACGTTCGAAAGTTCATAAATTAACCTATAAACCAAAATTATAAATCTTTTGTTTTGAATGTGGTTTTTGAAATGTATAATTATGAAATATAATGTTTTAATAGTAAATACACAATTTTTTAAATAAAACAAGACATCTGGCACGTGATAATTAATAATTCTAGTTTTAATAATATTTAAGTTTGTGAACGAATACTAATAAAGCTGTTTCGGAACACACCCTTTAAAAAATTGCGCTCTACTATTTTTCAAATCTTTTCTTTACTCGTATGATTTACTGTTGCGTGTGTGATTATACTGAGTGTTTGTTATCATTAAAATATGAGTGAAACTTGTGATGACGAAAATATGTTGACTCCAGAGGAGCTGAAAAAGACTGTGAAGGACGCTGAGTTAAGTTTTCTTCCGGAAAAATCGCGGGAGAAATATTTAAAAGCTTATAATTTGTTTAATAATTGGAGAGAACAAAAGGGCGCCAACACCTTTTCGGAAACAGTACTTTTATCGTACTTCATAGAACTATCGCAAACGAGGCAACCATCAACAATGTGGAGTATTTACTCAATGTTGACAGCAACTATAAAAACAAAGAATAATGTGCACATTGAAACTTATCCAAAACTTATTTCATTTTTGAAAAGAAGCGCAGTTGGCCACAAGTCCAAAAAGTCCAAAATTTTTACGGCATCAAACATCGAAATATTTCTTAATGAAGCTCCGGACTGCGATTTTCTCGCTGCAAAAGTAAGTATGATCCATGTTATTGCAATTTCTACAGTCACTAAATGCTTATGTTAGTAACTTTTGCTTATTATAAGTTTGAATTAATGATATATAATATTGTGATTGCAGGTCATCCTCATTATTGGAATTAACGGAGCATGCCGTACAAACGAACTCTTGAATCTTACCGTTAATGCCATAGAGGAGCATTCAAACCAATTGATGTTAATAAACTTGCCGAATACCAAGACAAACACGGACAGGTCGTTTGTTATTCGTGGGGAATATGTACATGTTGTCGAGAAGTACAAAACATTACGCCCGCCCAATACGAACACAGACCGATTTTTCTTGCAGTTCCGTAATGACAAGTGTTCAAGGCAGCCTATGGGAGTCAACAAAATAGGCGGGACCCCACGAGAAATAGCCACTTATTTGAAGCTGCAAGAACCACAGCTTTACACCGGTCACTGCTTCAGGCGAACATCGGCTACGCTTTTGGCAGATTCAGGGGCTGACCTTACCACGTTAAAACGCCACGGCGGATGGCGGTCAAACACGGTGGCTGAAGGATATATCGAGGATTCTATAGAGAATAAATCGAAAATTAGTAAACGTATTGTAGAAACTATAAATTTTAACCAGCCCTCAGACCCTTGGTCACGTCCGGGTACTTCCAGAGACCTAAATAGTGAAATCCGCCCTGAGTCTCCTACTTTTACTATTTTACCATCACAACAGCCCACATGCAATGAAACGCAAACTTCCACTTCTCGAACTCAAGTCGCGAACACAACAATCACGGTTCCGAACAAAAGTGTAACTCTTAATTTACAGAACTGTAATAACTGTACATTTAACTTTTAATGTTTGATTTGATTATAAGTATTGTTTAACTTGATAACTTGATTTAACTTAATAAGTATAAATAAAAGTGGTTTAATTTCCTGTATGTTATATTTGTTTAACCTTTTGAAATGTTCTCACTTCTGAGGTGAAAAGTTGTATGTGTCACACGAGAGCAAAATTATTTGCATCTCGTGCAATTGAATCCCTCGCTACGCTCAAGATTCTAATTTTGAATCACTCGCTACGCTCGTGATTCAATTATAGAATCTTTCGCTAGCTCGGGACTCAACATCAGCACTCGCAGCAAAAAACAACTTTGCTCTCTTGTTGCACAAATAACTATTGTATATTTATCTCGGCATTTGCCAAAAAATTACCATTTTGCTTACCTATTTTTTTTAATGTGACAGCATAAAACTGTGTTTTTTAATCTTTAATGTATTGTATGCGTATCCTATAGAAATCTTATTTTCATTTAGATAGGGAATAAAAAAATAGGTTATGAGCCGACAAAGTGTGAAGGACAGAAAATAAAAATCATCAAACTCAATAAATTTGACACAATTGTTTTTAAAATTTGAACTTGCTCATCCAATGTCATAAAAAGTTCTCCAGTTCATGACTATTCTAACGGTATACGACAGAATCACTTACAACTTTCCGGCAAAAAATGGTGTCTGTCTAAAATTATGGATTTATTCCGTTAGTAGGTCCAGTCAGTTACACTGGCTGAATGCATATGACCACCAATAATAATAAATAACAAAGTGGGCAGGACGGGTGTTAATTGGCTCAACATGTGTTGCAGGTGACCCTACCTACCCACCCTAGTGTTTTGGCACACGCAATGCCAAACAGCCTGTATATTTGAATTACGGAATTACGTTTTTCATTCACGTCATCGCTGTGCAACGTTGTATCCAAAATAGTAAAACACCTCTTTTACTTATTATTAATATTAGTTTTTCAGTTGTTTTTGCAAGTGAACATAACAATGACGTGTTATTATTCGATCAGTTAAGTCAGTCACGTATCCCTGTCATTATAGAGATTGTATTCCGATTTCCCTAACCAACTAACTAACTTCTAGTAACTTCCATCGCTCACCGACTCAAAACGAGCTTTGGCCTTCGACACGACTTATACTTCACCATTTCATTGCTTGTAGATGCGACGTCGTTCCACCGGAAACGGGGACAAATCGACGAGTCGCCGCCCTACTAGATGGCCATGATATTTATGCCCGTTTAGCGCCCTTACCTTCCCATTTCACTACAATAGAATACTTAATACTCAACGGCGGCGTCACCCTGACTACTGATATCTTCGTCTTCTAATCATTGGCATCAATAGCTTGCGGAAGTGTGCTTGGCATTGGCGCTTTCAAGTCACGGCGCGGAGCCGGCGCACTCGCACCTCGTGGCACTGACCTGTCGACTTCGCGGTGAAGTCGATAACGCTCTTTGCCACATCAATGGAGCGTTAGAGTCTTTTGGAGAAGTTAGTATGCTTATAGTAGTAGAAAATACTTGAGATGAAGCATATTTAAGTAAATAGTTCTTGTTAGTCTGGCCACGGAACAAATTAATAGTACTTACAGAAGTAGGTACTATTAATTTGTTCCGTGGCCTTCTGGTTCTCTGTTAATAAATTCCCTGTTGAGGTAATGCCGATCGAGTCTAAACGTGGCCATCCCTTTCTATTGCGTGCAACGCGCTCTGTCAGCAAATGTTAAAAGTTGCATTGACGAAGCGAATTGATATGACGTAAAGCGCGAACGCATGCGTTCCGTAGCAGCGCGCGGCAACCACTAACATACCAACTAAGTTGGTAGGCCGTAGTGTAGCGTGTAGTGGCACGCACGACGAAATTACGGAGTGAACCACCCTTGGTCTGGCCAGGTTCTTTATAAATAAGTTTCGCTTTATATCTCTTGTGTTACAGATACAGTATTTGCGAAGTTTAGAAGCGGAATGCTTCAAAAAACTAAATAATCATAATGCAGCTATGGCTTCTTTTGAAAAAGCGGGGAACTGTGTAAATGCATACAGGTACAAAAAACTATACTCCGTTTGTAAATGTTTGCCATTTCTATTAATAAAGCAATGTTTTTGAACTAAAATAAGCCACTCAGACAGACACTGTGTTTTACAGTTTTATTGTCAAATGTACAGGACAGTTGACGTCAATTTATAAATTTGCCGTATTCACATATTTATACATTTCCCGCATCACTCGAAAGGAACAAGGAGCAAAAGTGTGAACCTACCTGTGACAACCTAACGCGTATGTGTGACGAATTGTGTTAGACCAAGTAATTTACTTGTCCAGCTTTCATTTGCCACTCGACCAGGTGACATGTAATGTTGTAGGGGTGAAACAACACTTGGTCTATAGTTAAAAAAATAGATGCCAAATCCGTGTATCTTATCCCGTTCTTCGTACTTACGAACACTCGATTGTGAGGTAGGTGTAAGTAAACTACCAGCACTCGACCGAGAGCAATGTTCCGTTAAGACTGTCCTACGTGTGTTATTGTCGTCCTAAGGCACCAAAATATACATAGCTTTATTAGCTCGCGCCTCACACCACCCCATCCTATATTTTGCCAAGCTTCTTACCTCGCTGTAGTTCAATAAAGTCAGCGCCATATAGTTAGCAGCAGCCAAAGTAGCCAAATATTTCGGTACACGTCTTTATTACTGGAAGAGTAAGGTTGTGTTATGATGTATTTATTTGGGTACTTTGGCTGCTACTATTAACTATACGGTGCTCACTGTACAACGGATCACAAGTCACCGCTATGTGTAGCAGATGGGCGTATTCGGTTTTGGCTGGCCGTTGTTGTTCAGATTTCGAAAGCGATTATTAGCTATCCATTGCCCGTCGAATAACGTAATAACGGCGTAATATGTGTACAGCATACTGAGCTCGCTGCCCGGCCGTGAGCCGCAGCGCGCGCGCGGCGTGTTGGTTGACTTGCTGCGACGACAGCCCAGCGCAAAAGCCTGGATGGCGCTTGCTCACGACTGGCTCATGGTATTTAAGTTTGTTTGTTTAGAACTTCTCACTTATACAAGGTTATTTACTATTAACAACTACTTCTGCAATACTCATCTCGCTCCACCGCCGCCTGGATACCAGCCGTCTAGCTTCGGAAAGTCCGACTCTCATTAACCCATTCATGGCCAATAACTCACATATGAGTCATGCCTCTACGTAGGATTTCCGGTACAGAGCGGAAATATGCTGTTACGTGCTACAGCGTAGCACACGTAGCGTTGCGTGGCCTCGAATCGGTAAGCACACATATACTGTTGTCCAACGCACAAACACGCGTGTTTCGTGTATCATAGTAACTAAAGTAAGATGAGTTACAGAGGCAGGCCGCAGCCGGTCAACCCGGGGGCGCCGGCGACGCAGAGGCCGAGGTAGCGATGTCAGCGTGCGCAGCGGCATGCGCCGAGCAGGCGCTCCGCTGGGACCGGCGCTGCTCGCGGGCCTGGGCGCTGCTCGCGCGGCTCACGCAGCCCGCGGCCCGGCGGGAATTCTGCAGGGTCATGGCCGCGGGTAACTCTGTGAGTATCACTTCAACTGTCCAATCTCGTTCACCGGAGTAGGGCGCTGCTCGCGGGCCTGGGCGCTGCTCGCACGGCTCACGTAGCACGCGGCCCGGCAGGAATTCTGCAGGGTCATGGCCGCGGGTAACTCTGTGAGTATCACTTCAACTGTTCAATCTCGTTCACCGGAGCAGGGCGCTGCTCGCGGGCCTGGGCGCTGCTCGCACGGCTCACGCAGCCCGCGGCCCGGCGGGAATTCTGCAGTCATGGCCGCGGGTAATATTGTGAGTGTCGCTTCAACT
This sequence comes from Epinotia bilunana, assembly GCA_947049275.1. NCBI lineage: Eukaryota > Metazoa > Arthropoda > Insecta > Lepidoptera > Tortricidae > Epinotia > Epinotia bilunana. Next base: position 27,116,416 of record OX346253.1, read on the forward strand.
GTTCCGTCTCGATCACTGAGCAGGCGCTCCGCTGCGCCCGGCGCTGCTCGCGGGCCTGGGCCCTACTCGCGCGGCCCACGTAGCGCGAGGCCCGGCAGGAATTCTGCAGGGTCATGGCCGTGAGTAACTCTGTGAGTGTCACTTCAACTGTTCAGTCTGGCTCCCCGAGCAGGCGCTCCGCTGCGCTGGGACCGGCGCGGCTCACGTAGCCCGCGGCCCATCGGGAATACTGAAGGATCATGGCCGCGGTTAACTCTGTAAGTTACTTGAGCAAAATAATATATTTACGGCGAGGGCGGTATATTGAATCCTGAGTAAAACGAGGCATCCAAAATTAGACTCCATTATAGAGCGTAACGATGGAAATAAGTGTTTACGACCAAGACGCATAAAAAAATTGCTACCGAGGGGCACCTACTTTTCCGTACCTCCTTACCTTTCACACCTTCTATACAATATAAAATGCAATATAAACTCTTCCCGCATCAATGTATTCCAATTCATTAATGTTTCCAACTGAATTGAAACCAGTATTATTTATTTACTTAGCCTGACTGCGAATGGCCTGACGAGGTGCAGGAGCCGTCGGGCTCCCAGCAGTCCCTGTGCCACCGCCTCGGCACGGCGCTCAAGGAGTGCCGCTGCAACCTCTGCGAAACTGCCGACAAGCCCGACTGCGCACATTTGGAATGTGATTGTATTAAATCTGTACTTGCATAAGATTGTTAATTTAGTTTCCCTTCGAAGATTCTGTTTAAACAGTTATATTAAACTGGCTCAAGTGGCTCTACAAATAGGTCGTATTAGACATTTCTGGGCACCTAGTTCTGATAAATAATATTGAAGCTGACTGTGCATCGTATAACCGCCACCAAAGATGCTATGGTAGTTTTATTATTAAATGAAGGTTATGAAGGGCATGGAATAGTAAGTACGAGTAGGTATCCGCCAGAGCTATGCGAGGTTATGAGGCGGTGAGTGAGGAAAAAACCACCAATAGCGTGGCTGGCCGCGCTGGCACATCGCTTCCTATATTGGTGCTTTTTCTACGCTCATCGCTTCGCAACCTCGCATAGCTCTGGTGGATACTCTACTCACCCTTCACTTACTGGCACACAATACTCGATCGAGCGAGCAAAGCGAATGAAGTTCTCCTTTTCAGCATGGCCCAATATTCTTTCGTATGTTCGCATGTCCAAATGTCCCGCTGTCCGGCTTGTTCTCCTCTACAGGTCGCATTACAATCGTGAAATTTTGCGAGCTGGTTCAATAATTACATACTTAGTATTTTTTGACGATTTAATTTTCGTAATTAAAAGAATGGTTTTAAATAAAAGAGGTTCGCGATTTCTACAGCTCACAGCCGGCAGCCACTAGTTTAACGAGTCAGTATGCAACACACAAATGTTTTTGTTTTTATTTATAGTATACAAATAAAATGTTGTACTAATAGTCACGGACACACATTGTTAATGATCTGCCATGATCGAACCCTATTGTCAGCTGGCCTACAAAAGACGTCGGCGATACGCAGATACATTATTCGATAAAAGTCTTTGTCGTCTGCATTATCGCTGCAATACGTAATGTGGATCGTTGCCACTGACCAAGCTAACGCATACACAAGCCAGTTTTATTAAACCATCCAAAGGAAAATGATTATTGAGTAAGTATCAGGCCACATTATAATTATATTGTACCTTGTCTTTATATAAGTATTGGTGATTAGACCTTTTTGATGAAAGTCGTACATCTCGTAATTATTTTAAAGTTCAGAGAAGTACACAGTGACACCTACAACGTTTATTTTCTGTCTGAACTAACCTAGGACCGCGATCACCTACCTAATTGCAGCCGGGATCACGCGCTGGTTCATGCGCGTCCAGCGACTTATCGAGAGGTACATGCAAGATGTCCCGCCGCCGGGAGACATCGTCCTCGTCTCTGCCGCCCCCAAGTGATCAGCCGAATCCTTGTTTACAGTAGGTAATATTCTGAAAACTAGGGTTGTGCTCCCTGAATAGATAAAACCTGCACTTCAGGATGAGCAGCGCTCCTCTCCTTACAATGTTAGATGCTAAAGAAGCAGTGTTCAACACAATAACATTAACTTAAAGTAATTCAATAAATTAATTGTTGAAGGGTGTGTGTGTGTTATATGGTTTATGTTATAAGCTTATAAGATTGCCATTATAGCCCGGTTGAGTTAACTCTGTACCTGCCGCTCGAACAATTCAATGTGCGCCAGGTGCAGAATGAATTTGATCGGCTTGTAAGTATGTGGGTATTGACATTGACTTCCAAACCCACGTACTTACAATCCGTTGATTATCTTAAAGTACTTACCTGTGTATATAAGGTGGTAGAAAGGTGCTGGGTAATGGCCATTGCCACCTTAAACGTTAAAGTTGGATAAGTAAGTAGGCATAACTAGTTATAGTTCATGAGTAATAGTGGACAAACTTAATAAATGTACTTGAAAAGGCCAATCTGCGTACAAATGAGGGTTTCCAGAATGTATTATGTCACCAGCTGGCAGCACCGTGGCGAGAGGTCTAGGTGTCAAAATCCACCAATCATACTCAATCATCATCAATTTGATTGGTGGATTTTGACACCTAGACCTCTTGCCACGGTGCTGCCAGCTGGTGACATAATACATTCTGGAAACCCTCATTGCGGGGCCGTTCTACAAAAAGCAAAGTCAGACACTTTTTCTAGGCATATTTTTACTGTTTTCCAATTCAGAACAATGGTCTGAATTCAGGGATTCAGTTTTCAACTTGAACTGAATTTATAAAGGCCATCCTCGGTTTTGGAAAAAGAACTTGGTTCTTGCTCACTTTTCTTGTTTAACATTCAAAAACGAAACACTGCACTGGTCGTTGCGTCGAAAGGGCCCAATGGTGGGGATACAATTTATGTAATAATGTTTTAAACCATTTGGATCCTTTCAATACATACCTAATTGCCTTTTATTGAGGACAATGCGGATCAACACATTTGAACACAAGCAAATGATTCGGTTTGGAACAATATTTTTTTTATATTCAATGTATTTGATTTGACGAATGTAATAAATTTATAAATATTGCTCCGAGTTTTATTGTTTTTATTGCTATTCGCTTATTTTTTATTTTTCTTACCCGGTAGGTATCAAAATTACGATAAAAAATAACTTATAAAAAAACTTCATACAAGTATATTTCCAAATTTCCCTTCCATTTCACCACATACAATGTTTTTCAAGAGCAGATACATGCATTATTTATTATAGGGAATACGAAAAAAGCTGTACGTAGGCCAACATATTTGAAAAGTTGCACTTCAAAATGTCTATTGTCACCATGCCGTCCTATCGTCATCGTCAGTTCCACCTCAAACTCTACCAAGTTGCAATGGGACTTCCCTTTCTTTTTAACTTTGGGGAAAGGTATTTATTTACGTATTCTGTCCAGGGAGGCAGGATGGGTATGACGGACTAACCGAAGCTATTTACCAAAGCATCCATCGTCAGTAACACACACCATGTGGTACGTTCCGTGTCGCATGTCAACCCAGCGCTCCAGGTGGGGCAGATCGGTCCCACCGTCAAACAGCGAATTCTGCTGCTGATGCCAGCTTCTCCTTCCACTAACGTAGCGATTGAGCCAGCGCCGAAGCCAGGGCGCCCCCCATTTTTTCCCTGCCAGGAAACTCACGTGCTGCTTTTTTCCAGCCTTATATTGGTGGAAGAGCTGAGAAGAGAGGAGAGACAATAGGAGTCTTCATCCATCACAATACATTATTTTTGGTTATGTCATTGATTTATTACTACTGTCCCCTCCGCTTATGTAAGTACTGGAATACAAATTATAATTTCTCCTAAAATGCGAAGGATCAAAAGTGACTTCTAATTTGAGATCCATCTGGCTCGACGTTTCACATTCCAATACATAAAATTTATGAGATTGGATAGTTCTTTAAGAGAAAAACTTTTAACTAAGGTATGTGTGTTTTGGCTTTTATTAAACAAATAAAGTATATGCCTAGTCAAGAACACTATATCTACCAGTAGTACTAGTCACCATATTGGAGGATTCAATTCAATTCAATTCAATTCAATTATTTATTCTGCAAATAGGCCACAAGGGCACTTTTACATGTCAAACCGTAATTTACAATAAAATAATAATAATAATCTTACACAATAATAATTTAAAATTATATATAAAAGGTTAACAAACTAAATGTCACTAAGTTAATGTAAACAAAACAAAATTGCAAAATATGACCATTACATTCGATATAAGATCTGTATCAGCATTAACAAGAAGTTAATCAAATTAATTCAGTATTCCAGAGATGTATAAGGTCTCTGAGCTTCCAAATACAATTAATAATTATTCTAATATTCTAAGAGATGTATACGGTCTCTAAGCGTCAAAACAAGAAAGGAACAATGATGTAATATTGTCAGAGATGTACAGGGTCAATAACAATAAAACGTGTCAAGATCAGAATGATGTCTCTCGTCAATACGATAATAATAATAATAATAACACTAGTATGTAATTAGTTAACTATGTACTATGCCCTTGCAAGCATGAACAGTCCGGACTCCACAAACAGCACCCGATCACGAGTATGACGCATATCTCAGCCATCGCCTCCCTCAACCATATTTTAGGGAAGGTGGCGACCCGATCAACCACGCCACCGTAAGCAAAGCCCTTTAAGCGAGCATGACATATTCAAGCCACCGGACATTGATAATAACAAAGATTAAGCGACTTGTTCGGCGAGAAACAGCATTATGTGCTCTCTTCTTACATAAAACGGAACAGTTATTTCAGGTAGGTACTTATAATGGTTACGTGTATTTAGGTATATTCCTAATAGAATTAGACTACTACTGGCTTAAAGGCATTTTTGTCGTTTAAGAAATCGTTGACAGTATAATACGCCTTGCTCAGCAAATTACTTTTAACATGAGACTTAAATTTACTGAACGGTAAATTAACAATTTCGGTGGGTATTTTATTGTAAAAACGTATGCAGTTCCCCACGAACGACGTGCTAACCTTGCGGAGACGACTAGCCTTCACTGCGATCTTGTTTTTACTTCTGGTGTTGTAGTCGTGGATATCACTGTTGAGTTTGAGCTCATGAAGGTTTTTCCGCACATACATGATATTCTCAAGAATGTATTGGCATGCTACAGTAAGAATGTTTGCCTCCTTAAATTTGTCCCTGAGAGAATCTCGAGCTTTTAGTTCGTATATGGAGCGTACAGCTCGTTTCTGTAGCACGAATATGGTCTGGATATCAGCTGCTTTCCCCCACAACAGGATTCCGTAGGACATAACACTGTGGAAGTAACTGTAGTACACCAGCCTGGCCGTCTCAACGTTTGTTAACTGTCTTATGCGTCTTACTGCATAGGCTGCCGAACTAAGTTTTCCAGCTAGGGCGACGATATGCGCATGCCATTGTAGTTTTGAGTCCAAGGTGATACCTAAAAACACTGTTTTATCTTCAAATTCCAGTTCATCGCCCTTTAATTGGATCTTGGTATTGTTTACCTGCTTGACATTAGGTAAAGTGAATCTGATACACTTTGTTTTCTTGGAATTTAGCAGTAAATTATTTGCTGTAAACCATTTCACAACAGTGTTGACCGCATCATTAATACCATCGAAGCTTTTCTCTTTCCTGTCTACCTTGAAGATAAGCGACGTGTCGTCAGCGAATAACACTATATCATGTTTATCTTGCAACACATTTGGTAGGTCATTTATGTAAATCAGAAATAGAAACGGACCCAGAATCGAGCCTTGAGGAACACCAAGAGCAACAGTTGTCCCTGCTGATTGGGTCCCATTGATGACTACTCGTTGTGTTCTCTCCGAGAGATACGATGACACGAGATCAAGAGCACCGTTTTTAATCCCATAATGTCTCAACTTTCTGATTGGTAGTACAACTATCCACCTGTTGCGTTCAATGGTTTTCAGAAACCCATAATATTTTTGGACAAGCAATCTCACGATAACCAGTGGTTAAATAGAGGATTTAATAGATGGGAGTCCTAGCGAAGGCCGAAATTATATCCGTGACATCAGTTTCAGTACATTATTTTGACAAAAAACAAAGCCTATACGCGCTGAGAGCCAGGAGCGACATTGTATTTCGTTCCCACTTGTGGTATTGTCTTGTCTATGCTTACATTTTGTCAATTGTCACAGTCCATCTATTCTATTCTTCCTCTACTTAATTAATTTAATTATTTAATTAACAATTTAATTTAATTAACAATTTACCATAACACGTTGGTCTTGCTCTGCACGCCGTGGGCGCAGGGCACCTTAGTTAGTTCTTGAAGTGCAAAGGGTTTAAATTTACATTAAGTACTAAAAACGAAAAGCACCTATCCAGATATGAAGTCTATCATCATATCAGCCGAAAGACATCCACTGCTGGACATAGGCCTCCCCCAAAGAGTGCCACAATGACCGGTCCTGCGCCACCCGCATCCAGCGGACTCCCGCGACCTTTACCAGGTCATCAGTCCACCTTGCACGTAGAACCGATGGCCGTTGGGGCGGAAAAGTTCTCGAGTGGCGACCACGTACCGGAAGGCGCAGCGTGGGTAGGCCCCCCACAAGGTGGATTGATGACCTGGTGACGTCTATATTCTTCATATATTCACTTCATATTAAAAGACTAGAGGAATATTTTTTTTACACCAAGTTAAAGAAGTCATCCTTTGCTTAATTACTTTAATTAGCATTAATAACGTTAATATTAGCCTTAATTAACAATTTTGGATTGATATTGTCTATACCAATTCCGTTAACAACACTACGCTGCGCCGAAAATGCTACAAAAGTTACGATCACCTGGTAATTTATATGCAAGCCCCTTTTATAGTCTTTCTATCAATATTTCTACCAATGAAGATGAAATCAATACATAACCTAACCTAACCTAAAAACATACCACAAACGGGTGAAGCGTACACGAAGGTTTACATTTATTTTAAGTCCAGTAAAGGGTGGTTCAAACAAACCATTTCATTAGAGACAATTTACATCCACGCCGCAGGCGAATGCCCATATTAATAGGTACTTAAATTTTCACTTCGATTGCGAGACATTAAACAACTTGATATACCTAGTCTAGCCATAAGTTCTGTTACTGGCAGTTAACAATGATTTTAAGAAAAATAATAATTCGAATTTCGAATGTTGTGTTTTGACGTAAGTACTTGGATGTTTTTGCCACCATTTATATACAATATAATATTAAAATAAGTAAATTAATAATGGAGTGGGGTGTCAAAGAAAATAGAATTGCTGTGATTGCTCTGCATAAGGTAGGAATGGAGCCGTCCCACATTTTTGAGACACTAAAAAAGTTAGAGATCAGTCGAATGTTTGTGTATCGTACCATTCAAAGATACACCAAAACGTCCTCTGTCGATGACAGTAAAAGATCTGGCCGACCACGTACTGTTAGAACAAATTAAGCCGTTAATGCTGTAAGGGCCAGAATTCGCCGAAATCCCATAAGAAAACAGAAGATCCTTTCTAAGGAAATGAAAATACCACCTAGGACACTTTCGCGTATAATCAAAGATGACTTGAGTCTTGCAGCTTACCGACGATATACAGGACATATGTTAAATCAGTCACTAAAGGACAAGAGAGTTGAAAGATCAAAAAGCCTTTTATCTCGATACGCACATGGGAAATATAAAAATATTCTTTTCACGGATGAAAAAATTTTTACTATCGAGCAGCACTACAACAAACAAAATGATAAAGTGTACGCACACAACTCTCGAGAAGCTAAAGAGATAGTTGGAAGGATTCAGCGAGGTCATCATCCCGCTTACGTCATGGTTTGGTGGGGTGTGTCGTATCAAGGCGTCTCTGAGATCCATTTTTGCGAAAAAGGAGTGAAAATTTCAGCTAAAGTGTATCAGGACACGATTTTAGAAACAGTAGTTAAACCACTAAACGACACAATGTTCAAAAATGTACACTGGACCTTTCAGCAGGACTCAGCCCCGGGTCATAAAGCTCGCACCACCCAGATTTGGCTGCAAAGGAATGTTCCGGACTTCATCAAGGCAGATGATTGGCCCTCTTCCAGTCCCGACTTAAATCCCCTGGACTATAAATTGTGGTCAGTGTTAGAGGACATGGTCTGCTCTAAACGCCATGCCAATATCGATTCTCTAAAAAAATCTTTGAAGGTAGCAGTGGCAAATTTCCCAATGGATACAGTGCGTGAATCTATAGACGTGTGGCCGGATCGTTTGAGGGCGTGTATTAAAGCTAAAGGCGGGCATTTTGAATAAAAAATATATTGTTTAGAAACCTTATTAACTTACCTATAAATAAACATTTACTTATGGTAAATTAATTACATCCTTTTAAAAATATGTTTCATTTCATTTGTAACAGAACTTATGGCTAGACTAGGTAGTGATTGTTATATTTATTAAATTCGTATGAGTCAACTTAGTGTAGTCGGGTCCCGTGGCGTATGGAGCTGAACTGGGACACCGCGGTGTAGTGAGGTCGGGGTCGTCGGGGTGCATTATATTGGGGTTCAGACGTACATTTCACTTTATGATTCTCAAAAATATAGGTAGTTATTACTTAACACATTCACTGCCAAGAATCGCTACGGAAAGCGACTACGGCGTAGGCGCCCGCTAGGCGGGTTCCTGGCAGTAACAGTGTTAATTGAATAGACTTTTTCCGTGTTTGTATCGTCTTTCAGTTATTTAAGGAACCCTAAAATGTGAAATACGTTACGCATGAATAATGCGTCATCTGGGAATGGGTCAGGCGAAATTTTAGGTTTTAAGGATTGGTCCTAAGCAGGGATGGTGCAGACATTCGCATGCGGATGCGAATGTCTGCACCGCGACCACGGAAGTTCCGCACAAATTTCATCCGCCAAAATCGATGCGGAGTGTTTGCGGATGCGGATGTAGTGTAATTCACGACAAGAAAAAGCCCAAACAGTGCTTACTGCGCGAGTTTTAGATAGGTAATAATAATAATAAATACTCTTTATTGCACCACGGCAAGAAGATATTTAGAAGATTTTTTAAAAAAACTTCTTGTCGTTTCTGTGGCCAAGAGCAGACGCGTTTTTGATTTGTTCGCAACGATTGTAATTTAGTATTAACGTGTTTGATGATTGCGTGATATCATAAAATGGACGTTGTTTATTTACGTTTTTGAGTTCACCACAAAATCCGCATCCGCATCCGCGGATGAGTGCCCCCAAATATCCACCTCCGCATCCGCGGATGTCAAAAAAAACGCATCCGCGGCATCCCTGGTCCTAAGTACTAAGAATAGGTACTAAGCTTCTAAAAATAAATAAATAAATATGTGGGGCTAATCTCACACATATCAACTCACTTAGGCGACGATATACACATGTTGCCTAGTTAAGTACCTAAGTATATAGATCAATAAATACTTAAATACATACAAAACACCCATGACAGGAACAAATATTCGTGCTCATCACAGAAATAAATGCCCTTACCGGGACTCGAACCGGACTTCTAGCTTCATAGGCAGAGTCACTATCAACTAGGCCAGTGGTCGTCAAACCACTGATAAATAAATCAAACAAAAATTCAGAATTTCAGACCTTTTATAACTTTGCCAATAGGGTAAATCACCATTAACGGTGGCCACCGTTCAATAACTGGCCACCTCATACTGAAAATTAACTCTATTCACCTATAATAGGATTCATTTTTAGTATAAGGTGCTAATTACTGGCCACCCTTCAATAACCACGTTAAGTTATACAAAATTGAATTCTGTTTGTAGGGGAACAGAGTAAATTTTTAGAATAAAGGGGCCAGTTATTGGCGATTTACCCTAGTTCTTAAACTTATGTATTTATTGAAATGAAATATAATGTAGAAAAGATTTATAGCGTATTTAGGCGTTTTTCAAAAAAAGTGTACAAAACTTTTTTTTTCAGATTTCGTTTTTTTTGTTTTTCTTGACTCAGAATCGTTGACACTATTGATCGTCATACAAGAAAAAAAGTGTCCCAGATTTCACTATGTAACTTTGTTCTTCCAGTGCGTCACGACCATATAAATAAAGACTGCATACAAAAATGTGACGATCTGGAATAGACATTTTTCACACTTTTTTTCTTGTATGAGGATCGATATTGTCAACGATTCTGAGTAAGAAAAACCAAAAAAAACTAAATCTGAAAAGAAAAGTTTTGTACACTTTTTTTGAAAAACGCCCATTTGTTCAGCATTCATTTGATAACCCATACGTGTATAGTCAAGTGCAAAATGAAGTATCAATTGAATCATCTCTTAAATATGTACCGATAAAGGAATCCTCTGAACTAAGAGCGATGGGAATGGGACATTATGAGTAAGTTGTATGAACCCATATGTTTTTTAGACTTGCCGTCAAGTCATCCAAATCGCCGCCGCGTTCTAAAATATGTAAACTAGGATCAGCTAGGTAAGCAACTATACCTACACTACCTACCTGGCTGATCCTAGTTGACACATTTTAGAACGCGGCGGCGGCGATTTGGATGACGTCATTATTCGGGACACCGACCTCGCACCGACCCCTTAGATCATTTCGGGGTTCAGAAGATATGACACAACATAGGTGCCTACTAAGACAGTGCAAACTCGGGACCTCTGGCAACCTTACTTTACAGGAACACAACGCGACATCATATTGTTGCTAATACGCAATTTCTTCCCAAGGATGGAAGTGAAAGAATGCACAGTGTTAACTATGTAAGCTAAGACAACACAGTAAATCTTCAGATATCTGTTAAGGTGCTTGTGTCACACTCTCACGCTCTACATTGTTGATTGGGGTAGGCAGGCTTGACATCAGGATCAGGCAAGCCCCGACGCTTGTTTGCGACCATTGTTAAGTCAATGAGAAAGGCAACTTGTTGGTTGACCGTTAAAAAAATAGGTAACAAGGTAGGTACATACTTGCCTGATTCCTGCTACATTTTAGCGAAATTTACCAACTAAAAGCATGAAGGTTACATATGATGTTCTCGGAGTTAAGAGGGTTACAAACATCAATATTACTGAAAACAAATAATATTCAGGTATAAATCGTCTATGCTTTTAATTTGTTTACTAGACTATAGGGCGATGGCTCAAAGACGATAGAACGGCTATTCTTCGGCATGTCTGCTAAACCTTCATTCACGTGCTTCGTGACCCACAACATTACGTACACAAATGCGAGTGCCGTCAGATATCTGAAACAAAATTATACCAATAATATAACTATAGGTAAAAAATTAAATCATTAAGTTGCAAGCAGTAATTGGATAGGTAAGTATTAAAAACGACATTGATTGCTATTCCTGCAAACAAATTAAAGGGTTTATATTGAAAATCACATTACTTAAGAGTCCGCAGTAAGCTCGATTCTCCATACAAACGTAGTTACGCTCTCATTTTAAAACTACATGTTGGATTGTAACGAAACTTTGCATGCACAATTACATGAGGAATATCTATGTCTGTAATTAGTTTGTTGCTTCAGTAATCATGGTAAAAAAAAATACAGCGAATTTAAGTTTTTCATACAAAACTTGTCGTTGCTGTATTTCGTTTGTTTTATAAACTGGAACCATATAAACTAATTACAGACATATGTCTACCACATGTCATTGTATATGCAAAGTTTCGTAACAATCCAACAAGTAGTTTTAAAATGAAAGCGTAACTACGTTTGTATGGGAAGGTGAAATTCGGCCGAGCTTACTTCGGACTCTTAACACTGGTAGCTCTAATCGCGTTCATCTTGCACTTATTTACTCCTACCGGAATTCGAACCTGGACCCTCCAGGTTCGTACACTATACAACATCTCGTTATAAACGTAAACATAACGTTTAAATATGTAAAAGTATACTTACTCCAACATATTTCTCGGTAACTAGGTCCTTGTTTGTCTAATGTAAAGCAACGAAGAAAGTAATGTGTAGTTTATTATTTTAAACTCCCTTTATACTCTTTCTATCAATCATTCGAACAATAAAGATGAAATCACTCCAAATACTTACTACTTATACATGTTACAAAATATTAAATACATCATGAAATGAAAGGTTCCGTTGTTGAAGGCAGGCATTTAAAAAATACAACAAGTGGATAAAATAAACCATTTAGTTTGTTAACCTTTTATATATTTATAATTTTAAATTATTATTGTGTAAGATTATTATTATTATAAAGTGCCCTTGTGGCCTATTTGCAGAATAAATAATTGATTGATTGATTGATTGATTGATTTCATAAAATACATTTGCCACCCGCGCCGCAGGGTGTGAGGTCTGATTTAGTGATTTATAATGATGGGTTTTATAGGTAACTAGTCAGGTACGTAACTACTTAATGTGTTGTGTTATAGCGTTATAGGTACTTAAATTAGTTCTGCTTTTTACTTCGATTGCGAGGACTAACCGAAATTAAGATTAGGCATAATAATATCATAGGTATTTAAATTCGTGATGGGTTACTCAATTTTTAGCCTGCGTTTCCGCGCACGCGTGAGCACCCGTGATTTCGGCCCGCGTGGACCGTTGCACGTTGTCCGGCAAAACCAAGGTCACACCGTCCTGCAACCCTTTGACCCGGCAGTCCGCTGTGCTCACCCGTGGGATGCATCTATAATGTGCTTGCGGTGGGGCGGAGCTAAAGCGGGGTAGTGGTAGTTGCATGAGGATTGTCTACGGTCTCTAACAAAAACTTAAGTAGGAACTTCACAATCATAAAACCCTCAGAAGTAACCCGGAGCAAATAAAACAGAGTTTTTACACGTAGGGACACTTCACTTACGGTTGCTTATTTAAGAAAAGGAACCCTACTTAAAATATGAATGGCACTAAGAAACAATAAACAATACTGTAATGACTACCACCAGTTACGCACGGTTAAGTAATCGTTTTACTAGTAGCAATAGTAGCGTCGTCTAAACCGTACGTGTAACACAATATAATTGTATACCTTCCTTATATGAAAATATGTCATATTGAGCATTTGTTACACCGTATGGAAAACAGGTAAATTCACAGTTATTTATTAATCCGAGTACCATAGTTACTTTTAAGCAACATTGTACATCACATCGCATTAGATTAGATTACAATCATGAAAAAAATAAAAGTTAGGTCAGTATCTGCCTAGTAATAATACGTCTTGACGATAACGCCAATAGTTTTTTTTTTTACTTTTATTATAATTACGTGTATTTTTTTATTTTATTAATAAACGAATTCGATTGAATTGTATTTAAATCAAACATATCATAGCAAGAGTCTCAGTTGTGTTTAAATTGGCAAGCCGATGGGAATAAACACTTAACTAACTAACTTACTCCGCCACCCCTAAGTAGCATCGCGGTCAATTATATCTAATGTTCTTAGGAATGTAGCTTTGTCAAGAGCAAACATTTTAAAATGCGTATGACATGAGAACTTCTTGGATCTCATTGTTGCAACCAATGCGCATTTAACTACTTAGGTAATTGTCACATATCGACAAACAATAGGAAATGTTACATGGCTGTACGATTTCCATGAGCCTTAGGCAATAAAAAAAGGTTTTAGCCAAGTTCGTGTATCGTCGCGAACAACGGTGCACCAGGCAAAGCCACCATACCAACCTGTTCATAGCGTTACGCGTGTAAATATTTGTTCTGCTTTCTTAACTAAAACTGGTTGAAATACTGATTACCTTTGGCAAAAATGACATGACAACAGAAGACATTCATTTATCGCATAATATAAAAACAAATTTGCAACAGCTCGTAACTGTACCAATGACGCTGACTAGATACCCATGGAATCAATTATTGACACGAACACTAGGTATCCTATAAGAAGGAAGATCGCGTGACAGTATTCCGTTATACTCGTAGAGGCACAATCGACACCAGAGGTTTTACTTCGCTGCAACATGACCCGACTCCTAGCTATGTGTATAGTGCAAGTGTTTGTGCTGCGAATTCACGGTGCCTGGGATAATACGCCAGTGCTACAGATACCTCAGGGGAGGTTGATGGGGCTGGAGACGAGACGGGGATACTACAGACAATATTTGGGCATACCGTATGGCACTATGTACGACAGATTTCAGGTACATACTTAACTATCTTCTTATATAATTATCCCGGGTACAAACGACAACACTGTTAACTGACCATCCTGTGTTTATATAGAACCTTATTACAATGCACTGAAGGTGCACCGATGGTCAGTTAGCTGTGTTGTCAATAGTACATTACCGCTTCGGTACCTACTGAGTTAATAAGCGTGAGGCGTTCTATAACTAAGTACCTATCCACTGGCCAGATGAAACTACTAAGCGAATACCAAAGTGCTAATAAAGAACACCTCAGAATTTTCAAATTTGCATGTCTTCATCTTCAGCTCTCGAGTCAAATGCCTCCATTCTGAGGCTTTACTCTCTAGGTATACGAGTATAAGTACTCGTAATTATAAAATACAAATGAACCTCATAAAAACGCAACCAAAACAAGTGGTATCTAATCGAGCTATTATGTGATTACATATTATGTTACACAGGAAGCAGGCCCGCCACCGCGCTGGTTAGGCGTATTCAACGCGTCCGATACCGGTGTCGTATGCGCGCAGTATCACGAGCGCCTGCAGCTGCCCATGGGCATAGAAGACTGCCTCATACTCAACGTGTACACGCCTGCCCAGGGCAGCTTCAAGCGGCTGTACCCGGTCATGGTTTTCATTCACGGAGGAGGCTACAAGACCGGCAGCAGCAGCGCCTATCTCTACAACCCTCAGCCACTCGTTAAAAAAGGCGTTATCGTCGTCACTGTCAATTACCGGCTGGGCCCATTCGGTTTCCTATGCCTCAGAATCAAAGGCGCGCCAGGAAATGCGGGCTTGAAAGATCAAGTGGCTGCACTTAAGTGGGTTAAGAATAATATCAAGTATTTCGGCGGCAACCCAGAGTCTGTGACTATTTTCGGCGAGAGTGCAGGCTCCGCGTCAGTCAGTTATTTAATATTGTCACCCACAGCGAAAGGCCTATTCCGGCGAGCGATCATGCAAAGCGCTTCAGCTCTCTCGCCATTTGCTCTTCCAACTGACCCAGTCGAGAGAGCATCATTAGTTGCATCCCAGATGGGCTATAACACGAAAAACCCGTACGACCTGTTAAAGATTTTCAAAAATTCGACGAAAAACGCCATTTTAATTGCAAGTGCATCAGTTACCTCTGATAATCTTCTATCAAAATATGTATTTAGGCCGTGTATCGAAAAACAAGGGACTAGCAGCAAACCGTTTCTGGCCATGAATCCTCAAGAAATGCTTGAAATCGGACAGTACAATAAAGTATCAATGATCATTGGCTATAACGACAGGGAAGGCATACTTTATGTAACTCGATTAAATAACCAATCGTATCAAAACTTGAATGGTAATTTTGCAACTTTTTTGCCCGATAACCTCTATTTTTCAAGCATTAGAGAAAGAAACGATACAGCAAACATGATCAGATCATTCTACTTCGGCAATGATGTTATAAATAAGGATTCAGTTGATGATTTAATAGATCTCGTATCTGATGTGATGTTCCACTACGCATCAGTGTCGATAACCGAGTACTTTCTGAATCACAATCCACTGCCTATCTACAATTACTACTTCAAGTACGATTCTCAGCGAAACTTGGCTAAAATGTTGTTAGGACTGAAAGAACTAAAAGGGGCGGCCCACGGAGACGAGCTGTTCTATTTGTTCAATCCCTCCATCTATTGGCCTTTGCCTTTGAAAGGAAATGATTCAAACACCGTTGAGAGAATGACGAGCATGTGGACTAACTTTGCGAAGTTCGGGTGAGTACCAAGAGACTAACGCTTTGTAAACCATTTTGCAAATCTACGGGTACCATTATTACTAACCTGTGGATCAAAGTCATCTGAATAAACAAACTATTATTATTATTTATTTCATAGAAAATATATAAGCCCTCAAGTTCCCAACTCTAAAAGAATCCATCCATGAAGAAGACACCTATTAAGGCTCAACGCTCACGGTAGGTTCCCGGAATCGGTACAGTCAGCGTCATATAGTTAGTAGCAGCCAGAGTAGCCAAATATTTCTTAACACACCCTTATTCTTACAGTGATAAAGACGTGTACCGAAATATTTGGCTACGTGGGCTGCTACGAACTATATGACGCTGACTGTACCTACCCTTACACCATTTTAACCCCGTAGCTTGAAGTATGACAGTAGGTTTGCCTGTTGCTTTGGATTTCAGTTTCAACACCACAGTAACTGGTACATTACATACAGGCTGTCCCGCGGCTAAACATGGAGCCCATGGCGGGAATTATTTATTTATTTATTACTAGCTTCCGCCCGCGACTTCGTCCGCGTGGACCCGGGATAAAAACTATCCTATATTTTAATCCAGGATATAAACTATCTTTGTGCAAAATTTCATTTAAATCGGTTCAGCCGTTTAAGCATGATTGAGTAACAAACATCCAAACATCTAAACTTTCGCATTTATAATATTAGTAGGATAGGATTCGGAGAACCAACAGCTAACAATTAAAAATAATAATATAAGCTAGTTATATAACTTAAGTAACAGAAAGCCAATTAAAGGTTCCCACCAGTAGCATTATTATAGTATAGAGTCATCTCGCCGGTTTACTACCACCTTATTTAGTGTGATGGTTTGCGACTACTCTGGTGAATTGGTAACAAAGTCTAAACCGATTTAAAGTCAGTACTTCGCCAAGCCTACATAGGTACATGAAAATTTCCACATTTTCCTTCCTATTTTTAATTGCGATTTCCGAAGGTATATACACGAGTTATAATAGAAAATACTGAAATCATCACTACACGCGTGCCTATAGAATTAGAGGGTTGCCCTCAATTTCCCTCAGATCCCATCATTAGATCCTAACTTGGGGACAATGGGACCACCTCAGGAGTATAGACTTTACAATAAAAAAATAATTTTAAAAATCGGACCACAATTGAGAGAAATCGGTAAACATACTCGTACATAAATAAATACATACAGTGGAACGTAGATTCCTGTTTGACGTTAACACCTTCACTGCCAGGAGTACCGTAGGCACTTTCCGCTACATTACGAAGAAAACCACGGGATCGGCTATGAGCGTAGCGCGTAGCGTAGCGATTATTGTCAGTCAGTGAATGTGCTGAGCAGGGTTGTTGCAGAAATTCGCATCCGCATCCGTAACCGCGGAAGTTCCGCACAAATTTTAACATCAGCATCCGCATCCGCCAAAATCGATGCGGAGTTTTTGCGGATGCGGATGTATTGCCATTCACGACAAGAAAGGAGCCCACGCGGCGCTTACCGTACGCGTTTTAGATATTTCGCCATTAGTAAAAAAAAATTGAAGTGTGTTGTGGGCGATGGGCTAACAACCTATCACTGCAATATCACGTTTTGTCGATCATTTTTACCCACATTTATGCTAAAAGTGGCGATGAAACATAAGTTTCATGTGCTCTGCCTACCCCTTTTAGGAATAAAGGCGTGAATGTATGTATGTATGGTAGTAAAAAAACTTCTTTTCGTTTCTGTGACCAAGAGCAGACGTGTTTTTTATTTGTTCGCTACGATTGTAATTTAGTCTTAACGTGTTTGATGATCGCGTGATATTATAGAATGGACGTTGTTTATTTGCGTTTTTTAGTGTCTGACCCCAAAATCCGCATCCGCGGATGTCAAAAAATCGAATCCGCGGCATCCCTGGTACTGAGTACGTTAGTTATGGAGTTAAGTTTAATGTTATATTCACCTCAGCAGCTCGGACAAGCATATATTGCAGCATGAAAACAGTGTGCAAAATGCGATTTTGCACACTCCGTGAGACAAAGTAGCTATTTAAACTGATGCCGAGCACCTGACATTTCGTTGTAAGGGGTCTATTACAAGTTCAGACTATTTGAATTTTATTAGCGCTGTCCCTTTCATTTCATTACGAAAAAAGAAAATGGCTGACAGGTCGATCCAGTTCGACTATCGAATTTCAAAATAAACCCCCAAAAAAGCGCGAAACGAGTAACACGTTCGAAAAATATCAAATTAACAAATTACCAAATTTAATTACACAAAGGAATTTTCAATTGTCGAATATTTAAATAATAACATCTTAGAATAATCTCCGTTTTTCATAAATAATAAGGTAAGCATCAGTTTTATTACGCTACCTAATTAATTATTCTAGTTTTAACAATCTTACATTTTAAGAACGTGCAATTTCCGAACGAACGCGCGGCGCCCCGCCCGTTTTAAAAAATTGTTCAGATTTTGTAAGGTACATGAGATAATCACATCAAAGGCGGAATTGATCACGCTAACCGCAGGTGAGCGTGATAAGAGAGCCGAGGGTGTAATTATAAAAACTAACGCGTTTCATACAACATTTTTCAACACGTTTTGCGAGGAAAAAATCCTTTTCATAAGATGATTATTTTTTAGGCCTGCCAAGTTATTTTCTTTACTTAATAATGGCAACAGGTTTTTACTCACATATTGTACATCGCCAAGAATTTCCAGTGGCGTCCATTCTACACTCGCGGACAAAGAATACGGGTCAGTAAAATACCGTCATATTTCCTAAAATAGTGCGTAAGAGGTTGTACAGTTAATCCTGTCATGATCTTTATTTAATTTTACATATAAACTGCTAATAACAGTAAAAAATATAACGTTACCAGGTTTAAATCGGACTCGTAAAAACCCATGAAAAAAAACAACGTTAACGGAGCGAGAAATCGCAAAAATCGTGATTTTTGGATATCGATATTTTTATGATAGGATCCAGGAAATTATTAATACATTTGGGTTTGGAAAGAATAGCATATTATGTAAATAAAACAAGTATTAAATATTATAAAAAACCTATTGCAGTTATTTAATTTAGGGTGACCCGTATTCTTTGCCCGCGAGTGTATTTATCACTTCTAGTCACCAAGAGTCAACATTTTTGATAATAACCAAACACGCAATCAATGTTTACAAATATTTGTGAAATAACCTATAATGGCGCGCTACAGTTTTTTTTCGTGAAGCTTGCGCAGTGCGCGCTTGTGTTAAGCTAGACTAAGATGAAATCTCTAAACAGCCAATACAAAATAAAATAAATATAGAATGTTATTTTAATATAAAATCTTGTACAGCGGGGCTACCATGGCTGCTATCGCTTGTCACGCAATAGTGGATATGATTCTTTATCGCATCTGATACGTTAACCAAACCTTGTCGTTTATCTCACGATATGTGTTAAAGCTTGTCGCTTATAGGACTATAAGTGATAACTCTAGCCATAGAGCCTATTTCGGTGATATTGGATGAATGCTTGCACAAAAATAGGATGCTTTATTTATTATACCACCAAAATAAGACGATTTAGAAATGACTCGATTTAATACTCTTAAGTTACTTTTTAAAATGTACGGTTCGAGATACATTTTCATAGCGCCCATGTATAGAGATAGTTCCAATCCGGGCAAAGAACATAGAATAGTTTTTATCCCGGAAATCATTCCCTAAGGGTGTGAAATGTGGGGTGAAAAATTGTATGGAGTTACGATATAAACGAGTTCCACCCGAACGGAGCCACGGGCAGGAGCTAGTAAATAGATAAATAAATATAAGGGAACTTAAATACAGGCACGCAAGCAATAAGGGTACGATAAATAATAAGTCACGTGATTTGTCTACTTATTCACTCAAATTACCGATTCACAATGGTCAAAATAGAGTTATCCAACTTTGACAGGTATACATGACAAGTGACAGCCGTTACCGTTTTGCATAACATAGTACGTTGTTAATGTGATAAATTATCGTAATTTGACGTCTCAACTTAGTTTATTTTATCTAAGTGCGTCCGAGGTAACGATAAGCTATATCGAATGTAATAAAACTTGGTTTTCACCAAAACTACGAGTGAATTTATACTCTATTTTTTAGTGGTATAATAATGATAGTTACTGTGATAAGTGCGCTATGGTATTTTTTCCCTATAATAAAACAGATTTGTTTGTTGGTTGAAGTCACACCTATTATTGAAAAAGAAGACGTGAAATTTCATCAGGGAGTCTTGAACAAATTCTGTTGGACCTTGGACTTAGGAGTTCCTAAAGCAGACATTTCGCTGCATATCATTAGTGCGCAAGGGGGTGACACGCTTATCGAAGCGGTACTTAAGGTAAGTAATGCTTTTTGGATTATAGTAACGATAACCTATACTGTGGATCAAGAAAACCTGAACTTCCGCACTTTTTCAAGTAACTAAGTATATTTTTTTATACGAGAATAACATAAAAACACTTGAAAAAACATGCATATATACGTCATATGTAATTATTGCATTTTATTTATTGATATATGTCAAGATTTTATTTTTTTGATCTATCGAATTGAACCGAGCTGAATTCTGTCACATATACAGCGTGTATATCCAATACGAGCAAAGAATTAAACCAGAGGCAGAGTTTAGTAGCGTAATCATTAATTAAATGAACTTTTTAAGTTAAACTTAATTGAAAGCCTGTAAATTTTTTTTTTTAAATTACCGAGCAGCAATGTAACGTAAACATGTAATTCACGTAGCTGTCCAAAAATAAATCTTGGTGTGTAGTGATATTAATTATTTAGATACTGTTAGCTAACTGCTTTGTTGATAAAGACTGATATGCACCAGTGTGGGGGTGGTGGGAGACTGGTCAAGACCGGGATACATTGAAACGTAAGGAGACCTTTGCCCAGCAGTGGTGTCCCACTGACCTTTAAATAAGAAAATCAATACTTAACTGCACAAAAAAATATGGTTCATAACGTTGTGTGGTTATTTTTAGTAGACTACACCACTAGATATGTAAGTTATTGAATTATTAAATACTTAAGTATTTGTTTATCAACAACCAATTGACATTATCTTGTGCCATTTTAATCAGTCACGATCAGTCACGATAAAAATTAGTTGACAGCGTCGTTGATATTAAAATAAAATTACCACGACGCGCAATGACACCTTTTTTTAGAAAATCATTCTATTTAATTTAAATAGGTAACTAAGTAATCTTCTTTGTAAATTATTTACCAACAAGATTGCACTCATAATAGTTATTTAATTTGATAACTGAATTTAAATTCGATTTACAATTATTAACTGAACTCTACAAAGTTTGATAGTTACCTACATACAAGGTTGTAAATTGTACCGAACTGTTTGGTAAGTTTTCGCGTATTTTATTTCAACTATGATTTGACAATGTCAGTCACAATTCAGTCATTAAATTAAAATGCCCCGTCAAACCAATTTTAGTGCTCCGGAATTAATGGACATGATTTTAATGTATGGTGAAGCACATCAAAATGGCAGAAGAGCATTAGAAATATACAGATAGCGATTTCCAAATCGTAGAGTGCCAAGTAGCGCTCGAGTGATCGTCAACGCGTTACAGCGAGCTCGTGAAGGTTTGCCAGTGACAGGGAGGGTGGAGGGAGCAGCTGTTAACTATGAGCTTCCAGTCTCATTAGAAGGCCGATTTTAACTGTGTTTCTGACCGGTATGTAAATAAATAGTTACTTGTAGCCTATTTTTTGTTTTACTTGATGAACATCTACAGTTCTACACCATAAGGTAGTTTGAAAAAACACTCATCTCATAACAACTTTGGCTATAAGTTTATACCTAACTCAATTGCCAAGGACATTACCGAGATACGACATAGCTTTATTAACTTTTGGTTTTAGACATTTCGGAAGTGGATACTTAGACAGCTGACAACTGTCAAACGAGCCTTAACTTGAACATGTTGCGTTACATTGCGGGCTGAATTATTTTGTATGGTTAATTTTTTCGTTGTAATTTTAGACAAAAGTTATCTTAATACACTTATTAGGTCCTGTACTAACCACCATTTAAAGATTTGCTCGTATTGGATATACACGCTGTATATATATATATATAGAGTGCGCAAGGAGATGGCACTATTATTTGATAATTTGGGCGAGGATCTCCGCTCTCATTACGCCGACGGGTTGCCGCTCCATATAAAGGTAACTTAGGTATATTGTTTCTCGAATAGAATGGTCACTCGGACTAAATCAAATCAAATCGAATTTGTTTAAATAACATAGAGAGTAAACCTACAGAAACTAAAAATATTATTAAGTAAATTTTCATTGAGGCGCCCAGTATATACCTAGATATTTATAATTATTTATTAAGAATAAAAGTTTAGTAAATAATCTTAAATAATACAGATTGTACTAAACGTAACCCACCATGTTACTGAATTCTACATAAAAATAACGCTCAAAACTATTTTTTTATGTATTTATTAGCATAGCATACAGTAGTTACAAAGGGATGTCACAATATCATTTATACCTAATATTATTATTTTGTTTATAGGGTCATGAGAAAGTGGATAGCGTTCCCGGCAATGACTGGTCCCGGCGATCCACAGGACTTGCCTTTTTAGAGGCTCAAGGGGGTTGCTGCACATCTTGGGTGATAAATGAATTGTTAAATATACAAACATACAGTAGCTGCCCGCACGGTTTCGTCCGCGTATTGCAAAGGAATAAACCCGCGGGCTAAACTGTCCATCCAGAAGGTAGTAGTAGTACAACTTTATTGTACAAAATAAACACAGTAAACAATTAACAAAAAGATGATGAAGTGATGTACAAAGGCGAACTTATCCCTTTGAGGGATCTCTTCCAGTAACCCTTTCAGTAGAAACGAGAAGAGGTAGACTTCAAAAGAAAAGAAGGGAGGAAAATATTTTTTCACACCTTTCATTCGGAAAAGTAAGTTTTGCTCCACGACGAGAGGGATCAAAATGCTACTTTTCTGTTCAAGCTACTTTTTTAATTTATTCATTGGCATGTAGCATTTACGCAATGTGCCAATAGAACACATTAAATACAATAATCGATTGTAATTTCATCGTAATCGATTAAAAACGAACATATTTAAAGTTTTAACTTTAACGTTATATAAAAATTTATGATTTTCGTAATATTTAAAAATGCGTAAGTAACAAAAATTAAGAAATTTTGTTAAAACTTGTTAAGTAATTTTAACAGAATCTTTTTTATATTTCTTCATAGTCGGTGTGAAAAATAGTATGTGTCACTCGGTAGCAAAATTATCTTAACCCTCTTCTAAACACTTGTATCCCTCACTACGCTCAGGATCCTACGTTAGAATCCCTCGCTACGCTCAGGATTCTATTTTAGGATCCCTCGCTACGTTCAGGATTCAATACACCGCCCTCGCCGTAAATATACTATTTTTCTCCCTTGTGACACAAATAACTATTGAAAACGCTTCAGTAGTTCCGGAGGGGCACTTACATACAAAATATACAAACTTACAATCTCACAGACCTCTTTATAATATTAGTATCACTACATAGTAGTAGATTATAACTACTAGCTATAACCCCTTTCTTTCTAGTACATGAGAGGCATTTGGAATTGGCAGCAGTATTTTAGAAAGATCATTACCTAATAACCACTTTAAATACCAAATATCACAAACAATGTTGACACGAGATTGATTTTAAAATAAATGATTTCGATACACATTGATTGAAGGTACCATTACGTTTCAGATTGCGGATGTTAACTGTAAAATAATCTCAGTCAACGCGAGATTTCCTGGGCAAGTGCAGGACTCCTTCATTTTTAAACAATTGTGCCGTTAAAGCAGAATTAAAGAGGCTACACGACAGTCACATAGGGGAGCACAACCTACTTCTAAGTAGAAATTGCTGCCCATAGATAGACTACCTGTTGTGTGCTGTACAATATATAATGCAGCACTATCGGTAAGTGATTCAAACATTTCCCAATCTTAGATTGCACCGATTGCATTTTAATGCATAATTGGTTGCAAAATAAATTTGCAAATGTGAATTTGTTCTATCTAATTCAGCCTTATTAGCAATAATCCATGGGTCAATAATATAAACAATAAATCTGGGGGCACGGCAGTGCCCCCGCCAAGTCAAGCAAAACAGCGGCACGGCCGTACCATCCTTTTCTCGAAGCAGTTCAGGCCATTTTCGGCCCCCCTATAAATTCGTTGTGGATAAAACTAGAATCCTGCATTTTCATTAACCAAGCACGCATTGTTTTACATAGTCTTAGGTATGCAAAAATCCATAAATGCAGTAAAGTTGTGTGATTGCCAAGTTGCAGAATTTTATTTAGCTAGCAAATAAATAATAATAAGAATGCCTGAGACTTGGTACTACCAAATAAGTATCTCACAACTTTTTGCGGTGGAAAAGTTTCGAGACTTGGCCTCTTTTTTACATGGAATGTTTTTATGGGATGAATACTACAAAAAATAGTTTAATAAGTCACACATTACGGATTTGAGGGATCTAATTGAGACACACTTTTCTTTTGTAGGTCGCTGGTGGAAGGTGGACCTTTCGATACGCTGGAAGCAGAGGGCGCGGAGAGAGAGAGAGGAGGGCCACACGCGAGGGTGGAGACAGCACACGTGCGCCACCAGCACAACGGGCGGCTACTGTTGTGGTTAACTAGGAGAAGCGGTCAAATTTAATAATACTTATCCTGTGTACCGCTGCATTTCATTATGATACCTACTTTACTTAATATATCTATATACATATATATACTAGGTACTATACCGACTTTACCTACACAATTTATTCTAAAAAATGTTAATGAGGCAAGTGACTTCCGCATGTAACCGTACGTCAAATGCCGAATAATTAAACAGCCAGCAGGAAAAAATGACGACAGATCACGTTAAGGAGACCTCACGTCACGTGTATTTTTCTACAGTGAACGAAAAGGCCGAAACGCACTGACAGCGGTGGCGGAGCGGCGTGGTGCGGCGCGGAGGCGGTACCGGTTGTAATGTATGAGCTAAATGAAAGGGTCCGCATAGAAGACCGGCCGGGAACAAAGCGTGGCGGCGGCGGCGCGGAGGCGGTGATACGCGTGCACAGATAGGCGAGCGCGGCGCGGGGCGGTTTTGCGGCGGGAAGTAGTATTGCCAATGCACCGGCGCGCACCGGCGGTGGCGGCGCGGCGCGGCGCGGAGGCGTGCTGAGAGCGGTGCAGCAAGTTGTATATTTTTACAACTTCACGCCCCGATGACCGTTTAGATTTCTTCTTTTTGTTTCGCCATAGGGCAAGTAAGAGCAAAATCTCGTTATCGCTATCTGAATCTGAGGATAACAGTTTTGATCTTTCAGGTCAGGTCTTTGAGGTCAAAAAGTAGCCGAAAAAACCTCGCGTGATTTGTACACAAGCCCTTTTGCTCAAATTCGTACGCGCTCATGCGCCGTGCGCGAGCGGCGCGCCGCGACGCGAGCCGCCTGGAGGCGGTCTTTTGATCGTGCTCAAAGGCGCCTCATAGTTAAAGCAATGACGCGTAATTTCGATGTCCGAGAGGCAAACGGATGGCTCGCGGTATTTGAGCTCCCGATGCGTTGTGGAACTGCCCTGTGCAACCCAAAATGAGCCAACTTGGACTGGAGCGGAAATTGGAGGATGGGGGGTGAAAATAAAATGTCACCGGTATTCAATTTAGACCAGCATCCATACTAATATTATAAACTAGCTTCTGCCCGCGACTCCGTCCGCGTGGAACTCGTTTATATTGTAGCACCATACAAATTTTCATCTGCAATTTCTCCCTCCCTCCGGGGATGGTTTCCGTGATAAAAACTATCCTATGTCCTTCCCCGGGATCTAAACTATCTTCATACCAAATTTCATCTCAATCGGTTCAGCAGTTTAAGCGTGAAGAGGTAACAGACAGACAGACAGACAGACACACTTTCACAGTTATAATATTAGTATGGATATGGATTAGTATTTAAGTATATTAGTATAGTATGAATTATTTTATTTTTAGTATTTGGCGTTATAGCAACAACAGAAATATATCATCTGTGAAAATTTCAACTGTCTAGCTATCACGGTTCTTGAGATACAGCCTGGTGACACCCTCCTCTTCCACCCATCACTCACCAATATTCGGGATAAAAATTATCGTATGCCCTTCCTCGGAACTACATATAAATATCCCCATATCCAATTTCATTTAAATCGGCTCAGCGGTTCAAGTATCTCCATACAAATTTTAACCCCCCATTTCACTCCCTTAAGGGATGAAATTCGGAAAAAAAACTATCCTATGTTCTTTCCCAGAATTCAAACTACCTCTGCACCAAATTTTATCTCAATCGGTTTAGCGGTTTAAGAATCTCCATACAAATTTTAACCTCCCATTTCCCCTCCTTAGGGGATGAATTTCGGGAAAAGAACTATCCTATGTCCTTTCACAGGATTCAAAATATCTTTGCACCAAATTTCACCTAAATCGGTTCAGCGGTTTAAGCGTGAAGAGGTAACAGACAGACAGACAGACAGAGACACACTTTCGCATTTATAATATTAGTATGGATGGGAAAGTGTATGTGTGTGTTTGTTTGTCCGTCTTTCACGGCAAAACGGAGCGACGAATTGACGTGATTTTTTTAAGTGGAGATAGTTGAAGGGATGGAGAGTACTATACATAGGCTACTTTTGTAATTAAAAAGTAGCACAGCAACGGTAAATGAAAGAGTTTAGAAATAAATCATACCTTTATATAAAGAGCATATTCTATTCTTTACTCCAGTCATACATATCTTGGCGATAAAGTGTGAAGTTTTTAAGAATACTAAAAGTACAGTAAAAAATATAGCAAAATTATCAAAAACGTTTGTATTTGGTGGCTGATTAAGATAAAACTATAAGTGATATCGCTTTTGTATGTATAAATAGTTTATAGTAAATTTATCAAGGATTATTTTGTTTCTACATACTTTTTATGTATCTTGTACGGTTGTCTTTTAAAATAGAAAATACCGCGCTCCGGGACAATTTCATGGGCGCGGGGGAGGGGGGTGAAGTTCACCCCGGAGAGGGGGAGAGTAGATAAAATTAAACTTTGCTCTATAACCTACATATCCTGATAAAAGTTCTCCATTAAGTTCGCCGTCGAGCCGACACGAGCCGGTAACCCAGCGGCATAAAAATGTATGGCGCAGACGCCGACGTAGGCAGCGGCCTACGTCGGCGTCTGCGCCATACATTTTTATGTAGTTTTCTTATACTACAGTCCATGTACACGGCGGTCAGCGCGGGGTTACCGGCTCGTGTCGGCTCGACGGCGTTCTACGGCGGCTCGGGCGGAGCCTGCTTGCACGGCAGGTAGTGATCTCCTTTGCCTGCAGCTCTTCCGGTTCCAGCTCCTGATCCCAAATACGCCTGCTCATGTATCTCCTGGCACTGCTGGAACCGATCCACGGATAGTTGAAGTTCGATCCGCTGGCTCAACAACTCTTTGAACCAACATCCTGTTCAGTGCGCTGAGCTTTGAGGGTCTTGTTCGTCCTAACAACACACATGACCTCCTCTTCACTCTTATCCCTCTCCTGCAGGAGCTCTTCATTTAGATCTGTGGCCTCTGAGCTCTTTTTGAATGCATCTTTGAGCATGCATGGTTTTGGTGACTTGGACTGTAAACATAATGAAAATGTATGATATTTGGACATTATACCTTTATATAACAAGGGTGTCTAGCTGGGTAAGGCCGCGGAGCGTTTTAACCGCCACACTTTTATGTAACAATGTATTGCCGAATAAAACCTCATGGTGGCATTTACTTTTGTTTTCATTCAAAATTTGTCACGGCCCTCCACGAAACCTATTTGCATTATGACAGAGCCGTCATCTCAGTACAATAAACGTCAATGATGACATAATTTGTACTGGGATAGACAGCTCTGTCATAACTCAAATAGGAATGCAAATACTCATAATTGAACTGAATCCTTTCTCACTGCACTGTATGCTCACTGAAATACAAGCAAAACACACTTTTACTCTCTTAAACAGATTAAGTATAGTGCCTTGATTAAATATACGTATAAATTTAATATATCATACTCGGTAGTAAGTCAATCTCATTACGATTTCATGATATATTCATGAATCATATAGATAATTGTTGATTACTTACAATTTCAACGCTGCCACCGAGTTTTCAGGGCCGAACTCCCTCAGCGAATCCGCCAATTCCTGCCACTGAAACCTCGTGCCACCGTACTCGCCGTTGGCAAAAAGCGCGTGCGTCGCCATGTACTCGCAAAGCTTCCTCTTTGGAGCCGGAGTGCAACGGCTGAAAACGTATTAATCACACAAATAAGTAAGACGACCAACGTTGAAATAATAAACTAACTTATTTTGTTTGTTACTTACACTCTTGGTTGCATTTTTCGCAAAATTTCGTCGTCATGTAAACTGAATTTAACTTATATACTGTATTAAACTGAGATAACCGGGAATAACGCTAGGAGGATGAAGAATTACTCTTATTTATGTTGATGTGATAGCGACGGAGTTCACGACGACGGTTTATTTTGCTGTCAATGTCAAGCCTTAGAAAAAGAAAGGGTCTCATCACACAGATGCAAAATACAATAAAAACCCAAATATTTTGAAAGTTAGTGAAGTATGAGTGAAGGTATAACATTTCTATTATCTCTCAGTTTGATGGCATTATAGTAAAACGTCCTATTTATGAGCAAGCAGTCATCCAATATTACCAACAAATGTATAAAAAAGGCTTTATGGCTAGAATTTTTGAAGCACGGCCAACTGTCACATTTCGTGACAATATGTCACATCGTCGACTGTTTAAATTTATCATACATGAAAACCATGTTCGGATGATGGATAAAATAAACAAATCGATACGATACGATAAGGAATTACGAGTGAAGCACCGCTAGAGGCGCTAGTGACGCGTGATGTCGCCAAAATTGAAAAATGTCAAATGTTGAATATGGTTCTGTTACGCTGGATTATTTATTTATTTAGAATAATATTTTGCTATACCTGCACATAATTATGGCAAATATGAGTTACGGATCAATGAAAGGCAGTGCTTTAAAAGCGAGGCCGAATTAAGCGAGCCGAAATACAGCTAATTCAGAGGTTAGTTTACTATTACCAACACATTTAATCAAAAGTATGCTTATTTACCGAGTTCACAGCTATGTTTCCTCTTTTTACAGACTTCAAGACTATGATAGAAATAACAATTTTATTGAGGCTAAGTGTGCTGCAGTTCAAAGAAAGGCCTATAATATGATGGATAAATGAAATGAAATCCAGTCTGAAAACACGAAAACATTAACATGTTGCATTGCCTTTGAGTTCGATAAAGGCAGTTCACGTGTTTTAATCAAGAATGAATTGGTAAGTTGCTATTTACAGTGATTCTACTACCAAAAAATAGAATTGCTGTGTAATACTTTTTTCAGTCCCAAATGGTTAACCTGACATTCCTTGTAAAAAAACCAGGCAAGTTGAACATACTTACATTCTTTAGATAGCATATAAAGTAGGTAAATGTACTAGACTTTAAGTTCTAAGATTTTGGCTAAATACAATTTTTGTGTACCAAATTGTGTTACACAGTTTCAATACTAATTTTGATTAAACTGTAGAAGTTGGTGGTAAAAGAAAGCTATATTGTTACACTATCTTTGTGTTTCTGGCTGTCATACATGATTTCTTTGAAAGCTTTACAGCGACAGAAACTTTTCACAATCTTATTTTTACTTAATATTTACTTTATTTTCTAAATATATTCAAGATGACTATTTACATTTAGATGTCACCTACTGATCCATAATAATATCATCATACAATGTGACACATAATAAGTACCAATTAACTGAATAATTTCTTTATTTTTTATTTGTATCTTCATTTTATTTAATATTATAAATTATTATATTTTTAATTTAAAATTAAATTAATAACAATCCTTTGCATCAAATATAAATAAACTCTTTTTGGTTATTATCTATGTAAGTTAATTTAATATTAGAAATATTTGTCTACTTGTGAAATATGTATCCATGTAGTCATATTTCACCGGTATTACTTGTAAAAAAATACGTATCAATAAAAACTTTGTGATTTAAATTATATTGGATTAGGTAAGATATAAATATCCAGTCAACTGTGGATTAGTGAAATAAAACTAAAATTTATTTTGTCATTATAAATATAATGTAGCCGCTACTCTGTAATTTATTTCGTATCTGTTTCTAGACTACTGTAATATTAATCAATTTGACTCCCATACCATGCAGTTTTATTGGACAAAGAGTGGCAAATAAGCATATGGCTGGTCTGGTGATAAGCAGACACTTTTATGGTTGGTTGCAACTTCAAAGGAATCCAAGATTGAATCCTTGATCGGTAAAGATTGAATTGAGGATTCTGTGTTAAGAGTATTTGTAAAAGTCAGTCTATTAATATTATTAAAAATATACTTTTATGTTTCAGAATGGTGGAAATGAAACCTAAATTTTAAGACACCTAAGCATTAAAATTAACTCAAATCTACTCAAAGGTGCCTGGACTGTGACTTGAAATGGATAAATCTGCGTTTGTACCTACTCTTACATTCTCTTTCTCATTTTGTAAATTGTATACCTATTGAGTTTATTTTGTACAACAGTCAAATTGAAATAAAAGTAATAAATCCAATGTGATCATTATATTGTGTATTTTTTAATACCATATCGTAGGCAAACAAGCATACGGCCCGCTTGGTGGTAAACGGGCATCGTAGCCTGTTGAAGCTTGAAAATTGCGTTGCCGATTCTCCTTCTATGTACTCGTATGTAGTTGTTCAAGAAAAGACATCAATAAATTTATTTTGTGTTTGTTTTGTAATACTGTGTTGTGTTGTGTCACGAATGTTAGATTCTTAAAATTCTTGAGAATATCTTTAAAAAATGGTTGTCATGCCCAAAGTGTTTGAAGGTTGAGATGGTAGAGCGCGTTAGTATTGACTCGTTTTGTCCTCCATCTTGAACCTCACCTTTCAAACACTCCCTGCATATAGGTGGCATAATAAGTAAAGGAATCAATCAATTCAAATGAAACGGTATGGCTTATTCATGTATTTATGTAATTAGATTTTTGAACACGTGTGATGTTTTGAGTACCATCGGTTATAATCTTCTTTTCTTTCTTCACTAATAGATCTGAAAAGAAAATAAAATACAGGTCAATGAGTACTTAACCTGAAACACAATTACGCATGTTAATTCGGGTGGAGCCGCGCGCACATCTTTTGTCATTTATGAAATGATAATTATCTTATTTACCAAAGTAGCAATTCGAGTAGGTACAAGGTGTAACAGATAATGTCTGTTACCTCTTTACGCTTAAACCGCTGAATCGATTTAGATGAAATTTGGTATTGAGATTGTTTGAGTCCCGGGAAAGGACAAAAGATAGTTTTTATCCCGGAAATCAGTCCATACGGGGATGAAAGTTTGTATGGAGATGCGTTATAAATGAGTTCTACGCGGACGGAGTCACGGGCAGAAGCTAGTTTAAGATATAAACAAGAATGACGAATATGTTTTAAGGAATGACTCTCTGATTCCCAAGTACATGTTGATTGCAGTACCTAAGTACCTAGGTTTAATAAAATAATCACTGGCTACATTTGTATTACTTATACGCTAACGTTGTTCCCTACTCTAAACGCCATCCTCCGCTAGCGTTTTCCCCGTTGTACCCAAACGAGCCTCGGGGTCCATACAATTTATCAATTACTCAAATAGCATTACTTACCTTACTCCTGATATGCAGCGAAATTTCTGATTTAGGAACTCCCAAGTACAAGGGCCAAGAGCTTTGTTGAAAGCTCCCTGATGAAATTTCACTAGTTTTTCAATAATAGGTGTGTTCAACAGACAATTTTGTGATTGATCAGTCACTAGAAAATCGAACATTCACTGGTAGTTTTGGTGAAAACCAAGTTTAAAATAGGTTATCGTTAATACCTCGGACGCATTTAGATAAAATAAACTAAGTTGAGACGTCAAATTACAACATTAACCACGTACCATGCTCTCATTTGTCATTATATCGCTGTCATATGTCATAGTTGGATAACTCCATTTTGACACGTGCAACCATGTTTTGAATCGGTAATTTGAGTGATTAAGTAGACAAATCACGTGACTTGTCATTTGTCACGCCGTGATAAGTGATAAAATGGCAACCATCTTAGGCCCGCTGTTTGAGAAAAGCACTTTGTGCCTTAGCGGCATCCAGGATTATCTCTTGGCAGGTCAGCAAGCCTTGGCCGGCCAACATGTTTTCATATTTCGCATCGTAGCTGGTACCACCCTACCCATTGTACCTAAATATTTATTCAACGGCGGCATATATATTTTTAGCGAAACCTGCGGCCTACCTAGCATGACCGCTTTTATGATGGACCAAAGCATTCGTCCCTTACTGGCGCGTACGTTAGTGCGAGAGGGAGGAATGCTTTCTGTTAGCTAGGCTGTAGCAGCTGCTTGGTGCTGACCTTACACTTGTTTTTTCAGAAATCCTACCTCGTTAAAGTCTGCGACTCTGGACATAGATTGGGAGGCCAGCGATAACACAAACCTAAGATATCTCAAAATTGACAAGGATCTAAGTATGGACTCTCTACCGAATCAAGATCGCATCGAATTCTGGAGGAACATCTACAATATAACACGACAAGTATAATACTTACAGGTAGTACATACCATTTCAGTTAGATAATAGCTGTGCCCCATTATTTAAGAAATTGCGTATTCTGCCTTTGCCTTGCTTTTATACCTCAGAAAAATACTTGTAAAAAATGCCAATACTACTTTAATAAACGTGGGGAAAAATAAATTCTCGGCAAATGGATTCTTACTTGAGTCTTGACTAAACAAATTAAATCCTTTTCATTAATTAATTGACTATTTATTTAATACTTCTGCTACTACTACTACTACTACCACCACTACTACCACTACTATTACTACTACTACTACTATACTTCTATTTATAAAATAGAAACGTTTAATTTAGTAAAACTATTCACTTTTGATAACATTTTACATGAATTAATAAAGACTAGCTTTCGCCCGCGACTTCGTCTGCGTGGACTCGGGATAAAAACTATCCTATATTTTAATCAAGGCTATAAACTATCTTCGTGCAAAATTTCATTCAAATCGGTTCAGCCGTTTAAGCGTAATTGAGTAACAAACATCCAAACATCTAAACTTTCGCATTTATAATATTAGTAGGATAAATTTTAAAACGAAAATATTTATTTTATTTTGTATTGGCTGTTTAGAGATTTCATCTAAGTCTGGCTTAACACATGCGCGCGCACTGCGCAAACTTCACGAAAAAAAACTGTTGCGCGCCATTATAGGTTATTTTCACAAATATTTGTAAACATTGTTAATGAGTGTTTGGTTATTATCAAAAATGTTGACTCGTGCGTGGTGACTAGAAAAGTGATAAATAGAATGGACGCCACTGCACGGCTATCACGCGGAAGACGGATAACGCGAGCTCTCTCGATTTTTCTCGCACTATCCGTCTCTCTCTTATTAGAACACTTAGAACAAGAGGTATAGTGCGAGAAAAATTGAGAGTATGTCGCGGCCGTCACATGATAGGTAGACTGGAAATTCTTGGCGATGTAGGTACCTACAATATGTGAGTAAAAACCTCTTGCCATCATTAAGTAAAGAAAAGAGCCTATAAAATTTTCATCTTCTAAAAAGGATATTTTCCTCGCAAAAATGTGTTGATAAACGTCGTATGAAACGCGTGAGCTTTGATAATTACATCCCCGGCTCTCTTATCACGCTCACGCGTGATCAATTCCGCCTCTGATGTAATTATCAACATTCCTCACTTGTACTATTATATTGTTAGATGTTTTCTGGAGCAATATAAGATTGTTTAGTAATAGACCTAGATATCGAATTATTTGTGATTATATTATTTTTGATTTGACATGTAATATTAATCTAAACGATATGTGTAGGTAATGTAAATCATTATGGGAATTTAATATTAGATTTTAATGAATATTTGAACGCCTACATCGGTTGTATACATGAATAATATATAATATTGTGACATCCTGTTCTAATGTGTGCTATGCAAACAAATAATATTGATTTTGATCCGATTTTTATTGTTTTATTCTATGCACGGAGCAAGAGCATACAGATACAGCTATTTATTTTTCACGCCACTGCTCGGAAATATGGCCAAAGATGGATTGAAATGAGAGTAGAAAGTAGTTCTTAGTAGTACAATTCAAAAACAGTCAAACAATGTAGATTTGCAAAGTAAAGTGTAGTGTTTAGCGGCCTTTTTTACTTTCTACTCTGCTATTGGTCGATTATTTTCTACATAAGTAACTCGTTCAGAAAATAACAAAATTATTAGAGCAACATTACATTTGTGCGTTTAATTAAAAAATTAAAACGTCAAATTCGCTCAATGAATGTGTACTTTTGCGATTGTAAGCGTTTTTTATTTAAGTATGTGAAAAACGCCTTTGCATGCTTAAAAAAAGTATAAATAAAAAATTTGAAAAGGCGGGAAGGAAAATTTCTTCTGTCTGTCCTTTAGATCGGAAACAAACATTCAGATTATTGTGTATATATTCTGTACGATTTTAAATAAAAATAAATAACAATGAGTGACACGAGTACGGACATGGATCTAACACCGCCGGAAATTCAAAACACTGCAAAGTCAGTGATTCGAAATTTATTGCCCATTAAATCCCGAGATAAATATAAGAAAGTGTATGAAAATTTCAAGACATGGCAAATAAATAAAAAAACTAACTCTTTCTCTGAAAGTGTAATGCTGACGTATTTTGATGAACTCTCGAATAAATATAAATCCTCCACTTTATGGGGCATTTATTCAATGCTAAAGGCAATGCTTACCTTTTCACCGCCCGACGGCGAAGCAATACGCTGTGCCACTGACGCCACGGGGGTAAAATTCAAATGGGTAATGAAATAACGTCACCATAAAAATGGGCTGTTTTTCAATAGGTATTCATCAAAAAATGTTTGTCGGCCAGCGCCGTCTCTGGCGTCGTAGTCACGATTTTGCGTTGTCGGCTATAGCCGACTGTGGCGGTGAAAGGGTTAATACGGAGCACAACATCAATATCAAAAACTACACCAAGTTACTAATTCTATTGAAAAGGCTATCAGAAGGCTTTCAATCAAAAAAATCAAAAGTCTTGACAGCGGAAAATGTTGAAAGTTTCTTGAGAGATGCACCTGATGAAGTGTTTCTAGCAATAAAGGTAAGTGATTTCACAACGTGACCGATGGTTATTTTTCCTTTCCGTTGCTTAATATATTTTGTATCAACATTATTACAACAAATTATTATCATTATTACAGGTCATTTTAATATTTGGAGTAAATGGGGCACGCAAGCTGAATTAATTAATATAAAAATCGATGACATTGAAGAACACCACGATATGATTTTGGTCAAACTGAAAAACACTAAAACAAAAATTGATCGGTCGTTTATCATTCATGATGAATTTTTGATTTGAAATTGACAAAAAATATCAAAACCTCCGCCCGGAAAACGCGGGATGCGAAAGATTTTTCCTAAATTATGTTAATGGTAAATGTACCAAGCAGCCTATAGGCCGGCATAAACTTGGTGCTATACCAAAAACGATTGCGGCCTATTTGAAGCTACCGGACGCTGAATCTTACACCGGTCACTGCTTTCGGCAACTCTGCTAGCAGACTCCGGTGCCAATTTAACCACATTGAAGCATGGCGGTTGGACATCGGATAAGGTGGCAGAAGGATACATAGCAGACTCAGTAGAAAATAAAGTCAAAGTCAACCACCAAATTAATGAAGCGATAAATTTACGTGCTCGTCCGTCTACATCAGCAGACACGAAAGCAGGACCATCAACACCTAAGGAAACCTTACTGTCAAA
Source organism: Epinotia bilunana (assembly GCA_947049275.1). Taxonomy (NCBI): domain Eukaryota; kingdom Metazoa; phylum Arthropoda; class Insecta; order Lepidoptera; family Tortricidae; genus Epinotia; species Epinotia bilunana. Next base: position 27,152,425 of record OX346253.1, read on the forward strand.
TTCACCTCATCCTGCATCATTCGATGATATCCCATCAGCATCACACTCCATACCGGCCGAAATGACACAAAATACTAACATAAATGTTCCGGGAAAAAACATTTCCTTGTCATTCCACAACTGCCCTAATGCGAATATCAATATTACTTTTAATTAAACTGTGTATTATACTGTGTACTCAACCTGTTTTATTTCCTTACATTAGGCGTGAAAAGCACATAGTAAATGCCTCGGTAGAAAGTGCAATAGATGGACTCGCATCTTCGCGGGCCTCACCTGCAGCTCGGCCCGCGAACTAACTCGTCCATCTATTGCTTACTTTCTATACCTGGGCAACAATGTGCTATTGTGTTTGGTGAATAAAAATTATCGAAGCGGCGATAAAATATTTCATAAATTTACAAAGACTGAAAATTCGGAACTCTTGATTTCAGTGATGACTTGATATGAGTCTTGAGTTAGTGGAAATTCCCATTCAAAACAGTTTGAAGTATGTATGAATGAATGATGAAATATCTAAATATTAAGGTCATTTTCTAGCAGATTTAGTAATATTTTAAAAACCTATGCCAAGTTCTCAGACCAAGAAAAAAAGACAGACGGAACGTTACGAACATTCTAGTGAAGCCAACCGGTTTTCCTTGGTTGAAAACCGGTTGGCTTCACTAGAATGTCCCATAAGTTTAGCACACGCTAAACAAATTAAATCGCACAAAACTCGAAAGAAATGATCTTGACAGCATTGCGACACGTGCTGAAGAGTTTTGTGCAATTTTGTTAGTATATGTGTGCGTGAGCGTGTGCTAAACTTGATGTAGCTTGGTTTTGTTTGTATGTGATTTGGCTTCACTTGACTGTTCGTAAGTCTGTCTTTTTTCTTGGTCTGAGGCCACGTTATAAAATGTTAAACAGCAGTCAAGTGAGAGTCTTATTCCCGCATTGAACTTTCATACACTCGCAGTCGCACATATATAACATTAATTCTGCAGTCTTAACATTTTTATAGTATAGTCAAGTGTAAAATTATGGGTACATACTTACAACTTACTCATAAATAATATGTCCCATCGCTCTTAATCCGCTGACATAAGAGCGAAGCCCGTTGCCATCGTGGGTACAGCTACAGCGCCATCTATCGTAAATGTTATTTCTATTTAACCTGCAAAAATTTGTGTTTTTCGTGAGCCACTGTTGCCGAGCGGTAAAAGCACAAAAGCAACGCGGACCCCGGCTCGCACCACTGTGTTTTTTCATAAACATTATGTAACGAAATATCATTTGATTTAATAGTAACAGTGGCTTTTCGGTAAAGGAAAACATCGTGAGACAACCGGTCTAATCCCATTAAAGTCTACTAGGTAGGGAGCAATCTTCCCAAATCGTCAAAAAAAAACTCATACCTACTTATCCTACTAATATTTCAAATATATTGATTTAAACTTTGACGATTCTCACACATTATTTATACTAAACGGGACTTAATCGCATATAATTAAATTATGTATTTACCTCACTGAGGTCTCCCGACGTTTCGGATGTGTTGCAACATCCATGGTCACGGGACAACTGGCTTGAGCGGGTATCAACATCTTCTTGCTGCGCGGGTTTTCCGAACTACCCGCATTTGGTCTTTATTAACCACTTGTACACTAGGGTTGTCACCCGGCCGACACACAACACTAATAATGTCCCATTGTATCAGAGATACTTTGAAGATATATTTTTTACCCTCATCTGTTATTTGATAATAGTCATTATTATTAGGTAGTAGTTGTTAGGTAGGATTAGGTAGTCACCTAATCTTACATGTTAAATAATATACAGGGTGGAAACGACAAGTGATCTCACTCGATTATTTCTGAACTATACAAGACTAGCTTCCGCCCGCGACTTCGTCTGCGTGGACCCGGGATAAAAACTATCCTATATTTGAATCCAGTGCTTCAGACTGCAGACTGAAAGTGCTTCACGAGCTCTATCAAACGGTATCAATAACAGGTTACAGAATAAACTCTTACACCCGAAAATTCAATGTTTCCAGCTTACATACAGCTTACGTGCCAAAGCGGACCCCGGGCGCCTGAGGCACAACCGGGAATAACGCTAGGAGGATGATTAAGTGCGAGGGACAAATGTTTTACGTCGGTCATAAAAGCGATCGTGCTACTCTGTAGGTGCTGGGTTTAGCTTGTGTCAAACCCACCTACGTTATTCTCGACCTTCCATTTCGACCATGACTGGTTGACAGTCAAACCCATATTGTCAAAACCAACGGGATATCATCAGTGATATGGTTATATTGGTTATGCAACCCCATCAGATTTTGGCTAATTTACAACACCCGTGAGTGAGTACTTGATGATATGTTTATACAAAGAAAAGTAAAGTGCGCTATAATAGTTTTAATCGATTTTTTTATTTTGTCATATACTTAATATTTAACAGCATGTGTTAGCAAAGAGCTTTCGAAACAACTAGATTAGCATGCAAAGGGATCGGAATGACAGAAATAAAGGCAAAAAAACAACAAATACTGTCGGTTATGTTGCTTTTTACTATCAATTTTGGATGTATGTGTACAAGTATGAATTCGAGGAAAATAAAGGAAATATTATGTTTTATTATAATATGTTCTAAATCGCAGTACTCGTTATGAACAAACATTACTTACGTTACTTCCGATATAGTACTTCTACTCAATTTTTGTTCGATTGCTCGTGAGTTACAATGAGAGCAAGTTACTCAATACATGTCACAAAACAGAAAGAGATATTTATCTATTGATATCCAATCAATTGAAATAAAATATGCTAGCCTAAAGAAACACCATTCGTTCTCTGCAAAACGATCAGCAAATAGTGCGTAACATCTAACTGTACAGACACAACATAAACGTATCAAGGAAACATCGTCCGTATCCACATGTTATTTATTACAAGGTCTCGCTTACAGATGCATAGAAACGAACAATATTCTCACTGCGTATCATAAAATCGGTGAAAAAGTCGCAATAAAAACCTATAATCCACATACTGAAAGTCTAAAAATATATTATAATAGATTTCAAATGTCTATACATAGATGAGTGTTCACTACGCGCTTATAACGAGCGTCGAGCGCGTCCATTACGTTACAATTTAAATACGCTAGAGCGGCCCGGCGGGGCCGCACCCCGCTCGACTACGAGCGTCGCTCGCTACTGACTTGCTGACGCGCGCTCGCGCCGGCCCAGGGCTTCGCGCGAGCCCGCGAGCTCGTATCGAAAGGAAAATTACATTTAATATATATATAATATATAGTCGACGGCGACGTTCAGACGAACACTTTGGCGAGGCCGTCGGCGCCGGCGCTGGCGATGTAGGGCCGCAGCGGGTGGAAGGCCACGTCGAGGATGCTCTCGTCGAACTTCTTGCGGTGCGCGGTGATCTCCTGCACGCAGGTCTTGGTGTCGAGGTTCCAGAGGCGCACGGAGCAGTCGTGGGAGCCGGAGAGCAGGAAGAGTCCGTTGGGGTCCAGCGCGAGCCCGGTGACGGCGTCCAGGTGCGCCACCATGGCGTGCGCGCAGCGGCCCGACACCACGTCCCAGAAGCGGATGTGCCGGTCCTCGTGCGCCGACACCAGCAGCGGCAGCGTCGGGTGCGCGCGCACGCGCGTCGCCGCGCTCTCCATCGCCACGCGCAGCACCGTCTGCGCAATGCCATACCAATACGTCAGTAACTAAACACCTAACCTAACCTGGGCCGACTCGAGGGTAGAGCGGATCAGCGGAGGGAGCGACCGCTATACGCGCAAGGGGGCGCCAAAATGACTAAAGGTGGAAACAACGAGCGAAAAGAAGTATCAAATGAAGTGAAAGGGCGCCTAAAGACCATCTCGCTCCATCCTGATTGAGGTCTAGGGCCGGTGCTGCAAACCACACATCGAGTGAGAGCACTCGAAACATGGAACAATTGTATATACTACAACTCTTACTGGAAATGCATTAAATATTTTGAAATGTACAGTCAGCAAAGTTGTAAATAGGAATTCGTGTGGGGGAGGCACTTTACTCTGCAGGGCCTGCAGGCAACACTACTTACACATATTCGGGAATTTTAAAACAGGCGCAGGCAAATTGAATGTATATCAGATTCAAGTCATCTCCATTACCTGTGTACAACGATTACTATGGTGCGTGGCGCACGTCGGATGGACGCCCCATTTACCCGTGTCGCTTGCGCAATTTATACTTACGATTGCTAGCGGTTGTTTCAAACCGTCAGCAATCGTAAGTAATTGCCGTGAAACCTGATGTTTATGCGCCATTATGTTCAAAATGAAACAAACAGTCGTATTCAAGTTGGCGGGTTGGCGCTCCTCTACACATTTCCCGTACTCACCTGTCCGGTCTCGAGGTCGTAGAGGAGCATGTTGCCGTCGCGGTAGACGACGGCGGCGCGCGCGCCGGCCTCGGCGAAGTCGGCGGCGGCGGCGGCGGGCGCCACGAGCGCGTCGTCGCGCAGCGTGGCCAGCAGCGGCCGGGCGGCGCGCGGCGCCCACAGCCGCGCCGTGCCGTCGGCCGACGCCGACAGCAGCCGCCCGTGCGCCGCCGACAGCGACCACACCGCGTCCGTGTGCTCGCGCAGCACCGGGCCCTGCGATATGCCAGCATCGTTATGACATTAATAATAACTCATCCCACAGAACACCCCCACCCCACTAGTAGCTCAATGTTTCTCAGTTTGTTCGCAACTCGAGTCACCAGAGTTATAGCGCAGCACGGCTATCACGCGACGGCGCGCGAGCTCTCTCGATCTCGCACTATCCGTCTCTCTCTTATTAGAATGCTTAGAACAAGAGGTATAGTGCGAGAAAAATCGAGAGTATGTCGCAGCAGTCTCATGATAGACGTACTGATATAATCCGCGATCGCCCGCCTTGCCGTTCAGTTGCGTCCAAGTTAACTACCTGTGCGGAGTGTGCATGTCTCTCATAGAAAAATCTAAATAATTATGGGATTTTGTAGTGTGAGGTGGTGTGGAAAGTCGTCAATTACAAAAAAGATGGAATTACATTCCACCTGTAGAGTCAAATTCATTATTTCATTGAAAATATTTATTTTAGTTTTAAAGAGTCGTATAGAGCAATTAGACTCCAAACAAGGTGCATTAGGGCCTTGGACAATGCGTGGTTCCTGCAAAACAGTTAAACCCTATAAAAAAACAATATACACCGGCTTCCATGCCTCTATACATATAAGAGACGCGTGTCTCTTTGTTAAGGACAACCCTAGTCACTTCAAGAATCGATACGACACCAGTGCTAGCACACGAGCTCAATATCGAAATCTGTTATACCAGGAACCCCTGCCAAACCGGTATTTATAAAAAATACTACAATTTGTGCATAGTCCTTTATAGGTAACACTGCCTGGTGACCTTAAATTAGAAAATAAGAACTTGTTTAAAAGCAATGATGGCTGCAGAGGGCCTACCGCGAAACGAAAACGCTTCGTTCGTGTATCTGTCATCTCGAACTATTAAGTGCGATAGAGACGGGGATACACGAACGAGGTTCGTTTTCGTTTCCCGGTAGGCCCTCAGGATAAATGTTTTTTTATGGTGTTAACGTATATTTGGCAATTGACAATAGTAGTTTATGCAACTGATATAATCAGAGGCCCTAAAATAGGAGCGTGGTTTTATGAAACGAGCGTCAGCGAGTTTCATAATAGGCACACACGAGTGTTTTAAGGCCAAATTATGTACAGTTTCATAGACTACTTTATCTACACACATATCATAAGTACTCTAAGATGGGTTCAGATGCCGTAGGAAAATGACCTGCATTGCTACTATAGTGCTACCTGTAAAATATCTTTGTTGCAATCGTGGCTGCATTTACGATATCCGGCGGAGTGTGCATATCGTTCTCGGAGTCACTACTACTCATATTTTTAACTAAAATGTGAGTTACAAACAACTTTTCACAATTCTACTTTCGTAACAACAAAAAACAACAAAGAAATGACAACAGTAATAGCGGCAATTCGATCCTACGTCAAGAGTGTTTTTTTAAATCATAGACAAACGAATGAAGTCCCTATTCTCATGTCACTCGAGATCAAATATCGTGCGGTTTATATTTAAAAAACATACTGAATTGACGTTTCGCATCGATAACTGTTTTAATATCTATGAATACTAGAATAGAGACCCATATGAGTTTTAACAGCTGTTCCAAATTTAAACTCATAACCTTACAAAATCTGTACTGTAATAACTAATAACATTACAGTACAGATTTTACCTACTACCACAGACAAGAAAGTTCTCATTATAAAATCGGTTGTAAAAACATATTGTTTAGATTAATATTACATGTCAAATCAAAAATAATAATATAATCACAAATAATTCGATATCTAGGTCTATTACTAAACAATCTTATATTGCTCCAGAAAACATCTAACACTATAATAGTATAAGTGAGGAATGTTGATAATTACATCAGAGGCGGAATTGATCACGCGAGCCGCAGGTGAGCGTGATAAGAGAGCCGGGGATGTAATTATCAAAGCTCACGCGTTTCATACGACGTTTGTCAACACATTTTAGCGAGGAAAATATCCTTTTTATGAGATGAAAATTTTATAGGCCTGCCAAGTTTTTTTCTTTACTTAATGATGGCAAGAGGTTTTTACTCACATATTGTACCTACATCGCCTAGAATTTCCAGTCTACCTATCATGGGACGGCCGCGACATACTCTCGATTTTTCTCGCACTATACCTCTTGTTCTAAGTGTTGTAATAAGAGAGAGACGCATAGTGCGAGACAAATCGAGAGAGCTCGCGCTATCCGTCTTCCGCGTGATAGCCGTGCAGTGGTGTCCATTCTATTTATCACTTTTCTAGTCACCACGAGTCAAAATTTTTGTTAATAACCAAACACGCATTAACAATGTTTACAAATATCTGTGAAATAACCTATAATGGCGCGCAACAGTTTTTTTTTCGTGAAGTTTGCGCAGTGCGCGCGCATCAGATGAAATCTCTAAACAGCCAATACAAAATAAAATAAAGATTTTCGTTTTAAAATGTTATCTTTATTAATTCATGTAAAATGTTATAAAACGTGAATAGTTTTACTAAATTAAACGTTTCTCTATCATATCCAAAAAGAAATGGTCAATTAATTAACAAAAAGGATTTAATTTGTTTAGTGGAGTAAGAATCCATTTGCCGAGAATTTTAAAAAAAGCTGTACATTCTGTACAACCCGGTTAATTTAAGAATGCACCGTGTGCATGCATACATCTTGCTGCAAGGTGCCAACGTGACTTAATCGGGATATAACCATAACACACGTGTCGTAATGTTATAAAACACGCGTGTTTAATATCAAACGGGCGTAGCACGGTTGCCATTTTATCACTTATCGTCGTGGATAAGGCATCCGTCACTCTCGCACTCGCATACTTGTCAGAGCGTGATGGGCGTCTTTACCACAACGATAAGTGATAAAATGGCAACCATGCTACGTCCACAGGATTATGAGCCTAAAAGCGACACAATAAGAGGTACGTTACGAGCAATTGTGTTGAAATAGTACATTGTGATACAAGTGAGGTATGTTGATAATTTCATCAGAGGCGGAATTATCACGCGAGCCGCAGGTGAGCGTGATAAGAGAGCCGAGGATGTCATTATCAAAGCTCACGCGTTTCATACAACGTTTTTCAACACATTTTGCGAGGAAAAAATCCTTTTCATAAGATGAAAATTTGATAGGCCTGCCAAGTTATTTTCCTTACTTATTGATGTCAACAGGTTTTTACTCACATGTTGAATACATCGGTCAAGAATTTCTAGTGGCGTCCATTCTTTTTATCACTTTTCTAGTCACCACGAATCAACATTTTTGTTAATAACCAAACACGCATTAACAATGTTAACAAATATCTGTGAAATAACCTATAATGGCGCGCATCATTTTTTTTGTGAAGTTTGCGCAGTGCGCGCGCATTAGATGAAATCTCTAAACAGCCAATACAAAATAAAATAACGAATTTCGTTTTAAAATGTTATCTTTATTAATTCATGTAAAATGTTATCAAAAGTGAATAGTTTTACTAAATTAACCGTTTCTATATCATATCCCAAAATAAATAGTCAATTAACTAACAAAAAGGATTTAATTTGTTTAGTCGAGTAAGAATCCGTTTGCCGAGAATTAAAAAAAAAGCTGTACATTCTGTACAACCCGGTTAGTTTAAGAATGCACCGTGTGCATGCATACATCTTGCTGCAAGGTGGCAACGTGACTTAATCGGGATATAACCATAACCACAAGTATCGTAATGTTATTAAACACGCGTGTTTAATATCCAGGATTATGAGCCTAAAAGCGACACAATAAGAGGTACGTTACGAGCAATTGTGTTGAAAAGGTAATTATTTGCCATATTTATAAATATTGATAATTATAGGATAAACATGTTATAAATTGACGACGCGGAGAATGTTTGGCTACTATTAGTGTTGAGGATCTTCTTTGAAGGTCTAGGTATATAGTACAGGTGTTTTATACAATTTTTTATATAACATTGTAAAAAATGTGCACACATCACATACATGCAGGTTGAATATGCACGAACAAATTCAGCTTTAAGACCTTACCCTGTTACTATTTTCGGGCAAATAAGAAATTTTGATATGATTTTGACAGAAATTTCGTAGCCATGACAATATACGACATGAAAATAATTTTGCAACCGTCCATTGCAACAATCATTTTCCATTTAAGCGATTGAGCGGATTTAATACATTGCGTGACCTCCAAATTTTCTATGGAAACTTTACCTCTATGGCTCAATTAGAAGAAAATATTACGAAATACAAACAATTCTCTCGATTGGTTCTCTGCCAGGCGTGAAATTTTTTGTCTAAATTACCGTAGCTTCAGAAAAAGGAAACCTACATTAAATTAGTTTTAATATAAGTTGGTTAGGTACCTATAGTTTTTCATCAGCTAAGCTAGTTTATTTTTTGTTGCTAATTTAAAAGTAGCGTATTCCACTCAATACGCATAAGGGTCATACAGCAATTTAAGTTCGAGTCTTTCCTGTAGACATAGCATATTTTTTCCATCAGCTTTGAAAGCCATTTTTTTGTAAAGTCGACATGTTGGGCGGGAGCGGGAGTAAGGGTGTCTGTAGTCTGTAGGTGAGAGTACCTGTACACATACCTGCACTGCGGGATCATAAGGGTCGTAAGGGTCGGCAGTGGGCGGCGGCAGGTTCCAGACGCGGATGGTGCCGTCGAGCCCGCCCGAGAAGCACTCCTCGGTGCGCGGCGCGCCCATGGCCAGGCACAGCACGGGCGCCGAGTGCGCGCGGAACGTGTACAGCGGCTCCACGTCCAGCCCGGCCGACTTCTTGGCCGGCACCGTGCGCTGCAGGTTCCACAGCTTCAGGGTGTGGTCCTCCGAGGCGGTCACTAGAGCCGCCTCTGTCGGGTGGAATGCCAGCGCTCGCACCTGCGCACAAGTCACGTGTCAATCATGGTCATGCATATTACTTACCTCTAACAGCCCACGATTAAAAAAATATGGTGGGCGGAAATTTTACAAATGAAATCTAAATCAACTGTATAAGGAAATAAAGTAAAATTTGCTTGGTTTTAAAATCAAACGAAACAAAACAAACGCAACCCTGTCCCAATTTAGAATGATATACATTATATTGTAAAGGAGGATGCCTTTTAATTATACCTTTGGGCGGCTAGAGCGACACAGGAATTATTATATGGAGATATTAGCACACAGTACCACAGTTACTGGTCATACATTGTTAAAGGATTTTTCAATTACTCATAGATGTCATGGTCAGATCTTGAGGTTTTAAGATATTTCTTTCAAACAAAAAAGGAACTACATAAAAGTTCGCTCATCATACATAAAAACGGTTTCCATCTAAAGTATGTCTCTAGCCACACAGATGTGGCTAGAGACGCAATGATCGAACAACGTAAACCTGATCGTCTAATTCAGAAATTAGACGATCAGGTTTACGTTGTTCGATCATTGCGTTTCATGCGGGACGCAGCTTCCTGGTTGACAGCTGGGCAGCAGCAGTCCTGAAACCAAATCCAATACTGACCCCGTCGAAGTGCGAGCGCAGCGTGTACTTGGCGTTCCATGTCTTGCGGAAGGACTCCTTGTTGGCGCCCTGCACGTCGTACGCCTCGGGCTCGTTGCTGACGGTGAGCTGCGCCAGCTCGCCGAGCGCCAGGGGCTCCTCGTCCGCCTCGCCGCCGCCTCCGGGGAATTTCACTGCAACATTACATCCAACTTAAGTGCCCAGAACACTCGACGAAGCCAAACCTGTGATTACTCGGGGCACATTCTAGGGATTTGATATCGATAAAAAAGATGTCGATATATTATAATAATACATGTGCTCATTGAAAATTCTTGATTACTATAAAAAGGTTCGATATCACACCTAATATCAAGCCTCTTAAGATAATAAATGTATGCGGAAATCATTTTAAACAAAATTACAACATACTGTCAGTGCCATTCATATGGTAGAGTAAGAATAATAATATATGAGGTAACATTCCGCTACGATTGTTACGAAGTCCAAAATAATCATGCTGGCCAAGAAACGGTCACGCCCAATTCAATATTCTAATAACTCATGGATACATGTACTATGTTTATGTACTTCTAGCAATAAATGAAGATGGAGTAATGTTTAAGAAATAATAAATACCGATATAAAATGATTAGAATAAAACATTTAGTGCCAATGTGGAAATACTGACCTGGCTTAAAAATAAAATAAATTCTTCGAAAAAACACCTTTAAAGAATTTAAGAAGCAGTATACAGAGCGATTTTGTATAAATATAATTATTTTGTAGAACATTTAGATGTTGACAGTAACATCGATATATTTAATTGTCGATAAAATATTTTGCTAAGTCACTTTAGTATAAGGGCCCCGACTTATCCCAGGTATGCTCATAACAACGCAGGTTGGCTCTCATTTTAATACGGCATACTGAAATATTACTAAACTTTGTAAACAATGGGATCCGTCATATATAAGTCGGAAATTAGATTCTGTTGCTAGAAAATATAATAGAATAAAAATAGAGAGACTAGAAGTTTACTGCGAAATACGTTATGTTCTGACTGTGGCGAGTGAGCGTCCTGGGGACTCTTAAGGGTCCGCAGTAAGCTCGATTCTCCATACAAACGTTAACTACGCTCTTATTTTAAAACTACTTGTTGGATTGTAACGAAACTTTGCATATACAATGACATGAGGTATATCCATGTCTGTAATTAGTTTATGTAGCTTCAGATACCATAGTAAAAAAATACAGCAAATTTAAGTTTTTCATACAAAACTTGTTTTTGCTGTATTTCTTTTGTTATATTACTAACTAATTACAGACATACCTCATGTCAATGTATATGCAAAGTTTCGTTACAATCCAACTCGTAGTTTTAAAATGAAAGCGTAACTACGTTTGTATGGGAAGGTAAAATTCGGCCAAGCTTACTGCGGACTCTTAAGTGACATGGCACGTTGGAGCGGCAAGAATGGCGACAAAGTACCGGGACGCGCCGCGCGTATATCTCCCCAAGGTGGACTGATGATCTGGTAAAGGTTGAGAGTTCGCGGTTGGCGCAGGACAGGACCGGTCATATTAGCACTCTTTGGGGGAGGCCTACGTCCAGCAGTGGACGTCTTTCGGCTGATATGATGATGATGGACATTGCATCAATAAAGCTTAATCACAATAACTGACTCATGAGTGGGGCGGGCGCGTAAGTGTGGCCTTACCCTAAGCTCATTTTTATTAACCCTTTCCGGAATTATCACTCGCCGGCTCGTCACACTGCTATGACAGATTTCCTGGATGCATAAACATGCTGTGTGCACGTATTATAGTCGCGCGTATAGTCAATAAGTTCAACCACTGAATAGTTATTGGTTATATAATTGGAGCAGTCAAAATTTACTTTGATCACGAAAAAAGCAATAAATAGCATAAACAATATGAGTTTTTTGACAGAGAAACAGAAGAGAAGTACAACACATTTGCATATGCATGATGCCATGGCGGAAATGACTGTGGTGCCGTTTATGTTAGTCCCGCGACTAGGCATTCTGCCAGTTTAATCGTTGGGTAACCCAGTCTGCTATAAAATTAATGATAAATTTTTGAATTTTATGTTTGAGTCTAAAGCTTACAATGATCATGGAGGAATATAACATGATCACTTCATTAAATTATAAGTCAAGAGCACGTGGAGAGTTGATGTCACATTTCGACTCGAGTTCATACAAAAATGATTCGAGAAAATGTAAGAGCACGTGGCGAGTTGATGTCACATTTCGACTCGAGTTCATACAAAAATGATTCGAGAAAATGTATGACCCCGTAAGTTACTCACCGACAGCATACTCGTCACCCTGGCCGCCGCCGTCGGCCTCACTCTCCGTGAGAGAGTTGAGCTCGTTCAGCACTTCCTCGGCCTCGTGATCCACTTCTTCACCTGTTCACTCAATTACATCAACACTCTTACATAAGTCAATCAATGCTCATACATTGTGGGTACAAAAAAAACACAATAAATAGTATTGTATTTTAAATAATTCTAAAATCAAGAACCAAAAAAAAACCTTTATAATTCGGCTTATCCCTTGAACTATTTTGTTCTCTCTATTTATAAATCTAACTGCGCCAAAATAACTAATAACTAGTATACAACACCCCATGTATTTTTATCAGTATAACTCATTTCGAATTATAACCCAGAATTGGCGCTTACAGAAGTGGACAAAACTGACCTGATATTTTCGCAACGCCTACCGTACCGATAACTCACCTCAGTTATACCAATATAATTCTGCCTTCCGATTACGCATATTAAAGATCTATCTAATTGGACGCTTTCTTTAGTAGTGAGACATTTTTGTCCTCTTCCGTTTCCAAGCGTGACGTGGCTGAACGAAATCGGGCCTCAATTAAATGCCATACCAAACCATATCACAGCCATACGTCAACTCGAATAGACCACCTTATTACGAATCTCCCACTCAAGTTATACTAGAGCGGCGAGACAAGTCGAGACAGGTTATCTGACCTTGTTTGGGCGCAGCATGGTGCGTCTGCTTCGCGTCGAGGTCGTCGATCTCGTCCATGTCCATCTCCTGGTTGGCCAGGAACTCAAAGTGGGTGAACACCACGGCCGTATCCTGCACCGAGAGCCCCTCCTCGTTGTAGCCGCCGCCCGACGCGCCTTTGCGCTGTTGTTCTTTACCTGACAACAATAACATTGAGTAAATAACATTGTATTTGTTTTTTTTTTATATATATAAAATGTCCTTATCAGGCCTCGCCCAACAGGAGACCACACCTGAGCTGAAGAGTTGCAGATCTCCAATTAAATTAAATAACACTGAATATGCATACGAAAACTGATGTTTTGGGAAGTTCTCTTGTTATGAGAACTCATATGATATAATATAGGAACTTGAATAACAGGTACCTAGGCAAATTACATTGAGTTATCGACTGGAGGAGTTGGTCCGTTAACAGCAGTCAAGTACAATCCTTTGTTACACGAAGAGGAGGCCTTTGCCCAGGAGTGAGACACTTTCGGCTCTATATAATAATACACCCACACCACACCAAAAAATAAAACGCTTGCAGTGGATCTAATAAATGTATGAATTTTAATTTAATTTAATCATTTGTCAATTGTCTTTTTGCAATGCCTATTAATAAACCCCACTCTGAGCAGGTTTATTGTGTCAACTAAGCGTTTGCTTAATTGATACAATGAACTTGCTCCCACCAGTGTATTTTAATGTAATTTTATTTAGTGTATAAGATAACTAACCTAGGATAAGTATATATTAACAGCACTGTGGACCACAGTTGTCTTTAAATAAGGGATTTATTATTATTATTATACCAAAACAAGAGATCAGAACTTAAGACTGAAGTTTTAAAAGTCCATAAACTTACCGATATCATATTTGCGGATTATAGAGTTCATAGAGTAGTCGCATCTTTCGCGCTGCTCCTTGTCATAGCTTCTGCAGCTGGGGTCCTCCGCCTGCTCCTCATTGTTGAGGCCCAGGAGGCTGCGCACCCGGTTGGAGCGCACGTCCAAAATCGTATCTGTATAGCCTATTTCCTGTGGAACATATAATGGAATTTATTAATTAAATTTAACACTGAAGCATCTAAATTTCTGCAAACAGAAATTGCAGTGAAACATTACAAATTCGATGATTAGTAGATTTTTAACCAAGGGCTGAAAGGCACCCGTTTCCGATGAGATATTTTAATGGTTCGAGTCAGAAATGGGTGACTTTCACCCGAGTTAAAAACTCTACTTTTCATATCGAATACGAGGAAAGTAAAAAAAAAAACAGACGGAAAATTAAACAATATGTTTATTCAAAGTATACAATTCATAAACGGCAGCCGCCATTATCGTGACGTTATCAGACCAGAAATAATACTTAGTCCCATCAGAGGCAAATATCTGTCTCGCTCGCGCTTATTTAATTTTGAAATTAAAATTATTTTTTATGTTTTTATAACCAAATATGTAGTATAACACTCGTATTTCCTAAAGTTAAAACTATATAAATAACATAATATACTTTCATAATTTAATTGTGATAGACGAAAATAGCCTATTCAAATATTTTCAGACTATTTGTATTTATTATTAAGTAGTATTAGTTGAAGAGTGGCTGTATGTGTTTCTGCCTTAGCTCACATGCACAACTATAAGGTTAAAAAAGGTTTGTGGGTGTATTCTAATTGTCCCCATTTCATAGAGCCTAGTGAATATTTTAGCTAAAATAAAAGTAATGAATTTACAACATAAACTTATTTTATATTTAATAAAATAAATTCTATGAACTAGTAAGTTTAAAATTATTCCCTTTGTCAGTGGCGGGGTAACTACTGATATTTATTAGAATTAGTTCCCGCATAATGCTTACAAGGCGAGGACAAATTGGAATACACTACTTTTCTGCACTAGAGCAGAAACGTATCACTTTCTGCACACTTTTTAGAACAACAACGACCCACTTTCAGAGCATGAGATATGAAAAATAATTTGACCACCTGCCATACGGAGGCCTTGAATATAATCTAAGAGAAATGTGTACTACTTTGATAGCTATTCCTATCATACCTATTTGATTTGTGCCTTGTTGTATTTGGCGCTCGTTGCTAATATACCGCATTTCCGAAAAACCAGATTTTGCAAAATATCGAATTATCAATATATCACACTTTTAGCTTACCACATTCCCGTTACACCAGTTTATAAAATCGTAAGGTACTCATTCATGGAACTAAATCGTTTTTTATAATGCCCTATACAGAAAAATTGGTATATTGGTAATGTGATAAATCAAGAATGTGGTATTTTGCAAAATCTGGTATTTCGGGAATGCGGTATATTAGCAACGAGCGGTATTTGGTATAACTATAAGCACTAAACATGTAATGCTACAAATAAATATAGTAATTAACGAATCATAAAGCCATTTAAGCCACACGTTTATTCCCATTAAACCCTTTATAGGGCACAATCTAAATTTCATAGCCAGAATGACCACCTGTTAAGGTCATCTTTTTGTATTTTTTATGAGCCAGAGTTTTTAGGTCTACACAATAGCAAGAGACTTGAATCATGAATAAATTTTAACTTTGCCCGTTAAAGGGTTTAAACGGCTGACATCGTTTTGACACCCCGCCCCCCGGCACAATGACAATGGCACCCATTCTGTGCCCATTTTGTGGCGCTAATTAGACATGTTTTTAATAAACTCAAAGTATTACATCACAAGTACACAGCAGTTTTTAATACTTGTCTAAGCAGCGAGATTGTAAGAGAAAATATAAATTTTAAGGAATAAAATGTTTTTTCAGAATTTTACTTGCAATAATTTTCACTTGCCATAATGGTAAATGCCATAAATTTAGTGCGTGCCATTATATACAAATGACATAATCAACATTTCTTATAATATCATATGTAATAATAATAACATCATTTGTCATAAAATTCAAAAGGTATTATCATTATAATCCATAAATCTGATGTGTAAAAAACCGGCCAAGTGCTGTAGGTATGTAAGTAATAACTTTAAAATTATTAAAAATATTTTTATTATATGATGTAACTAAAAATGTACGGTTTTCGCAATTTTTCCTTTATCTGTGCTATAAGACGTTGCTTCGTACCAAATTTCAAGATTCTGAGTTCACGGGAAGTACCCTGTAGGTTTTGATTCCCTTGCGAGTTTCGAAAATTTACGGCATAAACGGCTCTTTTGATTGCGTTGGCATAGAAGTTTGATTTTTTCACAGCTGCAAGAGACAGTAGACCTTGACAGACGGACGGACGCGACGGGCGGACGGACGGACAACAAAATGATCCTATAAGGGTTCCGTTTTTTTCCTTTTGAGGTATGGCACCCTAAAAACGGATATAAATAGATTTTAAAAGTAATACAGGTTGTATTGTGAAGTGTGTGCCAAACGACTAGGGCAGGTAGGGTACCTATACCTACCTGCTCTCGTCGTTTGGCACACGCTCCAACATATTCGGAGCAAATTATTAACACTTCACACCCATGATATTTTTTTACTATTTTGTTACGGTATTTTCCAAAATCTTACTATTTTCGTTACCTATTTTTTATGCACACGTGCTGGCAATTTTTTTTTAATCCTGAATGCATGCATTTTAACTGCAAACATAATTTTATTAAAACATTGATTAGATTATACTTAGGCACATGTATAAAAAATATAGGTTACGAAAATAGTAAGATTTTGGTATTTAACGAAACAAAATTTGAAACCAATATTTAAAAAAATACCGTGGGCGGGAAAAATGTTCATTTGTCCAAGTGTGTTGTAAGGGCCTCTACCTAACTACCCTAGTCGTTTGGCACAGGCTTTACGAGTACAATACACTGTAAGTCTGTATAACTCCTCCAATTTATCAATCAATCAATTTATCAGGCAATCCACTAAGATTAAACATGATAATTGACTTATTTCTAAACATTTCTCTATTATCTTTGTCGTTCATTCTGATGGCGCCTTGCATTGCTTGCGATGTATGTTTGTTTTCTTTGTTTTGAGAAGGCGCGACGGATGACAAGTCCCCATTAGGTACGACGTCGAGCGAAGCGAGGAGTGTTGCTTAGAACTGCGACCGTACAGCGCGCGAGCCGGGAATGATGGCGTTTGAGATTATTGAATATAAAATTATTATTACGGATAATAAATGTTTATGGAATATAAAAATTATGGCACATTAAATTAGGGCTCATCAGATTAGAGCAAATAAAACTATGGATTTAATTAGTAACCCCGAATGAAAAGACACGGAGGCAGAAAAGCCCACAGCGGCGCACGGTAGGCACTCACAACACACAGTAACGTTTTGATCCATCCATTATTTAAGTCGTACGTATCACAGCCTAGAGGTTTTGTCGCTGTAGGAGAATTTCATGTAAATGTTGATACAAAGCGAATTAAACCCTAGGGCGTAACTTAATTTCGAAAATTGGACGAAATAGAAGACTGAATGTGATTGAATTAAATAATATAGTTTATATGGGATATAGCTCATAGAATCTGCTGGCTTGGCAACCTCGTGACTATAGAGGAAGATCGACAACTGAAGGAAGCATACCATGATATAACATTCCTTATAAAGTTATCTTCACCCTGTTAAACGTCTCAGGTATATATTTGAAGTGGATCTGCGAGAACTTCAAATCAGTAATCGGCAGTTAGCGCCCGACTGAGACGAGGGCGCACACTCGTGTCAGAGGCCAGACATTCAAGATACAAGTAAGCTGTGCTTGAGCTATTGGTCAGTTTTGGTTACCTGCAGGTACTGTTTGATAAGCTGCCGGCCCTGCTTCCATTGCGCCCGCTCCGCGGGCTCGGGTTCGGCTGGCGGCTCCTCGGGCGGCGGGCGCACGTCGCCCTGCTGAAGCTCCACGCCATACTTCAGCTTGTGGAACTTGGCTCGCTCCTGCTTCAGCGCATATTCCAGCATCTTGATCCGCCTGACGAGGTCATTCTTTAGATTCTCTTGACCCTTCCTCTCGCCCTGGAGGAAGGCGATCCGTGCCTGAAATTGCAACATAAATAATAACATTTATGAATATTTCTCCAACCCGACGGCTTGAGTTTTTCTTAGTTATGCTAATAACTAAGAAAAACTCAAGCCGCCTCTCAAACACAAAACACAAAAATTCGTTCAATTCCTTGGTAGTTACGAATATGATGTTATTGACCTATTTTAACTTGTGATTCTATTCAGTCACGCAAGTTTCGTAAATCAACTTATATGCCACGTCCTACATATCATATTATATTTTTCATTAAAGTACAGGGGGAAGAGAGGAGTTTACTTTTTTGTGTCTCTGCAAGAATACCAGAGTTTACAATTGGAAAAATATTCCAAGAACCATTCCTTGAAATATTTCCTCTTTCCTACCTACTGAACCAAATATGTACGTAATTAAAGTCAAAATGCTTTTATTGAGGACAAAGGTTGGTCATTCAACAAGCCATATTTGGATACTATAAAAAAATGCAATCGGTAAGAATCTTACTGTATAGATATATAACTTAAATTTGCCATTTTACTACACTGTTGCATGGACTAAAACTGGTTTTATTTAACATTAGGAAACGAACAAAGTATTGCTTAATGAAAAATAAATAATACCAATATTACAGATATATTAATGGGTTCTCTTTTAAAATTAAATACCTTAATTAGATACCTCCATTTATAATGAAGACAATTGAACATTGAGGATTACATTTTTACTTGATTGAATGTATGAATACAGGATATCATTCATACAGGTTAATTAATTAAATACACAATTTACCTAAAACCAAGATTTTATAATACTCAAAAGAAAATAGGGGCCACAAGTATGGTGATCATTACGTGAAAATTATATTAAACAGTATTTTTTTTTTCTAGCTTTTAGACTTAAACTCCAGCATGAAAGAGGTTAGATTCTGACTTCAGAATACATTCGTATCCTTATACGGGAGTTCATTAATTAGCCACTTATCAATTAGTTTATGTCCAATAATTACAATGGCCCTTATTTTGTTTTGAGCAGTATATATAAATAGAAATGAAGAAAATTGAAAGCTGTGATGCCCGTGATCTAGCCTTTAATATCATAGAGTGACCAACCATTCTACAGCTAAATATATATGTTTAAATACAACTTGTGTATCTTTATTAGGATCTCTAACATGTTAAGCATAATTATTTTAATCAATTATTTGTTTGTGGCAGTTGCTATTCCAGTATGTACAGTCAGCGTCATATAGTTAGTAGCAGCCAAGGTAGCCAAATATTTCGGTAAACGTCTTTATTACTGTAAGAATAAGGGTGTGTTACGAAACATTTGGCTATTCTGGCTGCTAATAACTATATGACGCTGGCTGTACAAAGTATTTAGTTACACCTGATAAACAGACGGCAATTACATTTGAAGTCTCAAAACCACTGAATTATCTGACTCAGGAGGACAGAAGGAGGAAATGTTGTTGTTAAATGATCTAAAAAGTATTTACACCACGGATAATAATTAAATAAAATGTCCTTTTTCCAAGTATAAATAAATACATTTTTATTAATATTTAAAAATGTTAGGAACCCGTTCAAGCAAGACTACAAGACTGTGATGAGCACTTTCCTGGCCCCTTTTTGCGACAAAGCTCTCAACTATTATTACATGCATAGATTTCTCACTATACAATACTCAATACTCAATACTTTATTGCATTCCTTAATGTATTACAGGTGTAAGACTTACGTACTATAAAAACATTAGGAACCCTGTCCGGCACAGCAAGTTTTGATGGTACATGCTTTAATATAAATACAATATAGATCAATATACTTTTGTTAAGTAACAAACCTAATAAAGAAAAACAAACTATAAATGATTCTACACTTGGGTTCTTCCTTGCACATGTTTTAAATTGAGCATTTGGCATGCTACACTGCAAACACCATTCAAAATCATACCTGATGTACCAATTAGTAATCATTAAAACCTCTTTGATTATGAAATTAAAAACTAATTAATAAAATAAAAAAATACCAGACTGTGTCAAAAATGAAATCAAAAGATAGAAACAAGATGTAAGATTTAAAGAATCAATTTAATCAATCAAATACATCTCTACTAATAATATAAAGCGGTATTGTTATATCATGTAGAACTAGTGTGGTGTGGATTTGAAAAAACAGTCAGTCCATTTTTCACGCAAATTTTTGATTCTGGTGGAAATTTTGGATAATTTTATAGCCTATGTCACTCCTGCAACTGGAACGACGTAAATGATACCCCATATTTCGAAATCCGTCAAACGGTTCAGGCTGCAGGGTTTGCCAAAGAATAAGGTCACATACATACATACATACATACTCTTGAAAACATAACCCTCCTCTCCTTCGGCAGTTGGGTAAAAACGAATCACTGAGCCAAATTTTGATTACCCGGTGACAACTACAGTATTCAAAATTTGTAATTTAGTCATCTCTTAATAAGGTAATATAAAAGATGTAGTATTGAAATAATATATTTATATAATAATAAGTAATAAATATAATAAGTTTCAGTTTTATTTAGGAAGTAAAAGGTTCAGTAAAGTTAAATTTAGAGTAAAATCCTTATTTGCTGTTTTTCCCTATATTATTTAACGTAGTCAGTGTTGTTGTGTGTTTATGCCCCCAATAACATTTCGTCACATTACAATCAATGGAAACGAAAAGGGGAAATATGAAGTGGCAAAGTTAAAACTTAGTTTGTCAGGCACTGTAAGTGTAAAATAGGTTATGATTCGAATACAACCTATCATTTCAAATACAACCTATCATTTCAAATACAACCAGGCAATAAAATTTAACAACCACCCTTTATTAAATACTAACAAATCAAACATAACCATATACAAAATAGTCATGAATTTTCTAACGAATGTAGAAAATTATTAAGAACAATAAGAATAAGAAAGAAGAATAAGAAAAATTTATTCACTTAACCCTTGTTTTACAGCATTTTCTTCTACCAAATTGCAGGACAGTTTGTTGGCAGAGGGACTCCCTTACAAAAAATAGATGGGTAGGCTTAGCTATTAGCTAGTTACTTTAGTTACATAATTTTGTTTTCTAATGGTACATCTCATGTGATAACTTTACTTAGACTACATTTTCAGTTTAGATTTTATCTTTTCTAAGAAAAACTCCTTCACTTTAATTTTAAACATTCTAAATGTGTTACATTCCCTTATATCATACGGTATATAATTATATATTTTGGGGACCAAGTACTTCCTAATTCTCTTCCCATAATAATTATTACCACACGCCAGCACCTCTAACATTTTTTTACTATTTCTTCTTGATTAGAGTTCATAAAATACATGTTCATTTATTTAGCAGGAGCATAGCCAATTACCAAGATTATTATAAAACACTGCGTCAACATTATAGGAAGATTTGATCAGTAAAGTAGTTGTTGCAGTGGAGAACATTATAATTCTCACAAATATGTTTCGTTCTTTTTCAAAAATAATATCTCTCAAGTTAAACAAAGTGTACTAAAAACTTCAAAGCAAGAACTATGTTGTATAACTTCTTACATTCTCTCAAAAAAAAACACTTAACAGAAAATATATTTTCAGGAAACCATGATACAATGAAATTAGGTTATGGTAGCAGAGAATTATATGAATAATGTAACTCACTCACTTTTCTTAACTACAAACATCATAACAGTCAGAAGAAACAAGAAAAAAGGAATTTCTCTAAGTAGTTTGAGGGTATATCTAATAAACTGACAAAATAATGCATTGGTGAGTATCACAAACTTACTCAAGTCTTGTTAGTACATAATTAAAAACAGTATTTGAACAAGTTATTTTAAGCAGCCCATGAACAACTAATCAATAATTCCATATGGTTAGGCTGCAATATTTGCATGCAGATGGGCATTCATGATTCATGAAGGTATGCAAGAAAATAAAAACTATTGAAAAATATAAATTATAGGTAATGCCAAAATGCTTATTCCTATTAGGGATATTACACTTGCAATAACGTAAAAGGATAAAAGGAAGTGAAATCTTTTTAAGACGCACAATAAATTGCTGGGTATAGGAGATGTCTTTAATTATCAAAACAATGAAAATAGTATGAATAAAAACAAATATGATCACCTCAAACTCTGCTCTGTCCACCTCCCATTGTGATCTCTCGAGCTCGAATCTCGCCCATTCATGTTGAATAAAATGCAAAATGCCAGGTATCGAATACTGGACGCTTTGGCTAGGTTCGTCATTCTGTTTGTTGTTTATACTGACTCCGATTTGAGATCCCACTTGGCCTCCGTTGTGATGAGATACGGAGCTATCATCCATGGCTGTGGGGATTTTCATGACATGGCCACCATTACCGAACTTGTCACAGACCTATCATATAGAACTATAAAGACAAACTACGCGAAACAAAATACTAACACATTATTTTACTATATTTCAACTAAAGTTCACGTAGGTGACACCATCTAAAATAATTTTTATCGACGAATTCATGAATGACAAAAATTATTGCATGACGGAATAGAAAAGTCCGTCCGCTACATTGCTTTTTTTTTCGGTTCTGTGTTGCCCGCCGAGAAGTTATTTTATCCACATATAATAAGCCGGCATGATTACAAGCCAAAAAAAGATTTTGGTAATCCAGGTTAAAAATTACGTAATAATTGAGACAGTCAAACTCCAATCACATGTAAATATGTTTTTCTTTTTTTATGATATGGTAATGAACGGAATTGAGAAAACATTGGAAACATAGTGATTGCAAATAGGTTCACTAGATGTCACTATAATAAATCTGACAATCATTATGTTGCTGCCATCTAGTGTAGAGCGCTGGAACTATTTAATATTCAGATAAGAAAGAATATGATATGTAGACATCAAATAAAAATAACGAATAATGGTGAATTTTCCTTCAAATTTGCATTCTTTCTTTTGGAGTGATAATAAAGTTTGAGCCTAGGTACACCCCTATAGACAATCATCAAATCAAAGATCTAACAATATGTAGGGTGAATTATCCAAAATTTCCGTATCGATACAGTTTCAGATTTTCCTATTATATTAATTTTGCAGCCCATTTGGACAATACACCCCTATGTCCCACGGTTATCTGGCTTGAAGGGAAAGTACATTTAATATTAAAGATAGTTTAAGTTTTGCTACATGGAGACATTTTTTTAAATATCGCTATAATAATATATTTAAAGAATAATGTATTCCAAGATTTAAAAAAATCTTACTCTACCGAGGAATTGATCAAACTATGTACCGTCAAAACATCCGGTCCGGACGGACCAATAAGGTAAAAACGGAACCTTTATGGTGCGATCGACTCTGATCGTCTGTCTGTCTGTCTGTCACAAAGTTAAATATCTCAGGAATTACTAATGCTATCCATTTGAAATTCGGGGCTAAGGTTGAACATTTTACGTTAATATCACCGGAAAGTTATAATTTAGTTATTTAGTTAAAAAGAAACATGATCATGACATTGTAATACCCGGAATTCCCTAGATTTTGAAGTAATTTAAGTTTGTAGTTTAAGTAGACTTCGAATCTCCTTCAAGGCAAGTATATAACTGCCTTAGAAATGTCGAAGTTGATTTAATAAGCTCCGCTGTTTAGACAAGCTAGAGCTAGAGCTACGACTAGCATGATCGTGTTTATGTTGGACGTAAAATATTCGTCCCTTACTAGCAAGTATGTAAGTGCGAGACGGACAAATGCTTTATGTCCAACATAAACGCGATTTTGCTAGCGTTAAAAGACTTGTTGGTAAATTACATTAAAGCCTAGAGACAGGAAGGAGGTTGCAACTCCAGAGATGTGACATGCGCCTTTGTTTTTTTTTCTCATACCTATTTGGAGATTCCTCCACTCTGTACGCATGGACGCCAGTGCGCCTTTTTGACCTTTTCCTTGTGAGCATGATAAGGTAATTAAGTACTGTAATTAGATACGACTAAGGCCGGTTTATATCTAGACATTGAGCGTGCCAGACACTTGCCGTGGCAGACAAAATAATATTATTTTATAGGTACAGTGTCTATTAACGTATTTATATCTATCGTTACGCTGCCGCGCAGACCAACCTCCCTCCCGTCCCCGGCACGTGTCTGCCACGCGTCTGGCACGAATGTCTGTAGATATAAACCGGCCTATTACGAAAGAATACGAACGGATGCAGGTCCGTTTATATCTACAGACATTGAGCGTGCCAGACGCGTGGCAGACACGTTCCGGGGCCGGGAGGGGGGTTAGTGCCTGCGCGGCAGCGTAACGATAGATATTATAAACACGTTAATAGACACTGTATAAAAGAATATTATTTTGTCTGCCCGGCATGTGTCTAGCACGCTCAATGACTGTCTGTAGATATAAACTAGGGCTCCCGCTACACGTGTAAACCCGCCCGCCCGAATACCCGTGTTCTTAAGCCCGCGGTGCTAAGCGTCCGTTCTACACGGACACGCCCGAACCCGCCTGGTCCGCGGGCGGGTACCCGGGTACCCGTGTATCCGTACACACGTACCCGCGGGTTCTAATTACACGCGGGTTCGGACCGTCCGTAGCCGTTTGAGTTGAGGCAAATCCATACTAATATTATAAATGCGAAAGTGTGTCTGCCTGTCTGTCTGTCTGTCTGTTACCACTTCACGCTTAAACTGCTGAACCGATTGAAATGAAATTTGGTATGGAGATAGTTTGAATCCCCGGGTATGATGTTGTTTTATATTAGGTATGTGGCAAAAGGAAACATCGCAGGAAGCCTATGTTTGCTCTATTGCGTCATAATATTGTATAAACCTAGTATTTTATTTAATGATTGCCTGACAAAGGGCACGCAAACTGTTTAACTTTTATTAATAGCCGCTTATAGATATGATAGCTAAACAAAAACAGTAGGTAAGTACAGTCAGCTAAGAAAGTGGTCTACCGCTTTTCGACTTTGTTGCATGCAAAATAAGGTCCAAAAGTGGTAGACCACTTTCTTGGCTAACTCTACATGAGAACTATTTAATTTTAACCGAGCGCTTATTGTATTGTACAGTCGAAGAAATGTAATGTTTAGTACTTTTGATCCGTAACGTTATTCAAATAGAGTTGACATTTGCCAAACCTTCATTTTCCTCGACCGTACATGCCATTATGGTTCTAAATAAGGGACGGAATGTGGTATCGAAATTAAGGTTTTTAACGGTACTTAATAAAGGTATTGCAAGGTATACCATTTTAAACCGTACCTTTACTCACGAGGTTGAATATGAGGACCGAATAAAGGCACTGAATCAAAACGATACTTTCAACATTACTCTGCCTACGATACCTATCTAAAGTATACCGTTATCATTATTTCATTTCATTTCATTTATTCCTTGATGGTTTTACATGTCAATTTTGTCAAGTTCTTAAATAACATTTATATATAATATTACAATATTTACGTGAGTATGTCTTAGTTTACAATACGGTATAATTATGGTTAGTTAGTACATTTGTTTATTTGTCAATGTTTCCGGAAGAAAGACATTTTAAACTACTATATAGTATCAGTAGGTTGGGCAGCGAGCCAGATGAAAAGTTGTTTGGCTGTCAGTGTACATACCTATTTAATTCATAAATTCGTTTATGGAATAGCATGCATCGGATGCTAGTTTAATTTTAAGTCTATTAACAAAACACCTCATACTCGGCGCGCTTTTGTCATCATGGGGCAACTTGTTGTAAATCTTGGGTCCTATGGAGTGAAGACATTTTTTGGCCTTTGCGAGACGTGTGGCGGGTAGGCGCAGATCACCGCGTCGCCTGGCGTTATAATTGTGTGAGTCTCCGCGCGTCGGGAACTGTTCAAGGTTACCTCTCACGTACTTGGCTACTTCAAGGACATACAAGCTTGGGAGGGTGAGAATTTTGGTTTCCTTGAACAGTTCACGAGCAGGATGATCCCACGATGCTCGCTTTTGAAGTCTGAATGGCCTCTCTCGATTGGCTGCGCTTGCCCATAAATCGATTCCATAAGTTTGGGAGAGAGTGGAAATACCCAAAATAAGCTTTTCTTACATTAATGTGATCTAGACTGGGGCGCAGCCTACTGAGTGCGAAACACGCGGATGACAAACGATCGCATAGTGAGTCGATATGGGGACCCCACGTTAAGCCAGAATCAATGGTAAGACCTAAATATTTCACCTCGTCAACCTGAGGGACGAGTCGATCATTGCAGTATATATTTAGATTGTGTTGGTTTTCTCAATGTTTAATAACATACCGTTAGCCGAGAACCAAGAGGCAACGTCCCCCATTACCTTGTTGAGGTTGCATCTTAGGTCCTCCTGGTTTTCGGCGGAGACGATGACACAACCGTCATCGGCGAACATCACGAATTCTGCATCGTCGGTGGCGGTTGTGAAATCGTAAATAAGAATTTAAAACAGATTATTGCCAATCACAGAACCTTGAGGGACGGCACAGTCACCTAGATCCAATAAGTCAGATCTCTCGCCGCGGACTGACGTTAGTTGTTTACGGTTACGGCTATCCAGAAACGACGATATTAAGTTGTTGAAATTGCCAGTAACACCATAGTGGTCCAACTTACATAAAATGAGAGGATGGGCCACCAGCTCGAAGGCGCGCGACAGGTCACAGAATATGGCGGCGACCTGTCGCGCGGCGTCGAGGTGGCTGGTCAGTCTCGTCACGACGTATCGCGCCGCGTCGATCGTGGATCTGCCATGTTGGTAGGCGTATTGTTGCTTATTTAACAAAAGATTTAAGTTAAAGTAAGACATCAGTTTATCGCTCAGAAGACGCTCGAACATTTTGGAAAATAACGGTATTAATGATATTGTTTGATAGTTTTTTAACATGTCTACATCACCTTTCCCTTTATAAATCGGTTGTATTTTAATTTTCTTCAAGTTACTGGGGTATATTCCGCGTTCTAGGCACCTATTGAAAAGTATACATAAGATGCTGATTATAAACTTTGCTATTAGGTCTAGTAAGCGAGTAGACATATCGTTAATATCCTTAGAATCTTTGCGTTTTATTTTTTGTATACTGTATACGCATTGTAAATCAAACGGTTTGATTTACAATGCGTTGAAAAAAGTATGCCAGCAGCAACAGCCTTAATGGGGTTAGCATTTTTGTTTACATACCTACTCAGATAGCACAAGGCGGCTGGAATATCCGCGCGGGCTCCAGAGTTCTAGTTTGCGTCGATGTAAAACCGGTTCAGCGCCGCGGCGGTGGCGGCGGCGGGGGACTCGGTCGCCCGACCAGCACGGCTAGCACGCGACGGCGCGCGAGCTCTCTCGATTTTTCTCGCACTATCCGTCTCTCTCTTATTAGAACACTTAGAAGAAGAGGTACCTATAGTGCGATAAAAATCGAGAGTATGTCGCGGCCGTCGTGTGCTAGACGTGCTGTGCGCGTATCACCCGCCACGATGTTTGGCATATGTTAGTGCTACTGTATATCAACCTATTAAGGCTTGTATACCCGCTAAAGTCCTTGAGCGTATGGGCGGAGCCTAGAACCTCTCCCCGCGCAAGTCGCACAACCCGCCGTCGTTTATTAAGCGTTACATAGATTGAGTTACAGACGCGTCAACGCGCATCGTTACCAATGCAAGGGTGGACGTGGGTGGGTGACATTCGTCATGCTTAATTGAAACGTGACATTTGTCATACATAAATTACATAATTCATTAAGTTCAAAAATGATGTCCCTACTATTATAATACTATTTACTTACGATTAGTGTAGTTCCGTCAGCACGGCCAGCACGAGACGGCCGCGACATACACTCGATTTTTCTCGCACTATCGGTCTCTCTCTTATTAGAACATTAGGAAAGAGAGGTATAGTGTGAGAAAAATCGAGAGTATGTCGCGGCTGTCTCGTGCTAGCCGTGCTAGTGAAAACGAAATTCGTTCGAATAACTCTGATTGTCGCTCGAACTAGCAAGCGCGACAGAGAGGGAGATACACAAACGAAGTTCGGTTTCGTTTCGCGGTAGGCCCTCAGCACGCCTAGCACTAGACGGCCGCGACATACTTTCGATTTTTCTCGCACTATACCTCTGTTACTAAATATTCTAATAAGAGAGACGAATAGTGCGAAAAAAATATAAAGGTAATAATAATAATCCATACCTACTGTTGCCCTTAGGCCATTTTTTAATGTCGCTATTAATAGGGGCCCATTTAGCAGTTAGCGAGTCACCGTCTGCCAGAGATAAAATGTGAAACAGTTTTATTGGGCAGGCGTCCGCTGTTTCATCCAATAGCCCAGCTACTAGTCCATCATTTTCAGCCAATAACCCGTTTTATTTAGATTCCATCAACTAGCAATAGACTCTTACACCCCAGCGGGTGCTGTTTCTGTGTGCGTCCCATGACACGGGCAGAGACAGCATCCGCTTGGTGTACTCCTTGCATTTCATTAAATTGTCAAAAGGGCCTCTACGTGTGGGCTCAGAGCTCCACGCACGCCTCCCAAAGGTCCGGGACATCATTGTCCCGTGAGCGGGAAAGACATATAATCCATACTATCCATACTTCCATATCCATACTCCATACTAATATTATAAATGCGAAAGTGTGTCTGTCTGTCCGTTACCTTTTGTGTAAGTGTAAGGTTGTTAAGTTTTAAACTAATTTTCGGTATATTTATTACGTTCTACTTCCTTGATTTGATGATGATGGCGTGTACAGTCAGCATCAGATAGTTAGTAGCATCCAAAGTAGCCAAATATATCGTAACACATTCCTTACTCCTACTTATAGTAACAAAGACTATTTCGATGAATGTACGTTCCGATATATTTGGCTAACTTGGCTGCTACTAACTATATTATGCTGACTGTACAGAAATCGGCCTCGGGTACAACTAATCTATAAGTATATATTTATATACTTATAGATTAGTTGTACGTTAACCATACTTTGTTTCATATCAAATAATAACTCTGTATCGAACTTGGAGTTGGCATGCAACCCATAGGTAGGTACTTACAATATTTGCCAAGCCCACTATTTTTATTAGAACTTATTCTAAATGTTAATTAGGTACAAACGCTAACACAGTTAACTGACCATCCTGTATTTATACAAGAACCTTATTACAATGCACATAAAGTGCACGGATGGTCAGTCAGCTGTCTTGTCTATAGTACCTACTACTTTACAAACCACGAAATAGATTGTCCACTCTATGCAACAAAATTATCTGTCACTAAAACCTTAACTATACGCAAATGTTTATTAGTTACCTACTATACGAATCACAAAACGGATTGTCCACTCTATGCAACAAATATAGTCCATAATTTCCACAAATATTTAAAAATTTCGGCGCAGCGCAAATTGACACAGGTCCGTCATGCAACGTGTCTCGTCCCGCACTGACCGTATGGACGAAAACGGGGAGGCGTAGAACGCGAACTTTGGCGGAATATTTCAGAAAACGAGATAATTTTTTAAGAAAATTAAGAAAGTAAGAAAATGATACCCTTGTTCATTATTATATGAAGAAAGTTATAAGAGTTCATATTATTCTGATAAAAAATGGAGCAGTAAAATGGTAACAAGTGAAAAAATAGGGGTGACTTTAGATTTCTTTTTCTCTAATTTTTATTGTTAAAATGGATTTCTACGAAAACTATGACCCGTCGCATATCTTGCAGATTATGATATTTTTTTTCCGACAGCAAAATGTTACGTTATAATGTATTAAACGGTTACAAAACAACTCATTTTCACGAAAATTTCGAATGTCCAGCCTTAATGTAATGTTTACGTGCGGTGCTGACTTCCGCTGGGTACTTACTCTCTAGCACCAGCAAGTCACAACATGGCCGCGTCTGAGGTGTATTGTTAATATTATTATTAATTACATTTGTCTTTAGAGTGTGCAACTGTGTTCGCATTCTTTTCACCGGCTCGCTTACCCAAGCTTTTGATATGTTGCGTACAGGGTATTTCTTTAATGGGAAATGAATGTTATAATAAAATTAATTATTATAACATTATATAATAAAAGTACTCGAAGAAAACGATTTTGCGACAATTTGCTACTGCTTTAAAGTATACCGTTATCATTTTAAAAAAGGTACTCGTACTAAACGATATTGCGACTATTTTGCTACTGCTTCAAAGTATACCGTTATCATTTTAAAATAAAGGTTTAAAATTTAAAAACCTACTCAAACACAACGATACTTTAACTTTTACGTTAGCGATTCAAAGTATACCGTAATTATTTCGATATCGGATAACGGTACCGCAATTTAAGGGTATCTAGTATATCCTAAACTTTAGAGTGTAAATTACTAAGAGTAAATTCTATCTAACGAATGCAAGCAAAAAACTATTTTGTGCTCTCGTGATGAAGTCGTTTTTAGCTTGCGTTTTTGACAGGATTTTATCTTACAATTTCGGACGTACTAAACATCGTTGATGTAGTTTAACCCGTCGGACGCGCTAGGGACACGTGTGCGCCTAACAGACAATAGTAAAGGACTTATGACACTTACCTGAATTTAGCATCCTAATTAGGGAGCGGAGTTGAGTCATAAGCCCTTTACACATGGTTCTAGAGACGACGCGCGTTCGTCGAGGTAAAAATAATTTGCAGTGACGAAATTATCATTTGGATAGGCATTATCAGTGTCTTGCTACTTTTTTTGGATAAACCCAAAAGTCCCAGCGAGTATACTATTGATAAACAAGTCGAATTCCAAAGCAATATTAAGTTTTATGCGTTTGCGATAAAGTCGAAATTTCAACAAAAAAATGGAAGCTAATTACTTACGTCTTAAGACTCCTAAGTTTCCTTTGTTTGTTTTGTTCGTCGCCTGCCGGCGAAAAGAGTTTTATGGCATTACAAGTAGAGCAAATAGGCACGAACTTCATCGTTCTAAAGCAGGTAATAATAATAATCCTTTATCTGTTATCTTCGCCGATCTGAGCTGTGGTGTTTTACCGCTGAACGGATATATTAGGGAGGTGGAAGGGTCTTAAATGTGTAGAGGAAGACATTCGATATTTGTTATTGCATTCTATCAGACGGACAATTTACTTGTTAGTGTATACTACTCTAGCAGACCTACGAATTACTTACCGGCAACATAGAGTTATTTAATGTTGAAGAATTCTCCTAATCAAATGCATTAGTTGTGTGATTTCCAAGTTACAGAATTTTATTTAGCAAGCAAATAACGATTAATAAGAATGCCTGAGACTTGGCTCTACGAAATATCTAACAACTTTTTAAGGTAGAAGAGTTTTGAGACTTGGCCTCTTTTTTCAATGAAATGTTTTTATGGGATATTACTATCATTTAGTACATTTGGTTTAGCTATTTACTATGCTCGCCTCATTACAATGATCTGCAATAAATATTTATACCTTGTTACTGTTCAACAGTTGATTAAAAAAGTGTCATCATTTTGTTGCGATTTTCTTCGTTTTTTTCTGTCAGATACTGTAGTGTTATATTTAGTTTGTGATATTGAGTGTTCGTAAAAGCCCACACAATTTTGAAATAAATGTGACCAATTCTTAATAGACACATGCTTTTTATTAACTGATTCCTTCCCTTTGTGAGGTTATAAATATGGTCGTGCTAATCTTATCATTATTTCTAATATCTACTATTAGAGCTGGTGGTCTAAAATAGGGACCGGCCAATTTTAGACCACCAGCTTCGTAACTATTCTGGTTCAAAACCAAAACTAGATTAATGCTACTACATTATTTTTCACATTTTAAGCTCAAATAAAAATCTGCCGGCACGGCAGTGCCCACGCCAGTCGAGCAAAACAGCGGCACGGCCGTACCATCTTTTTTCGAAGCAGTTCAGGCTATTTTAGACCCCCCAATAACTTCGTTGTGAAAAAAACTAGAACCCTGAATTTTCAGTAACCAAGCAGGCATAGTCAAAGTTTCTTAATTTTTTCACTCATATACTCACGGACCGATCAACATAAGCACTAATTTAGAACATAATTAGTGTTTAAACCAAGGTAAAACTAATTTTTTTTGCAAATTTCGGTCCAGATTTCTACATACATACGTACACGCCTTTATCCCTAAAAGGGGTGGGCAGAGCACATGAAACTTGTGTTCTAGTGCCACTTTTAGCATCAATGTGGGTATAAAAGATCAACAAAATGTGATGCGCTAGCAACCTATCACTACGATAGTGACAGGTTGCTAGCGCATCGCCCACAACACACTTCAACCCTGTACCCTTAGTAGACCCTTACGACACCCACAGGAAGAAAGGGGGTGGAGCTATTCTTACCCGACACCACACGAGTCAGATTTCTAGATACGCATAAATAACTTTGTAATCCCATATAAATATATAGGATAACAAAGTTACATTTGCAT
The DNA here is from genome assembly GCA_947049275.1 of Epinotia bilunana. Classification (NCBI taxonomy): domain Eukaryota; kingdom Metazoa; phylum Arthropoda; class Insecta; order Lepidoptera; family Tortricidae; genus Epinotia; species Epinotia bilunana. Next base: position 27,185,039 of record OX346253.1, read on the forward strand.
TGGATGGGAGAAAAAATTAAAAAGCAAGAATGAGACTGCAATCATAATTTGTATGTATTGATAACACAATAACCTACAAAAAGACGTGAGATCCCATAAAAAACATTCCATGTAAAAAAGAAGCCAAGTTTCGAAACTTCCACCGTAAAAAGTTGTGAGAGATTTCGTAGTACCAAGTCTCAGGCATTCTTATTATTCTTTATTTGCTAGCTAAATAGAATTTTGTGAATTGGCAATCACATAATACTACATAGTTTTAGGTGTGCAAAAATCCATAAATGCAGTAAAGTTGTGTGATTGCCAAGTGGCAGAATTTTATTTAGCTAGCAAATAAAGAATAATAAGAATGCCTGAGACTTGGTACTACGAAATATCACAACTTTTTAAGGTGGAAGAGTTTCGAGACTTGGCCTCTTTTTTACATGGAATGTTTTTTTATGGGATAAAACTTACTAGCTTCTGCCCGCGACTCCGTCCGCGTGGAACTCTTTTACATCCTATGTCCCTCCCCCAGACTCAAATATCAATACCAATTTTTTATCTAAATCGTTTCAGCGGTATAAGCGTGAAGGGGTAATGACACAGGACCCACTCACATATAAAACATTAGTATGAATTCGTACTTACTTTTTTAAAATCTGAATTTGAGAAGGCGAACTTTACGTACTTTGTTATAAATTGTTACATTTATTAATCTGCTATTTTTATTCACAAAAAAAGATGTTATAATTGCAAAGCTACGAACACTAATTTAGTACTTGTATGTACATTCTCAGAACAACGGGACAGTTCCTAGCTTCACACCTCAAGGACAGGTAGTACTACCCGCGTGTAAATAGGACACGGGTACCCGTGTACACGTGTACACAGGTACCCGTGCGCTAATTATTCGGATCCGTTCGGACCGGTCGCTTAAACCCGACCGGGCGTGTTACACGGGCACGGGTACCCGACACGAATACACGAAACCCGGACACGACCGCGAGCCCCAATATAAACGGACCTTGCGGCGACAACGTGTCCGGCAGCATGTCGACGCATACGATCGGGCGATTCGGGCGGTAACAGCCGTTCGCGGCCGACAGGATGTCTACGCACACGATCGATTATTAGAACACTTAGAACAAAAGGTATAGTGCGAGAAAAATCGAGAGTAAGTCGCGGCCGTCCCATGATAGACGTGCAGCTTGGTAATGTAGACTTAATAAAAGTAAAATTAAAATTTTTAAAAACCCGTCGACACGAAAAATTAACTGTAAAAACTTGTATTGTATTATAATTATTATCGTCACATATATGATGTAAGTTCAAATATTCTTATTTTCCAAGCGTCCTCGAGTCGGGGGACCGCTTCAGTCGCCCGACGGTCCCCCGACGCGACGACCCTTGAAAAATAAAAATATTTAGTGTCGGCGGGTTTTTAAATTTTTTAATTTTACTTTTATTTTGTCCTTTTTAAAGTGATGATCTTCAAATGGCTGATCAGGTTACGGTTACCTTACCATATACTTTCAATATCATTGAAGTAACACGGTATCAAATTTCGAATCGGTAGGGACGGGAAGAGTCTGAATCCATTTGCCGAGAATCCTACTAATATTATAAATGCGAAAGTTTAGATGTTTGGATGTTTCGATGTTTGGATGTTTGGATGTTTGTTACTCAATCACGCTTAAACGGCTGAACCGATTTGAATGAAATTTTGCACGAAGATAGTTTATAGCCTGGATTAAAATATAGGATAGTTTTTATCCCGGGTCCACGCGGACGAAGTCGCGGGCGGAATTTAGTTTAAAATAAAAACTGTACAACCCGGTTAATTTAAGAATACACCGTGTCCATACTACACTTTGCTGCAAGGTGACGTGTCTTAATCGGGATATAACCATAAAACACGAGTGCCGTAATGTTATAATATAAAACACGCGTGTTTAATATCCGGGATTATGAGCCTAAAAGCGAGTAATAAGAGGCACTTCACGAGCAACTGTGTTAAAAATAGTACGTAAAATATCATTCTCATACTCATCCATAGTAGGTACCTGGTACTCCTGGTACATGGTGAATATAGGTAATGTTTGTACGGAGAGATCCATTTCCGTGCACAAAACTATGAAATACGGCATTTTCCTGTGATCGTAGATACAAAACGGTATGGTGTAAGTGTCAATAGGTAGGTATATGAATAGTTTTGTAATGAATCAACGTCAATTTTTTTAATATATTTTTTTAAATAAGTAGCTACCTAGAGTGATTAAAGTATTATCGACATCCATAACCTTCTATATTCAACAATCAACACTATTCCTCTACCATATTAATATTATATGATTACAAAAGTAATGATGCTTATTCTCAGAACATTCAGCATTTATTTTATACCATATGCGACAATCAGTTGATAATCGACCTTTAGAGCATTTGGAACCACTTCTAAATAGTCTGCCATAAATTCGTCCCATCTGTCGTTGAGAACACTGAACGGGTTGATAGCCTTGACCAAGTCTGCAAGTAAAAAAAACATGATTAAGTAATACCTACAAAAACAGATTTTATTAGATTCAAGCAGATGATAATGTGATAACTTATTGGTACCACCAGGTGACCTAGTGGTCTAATGTATGTATAATAAGTTTGAAATAAACAAAAATGGGCATTTGCATTGTCTGATTTTGACCATTTCCGAGATTTTTGTCCGTATTCGAGAATACCAAATATTCTACAGCCAAATGATCTTTCTAGAGTGGAGTGCAAAAATATGTATCGGTTTACCTAATATTCTCATAAAATGTCCGCTGACATAAGAGCGATGGGACATATTTATTTATTACCCATATTTACACTAGACTGTACGTTTAAGGCTTGTATACCCGCTAAAGTCCTTGAGCGTATGGGCGGAGCCTCGACCCTCTCCCCGCGCAAGTCGCACAACCCGCCGTCGTTTATTAAGCGTTACATAGATTAAGTTACAGACGCGTCATCGCGCATCGTTACCAATGCAAGGGTGGACGTGGGTGGGTGAGATTCGTCATGCTTAATTGAAACGTGATATTTGTCATACATAAATTACATAATTGATTAAGTTCAAAAATTATGTCCCTACTATTATAATACTATTTACTTACGATTAGTGTAGTTCCGTCAGCACGGCTAGCACGAGACGGCCGCGACATACACTCGATTTTTCTCGCACTATCGGTCTCTCTCTTATTAGAACATTAGGAAAGAGAGGTATAGTGTGAGAAAAATCGAGAGTATGTCGCGGCCGTCTCGTGCTAGCCGTGCTAGTGAAAAGTGCTCGTTCGAATAACTCTCATTGTCGCTCGAACTAGCAAGCGCGACAGAGAGGGAGATACACGAACGAAGTTCGGTTTCGTTTCGCGATAGGCTCTTAGCACGCCTAGCACTAGACGGCCGTGACATACTTTCGATTTTTCTCGCACTATACCTCTGTTACTAAATATTCTAATGAGAGAGAGACGGATAGTGCGAAAACAATATAAAGGTAATAATAATAATCCATACCTACTGTTGCCCTTAGGCCATTTTTTAATGTCGCTATTAATAGGGGCCCATCTAACAGTTAGCGAGTCACCGTTTGCCAGAGATAAAATGTGAAACAGTTTTATTGGGCAGGCGTCCGATGTTTCATCCAATAGCCCAGCTACTAGTCCATCATTTTCACCCAATAACCCGTTTTATTTAGATTCAACTAGCAATAGACTTACACCCCAGCGGGTGCTGTTTCTGTGTGCGTCCCATGACACGGGCAGAGACAGCATCCGGTTGGTGTACTCCTTGCATTTCATTAAATTGTCAAAAAGGCCTCTACGTGTTGGCTCAGAGCTCCACGCACGCCTCCCAAAGGTCCGGGCCATCATTGTCCCGTGAGCGGGAGAGACATATAATCCATACTCCATACTAATATTATAAATGCGAAAGTGTGTCTGTCTGTCCGTTACCTTTTGTGTAAGTTAAAGTTTTAAACTAATTTTCGGTATATTTATTACTTTCTACTTCCTTGATTTGATGATGATGGCGTGTACAGTCAGCATCAGATAGTTAGTAGCATCCAAAGTAGCCAAATATATCGTAACACATTCCTTACTCCTATTTATAGTAACAAAGACTATTTCGATGAATGTACGTTCCGATATATTTGGCTAACTTGGCTGCTACTAACTATATTATGCTGACTGTACAGAAATCGGCCTCGGGTAAATATATACTTATAGATTAGTTGTACGTTAACCATACTTTGTTTCATATCAAATAATAACTCTGTATCGAACTTGGAGTTGGCATGCAACCCATAGGTAGGTACTTACAATATTTGCCAAGCCCACTATTTTTATTAGAACTTATTCTATTAACACTTGACAGTCATTAATACGAGCAGATAAAAAAATATTGTTTCTATAATTGTTCATGCTCCTAAGCAATAGATATTGTAAATATATTTACTAATAAAATGTCTGGTTTTAGCGATTTCCCAATTTTGATACTGTTTAGATATTTGATACTTTGATAGAATATGTATTTACTTGTGTATTCTTTTTCCTCTTCTCTTGTAAAATTTCTTGATATTACGTATTTTCCTCCTGCGCTTATTTAACCCCAAAGACCCAAAATAATTATTGAAAAATTTGTGAGACCTAAGCTAAGACGTACTGACTCTAGTATCGTAAGTTTGTATGTTACTAACAATCTATGGGCAAACTGGCCTGAAATAAAAAAAATATTATTATTATTTCCCATCTTGAACTAAAAACAAAATCTAAACTATACCTACATAAATGTTAATTAGGTACAAACGCCAACACAGTTAACTGACCATCCTGTATTTATTCAAGAACCTTATTGCAATGCACATAAAGTGCACGGATGGTCAGTCAGCTGTCTTGTCTATAGTACCTACTACTTTACAAACCACGAAATAGATTGTCCACTCTATGCAACAAAATTATCTGTCACTAAAAACTAAACTATACGCAAATGTTTATTAGTTACCTACTATACGAATCACAAAACGGATTGTCCACTCTATGCAACAAATATAGTCCACAATTTCCACAAATATTTAAAAATTTCGGCGCAGCGCAAATTGACACAGGTCCGTCATGCAACGTGTCTCGTCCCGCACTGACCGTGTGACCGTATGGACGAAAACGGGGAGGCGTAGGAACTTTGGCGGAATATTTCAGAAAACGAGATAAATTTTTAAGAAAATAAAGAAAGTAAGAAAATGATGCCCTTGTTCATTATTGTATGAAGAAAGTTATAAAATTTCATATTATTCTGATAAAAAATGGAGCAGTAAAATGGTTACAAGTGAAAAAATAGGGGTGACTTTAGATTTCTTTTCCTCTGATTTTTATTGTTAAAATGGATTTCTACGAAAACTATGACCCGTCGCATATCTTGCAGATTATGATATATTTTTTCCGACAGCAAAAATGTTACCTTATAATGTATAAAACGGTTACAAAACAACTCATTTTCACGAAAATTTCGAATGTACAGCCTTAAGTAAGATGTATTGTTTTCATCTATTCTTTAAAGAAACAAATATTCTTGTTCGATTAAGTAAGGCGAATGTCATCCAAAATGACAAAAATGAAGAAAGAGATCGATTAGGTGTGACTTAATTGTCCAACCCATACCGAGTAAACAAAATATTGTTTTTAGAGAAATACTTACGTTGGAATGTATTGAATTCATCGTATGTATGCGTATTTTCAAGTATATTCACTTCTAACTCTTTGAAACCTACCGACTCCATAATAGACATAACCTCGCTCTTGGGGTCCTAGAAAGAAAAAAAACTTGAATGAATAATAGTTGTTTGACATTTAAGGGACATTACCATTAGATACGTACGTACACAAGTGAAAACAATCGGCCAAGTGCGTGTCGGGCCACGCGCAGTGTAGGGTTCCATAGTTGCCTGCCTGTCTTAGTTACATCGACACGCGCGCTCCAACTAAATGGTGCAGTTGCGTCAGCTGAATTTGTACGAAAGTTGGCCTTTCTAAGTACTTTTTAAGTTGGTCTACTATTACTCGGTAACTAGTTATGCTTACTAATCGTGATAGTTTTCCTTTTAAATTAATTATATGTACTTCTGCCACGAAATTTTTTCACATCCCCAGTAGTAGCCATTTAGCCGGCAGGGGGGAGGACACATGACTGGAATAAAAATTTGGGCTTTTAAGCCCAATATCTAGCAAAAGAATCACTAAATTGAAAATTGGTTTCAGGAAACCCATAATATATTTAACCAAGATAACTAACGATAACCCCACACCATGGGTTTAACGAGAATAATAATTACATTCCCACTGTAGGTGTAGGAGCTACCTATCCCAAAAAAAAAGACCGGGTTGCACTCCGGGAGTGCCGGCAGAAGTGAAAACTCAATGACATCGTAACAGTTTTTCGGTCAGTTCACGTGTCCGTCTTATGAATTTTCAATCTGTCGAATCTTACGGTCACGTGACCTTTGGATAATAGTGTCCAGCGAAGCTCAAATAACTCGGCTCGGGAATGAACATCCCGAGGAAGACTCCAAGAAGATTGTTCCCTCGCCACACCAGCAGTGATCTCCGAAGTGTCGGTGCAGGCTCATTGAGAGATAAGTGACTGTTATTCAGTGTCTTCCTACTAGAGAGTTGTAATTGATAAATAGCCACCAAAACGAGACTAAGTCAATTTACCTTTGTTTGTATGTGTTATGGTGCCCGGGTGCCTCGCAAACTTTTATGGATCGTACTTTATGGTTAGCGACTCAGTATTTTTAAATGAATACTTAGTGTCACTACCTATATGCTCCTGCACCCTCATGCGTTCCTAGTTACAGTAGGATAATTTCTTTACTCAATGTATTTCCGTACCATTATCTATAAAAACGGCAAAAAAAACATGTTTGTTTTATGGGAGCCCACTTAAATCGGGGCTGATGACGGACGGACAGACAGACAGCCAGAGGGACGCACGGACAGCGGAGCCTCAGTAACGGGGTCCCTCCCCTCCCGATTGTACTTTTAAACCATTTTGCTTCGCTCATGGTTAAATCTTACAGTCCTTCGCTAGCTCGGCTTTCATATGTTCATACTTAGTACTTACTAATTAGAAGTCAATTTCATTTTGTTAAGCAGTAGTACTACTATAAATTATTAGGTACACCTTGATAATATTAATATGAAAGCGGTAATTTCGCTTTCTGCGTTAGAGCAAACTCCTTTTTAACCGACTTCAAAAAAAAGGAGGAGGTTCTCAATTCGGTTGTATATTTTTTTTTTTTCAATGTTTGTTACCTCAGAACTCCGTCATTGATGAGCCGATTCATAAAGATTCTTCCAGGTGGGTCCCATTTTTTTGAAAATTAAATTGGATGATGGGATCCACGAGGAATTGAGGGAACTCCTCAATTATATTAGGCACGTGTGTAGTGATTTTGGTATTTTCTATTATAACTCGTGTATTTACATCCGGAAATCATAAATTGGTGGAGTGGAATTGATGATGAAGACCACAGATGACTTATGGAATTCCTCAATTATGTACTTAAAAGTACAAAAGTATCACAGATTCTGATAAGATTCCGTTGAAACAGCAACTAATGAAGTGCCAAGGGTGATCCTTGTGGAATTGACGGAAGTCCTCAAATATTATCGGGTCACATACAGCGATTGGGTTTTTTTCTACAATAATCAACGCATTTGCTCTCGGAAATCAGTTCATGAGGTATATTGGAAAAGAAAGGTTCTCGTTGCTTGGCGGAGTACTAAATTGAAGTCGGTTAAAACTTTGTTTTTAAAGTAAATTATCCTCATGTGCCATTGAAATCATACCTGAGAATCATGATAGGGCGAGGTAAATAATTCAACGTCCTTAAGGTCTTCGGCCCATTTTGCTTTGCGGGAGAGAGTGCGGAATGCTTCGTACACGGGATAACGCCCTAGAAAGATCAGGAGACAATTGCCTCCGTCTTTTAAGCAATTGTAGACGTATGAAAATGCTGCCCTGGAAATAGAGCACAAGCACAATAATAAAATAAAATTTAGCTAGTGGAAGAAAATAACAAAAAGCAGTTCACCGTTCACCTCATCTTTGCGCGTGGCTGTATGCATGTGTGTGCATGCGCTTGTAACTAACTATGCACCCATCCACAGATCATGGTCGGCCTTATCACACGATAAGTGATAGGATAGAGCGTCCGTCACTGGCTGACACCGTTCGATAGACCGAGACGACGCTCCTATCTTCGACCCTGACCGACCATGATACGGGGTCAGGTTTGAATTTTATCGCAGGACTGGTACCACGCGGAATAATGGTTTGTTATTCCGTAACTGGCACACACTCACGTTATAACGCCGCTATAGCGGCAGATACAAGCACACGCAAACATTGATATTCTATCTTATTTTTCACACCTTTCATTCGGAAAAGTAAGTTTTGCTCCACGACAAGAGGGATCAAAATGCTACTTATCTGTTCAAGCTACTTTTTTAATTTATTCATTGGCATGTAGCATTTACGCAATATGCCAATTGAACACAGATCTTAATAAAATAATCGGTTGTAATTTCATCGTAATCGATTAAAAACTAACATATTTCCAGTTTTAACTTTAACAACGTCATATGAAAATTTATGAATTTTTAGTAATATTTAAAAATTTGTTGTTGTTACCATTATTTATAAAGCAAAATTTTTGTAAGATGTTTCTCTCTTGTCGTGGTGCAATAAAAATTAAGAAAATTTGTTAAAACTTGTTAAGTAATTTTAACAGCATCTTTTTCCAATTTCTTCATAGTCGGTGTGAAAAATAGTATGTGTCACTCGGTAGCAAAATTATCTTCGTCTCGGGCGTTAACACTTTTATCCCTCACTACGCTCAGGATCCTACGTTAGAATCCCTCGCTACGCTCAGAATACTATTGTAGGATCCCTCGCTACGTACAGGATTCAATACACCGCCCTCGCCATAAATATGCTATTTAGCTCCCATGTGACACAAATAACTATTTCTTTACTCTTTTTTCCTTTTCCTTTCCTTCTTGTTCCTCAGCTCGGCCCAAAAGGTTAAGCTGAGAGATCTCTCAAAAAAGTGAATGGCCCATGGCAAGAGAACAAACTTATAAAGTATCCCAACAAAAATATTTAAAAAAAACGCGTGGTTCTGTGGCACGAACCTACATAATATATCCTACTTTGCAAATGTTTTGAAACAAGAAAAAATTACCTTGAATGACGTGACAACTTTCATCCCTTTCTACACAAAGCTAGAAAGTGTGTTGCTGTAACTTGAAACACAAAAAAATGCTACATTTTTATAAATAAAGTCCATTCATCCTTACATGTCTTATCATGTAAACAAACACTTGAAGAACAAACACAATAATCATCACCTAAAAAAGCTTTCGTATACCTACTTAAAGAAACTCACAAAGTATTGGAATCAACCAACTAATGTTCTTCAATAATCGAAGTAACGAACAATTGACCTCAAAAATATCTGACATAACGATGTCTATATTTTCTATGAATCACACCTCATATACTTATATTTTATTTTCATTTCCAAAATTTTCTAGTCATTGTCTATGATCATATTTGACGTTATGTTTGTTTACATGATAGTACACGTAAGAATGAATAGACTTTACATGCTCGACGTTATTGTTATTACTGTTATTTTTCCTTTTTTTATAATTAATACACAAAATTACATAAAAGAGAAAAATAAATTACTAAAATTAAAAGGTATTGACTTTTCTATATATCACTCCAATAATACCTACTTAACCAAAATCCTAACTTTGACGGTATGCGTACTGCTTGTTATGGCAATATCTAGTATCTACTAATGAAAAAAATATGGCTGTTATGTCAAAACAGATTTTACCATATCGAAAGTTTATTTCGTGCTACGATTTAATCGCAAAATTATTATTGTTTTGTATGTATAATGACGCTCTGTGGAAGTACTTGGAGACCGAATTCAGCTATAAAATTTTACAGGTAAGTGGCAATTTTAGGAAAATATCTGCGGTTCTACTAGCAATAAATTTTGGTCTAAAATCTGAGTAAAACTTGTCAGATTCTATGCAAATAACGCTCAAATAGGTTTATTTCGATCATTAGTAAGTGTGTATTGTTCATTTCATTAAAGGCTAATAAAAAATGTGTTAACTTTTAACTAGGGTGACCATTCCGTTCTGCGTGGTATTTCTTCGTATTGAAAGTAGCAAAATGTACCATTTTGACAGTTAATATCATGTCAATTTTAATCATAGTCTGTAATAAAACCGTTTGAATTTGTATAATTATTATTAATTTTAATTTATATTGATTATTCAAGATTTACAAAAGATGAAGAAAGGAGTATTGGTTATTGATTGTGGCCCATAAAGGGGATAGGTTTCCAGAGGCTTGAAAATGTGCAAGTAGCTGGCATTTGAAGGCGGAAGCAACTAATATAACAGCACGTCTATCATGAGACGGCCGCGACATACTCTCGATTTTTCTCGCACTATCCGTCTCTCTCTTATTAGAACACTTAGAACAAGAGGTATAGTGCCATTTAATATGGTTGCGTTCACATTTTTCTGACGACGACGGCATCAGAGAAATGTGAACGCAACCATGATACTAAATGTATGAAATCGATACCGTTTCTGATGCAACACAACACGACAGACAAATGTGTCCTGCGCTTTTGACGGCCGCGACATACTCTCGATTTTTCTATGTTAAACAAATGTGAATGCGGCTTCATGATAGACGTGCTGGACTCCTTATCAACAGTGCTACTCCATTTTCACATGTATACAATTCAAGTTGTAAACTGTCTTTTTATTCTCCATTTTTTCTATTGATAACCCTTTCCTACTCTATACAGTGTATGTTTAATCACTGTCAGTATGCGCTGGAGCCTGAGATTCGATGGCCGTTCGTGTCTATGAACCTAGTAAAATTGAACTGACTGGACATGCAGTACCCGTCGTGTGTGGATTTGTCCGTGACCTTGTCGGTCTGGCCAGCGATTTGAATCGGTGGATTGATGCGCGAGTGGTCGCGAGTTAACTTCTTACACCAGTTTCACCATATAATAACTTAACACATGTAAATCAACACTATCAACTTATTTATAATTTTATTATAACTGCTCTCTTATTGTACAAATGGCTGCTGCTGTCAAAGTCCCGGCAATGCTACATATATCGACTTACTCATAATAAATCTAAAGTAGACATTATAAGAAGCAATGTAATAAACAAATATTGTAAAATGTATTTGAAGATAATAAGAAAGATGCCTGTCTGTCTTTTCGATTACTTATTCATCCTAGGTAGAAGGATGATGCAGTGAGAATCATTTGCATATATGAGTATCAAGATCAAGTATCTTAAACATCATAAGTTATTCCTAACGTATGCAGAATCATGGACACCATAAAAGAAAGAGATGATAGATGCCACGTGACGTCATTCAAGGTATTTTTTCTTGTTTCAAAACATTGTTTGAATGGCAAAATCCGTGGCTGTGAGACCGGAAATTCCTTTTACATACAGGCTTATTGATAATAAGTCAATGTCAATGTCATGTCAAAATCTGTTATTTACAAAAAGCCATTAAAAAATCATACGACACTTAGCAAGCATATTACTTTTTATAAACCTTCCAAAAATGTATAATTATCAACAATTAACGTTTCTCTCAAATTCTGTATAGGTATCTAGTTTTAAGAATTGTAAACGATTCTTGGTTGAAAATGTTGTCTTAAATTTGTAACAAGTACCTAGGTGTAGGAAGTAGCGTATCCTTGATATTTTTTTATTATAACGAATTAACTGTTCTTGAAGAGGGTTAGCCATGGTTTATCACTACAGTCACTATATTATCATATTGTTTGGTACCTAATGCTATTAATTACATATATCTTATTAAACTGCGTATATATACATGGAACCTTAACTTACTCCTGCTCCTTGACTCGGTGTATCACATAAAAAGAGAACGCGTGATCAAAGGCGCCTTTCAGATGCAGCGGCAATCCCTTAGTAATATCCGATTTCATAAACTCTATCCGTTCATTTGCGAAGTTCTCGTTTGCGTAGTCAACCATCGCCGCGCTTACATCACATCCCACTATCTTACAATAACTGGAAGGCACATATTTTTGCAAAATGTTTGTAGTGGTACTTCCGTCTCCGCTCCCAATATCAATGATACAGGCATTTTCCTTCCACCGGTTATTTAATGTGAATTCTTTTAAGGCTGTATTTCCGTCTCGTTTGGAAATAAAAGCTACTTTTCTGTATAAATCCGGAAACTCCATACTTAATTCCGTAAAACTTTTAGAGATAAATAAAAAAAGATAATAAAATTGATGAAACTGCACGCTTGCGTTGTCTCGTACCAAATGTGATTTAAATTTTTTGTAGGCGAATTTAAAACATCTTATCATTTATAATTTACATAATTTATTCGCGGCCTGGCCGTGGCCTGTAGAGCCTGTGTGTTAGATACATAAGGTCAATGAGGGCATTTCCGTCATACTTTTTCATAAGTTCGAAGAGGATATTTACTTTTTTTTAACCTGATCACGGTAATATATTGGGCATTTATTTAACTATATAAAAAGTACTCATATTAAATTGCTAGTGGGTACTGCTGCCGGGCTAGCACACTAATCGGCCATATATTTATGTTCGAACGTATAACTTTACGATTGTGCCCATTTTTACGTTATTTAGCTAACATGATAATCTCGCAACATATATTTATGCCATAGCGTAAAATATATGTAGGAAAAGGGAGTTTAGTGTACTATAGTGTTGCCAATATGTACAACCGTATTTCTACCAATTATTACATTCATTTCATTCGTTCAATAGTGGGGTCTATGGTTAGAGACCCAGTATAATACTACTTAATTAAAGAGTAATGATAAGCACTGCACTGCTACTAAATAGTTGTACTCTTGTATTAAGTTCTGTTATAATCGTATGTGTCGAAATTCCGGCTCCGGCCACTCGAAAGGGTTGGAGGCATTGCGTACCTATTTGACGCCGGTGCAACTTCCTTGCCTGTTTGTCGGCCTGCCGAGATATTAGGTAACTGATGTAAAGTGATGCCATCCTGAAATCAATGTAGGAGTTGGTCAGGTTTCCTGGAGATGCGCATATTATATATATATATATATATATATATATGTATCCGTAGGCCTTTAAATAAAATAAAATTACCTTGTAAGTTCCGGTACGAAACAGTCAGGTCCAAAATATGTAAACACGGGGTACGATTAATATGCGATATCGAAATCCAATGGTCAAGCGAAAAGTCGTAGAAACAACCGAATATGAATAAGTTTTAAGTTTTGAAACTGAAACCGTGTGTTGTGACAGAAATTTGACAAATATCCTGCGGCCAATTGTATCGTTTTCAGTGTTAAAATTTATCTGGGGTCTCGAGTGACCTACATAAAATTTCGTCCGTCAACGGTTCATATCGTCACGTTTTATGTGCCAAAATCAAGAGCATGTTAGCATTTGACGTAAAAAAATTAGTTTTATGTGCAAGACATATAATTGGTCACATTTTACGTAGATGACGGTATACCATGTTAGCTCATTACGGTAATATTTTATACGTCGGTTGTGGTCATAAAACATGTGCATAAAAGTCGTCATTTTGCTAGTGTGCTAGGGCCGCTGGTTATTTAAATATGTTTTTTTTTGTAAACATGTTACTTGACGGATTTTCCCGACGGTTTGCGGCTATTCCGCCAACCAATGATGTTTCTTGTATCGTGACGTATTACAAACATATACGTCAAGTGAACAAATACCGCTGAACTCTTAATCGAAACTAAACTTTAGCTAACTCAATCTATGGCTTATTTTAGATTGTATTGCCAAATATATTTTTTGGAGCAATTCCGGCCTATTTTAATAATCAGGAGTAGTAAACCTTTTAAAACAAATTCCCAAACCTCAGGGAAAATCCGTCAACTGACATTATGTTTTTAAAATAATGGGCTACTGTTTTTGTGCTCACCAGTTGGCGCCACTGTTCAATAAGGTCCGAAGTACAATATCAAACTCATTGTTGTCATGGGCGCGACAATATTTTTAATTTCAAATCATATTTAATAAGTAAATTGGACATTTCATAGCGTTAGTATTGAACGACCAATTTAGCTAAAACCCTAAATGCTCAACAATCGAAGAGCGTGATTAGTTGATTACCATCATACTGCTATTTTGCCTTTATCGATCAAAATTAATTATTTAACTTTGGAACCGTGTTTAACATTCTCAAATAAAAATACTGAGTAAAAAATCAACAATTCCAAGTTGTATAAAGATAAGGACTCATTAACACACGCTAAGACGTATACACACCAGATGTATAAGCGTAGACAGGCATGAAAATGTAAACGTAGCTATCGTAAGTATTCCTTCCTAATACAAGTCACACTGTATAAAGATGCAGTAAAGTGTCAATGAGGGGACGAGTGCCGAGGAGTAAAAGACCGCGAATAATGGAGAGGTGATTTATTCTAACTGGTCAATCGTACACTGACTTATTGCTACACTTATATTTATAATTACACGTCGGATACAGTGTGCGAGGTTGATGACATTATTTTGGGCTAGTGCAAAGTGCACGTGCATCGTTGCAGAAACAATGTACATCTTTGTATATACTACCATCTCAGAAGAAGGCATAAAAGGAATAAGTTACAAGGTACACTTAATTGGTAAAACTCTAAAACATGATTGTAAACGTGTATGCAATAATGTAAAAAACGCAAAATTATTGTTATCTAACAATTAAGTTAAAACATATCAGACATGTAATATAAAATGCAAACTTTCTGTTACTAAACAATTACAATATGTAACATGGAAATATAAAGTGCAAAAATAGTTTTTATTTAACAACTATATAATATACAAAAACATGTGAAATATAATTTTAAGTTAAGGATCGGTCACTTTGCTTAAGGCTTGTATACCCGCTAAAGTCCTTGAGCGTATGGGCGGAGCCTCGACCCTCTCCCCGCGCAAGTCGCACAACCCGCCGTCGTTTATTAAGCGTTACATAGATTAAGTTACAGACGCGTCATCGCTCATCGTTACCAATGCAAGGGTGGACGTGGGTGGGTGACATTCGTCATGCTTAATTGAAACGTGATATTTGTCATACATAAATTACATAATTGATTAAGTTCAAAAATTATGTCCCTACTATTATAATACTATTTACTTACGATTAGTGTAGTTCCGTCAGCACGGCTAGCACGAGACGGCCGCGACATACACTCGATTTTTCTCGCACTATCGGTCTCTCTCTTATTAGAACATTAGGAAAGAGAGGATTATGAGGTATAGTGTGAGAAAAATCGAGAGTATGTCGCGGCCGTCTCGTGCTAGCCGTGCTAGTGAAAACGAAATTCGTTCGAATAACTCTCATTGTCGCTCGAACTAGCAAGCGCGACAGAGAGGGAGATACACGAACGAAGTTCGGTTTCGTTCCGCGGTAGGCCCTCAGCACGCCCAGCACTAGACGGCCGCGACATACTTTCGATTTATCACGCACTATATCTCTGTTACTAAATATTCTAATAAGAGAGAGACGGATAGTGCGAAAAAATATAAAGTTAATAATAATAATCCATACCTACTGTTGCCCTTAGGCCATTTTTTAATGTCGCTATTAATAGGGGCCCATCTAGCAGTTAGCGAGTCACCGTCTGCCAGAGATAAAATGTGAAACAGTTTTATTGGGCAGGCGTCCGATGTTTCATCCAATAGCCCAGCTACTAGTCCATCATTTTCACCCAATAACCCGTTTTATTTAGACTCAGAGCAATAGACTCTTACACCCCAGCGGGTGCTGTTTCTGTGTGCGTCCCATGACACGGGCAGAGACAGCATCCGCTTGGTGTACTCCTTGCATTTCATTAAATTGTCAAAAGGGCCTCTACGTGTTGGCTCAGAGCTCCACGCACGCCTCCCAAAGGTACGGTTCATCATTGTCCCGTGAGCGGGAAAGCCATATAATCCATACTATCCATACTTTCATATCCATACTCCATACTAATATTATAAATGCGAAAGTGTGTCTGTCCGTTACCTTTTGTGTAAGTGTAAGGTTGTTAAGTTTTAAACTAATTTTCGGTATATTTATTACGTTCTACTTCCTTGATTTGATGATGATGGCGTGTACAGTCAGCATCAGATAGTTAGTAGCATCCAAAGTAGCCAAATATATCGTAACACATTCCTTACTCCTACTTATAGTAACAAAGACTATTTCGATGAATGTACGTTCCGATATATTTGGCTAACTTGGCTGCTACTAACTATATTATGCTGACTGTACAGAAATCGGCCTCGGGTAAATATATACTTATAGATTAGTTGTACGTTAACCATACTTTGTTTCATATCAAATAATAACTCTGTATCGAACTTGGAGTTGGCATGCAACCCATAGGTAGGTACTTACAATATTTGCCAATTCCTTATTCCTTATTCCTTATTGCCTTATTCTATTAACACTTGACAGTCATTAATACGAGCAGATAAAACAATATTGTTTCTATAATTGTTCATGCTCCTAAGCAATAGACATTGTAAATATATTTACTAATAAAATGTCTGGTTTTAGCAATTTCCCAATTTTGATAGAATAGGTATTTACTTGTGTATTCTTTTTCCTCTTCTCTTGTAAAATTTCTTGATATTACGTATTTTCCTCCTGCGCTTATTTAACCCCAAAGACCCAAAATAATTATTGATAAATTTGTGAGACCTAAGCTAAGACGTACTGACTCTAGTATCGTAAGTTTGTATGTTACTAACAATCTATGGGCAAACTGGCCTGAAATAAAGAATTCATTATTATTATTATTTACCATCTTGAACTAAAAACAAAATCTAAACTATACCTACGTAAATGTTAATTAGGTACAAACGCCAACACAGTTAACTGACCATCCTGTATTTATACAAGAATCTTATTACAATGCACATAAAGTGCACGGATGGTCAGTCAGTCTATAGTACCTACTACTTTACAAACCACGAAATAGATTGTCCACTCTATGCAACAAAATGATCTGTCACTAAAAACTAAACTATACGCAAATGTTTATTAGTTACCTACTATACGAATCACAAAACGGATTGTCCACTCTATGCAACAAATATAGTCCACAATTTCCACAAATATTTAAAAATTTCGGCGCAGCGCAAATTGACACAGGTCCGTCATGCAACGTGTCTCGTCCCGCACTGACCGTATGGACGAAAACGGGGAGGCGTAGGAACTTTCGCGGAATATTTCAGAAAACGAGATAAATTTTTAAGAAAATAAAGAAAGTAAGAAAATGATGCCCTTGTTCATTATTTTATGAAGAAAGTTATAAAATTTCATATTATTCTGATAAAAAATGGAGCAGTAAAATGGTTACAAGTGAAAAAATAGGGGTGACTTTAGATTTCTTTTTCTCGAATTTTTATTGTTAAAATGGATTTCTACGAAAACTATGGACCGTCGCATATCTTGCAGATTATGATATATTTTTTCCGACGACAAAAATGTTTCGTTATAATGTATAAAACGGTTACAAAACAACTCATTTTCACGAAAATTTCGAATGTGGAGCCTTAAGATTCTGTGCTCGTCCTAGTGTCAAAAACCACTTGTTTTGCGGAAGTGGTAGCTTTCCGCGCACTCGGCACTGGCTCACTCCCGCACTCTATTCTTTCCGTTTTACGTTTACTATAATACGTTTAGTATAATTACACGTCGGATACAGCGCTGCGTGTGCGAGGTTGATGACATTATTTTGGGCTAGTGCAAAGTGCACGTGCATCGTTGCAGAAACAATGTACATCTTTGTACACACACTGCTTGCGAGACGCACGCGTGCTCATGAGCACGCGTGCGTGCCATGTCACACAAGCGTTAAGCGGTAAAAGACTTGTCCCACGGAAATTTATACCTTCAAATGCAGTAGGAAGCGCACGTCTAATACATCTAGTGTGCAATGCCTTTACATATAACAGTTTTAGTACCTACTGATTTTCAATCAGCCGAATAAAAAAATAATTTTGCGTCTCTGCAAATTAAACCAAGAATCATTGAAAATAAATTATAGTATTCTTAGGAAAAATCAGAATACAAACGTGAATTAATCAGCAAATTAACTTTTAATTACAAATATTACAATCGTACGACAAAATACGACGCAAAACAGTATGACGACCGTCCCGCACCAAGCCTGAGCCAAAAGTGAGTTCGCTCGGCGCTGGCTCCTTCAGAATGACGCCACCGGTGCGAAGTTGGCTGCATGCCGCGCGGCAGAATCAGAATGGGCCCTGGTGCTAACTTCGTGTCAATACGGCTTCTCCTGACTCGAGGACGCCCTCGTTCTCCTCTAATGTCTCTTGGCAAGTTGACTGTTGGCCTGGTTGAGGTGAGCTCGCAGGTGTCATTTGTCTGCACCTGGTTCAAATGAACAATACGTGGGTGTTTGAATCAAAATTGTCAAGCAGTGAACAGCGATTGAAACCAAGAAGATTACTGGGGATCTGTTCACTTGTATGATGTAGAACACGCGAGTAAGTGCAACCAAAAAGCGGGGTCGCCCACAAGTTACACTACTTAGCGAACATACGCAAGGTCTGCTTGCTAAAAGGGTGTGAGGTCTGTTCACGCAAGGTCTGCTTGCAAAGGGGTGTGAGGTCTGCTCACGCAAGGTCTGCTTGCAAAGGGGTGCGAGGTCGGCTCACGCAAGGTCTGCTTGCAAAAGGGTGTGAGGTCTGCTCACGCAAGGTCTGTATTAAGTATACGTCCAGGTATACAAGGAATCCTCGTCTAGGCCCAGGCTTCAGGAGTTGGGGTAAAACACGTCCGTACACAACACCATTTAATCGAGAAGAAGGAAATCATATCTACCCTACACCTACAAATATAACTACTTGAAACTACCCCATACATTACACCCTCCCACTGAATTAGAACTAATAAAATACAATTAACATAATTATAAAGTACACTATTCATGTAAAATACAAAATGCTGTCATAAACTAATCAATTTCAAAACCATATCTACTGGGCGGTTTGGTGGGACGTGGTCTCAAGAGCGTTCCGGTCACCGTTGACCACCTGCAAGGGGGGGTCCGTTCCCTGGTCATTAGATGTTGCTGCTGGAGCAGCGACGGAGTTCCCACCCGGCACTGAGGACGGCTCATCCGGAAACGGCAATTCCAATAAACAATCCCATCTACATTTTATCCGATCAACATGTCGTTTCATAGGTGGACCGTTTTCTGTAGATATCACGTAATTACGAGAGCCTACTTTTTTATCTACTTGCCCACTAATCCACTTCCTACCTTCCCTGAAATCTCGTGTCCATACCCTATCCCCGACACTGAATTGCGTCCTGTCGGTGCTGTTCTTCGCGCGCACGGATTTCTAATTCCCGCGCGTATTTCAATAATTCTAGTCTCGTACGCAAAGTTCTATGTTGTAATAGCATAGCGGGTGAAACCCCTGTACATCATCAAATACGATTGTAAGGCTGAGTCTACATCATGGCAGTCTCTCAAGGCTTTTTTAATCGTACGTTTGCATAATTTGACCGCTCCTTCTGCCGCACCATTAGACGATGGATGATAAGCTGCGGAATACGTGGCCTTAATTCCGTTATGCACTAGGAAATGTTGGTACTCTTTACTCGTAAACGGAGGCCCATTATCCGAAACTATCTCCAGTGGTAAGACAAATCGTGCAAACGTTTCCTCCAACACTTTTATGACCGCCGAAGCCGTTGTCCTTTGCATTGCAAATGCTTCTATCCACTTAGTACTAGCGTCTATTAAGACAAGATACATTTTCCCTCCCAGGGGCCCCAAAAAATCTAAATGTAACCTTGACCAAGGTTGGGGTATGTACGGCCAAGGCTGCGGCGCGCTGCGTGGGGGTGCTGCCCCCTCCGCCGCGCAAGTGGCACACTCGTGACAGATGCGTTCTATATCGGCGTCGATTCCAGGCGACCATACGTAACTGCGCGCGATACTTTTCATCTTGACTATCCCCATGTGCAGTATGCAATTCTTTCAATACCTCTTTCTGCAATATTTTAGGTATCACCAATCTGTAACCCCAAACTACACAGCCCCTGTCTACATACAACTCGGTTTTTCGCTGACTGTACGGCTTTAAGGAACCGTCCTCCTGCCCCTGCTTCGGCCAACCTGATTGTAAATATAAAACTACTTTTTGCAACTCGTCATCACTGAATGTACTTTCCTTCACAACTTTTCTCGTAATTGGGAGAAAGTTCTGAATAAAATTTACATAAGTCACCTCCTTCCTTTCTTTGGCCTGTTCTCCAGTTGGCAAACGTGACAACGCATCGGCCGCATTCCTATCACTAGGCACATACTCAATATCATAGTTGTACCCCGAAAGTAATACAGCCCAGCGTTGCATTCAACTAGCTGCCATAATCGGAATGCCAACTTTATTGCCAAAAATGGTAACTAACGGCTTGTGATCGGTTCGTAAAATAAACTTTCTTCCGTACAGATATTGATGAAATTTCTTTATCCCGAAAATAATCGCTAAAGCTTCCTTATCTATCTGTGAATACCCACGTTCCGCTTTGTCGGTGCTCCGGATCTTTGTCGTGCGCGCCCTCTGAAATTAGGTGGTAGGTATCACTGCACCTACCCCTACACTACTAGCATCCGTATTCAAAATAAGAGGCAATTCTGGCGAATAATGTGCAAGTACCTCGCTCGATACTAGCTTATCCTTAACTAGGTTAAAAGCTTGGTCAGACGACTCATCCCAACAATATCTTACATCCTTCCTAAGTAGACTGTACAAAGGAGCCAACAACGAACTAATGTTTGGGATAAATTTCGCATAATACATAACTAGTCCTAAAAATGATCGTAACTCAGTCGTATTACGGGGCACGGGTACTTTTTCAATCGCCTACAATTTATCGGGACATGTATGCACACCCTTTTTGCCAATTACAAACCCCAGATAAGTTACGGAATCCGCAAAAAATGAACATTTACTTCGTTTTACTTTTACCCCATATTTCTGCAACCGCTGAAATACCTCCGTCAGGGTGGTCAAGTGCTCTTGATCGTTAGATCCGGTAATGATGACGTCATCTAAGGAAACGCCTACGCGCGGCATGTCGGCAAATAACTGCTCTAACGCGCTGGAAAATTCCTGGACTTGAGGCTAGTCCATAAATTAATCGGTTATATATAAATAAACCCTTGTGAGTATTAATCACAGCATATTTTTTTGAATCATCATCCAGTTCAAATTGCGCGTACGCTTGTGACAACAACTTTGTAAATTTTTGTCCCCCGTGTAACTTAGTGAGCAAGTCGTCAACTCTGGGCAAAGGGAAACGATCCACCTCGAGACATTTATTTAAAGTAAGTTTGAAATCAC
This sequence comes from Epinotia bilunana, assembly GCA_947049275.1. Classification (NCBI taxonomy): domain Eukaryota; kingdom Metazoa; phylum Arthropoda; class Insecta; order Lepidoptera; family Tortricidae; genus Epinotia; species Epinotia bilunana. Next base: position 27,206,560 of record OX346253.1, read on the forward strand.
CGCATACCCGAATGGTTCCATCCTTTTTCATTACCGGAACAATAGGCGTTGCCCAGTCGGAAGTGTGCACGGGCTCGAGCACTCCGTCGCGCACCAGCTGGTCCAGCGCGCGCTCCACCGGCTCGCGCAGCGCGTACGCCAGCGGCCGCGCGCGCAGGAACACCGGCCGCGTGTCCGGCCGCAGGTGGAACCCCACCGTGCCGCCCGTGAACCGACCCAGGCCCTCGCCAAACACGTCGCGATAACTAGAACTAAACATATCCAAATTAAATGCCTCGCCCTTAATATTATTACAATGTACAAAAGGCACTTTTATACCCAATTCTCCTAACCATTGTCGCCCTAATAAACTTGTCTTACCACTATTTACAACATACAAATCTAGGTAGGTATTTATTTCTATTTTCATATGTCACTAAGGGGGTTATTTTTCCCAGTGGTACCACTACCTCGCCGGTATAATATCTCAAGCTTAAGTCACAGTCTAATATTTGCAAATCTGAAAATAACCTCTTGTAATACTCAAAATTAATACAGGATACCGAACTGCAGTGTCCATTTCCATTCTTAAGCACTTGCCATTCACTCATATGTCTATAGTGTAAGGTTTTAGTACATTGTGATACAAGTGAGGTATGTTGATAATTACATCAGAGGCGGAATTATCACGCGAGCCGCAGGTGAGCGTGATAAGAGAGGTTAGGATGTCTGTTAGCCAGCCTCGCGCTGGCCTCGCGCCATCGACCCGCCAGCATCACGTACGCACCGCGCGCGCTCCGCTGTCTGGCGTCACACTGACGCCGTGACGCGCCGCGCACCCGTCGCGGTCGCGCGGCGCGCCCATCGCGGGCGCGCGGCGGGAGACCGACGGGGCGCAGCCTGTTTGACCACGCTAGCGGTTTGTAGGGAAATATCGCGCTGCGCGCCCGCGACGGGCGCGCCGCGCGACCGCGACGGTGCTGTGTGTTCGACCCTTAACTTACACAAATTTATAGTCACAAACTACACCTGTTCATACCATTCATAATTTACTTTAAAAACAAAGTTTTCACCGACTTCAATTTAGTACTCCGCCAAGCCACGAGAACATTTATTTTCCAATTTACCTCATGAACTGATTTCCGAGAGCAAATGCGTTGATTATTATAGAAAAAAACCCAATCGCTGTATGTGACCCGATAATATTTGAGGACTTCCGTCAATTCCACAAGGATCACCCTTGGCACTTCATTAGTTGCTATTTCAACGGAATCTTATCAGAATCTGTGATATACTTTTGTACTTTTAAGTACATAATTGAGGAATTCCATAAGTCATCTGTGGTCTTCATCATCAATTCCACTCCACCAATGTATGATTTCCGGATGTAAATACACGAGTTATAATAGAAAATACCAAAATCACTACACGCGTGCCTAATATAATTGAGGAGCTCCCTTAATTCCTCATGGATCCCATCATCCAATTGAATTTTCAAAAAAATGGGACCCACCTGGAAGCATATACATACAAACAAAAAAAAAATTTAGAATCGGCTCATCATTGACGGAGTACTGAGGTAACATTGAAAAAAAAAAACAACTGAATTGAGAACCTCCTCCTTTTTTTTTAAGTCGGTTAAAAATAGGAAGTTTCGTTTCGTCAATTCTTATAAAAATAGTACCTGCGCCTACTTAATTACAGCCGAAAGACGTCCACTGCTGAACATAGGCCTCCCCCAAAGAGTGCCAAAGTGACCGGTCCTGCGCCACCCGCATCTAGCGGACTCCAGCAAACTTTACCAGGTCATCAGTCCACCTTGTGGGGTGAATTACATACTCGTTTATTAAATATTCAATTTGAGAACACAGACTTTTAAAAACTTGTTGTGGCAGGCCAATAGACCTTGACATTTAATATGTGAATTAATCACTAGTCATAAGATCTGATTAGTGATTATACCCATGTTGTGTATATGCTTAACCAAGCAAATACCTAGATTTTGGATATTATGCACTTCTGGGTTTCGTGTCCTAAATAACAACAAACGGCGGCGCCACCACGATTTCCGCACAAACTTTAACTTATCAAGTTATCATAAATCAAATTTCCCCAATCAACTTAGGTAAGACTTTTTGTAGGTTAATTGTGTTGTGCAGTCATAATTTGTGTCAATAGAATACAAATTATGACTGCAGTCCCATTCTTGTTTTTTAATTTTTTGTTCCATTCACTGCAAATGTAACCTTGTAATCCTATATATTTATATGGACTTATTTACGCATTTTTTCCTTGATTTACACACTAAATACTAATTGTATTCTAAATTTGAAGCTTCTATGTCTGCTAGAAGTGCCTTAGAGTTTTGTTGATCGGTCAGTCAGGCAGTCAGTCAGTGAGTTAGTGACAAAATTATGAAACATTGACAAGTTATAATTCTTAAACTGCTGGTCCAATTGAATGAAATTTGAAATATACCGTGTTTATACAATAGGCTTGTTTACTGAAAATTCTGGCTTCTAGTTTTATCCACAACGAAGTTATAGGGGAGTCGAAAATGGCCTGAACTGCTTCGAGAAAAGGATGGTACGTCCATGCCGCTGTTTTGCTGGACTTGGCGATAGCTCTCCGAATCGCTAAACCTATGCCGCAATTTGGAACCCCCATGAGCAACAGTACACGCTACTCCTAAGAAAGTTATAAAACCATTTGTACAAACGCTCTTTAGTAAAAATGCATGGTTACTATTATATTACTACCCTTTTCTCTATCCAACTCTTTTCGTTTTTGATATAGTTGGTGATACGCCTCTTCAAGGCCGAGCACTCGGACGTTTAACTTTATTCGTTAACTAACTAGTTAATTAAGGTCAATGAGGGCATTTCCGTCATACTTTTTGATAAGTTCATTTTGGCTGGTCATAACTAAGAGGATATTTACTTTTTAATAAACCTGATCAAGTGATCACTGTAATAGATTGGGCATTTATTTAACTATATAAATGTTTTCATATTAAATTGTTAGTACTGCTGTTTATTTAAATGTTTTTCTTTTTAAAACATGTCAGTTGACGGATTTTCCGGACGGTTTGGGGCTATTCCGTCAACCAACAATTATTCTTGTATCGTGACGTATTACAAACATATACGTCAAGTGAACAATTACCGCTGAACTCTTAATCGAAACTAAACTTTAGCGATCTCAATTTAAGGCCTATTTTTATAATCAGGAGTAGTAAACCTTTGAAAACAAATTCCCAAACCCTAGGGAAAATCCGTCAACTGACATCGTGTTTTTAAAATAATGGGATACTGTTTGTGCTCACCAGGATGGCGCCACTGTTGAGTAAGGTACGAAGTACAGTGGGAAACTCATTGTAATAAGTAAATTGGACATTTCATAGGATAATAAGTATTGAACGACCAATTTAGCTAAGACCCTAAATGCTCAACAATCGAAGAGCGTGATTACCATCATACTGCTATTTTGCCTTTATCGATCAAAATTTATAATTTAACTTTGCAACCGTGCTTAACATTCTCAAGTAAAAATACAGAGTAAAAATCAACAATTTTAAAAGATATGGACTAATTAACACGCTAAGACGTATACACACCAGATGTGTATTCGTAGACAGGCATGAACAAGTAAAGTAAGTAGCTATCTTAAGTATTCCCTCCTAATACAAGTCACACTCACACTGCTTGCGAGACGCACGCGTGCTCACGTCACACAAGCGGTAAATAAGACCTGTCCCACGGAAATGTATACCTTCAAATGCAGTAGGAAGCGCACGTCTAATACATCTGGTGTGCAATGCCTTTACATACAACAGTTTTAGTACCTACTGATTTTCAATCAGGACTAATCTCCGTCTCCCGAGTTAGGGAGCGACCACACCGGTGCTTAACGCTGCATATACGCGTTGACGTGTCGTATGCGTCACGTATTCTTCATACATTTTGCTGCGTTTTACAGTGCGTCAGCGTATTTTGAGCAGCGGTGTGGTCGCACCTTAAATAACAAATAAAAAAACTCAAGCAAACATAAAAAAGAATACTTCCTCCTCTGCAAATTAAAATAAGAATCATTGAAAATAAATTATAGTATAATAATCATAGTTATTATTTAAGTAAGTCAAATCAAAAAGGTTGGCAATATATGAAATGGGGAAATTCCGGCACATGCGGGTTTTGCCCGTTTCACAATTGACGGATTTGTCTTCTCGATCATTTCGTTAGTGCCTACCAATATTTAGCCACCCATAGTTTCTCACCAACAGATTAAAATTGAAAATTAATAAAACTGCCATCAAACATGCATATCGAACTATATAATAAACATACTTATTTTTTTTCATCGCACCGTCACGAAACACAACAGCACGGCAGCACGCGACGGCGTGCGAGCTCTCTCGATTTTTCTCGCACTATCCGTCTCTCTCTTATTAGAACACTTAGAAGAAGAGGTATAGTGCGATAAAAATCAAGAGTATGTCGCGGCCGTCGTGTGCTAGACGTGCAGCACACTACACTCGAGTTCGAGTTCGGAGCGCAACTAAACTGAAAGCGGGGTTTTTCCGTTCACTGGCTAGACAGCGCCATCTGCTTTTGACTGCGGGTATAAAAAATTTTCTCTGCCTTACCGATCGAGTCGGCAAGCGTGTACTGTTGTTTGAATAGCCGCAATCGCCGTTTGACGGAAATACCCCGCTGACGGATTGGGCCACCCTGACCTTCCCCCCTATTCTGTAACTTGTTTTAAGCTCACCTCAACGCTCAACCAGAAATATATCTTGACACCGCGATGCGTAGTAACTAAGCGTAGGTAGAGGTCTAGTTACGTGACGGGTGACCCGCGGGGTGAGCCGCTTTAGCGCGTAGCCCATCTGGGCTGAACCACTAGACATCTGTCTAGTTAATTGTTGACTAGTTTATTCAAAAATAAGTTGGGTTTTTTTTATTCGGGAATTCGTTTGCGTGATATTGATATTGCATCGTAAAGCCTTAATTTTTGTTGTAGTCAAGTGTCGCTTCGCAACAATGATGTAATATATTACATCATTGCTTCGCAACGTTGGTTTGCTAGCTAAATGGTTACTACGGGGTATGTGAAAAACTAGTATACATACTTACTAGTTAGTTAACGAGTAAGGTAAACGTCCGAGTGCTCGACGCTGTACTAGTATATGGCATGGCCACTATCTCAAACCAATATGGGCTAAATTAGAACTAGGAGGATTTTTCTTCATTCGAATTACAACGCATTAAATAACTTTTCTGTTTTAAAAGTCATTGTTACAAAGCACGAGAATCTCACGGCAGTGAGTAGGTAATCATTACTCACTGCTTAGGACTTTTCGTAGCAGTGGTTCTAAAATCTTTGGAGCCGCCATGTGTAAAAATTTCGAAGTCAAAGTCAAAGTCAAAAAGTATAATGTCTTATTATATTAACTACAAAGATTTATACATACTGTAACATCGTTACTGAGTGCATTTTATTCGAACGTAATTAATGTTATCATAAACCTATATAATAATACTAATTACTGATCACATGTGATGTTACAATATTATTAATCTAGTTATACATCCTCTTTAATGCCCGTGTGAGTAGTGTAGTAGTAGTAGTACAAATTAAATCGAATTTAAAATGAAGAAATATTGACATAATCAGTTGACACTTTTGATACGAGACCGTCAAATTGGTTTTTGATTTTATCTAAAATGAATAATATTCCTACTTCCGAGATTAAATACTTACGAATTAAAATATAATGAAGAAAAATATAGTATTCATTGTTCCTTATGTGATGTATATTTTACAGCGACAAAATAAATGTTTGTTGTGAACCATATCAAGAGAGTTACTTAGATCTAAAAATGTTTCATTAATTAATTTTGTTATAGCCCCTGGAAGCTTCAGTTTAAGTTTGATTTGTTGAGTAAAGCTTAGCGACGTTTCGACCGATCACGTCTCGTCTGTTGAAATTAACGTTATATTTTTTAGGTTTTTTTTTATATCACCGTTATAAAATGCATTATAAATTAATGTATTACACTAACACTATACTATTTTTATTAAATGTCCTTTGTTCTTTATTATATATTATTTTACAACTAAAAATTCCATAGAATATAGAAGCATGATAAAATATGTTTCAAAAAGTCCTAAGCCTTTAATATAACTTCACACTTTGAAGTTCACTTCGAAAATTTCACATTCGGCGACTCCATGGATTTTAGAACCACGATATGCTACCAAATGTCCTAAGCCTAGGGTATGAACCCAAAAGCTTAATTTAGCTTATTTTTAATAAAAGGTACCAGGAAGGGGAGCCGTAAATGTAAAGGTCGGTAACGCGAATGCGAGTCCCTAGAGTTGCAAGCGTCCACAGGCTACAGGGGAGCTGTTAGTATATAAAAAAGAGGTCGGGAAGATCGTGTATGGCTATAACGCCATCGATTATTGGTCGATTTGAACATTTATATTATTTTCAGTTGGCTATGAACAGAAAAATATAATAGGTAAATCGCGTTTAGTTCCTACTAGCTTCCGCCCGCGACTTCATCCGCGTGGACCCGGGATAAAAACTATCCTATATTTTAATCCAGGCTATAAACTATCTTCGTGCAAAATTTCATTCAAATCGGTTCGGCCGTTTAAGCGTGATTGAGTAACGAACATCCAAACATCCAAACATACAAACATCCAAACATCGAAACTTTCGCATTTATAATATTAGTAGGATATAGTAGGATTAGTAGGATTAAGGATCAAGAAAACCTAAAAATACCGCGTTTGGAGTTATTGGGAGTGCTGATTGGAAGTCATCTTATTAAATACGTACTCAGATTTTTACAGCTGGATGTAACGTCAATGTCACATGTGGACAGACAGTCAAATAGTCATTGATTGGTTATCACTCAGAGAAATTACTTGAACCATAAGATGTCTTGTTTTGTTCTGTTTTATCTTTTCCAACCAAAAGGTTGATAAAACAGAACAAACATCTGGTTGTGAGATACGTGCCGTCTGGTCTTAATCCTGCAGATGTAGCCACACGTCCGACTACCTCAGAAGGAGAGAGGGATAGATGGTTGGTTGAACCGAATTAATAAATAAATACCTGCAGTTATAACACAACTACACTAGCTTCCACAATAATGTAGAGATCTCATTAGTGAGTATTATATTCTTTGGTGGAGATACAGTGCCTACCGCGAAACGAAAACGAACTTCGTTCGTGTATCTCCATCTCTGTCGCACTTGCTAGTTCGAGTGACAGAGAAGGAGATACACGAACGAAGTTCGTTTTCGTTTCACGGTAGCCCCTCAGCTATAAGACGGAAAGAAACAGAAAACACAGGCTTTCATCCATAGACAATAATTGAACGAACATTAAAATAAACATTTTTTTCACACAAAAGAAACCTAATCGTCCCAACTTTAGGCTCTAACTCAGGATAGTGTTTTGTTTAGATATCTATAATACTAAATTATAAATATTTTCGTATGTTTGTCGGTAGCGAAATATTTACGTAATAAGACACACAAAAGTAAGGCTTATTGCACGACTGCCCCAAAAAATAAGTGCAATGTTTACAGGGTTCTTAGTATGTGTCCGAGTTTCTTTATGCCACCAGAACAACTAAACGCCTCAACCGATTTAGGTATGTGTGGTATCGTTAGAATCCTTACGTTACCCAATATAAAATAAGGCCAAGTCGAATCCTTTTCTCGAAGCAGTTCAGGCCATTTTCGACCCCCCTATAACTTCGTTGTGGATAAATCTAGAAGCCTGAATTTTCAGAAACCAAGCAGGCATTGTATAAACACGGTATATTCCAGTAGTTTAAGAATTATAACTAGTCATAGTTTCTTAATTTTGTCACTCACTCACTCACTGACTGACCGATCATCAAAACTCTAAGGCACTTCTAACAGACGTAGAAGCTTCACATTTAGAATACAATTAGTGTTTAGCATATAAATCAAGGGAATACTCAAATATTTGCAATTTCGGTCCATTTTTCTAGATACACCAACTACATAAATAACTTTGTAATCTCATATAAATATATAGGATTACAAAGTTACATTTGTAGTGAATGGGCCAAAAAAAATGAAAAAGCGAGAATGGGACTGCATTCATAATTTTTATGTATTGATAACACAATAACCTTCAAAAAGAAGTGATACCATTAAAAAAACAGTCCATTAAAAAAAGGCGAAGTCTCGAAACTCTTCCACCGTAAAAAGTAGTGAGATATTTCGTAGCGCCCAGTCTCAGGCATTCTTATTCGTCTTTATTTGCTAGCTAAATAAAAATTTGTACTCGGCAATCACACAATGCTGTAGCATGTAGTTTTAGGTATGCAAAAATCCATAAATGCAGTAAACTTGTGTGATTGCCAAGTTGCAGAATTTTATTTAGCTAGCAAATAAAGGTTAACAAGAATGCCTGAGACTTGGTACTACGAAATATCTCACAACTTTTTACTATGGAAGAGTTTCGAGACTGCCTCTTTTTTATATGGCATATTTAATTTCTTGAAATTAATAATAAAAACTATTAAATATGAAAGCGACGCAAATATATGATTTCAAAATCGTGGTAGGTATTCATTTATTATTTCTTGAAATAAAGACTTTTTCTACTAATATGAAAGCGGCTTTATAATTTTCTTTGTGTAACTTTCTTAGTTTTTGTGTAACAAATTTGTGAATATTCCATTCTGTTACGTACATTTTTTTGCAATTCACCCAGGAAATACAGGTGATAGCTGATTGGCCATCACCCGTAAATACATGTCATGATTTGTCAGCCCCAATTCATCAGAAGCTGACTAATTGCTATCGTCTGTGTGCATGTTGGGCTGCTGATCCAATAGTAGGAGATCTAAGGGCCCGTTTTCTAAGGGGACCTTGCATTTTTAAGACAAAGCAAACCGCTTGGAACAGGTGTTCCTGAGGGTGATCTGAGCTGATTTAGCCCGGTTGCCACGAGGTTCCCCTCAGCAGGTGGGCAGGGGAGGGGGGAAAAGTGCCTCCGGCGCGCCTCACTCTAAACTTTATATTTGCATACATCTAACAACTATATCAAGTTTGGTGTCGTTTTCGTGTAATTCGAGGATGAAAAATTCATTTTTGTGACTAAATTTTCACTCACCCATACCAAAAATACGAGAAATTCAAATTTTTTTAAAAAAAATTACCGTTTTTTTTCCAAAATCCTCTACAGAATTAAAACTGTTAGAATTAGCTCTAGAAAACAAAATTCTGTGAATAGCCCAGTTATCCTACTATATAAAATAATAAACTTGTCATCCATGTATGCCTTATAATTCTAATTAAAAAAATGTTTTGTGTCGCACCGTGGACCGTGCTAAAGTCGGTATTTAGTTTAATGCGTAGGCATTTATTTTAAGCACGCATTCACTTTAAAACGTTATTATACACTAGTGTTTAGTGTGTAAATCAAGGAAAAACTAACATATTTTGCAATTTCGGTCCAGTTTTCTAAATAATAGGATTACCAAGTTACATTTGCAGTGAATGGGACAAAAAAGCAAGAATGGGACTGCATTCATAATTTGTATGTATTGATAACACAATAACCTACAAAAAGAAGTTAGATCCCATAAAATAAATTCCATGTAAAAAAGAGGTCAAGTCTCGAAACTCTTCCACCGTAAAAAATTGTGAGATATTTCGAAGAGCCAAGTCTCAGGCATTCTTATTAATCTTTTTACTTACTCAATAACATTTTGTGACTTGGCAATCACACAATACTACATAGTTTTAGGTATGCAAAAATCCATAAATGCAGTAAAGTTGTGTGATTGCCAAGTCACAAAATGTCACAAATAAACTTGGTCGTCGATAATATTAATTATAGAGATGCCCAAAGTATCCATTTAGAGAACGGTCCCTACGCGAGACCCAGGTCCGAAGGCCCTTGGGCGAGCCCGACGGGCACTTACTATCCTCAGGTGTCTTGCAAGCGAGACCTGAGGCCAGTCCCGATGGTGAGCGGCGAGGCAACAGAGGCCGCGAGCTTTTCATTAGAATTAAAGGCCTAAAGCAATCCCTCAGTGAGCGGTCTCAATGCGAGCCCGAGGCCGAGCCTTCACGGATACTCGTTATCTCCGAGTAACTTGCAAGCGAAACCTGAGGGCCAAAGTCCTAAAGGTAAACAGGGAGGCAAGCGGAGCCTAAGGCTGAGCTTTTCGTAGGAATGAAAGGCCCTAAACATGCTTTTAGAGAGCGGTCGCTATGCGAGCTCTTGGCCTGAAGGCCTGTGGGTGAGTCCCCACGGACAATTACTATCTCCTGGTGCCTTGCAAGCGAAACCGGAGACCAAAATCCCGAAGGTGAGCGGCAAGGCAAGCGAGGCCGAAGGCCGAGCTTTTCTTAATAATGAAAGGTCTAAATCAAGCCTTAAGAAAGCGCTCGGGGGCAGAAGGCCACTTATTATCCCCAGATGGCAGCGAAGCCAAAGGCCGAGCTTTACGTTGGAATGAAAGGCGAGTCCTACGGACACTCATTATCTTGCAAGTGAAACCTGAGGCCCGAATCCCCGAAGGTAAAAGGGGAGGCAAGCGAAGCTGTAGGCTGAGCTTTCTTAGTAATTAAAGCATGCGTTTAGAGACTGGTCCCTAGGCGAGCTCGAGGGCCGAAGACCCGAAGGCAAGCCCCCACGGACACTTACAATCCCTAGTTGTCTTGCAAGTGAAACCTGTGCCAAAGTACCGAATATGAGCGGCGAAGCAAGCGAGCCCTCACGGATACTTACTATCCCGTGGGTGAGTAGCGAGGCGACGTAAGTCCCATAGATAAGTGGCTTGGCAAGCGAGGCCAAAGGCCGTGCTTTTCATTGGAATGAAAGATTCGAAGCATTCCTTTTTTTTGCATTTCTTTAGAAAGCGCTCTAAATGCGCCCTCATGGACGAACACTTATTTCTCGGTACCTTGCAAGCGAAACCTGAGGGCGAGCCCCCACGTTCACTTACTATCCCCAGGTGTCTTGCAAGCGAAATCACAGGCCAAAGTTTCAAAGGCGAGCGGCGAGGCGAGCAAGGCCTTTTCGTTGGAAATCAACCCTTCTGAAAGCAGTCTCAATGCGAGCAATGCCCCCTAAGGATTATCTTCCGGTGTCTTGCAAGGGAAACTAGAGAGCCGGAGGCAAGTGAAGAAGAAGCAAACCGAAGGCTGAGGTTTTCATAGGAATGAAAGGCCCAAAATATCCCTTTAGGGCTCGTTCCTTATGCGCTCCCAATAATATTTCAGAAAGTGATGGGTTTTCTACAGAAAAAAAATTGGTAAGTACCTAAAATACTCAATTCTCTGCGGCATGCTGTTTTGTCCAAATGTTATACCCACATCCCTTGACGTTGGTGAACTATGATAATTCGAGACAAGTATTCAACTCAACCTATCAAACAACTTTAGATAACCTCTGATTTCATATCAAATATATGAAGGCAGTCATCTATCAAGGTTGCTGGTTTTTCAATATCAACAGCGACGTCGTCAGTGACTGGAGTTCCAATTAATATAATTAGGTATCTAATGTCTAACAGTTACTATCTGTGGAGGTATCATATCAATCAACCAGTTTTGGTTAATATATTGTCTTTAGCCGCCTAGCACTATTTTAAATCCCGTGTTTATTCACGTTTTATCTATATTTTGCTAAAAGTTTGATTGGAGGTCTTTTTACTTTCTAGTCAAGTATATACTTGCCAATTTTCAAGTCTTTAGCTCATAGATTCGAGGAGTTCCCGTACAAAGTTCAACACCATTTTTTAATATGCTTATAGCCTATAACCTGACCGGGGATTTTCTTGACAGGTTAGTAAAGTTTGCATCAAAATCCGTTTTGCCGTTTTCACGTGATGCGTGATCACATGAACAGATAAACGGACAACTTCTAAAAACTGCTGGAACGTGTTCTGTTATCGAATCTAAGTATCCCGAACCTACTTTATTCGAATATCTTCCATGTACATGGCTTTCGACCTTCTTCAGCTTTATTATATGTATAGATTTAATTTATATTTGTATATATATCACGTCCAGAAGTAATTGATTAATGTAATCTATAACTAGAAGAATAACAACTTTTCAGAAATCGTCTAAACATACTTAAGAATCCTAAAAGCGGCATACCGCCCTTACAATGCAGGTACGCCGCGCGACACAAAACATTTTTTTGAACCAAGTTATAAACGAAAAATGTTTGACAAGTTTAGTATTCTGTACAGTAGGCTACCTGGGCTATTTACAGGTATTTTTTTATCCTCATAGTTTTAATTCTGTAGAGGATTTTTGCATACCTAAAACTATGTAGTTTTGTGTGATTGCCAAGTCACAAAATTTTATTGAGTAAGCAAATAAAGATTAATAAGAATGCCTGAGACTTGGCTCTTCGAAATATCTCACAACTTTTTACGGTGGAAGTTTCGAGACTTGGCCTCTTTTTTACATGGAATGTATTTTATGGGATCTAATTTCTTTTTGTAGGTTATTGTGTTATCAATATATACAAATTATGAATGCAGTCCCATTCTTGCTTTTTTGTCCCATTCACTGCAAATGTAACTTGGTAATCCTATTTTTTTTTTGTGGGATTACAAAGTTATTTATGCAGATGGTGTATCTAGAAAACTTGACCGAAATTGCAAAATATTTTAGTTTTTCCTTGATTTATACACTAAACACTAGTGTATAATAACCGAACCCCGGGGTTTTCGGTGCGGGAATAACTTGAGAAAGAGTAGAGATAAACAGATAGGTTATTCTGACAAAATATCATATTGTACCTAATGAATAAATACCTTCCTGCGAATTGTAAACAAACCATACAATTTTACTTTAACTTAAGTAGTAGGTACTTTAGCATTTCTACCAAGCCTTACGAGAGAATAATAATAATAAAATAATAATAATCATTTATCTAAGGCTATCGCTTCACCAATGAGATTATCTACTTATTTTTCATCAAGAAGTTTTCATTGAGCTTGAGCAAAGATTTAAAAGGCGAAAATTCAATCGTATTTTTGCATTATATATAAACATCGATATCGAGACGGTCGATAAAAAAAAACATTCACGCTCTACGGAAAAGCATTGTCAGTACGAGAAGATAACGAATATGAACGTATGTTTTTTTTAATTACTTAAGTATATTTTTATTCAATTAATTATTTAGTAGGTAAGTACATTCTGTTTCTTAAGTCAATACCTATTCTTTAGCTAATGTCATTCATTCCCGCACCGAAAACCCCGGGGTTTGAAATAACGTTTTAAAGTGAATGTGTGCTTAAACTAAATGCCTAGGCATTAAACTAAAAACCGACTTTAGCTCGGTCCACGGTGCGACAAAAAACATTTTTTTAAATTACAATTATAAGGCATACATGGATGACAAGTTTATTATTTTATATAGTAGGGTAACTGGGCTATTGACAGGTATTTTTTTCTAGAGCTAAGCTTTTAGGGCTGTAGAAACACCTGTTCCAAACTGAAATGAAATTTTGTCAGGTGACAGTTTATATGCTACTATTAATAAATCAACGTGAAGTTTGTAACGCAGCATTAGGCACATTTTTTTCAGTCACTTCCCCCCGTGTGGTAACTTGTGAGAGGGTTAAGCATGTTGCATCATGAAGCCCCGTGCAGGTCAGTTGCGGTACTGCGTTACAAACTTCAGGGCATCAGCTGACGAGTTTTCCACCGCGTTAGAACCAGCTGACGCGTTGATTTATTAGTAGTATCATATAAACTGTCATCTGAAAAATCTCAGTAGAGGGTAAATGACTGAAGAAGTTTTTTGTTTTTACGTTTTCGTGTGACCTGCTGACGGTTTTTCCACCACTGTACAGCCAGCTGACGATTTTTTTGTTATTATATTGGATTAACTATCATTTGATGATAAAATGAATCAAGGGTAAATGTCAAAATTAGATAAATTTTTTTACGTGTTTGGGTGGCTGCTGCTGGTCAATCCACCAACGGAGCCGCAGCTGACTTCCACGGGGCTTCATGGTACAATCTTAACCTTCTCACAAGTTATCGCTCGGGGGTTTATTGGTCACAAAAATCTGTTGCTAGTTCGCGGGCTATATGTCGAGGCCGTAAGTACATGATTATTGATTGATCAAATTACATGTATCTCAAGATTGTGATATTACTTATTTTTCCTAAGATATTGCTATTCGCAGTAAGTTGCAAACTTGATGATAAAAAAAATTATAAACCCATCAAAGCGTGACTCAAATAAAAGCAAAAGTTTGTAAACATTTATTCTTTTCTGAAAAATAAACATTCTTTTTTTAATCGGCTATAAAACGCGTTTTTATAGCACTATAACACCTAAAATACAAACTACTTATTTAATAAATGCGTGTTAAATTTGTGGAAAACGAATGATTATATCATATTTTTAATATTTTACTTCAAAATTTATGTGATCGAAAGCTTGGCTGATCATAAATATTTCCATGGTCCAAATTGTATTGATTGTGATGTGCATGCAATTTGTCAGTACAACTCTTTTGACAGTTGGATCAGAGGCGCTCACGAACTTCGAAAGTCGAAGTTCGGGTATTTCCATCTCTATCGCACTCCCTTACTCGAGTGACAGGGATGCATGTATTACGAAATTCGACTTTCGAAGTTCGTGGTAGCGCCGCAGCAGCGCAACGTGCCTCCAGACAATAGCAATTAGTAAGCTTCTAATAAATTGAGGCTGACAAATCGTGACATGTATAGACCCCATAACACTATATTTTCCATAAAGGCCAGCCTCATAAATTATTTTTGTCTATGGTTACAATGAACGCGCCGGGATATGCAAATCAATAGAATCCGCCATTTTGATTTCTACGCTTGGGCTTTGCTGTTGGTGTTGGCTGTCTTTTCTGAAACCCGCCCATTTGAGAACAAAAACGCTCGAAGCCGGCCATTAGTGCTAAACTTGCTAAGGTTATTTTATGGATTTACGTTAGATTTGGCTTTTATTCGGTTGAATTCATGTGACCAGAGAAACTAAGGATAAATGTGATTATTTGAACACTTCATTGTAAACCTCGGTAAGCATTTCACATTTTTACGCATGTAAAGGTAATATAGGTTACGTTACTGCGTACATTAACACGAGTTGTTTCATTTCAGACTATGTCACGTTACGGTGACTGTAAAGTGTACGTCGGCGATCTGGGCAACAATGCCAGCAAGCCTGAACTTGAAGACGCGTTTTCGTACTATGGTCCACTAAGGAATGTTTGGGTGGCAAGAAATCCGCCAGGCTTTGCCTTTGTAGAATTTGAGGATCCCCGTGATGCTGAAGATGCGGTATTTTTTTTTAATATTCCGTGTCGATAACACATACTTATTATACATATCACCTGAATATAATTCTAAAAGCAGGTCCCTATTTGTGTTGTAATCTTTTCAGATTCGTGGTTTAGACGGTCGTACGATATGTGGTCGCCGAGCTCGGGTGGAGATGTCGAATGGTAGCCGTGGGTTTGGAGGCCGCGGGCCTCCGCCCCGGTCCCGCTTGCCACCTCGGCCTTACGATGACCGCTGCTACGACTGCGGGGACCGCGGACACTACGCTCGCGACTGCACACGTCGTCGGCGCCGCAGGTGACTATATTGTTTTATTCATTTTGACTGAGGTACATGGGTCACTAAATACATATTATAAACAAAGTTGGTATCATCAACAGTTAATACCTTAGAACATAATAAAATCAAGCATAAGTGAAGTTCACTTTTTAGTATTTTCATACTGATAATCAATGAGTAAACACACTCAGTATGAACAATGCATTTGAAGTATTTTTCTCATTTCAAATGAAAATCAAAATATTAATGATGTTAGTTCCTGAATTTGGAGGAACTCACATTATGAACGACCAAATAAGAATATCTTTATGTAAGTTTCCGTATAAGTAAACAAATCCTATTATTGAACATATGAACCTAAACATGTTTTATGTTTTCTTTCATCAATCTCTAAATACTGAAATTATTAAACATATGTGACTAAATTAGTTACAGTTATTTGATGTCACACCAGGCCACTCTAAACAAATGCGATACCACTCCAATCTTGATGATATTATGCACTGGTGCCATTTAAATTAGCCTAATACCTAAAATGGTGGCATATATTTTAGATTAAATATATTGTGATAGTGGAAAATTTGGGAAGGAGATTATTGTGCACATTGTGTTGGGGGGTTGCATAAAAAATTCAAAACATTGTATTAGATTCCATCCCATTTTAAGACTCACATAAACCAATGATAACTATGTTATAGGTTATCATTGGCCTGTGCGCCGAGACCGAAATCTTCAGTATCTGCACTTCTTATTATCTGCGCTACGTAGTTTTCACTTCGCGGCGTGTACTCCGATTGAGTCGCCCGCATCGGTAACCCCACTCCGAACTACGTAGCTACAGGCTACGTGCGCACTTCAATTGTCGTCAACTACATTGAGTGTAACGTTTACTCCGCTCAGCGACGCACGTCTAATGTACTCACTGCGTGCACTCAGTGAGTTACACACTATTCACAGTATTTGAGTTCAGAGCAGACATCTTATATAAGTAACAATAATTTATTTCTAGCAAGGTAAGTATGATAGGGCTGGGGGATT
Organism: Epinotia bilunana; assembly: GCA_947049275.1. Taxonomy (NCBI): domain Eukaryota; kingdom Metazoa; phylum Arthropoda; class Insecta; order Lepidoptera; family Tortricidae; genus Epinotia; species Epinotia bilunana. The sequence continues at coordinate 27,223,216 of OX346253.1, forward strand.
ACCATGGACACGGATTTACCATAGATGACAATGGAATAATACATCAAGAGAATCTTGGGTGCAAGTCAACGAAAGTCAACATGATTTTTAAGTCCATGAATGTATACATATGATATGTTTTAGTAATTATTATAAGTACTCATAACTTCGTTGTAATACAACTAACTTGCTTACTATCTCAAGTTACTAAATTACATTTTAAAGTACTCGTGAAAGCAAGCAAAATGAGTCACAATTCTGTAAATACCTCATAAATATAGGCTTCCTTCATAAAAATGTTAAAAGCCGACTATTATTGTTTGTAAATGGAGGTTTTCACTGATGGTGATGATAAGCATGGTGAAAGACTAAGTGTTAATGTGTTTTTCATGTGTTTGCAGCCGCTCGAGGTCCCGCCGCCGCACAAGGTCCCGCTCTGCGCGCTCGGGCTCCCGCTCCCGCAGCCGTTCTCGCTCCCGCTCGCGCTCCAAGGGACGTTCCATGTCGCGTTCAAGGTCCAGATCGCCATCCAAAGAGTCCAAGAAGTCTAATTAACCACTTTCGACCACCAGAACAACTAGCTTTACTATTTCAACTATGATTTCTTTGTGTGTTAAGTAATACTGTTTTTGGATTCTTTGCTGAGGAAGAGCCATCATTCCCTTTTCTGTAACATACAGGAGTATTTTGCGATCAATAAAGTGACTTACGAATTATCTTTTTCTATTATCTCACTTAATAAATCTAAATTAAAAAAAGAATCAGCCAGTATCAAACTAAGCATTGGTGTGTCCCGAATAATCAGCTTCCCATTAACGGAAAAACATGTAACTTTTTTTATAAGTACATTATTACTCTAGCTTCCGTTTAGGATAGCTTTTATCCGATTGCGACGATTGATTAATTTTCGGCAACATTTGACCTCATTAAATTATTTATTTCTTCTGCTACAAATCGTAGCCGCCATATCTGTCAACTGTCAGTGACGTCAAAATGGCGGGCTTGCCTCAACTATCCTACAGTAATAATTTCCGCGTCAGTACTAAATCACGAAAAACTTTTTCACGAACGACTTTATCACGAATAAACTATCACAAAAAGACCATATCACGAAAATGTTATCACTTAAGAATTCATCACGAATCCTACTAATATTATAAATGCGAGTTTAGATGTTTGTTACTCAATCACGCTTAAGGTGGAACATCACTGGTTCCTGTCGAGCTGTTGCTAACAGATGTCGCGATATATAATTTCGATGGTTGCTCATCGTTTTACGCAAAACCGTGACAAGTACCAACATGTGTCTCAAACTGCGGAAGCCGAAGAGCTTGCTACGTATGAATCGCAATCAATCTGCACTAAACAGTGTTTATTTTTAAAATGTAGTCCGAAAATATGCATAAAAGGGCTTTTTAGTGAATTTACGCAGCTAACGTAGCTAAATGTCACTTCGGAGTCTGTCATTGTCAAAAATTTTGTATAAATCAAACTAGAGGGCGCAAAAATCCCTAGTAGCGCCTCTATTAGGAAACAGTTAAACTTAATGTACTTGTGTCAGGCACTCTAGAACGCTGAATGAATGCATCTGAGTTTTTCACTCGCTACCTAATGTCATACGGTAGCTCAATATGAATCTTTTTTGCTTAAATCTTTCTGTAACGCCATTATTGAACCGGGTTCAAATCCCGACGAACGTACTTCTTTTTGGATTTCTAAACCAATATGACCATCTCAAGTAACTTAGATTTACTTGTAATAAGCAAAAAACCATTTTACATGTTTAAAATTTCTTGATAAGCACGTTTGTATCTAGATTTTCCAACAAAAAAAAACCCTATATTTTTTGCGGACCTATTCTTACATGTTACATACTACATCCTTACTAATCCATACTAATATTATAAATGGGAAAGTGTATGTGTGTGTTTGTTTGTCCGACGGAAACCAAACTGAGCGACGAATTGACGTGATTTTTTAAGTGGAGATAGTTGAAGGAATGGAGAGTGATATAGGCTACTTTTTGTCTCTTTCTAACACCCCACTTCCCTAAAATGGGGGTGAAAGTTTGTATGGAGCTACGATATAAATGAGTTCCACGCGGACGGAGTCGCGGGCAGAAGCTTGTATATACTATTTTGGAAAGGTATATCATTTAAGTACAAAGATGCCTTTCATTAATTAGAAAATCAAGAGTATCCCTAGGTTTACAGTTGACAAATCAAAGTACTACCTACCTGTATTTATTCTATACCCTATTCCACATGAGATTAGACAAATCGTGCGTAAATCTTCATGTCATTTGAATGAAAACCATTTTGATAAACAAAAACATAAACATTGTTTTATTTGAAACACATTAAATAATCGAAATAACACTAGTAAGTACAATATTGTTAAAGGAAGATAGAAGAAGTATTTTTCCGTAAAAAATCTAATGTTATACGGAATAAGGTACCTATACTTAGTATATTAGTACTTTGATTTCTTATATAACCATATTGACTTGCGGGACTACATAATTACAAAAAGGCTACGCATTATTCACAAAATGTTTTGTATTCGCCCGTGACTCGCGTCGAAAATAATTTGACCTCAAAATTGATAATAATTTTGCGCCACCGGACGAATTTGGTAAGCGTTATGAATAACAGGCGAGTTTGTATATCAAAACTGTTAGTGGCCAGTCTCTCGAATCCCGACTTCGTCAGAAAGAGAGAAATATATCATTTGACAATATGGTACTGTTTTCGATGAGCGTCAAAATTCAAAATTAGAATTCAACTTTTTGAAGCGTTTATATATGCGTGCTTGATGCTTTCACTCATTCATTAGTTTCATTACTAATGTTCGAAGGTTGAGATTTGCTTACAAAATTATTGAATGTCTTGTTTAGGTAAATATGTGATTAAACTTATCTGTCGAACCAACGACCGCCTTTTGACAGTCGCATGCCTGAACCACTATGCTACCGGAACGATTATTGAAGTGTTATTTTTTTTTTTTGTTTTTATGTAGGGTATATCCTCCGAAACCACGTATCCGATTATAAAAGACTAGCGACCCGCCCCGGCTTTGCACGGCACGGGTGCAATGCTGACCGCTGCCGCTATGTCCCTGTATTTTAAATCTGTAATATCTTCGAAAATATTCATTTAAATTACATGTTGTAAAGGGCATATTGATGTATATTAAATGCACAATGTATTTAAGTATGATTTAAGGTACTTAATTGGAGGAGGACTAATGCTGTATTGCTTAAAATTCCTTCGTAAAAAAGCCATTATTTTTCGTAAAAAGTGATGGATAAAAATGGTTATTGTGGGTTATCCCTAAGAGATAGATATATACCATCGCAGACTTTTTTGTAGACCTTTTTAAGATGTACAATACTGTAGTATATTGTTTCGATCTATCTCGTAGGTTTCAGCCAGCGTTTGCAATGGAAGCGCATGTGTTTATTTACGGCATCACATTAGATACCTCTAAAATGATAAGTGTTTCTCTAATATATTATGCACGTATTATACATATAAACTTTCCTCTTGAATCAATCTATCTATTAAAAAAAACCGCATCAAAACCCGTTGCGTAGTTTTAAAGAACGAGGCATACATAGGGACAGACAGACAGCAGGACGCGACTTTGTTTTAAGTAAGTATAGTATGTGATGATCTTTCACTGGTGATGGATGAATGAACTTACTGGGTGGACATACTAAGGCATAGTATGTCCACCCAGTAAGACAGTATACATTTTATACGCAAAAAACGAACTCAGATTTTTTGACAGATTTGACTGTGTACTAAATTAAATGCAGTTTTTATTCTTCCTAAAATCGGTCTGGCGACTCCTAAGAGCCCGAGTCTTATAGTTTCGGACTGAATGTCACTGTATAATCATCTAATCAGCTCACAACATTTCAGGAGAATCGGTTGAGAAATACGACATAAAGAGAAGTCTAGACAGCCGGACATACGAAAGAATATTTTCCCAAACTGAAATGAAAAACTTCGTTCGTCTAGCTCGCTCGTTCAATTAAGTATATGGATATTGTTTTCGATTCAGTTTTTAACAATTAGCCAACAATATTTTTTTTAAAGGCAGACTCACGAGCATGGACTGATTTCGGTTACGGTTATACCGGTATGGGACCGGATTCCATTACGATACGGTAAAGGTTAGCCGCGCCACCAACATAACGGTACCGGTTCCGGAACCGTGTAGAAATGCATATTCGCTACCGGTATTTTTTTAAATTATACTGATACTTTTATAATTCCTTTTCCAAACCGGTATAATTATGATATCGTTATTTTTTCTTGGGCTTTTCTTCTCGTCCATGAGAGGAGGTCTGTGCCCAGCAGTGGAACGTAATATAGACTGATTTATTATAATGCAATTTACATGAAGTAATTATTATAATCGTCAAAAACGAAATAGATATAATAGTATGTATAAGGCCTTCCTCTGCCTCTCTTGCCTTCAATTTTACCCTCCAGGATGTTCAGGAAGAAACTGTCGTGCCGTATCAGGTGGCCCACCATCTTGCCTCTCCTATTTGTAAAACATCCTAGCAAACATATTTTCTCATCTACAATCCTTAAAACCTCTTCGTTCGTCTTCCTCTTCTTTTCTTTAGGCCTAGGCTAACATATTTTAGCCAAATAAAACTTAAAGCTGATATAGCGTCGTACGAGGAAGCCAAGAGGCTGGCAATGAACAGAGAAGAGTGGCGGTTACTCCACCGACAAGAGCAAGGCTTTTAAGTAACGATGATGATGATAAGGCCTTCAATATCAGATGATCCTCAATAATGGTATTGAAATGTGACATTAGATAATATCAATACCGGTATTACCGGGATTTCGATTTAATACCTATCTAAATTTGGTTGCACATTAAAATTCACTTTTTCTTGTAAAATAAGTTTGAAATTAAAAGTGTAAACAATACCAATTACATAACACTAAACAGTAACAATTTAATTTAAATAATAATTTGGTGTTTTACGTATTCGCAAAATTTTGGTTCATCTCCTGCATTACTTGGATTTACACTATTGGAAGTTTTGCAGCGTTAGTTTGTTTGTCAAAAAGTACATAAGTATTGGTATAATATGAAATTAAACACTCAAATCCAAAAGCAAAACCAACCTTTTTACTTAAAAAAGCTATGGGGCTGTTTGCGACTACTGCTTTTATCTGTTCAGGGAGTCATGGTGTACTTGGACTGTCTATACAATAGAATTAGTGCGTATGTGAAACCCAAATACACCTTCCTCCCTGAAGCGATAATAGTAAGAGTAGATGAATAATATTTTTTTAACAATTATGTTAAAAACCAAAAGTTAAGTAAGGTTTTATGTCATTAAAAGTTTTTTTAATCGGCTAACAACCCTAAAAACTACGTTTTTTGTGAAAAAAAGAACGACCATACCAGTAATAAAATCAACAAATTTATTATTAACTACATTCACCATTTACGGTGTTCTGCGTTCATTCATAGAAGTAGATTAGATTAGATTAGATTCATTTATTTCATTTTGAAAATTGACATGTCATTTTTTGAAAATTAAATAGCATGAATTCACAAAAAGATCGTCAGAGTGTATAAGAATAACAATAATATAAATGAAAGTCAAAAATCTAAATATGTACATTGCAAAAATTAAAAAACAAGAATAATAATAAGGAACAATTGAAATAATATTAAAATGGTACAAATGTCAAAGGAGTAAAATGTGTTTAAATGTCAAATTATTAATAAAAGCTAGGGTATCCTAGATATAAATAGTCAATGGTCAAAAAATTTGATATAAAAAAAATGAGTAATTTTAAACAATATTCATAATAAAATAATAATATCATTTAAAAACGAAAACATGTCAAATACACATACAATTTACAATGTCCGTTCGTTGTATTCCTTTACGGAATACAACGATTTTGAAAGTAAAAGTTCCTTTAGTCGGCGTTCAAATATGTTGTTAGAGGTCTCGTTTTTAATTGTGGCGGGTAGGCGCTCGTACATCGACGGGCCTATTACGCGCGGGCTCCTGTCGAGCAGCGCGAGTCGCCGCGATACAGGTAGTAATCGCCCCGTCTGACGGGTGATTCTGCCAGGCATATTCGCTCGCTTAAATAAGTGGATGTTTCGACGCGTGAACATAATTACTTCAAATACGTATAGTGAATAATGAGTCATCATCTTGTACTGTGTAAAGAGTTCTCTACACGAGTGCCTCGAATTTACCCCTGCCAATATACGTAGGGCTCGCTTTTGTAGTTTGAATACTCTATCAGAGTTCGTTGAGTTCCCGTACAAAATAATACCGTACGACATTAGTGAAAAGAAGTATGCATAATAGATCTGAAGTAGTGCGTCACAGGAGACAATTGGCTTTAGTTTGCGCAGTGCAAATACCGCACTGCCTAACCTTTCACACAAGTTGTCTACGTGTTCTTTCCACTTCAGCTTGGCGTCAATAGTAAACCCGAGGAACTTGCAAGAGTCACAGCGGGGTATGGAACCCTGTGCTAGTGGAATGTGTGTAGTGTTTCCGGCTGTGAACAACATCACGTTGGACTTTGACACATTGAGTATGAGGCCGTTTGCCGAAAACCACTCATGAAGTTGGGTACACGTCTTTGTTACCTTTTGCTCGAGTTGTGAGTACGTGTGATCGGTTACTACGACTGTGGTATCATCGGCAAACAACAACATAGTACCTTCGGCTACAGAGGAAGGGAGGTCGTTAACAAAAATTAAAAACAGGGTATTTCCAAGCGAAGAGCCCTGTGGAATTCCATGCTCGAGTACACCCGCCTCAGATTTTAAGCTTTTGCCTTCGATTTTGACCTCAACCGTCTGCCGCCTATTTTTTAGGAACGATGTGAGTAATCTATGAGTGTTATCCTTTATTCCGTAATGACCTATCTTTTTTAATAACAAGTCGTGATTAATCACATCGAACGCTTTCGACAGGTCGCAGAATACCGCTGCAGCCTTTTGTTTCGTATCCAACGCCGTTGTTACGCAATCATATATCTGATATGCAGCTGTTGTGGTACATCTATTTTTCCTATAGGCAAACTGTCTGTCCGTCAGTAAGTTGTTTGTTTCAAGATGGTGCATTAAGGAGTTAGACACAATGGATTCAATAATCTTAGAGATATTTGGCACGATAGTGATTGGTCTGTAATTGTCAACAGAACTTTTTTCACCCTTGCCCTTATATACTGGACACACTCGAGTGCTTTTCAGTACGTCGGGATACACACCGCAAGTGAACATGGTGTTTATGAGTTTCACGAGCAATCCAGCGACGACCGGCCATACACACTCGAGTATGTTCAGTGATATATCGTAAATATCAAGGGTCCCGCGTGTCTTTGTCATTGACCTCAACGTACGATTTAGGTCTGTGAGTGTAACCATGGGCAGAACATGTTGAGGTATGTCAGTGTTGTGTAAGTAATGTGTGAGGTACTGTACAGAGTCCGATTTGTTTATGTTTAATGTGTATGTTGAAGCTACTGTGAGAAAATGTTGGTTTAAGTGTTCCGGAACCTTGCGAGAGGGTAAGACCTTTCCACTTTCATCCTTAAGTGAGATGGTATGCATCAGCGGTTTGTTGGATACTTCATCATTGACTACGCGCCACATCTCTTTAGATGGATTTTTACTATTGACAATCCGGTTTGCATTGTACTCTCGACGGGCAGTCAATGATTCCGATTTAATGCGATCTGCGTGATGACTAATGCATTGAGCGAGAGCATCATGTTCCGGATATTGACGTTTCATTACAGTCAAATCATTATAATCATTTATTAGCTTTGAGAGGTTCTCTGTTACCCATGGTACTGGTGTCTTATTTTTAACTAATATATTTTTCGTCGGGAAATGAATTTCAATATAATACCTTAAAACATTAAATAATTTATCAAATTTATCGTCAATAGAAATAATGTCATCAAATATAAAGTTCCAATTATAATTTTCAATGTCAATATAAAATGCAAATAATGATTGATCTGTGTATAGTCTTTTTTGAATAAAAGTGTTAGGCTTGTGTTTAGGTCTCGGTTTCGTGGCAGGAAAAGTGAATACCTGTGCGTTGTGGTCGCTGATGGGGGTGTCCAGCGGCGCGGCCGCGACGCCCCGCCACCCGCGCGCTACCAGCCCGCAGTCGATGCTACTCGCACAGTGCGCTGTCACACGAGTCGGAAACTCGACACAGTTTCTACACATGTAGCTTTGAAGAATTTCGTCCACGCGCCGTCGTGCAATGTTATCGGACATAAAATCAACATTTTGATCGCCGACCAAAATGAACCTCTTATCCTCATTCGTAAGCTTATCTATTAATAATTCCAAATTTTTTAAATACATGTCAAAATCACCATTTCCGGTGCGATATAAAACAATTACAATAAAATTTGAATCACAGATTTCGATTGCAGTAAACTCAAAATGAAACTCGACAGCAAGGCTCTGCAGGTCGTTTCGCTGTCGGTATACGATATCAGCCCGTGTGTATAGTGCCACGCCGCCGCCGTGAGCGATGCGCTTGCGACAGTAGCTATTTGCGAGCCGATAGCCGCATAACCTCACTCGGTCGATTTCGTGTTGTTTACACCACGTTTCGCTACACGCAAGAACATGAGGGTTTTCTGAAAGCAACACTAAATCCAAGAGCCCTGTTTTTCCGCAAATCGACCGTACGTTTTGATGTATTATTTTAAATTGTGTATCATGGGCTAGTGCGGTTTTAACTTGCTGTCCGGGCTTGAGAAGTTTTTTGGAGCAACAAAGTTAAAACGCCTAATTGAAACATTTGCTGGCCAGTGCTGTGCATTTTTCACCAAGTGGATGTTCTCCGAGGGCACGTCAAGTTTGAATGATGAATACTGGCCTCGCGTAACTACTAAGCGCTCGCACTCTGCAACTTCCACGCCCAGCTTGCAGCGCACGTGTTGAAGGACGTCTTGCACGGTGGTATCCTCGCTCAGGTTGAAGACGTGCAGGCTTGCCAACCGCGGCGCGGCTGCACGGAGAATTGGCTGTCCAAGCGACGCACCTCCCGTCGACGGTACCGTTGGTGCTGAAGACCCACCAGCCCTACCAGACATGAGTGGCGCGGGCGGTTTTGCAGCATCTGCGCTCGGAGGGCTGGCGGAAACAGGCAATACAGTGGCTGGAATTGCGTTTGAGATCGCAGGACCAGGACAGGCACTTGCAGGCAAAGGCGCGGCGCGTCGCGGGCGTCCTCGGCGGGACGTGCAGGCAGGCCCAGCTGTATCTTGCGATGCTACTGGAGTAGAGGACGGCTTAGTCGGCTTTTGCTGGGTTTCTGTGTTTTGTACCTCAGCCGTTTGAATGAACTGAGTGGCAGCTTTACCGATGTATTGGAGGCCTTGAGGGCCGGACTCATCGAGCGTGACGTTATTTGTGAAATGCGAGTGTAATTTATACGGGATATCCCGGGCAACTTCGATTTCAGATCGTTCCATATTGCCAGGTAGGGCTCTGACAATTTTTATAAGCTCAGCCATTTGTTTCTTATTTTCGATAATTTCGTGTTGCTGATTCATAATTAAATCGTGGCATCCATGAAGCTTGTGTTTTATTTCTTTTAACTCGACTTCAAGATTTAAAATAACGTCCACTAACCTTTTGTCCATCTCCTCTTTTGTGGTAACTTTTGATTTTGGCGGTGGCATGTCCAATATATATGTGTCACAGTATCACAATTCTTAATTTTGTATAGCAAGTGCAATTAATGTAATAAATGATGTCAAAAAATATAATAATTCAATAATTTAAATACGGAGCAATTTAAACATGTCAGTTGGCGACAGTGGCGCCACCAAAGTTACCCATTTTAGCGTAAGCCTATTTTACTTTCTAACAGATCAAACCGTGCTCCTACCACCAGCATCATTAGAGTGGAAAAGTGACTATCCTTCAGTAGAAAGATTATGTAGGACAGACAATAACAACTAAACTGATTCAAATAAATGTAACGTTATGCGTTTCTTTTTTACCAAATGCATGAAAATTTCATATTTTTTATTAAAAACCAGCATCCTCCCGCGATTTCGTCTGCATGGACCCGGGATAAAAACTATCCTTTATTTTAATCTAGGCTCCTCGTAAGGCCCAGCATACAATACAAAATGGCATTGAAATTGGAAATTCAGCTGTATTCCAGTTGAATATAATTAATTCCTTCGACAGCATAAGTCCTATCAAGCCCATGGGCCTTAGGCAGTGAAACTGTCTTCGTGCAAAATTTCATCCAAATCAGTTGAGCCGTTTAAGCGTGATTGAGTTACAAACATCTAAACATTCAAACTTTTGCATTTATAATATTTGTAGGATTCATGTTTTTTTAAATACCGGTAATCCAGTATTTCAACACGGGTCCTTTTCAATTCCGGTATTAGAATAATGGAAAAATCGGTCCTAAAATCACGCAATACCGGAAGGTATTGCGGGATTCCAGGATGGCGGTTTGCATTCCCTATGTGTACGTTAATAAAATTAAAATAAATTAAATACATATGTCGGTTTTCTCCGGACCATTTCGATACCTGCTGCATATTTTGCTGCATATTTTACTACCATAAAACAACGGTTACGGTTATTTTTTTCCGGTACCGTAAACGCTTTCATAAAAGTTAGGCGTAAAAGTAACCGATATTTCGCCTTCGGCGAAGAGCGAACTAGACCCGCTTAAGGACAAAAAATTCAGTATCGAAATAATACCTGTTTGGAACCGGTATTCAAAGGTATCACTAGTCATTAAACAAGCTTCAGTCAAAAAAAATATTTTTGGTACAAGCTTTTATTGCCGACTGTACTTTTTTTGTATACCATCATCAACTACTAATTGAGACGATTCTAGCGAGCCCAAACTCAACGGGGTTACGTCGGTTAAGTACTGAATTCACCTTCTGTCTCCATCATCAGATCAGCTCGATGGTATTGCTCGATATTGAATTGTCATCCAAACTATACTTACCCAAAATTTCAGCTCAATCGGTCACCGGGAAGTGGGTCAAATTTAACTTGCAAGATTTGATTACAGACAGACAAACAGACAACGGGACAGGTGAAAGTAAATAAAAGCTTGCAAAAATACCGGTAACTGATATTTCTAACTGGTCACGGGAAACCGTTGTGTTGTCGCGGCGCGGCTAAACTTTACAATATAACAGTACCGTACCCAATGAATGGAATACCGGTTTCGTACCTGCCTAGCCACCGGCCGTAACTGACATCAGCCCCGAATAATAACCTGCACCGAAGAATGCCTACGAGTATATAATTCTACCCTCACAACATTATGAAGAAGACAATTTGTGACTTAGTTCATTTACATGCCCGGTAATCTAATCTCCGGTAGTTGAACAGTCGATTCCTAAATAGGCTGCAGTAGTTATTTTACTGTCAATAGATATGTAGTCGACTAAAGCGAATATTTAAATTTAAAAGGTTCACCCTAAATGCATAATTATCCGTTACATTTAATGCTACATTAAGTAACATTCACTCAATCGAAACTTATAAACCCAAGTTGCAAATTCATTTGATCAAATCCTATATGCAGGTATACGGTCGGGGTGGCACAGATTACGTTTCCATATTGTATCTAACTCCTATCTAATAAGACGCAAAATGTATGTATAATTATCGTTGCGTGGACTAGGTTATTGTTCATGGAAATCTTAATAAATCACGAACAAAGAGCAAAGCATTGAACTTCATACATTGTTGTTTGAAATTCGTTCTATCAAAAAACAAATGACATGTCTCTGACGTCATTACCAAAATGAGCAGCGTAGCAAGATAAAATGAATGCTGAGGGCCTACCGCGAAACGAAAACGAACTTCGTTTGTTGATCTCCGTCTCTGTCGCACTTGCTAGTTCGAGCGACAGAGAGGGAGATACACGAACGCAGTTCGTATTCGTTTCGCGGTAGCCCCTCTGTCTCTTTCAGCAGAAAATTAAAATGTTTACACGATGGTGTCACCGTCTGGTGAGTATAATTACTACTATTCACTCCGCTGTCTAACTAATCGTCATTTGATATCAAAGACGATTAGTTAGACAGATATTGAAGGTTTTAGGCAACGAGCTGTCATGTGCCGCAGCCATTTTCTTTACACGGACAGTGTAAAACTCACTCACACAGACAAGGCTCGGAGTAAAATTTGATGAATTTTAAATATATTGAATATTACTGGTTTTTACGTGCACTTATTCAAACTGCAGGAGAAGAGGGTCATATATTATCTAAATATTACAATTTTAAGTTCCTGACATCAATATGAATGAAATTTTGCCCGAAGATAGTTTTTATCCCGAGTCCACGCAGACGAAGTCGCGGGCGGAAGCTAATAGACTTTCACGAAAACTTTACCCACGAAAACTTTACCACGAAAAGACTACCTATATCACGAATAATCTTTAATTCCAGATATTAAAATTCTATCCGTGCAACTACATTACTAAGTGAGCGACTAGAAATACAGAGAAGTGGGAACAGGGACTTGGTGACAAAACCGACTCGGATCGCGGATAGGTTAGAAGACGAAAGCTTTGCTCCCGCTTTCGTCTTCGAGGTTATTTTTTTTTATAAAAGAGCGGAAAAACTTCTGCTCATTAAAGTATTTTATTTAGACTCATCTTGTTTCGCATAATAGCTCATTAAGATTTTTCGTGATAAAGTCTATTCGTGATAGTCTTTTCGTGATAAAGTTTTCGTGATTTAGATTTTTCGTGAGCCTTTTCGTGATTTAGTATATTTGTGATAGTCTTTAGTGTTTGTGAAAGTTTTCGTGAAAAAGTCTTTCGTGATAAAGTCTATTCGTGTTAAAAAAATTCGTGATAAAGTTTTCGTGATATTTTAAGGTGGATTATCGTTTCATCTATTCCAATTTGACCTTTAGGATAACTCTTCGTAGTTCGTTTGGCTGATATATTTATTTCACAAGACTTTCTCAAAGTTAATATAGCCTTAGGTATTCTCGATTGATTCAGTATAAAAAGTGTCCAGACACGTAAAAGAGACATATAAACCATAACTATACTGATACCTTTTATGCCATTAACGGTATGAATTTTTATTTTTTACTTTAATAAAAATAGTTATGCATTATGAAGTTTCTTTTACAAAACGAAGTGGATTTCATATGCATCACAAAGAACATAAATAGAAGTAGTATATCATAAAGTAAACAATTCTTATAGCATTTTCGCTAGATTTTGAAGTAATTATTATAGATAAGTTTTTATTATGTATGTATGTATGTAAGCACTTTATTGTACACAATAACAGGTTAAAGAATACACATGTCACACAATAGATCAAAGTACAAAGGCGAACTTATCCCTATAAGGGATCTCTTCCAGCTAACCTTTGAGCAATTGAGAGGAAGGTAGGTAGACCGAGATAGGCAAACTTATACCGTGTACAAAAACACAGAGAAAATGAAAACAAAACCTAATAGGTATTAATTCTAGACAAATAAAAACATGCCAATACATATATAAATATACAGTATAAAATATAATACACACTATATATATCGCAAATATACAATAAATAAATAAATACTATATTCAACCAATTCACAAATCATTGGAAAGCCACAACTTTTTCAAATTCATCTTAAGTGACGCAACAGACCGCGACTGTCTCAGCGACAAAGGCAACTCATTCCACATCCACAACTTAACAGCGTGCGCGGTAAAAGATCTGGAGTATGTTCGCGTCTTTCTAGACGGTACAGCAAGAGTAAGATTAGCACTCGACCGCAAGCGGTGGCCACTGCCGTCTGCCATATAGTTAAACCGCTCAGAAAGATAAGGAGGGTAAGTAGGGCTGAACAGTGTGTTGAAAAGTAATGACAGGATATGCACGTCCCTGCGCCGGCGAATCGGTAACCATCGAAGCTTAGAGCGGAATTCAGAGATATGATCATACTTGCGTAGACCAAAAATATATCTGATACATACATTTTGCAGGCGCTCCAGCCTATCAAGCAGCTCCTCGTTGAGGTCCAGAAACGCAATATCAACATAGTCCAGAAGAGGAAGCAAAAGAGATTGAGTAAGGGTCAACTTGGTACGAAGAGGAAGGAAATTCTGGAGACGCCTTAGGGAGTGAAGGGATCTAAAGATCCTCTGACTCACCTCAGCTATATGGGGTGACCAAGAAAGCGTCTGATCCATGGTGATACCCAAATTCCTGACAGTAGAGGAAAAAGGAATAGAAATTCCATCAAAAAGGATGTCAGGCACCACCACCTCTGAGAGCTTATTTACATAGTAAGGACTACCAATAATAATCGCTTGCGATTTCTTTGCATTAATTTGTAAACCAAACTTATACGCCCAGCAGCGTATCGACTCAAGGTTTCGATTGACTTCCGAGATTAATGAGGAGATCTCATCCACAGTAGCCGCTGCATAAATCTGTAGGTCATCTGCGTAAAGGTGATATGATGTAGTTAGGGATTCGGTGATACTATTTATAAAAACAGAGAACAATAATGGAGAAAGCACACCTCCCTGGGGAACGCCAGCGGAGAGTTCGCACCACTCGGACATCTTGTCATCGAACATAACGCGCTGGCGCCTGCCAAAGAGGTAGCTGCGAAACCAGGATAAGGGAGTTTCAGAAATCTTAAGAGAGCGGAGAATACCTAGCAGAATATCAAAATCTACCGTATTAAAAGCACTGCTAAAATCAAGAAGAACAAGGGCAGTAAGCTTTTGGATTCAATATTGAGACGAATGTCATCGGTGACGTCAACTAAAGCGGTGACCGTGCTATGCCCGGGGCGGAATCCGGATTGGAAAGGATTAAACAAAGAATTTCTGTTAAGGTGTGAAAGGAGACGACGATTAACATAATGTTCAATGATCTTTGACAAAACTGGGAGAATAGAAATAGGGCGGTATTGAGTGAAAGATACAGCATTAGGGATTTTGGGGAGAGGAATTACGTTAGCACACTTCCACGAAGCCGGAAAGGTTCCAGTGGACAAGGAGAAATTTATAATATCCGAAAGGGTAGGAACAATAAAATCCGCTACGAGCATAAGCATATCCACACTTGAGGCTATCGTCACCGATGGCCTTCGTCTTAACAGATTTGAGAATGGCAAGCGTCTCTTGCGGTGAAATCAAACCAAATTCAAAGGGAGATAAGTCAGGGTGTGTAATACTGGCAAGAAGTGAAAGAGTGTATTGTTTAATGGATGGGTCAAGAATAACCGGCGACGCGCTGAAATGTTTGTTAATAGCGTCAATGTCAAGGGTATTGGAAGAACATTGCTGAGTTTTGCCGACCCCAAGAGACTTTAAAAATTTCCACAACTTAGATGGGGGACACTCCTCTATCGACTTGTGAATATGGAGGCGCTTTGCTTCCCTACAGACTTTGTTGCAGCGGTTACGTATGGAAACATATCTCTGGCGATTTTCGTCCGAAGGAACCAGCCGGAACTTAATACGAGCTCGATCGCGCCTGGCCATGCACTGTTTGATCTCCGGCGTGAGCCACGGTGCAGGAAAGTGCTTAACTCGAGTTGGTTTTAAAGGAGCATGCTTATCAAAAATCGCAAGCAATATGCCATTGAAAGCCCTTACTTTCAGGTTAATATCATCAAGACACCTCACACTGCTCCAATCAGCATGTGAAACATCATCACAGAGCGCTTCCAAATTTACATCTCGGAGATTTCTACGCATGATTATCTTCTGTCTCTTCTTCGGGGGACAATACAATACAATACAATACAAATACTCTTTAAGCACACCTCACACAAACAAAGCAGTTAAAAAGAAAAACAATACAATAACATACACGACGTTACTATTTAGTACCTTCGCGGTATTAAATTTAGGTGGATTATTAATTAATATTTAGTCAAATTACCAAATCTATTTTTTGGTGTAAAAATCGGGCTGATATCGATATATTGTTGTTTCCATAGAGCGAAACCGTGCCGCTCTCAGGCTATAGGTACAGTCAAGGTCACCAATATGTATAGGTACACCACAAACTTACAGAAATATGTATGCAGACCTTATTACTACGGAAACAAGGTTGTTGTATATATATTTTTGCAACTTTGGGTATATACATATCTTTGACCTCTTCTGTACATACCTATCAGACATTTTTTTTTTACTTTGTCAAAACTTGGATAACAAAACAGGAATACGAAGAATCAGGAACAAACCACATAGGCTCCATTGTGTAGGCAGCCTTTACACTTTGATCCGTTCAGTCTGATATTACTGTAGGTGTCTGTACTTTATTGTAAACTCCATCAGATATGTGCTTGCTTATGGGTTGGCTCTGCCAACAGCTGGGATGGATTCAAGTGCCCACTATGTTCAAAATTGGTTGGATCATGTTGGAATAAAACGTAGTTTAAAAGATTTGTTTGTTTATTAACACTTATTAAAACATACTACAATTATAATTTTACATAAAATGGCGACAGCAAGGAATATTTAATGCTTGAATGCATCCGATTTGGCTGCTCCTAACTTTAGTGGTACCTTATCTTAAATTTAAAATTCGCCTTTGAGATCAAAAACATCTACTTCACAGAAATTACATCCAGCCTGAAACTACTTTTGGACTCTTGTTATGCATTATTATAATGATACGAATACAAAAATAACTCGAATAAATCTCATTATATTAACTTTTTATAACTTACGATGATAAATAATTTTATACACTATAATGCGCAACAACATACAACGCAATTTATTTCCTTTGAATCAGTTTGAAACAGGACGTCTTGAAATTGTAATCAGTGCCGTTAGGGCCATGTTATACAATATCACATAAATAATCATAATACATTTCACGACAGACGCCCTGAACTGAACTAAACCAGAAAACTGCGTATAGCATGACGTTGGCTTAAGGGGAAAAAAATTAAGGGTCGGTGCCCATCGTCTCGCAGGGGATTATATTGTATCGTACTTATTGGCTCGTCTCGTTGAATTCGAAATAAGAATTCAACGAAAAATTTAACTTAATGTAATGACATTATAGTTGCAATTTCAATGACAATTTACTCATGCTTAACGTTAAGGCACGCATTGAAATAATTGCGACTGAAATTTAATTTGATCAAACAAATGTAACTATTGTTTGTTTAAAAAAATGTGTGCTGTGCCGTGAGAGGCTGGGTGGTTTACGGTCGGCATAGCATACAAAGGCCATATAGTAACAATTAAAAGAATACGTTGGTGTTTTCAGTACGCGGTTGATGGCAAGTACAATTTTACACATCATTATTATTAGGCCCTCATCATCCATTTTCTAAGTAACTTGGTAAACGGCATAAAACGTATTTTTATGGAAACACTATAAATAATAAAGTCACCCGAATATACAAAGTTGATAAATTGCACAAAGAATAATAAAATATAAATATTGCACCTAATACTGTGAATAAAGTTTGATTCCTACAATCTTTGCAAAAATATATCATTTGTGTGGGTCACAGCTACTAAAGTCACCGTCAATGGAATTTGCTAACTATGTAAACAAACCGCCAAGTGAAAGACAATTTCAATATGGCGGTTTGTTTACATAGTTAGCAAATTCTATTGACGGCCACTTTATGTATGTTTATTTGGATGGGGAAATATCAGTATATAGATAACAAATCTGTAAAAAAAACTACACTTGTACAGTCAGCATCATATAGTTAGTAGCAGTCAAAGTTACCAAATATTTCGGTACAAGACTTTATTACTGTAAAAAAAGGGTGTGTTACGATATATTTGGCTACTTTGGCTGCTACTTGTATCAGCAGAATAAGTGATATAGGTAGGTATATGTTATATGTAATTATGAACTCCACTTACAATGTCCTTAGTTTCCTCGTAACTCATTTTGATGAACCTGCGTTTTTGGGTAACTGCTGGATTTTATTAACATGTAGTTTTTTTGCGAGTACAACACAAGATATGCTCCACACTAGGGGCCCATGTCCAAAATTTGCATTACCAGTAAAGAAAAATGTGATGCTAATGTATGTTGAAAAATAAAAATTCGATTCCCTTCTACTTCTACCAGACGAGCAAAGCCAAGCTATTTCATTTCAAATATAAAGTTAATGTCATTTTTAAGTTGCTGGTCGTTGGGTTTATCCTCAGTTCACATATTTTTATAAGCCATCAAATAGGCTATATTATTTGTTTTAGTAGGTAAGCAAAAACAATTATTGAACCACAGCGCAAGGAAATATAATGTGTGCGTTACCAGAAGCGAATGCCTTAAATAAATTAGAGAGGTTACACAATATTGATAGAGAATTTCAGTTTTACTTTAATTTCACCAAAAAAGATCTTCACACAATATTCTCCACAAAAGCTCGGCGACTAATGGAAATTCAGAAAAAATATAATAACTTTCAGGAATACTTTAATTCGTAACAAACTTTCATCCATATTCATTTGTTAAACCTACCTACACTAAAACTACTGTACGATTAGAATTACCATAACGTTGAATCCAATTTACGTTTCCAGATAACCAATCGAATAATTGACAAGAATAGTTTACTCAAATTATAAACTATAATATACGTAAAAGCTGGGAGGTTTCGTATAGTAGATTTGAGTTAGCTTTTTGTAAAGTGATGGGAAAAGAAAATCACCCATTATTGCATTACGTCGACGATACAAACAGGTCACTTTACTACAACTTTCCAATAGCGATTATGGAAAACTCGGGAAGATCGGCAAATACATTATTTCAACAGAATTGTAAACTAACACAAACTAAACTCCATTAGACCTGGACACGGAACAATAGTCCTTGGTACATTGCGACGTTATTACCAAATTCGTCATAGAAGAATCATGAAGAAGTTTTTCAAACTTGCAAATAGTGAAATAATTACAAAATCTTAATACTTACATATAGCATCAAGCTTAAACCAATCAAGTATAAGGAAAATAATAGTAAATTCTTCCTTTGTTCAAATTACAAAACATTGATCACAATCCTGATATAAAATGATAATTCTTTTTATACATACAAATACCTTCTAAAAATCGATTAAATATATGTATTATATGACGAAATGTTATTAATTACTATCACATGAGTCATAAACAGGAGGTTATCGATCGATACAAGTACTATTGCTGTTCTTTCTCAAGTTGACTATTGATACGATCTCAATATGTATGATACTCTAAAATGCAAACAACCCACCGCACCTTGTGCAAAAAAAAATGAGTGAAAAAATCGGTTAATTTCTTCCTTGTTCAATGTTCATTTCTCACTCACTCATTTATCCACATACATTATCCGGCTCTTGAATAAAATGTCATTACTTCTATGCAATTGTGTAATTTCGCCCCAATTCAATTTATGCCATTTATATAATTATGTATAGTCGAGGAATGGAAACGTTTGACTTTATTTTAATGATGTTAAGGTCCAAAAGTGACGAAACTATTTATTCCGTGACTGTACATACATGAATTCATAGTTTAGTAGTAGTTATGAACTCCAGTAATTAAAAAGTATTACCAATACCAAACCTACATTACTAGCAGGATGGTATGTAATGGTAGGTTGTAGAGTCCTATATTACATATTACTGAGGAATGAAAATAAAAGGTACATTACCTACAGAAGTAGTTTACAAATTCCAACCCTATATATGACTTTTAACAAATTAATATCACATTAGCAAACACAAATAACAAATCAAGTATTAAATAATCTTCGACTTCCAGAGTTGACTGTTGCACGCATCAACATTTACATCACACATTTTTGGTACTCGCGTTTGTACATTTAGCCGACAGACATCTCCCTAAAGTTAATTACATACCAAGCATGCAACTTAAATATACTTCATACAATACTTTTGTCTGTTCCCTCTCGCGCCCCTAAAACCTCCCAATCAAATTCATCAAAAACTGGACGCAATACAAATTTATACTTTCGTTGTTGATTGGGCCATTCAAACTTTAACATAACCTCTTGTGATGACAGTATACATTAAGCAATTGAAAATATCACATGACAATATGCTTAGTTATTAACACCATCACATACTTATCAATCCATCTTAGTCATATTCAGATCCCGATACAAGAGAATAACCTAGCTGTTGTTAGACAAAACATACCAGGCTACACTAACATTGGTGGAAACATGAGATCAGTCTATCCGCCAATACATACAGAAATGACTTGGACCTCATGATATCTCTTAGTCACATGTGACAAGATCACATCAGTAATTCTATTAAAAAATAGAAGACTAAATAATCCAGCAAGACTCACATTTTGTTCCAACTACTGCCTAGGCCTTTGCGGTTGTGTCGCCTGTGACTCCGTTTGATGACATTCCCTGTGCTGATGCTGAGTCTCCAGGTGTTCATTTTCATGCGACTGCTTCTTTTCTGGCTTGCTCACCAGGTGAGCATTAATAGGATATTTAAGTGTAGTTTTGAGTTGATCATTATGTTCATCTAGCGAGTTAATAGCATAATGCAGAACAAGTTCGTTCAGTGTCCTGAAATGAAAAATTTAACTTTAAAAGATCTTTTTTTTTTTTTTATAAAATGATGATTAGCATAACTTTCTGAGCAAGTCTTCTGATAACAATAACTAGAGGTCCATGTAGGCCTAGTAGGTAGTATTTAATTCCGATTCATTTATTCAATAACAATGCGAATTGTGTTGGAATTACAAAATTTCACATAAGCTCTGAAAATATTCGTAAGATGCATGAAATAGGTTCGGTAAGTATACAGAATTTTTTTGTCGAGTCAGTTTTTCGAAATTTTGAAAAATGGCGGAGATATGGGTTGAAAACGTAAAAAAATACAAGAAAGGGGTCAGTTTTGACTACTGACTTGGTACAAATTTTATGTTCCGTCCATTGTATCTTGAACTTCGATTTCGATGCCTTAGAACAAACACAGCTCACAGAGCCACTAGTGTTAAATAGTTTATGAGTTATGAGGGAGTCAAAATTGGCTCCAAATGGTTTGGTGCCGCTCGCCAGTTCTTTTAGCTTAAACTTGGTTTAACACGCTACCACGTGTCTAGATAATTTGCCTGGTTGATTCACATATAAGGATAATACTCTATATCCCAGCTAAAGCTAAAAAGTCGTATGTCATTATGAAACACTCATGAAGCTATGTCCGTTTGCTTATCATAATAAAATACCCTACTACAAGGAAAAATACATGGTATGAGTTCCCATGAAATGTGTAACAACGAATTATTAGTTGATAAAATTTACCTACAATCCTACATAAATATAATATATTACATAAGTATATACAGTCAAAACCTTTTACGACGACATATCTCTTTGAGACGACATACGAGGGCTGCTACTTATGTATCCGGAATCCAGGATTCCAACTTTCTTAATACATATTAATATGATAATTCTTATTGTACAATTTGACGATCTCAGTATGTGTATGATCTGTTTTCTGTATATTGAAACCATGTCATATGACTATTGAGAAATAAATAATCTGAATCTGAATCTATAATAAAAGCCCCAAAGCCCGCTTTCTCATATCTATTCAGTCAGTTTGTTACTTATGTACTAGAAACTTAATTTTTAAAAATGTACCTCAAAAACGTTACCGGTTGTTACAACTATCGGGTTTTACGACCAAATATGAGTAGTCCCTTCGATGTTGTTATAACAGATTTTGACTGTATATAGAAAATTTCTTGCAGGATGATATTTAACAAGTTTCTGTCAAAAATTTCATTTTTGGTACAAGCTTTTATTGCCGACTGTACTTTTCTGTATACCATCATCAACTTACTCATTGAGATGATTCTAACGAGCCCAAACTCAACGGGGTTACGTTGGGTAAGTACTGAATTCCCATGGCCACCTTCCGTCTCTATCATCAGATCAGCTAGATGGACCATAATATTGAATTGTCATCCAAACTATACTTATACCCAAAATTTCAGCTCAATCGGTCACCGGGAAGTGGGTCAAATTTAACTTGCAAGATTTGATTACAGACAGACAGACAACGGGACAGGTGAAAGTAAATAAAAGCTTGTAAAAATAACCAAGAAACATGGAAGACTGATGACTGATGGGACATAATTATACTCACTTGTAAACATTATATGGTTCAGCAAAACCAAAACCTCGTTCAGTCTTAAAAATGATGCAATGGTAGACCACATTGTTACAACATATGGATAGTGCAAGTTGTCCCCCGGAGTTAGGACGAATTAAAAATGTGCCTGTAGGTTTCCCATCTAAAATCGCCTCTGCACGCGCGCGTGTGCAGTTCTCTTCCATCCAACTTTTCATTTCACGGTGTGCATATAACTCTTCTAGCTTATGTATATTATCCTCCTCTAAATTTGTTAAATACTCTTCAGTCTTACCACGCCTCTGGAGCCATCTGAAATCACCCAAAATTCGATTATAAGTATATTGAAAACCTCTTAAAGAAAAGAAAGGTTACGATTGAAATAAATGAGATATCAACTTACACCTTGTGCAGGTCTTTTTTCTTAAAGAGGTCTACAATTTGTGGCTTTAGTTGAGTTATTTCTCTCTCCAGTTTCAAGTTTTCTTTGACAGTAACACGAAGTAAATTGTGCAGATCAATACTAGCTTGCTTTAAACTGTTAACTCTAGATATTAACTGCTTGTTATTTTGTATAAGATCTATCTTCTCATGTGGTTGTGCTTGAGACTGCATTTCATCCTGATATCTGAGGTGTTCCTCACAAACTTTCACAGTTTCATTGAATGCATCTAGAGCTTGTTTCTTAGCTTTAACTTCCTCCCTAAGCCTCATGTATTTGTCAGAACATTCATCAAAGTTTCTTGTTTTAAGGACATATTGTTTATGGATGTTTTTATATTCAGTTTCCAATGTTTCTTCACTGTCATTTTCACCTCCATCATTTTCTAGAGATCTCAACAGGGGGTACATAAGTGTGATATCCAGGTTACGATTGCAGTGAACAAGGGAACATTGGGTGTAAAACCTGACCAGCTCCACAACGGAAGGAAACTGGAAAGGCTCACAGAATCCATAGCGTCCATCTTGATAGTATATCTTTATCAATTTGTTGGTTCCTCCTTTACGCACTGTTAATGTGTATCCAGTACCTTTATTAGAAGCATTCCGAACTAGAAAAGTTCCATCTGGGGTATCTTTAAGTTTATCATTTGCCTCATCCCTGTAATAAGAAAAGCATTTATTAATTTTATTTAATGGTTGACTATGTCTCTCCAAAACTGCCTTTAAATGGAATGAATTTTATTGCATAAGTTTGGAGTCAGATTACTGTTGCATAGTTTTCATAGTCTAAATTATATGGACTGGGCTCAAAATTGCTGCATAAAATTAGATTTCTCATAGGTAAGTTTGGTACTACAATCTAAATATTCACATATTATAATACAAGTTAAAAACACATCTATGTCCGTTAAGTCAATATTTCTTTATTTAAATTTTACTGCAATTAGAGGAATACTATGCAAACTGATTAGGACTGCAAGTATTGTCACTGTGCAGACAAAGGTTAAGTTAAATTCTTATCAAGTACCTAACAACTACTATACTCCACTAGCACAGCACCCCAAATTGGATCTTGGCCGCCAAGACGAGTTGGTGCTGGCAAGGAACTAGCAAGAAAAAAAAACTATCTTCATGTATTTTACGAGTTTTAGAAATTAATTATTCATGAAATCTTATGCAAATATTTTCATCAACCCTAGCTAATTTGTAGGTCACTACTAGCTGTTGTTATGCAATAATTAAAGAGAAGGGATTAGTTTCTATAAAAAGAATGTTTGTTGTTTGGGAAATTTAATTTTTGCCCAGATAGTTCTATATTGTCTTTTTTTATCTACAGTGACACAAAAATCAAATATCAATAGGGTATTACAAATGAAGATAAGGAACTAGTTCATGTGTCCAATCTCAATTAGGTATTAACATGAATATCTACATGGATATTGCATATGTACTGAAGTATCATAGACATATCACATTCACAGATGGCTAGTGATGGTGCAAGTGCATCTCATTGGCCAAACAAAACAAAAAAAAGATGACTTGAATGCATCCTTGTCCATGACCATGATTACTATTGAATCTATTTTGTCAATATTAAATTAATTCAATGTAATTAAAGGAACTGGTATACAAACCGATTAAGCCTAAGTAAGTATTTTCACTGTGAAAGTGCAAGCAGAATGTGATTTTGAAGTTGATAATTTGGTGCACAGCATAGGTTTAATTCTTATCAAAGTTCTATTTGCAAGAATTTCACAATATGTAGGCATATGAATTTAGTCATGAAATCTTATGCAATTTCAAATCAACCCTAGCTAATCTGTAGGTCACATTTGACTGTTGCTATGCAATAATTCAAGATAAGAGTTTAGTTTCCATTCAAATAAAGATTTTTGTTTTGAAAATTATATTTGTGATAGGATAAATCTCTATTGTCAATTATATGACTGGATATTAAAAATCAAGCAGATAAGCAACTAGTTCATGTGTCCAATCTCAAGTATTAACCTATAAAGTATGACCTTAACATATATGATACCTACTGACACTCAATTACTCAATGACCATTAAAGCTTGTCTCATCAAAAATGAACATGTATTACCCCTACTGATTTCTGAAGACACTAATGGCAACGTAATTTAATGTTAGTGGCATTCAAATATTGTTAATGAATGTCAGCCAAATTGCTTCAAAGTTTTTCAAATGATCTTTTATAAAATTGCAATAATAAAACATTTAACAGGATACTCAATTTAATTCTGTTAAAGTGAAAAAGATACTTTAATTAAGTAGGAAAAAGCATATAGGCATCAAAGTAGTTAAAGGACTCAACTTTGATGCCTATATACTTAATATTCAATACCCTTGTGGCGCCTAAAGATTTTTTGGCTTCTCTTTAACTATGACCCGACCAACCTTCTTAGAGGACATAATAGTTAGTCATATCCGCCCAAGATTTTGAGTTGAAATTTGTATGTGTTAGTTACCGGTTTGAAGTGAAACTTTCAGGGTATAATTATGAGTTTATTAATATGGCCTTCTGAAAGGCGCATGGGCAGTAATTGAAAGTTAGTTGAAAAAAATTCTGGGCTTGAGTCACCATGTTTATTTTGGTTTATCAAAAGGTGTGTGGGCGCCACGAGGATATATAAATAATTATATTATATTATTATATACATTGAATTTAAAAGTTACACTTCACATACAGAACAGAATACTCAATTGGTGTAAAATAAGAACAATGTGGGATACATACAGATGTTTAATGGAGCCAACCCTCACAATGAGTTTAATCATGCATGAAGAGATGTAATACAGCATAGATGGATTTACTGTTTGTAATATATGCATATACGTAAAATAAAATCCTTCGAAAATAATGAATTACATGGTATTACAATGTTTTAAAGGGAGCTTACCTAGTGATATCACCCCAGTACCATTCACAGTTTTCGAGACATTCTTCAGGTGGTTGCGGAGGGGCGCCTATTTCAACCATTATTTCATTATAAGCACCGTATTTGTGAAACTACTAGACGGCACTTAACAAGCTCGATATCTTACTAGATTCCGGCTTCCACTAAGAGCACTACTTCTGCCTGTACCCAACCAAACGGTCACCTAATGCACTTTATAAACATTGATAAAACAATTTGGAACTCTAAACATATATTAACACTTCAGCTGTAAGTCATAGTTCAGATAAATTTGCGGACACATAAAACGGAGCAATTTGGTTCACAAAGGAAATGGGCGAGAGCTATGACAGTTACTAGGGCACATTGTTCATCGTTTCCTGGAGGTAATTACTACTTGCAGTAACATAAGAGTTGGATTCAATGTTAGAGCACTTATAATAAAAGTAAATATAAAGATTTGTAATGAAATATCTAAGTTATAAAACTTGCAAATACTAAAACTCAGTCTGCTGTATCTCTGTCCGCCATATTTCACTCTTTTCTTTCTATACCTATAGACAGAGATATAGATTGGTTATGGCTTTCGTAGTTTCGTATGGTTGTTAAGCCGCATCCACGCAGTCCAGCGTGGCGGAAGGCATATGGGTATATAGAATAGAAAATATTTATTTCGAAAACAACATCAACAACACATTTCGTAGAGTTTAAAATAGGAAGTAAAAGATACAGAGTTGAGGTTTGTCTCCAAACAAGGAGTCCACTCAGCTTGTGTTAGGGCACAGAGTGCACTAACGCTGGTTTTCAGTGGATCCATTTAAACAACACAACATATATAATTTTAATTACTATACTAAAACTAAGACTACTACTACTAACCTAAGAGAACCAATCATAGCGATAAGTAATATCTACTTACGTTTTAAATTAATAATACAGATAATATAATATAGACACAGTAGGCTATACCGAAGTTTGTTTTAAAAATTATTATATTTTAAGTTTATTTTTAAATGTAGCTTGAGCGTGAATTTCTTATTGGCGGTGGGAGATTATTCCAGCATCGCGTTGCAGCGTACCGGAAGCTGCCGCGAAAACTAGCCGATCTGTGTCTTGGACCGATGAGGTGGGGTGTTTGTCTAACATGCATACGGGAGAGCGTCAATTTTTCATAAAGATACGACGGTTGTTTGCAGCTAATAATACCAAACAATAGGCAAGCGAGGTGTAGGGTTCTGCGGGCTCCCATTTTGAGGATTTTACTTTGGTTTAAGAACGGCGTTACATGAGCTCGATGTGGAATCGTAAAGCAAAATCTTGCACAGGCATTTTGTAGCCTCTGGATTTGCATTTTTGTACGTGACAGAAGGCACTCACCAATAACAGTATCCGCGTAGTTGAATTTTGACAGAATGAGTGTGTCATAGCTTGATGCGCATGTCGATATTGAGGTGATCACGGATCGTGAGAGGACTTTGAGGCGGTAAAAGCAATTGCGGACAGTTTATAATATATGATTTTCAAACTGTAGTCTTCCGTTCATGAGTACCCCCAAGTTTCTGGCCTCTGACAGACGAGGTATGTCCTGGTTAAGGATACGAACCCGTGGGTTACAGGATAGCGATTATGTTATTTGCTTTTTGGTGCCGAATATTAAGTACTTTAACTTCAATGGATTTATGACTAAACTGTTTTTTGTTGACCAGTTTGCAATTTGACTCAGGTCTTGATTTAGCTTTACGACTGCCGACTCGATATCTTCAGGCTTGACCGAGATATAAATTTGTATGGCTACGCAAGGAGAGTGAGCTAGGGAATAGAATGGGGCGATTACACGGTGACTATTATCACGCGATACACTCATATCACAATACGTATTACATGCATATTGACGTTATTGAAGGAACTTATGCATACGATTACGAGAACCGTAAAACACCCTATCGTTGCCTGTCACTGTGACAGAACTTTGCGACCGACTACGTATAGGGAGGAAACGGTTATCATTAGAAAAAATCGGCCAAGTGCGAGTCGGAACTCAGCAATTAGTGTTCCGTACATTCAGTTATTTTAAATGATTCATACTTTATCTCCTGAACCCTGATTTTGAAGCTAACTACTACTTACTAAACTGCTTGATTTATTGAATGGAATTTAACAAAAATTATATTTCTATTATTGCAAAAACTCTACAATGGTATGTGTTCGTTTGTTGCTGTACGACTGGGAAAGATTTCCGGGGCTTATAAGGAAAAAGTTTCGACAGAAACTGCTCCTGCACTGACGACAAATTGGTGTACAAACTATCATATATTTTTAATTCACCATTTAGAAAATGTACACAAGTCCAGTGTCCAACGTCATTAAATGGTCGTTTCCCCGGGAGCTTCTCGGAAAATGACTTGTAAATGGTCTTCTCCCCGAGACACAGGCTCATTCAAGTGCAGAGCGTGCATTAAAAGCACGTCGCGCGGACTGTAGCTTGAATTTTCTGAAAGTATCCTGTGAAATGCAGTTACGCATTCGTCTTCAATATATGAATTTCCCAATACATACGATAAACGAATCATTTTAATGTTTTAGGTCCTCGCCTTTTTTTTAGGTGTCAGGTTCAAAATTTTCGCAGCAAGCTCTCAAACTTGAATGGTATAAGGCAACAATACGATTCACCACTGCAGCTCGGTATTCCAATTTTAAATCAAATAAAGAACCTCGTACTTTGATGCTATTTTGTTTCTAGAGTTTAACCAAATAGAGTCAACAATATGTAGAACTGTTAAAATATAGAACACCAAAAGCTGATTGTAGTGTTGAGATCTGAAGCCATTATTAAGAATAGTATTATTTGTGTGTTTTAGTAGCCCAAACAAAGCGCATATAAGAAGATTCAATAGGAGTTTTTTTTAGTTCTCAACTGAATCGTTTTATTACAAAATCCAAAGTATTCATTGATATTGATGCGTCATCATTATGTAAGACGAACGACGTCCACTGCAGGACATAGGCCTCCCCTAAAGAGTGCCACAATGACCAGTTCTGTGCCACCCGCATCCAGCGGACTCCCGCGACCTTTACCAGGCCCCGTATCATGGTCTGCCTTATCACGCGATAAGTGACGAGATAGAGCACCTTGTAGGGGGTCTACCCACTTAATTTACACTTTACTTTACTGTGTTGTGTTGATAACTTTAAATTTGTCGAATCCGCGAGCGATAACCCCACACCAAGAAAAAAGATAGACAGAGCATTACGAAAAACCTAGTGATGCCGGTTTTCAACCAAGCCAAATCTGTTTAGCGCACGCTCACGCGCACTTATACAAAGAAAAAATTGCACAAAACTGAATATGGGAATACTAAATGATGTGAAAACTATGACGCCTCTATTTGGTTTATTAACCATTGGTCTATGTATCAGCTTTAAATATGGAACACTATAAACAAACATTAATAAAGTACGGAGTGCTTTTTTGAATTGTTATAGATTATGACAACAATAAATGTTATTTTTACTAGATGGAAATTAAAAAAAACACGAAATGCAATGCTGTTTTCATTATATCAATATTCATTTATCAGACTGCGAAGTGCAATGTAAATCACCAGGCACGGCTATACTGAAGAACCAGCGTAAAATGAGGTATATAATTTAAACTATTTAAGCTAGCGTCATGTTGATAATTTTCCGGCCGTCTACACACAATTTCCGTTATGCATGTGTATTTCCAAGTCTTAGTTGGCTATAGTTTTTGAAATAGAGCTGGGGACAGCACTGTATGAAAAAAAGTTACTTTGGTCATATTTTACACTAGTAAGAATAATTCTTACTAGTGTAAAATATGACATAAAAAGATATAAAAAGAACTCAAAATGTGTATACCGTCTCAAAATTTTACGAGCTTTCGAACCCCACACGTTCCTTACAATCCAAAAAAAATTGCGAAACCCCTTATTACCCATCAAACTGCCCCCTTTATTGGGGTTTACACCTTTTTGACTTTATTTATGTAACTAGGCCACAAATTTCTATATCTATACCATATTTCAGCTTCCTGTGTCAAACAGTCTTCGAGAAAACTGGCTGTGACAGACGGACAGCCTCCGAGTGATCGCATAAGTGTTCCGTTGGACCAACTTTGGTACGGAACACTAAAAACGGACAATAGAAAGACAGTTTACAACTTCAATTTTATACATGTGAAAATGTAGTAGCACTGTTGATAAGCAGTCCTGTTTTATATTAGTTGCTTCCGCCTTCAAGTGCAAGTTACACATTTTCTGGACTTGTGGAAACCATTTTGGCTCCTTTCTTCATCTTTTGTAAATCTGAAATAATCAGTATAAATAATACGAATAACCACGCACGAGAACGGAATGGTCACCCTAGTGATAAGTTCACATTTTTTACTAGCCTTTAATGTTAGTGTTTACTTACAAAATGTACAATACACACTTACTAATGGCCGAAATAAACCTATTTGCGGGTTTTTTTCATAGAAACGAACCAGTTTTACTCTGATATTAGTCCAAATTTCAATGCTAGTAGAACCGCCGATATTTTCGTAAAATGGCCACTTACCGTAAGATTTAATATCTGATTTCGGTCTCCAAGTACATCCACAGTGCGTCATTATACAAAACCTAAATCCTTATGCGATTAAATCTTTAGTGTAGTGTAGTATAGTTTTTCATTAGTATTGCGATAACAAGCAGTACGAGCATACCGTCAAAGGTAGGATTTTGGTTGCGTTGGTATTTTTGGAGTGATATACATTTTAATTTCATTAAATTATTTTTCTTATTTATTTAATTTTGTGTCATTATAACAAAATGAAATATAACAGTTTTATAGCGTCGAGCATGTCTTTATAAAAATATCGCATTGGTTGTGTTTAAAGTTATCGGAACACATCACAAAGCTAAAAAGAGATGACAGTTGCCACGTGACGTCATTCAAGGCCATTTTTTCTTGTTTTAAAACATGTTTGAATGGCGAAGTCCAGGATAGTAGGTTCGTGTATATAGTATTCTACGGTTAATAACAGTGTTACTTCTACACCTACGTGCCTCCAGCAATTCTCCCTGAACCAATCCTGTTCAAATATATTTCAAATATCGCCAGCAGGGTCAAAACGACGCAGACGAACGTGGGGATTGTTTTCCATCTGTGACGGAAAACATGTTTATGTGTTTTAAACAAAAATATTTTTTTCCACTCCCCTTTTCTGTTGGACAAACATGTTAGATGAAAAAAAAAGCGGCTAAGTGCGTGTCGGACCACGCACAACGAAGGGTTCCGTGCCTATTAAAAAGGTAGTATCGTTACTGAAATCTTACGGCACTTACGTCCTTTTATTTAAGGAAGGCGGTTTTTTAGAAACATCTCGAATACCTTTCAACCGATCTTGTTAAAAACAATTTTCGCTGGAAGAATTTAATAAGCCTTATGTCCATGATTTTTTTCATATTTTTAAAATACACGGTTCAAAAATTAGAGGGCACATTTTTTTTCTGTAAGTTAATTACAGAACTATGTAGCGGCTAACAAAATACACCTATCCTCAAAATTTTATTCAAATACACCTTATAGTTTTCGAATAAAATGCCTGTGACATGCGGACGGACAGACAGACAGACAGACATGACGAATCCATAAGGGTTTCGTTTTTTGCCATTTGGCTACGGAACCTTAAAAACATGAAACATATACAGTAAATGTTTACTAAGCACAAACAAACGTTTCTGCGTAGTAAACATTTACTGTAAATTATTAATTGTTAGTTTATGTAAAAAAAAACGTATTCATTAAGTTTTACTTGCGGTTGATTAAATAAAATAAAAATGAAATCTCGTATTATAAGGCAATAAAATGTTGCAATGTTGTGTACTTCTTATTTCATCTTATCAAAAAGTATTTTATGTTTACAAGAGTTCATTCCTTTTTTTATAATACATTATGTACTTGATTTTATAATTAGGTAATTTTTTTCTATTAATA
Organism: Epinotia bilunana; assembly: GCA_947049275.1. NCBI lineage: Eukaryota > Metazoa > Arthropoda > Insecta > Lepidoptera > Tortricidae > Epinotia > Epinotia bilunana. The sequence goes on from OX346253.1 coordinate 27,254,722, forward strand.
AGGAAGTGTTTTTTTACATATCAAGACTAGAAACCCTATTTATTTGTAACAGTCGGGTAAAACAGGATTTTTATCAACCTAAATCATCGAAGTAAATTGTATGAAAATACGCTAGATGTTTTCTTGTCTTCACCTGATAAAAAATGTGCTGAATGAGGCCTAGAACTAAATTTCAATGGCGTGTGCCTATTCCACTCATGTTATATGGGGTACGCGAAGTTGGGCAAAAAGGCAGAAATTCGCCTACTGACTTTGAACTTTAATAACGATATGATTCGGTTGTTTTTAAATGAAGTATCGGCAAAATTTAAACACTAGAATGACTCCTTCACTACACATTCTATGCGGCAATCCGCATTGAATGTGTAGTGAAGGAGTCATTCAAAATATTTTAAAAAGTAGGTAAAGTTAGGGTATTTTACGGTATTGCAATAATATTCTCATAAAAATATTTCAATAATACTAACTGTGTGTAATTCCTGTCAATGACAATGACTTTAGTTTCGTATTCCTATCTCGCTCTATCCTCTTATCGCTCGTGCTGCCCGCCACGCTGGAACGTGGGTGTGCGGCTTATATCAAATTTTGTTAAAAAAAAAGTCGATGGACGTTCGGTCTGTCAGACGTTTGACATTTGTTTTGTCAAGACTCAAGTGATGAGCGAGACGACAAAACAGCGAAATTTTTGCCTCAGGGGAAGTGAATTGAACAATTGTGTTTTATTATTTTGGAGAAGAATATGTTAATTACGTGGCATTTCACTTAATTAATATGACAAATGTAGTTCCAAATAATCATACTTAGTTACTAAGATTCAGTAAGTGATCTGGTTATTATCAGAATGTTGTAAGGTGGAATCATCAGTGAAGTGTTCAAAATGTACATAAAATCTGTATTTTTTTTGTCCCTCTATCTCTTGCTCGACAATGCGTCCTCAATGCATATAAAGGGGGAGTTTTCTACCGGCGAGTTCTTCAAATTCGTAGCGAAATTTGGCTTTCAAAAAACTGACATCCATTACCAGAAGGAAACATATGGATTCATATTCGGCAACATCACGTCCAAAGAGCATTTCATGTATCCTATCACATTTGCTGTCTTGAACCGGCATCATTTTATTCATTATTACAAAAATCGAAATATAGAGAACAAGGAAATGGCATGCCAAGTCATGTTCCAGAACTTAAATACATCAGCCTATCACCCTAAGTGTAACGCAGGCGGGCAGGACTTCTTCAGGCGCATACCTTGTCCACAAAACGAAGTTTGTGTTGATGAAGATTCCCTGTGGAATGTTATAAAGAAAAGCCAATTTACATATGATATAGAGAATCCAGGTCAACCTAGGTGAGCATGTTATAAATAGAATATAATTATTTATTTATTACTGACAATGATACAATCTTTGTGTTTGAATTATTTATCTTTTTATTTTTTACCAGACAACCCACCCACCCTTTTTACCTAATCATAAAAAACCTTTGCTGTTAATCATGAAAAAGTGATAATATTATTTAAAAAAGAGATTACTGGGTTCACTAATGTTAGACCAAACAACTTTTGGCCAATGTTTCATTTGACAAAAGTTTCATTTGACCTAATGCATTTTTTTCTTAAATAGAAAGCTTTATAGGATTATTATAAAACAAACCTAACCTAACCTAATGACTTCTATTTAATGATATTCAAAGAATACCCGAAAATACCACTGTTTTGACGAAAAATGCATTAGGTCAAATGAAACATTTGGCTAAAAGTTGTTTGGTCAAGGACCCCGATTACTGATTAAAAAAGGAGTTAGACACGTAAAATATAAAAGTTGTACAAATTATGCTGATGCCAAAATTTCCTTTGGTTAAACAGTGTCATCCTTTGATTCCCAGAAAAAGGCACCTTAAAATGTCAAACTTATATGTTACAAAGTACCACATTTGTATTTAAGTATTGTTAACCCTTTTCCAGGCCAGCTGCTGAAAAATGACAATAAAATATCAGTCCTACCTATTGACATTAAGATACTTGTTTGACAGTCAATAGACTCTGCCAGGAAAAGGGTTAAAATGTTCACAACAGTTAGTGATGGTGTGCGTCATAGACTAGCCTTCTGAAGGACTATTAATGCACATCCAATCTCTATGGAATTTATACTATTCAAGACTAGAACTAAGTTTTGTTTCATTCAATATTAAAACAAAACAAACTATTTCCTATTGTTGCTAATTCAAATTTTATTGCCAATTATTCTTGTATGGAGGTGTCTAGAGGATAATAGCATAATTGCCTATTGCAATAAAGTAGCCAAATATTTAGGTGCACATCTTTATTACTGTGCAAGTAAGGATGTGTTATGATATATGTGGCTACTTTGGCTGCTACAAACTATTCAATACACATGATTTATTAAAAAGTAGTAGTATAGTGTTATTATTCATCACCTTTGACTTGTAGCAATACTAATGATGTTTTTTGCTCTCAGGTTTTGGTATGTGTCAATGGTATCCTGCTATCTCAATGAGACAAACTGTACATGGCACCACTACGAAGGAGCTCCATCAAAAGATAATAAAACCATGACCAATGTACCGCAAACTGTTCAGTACGACTTCTGGCTAGTCAACGGGAATCCTAATCAAAGTTTATACAACACACTTATGTACCAGTTTTCCTTTGACCATCAGAACACACTGGAATTGTATTTGGTGTTTTTGCTGTGCTATATTATTCTTGTGCCCGTGCAGATTTATGCTGTCAGGTAAGTCATTTAAATACACACGAGTTAATAAAAATGTATACATAATATGTATCAAAGGTAAAGAAAAAAATATGGTGTTAGAGTAGCAGTTCACTAGGCATGCCATGCAGTGCATAGGCCTGTGACTACTATTGCAAAACTTATTTTTACAGCACAAATTTATTTTTAACTTTATTACTACTCTTCAACAAAATGAGACCGTTTTTTAGGGTTCCGTAGTCAACAAGGAACCCTTATAGTTTCGCCATGTCCATCCATCTGTCCGTCCATCTTCGGCTTGGCTCAGTAACCCTTACTACTAGAAAACTGAAATTCGGCATGGGTGCATAAATCAATCACGCCAACAAGGAATAAAATATTGTAAAAAAAATGTATTTAGGGTACTTTCCCTACACCTAAAGTGGGGTTTTTTTCTTGTTTAACCCATAGTGTGGGGTATTGTTGGTTAGCTTGTTCAAAAACCATTATCAGCTCAGTGATTCGTTTGCGAGATATTGGGCTTTAAAGCCCTAATTTTTGCTCGATTCATGACTTCGTCCCCCTGCCGGCTAAATGGCTACAACTGGGGATGTGAAAAATTCGTGGCAGTAGTACATATAATTAATTTAAGGGGAAAACTATCACGGCTGAGTAGGCATAACTAGTTACCGAGTAATAGTCGACCAACTTAAAATGTACTTGAAAACGCCAACTTTCGTACAAATTCGACCGACGCAACCGCACCACTTACTGGGCGCACGCGTGTCGATCTAACAAATACAGACAGGCAACTACGGAACGCTACACTGCGCGTGGCCCGACACGCACTTGGCCGGTTTTTTTTTTTCAATATTTATCCATCATACGCGTCAATCAACTTTGGCAACTGAATAACATTAATTCGGTTTTCAGAACACAAAAGCATCCAGTTACCAAGTTGTTTACATTCAGTCTTATCCTGGAATTTGTGGCTCTTTTCTTCAATGTGCTGCACACTGTAAAGTTTGCTGCGGATGGCATAGGATTTGCTGGCCTGGCTGTAGCTGGGGACATACTTGATATTATGAGTAGGGTAAGTAGAATTTGCATTTGATAATCTAGAAATATTGTGGTTGACAGGAACTTTTCTGCATTATCATTTCTGCTCTGTGATAATGGCTAATGTTAATAAAATAATACAAGTACTTAGTTATGTAAAGTGTACGAGAAGTATAATGCAACCATTAAGCACCAGTGATACTATAATCAAATTGATTCATATATGTAGACTATAGTTCTAGTTAATAACCAGTTATAAGAGCATGTTACATTTATTAAACATGTTACTAATTATAATGTCAGAAGGAAAATACTTGAAGGAACCTAATAGGTATTTGTTAAGTTCTATAACTTCTGTGTAGGGTCAGCAGCAGAAGTAATTTAACACTTGCACTGTAGGTGGATGTCACACTGCGCCGCATCTCCGGACGGAGATGCGGAGCTCGTTGTATGCAGGTTCCTCAGTTTGTATATAAATTCCGTGTGGTACGACACACTGCACCGCACCTCCGTCCAGCGAAATTTGTATGCAGCTCCGCACCTCCGTCCGGAGATGCGGCGCAGTGTGACATCAGCCTAATAAGGTGAAAAACTGTTAACTTACTTCTGCTGCCGACTGTACCTAGCTATGTAATAGAGTTATCATCTGATTTTATATTGTAAAATCTCCCGATTTTATGAGTTGATAAGTTTTATGAATTAGGGATAGTTCGTAAAATTTAACAAACGTCTGTCATTTTTCGTTGTTATTTCTTGCTTGTGTTATCAGAAATTGAAATGAGACAAATTAAGAAAACAATATCGACCAATAATTAATCGAGTTTAAGTATGTTGTAAATTGGCTTAAATTATACTTTAATATGTTAATAATTCCAGACCCTCTTCATGCTGCTGCTGCTTTTGTTAGCAAAAGGCTGGGCAGTGACTCGCTTGGAGCTCACATACAAACCATTGGTCTTTGGAGTATGGCTGGCATATGGCATTGTACATATACTGCTCTATGTCTGGAATACTGTAAGTTATAGTCATATTGTTAGTCATTTGTGTAAACACAGTACTGATGTTGATAGTCATTTAGTTTCATACGCAATTTGTGAATAATGTTATCCTTATAGGTCATACCGATTGCAAAAACAAAAGTCGGCTTGCCTGTGGTTAATAGTTACATGTACTTAAACATATTTGTACCTACATGTAAATTATGATTTTGTCACACAGATTTATATACACACTAGCTTCTGCCCGCGACTCCGTGCGCGTGGACGTGGACCTCGTTATATCGTAGCTCCATAAAAACTTTGCCCAAAAGATTAGTAAAAAAAAACGAAATATGATCTTTTTAGGGTTCCGTACCTAAAGGGTAAAAACGGGACCCTATTACTAAGGCTCCGCTGTCCGTCCGTCCGTCTGTCACCAGGTTGTATCTCATAGAGAACAGAACAACAGAATAAAATAAATATTTAAGCTCTCATACAACAAACGTGATTTTTTTGCCGTTTTTATAGATAATGGTACGGAACCCTTCGTGCGTGAGTACGACTCGCACTTGAGCGTATAGTGATGTATTCAATAAAAAAAAAACACCTTGTTCTACCACAGATAAAATTAAGTAAATACATTCATTTTATAACTTAATAAAGAGGCTAGCTTTGGTGAAAAATTTGGAGGTGTCGCTGACGTGAAAGTTATTTTTTTTTAAGTTATTGTATTTTTTTTCTTTGGTGTATCGCAATATATCCTATAGGTAATTGTCTTTAATATATGCACATTATACGTGATGCACGTCAAAATCGGCTGGCTCGTAAAAATATATTTAAAAAGATCATACTTATTTAGTTTTTTTTTTTAACTATTAACTCTTGAGGGCTCAAATTTTGCGTACTTGTTACCGATACAAAGCCACATCATCGAAAAAAATTACAAGCCAAAACTCGCTGGGGGCAGATTCACTTAGCTTATCCTGCCATGGCCTTTCATCTAAATCGGTTCAGCGTGTAGAGCTAACAGACAGACACACTTTCGCATTTATAATATTAGTATGGATAATCCACATGAATGGCATCTCCCGTGTATCTGCTTAACTTTGGTTGGCTAAGTCCGAAGGAAAGATGCAAACCTAAATCTCAGTGTGACCCTTTCATTAGAAAAGCATGTTTCCTAAGACCCCGTTTGGTGCCAGATTAGTAAAACCCCTCTGCTTATGGGTGTAGGAAGACTTGACTGCAGGATAAATACGGCTGAGTTGTGTTCTATGCGATAGGCTAGCAAACAATCACTATAATATCTCACTTACTCTATCTTTAAAACCACGATCACTACATAAATGGCACTGCAAATTAAATTTCATCTTCTCTGCCTATCCCCTTTGGGAACACAGGTGTGATTTTATGTATGAATCAGAATTTATGTTTCCTAAAGGTGTACCATTGCGACCTCATGGTCAAAAGGACGGCTTGCCTAGGCTGTTTAGATGATATTCAACATTATTTGATTTTCTCAGAATGACACTTCCATTTCAGACGGAAGTGGACATCATAGAGGAAATAGACGAGTACCAAACATGGCCAGGGTGGCTGATGCTGACTCTCCGCGTAGCCATTATGTCGTGGTTCGTACTAGAGCTGCGCAACACAATGATGTACGAACACAACATGCCAAAACTGAACTTCCTGCTGCACTTTGGCGCCTCTAGCCTCGTCTGGTTCGTGTATCTGCCCGTGATCGCTTTGGTAGCGCTGCAGATCAGCCCGTTGTGGAGGTTCAAGTTTTTGCTTGGTGAGTGGTTGTTTACATTGAAGTGGCCACTGCCGTCTACAGATAGACGGACTATCGCCTTAATTATCTATAGCTGCTTTATTATGTGCTAGCTGAGCTAGTGGCTTCGACCGCGTATTGCAAAGAACGCAGGCAAACCCGCGGGTTACAATATAGCCTATAACCACCCAGAAAGTGCATCCTACACGCAGGTGAAGATGTTTGATATCGGATAAGCGGTTCCGGAGATTACCCAAAACATTCAAACTTACTAAGCTATTCCTCTTTATAATATCAGTAGGTACATAATACATATAGACTATAGCTACCCGCGTGACTGTCCACAGGTGCGAAAAACGTTAAGTAAGGTTTACCCTTATTTTACCGATAAACGTTTCATCGAGTGAATGATTGTGTAATTTTCATTTCATAGTTTTTTTTTCAGAAACAGAAAATATTTCAGGGTTGTTATAAAAAAACCTAACCTAACCTAATGGTTTCTGAGAAAATTCGATTAAACAAAGCATTCGGTGAAACATTTGTCGTTAGATGTCTCAATAAATAAGTATACTTAAAACAATATTTTCAGGAATAACGTATTCGGCGGATTGCCTGGCGTTCTGCGTCATGGCTCACCTGCTGTGGCCCACGCGATCCGAGCAGTACTTGCTGCTCACTCCCTCTGATTACACAGGTACAGTGAACATATAGTATATTTAAAATTATTGGTAAAATAACTACAGAAACCAATAACTTTAATTCCCAGAATTATCGTCGAACAATACTTCTTGTCATAAATTTGACAGTGGCACTCAAAAACATAGAATGCGAGCTCCTTACAAATTTCTACCCAAACACGTGCGCGTAAAATCCGGCTGCCTGGCATTGTTTTTACACCCCGCAGCCCACCCCATCCCCACATAATGGCAATGGCACCCATTTTGCAGCGCTACTTAGACTTCTATGGTTTTTGGTTCGCTGATAATATGTCAATAAAATTAAAGTTCAGGCATGCCGAAATAAGTAAAAAAAATACTAACCTGACTTAAGTCAAAGAATTCGTTAATTGAGTAGTAAGTAAGCCTTTTCTAACAAAAACCGTATTAACTCCTTAAATTGCATGATATTTTGCCTCTCTTTAATGAAATCGGGTAACTTAATAATTAGTTCCGTTGCCTTGCCGCTTACTGATGAAACCTTGAAATTGATTTAAGTTTTGTCTTATAAATAGGGCGGTTTCTAATAAATATAAAAGCGGAAAAGTCAAGATTTTGAGACCTTTACAAAAAGGATTACATGATTCTGTAGACATTTATTCTGTGCTCGAAACACCTGCACGGCTAGCACGCGACGGCGCGCGAGCTCTCTCGATTTTTCTCGCACTATCCGGCTCTCTCTTATTAGAACACTTAGAAGAAGAGGTATAGTGCGATAAAAATCGAGAGTATGTCGCGGCCGTCGTGTGCTAGACGTGCTGCAGCCAGTTTGTTGAGTTGCCAAAGATAATACCATATCTTAAGGAAGACGAGACATATGCATGATATGCAGCTGTTTCAACAGAACTGATCTACTCTCTTCAAAACAATAGTATTCAAGTCAAACAAAACTACTAGTCGGTCGGCACGTGCAAAAAAGTTTACCGCCACATACAATGTTCATTAGAGAATGGGTTAATTTGGAGCGTTCTAATCTAACCGTCAACATTAGAACGCTCTAAATTACCCCATTTTTTAATTTTCGGAACCGCACCAGACCCCAAGGACAGGGACACTGACGCCACGAGTTGTCCCGTTAATGACTTACCTTTCATTCTACCACGGTTACTATAACATAACTAATGTCCTGTGTTGATTTCCAGCGGGCATCGAAGAACTGGACGAGTTCGACGAGTCCCCGCACGTCGTCCACGGCGACACGGTCGCGCTCACCTCCGAGAGCGTTAACGTGGACGAGGAAGATGTCATATTCACGCGGAGCACACACAAGAACGCGGTCTACTCATAGCGAGACTAAGCAAGTATCAGCTTTGAGAACATTCCCGATGCGCGCAGTTACACGGGCAAGTACAAGCAACAACAAACCTTATCTCGCTGTGGTGAGGTCCTTGAATTGTGATATCTGTATCGCCGATGATACAGGATGCTAAATCCTTGGTCGTGTACGTTGTTAATAGAAACTGCGTTGGAATTCGGATAAATTTGTCTGTAAACTTTCGAGATGCGCTCTCGCTGACGTCTCGTGTAGGATGCAATGACGAGTGATTTTGGTAAGCGAATAGTTGAGATTTTCATTCCCGAATTAAGACACGTAAAGTGCACTCATGTGAGGTTTGCTTGAGTGTGGTATTCTTGAGCGTTGTCTGTAATAACGAGCATAAAGTGTTAACTTGTACACTAACGGGCAGCTACTTTAGTGAAACGGGACACAAAGTGCTGGTACAGTTATATAAAGGAAAACGAACGAGTAAAAATAATACATAGTTCCTCGAACATTGTTTAAAAATTATTAGGTATAGGATATTTTAATGCGCAGTGTCAAATAAAAATGTTAGTCACGTAGTTTAAAGTAACCAGTAAAATGCGTCTGATTTCTCGAATTAAATTTTGCCGCTAAATGAATATTTGGTCAGGCACGTAATTGGAATCAGCCTGAACATACTTATCTTTTTATAAATCAAACCAGTTACCTATATTAAAAAAAAGGCTGGGGAGCATTTTCTGTCATTCATATGACACTTTGTCGGAACAAATTTGTTGTTTCATTGCCATTTCGACGACCCTCATAATTCTGGTATGGCTTTTAGTACACAAGTTGTATGTTGTGATTTATTATTGTATACTAAGTGCAGGTTACATTTATTAGATAATTAGTACGTAGGTAATTATGAATGTTCTAATGAGTGTCATTAAATGTGCCAATCTTTGAGTCGAGAACATTTCGCTTGCAAGTTGCAAAAATCCATAGTTTACTTTGAAGGAGTATCAGTGCAGAGGTGGAGGGCAGTGTTGGCTAGCGCTAAAACTTAGTATGAGATGCGTGCCCCCACGTGACGTTTTAGCGTGGGCACTAAGGCCGCGGTCTGGATGCAACGGGGCAACGAGCGGCAGTTCTACATTTGATCGAGGAAAGCCCGCTCATCGCCCCGCTGCCCGTGGGCCCAAGAGTATGAATGATTTTGTATTTAAACTGAGAGATGTAATTAACTAATTACCTTTATTCACACACAAAGCCTTAATAATTTATAACTTGAAATTTAAACTCAGTCTTAAAGCCGTTTAGTCTATAGAATAACGGATTAATGGAAGTCGAAAAAATAGCCCTTAACTCAATTATCGTTTAATATTAGAGATATTTCGTTTCTTTCAAAGTAATTCAAAGGCATTATACTTTAAAAAAACGAATAATATTATGTCAGATCATAGGCTTTGTCAGACTAGGTGATAAGCAGTGCGGGGCAGTAAAAACGGCACGTCACGATAGTTATTTTAGTTATTTCTGTCACAAGGGAGCAAAATAGTATATTTACGGCGAGGGCGGTGTATTGAATCCTGACCGTAGCGAGGAATCCTACAATAGAATTTGCGACCATGAATTGTATGCCATACTACTAAATAAATAAATAGAATCCTGAGAGCGAGAAATTCTAACGTAGGATCCTGAGCGGAGTGAGGGATACAAGTGTTAACGCCCGAGACGAAGATAATTTTGCTACTCAGTACTGAGTGACACATACTATTTTTCACACCAACTATGAAGAAATTAAAAAAAAAATGCTTTTAAAATCACTTAACAAATTGTCTTAATTTTTATTACCTACTAATACTTAAATATTACGAAAAATTCATAAATTTTCATATAACATTGTTAAAGTTAAAACTTGAAATATGTTCGTTTTTAATCGATTATTTTATATAAGATCTGTGTTAAATTGGCACATTGCGTAAATGCTACATGCCAATGAATAAATTAAAAAAGTAGCTTGAACAGAAAAGTAGCATTTTGATCCCCCTCGTCGTGGAGCAAAACTTACTTTTCCGAATGAAAGGTGTGAAATAGTAGATTGTACAACAAGTGCATAAAACGCACTTCGATTGCAAGGAAATGAAATCAAAATTAAAAACTATACGTTTATTTCATGAAGTTTTATTGTGTACTTTGGCTGTTGATATCCTTGCCTTGGTCTTAGAATACTAACGAAACATAAACAAATGAAAATAAAGAGTTTATTCTATGAAGTTAAAGTTGCTCGTGTGGCTGTTGGACCGATTACCTTGGTATTCGACGAAATTTTACCTTATGCACTAGAGCATAAAAAGCGACTTTATGTCGCCTACGCATAGCATAAAGACGAACTTTTAGAGCATGAAAAATGAAAAAATATGTCTTCGCTCTTACAGTTCCTTGCATTACAACTCGCGTGGGCTGTTACTACCTACCCCCGTGCTACTTACACGCGACATCTGACGGAAGCTTTACGCAAGCACTAAATATGAAATGTATATTTTAATTAAGCATTGTTTTATTTACTATGAAACATTCACATCCCTCTAAAATTTTAGGTATTTTCAGTAACTGAAACGACAATAGTCAATTATCTCTCTGTAGCGCATAGTGTAAATAAATATCAGTTCCTTTACAAATGAACTCTGCGTGAACATGGCAAAAATATATTTATAAACAATCTGAATTTACTAAAATGTAAGATGTTATATTGAAATTATTCAATGTTTTATGATATATTTTTAATGTTGTATTTGTACAATAAGTACAACTGACCGCGCACATGGCGCGTGAGAAACACCCATCTCTTCTTCAGCAGTGTGAGGGAGATGGGGGATGGCGGTCTATTTGTGCTAGCCCTGTCGTCAATAACGATGATTATGGAGTATGGACACTTGATTTGTAGATGGTAATTACAGAAAAACTAGTTTCAAAAAAATTCCATAGAATTACGCTCTTGTTAGTTTATTAATCACGTGAAAATAGTTGCATTATACCTTTTTGTGAGATTTCTTGCTTTAAATCAAACTGGTTGACTCTTCTCAGTGCGAGAACTATTCGCGTGTCTATTTTATTATTTCTCTTGGCGGCGCGGTAAATTGTACATAACGGATACGCATTTTAATTTACATTTTGTGTTATACACTCAAATGCGATTTTCAAGTCTTGTTTTACGAATATCTGGGCTGTTATTCGCTAAGCGCTAATACGGCTCACCCCGCCGATCACCCGTCACGAAACTAGACCTCTGCCGACGCTTAGTCACTACCCATCGCGGTGTCAAGTTATATTTGTGTGCGAGCGTTGAGGTGAGCTTAAAACAAGTTACAGAATAGGGGGGCTGTACTGTATAGCGTGGCTCTAATGGCTTTGGTAATGTGGACACCTGCGAGCTGCGGCGCTACCACGAAAATCGAAAGTCGGAACTCGCAATATCTCCCCCGCTTGTATATGCAAGTGCGACAGCGATAGGGAAACACGAACGAACGAACTTGGCGTTTCATAGTAGCCGTAGCCGCTTATGTCCCCTGGCTAAATGCAGTGCATTGCACTAACCGGGGGACGGGAGATAAACCGTATCGCTCTAATCAGAGAGTGTGAGTGCAATATTTGAAAACCACTATATTTATATAAAACGTTTAACTGTCAATATATTACGCTAATGTCGTCTGTACTGTACACATTCTTATGAAGTAAATTAGTAAATATATAGGTTATAGAACATTTCATATTGTATTAAATTTAATTTAAGAAAGTATATTACGAAATGCTTAAAGTACAAGTAGATCTCAAAAAGTTACTATATTGTATATTGATTTTCTTTGTATACTTATTATTGGATATATAAATGAATACGCTCAAGTCAAGGCAATGAAATCTGATATATATTGCATGGAATTTGTATGTATGTACAAATGCTGCCCGTTTTATTTGCTGTTGACTAAATGGCATGGTTAGAGAGGGATATGAATATTTGTAAGAGCAAGTTCACGATTTTTATAGAGAAAAAATAGACTTCATTTCAAATTGTATTTCCCATTATAATATATTTAAGATTGTGTTATATTTATAGCATTATAAGATTTATAAGATTAAAAAATCTCGTGGTATCTTTACTATTTAAACGCAAGTATACAATATATTTAAAAAAGCCGTTTCCGTTTCGAGAGCGCGAATCCAACCCTTCGGCTCGTCGGCCAACATTTCAACCACTCGCCTAACGTGAATCGGCTCCAGCTGCATGTAGCGTTTATCACCGACATTATGCATATAAAGAGCAGATGCTGAGTCGTCGATAAATGGTCCCATGATAGTCTGGCAAACGAAAGTTGAATCCTGTTTTTAAATGAGATTAAATTACGCGGCAACACTAAAGGGTCGAACAGACTGCCAGCGGGACGGTAGCGGGGCTTGACGAGCGCGTGATGCGCGCGGGACGGCCGGTCACACAGACCACGCGCGCATCGCGCCATCAACCAGCCAGCAACGCGCGCGCGTCCCGCGCGCCTCGCGCTAGCCTCGCGCCATCGACCCGCCAGCATTACGTACGCACCGCGCGCTCCGCGGTCTGGCGTCACACTGACGCGCCGCGCACCCGTCGCGGTCGCGCGGCGCGCCCATCGCGGGCGCGCGGCGGGAGGCTGGCGGGGCGCGACAGAAGCGGGGCGCGTTGCCGACGGGGCGTAGCCTGTTTGACCACGCTAGCGGTTTGTAGGGAAATATCGCGCTGCGCGCCCGCGACGGGCGCGCCGCGCGACCGCGACGGTGCTGTGTGTTCGACCCTTTAACGTCATAGGCAAACATTAGACCAACAGTGTTGCCGCGTGATTAAATCTAGTGGCTTCAAATTTCACTTGCAGGGCTCTGGCGCTGTAAAAAAAATATACCACTATTATATGTAGGTATCATATGCATTTTTTTGTGAATGTAGTAATTTTATTTTGTAAAACTTTCGAATTTATTTTGCTTTAATTCGAACAATATTTATTAACCTACCTTAAGTACCTAATTAGTCACGTAAATTGTAGTAATCTTTCGAATAGTACGTATTGTAGAACGTATTCTTTTTTGCCAAAACGATATCTGGATTATCTGGGATTAATCAGTTAGAGATTTTTATTTCAGCTGTTGCTACTTATATCCTACGGTATGTAACAACGAAAGGCCAAAGCTTTAACTTGCATACAAATTATATCTATTGTAATTTGTAGAGGACATCCTATCACATCAATATCATACCTAATCCGGTCCGAAGGACCAAGTGCGTACTTAACCACAGAAATCGAAATTCGGGTATCTTACCTCTACTGCACTTACTTCTTTAGTGGCAGAGATGCAGATACACGAATTTCAATTTGCGTGGTAGCGCTGCTGATGGTTAGTAGGTACCCATCACATGCCAGAACGTGGATCCACAAACGAGGAAACCACATATTAGGAAAAATATTTATCGCGGCTTACGAAAGGTTAACACAATGACACATTAAACTATTTCTCACCTACACAACATGTAGGTACTTTAATGGGTTCAGGCAGAGGCGGATTATCCATATCGGCAAACCATATAAGCACGCGCGGGGTTCCAAAAGGGCGCGGTTTTTTTACGTTATTTATTTTTTAGTATTTTTTTCTAGGGCCGTGTGAGGGGCCCCGATGTGGTGCTTCGCTAGAGTGCTGTCGACATCGGACATTTAATCCGCCTCTGGGTTCTGGTTAACATGGCCTTTCGTTATTACAGTATCCTATAGTATCTATAATAGGATCTATAACGATTCTACATGGTCGCTTTAGGTTAGTCAACGCCGTATCAAGTTGCTTGTATTGTATATCGATTTTCGTTTTTGAGATGACTTCTACTTTGCATCGTCACGTGAACATGAATTGCTTCCAGAGGCTCTAGTATAAGTTTTACCGAAACAAAACGTTACGCGTTCTGACTGTTATGCAATAAATTGTGTAAAAATCTAGATCAAAACACACTGATATACATCTTTTCGCCTCCACAGTAGATTCCGTATATAAGGTGTGTCTCACACGCCAGCCTTTGTAGCAAAAGACTGATCATTCATCTTACTTGATAGCACGTAAGCTGCCTGTATATCGACAGTGGCGACTTGGTATAAAGGCATGGTTTGTGGGGCACTCAATGTACTGAGTTTATATCAAGCCAATGGCGGCGAAAAAGTTAAAGCTACCATATGTTACATCGGCAGATTTATCGTAAGAATAGTATGTGCCAAGCCGGGATAGACGATTGAAAACTGAGGGGCTACCGCGAAACGAAAACTAACTTCGTTCGTGTACCTCCCTCTCTGTCACTCGAACCGGCAAGGGCGGCAGAGAGGGAGATACACAAACGAAGTTCGTTTTCGTTTCGCGGTAGGCCCTCGGAGGCCCTACCGCGAAACGAAAACGAACAGACGAAGACGAACAGAGACGAAAAAGAACAGAGAAACGACAGAGAGGGAGATACTCGAACGAAGTTCGTTTTCACTTCGCGGTAGCCCCTCTGGTATCTATCTTGGCTATCGAAAACAACATTGCATCGTGTGACCTGAGCACAAAGGGGCGATATAAGTATACTACGTTTACATTAAATTTAACATCAAAAACAAAGCGATAACACCTGGCCAGGGAGCTGCGCAATATAAACACGAGTAGACATCACTTACATTATCTTTATGTGAATTCAATACAGACGCAACTTGAATTTGGCCGTTTGCCCAATTCCCTGAGCAGACTCGTGTCTCAACTCTCAATTTGATCGATGTGTAAGTAATGGTACTTTTTACCCGTATGTTTAAGTAACATTTTGAAACTGTAAATAAAGATTTCGTATTATTTTAGATGTGTGTTTAAATTTAGCAGGAAGGTCAGGTACTTTCCTAACTCTACATGTGTTTTTTTCCTTATACCGACATTCCATTGGCATTAAATCATTAATCATACCCATAATCCATACTAATATTATATAAATGCGAAAGTGTGTCTGTCTGTCTGTTACCTCTTCACGCTTAAACCGCTGAGCCGATTTGGATGAAATTTGGTATAGAGATAGTTTGAGTCCTGGGGAAGGACATAGGATAGTTTTTATCTCGGAAATCATCCCCCAAGGGGATGAAGTGGGGGGTGAAAATTTGTATCGAGCTACGATATAAGCGAGTTCCATGAGTCCTCCTCCGTCCGCGTGGAACTCGTTTATATCGTAGCTCGATACAAACTTTCACACCCTCAGGGGATGATTTCCGGAATAAAAACTATCCTATGTCCTTCCCCGGGATTCAAACTATCTCCATATCAAATTTCATTTCAATCGATCCAGCGGTTTAAGCGTGAAGAGGTAACAGAAGGACACATTTTCGCATTTATAATATTAGTATGGATACTACCTATTTTAACACCAATATTTTTTCATAAACATTTTATAATGTCTATCTTTCATACGACCATACTAAAGAGCTGAAAATATAAGGCTTAATTAACGTAATTTCATATCTATACTCAAATCACGTATCACATAGCCGTATCTACACGGCTAGTTTTTGGTGCGCACGCGAGATACACGTACCTAATATGCTATTGTGTGCCCTTGATAATGATAAATATCTCGAAGATATTAGTAAAATCGGCGAATTTGAACAATAATACGGTTAGTTTTTAGTGATGTGTTAAAGTAAGCGACCTGACCCCGTCTTCTATCGAACGGTGTCAGCCAGTGACGGACGCTCTATCTTGTCAGTAGTGTCACGCGACACTCTTAAAGATACTGAAATAATTATCCTTTGGTTTCTCGTGCCTTGTCTCGTCTTTCTAGTATTGACTAACGGCGCTGCCGGCGCTGAGGAGTTAAAACAAGCAGTAACGAACGCCTAATTAAGTTTTCTTCCTGAATAATATTTTTTAATGTAAATATGTTCTCACTGCTGAGGTCAAAAGTTGTATGTGTACTCGAGAGCAAATTATTTGCATCTCATGCTTTTGAGTCCTTCGCTGCGTTCAAGATTCAAACTTTGAATCACTCGCTACGCTCGTGATTGAATTTTAGAATCTTTCGTTTCCTCAGGACTCAAAATCAGCACTCGCAGTAAAAAGAAACTTTGCTCTCTTGTTGCACAAATAACTATTCTTAAATTCATGTGAAGGTTCCTGAAAAATTAAATTTACGAGATTTTCTCATACTTTTGTTAGCTTTCCGCAGCGCGAACATATGTAGGTATTCCCGAACACGTTTGAGATAAATATAGTTATTTGTTATACAAGGGTGCAAAGTTGTATTTTACACGCGAGTGTGGAATTGAAACACAGCAAGCGAAAGGATTCTAGAATCCTGAGCGTAGCGAGTGTTTCAACACGCGAGAAATAAGATTTTCGCTTTCATAATTATTTATCACATTATTCACAACAAAGAAGCTGTTTACTTTTCGTTATCCATGTCTACGGCCGTGCGAGCCAACTGAAATCAAAACACATCCGTCCCAACTGCGCGCGAACAAAACACTGACGTTCCTTTGCCGCGCCGCCAAAAATCGACAACAAATGGTCACGCTCCAAGGTCAAATTACTTTCCCCACTAGTGGATAAAATGCGTTTTTACCCGCTTGTTTTAAAGGATAAAAGACGGCTTTCCGAGGCAGTGAGGGGAAAAATAAAACCAGGTTTGCCAACAACAATAATTTATTTACCCACACATTTATGCACACATAAAGATTTAAAAGCTAGCACAGCACTTATTTGAATAATAAATTAACACCGATCATCGAATTTCTAAGAACGTTGCGTAACTAAGTACGTGGTATAAACAGACTAGTCAAAAAATATTTAGGTAGATTTTGAAGCAACACTGATAAAATGAACACTAAACACAATGATTCACACCTGACTGCGGAATTGGGTGTCCGGTTAATTTTCATATGCGTAGGTATGTACAGTCAGGTCATATAGTTAGTGGCAGCCAAGGTAGCCAAATATTTCTGTACACGTCTTTATTACTGTATAAGAATAAGGGTGTGTTACGAAATATTCGGCTACTCTGGTCGTTACTAACTATATGACGCTGACTGTACCTATTTGTGGAAAGTGACAAGTAACCTTGTATATTAAAGACCCATCCACGCGCACACAGGAAATTGGACATTTTGGCAAGAAGCTACGACATCAGTGCCACCCTGCAAGGTTTTATTAGACGTGTTGTTTCAAGATCAAGAGGACCCACCTATATGAAAATTCTGACAACATGTTTGTTATTTCAGCAACTGTTTTCGCTCCCAGCAGATTTTCAAACTTACTCGTTTTACCCTCTTGGGCATTCCTGGCCGAAGTGGCACTTTGATATCCGTCCGCAGAAAATCCCAATTCCTGGCCATGGTATGGATGACGCAAAATTTATATAGATAAAACTGCGAGCGGTGTAATAATGAAAGCACATGAAAGTCTCAGATCACAAGAACGACTGACTGTGAAGTATTTAATGACTCCGGCCTTCGGGTCGGGCGGCAAATAGCTGCGATGCGAAACATTCTTTCTTTGTTTCACCGCCCGAGGACTGAAACGTTCAGTCGACTACAAGAACATGGATTTCTAGGAAACCATGTACAAATAAGATAATTAGGAACCTTTATGGTAAAACTAGCTTCTGCCCGCGTCTCCATCCGCGTGAAACTCGTTTATATCGTAGCTCCATACAAATTCTCACCCCCCATTTCATCCCCTTGGGATGATTAACGGGACAAAATGTCCTTCCCCGGGACTCAAACTATGTCAATAAGAAATTTCATCTAAATTGGTTCAGCGGTTTAAACGTGAAGAGGTAACGGACAGACACACTATCGCATTTATAATATTAGCATGGAAGCATGGATACTATAGATAGTCAGGCAAGTGCGAGTCTGACTCGCGCACCGAGGGTTCCGTACGAACTTGTATGTAGAAATTGTATGAAAAACTAAACATACATGTGCATGATACAGGCTCAGCCTAGTTTGGGGTCTGATCTGATGGATATGTTTTGTATGCTATAATCTGTTTCTGCTAAATCAAATATTTGTATGACAATATATTATTGTATTTGGGAAATTTAAATGTAGGTAGGACTCGGAAACTAAGATGATAAAAAATTCATTGTTCGGGCTTTTCCTATATAATTTGCGCAGTTAGACCTAGCTTCTTGCAAAATTTCATGATTTTAGGTCATCGTGATTTAGGTACCCTGCCGATTCTGATTACATTGCTTGCAGTATCATAATATACGGCATAAACGTAGGTATTACTTACTCGCAAGTTTGATTTATTCATTGCTTGCACACCTATCAGTTATTTGATGTCAATTTCAACTTGATACCCTCCACGCGTTCTTGGGAAAAAGGGTATTGACAGACAGACAGACGGACAATGTGGTAATCATTATAAGGGTTCCTTTTTAATTTCCTTTTGAGGTACGGAACCCTAAAAAATGGTTAACAGTTTGAAACTAGTTAACAATATAAAAAAAAAACATAAAACGAAATCCTCTGGGAAGCCCTTTCTAATGGGGCTACAAAATGAAATGTTATATTTAAGTAGGTACGAACTGAGAATAAAGAAGAGGGTACACGGTTTTAGTAAATGTAGATATGATAGGTACGACAAAGTTTGCCTTAGGGACTGCTTTTACATTAACTTTACGAGTGTGAGGGCTATAGGACCAGGAAATCGCAGGAAGGATTCAACAAAATTTAATTTTGAATAGGGGTCTACGGTACGGCACGGTATCACTTAATCAGGAATATTCTTGTTGATGTAAGTACCCGCAATCACTTGATGAAATGATTAACTAAATACGAGGCCCAAGTGAATACCGTAGGTACGGCGTCATAATGGTTGGGGGAAAAAGCAATAACGTCAGAAATGGATTATCTATTAGCATTCCAAGGGTAAGTAAAAGAGTTTATTTGTATGCTACGACGGTGGCAAAGAGGCACACAGCCCACCAGAATGGACTGGTGAGCAGCCACCGTAGCGTATCAACTCCAAAATAATCACAAGCGCGTTGCCCCGACCCTTTATTGATTTGAGGGTTGGTCGCGTTTAGGGCTTTACCTATAGGTATGAATAAGTGTAGCCGCTTTCAGACTGATTGCAATGTTAAAACATTATTTGAGTCACGTTACACAATACCGAGTTTTTCCATCACAATCATTACGGAATACCATGTTGTATCTACACGATGAGAATCTAGGGAAATCGCCTAATCCAAAGAGCAGAGCAAAATAATATTAACAAAAGCCAGATATCGGCAGAAGGTACTTAAATCTTGAATTATAAACACTAATACATCATACGATCCATGCTGTGTATAAATCTCTAAATTTAGAAAGAATCGGCCGCGAACATGAAGCCGTACGAAACTAGCGAGCTGCTTACTCGGGAAGATCCAACGCGCAATCCAATTCAGGTTTACCTGACCTACAGAGCTGTTTACATGCTATAGGTAGTATGTAGCTTACCAGTCGGGAGACTAAATGCATTGCAAGTACCTACAGCTACGATACTAACAAGACTTAATCTTATCACATCATATGTCATATGGAAATGTGAGGGTAAAATATGGCTTGAGTTACATATCTTAAAAACACCTGCCCAAGTCAACAGGATTATGTAATTTGGCATTTCAAAATCCTAGTGTTATAAATATACTTTATACAAAAATAAAAACCTGCACCAATATACGTAATAAAATCAGGTGTTTGTGTCGTGTTACTTACACATTTTATTCAACTTAAATACCCGTTACATTGCATTTCATTTAATTACGAAAATAGTAATATAACTTATGAAATAGTATACTTTGATGTCAAACTTCCATACACCAGGGAATCTATTCGACTTAGCTTAGCTATATGACAAACTTAGCTGGAATAGAATCAAGCCATACACAGATGAAGGTCGAATAGGAACCCAGATTCAGATGCCCTTAGCCCCTTCTTTTCTATAGAAAAAATACAGCTATAATTAACTTCCAAAGAATGTCTACACGAAAAGTTCCGGTTGTGGAAGATAATAGGTCCGTTTGACCATATTCGAAGCCAGACTCTGCTACATGTTAGAAGAGTATGGAGACCGTTAGCACGAAATGTTCCGGTTGTGGAAGATAATAGGTCGGTTTGACCATATTCGAAGCCAGACTGCTACATGATAGAAGAGTATAAAGACTGTTAGCACGAAAAGTTCCGGTTGTGGAAGATAATAGGTCGGTTTGACCATATTCGAAGCCAGACTCTGCTACATGTTAGAAGAGTATGGAGACCGTTAGCACGAAATGTTCCGGTTGTGGAAGATAATAGGTCGGTTTGACCATATTCGAAGCCAGACTGCTACATGATAGAAGAGTATAAAGACTGTTAGCACGAAAAGTTCCGGTTGTGGAAGATAATAGGTCGGTTTGACCATATTCGAAGCCAGACTCTGCTACATGTTAGAAGAGTATGGAGACCGTTAGCACGAAATGTTCCGGTTGTGGAAGATAATAGGTCGGTTTGACCATATTCGAAGCCAGACTGCTACATGATAGAAGAGTATAAAGACTGTTAGCACGAAAAGTTCCGGTTGTGGAAGATAATAGGTCGGTTTGACCATATTCGAAGCCAGACTCTGCTACATGTTAGAAGAGTATGGAGACTGTTAGCACGAAAAGTTCCGGTTGTGGAAGATAATAGGTCGGTTTGACCATATTCGAAGCCAGACTCTGCTACATGTTAGAAGAGTATAAAGACTGTTAGCACGAAAAGTTCCGGTTGTGGAAGATAATAGGTCGGTTTGACCATATTCAAAGCCAGACTCTGCTACATGATAGAAGAGTATGGAGACTGTTAGCACGAAACGTTCCGGTTGTGGAAGATAATAGGTCGGTTCGACCATATTCGGAGCCAGACTCTGCTACATGATAGAAGAGTATGGAGACTGTTAGCACGAAACGTTCCGGTTGTGGAAGATAATAGGTCGGTTTGACCATATTCGAAGCCAGACTCTGCTACATGATAGAAGAGTATGGAGACTGTTAGCACGAAAAGTTCCGGTTGTGGAAGATAATAGGTCGGTTTGACCATATTCGAAGCCAGACTCTGCTACATGTTAGAAGAGTATGGAGACCGTTAGCACGAAATGTTCCGGTTGTGGAAGATAATAGGTCGGTTTGACCATATTCGAAGCCAGACTGCTACATGATAGAAGAGTATAAAGACTGTTAGCACGAAAAGTTCCGGTTGTGGAAGATAATAGGTCGGTTTGACCATATTCGAAGCCAGACTCTGCTACATGATAGAAGAGTATGGAGACTGTTAGCACGAAACGTTCCGGTTGTGGAAGATAATAGGTCGGTTTGACCATATTCGAAGCCAGACTCTGCTACATGTTAGAAGAGTATGGAGACCGTTAGCACGAAATGTTCCGGTTGTGGAAGATAATAGGTCGGTTTGACCATATTCGAAGCCAGACTGCTACATGATAGAAGAGTATAAAGACTGTTAGCACGAAAAGTTCCGGTTGTGGAAGATAATAGGTCGGTTTGACCATATTCGAAGCCAGACTCTGCTACATGATAGAAGAGTATGGAGACTGTTAGCACGAAACGTTCCGGTTGTGGAAGATAATAGGTCGGTTTGACCATATTCGAAGCCAGACTCTGCTACATGATAGAAGAGTATGGAGACTGTTAGCACGAAACGTTCCGGTTGTGGAAGATAATAGGTCGGTTTGACCATATTCGAAGACATTAATTACAAGTAGATAATGATTAGCCACACTACTGATTGCTATGCAGTTATTCGCCGGGTTGCCAGTTGTAACTTGGACCTTTATAAAGCGGAGGGCATAATATCATTAAACATATATACCGTGCTGTTATTCGAGTTGCAAATATGAATTAATCAACATTAATTGATACCAAAACCTCTCATAAGTCATAACAATAGAAATATCTGAATCAGGAATATTTTGAACTACTTATACGTTTTATAATTATATGTTTTTTTTATTACTATGTAAGTTAAGGTTGTCTACAAAAATAAATTTGTTAGGTATTAGGTACATTATAAGTTTATAATATCAACAATAGAAATTTTAAATGCCTGTATATTACAAATTGAGAATACTATAAATGTTTTACACTGATTATAAATACCTATACATATATTTGTGACTTAGAATTAGTATTTGAATATATGAACGCCAACAAGTTAATAAAATTGTTTCTAATATTAAATTCATACATAACTTGAACCGTACATTTTGTTAGTCAATTAAGGGACTAATTAAATAAAAGCTTCAAATACCTTTTACTCATAATCATAATACACGTCGATCTAGAGAGCCCGAATTATAAAAAGTTGGAGTTATACAGACATACATAATAACAATTATATACGAGCGATATTACATTAGTTACTATTTTCGGTTAGCAGTTTTGATTTAGTGGTAGTTAGTGTAAATACTATTGCTTCACCTAACTTGCAACAGTTGTAATAACAACAAATACTGAAAAATACAACGACAAAACAATTTTTTACACGGTGATTTCAATATAAGTAACACATTTTTTGTAGCACCTACTTAGTTATAAAAAAAGATCTATTGTGTTTTGTGGTTTTTTTTTGTCGACTCACTTACAAAATTAAAACAAATAAGTGACTCGCGAGATCTACATACAGCTCAGAGAGCTACTAGTATATAATACTACGAAAGCCTAATCGCAACTCAATAGGTAGAAAGCAATAGGTAGGTATATATCGTTACGTCGCGAATGATCTGTCGGTCAGCGCTCACGGTATTATAAACGAGGGCAGAGTGGCACTGCCCAGTGCCCGTCTAGATACGTACACGGAACATACAGGTACGATACACGTGCTAGCTCAATAATCGAAACATAAATAGGTCACGTAATGTTACTTATAATTATTACAAATGTAGCTTACATATATAAGAATACGAACGAGAAAAACGCGTAGGTACGACTAGAACATCGAATTATCGATCTCAATGTTCAGAGATTCCCAACAATATACATTTATCATTTAAAATAATGTATATCTAAAACAATCGGCTTCACCAATTGAAATCACGAGAAGTAGGTAACAAGAATCCTTATAGCTATCAGATTAAAACAGTAGTACGGGATGCGCCATCTACGATAGGTGCACATGAAGGTAAGAACAGTACTAAACTAAATTACCCTTACATTTTATTTTCCAAATCATACAACATATACATACATATTCCCCCTGTAATTTAATTTGTAATCTAACATTTCAGACAACATGTAGTAGGTATTTAGGAAAATATACTACCCCTATCGTAGATTACGCATTACATACCATTAAATAGTAAGGTACATAGTGACGATAGATTGTCTAGCCTTTTCTTACTAAATTACTTATTCATAGCGGCATTGCTCATGGAATACGCTAGTTTATGCATAATTATGGCGAATCTAGAAAGACTAGGACATTACCTACACTCAATTATACATTTTTTAACATAATATTGAGTCGATAAGGATAACGGTAGTTAACTGACAACGATGTAACAGTGTATATGCAGCATAAAGACGCACCAATGAAAATTCAAATATCATTTTATATTGCTCACCATCTACAACTCCATTCGATGGTAATGGTTTCATCTTATTACCTAGTCGGTCCCAAAGTTCTGTCACAAATGAAAATAATGATAAAAACAAAAGTAGCAATCAATTTTTAATAAATTATATACCGATTTAAAGTACATTTAATAAAGAATTAAAATTACTCAAAATTATTCAAAATGACCTCCTTTGTTTTTAATACAGGCCCTTAATCGGTGCGGCCAGTCGTCTATCGCAGCACGCACCATTTTCATATCTATATCAGTGACTGCTTTTCTTAAAGATGACTTTAGGCTCTCCAAATTTTTATGTGGTTTAGCACAGACCTTCCCCTCTAAGACCTGCCAAATTTTATAGTCCAAAGGATTAAGGTCCGGACTAGAGGAAGGCCAATCTTCGTGTCTTATAAAGTCGATTTTTTGACGGTCAAACCAGGCTTGAGTGGTCTTGGCTTTGTGTGCTGGCGCAGAATCCTGCTGGAACACAAAATTATGTCCCGAAAATAGCGTGTTGGGCAGATCTTTGACAACCTTATCCAAAACTGTCTCTTGGTATACTTTCGCACTGATTTTGACACCTTTTTCGCAAAAATGAACCTCAGTTGGCCCGTAATAAGATACACCCAACCAGACCATCACTGATGATGGATGATGCCCATGTTGCACCCGCGGAACTCTTTTTCCTGCTTCTTCAGAGCTCCTAGCGTACACTCTATCATTCTGTTTATTGTACTTCTCTTCAATATCGAAAATCTTTTCGTCTGTAAAGAGGATATCACGGTGTCGATTTTTCGCGTACCGCTTTAACAACTTCCGGGATCTTTTAAGCCTTATTGTTTTTAGACGGGCATTAAGTAAGTGCCCACGCTTTTTTTTGTATGCTCGTAGACTAAGATCTTCGTTTAAAACCTTTTTGACGGTTTTTCTACTGACACCCATCTGCAAAGCCATCAATTTCTGTTTTCGGACAGGATTTCTTGCTATGCGCGCCTTGATTGCTTTGATCACTGCTGGTGTTCGTACGGAGCGAGGCCGGCCAATTCTTTTCTTGTCCTCAACACTGGAGACTTCATTGTACCTATCAATAGTACGGTACACAAACCTAAGCGTTATTTTTAAATTTTTGAGCAACTTGAAAATCGTACTTGGCGAGTGCCCACAGCGGTGCAATGCTAAAACAGCTATTCGGTTTTCTTTCAATGTCCACTCCATCGTGAGAAATTGCAACGAATGACTGTTTTTTGTTTTAAAATAATTGTCAAACATTCAAAAATGGAATGCAATAAAAATTTCTTAAAATCATCTTCTAAATTTAAAAATAATATGCCAGTGACAGAACTTTGGGACCGACTACGTAGCATGTGTAAGGCCGATGCCAAGAATGCTAAATAAATAAAATGGCTATTATATAAGTTTTAACGGCGTCCGCGAGTAGATACGCTAGCCACTGGGGCAAGTAAACGACGCGGCACGAGCAAGCGCGCGTTTCCCCTCGCTGGTCTTACAGCGCCAGGCGACTTCAAATCAGCCAAATGGGAAGCGTAGCCATCGCTCAAAGTGGTAGCCATATGGTTATACTTTTTACTAATACGCCCAATCGCATATATATGCTTAGCAGACAACCCACAGTTGTTATATACGCTAATATCTTTCCCGGATCCATAGGCAGCATGGAGAATAACGCCGTGCTCGCTTATGAGGCTTTGCAAGTGTGCTGCTTTATGACCAAGGGGGTCTGTTGAGAATCCATCAGAGAAAAATACCAGCCCGTGAGGGAAGTTGTGTTCTGCTAACCACGACACGACTCTCCGTTGTTGCATATCAGGTCTGCCGGTGATGTATAGTATGAGGTAACCCAAGTCCTGCCAGAAACGTACTACATCCACAGCGCCAGCCCTGACCTTTGGATCCCGGCCAGTCACAGAAACACTCGCAGTAAAGGAGCCGTCAATGCTGAAAACTACACATTCTGTTTCGGGAGGAACTACAGCTAGATGAAAACTGCAGCTCGTATGGTCTCCTCTGACAACGAGTCTAAGCGGATATATACCGCAAGCCACACTCTGTTTTTCAGTTAGGGTGTATGAAATCCTACCAGTTTTATCTGTGACCACTGTAGACAACAGTGTCCATTCTCCCGCTGGAGGGTCTTTCATCATGTGAATGTCGACTTTTTCGCCTGTCAAGGTAATCATGTCCAAGGGACCATACATGAATCTGGCAGAGAAAGTTTGTGAACATCCTTCCTTGACTATCACGTCATTAGCTCTATGATTAGCAGCAACATTTTTGAGTTTGACGGACGTCCTCTTTTTTATCCATTTTTCTCTCTCTTGTCCTGGCTTGAACGACTGGTTATCCTTATCGTCCGAGTGGCCGTATAGAGCCAAATCGAAATGTCCAACTTGTCGAAGTATAAATGCTATTACGTCAGAACTCTCCCAATAGCTAGCGTGAAACAAATGAGGCAAAGCATTCATAGGAAAATTGCTTAACCCCTCTGGGCAATACAACGCATAGTCTAACCGCTTCGATCCCCACCATTTTTGTTGCAAGGCATTCATAGTAATTAGTGGAATGTTATCAACCAAGCCGCTGACTGTACTTTGCATGGATACTTCGGAAAGCCGTCTCAACACCGGAGTTGAGGGCATTTGCAAATGGTCCCCAAACAATTGCGGGTGACTTTGAATTAGTTCCATTAAGTGGTATGGTTGACCATTACCTAGCGGATATTTGGCATACCTCGCAATATTTATCGGTGGCAAATTTGTGAATCTGGCCGAAAGTAACGGCTCCAATCTAGCAGCAACCGGATCGGTGGGATGAAATAAATTAAACACTTGTTGAACCGGTGGTTTAACAATATCACGATATTTGTCATCAGCGATCTTTCTTGATGCTACTATAACCGACAGAGGACTGCCAAATGTAAAGAAGTCACTAACTTCAAATTCAAGTTTAACTTGATTGTCACTTGTCGAAGACGATCTCCTTCTCGGAGTGGGAGCTTGGAGATGAGATTTGTTCATATAATTCTCAGTTGGGTCATTAGGAATGGTTATTTCAGTATCTAAAATGCTGTTCTCGCTATCATGCCGCGATTGGTACTGCAAAGTACGACAAAGTGAGTCATAGGCGAGTATAGAGCCCATGCTATCGCCAACTATGCACACTTGACCACTAAACCCTTTCCCGTCATTTGACTTTACGAATTCATTATAAACCGCATTAGCAGAATTAATAGTCTTTGTCACCGATTCAGGGTAGTCCGGCGAATTTGTAGCAATTAAAGGAATTGCACCAATAGGAATTAAATCGTTAGTAAGGGATGGTGTTTCAATTGTAGATGGTGAACAATCAAAACTATAAGGACTTAATGTAGATAGTATTCCTAGACTTTCCGTACAAATTGATGGACATGGAACTAGCTTTATTACTATGTGACCCACAAGAGTCGGATAGTGTTGGCGCATGACGGATTCAAAAGCACCTTTAAACGTTGTTACGTCTGATTTTTTAGCTGTCATATCAATATTGGCATCTAAAACGCTACCAGCATGAAATACTAATATTAATACTGTGGTTTGACATGCCCCATGAACTGGTGTATCGGGGCTGCCGTCAATGCTATGGTGACTTTGTAGTGTGCCGATTCGGCGAGAACCCCTCTCAGAAGTAACACGTTTTAAGAAAGAGGGATTGAAAATACTATCTTCTTGGTTTTGATCGGTCTGTGACGGTGATATATCGATGTCTGCTTCATCAAGAGAACAAATTGATGACCATTTGTTCAACGAAGATTCACAGTCGTAAAACTCGTCTTCAGAGCCAGTTTCCGTCTCAGATTCTCTAACGAGGGTTTCCATGCGCCAATTGTCTACTTGAGCTTGCAAGCTCTTTATAGATCCAGAAGACGATGACCTCAGATTAGATTTAGAGCTTTTGTGTTCTGATGGCGGAGTTCCTTCGGGGCTCAAATGTTTTTGCATCTTCTTCTCTAAATTATTTTTCTTTTTCACCAATGGAGTTGGCACATCTTCATTTTTTTCCAGGCTACTCATTGTGGCAGCTAGAGATTTAGAATTCTCCTCAGAAATATCCTGTTCATCACTTGTCTCCCCTGCCATCTTCATCTGGAGCGCTAACTGAGTCTGACGTTCTATTTCCCTTATGTCTTCCATCGTTAACCCATGCCACTCGTCCTGCCAGGCCCACGCCTGCCGATGAGCGCGTAGCATTGTTTTCCGCAAAGCAACATCATGAATAAATCTCTCTAGTTTGGTTTGCATACCCCAGTATCGAAATTCCACCCTACACAGTTTGTAAGCACACATTAGTGATTTCCCATTAGCCAATGGTTGTTCTTTTCCCTGAACTTCTTTCCAATAATCCTCTAGCCAAGACTCGGCCAAGGGACCTCTGTTGCATTTCTGAGACACAAATAGAGTCGGGTCTTCTTCTTTAACGTAATCGGCGCCATATAGTTGATCTTTGACAACATCTATAACATCAACTATTCTATTTTTTAAGTCACTGCCAGATAATTTGAAGACATTTTCTTGGTGGCCATCGTCACCAAAGTAGTAAGTTTCTATTTCTAACGAGAATTTTTCAACAAATGGACATGTATATCTGGTTTTTGTGTATGGATAAGCATTCCAAGCTTCCTCAGACACAGTTAAAGCTGATTTTGGCAGTAGACTTTTGAACCATCCTGGTAAATGACTACCAACATGGTATATCTTTTGTGTATACTGACCTTTACCTCCAGGCCCATCTTCATAAGGTTCATTGACCAGGATCTCCACACCACTGCCTTCACCAGAGCTCTCATCTCTACTCTTCTTTGCAATCATGTACAGCTGCGCAATCCTATATTCTTCTACTGTGAGAGGTAAAGGAATTCTATATTCTTTAATCAACATCTTGGCTGAATTTGTATTTTCTAGGGTCCAAAAATATCTGAAACAAAGAAAAGAAAAATATCAAATATGATACAGACTGTGATGATTCTTGTTATTATTGCTGGATTGAATAGATTACTGATACGTTATGATGTTGGAAATACTTCAGTACAATGCTGCATAACAACGTCCAGCTTTGGCTATATCAATATTCATTTTAACAAAAGGATCCATGATACAAAGTTGATTTATGATCACACCTATATGCTAATGTTATGACTACAAAGACTTGCTTATTTCAAGAACATAAAATATTTGTTAATTAAAGAAGTTGTGACTAAAGTAGTGTAATAACTAATAACATTTGGCTAGTGTTATTTTAGGACACTAATATTCTCTTTAGTTATCAATGACAGTATGTATATATTGTGCCCAACATTCAAAAACAAAAATATAGAAATATCCATACAATACAATCCATATTCATACTTATATTACTTATCCATACTAATAATATAAATAAATACGAAAGTAACTGTCTATCTGTGTACCGTTTGAAATGAAATTTGATATGGAGATTTTTATTTTTTATCCTGGGGAAGGACATAGGATACTCTAAAATAACTAATACGAGTAAGCCTATGGAAAATCCTGATTAGGGAAACCGGTCCCGTCCCTGGTATTATGGAGCTCTACGATATAGGTAAACAAGTTTCGCGCGAAGTCGCGGACAGAAGCTATATATTTATTTATTTATAATAACAGTATGTCTATCATTACAGTCTCCCAATGCGATAGCGTAGCAAATTATTAACACACAACAGACAAATATAGGGTACATACTACATAATTCTAAGTTTTGAAATAACAAAAACATACAAAGTAACTATATGAATGGTATATATATGAATGGTACTCGGATAAATGATATTTTAAGGTCACGTCGGTTTTAAGTTAGTAGGTACTAAATAGGTAGGTGGTATTTCTAACATCGCATGCAGTATGGAAAGAAAAGTTTGGAAAAAAAGCTCAGTGAATTTTCTCGATAAAAACTATTTTGAGTAGGTATTTCAGTTCATTATTAATTACTAGACCTATGTTTTTTTTGTATTAGTGCTTGTAATTGTTGTTGACGCTGTTGGCGATCCTTGATAATAAATAAATAATAAATAAATAGCCTAGTGGTTCAGGCATGCGGCTGTCAAGCGGAAACTAAAAACAATAAATAATACTATTTAGGCGACGAAACGGCGTGGCCCCGTTGCATCGTCATCTCTGGTGTAGGATTCGGCAGATTGCCCCGGAACCGTCGAAACACAACACCCTTCGGCCAGAAGTCAGCACATGCGATGGTCTCCTGCAGCGGTCCGTTAGTTAATATTACCGTTAGCTTTTCGGTGAAGGAAAACATCGTGAGGAAACCGGTCTAAATCCAATAAGGTCTAGTTTTCCCTCTGGGTTGGAAGGTCTGATGGCAGTCGATTTCAAAAAACTAGTGCCTGCGCCAAATCTTGGGATTAGGTGTCAAAGCGGACCCCCGGCTCGCTAAAGGCGCCACCGGGAATACTGCTAAGATGATAATGAAGTTTACTATTAACAAAGATTATAGACCATAGACCGAGGTACCGGCGACGATAAAAAGATTTACGCGTGCCTTGTAGCAATGTATGGAGTGATCTATCTTCCTTTTCTCTCAATAATCTTTGCTATTAATAAAAATAGTGAAGGCTCAATTTTTCTCCTATAAAAAACATCAGATTTTTTTTTCTTTTTTAAATGACTTACAATTGAGCTCCATAATAAAATGTGAGAGGGGAAAAAAGTGGTCAGATTCGAATAAAAAAATATGTTATTAAAATTGTGTACATATTTAAACAACTTGCAAAAAGTGCAAATCCTTCCTTCAGCAAAATATAATTTCTATTAGATTCCTCCACACATTCCTGAGAGATCTTGACAGACAGACGTACAGACAGCTAATTAAGTGATTCTATAAGGGTATTTTTTTACTTTTGAGATCCTTACATGTACTTTTCGCATACCCTTCATTATGAAGATGGCTCTCAATTCAATTGTTTTTTTTTAATGATGTAACTTCATAAGTCTGTTGGATACAATCCATTTATGTTTGATTTTATTCAAATGTTCTTTAATGATCTCTATTTTTCTGAGAATTAAAAAAAAAATAGAATCCATGAGGAACTAACAGAACTTAAATGTTATCATTGTTATCAGCATACAGCAGCAATTCGTTTTTTTTAACTAGTTTATTTTACACTTTTTTATAATGAATTTGTAGTCATTCAGAATTTTGAAGCACATCTAAACATTCTTCATCTCAAACAGTCATGAACTGATGATTCTATTAGCACCTAATAAAGCGGCACAATACAATATCCCAATTTGATTGACACTACCTTGATTTTAACTAGTTCTTAACTTTTGAATTGTCAACAACGCTTTAGCCTAGTTGGTAGTGATCCTGCCTACGAAGCAAGGGGTGCTAGGTTCGAGTCCTGGAAGGGCATTTGTTTGTGTGATGAGCATAAATATTTGTTCCTGAGTTATGGATGTTTTCTATGTATAGATAAGTATATTTATATATAAGTCTGTTTATTGTCATCTAGTACAAGCTTTGCTTAGTTTGGGACTAGGTTAACTTATGTAAGATTGTTTGCAAATATTTATTATTTATATATTTATTACACCTTTTTTCCACATTTATTCAACTATAAATGATTTAATTTTTACATTGATCAAATGTAGTGTCCCTAGCCAAGTTTGGTAAATTCAAATAATTGCCTCGAAATTAAAATAAATTAATATACATATTGCAGATGTATACTGTTTCCCTTCATAACATCATTTGCCATATGAATGGTATGCATAGCACAATGCATAGTTATGAATTCACTGAAAAAAAATATTAAAAAGAATAGTGTATTAGAACAGGGGTCTTCCAACTTTTTGACACAAGGAGGGCCACAAGGGTTGGTTTCATGGCTGGTCATGACCGGCCATACCACATCAGCATCACTATTACTCGGCCGGACTCTTTCTTTCTGTGGGCCGGATTAGAAGGGCTCGCGGGCCCTAGTATAAATTGTTATTGATTAAAAAATATTTTTCTATACTAAACTATGTAAAGGTAGAATTTAAGTATTAATTTAATTTATTTTATTAATTATTTTATTATAAATCATTGATCTGCAGAAGGTAAATGCTTTTTTGGGATAACATAAGTAAACCCTGTAATCAGAACTGTTGATGATACATAAAACATGAAGTTGATGACTACTAATATAATCTACTACTTGCTGACACAAGTTTCAAATTACTTATACTTAATATGTATTTGACATTAACCTCTAGCACATAAGTGGGGTCATGGCCGTGATACTGATGCATCTATATATATATCATGGTATAATATATAATGCGAGATTCTAATACAAAATTAGTTTTTTCTTTAAAGAACACTATATGTACAAATGACAATTAAGAGATACTTAGGCGTGTTCCAACGCTAGCTAGTGATTAAATGCAATATTTAGAAATTATCGAAATAATTTATGTATCGTTACATCAAACTTGTGTAAATATCAGCAAATTTTCGTAATTTTTTAGCGATAATGAAAACGGAAATGTAGAATGTGTGCGTCGAACAAATTAGACAGTATTGAATGATATCTCACCTGATTTCACATCCTAATTAGGTTTTATAAAATATAACACCACAACACAACAATGACACATTATCACACAAACATAATTTTATTTCATCACATCAAACAACCCTCCGATGGAGAACTACGAATGAACTTTGACATTTACATCGCGCAAACTCCAACTCCGAATGTCAAAACGCCTCGAAAGTCGTTCCTCTACATCTATCTACGTTCTATTGTGTGCTATAAGTGCATTGTAATTATCCGGCTCTCTAATATAATTACATAAAGACACATGCTACAACGTTTGTGATAAAATAATAATAGAATTTGCTGATAATTACAATGTTTTGAGGCATAAATTTATCAAATTGAATTACGATAAAACATCATGTAAGTAAAAGGGTGTCCGTAAATCGGAACGTTGTATTATTACTGATTCTGCGATTTCTGCGTAGATGAAGGGCTTATTCATAGTCGCACCCTCCATACATCTAAGTTAAAAAACAACGGATCAACATTCCATTTAAAAGGGACACTGACCAGTTGACCACATGTATTAGGGTGGTATTCCACTTGTCCAAGATCTTTATCCAATGTGCATTGCATCTCACACACTCTTTAAGCAAAATGTGAGACGCAAATACACATTGGACAAGTGGAATACCTACCACCCTTATAAATAACAGTAGTGGCAAATACTTATGGTGCTAGAGCACCATAAGTATTTGCCTGCTTGTAATGCAGCAGATGCAATGCTTTGCTTTGTAATGGTGCTGCTACACTGGCTGTTATAAATGTTATATAACATCAACTATTTCCTTTCAACATCTTAGTGTTACATAGCGTTATCCTTGTTACACAATGTTATATAACATTTATAACAGCCAGTGTAGCAGCACCATTAAGCTACGGCAGCCTCCCTGATAGCGGAAACCGGACGCTCAACTCAAGAGGAGGCACATGGACATAGTGTAAAGTAAAATAAGAACTTACTATAAAATTTTACTTCAGAGAGTGATTAGTTTTACTGTTATACACTTAGTTAGGTACTTACCGACTTACGCGGATGTCTTGATTTGAGTCTATTCGCTAACACCACGCCCCTTTTGAGAGACACGCTTATATGTTTTCCCGCGCACGAGAAAACGAGATGCTGCGGTATGGTTTTTTTGGAACAATTTCGATAAGTACATAACTTCGTGAAGTGAGATTTTAAATAAGGCTATCCGCAGCAGAACCAAGGTAACAGATATAGTATAGCCCTCCGAATCGCTAAACTTAAGTGGCAGTGGGCGGGGCACATTGCACGTAGAACCGATGGCCGGTGGGGCAGAAAAGTTCTCGAGTGGCGACCAGGTACCGGAAGGCGCAGCGTGGGTAGACCCCCACAAAAGGTGGACTGATGACCTGGTAAAGGTCGCGGGAGTCCGCTGGATTTGGGTGGCGCAGGACCGGTCATTGTGGCACTCTTTGGGGGAGGCCTATGTTCAGCAGTGAACGTCTTTTGGCTGATATGACGATGATATTACCATCATTTAACACACAAACAAGAGTTTGTGTTAATTAATAATGTATTTATTGAGTAGGCTGAGGTAAAAAAGGAAAATAAAGACCCATCTTTGTTCTATAGAGCAAGTTTTAAGCAATCATATTTCGTTTAAATCAGAGAAACAATAATTTAGCCAAGTCATACCTATCTCAAAATCAGTTTTTGTTGCTTCACAAATTAGTCAAAACTGCGTTTAAAAGAACTCGATATTTTCCAATATTCGCCGATGACACAGTTGTCGGCCAAGGCCTGAAATTGCCCGCGGTGTAAAGGGTATTTTACAAAAATAAGATTACTTAATCAAATGCAGCATAGTAACTATGAATAATGCACCGCTAGTCCTAGATGATGGACATACTGAACTCGATAACGGTCTGAAATAAAGCGCCGCCGCACCGTAGTCACTCGCCGTGTTTACATGACACATACAACCCATGCAGCTATCGTATTTATATGTGTAGTTAATTGCCTTTTTGTATACAATGCGATGTAGTGCACGAAGGCCGTACCTACAGTTAAATTAAAAACATAGGAGTCCTTCAAAATATCTACCTTCGCATTCGCAGCAAAAGAGGTGCTCAAAATATCTGAAAACGCCTTTCACAAGGCGTTTTCAGATATTTTTTACGTCTTGTCTTGTACCTACAACGCCAACACAGTAAACTGACCACCTGTATTTATATTGAACCTTATCACGATGCACATAAAGTGTCCGTGCACTTTATGTGCATCGTGATAAGGTTTAATATAAATACAGGATGGTCAGTGAACAGTGTTGGCGATGTTTACTTAAGTTCGATTTCGACGGCGACTGTATTCTATGTGGTTTTATCATCATCATCATTTTCAGCCCGTAATCGCCCACTACTGAGCATAGGCCTCTCTTCGAGTACGCCACCCATCCAGAGGGCCTTCCGCGAATCGACGAGCAAGTGCGAGACGGAGATACACGAACGAAGATCGTATTCGTTTCGCAGTAGGCACTCTGAAGTGATCCGCGATCTTCCTAATATCATACACCCATCGCGCTGGTGGGCGGCAGACGTTCGCTTTACCTACAAATGGCCACCAATCCAACACCTTTTTGGTCCACCTACCATCACTCTGCCTAGCAAGGTGTCCTGCCCAACTCCACTAAGTTTGGTAATGGCATCTGATCTCCAACATCAACGCGGTTTTATGCCATTCTGAAAATACCGTGATAAAGTAGTAGTTATTCAAATGTTTATTATTATTTAAGGTGCGGTTTTGATGCGTCAGTAATTGACTGTGCAATGTATTAGGTAACTAATTGTATCAGTCGATCATAACAACAACATCGGGTTAGTAATGGTTACCTACCTATTGTATGCATACCCATTATGCAATCATTTATAAACAATGGTGCCAATCGTATGAGTTAGGCGTGAATTATACAGAGACGGCGGCGTAAGGTGAAGGCGCAGGCACGGAACGGAATTATATAGCAAAGGCTAAGAGACTTATGGGAAATTGGGATCTGTAGCAATAGAACAAGTTTTTTTTTTTGTAAACCACTTTTTCTATGCGCAGCTTCATACAGCGCCTTAAGGAAAAGTTTTGAAGCGGCATCATGGCTGCGCTGCGCCTTACTCAACCCGGTAGTGCTAAAATAAGAGCTTGGCAACAGCTACCTTATTCACTTGCGTATATCTATAGTTGGCTTGAGAGTGAATGAGACCACAATCCGTACTCGGTTTCACATTTTCGTAGGTTGTCACTAAAATGAACTCGTGCTCGTGAAATGTCAAATGGATCTCTTTTGTATCTCTTTTTGTCCAGCAAAATTAAATATGTCATCATTGTTTGGTAGTAAGTGTTATAACGTCACTCCTTAACTTGCTCGCATTATAGCAGCTGTCATATTTTCTATAAACAAACAGACCGTCTCAGAGAAAATTAATTAATTTGCGTATTGTTCCGCGCTAAATCATTAGAATACAGTAAAATTTACTTTCTTTATAGTTTACTGTAGAATATAAGCAAATGTCTTGTGCGATTGAAGGTTGTACGTCCCATACGGGAAGAAAAGAAAATGTTCAGGGACCATTAAGCTTTCACCAGTAAGTTTCAATAGATTTTGATCGTGTAACGATCTAAGCTAAAATTAATAATCACTATTAGAAGTCTGTATGTAAATATCATCATGTTCAATTATTCGTGCAAAATCGGCATGAAAATAAGACATTTTTGTGGATTAAAGAGGTTATGTTTATTTATATAGTGATGTGTACTTTTTATCGAACTCGGAACAATAACTTGTCGACATTGACATGGATGTATTTATCAGTATATAGAAAAATCTGTGTTGGAACATACGAAATTACAAGTTTGCTGAAGAATGACAACAAAATGGCTTAGTGTAATAGCTTAGTCTGTGAGTAATGTTTTTACGTAGACCAGATGAATTTCAATCTTACTCTTTGGCAATATGCGGCAAAATATGGCCTTAGGTATATATACCTACGGCCGTATTTTTTTTGCATCTTTACTTAGAAGTTCGATTTTAGCTGAGCTCAAAGAGATTGTATTTAGTATTTGATTTAAATTTCAACTTTATACCTCCACGCGTCCCTGGGAAAAAATATTATTGACAGACGGGCTGTAGACAACGAAGTGATCCTAGCATACTAGTATGGTACTCCATAGAAACCACCTTGATTTGGTTGGAAGCCGTGCTTACGACAGGTATCGACACGTGCCATATCACGTTTCAGCTAGAACTGCATGCTGGCCTGCCGATTTCGCTCGTCTAGCGTCTCCTTATGATAATAGTTTGGTATGATTTCTGGAAATATGCTACTTAAAATTATGCATTTTGTTTTTATGACGACTGAAGGAAACCGTTTTTCACACAGTGCATTATTTATTAAACTATAAATATATAATTACAATTTAGTTTGTAAATTTATCGATAAACAAGTAGACACAGTAACATCCCTAGCAAAGACCAAGCTTGCGACAACCTACACAATTGAGGAATAACAAATTCATATACATCTCTTTCTGCCGCGTTAGTATTTCGTAAGGAAGTACAGGACAGGTATACGTCTCTGCTACCTATTTTAGCCCGGCTTCCATGCTTATCCTTATTCCAAGGCCTTACTGGCGACGTGCGACGTAAATTACTTACTCAGACACCGCGCCGCTCGAGTGTAATTCACGAATGGACCTTATTCCATCGTATTAAAGTCTACACTCGTTTGAAGCCGCATTATGCCTGCGCTGCGCCTTCACCTTACGCCATCTCTGTATAATTCACGTCTTAAGCAGCATCGTGGTATGTCGATGAGCAAGGTATATTTTTACAGCACTAGTGTCTGCGTATTACAAAAAAAAGAACGCAGACGGAGCCGCGGGATAAAATGCAGTCTATGTCCACCCTGAAGCTTCATTCCACATACCTACTGGCGAAAGAATTTCTGAAATCGAATTAGTAGTTTCGGAGATTACCCCCTGCATTCAAACTTACAAAGCTATACTCACAAACTTTACCTCTTTATAATATTAGCCAAGATGGGACGTCCACCTTCTCACTTCAGCGTATTGCTGCGTCCTTGTCGCCAATGACGTAAATTTATGGGGATACACTGCTGTGATTGGAAAGATTGAAACATAACAAATCGAAAATATTTATATTTTTCTTATAGAACCCACCAGAACCGACTATGATAATAAAACATGTGTTCGAGTTCGTTAGAGTACAAAACATTATTTATTAAATGCTTACAAAAAAAATACACAACGTGAGTTACAATATGACGCGACATACTTGTTCAAACTTACCTATAAATATCTATTTTCGGAATTGTGGTCCGCAAATTGCTCGTTAATTCCTTTGAAACCCAGGGAGATTTTAGTCATTATCATCAGCCGAAAGACGTCCACTGCTGGACATAGGCCTCCCCCAAAGAGTGCCACAAACCGGGTACCGGGTAGATTTTAGTACCTTGTCACAACTGTCTCTGTCTGTATCTAGTCATAAATTATGCTTATTAAAATATATCTTTCTTTACAATGTTTACGATATCTTAAATATATTTCTTTACTTATCTTAAAACAGTGTAGACAAATAAATAGCTAGTTCTCTATAAAATTACTACTTATGCATTGTAAGGCACTATGTTTTTGAGGCACAAATACAGAGTCGTTTATCGCCCCATGCATACGAACGAACTAAAAATAAAATCCCATTATATTTTTATACGTCCCGGTTACTGTTGTCCAGTAATTTAATTTCATACAGACATAGCAATCACGCTCACTCCTGGAATATCCACTGCTGCATGAGAAACTACTAATTAAAACTGAATAAACTTATTTTCTTTCCTTCTTACTAGGTCTGGCCCTTCTATCCGTTCTTGGCTCATCAAGTATCTGATATAACCTTTGCCTTATGTACATTTAAAATACAAAATAACAAAAATTCTACCAACAGCTTAATAAAAGTTTAAAATCTCTCATGTAGATATAATTTTGGTAATGTTGATAAAGGACTGGTGTAAGGCCTCGACAAACTCAGTGCTGTTGTTGTGGGCCTTGTAGCTGGTGACCGCTGCGCCCAACTTGTCTGGGAAGGCTGAATACCTGGCGACAGATCAAATTCAATTAATTGTATAGGTACTAAGGAGAACCATAAGTAAATGCGAATTCTATTCAATGCTTTCATCAAGATGGATTCAGAGCACTAAACAATTCTGCTAGGTTTGATAATAAAGTCGTCTAGTGAGGTCGTAGTGCGAAAGAGATACCATCATGTCTCTAGTTCAGATTGACATGCGGATACTATAAATCAGGGATGCCGCGGAAGCGACTTTTTAGACATCCGCGGATTCGGATATTTCGAGGCTCACATCCGCGGATGAGGATTTTGTGGCAAAACGCTCAAAAACGTAAATACGCAACGTCTTTAGGGTCACGCAGTACTTGAACACGTTGCGACTGATTTATAATCGTTGCAGACTTAACGCATCACCAATAGCGAATATGGCGAATCGTCAGATCACAGAAACGAAATGATGATTCTTATTGACTAATAACGAAAATACTGAATACGCGCGTGGCACGCGCCGTGTTGGCCCCGGACTGGTCAGACCAGATCTGGTCGCGAACTGTACTACATCCGCATCCGCAAAAATTCCGCATCAATTTTGCGGACGCGAAGGCGGATGCAGATGTCGAAAATCATGCGGAACATACGCGGTTGCGGATGCGGATGCGAATGTCTGCAACATCCCTGCTATAAATAAGCCAAAACCTATTTAACTTGTTTGTAAGTGACAGTTTCGTACGCTGCTACGTGAATTAGTTGGACAATTTCTTTTTCATCTCTCATACTCTGAAAGTAGGTCATTGTTTATGAAAGTCCCAAGTTACCAAACTCACCCTATACCGAAGCCTTCCGTAGCCACCGGCCCAAAGCCTCCTCCCAAAACGGACGGCGACGAGAGCGTGCTAGTACTCAAAATGGACTTATTCAGGAAATTGTATTCATGAGAATCAAAGAGCTCCGGTCGCGGGAGGTTGTGTTCTTCGGCAATCTTCATGAGAGCGAACATATGACGATCGAATCCTTGACCCATGGCTGCGTCTTTCACTAGCTCTGAGTGGTATTTGGAGCACTCTTGCATCATTGCGCTGAGCTCCCCTTGTGATACTTTGTTCAGGCGGAGGGCTTCGCAGAATGCCTGGAAGACAAGTGTAACTACTGAAATATGGCGGTACTGGGCGTCTTCATATTTTAATGGACATATGTTTTCCGAATTCCATAAACAACCCTCACTTAGTCAATTCATTAACAGTTCTCTGTCGCAAAGGAATTTATACCGCTATCCGAATGAGAGTACTAGTAGTGTGGTGTCCATAGAAAACTTCTATTGAAAGCCAGTTCCTTAGCTTGCGATGGCATCAGGCTGAATCCTCAAACCTCCGAATCAATTAGGAATCCTCTGTGGCGTGTTATGATTATGACTTTAAATGAAAAGTATTTCATCTTGTTCATAGAACCAAAGAAAATAATAAGCTAAATTCGCTGCGACTTGCCTGCGAGAATGATTTATCAGTCTCCAGTTATAAATGAATCACATCATTTGGACCCTTGTTCTTCGTACATAACTGTGTTACATTACTAGCTAGGTATGTACAAAGAAAAAAATATTCTTCGTACAAAACCGGGTAATGTACCAAGAAACCTTCGTCCTTGCACATTACGGTTCTCCTGACCTCCCGACGCGACCTCCTTGGTTTTGTAGTAGAAACAGCAATTTCTTTGTACAAAACAGGGTCGTAGGAAGAATATTTACTTCTTTGTACATAACTGTCAATGTGAGTGGTAATGTACAAAGAAGTAAATATTCTTCCTACATGACCCGGTTTTGTACGAAGCATATTTTTTCTTTATATATAGCTAGTAATGTAACTCAGTTATGTAAGGATGCAATAAATCTAGAAATAATTTGACCTAAGTAATAATCATAATAACGATAACAAGAGAGTTAGACACATATCAGACTAGGCATTAAGTATATAGATTAGATAGATGTAACTCAATGGTAGTAAACGTGGTAAACGTATTAATATTATCGCTCACACATTCGGTAATCGGTAAGAGTCCCAGGCGATTTACACCGTAAATAGGTTTAAGGGATATTAAAAACCTGATTTCAAAAGTACGTTACCCCAATGAGTAAAACCATATCAATACGTACGGTACGTTCATTTGGGGAAACTTAAAGGATGCCAACAGAGTGCTGCTACTCGTACGTGCCGTGCATGCGATGATCGGTGCAAAATCGAGGACTTCGTGTGGAGGGCATTATAATGTTCGTAAGGAACAATCTTTCTGCTTTTGATACTGTAAATGCGATTGGCAAAACACTCCGTCGCACTGGGCGTTTGAGAACAGTTTCCCGTCGCATGGTACTTCCAGGCAAGAACCAACGTGTCATTGGTCCTACCTACTACGAGCGACTGCCAGCTGATCTAAGACTTGAACCATCTGACGAAGCATTTAGACGCCGCCTGAAACGCCTTTTATTGAAAAATTCAATATGCTCAGTAAAAGAGCATGGATCTTGACGTGACATGTTAATAATTATTTTATTACTTAAAATTGTACATGTATTTCATATTCATTGTGCGTATTTTTACATGGGCATTATTTTAAATTTAAGGTGGTTCGACGACCTACAAAACGCTTTTCGCAGGCTAACAGCGTGATATCAAGAAACTTATGTAACAAACTGTAACAGGCTTTCCGTTTGCGCGAATGGAAATTAAAAAATAGAATAAGAAGGTTTACATACAGGTGCAACCGGAAATGTAGGTTAATTTTTTTCATACCTTCGTTTTTTCGGTACAAGGCCTCATCGTTTCCGTCCTGCCGTGCTTGAATGCCGAAGTGCTGCAGGATTCGTAGGTGCCAACGAATTTACCGCGGAGCAGATGATACGCAGCCTGGAAGAATGTAAATAGAACATTACTACAAAGGCCGGGAAGGCTGCGGGCCCCCAGCGCGGGCAGGAAAAGAGCGGCCACCGCCGGTAAACCATCCGCATCCGCAAAAACTCCGCATCAATTTTTGCGGATGCGGATATTAAAAATCATGCGGAACATCCGCGGTTGCGGATGCGAATGTCTGCAATATCCCTGGTTCAATACACGAAGATGCGCTCTACTCCTCTTGTCCTCATAGCGTATTAGTGTTCGGTTTTTTAAGTGGGAATGGGCGCCTACTCGTAAATTAAACGATCTGTCATATGTCATCATCTTCAGCCTGTATAGGTATACCCAGTGCGGGTGAGGTATTAGCATACACTACACCTTTGAATTTCTTCCCAGATATATGCAGGTTTCCTCACGATGTTTTCCTTCACCGAAAAGCTAATGGTAATTGTCAAACGGAAGACAACAGCACACTAGACTGAACAGATGTGACATTCCCAACCTCGGAGGGAGGTTTACCTAGAGAGATGGAGAGTTGAACCTCATTGTTGGAAGCTCCCTCAATATAAAAAAAAAACTTGACAAACCGTCAGACAAACGAATGGCTTATTGTCTACTGACAGATCGCCATGACGCAGGCAATAGAAGAAAAAAAAACAAATGATATTCCGTACAAGTTCCGAAAAGCTCATACAAGCCGGGATTGGAACTCACGACCGCCGCTTGCTAGAACTACTAGGCTAGCGTAGCTTGTAACGTTGCTTTTTGTTCTATTATATGTACACAAAGATATATATTTACCTGGAAGCCGAGCTGCATCACACA
This sequence comes from Epinotia bilunana, assembly GCA_947049275.1. Lineage (NCBI taxonomy): Eukaryota > Metazoa > Arthropoda > Insecta > Lepidoptera > Tortricidae > Epinotia > Epinotia bilunana. The sequence continues at coordinate 27,297,268 of OX346253.1, forward strand.
ATCAGGACTAACTTTATACTTCTTGCAAGCACCTTTTGTTAGACCTTCGTATAATATGTAATCAATGCTCAGTGATTCATACCACTCCTTGTATTCCTTTTTCGCTTTGTCGACGAATTGCTTTGATTTATCGTCCAATTTAAAATCTAGAAAGAAAGAGTCGATATTATCACAACTTTCTGATCCTTTCATCATTAACTACCTTAATTTTAAAAATAGAACAATCAAATTATATTCTTTGTTCACTTTAGTAGTGAGTTCTAGGTTGCCTTTATTAGTCTGGAATTGAAAGGAACTAAGTAACAAAATAATTCAATAAAATAGCGATTTTACTGTCCGAGTTAATAAGTCGTGTCGAAGGCGCCAGGCAGGCAGGGTGCAGATAACACATACACTTTCCTGCCGCGCTAGAGATATCAGCAGTAAGTACGTTCAGTTATCATTTTCAAACATGCTTATGCTGATAAATTGAGCCATGTGTAATAGACATTCTCAGAGTGATTTCTTTCTGTTATTATAGACGCCGTTTTGGAATTGCTCCACCCGCCACCTTTGCTTGGTGGCAGGGATGCCGCGGATGCGACTTTTTAGACATCCGCGGATGCGGATATTTCTAGGCTCACATCCGCGGATGCGGATGCGGATCTTGAGGAAAAGACTCAAAAACATAAATATACGCAACGTCTCACGCAGTACTCAAACACGTTACGACTGATTTACAATCGTTGCAAACCTTATCACCAATTGCGAACAATAGCGAATACGGCGAATCGTCAGATTCCAGAAATGAAATGAAGATTCTTATTGACTAATCACGAAAATACTGAACACGCGCGTGGCACACGCCGCGTTGGCCCCTATCTGGTCGCGAATTGTACTACATCCGCATCCGCAAAAACTCCGCATCAATTTTTGCGGATGCGGATGTTGAAAATCAACGGGACATCCGCGGTTGCGGATGCGAACGTCTGCAACATCCCTGCTTGGTGGCTTAGTGTGCCATTTGGCTATCGATATGTACAGTCAGCTTCTCTGCAGCTGAATGTGAACACACACGACACATTCTATATCAGTATTTACCTAATTTAGTGACGCTAATGTTGCTACTCGCTGGTTTCGTGTCGGGGTGAACAAAAGGCTTCTTTGTGGTTTCAGCATAAATATCCTCAAAGAACCTCAGTACCGCAACACCGTCGCCCCACGAATGCTCGAAGTTGATACCCGAAACTCCATCCCCCGTGACGATGAGACTGAACGACTTGTCGAACCACCTGTTCGAAATCATAGTTATTTTTTGTGCAGTGGGCACTGTATAGCGAACAATGTAGATCATATAAATAAATATTTTGGGGACAATTTTTTTTTATTCTGCAAATAGGCCGCCACAAGGGCACTTTTACATGTCAAACGGTAATTTACAATATAATAATAATAATAATCTTCATCATCATCATCATATCAGCCGAAAGACGTCCACTGCTGGACATAGGCCTCCCCCAAAGAGTGCCACAATGACCGGTCCCGCGCCACCCGCATCCAGCGGACTCCCGCGACCTTTCCAGGTCATCAGTCCACCTTGTGGGGGGCCTACCCACGCTGCGCCTTCCGGTACGTGGTCGCCACTCGAGAACCTTTCCGCCCCAACGGCCATCGGTTCTACGTGCAATAATAATCTTACACAATAATAATTTAAAATTTTATATAAAAGTCACACAAAGCAACAAAGTAAATGTCACTAAGTTAATGTAAACAACACAAAATTGCAAAATATGACCATTTCATTCGATATAAGATCTGTATCAGCATTAACAAGAAGTTAATGATATTAATTCAGCATTCCAGAGATATAAGATATAAGTATAAGGTCTCTCAGCGTCCAAATTCCTTTAAAAAGCATAAACTACTTACTCTTCCCAGTATATACGTATTTGAAACATGTAAGTTTGTATGGAAACATAAAGAGTTCTATGTAAAACGCGGTAACATTCCCTCTTCACGACCTATCAGTAATAAGAATAGACTCGTTCGACCGCCCGCCAAACTGACACTGCTATCCTCAGGCCCATTAATAATGTCTATTAAGATTTATAATAATTTACCTGACTCTATAAAGGAAGAGGAAGACGATAAAAAGTACATAAATAAAATAAAGCAACTATTACTAACTAAATCCTATTACACGCTAAATGAATACTTAGAAGATAAATCCTACTAATATTATAAATGCGAAAGTTTAGATGTTTGGATGTTTGTTACTGAATCACGCTTAAACGGCTGGACCGATTTGAATAAAGTTTTGCACGAAGATAGTTTATAGCCTGGATTAAAATATAGGATAGTTTTTATCTCGGGTCCACGCGGACGAAGTCGCGGGCGGAAGCTAGTTACCTATAAACGTTCAGTAAGCCCTCCTCTCCCTAAATTGCAGTGCCCAACAGGGTTCACAATGATCTGTAGCTTTAAGTTAACATCTGTACCTACTTTTGTGATATTGTAATAAATGATTGAGTATTGAGTAAATACAATTAATCTTACACAAATCGACCTAGTCCTAAACTAAGCAAAGCTTGTACTATGGATACTAGACGACGATCGATGTACATACTTATATAGATAAATAATTACTTAAATACATAGAAAACAGCCATGACTCAGGATCAAATATTCATGCTCACCACACAGATGAATACCTTTACCGAGATTCGAACCCGGGAACTCCGGCTTTGTAGGCACCAACTGGGCTAAAGAGGTTGTTAAAAAAAGGGAATACTGAATTAATATCATTAACTTCTTGTTAATGCTGATACAGATCTTACATCGAATGTAATGGTCATATTTTGCAATTTTGTTTTGTTTACATTAACTTAGTGACATTTAGTTTGTTAACCTTTTATATATAATTTTAAATTATTATTGTGTAATATTATACCGTACCTTTCGACATGTAAAAGTGCCCTTGTGGCCTATTTGCAGAATAAATAATTGATTTTGATTTTTTTGAATGTATCTATTGTAGTAACTTGGGATGTGGTTGTTTTCTTTTTGTAATGAATAATGCATGTTCCCATAATAACTTATTCAAAAAATATTTCTTCTCCCCTTCATTCTCACTATACCAGAATTATGGATTTATTATATTGACAAAACTTGCAGTTGGAGCAAGACAAGTGGTATATTGGGTACCTGGTCAAGTAAGAATTCGAAAGTTTCATTTCCAAAAGCATTTTTGTTTAGGGTGGGTTGCACCAACTTACGATTACAGACCGATAAACGTTGGATATGTCGCCTGCAGCTGTCATTCAGATTTTAACCAACACCGTTTACAAATAAGGTCAGTCAGGGCAAGTGCGCCAACGGGGTAAATGCGCCTATCATACAGGACCAGTCATTGTAGCACCCTTTGGGGGAGACCCATGTCTGGCACTGGACGTTTTCTGGATGTAATGATATTGATGATCATCTTAGATTTCTATAGTACAAAAATATCAGTAGATTTTAATATCAAACAATGAAATCACACTTACCCCGGTGGCGCACTTGCCCTGACTGACCTTACAGAAGGTTTAGTGCAACCCACCCTTAGTGTGAAATGAAATAAGGGTCACACCTATTTAAACCATCTCCATGCAAGTAATTCTTCAACAGAGCATGTTTTGAATCACCAAGAATTTCATCATCAAGCACCAAATTAAATATAGCAGAATCTATTTTATGCAAGATCTGTTTGTTTCCAGTTTCTTCTAAATGTGCCCGCTGCTTGGCCCACTCATCTCTATTCTGACATGTTAGAACCCCAAGAGGATGTTCTGCCGCTGCAGTACTGTCATTCATGATTTGCTTCAAGTTAGCCAGGATTTCAGTTGGTGCTAGTATGTTACCTGGACACATTAAACATTTTTGAATTAGATGAAACACATGGGTTTAAATTAATTCCATGAAAGTATAATTAGTGTATTTTTTTTTAAATCTTGGTTTTAGGTTTGTATACAAAGGGATAAGCAGAGCCTAGCAGATAGCTTTTATCGTCGCGTTTTACGGCGAAAATGTACTGGAAAATCACGTAAAATGTAACGATAAAACTTATCGTGCTAGGGCCGCAGCAGTAGGTATGTATAGACTATATGTATTTATAATAGCTACAAGTGCTACTTTCTAAACTAGTTCCAGCAGGAACAGTTGATTAATTAATCATTTATTATGTAGCAATAATTACCATTATGTTGCAACCTATTTGTTGCATGATAGGGTTGAGGCAGCCCAATCCATAAATAAAAAGAATAATATTTCTTATATTATGTGGGGACAATCTTACACAAATTAACATGTCCAAACTAAGCAAAGCATGTCAAGCAGTACATGACCTTCACGTTAAAGCAATAAAGTTGTGTATACATATTTTTGTAACTTTGGCCCTATCTTCCACTGTATAGTTGACTGTACTAAGGATGCTAGGCGACGATATAATATTATACTTAAATAGATAAATAAATACTAACACAACACTGAACATTGTTGAATATGCCCTTAATCTCTTCAATTCTTATCTAATCAAATCCATCTTACCATCTGCATCCAGAACATCAAATGCATAAAAGTTTCCTTTGCGCTGCACCAACACATGTTTGCTGTTCGGGTCTCTGAATATCTTGTCCTTATTGAGCAGGGGGATACGGGTGGCCCCAAACAGACCTGGAAACTGGCTCATGTCAAGAGGGAATGCTTTGAAGAGATATGCACCATACCTAGAACAAGTATGTTGTTAATATGGAGAATATGTACATTTTAGCCCATCAGCAAGCAAAAACAGTACTGACCACAACAGCGAATCCAGATTTCTTTATTAAGTAGCTGTTAAATAAATGAACCTATTACAAACCATGACACTGCCTCAGGCAACAAGCCTGTCACAGTTCTGAAAAGAGGTGTGTTACTTTTTTTAGGGTTCATATGGTACACCTCTGGCTCCAATATCTGTGATTTCTGAGACTCCATGAACCTCACAGCACTTATCAACAAATTTGTGGATCGGATTAACTGATTATTGTATTCCGGTCTCGTGTCATTTTGGAACACAATGAGAGGGTTATAGTTAATTGGTAAAGGTTTACGGTCTCGGAGGTAGATGTCAAACCAATAGTCTGAAATATAGCTTGTGTGTTTGTTCGCTTTATCCTTGCCTATGAGCTTTTCTTGTAACGTTTTACCCTCATTACTAACGAAGTTATTAGTTCGTGTTGTGGCTGAATTAAACTGGTCGTCTGTTAACAGCGGCCGCAATGCATTGAGATACCGTTCGGAAGTTTTGTTCAACTCTGGAATGGGTAGTCTAGGTAATGACTTCTGGAAATGCATTGTTGGCACCTTACTCCTTTGTAAATATTGATAGTTAACATCGCGAATAGTTTTGGACTTGCTGGCATAACTTCTTTGCGCTATGCTTTTTAAACACAGGTTTTTATGGGGACATTTGTTTAAAGCATACATTTTTAAGACACTTTCACTTATTTTACTCTCTTAAATTCTTTACTTGAACTCTACAAGCATAAAACATTTAAATTGAATTAAAACTGTAATCCTAACCCATCCAACAAACCAAATCTGAAAGAAAATAATGAACTTTGACTAGTTTGACAAGTCAACAGTGTTGCCATAAGACGAAAACCAGATTTACAAGTCTTCATGTAATTAGTATTTTAAAACTGTTGATCGATAAATTTACATTACCATTAATTTAATTTGAACTTTGATTGGCTACTGGTACCATTGTTGCTGTGAAGATGGCTTGATCGTGAACAAAGCGATGTGTCATATTATTCTAGTAAGTCAGTTACCTTTAGACCCAGCAGTACATCTCTCGATTTTTCTCGCACTATATCCCTTGTTCTAATAAGAAAGAGACGGATAGTGCGAAAAAATCGAGAGAGCTCGCGCACCGTCGCATGATAGCCGTGCTGGGCTTATAGTATACATGGTGTACCAAAAATGGAGTATGAACCGATCAAGGGCTTAACAGGTATCGTGTTCTGATAAGAAAAAACAAAAAAAAAAATTTTGACGAGATTTTTTTTTAACGTCTGTATGCAGCTCGTCGCCCCAGTCGGCCAACACTCCATACAAAGGTAAAAAAAAAATCGCGTCAAATTTTTTTTTTAGTTTTTTTTTATCAGAACACGATACCTGTTAAGCCCTTGATACCCCATTTTTCGTACACCATGTATAGTAAGTATGTATGAACATTGGACACTCGTTAATTCATGAATTTGGCAACACGTCATTCTCTGAAAGTTAAAAAAAAAAAAAAGCAAGAAATTGCTATAACAGCCAAAAAAGGATAAAATGATCAGCAACACACGTCTATCATGAGACAGCCGCGATATACTCTCGATTTTTCTCACACTATCCGTCTCTCTCTTATTAGAACAAGAGGTATAGTGCGAGAAAAATCGAGTGTTGCGGCCGTCTCATGATATACGTGCAGTAATGGTGATGGCTAACATGCTACAGATGTATTGCAAAATTATTTTCCTTCGGGAAAACTCGGATCTTTATCGGAATACGATGACACCCGAACTGTCAATGAATTATCGTATTAAATCAGTGACATTTTCATACCCATTAATATGGAACTTTATTGTTAAGTGTCAAATGTCAAAATGAATAATGTTGTATAATATAGAGATGTTACAACCGCAACAATTTTAGGTACTGAAAATGGGATTTTTAAAACCACTTTCTGTAACTTCAAAAATAATCAGTTTTATTGTCACTACTAAACAAAACATTATCTCCGCTTTAAAACATAATTAAAAGGACAACAAAGTAAAGCTTATCGGGAAATATTTACAATGATAAAATTCAAAACCTGTCTATATTTTATCTTTGGCGTCCCTCTCGTACCTAAAAATAACCTGCGTGTGAGAGAAATGCAATCGATTCAAAAGGTTTCATAGGCAATTTCACGAAAGTTATCGCCACGCACACAACCGTTGTAATGAATGATAGAGGATTTTTAAAATTGGTGTTTTTTTTGCGTACCGATTGCAAGTTCAGCAGCGAACTGATGGGATGACAAAATGTTTTTTGTTAAGATTCTCACATTGACTCAATCGTTAAATGGGATGTGTGAACATAGGTTTCGTCAGTATACACAATATCTCTGCCTTCAGATCTGTACTTCCTTATAAGGTCTATGAACTTTATTCTTTTAAGTCTAACGTCATCTTTTTCCATCAGCATTTTCCTATTATTAGTAATTTTCTTGAATAAAAAACCCATTTGGCGAAGTATTTTTCTTAGTGTAAAATCGCAGCCCTTAAAATTCATCGTTTCTATTAATTTGGACTTTAGTACTTTTATAGTAGGGACCTGTTTATAAATGAGATGAAAGTTATAAACCATTCGTCGTATCACTGCGTAGTCAAAATCATCAAGATCTAAATAGAATTTCTTGCGTGGTCTACCCAGCTTAATGTTGTTGTGTTGGGATTTTCATTACTTCTGTATTGTTCTTCCTGGTTCAAATATTTTCTAATTGTTGGTCTAGATACTCCTGTTGCGTCCGAAATTCGCTGTTGAACTTTCCTAAAATACTCTGAGTCGTTTCTATTTTTGAATTTGCTATTTTCTGATATGAAGTACAGGTAAATATTAAATATAATACCTTGAATTGGATTTTTTAACCGTTTTCTAGATTTCGGCATGGCTATACAACCTTATTATAAGTAATCTGAAAATATGATTAAAATTACAGCGAATTTTTAAATTGCGGATTATATATCTATATAAGAAGCAATTTGAGAGAGCACGATAAATACGAACTTTTCCGAAAAATTACGAAGGAAAATAATTTCGCACTACATCTGTACCTACACAGGCAGCAAGTAGCTTGCGCATATTAAAGCACTTGTCAGCCATTCCCGGGTACCATACTTTCTACTGGGGTAACTTGCACTACACACACGCGCCATTTATATGTATATACCCATGCCGAATGTTTTATAGTAGTAATGGTTACTGAGCTATGCCGAGCACGGACGGACGGATGAACGGCCATGGCGAAACTATAAGGGTTTCTTGTTGACTACGGAACCCTAAAAATTGGTAAAGCAAAAAAAAGGTACTAAAAATTAACACCCAAGTGTCTTCAAGAAAGTATTTCTGTATTACAAATTTTAAATCATATATACTTGAATGATATAAACTTTTATATGACAAAAAGTAATAAGCCATTTTTTTTATACATTCTATTTATTTAGTTCACTTTCTGGGGCAATTTTTGCCTTTTTACTACCCAGCAATGCATTTCCTTGTTTTTCAGCTTCTTGTATAGCAGAGAATATCGCACCTGCATGGACTTTTTTTAGGATTTTCTTATCATGGAAAGGATGAATGTGTGCAGCAATCCTGTAAGCAAATTCAAATAAATCTAAAATTTGTTATCCCATTCAACGCTAATCACGACACAAATACGTCAGAGGGCCACGGTCGATTTTCGCTAGCGCGCCAGTAGCACTACGAGCGTAGCGTTAGAGGTGTGTAACTCAGGAGTGAGAGATTCAAATGAACTGCATCTTTTCGTTTATGTCACTCGCTCACTCGTTCACTGAAGGATGAAACAACTCACTAACTCACTATGTCAGTTCAGTATGCGTCCTTCCCCCGCTCTACCGCTCTCAACTCAACCGAGCAACTGATGTACGAGTGGGTTGCGCTCTTCGCACTTACGAGTCGAAGCTATAAACCTATCTCACACTCACGCGTGCACGCTTACGTTACTGATAGAAAAACATGTCAATGTGTGAGTCACTCATTTATACTTGTGTGTGGGAGTGATTTTGAGCTGTTAGGAGTCCACAGATCAACTGAGCGAGAGCTGTTCGGAGTCTATAGATGAACTGAGCGAATTGAACGAAATGAACGAAAAGAGTGATACATATCTTTACGACATGAAGATATGAATCGCTCCTTTCACTTCAGTGACACGTTTTGCGCATCTCTACGTAGCTTAGCTTAGCAGTCAACGAGTTAAATTATGTAAATGCCGAAAACTATACATGAACCTAAGCATTCCCACAACGTATAAAAAGGACGTAATTGTTAGTAAAAATAACATGTATACCATTGTCCATTGGACTTATTGGCGACTTTCAGTAATACATAAACACCTCCGTATTTATATAGAGGAATATACCAGACAGGCTCTCTGGGTACCTAACCTATTAAAGAAAGCTACATGACTGGAAATTTTTGCTTAAATCCGTCCAGTAGTTTTACTCACGTTAGTTCGGGCTACCTGTATAGTTTTGAAAGCAAACTTATCTAATGCTAAAAGTCGGAGAACTTTCCATCTCTTTCCACCGTCCCCATTTAACGGTGTTAGAGAATAAATTATTTTGATTAAGCCCCTTTACCCCCTTATTTCACCCCTTTAGGGGGCAAATAGATCTACATATTATAAAAAAAACCTGCTGTCCTGCTTTCATGTTTCTAGCCACAGTTTAATATTAAAAATTACACATTACTTAGGTATGTGAACTTTAAACCGCTATCTTAACCCCTTCAAGGGATGAATTAGGAAAATATCCCTTATCAATGATTTTGACAGTACATTAGGAGCTTGTGGCCAAAGTTTTAAACGTCTAACTCTAAAAACGACATGATTCCCATACAAACTTTCAACTCTTTTTTAACCCCCTTAGGGGATGAATGTTTGTGACATAGCTTAATCATTTGCTTTGCTTTTTAGTAAGATACCTTCATACAAAGATTCAAGTCTAGTTATAACTTTCCAAATGAACAATTTCCATACAACGGTTCCACCCCTATTTCACCTTCAAAAATGCTTTCTTAGTACACATCCACGTACTGTAAAGTATATATATTCCAAATTTCATGCTTATAACTTTAGCGGTTTAGGAAATCACACATTACTTATGTGAACTTTCAACCCCTATCTTAACCCCTTCCAGGGATAAATTAGAAAAAAAATCCCTTATCAATGTTTTTGACTGTACATTAGGAACTTGTGACCGAAGTTTTAAATGGCTAACTTTAAAAACGACATGTTTCCCATACAAACTTTCAACTCTTTTTAACCCCCTTAGAGGATGATTTTTTATAGCAAAGTTAAATCATTTGTTTGGCTTTTTAGTAAGAAACTTTCATACAAAGGTTCAAGTCTATAACTTCCAAAATGAACGATTTCCATACAGCGGTTCGACCCCTATTTCACCCCCTTAAGGGTTGAATTTCGAAAAATCCTTAGTGGATGTCCACGTACTGTAAAGAATATATGTTCCAAATTTCGTGCTTATATCGTTAGCGGTTTAGGCTGTGCGCTGTCTGTCAATAGATTAGTAACGAAGAGTTTTATATATATACTAGCTTCCGCCCGCGACTTCGTCTGCGTGGACTCGGGATAAAAACTATCCTATATTTTAATGCAGGCTATACACTATCTTCGTGAAAAATCTCACCCAAATCGGTTGAGCCGTTTAAGCGTGATTGAGTAACAAACATCCAAACTTTCGCATTTATAATATTAGTAGGATCGATTAATGTTATTTATAATGCAATATAATATTATGTGATGAATAAATATGAATATCAAGTAGGCCTCAGGAGAGCTACGGTAGTCTAGCGGTTCAGGCATGCGGCTGTCAAGCGGCGGTCGTGGGTTTGAATCCCGGCTCGTACCTATGAGTTTTTCGGAACTTATGTACGGAATATTTACCGTTAGCTTTTCAGTGAAGGAAAACATCGCGAGGAAACCGGTCTAATCCCAATAAGGTCTAGTTTTCCCTCTGGGTTGGAAGGTCAGATGGCAGTCGCTTTCGTAAAACTAGTGCCTATGCCAAAACATGGGACTAGGTCAAAGCGGATGATGATGATCAAGTAGGCCTCAAGGGCTCTTTTTGGATGTCAAAGTTTACAAATACATTTAGGTACAATGGTATAAATAAGTGACATATATACATAGCAATAATGACACAACATACAAATACTGCACGGGTATCACAGGACAACCCGCGCGTTGTGTCGCGGCGAGATAGACTATCCTTCTCTTTTAATTAGAACGCTTGGAAAGCGACGGATAGTCTATATCGCATCGACACAGGTCGCAGGCCGTCTTGTGGTACCCGTGCGGTGTACACATTTGCCGTGAGATGTACTTATGTTCAGGGGTCTCACCTTTGCACTACAACGTCGTCTTTAGTGACTACGTGCGCGGGACATTTTAGCGACGTGACGTAGTCGACGCACCTCCACTGCCTGCTGTTGTTACGGTTCGTATGCTTCAGGTAGTATACATATCTGTTCAGAATCATTTGTAGGTTGCCTTGGTTTGATACTGTGTACTGCATTATGCCTGTGTCTGGGAACAATAGTTAAATAAATAAGCTTGATGCATTTAAAGTTCGAAGATGGGAGCGCAGTTAATGCTGTACTGTCCAATAATCCGCGTCCATGTATCTCTCTCTCTCTTTACGCATGGGTTAAAAACAGACAGAGATTTAGTGGACACGGATTATTGGTCCCATAATTTATAGTGATTTAAGAGCGAACAGCCATAAAGACTAGCTAATTAGTTAATTGAACGCATAAGACCATAAGTAATTTCATAGGCCACGGACTGGACGCCCTGTGGGCTGAAAATCGGCTTTCATAGAAATAGAAACCGAAGTTGAACATATTATTTTTTTCTTGTTGAAATCGCATTAGGTAGTCATACTACAAAATGATCCTGAGGTAATTTGGACTTGTTGTTATTATTTTTTTTATTTTTTATTTACACCGTGTCAAATATATTTGCATACAACTATAAAATATCATAAAAATAACTACGCGATGCCAAATGATATGAAAACTGTATTATATTAAAATAAAACTGATATCAAATAATTACAATAAATGTTTGGGAATTACTCCGCCTTTAAGTTTCCGAACCAGGGTTAAACGTTTCTCAAACCCGTCACATGCGGCACGCACTACCTCCATAGGCATTTCATCCCAAATACGCACGATATTTTTTTTAATTGGTCCAAATTTGATATTTTATAATTATTCAGCTTAGACAGCATATATGACCATACAAAAAAATCCAAAGGATTTAAATCCGGAGAGCTGGGAGGCCATTCATTCTTGGGTAAGAAATCAGTTAAATTTGCCTTACACCAGGCTTGGACGCTGTTTGCGGTATGGGAAGGTGCTCCATCCTGTTGAAAAATATAATAGTCCTCTCCAAACATGCGTTGCAGATTTGGAGCAACAACTTTCGCCAGAACTTCGGTTTTGTAATACTCAGCGTTGATTTTAACACCCTTATCGATGAATATCAAAGGAAGTTTGCCCCGCTTACACACTGCTCCCCAAACCATTACCGAGGGGGCACCCTGAAATCTTGGAACGTATTTCTGATTCTCTGGAATGTCTGCCATCTGGGCTGCCCACAACCGATCGTTTTGAGCATTGTTGGGGTTGTTCTAAAACAATCAGTTTTTCATCTGAGAAGACAAACTCATCCCCAGCGTGCCACGAAAGTATTGTATTTGATCGCTGGACCCTCTTCTGCTTAGACGCCTGGGAAAGTCCATGAACTTTACGTTTCTTGTACGCGTAACACCAGAGATTATGTCTCAAAATGTTATGGGCAGACCCCCTTGAAATTTTCAATTCGGCTGCTAGTTTTCGAATAGAGCGATGGTTTTTACGTCTAATTCGCTCCCTCACAATTTTAACTACCTGATCTGTTCTCGCTGATCGCGGCCGACCAGATCTCTTTCGATCTTCTGTTGAGGAGGTCTCTTTAAATCGTTTTAATGTTTTATATACAAAATCACGGTTTGATCCCAAGAGATTTCATCGCTTTGAAAATGTCACTAGCGCACTCACCGTTGCGGTATTTGGTAACAATAATTTCTCGAAATTGCTTCATCGTGTTTTACACATGAATGAAATATGGTAGACATTTGAAATGACTGTATTTTGTTTCTGTACATACATATTTAAATTTTATAAAAAGAACGATTTATTTGCAGCTTCATGTATTTTATACCAGTTCGAAACATATTGTATCCAAACTTATTGGACACGGTGTATACTTAAGGACAACCGCTGCAAAAACATGATATAAGTCTTACATAGTAATACAAAGCCAATTAAAGGAACTCACAGATATCTATAGAAATTATAGACATCTTAATAAAAACATGTATGGAGAATAAAGGTAAAACAGGTGAAGCTCTGAAAGTGCATGTTTTACACAAATATCTTTGCATATGCATATAGTAGCAATTATTTATGATTTTTTGTTCTTGTTGGAATTTCTCCCCTGGGTGCACTTTTTCATTAAATCCAAAAAAAAAAAAAAAATATTTTAAATGTTCTGTTTAATTGTAACCTAGGAATAGTTATTTGTTATACAAGGGTGCAAAGTTGTATTTTACCCGCGAGAGTGGAATTGAAACACGAGGAAGCGAAAGGATTCTATAGTTGAACCACGAGCGAAGCGAGTCCTATGGGTGTTGTGTAGATACGCAGTATTTACCAGTGCTAGTTACGCGTAACCGTGTATACCGCGGTATTGCACTATCCCCGACGATATGCAAGGATATTTGTGCTAAACATGCACTTTCAGAGCTTCACTAGGCTAGAATTGGGTCTCATTTAAGGGTGCATAATAGGGGTGTAGAATGATTATTACTTCAAAAGAAAGAAGGTTAAAAAATATGCCTAATGACGAAAATCCCATTCAAATATCTCAAAAAATTACGAAGCTACAACCGTTTTAATGTTGCTTGTTAGAGAGAGATAAGGCTCGCAGATCGTGACGTCATCCTCCACCGTCATAGTAAATGACAATCGTTTCATATGAAGGTGCGTTTTGCGGAAAATGGACAGAACATACCCCCTCTTAAAACTTTGTGATTATTTAACCTCTTGCGCAGCATTGCTTTTTCTCCATTTGACTACATCTTTAATCCTTTTTAACCCCCGACGCAAAGAGAGGGATGTTATAAGTTTAACGTGTCTGTGTATCTGTCTGTAGTAACGTAGCTCCCAAACGGATGGACCGATTTGAATGCGGTTTTTTTTGTGTCATAGATGATTTTATCCCAAGTGTTCTTAGCCATATTTCATGAAAATCTGTTCAGCCGTTTTTGAGATATTGGACTTTGAAAAGTTGTAGTTATTCAAGAAATTACATCATTATTGATTATTTTATTTGGTGTCTACACCCATATTTACTATGTGTCTTATTTACAATGTTTTTGTCAAGCGCTAAGGTCAGACTTCAGAAGTGAAGTAGAATATATATTCCAAATTCAGATAAAGGATGAAAAAACATCGAATTCTGACAGTTACTTTACTTTGCTGCCACAACCCTAGCAGGATGTCCGATTACTTACTTTTGCTATCATTCATGTCAATCCTGTGAACTGTTTCGGTCATTGACACAACATTACCCTCCATATGTTCTTGCAACTCCATGAAGGACTCGTCTGCTGATTTCACATTATCTATTGTGCCCAAAATACTTTCTTTGTCTTCATAATCACTGAAAAGGATGAGTAGCTTTCACTCAATTTTTTAAAGTGCTATGCAGTGCCAAGGACTTGACCGGATTTGACGACCGCTTTAGCCTAGTTGGTAGTGACCCTGCCTATAAAGCAAGAGGCCCTGGGTTCGAATCCCGGTAAGGGCATTTATTTGTGTGATGAGCATGAATATTTGTTCCCGAGTCATGGATGTTTACTATGTATTTAAGAATTTATTTATCTATATAAGTATGTATATCGTCGTCTAGTACCCATAGTACAAGCTTTGCTTAGTTTGGGACTAGGTCGATTTGTGTAAGATTGTCCGCAAATATTTATTATAAGAATCCGCAGTAAGCTCGATTCTCCATACAAACTTAGTTACGCTCTCATTTTAAAACTACGTGTTGGATTGTAACGAAACTTTGCATGTACAATGACATGAGGTATACCCAGGTCTGTAATTAGTTTATGTAGCTTCAGCACGTCTATCATAGGACGGGCGCGACATACTCTCGATTTTTCTCGCACTATACCTCGTTCAAAGTGTTCTAATAAGAGAGAGACGGATAGTGCGAGAAAAATCGAGAGGGCTCGCGCGCCGTCACGTGATAGCCGTGCAGATACCATAGTTAAAAAAATTACAGCGGATTTAAGTTTTTCATAAAAAACTTGTTTTTGCTGTATTTTGTTTGTTTTATAAACTGGAACCATATAAACTAATTACAGACATAGATATACCTCATGTCATTGTATGATTGTATATGCAGTTTCGTCACAATCCAACACGTAGTTTTAAAATGAGAACGAAACTGTTTGTATGGGAAGGTGAAATTCGGCCGAGCTTACTGCGGACTCTTAAGGAATAATCCTGATTGGTAAGGGGAAATTTCCAGAACACTCCCAACAATGGCACATGATTGAATTAATATTGGGATACACAACAGTAGAATCACAACTCTGACAATGTACAACACATGTGACAACTATCAAACGCGTGGTACAAGAATCAAGATCAATATTTCTGGATTAGTAACTCATTATTGAACGCTGTATATTTAAAAAATATGCGTTCATATTATACAACTTGGTTTTTTAGGAATTATTATGATCTGAATAAATATGCATACTTACATATTTTTAGAATATATCTGAAACTTAGTGTCTTTGTCTTGGATGTCACTGATCTCAAAAAAACAAACATCTTCCTCATTTTGTGATTGCGCACTGGATACATACTGACCAGAGGTGCGGTGTTTGTTGTTAACCGTGTGGCTCATTTTCTGCAAATACCTCTGATAAATAAAATGTGTTTTGTCCCTTTCTGATGAATGATGATATACCTTCCTTAACCACTTGACAGTACAGCCCGCGAGACCCCCGATTATCCCTTCAACTGTCCGGGTTTTATAGACACGCACGCCCCGAGCCGCGCACCCACAACTTTCTAACAAAAACGTCTGTATCTTCTAAACTACAAAAGTTATATTAAAGAAAAAAATACTTTTTATAGAATGATAAAAATGTACATGATTAGGGACTATAATCAAAGTTAAACTTATGAACTCTGTAAAAAAGGCTAAAATATTTTTATTTAACGACTGATTAAAGGAAATGTTGAGCGATGACCCCCTTTTATTATTACATATCAAAAATGATACTATTTCACCTTTCTAATGATACAATTAACACATATCGTTCTCTATAAGAAATCAAAATAAAATAAACTAATTCCCTACTCCTTGCAACATTTTAACTCTCGCGTACAGTACGATTACTGTTAGTTAAGACGTGACAGATGGATTGCCTTCATTTAATTTTCAACTTTAATCTTATACAAATAAAATAGTTATTACTAAATCGGTAGATGTGGGTAACAGTATTCTGAAAAATGCTTTATCTATATGAAATTAAAGTTGAAAATTAAATGAAGGCAATCCATCTGTCAGGTCTTAACTAACAGTAATCGTACTGTAACTGATTTTGTAGCAAGATGGCCGCCTGCATAAGGCTGTCTACAACCGATATACACTTAACATTTCGTGGAGACTGCCATTTCTTGGAGATTGAGTAAAAATGTCATAGTGGTTGACAAGACAAATAAATATTTTTTTGCTTTGTTTTGGGGATTATTAATAGAATCTAGATGAATTGCATTACAAAATGCAGACAGGCGATACTGTTAATATACAATTCTACAAAGAAATAATATATTGATTGGTGGCTAAATCTTCGGGCTATTGCGATAAGACGCTTCGCTTTGCTTTGGCAGTGACAATTTTTATATGCTTATGCTTATGTGAATATGTTCTCTATTATTGTGTTTTTGTGCTTACTGAGTATTTAGGATAAGGTAAATTTGTGTGTACATTTAGTCTATGTTTTCTCTCACGATGATAGAGGATCCGGAGAAGGAGTATATCGATTTTTTTAATAGGATAGTGGAGGACGACGGGTATGCGCGTGGCGTATTTTTACTGTCCGTTAGTCAGGCCGGTCTTCTATCCCGGAGGGAAGGGCAGTCGCCGTCGCCCGCCATTACTCCCAATGTTTGCCCCCCGTCGGGGCCAACTGTTATTAGTGACCCGCCCGCCTCGCCGGCCTGTGTGCCTGAGCCTGGGATGGAGCGTATATTACTGTCGGCTAACAGTTTTAGTCCCCTCGCGATGGATGAAGCTGGGAATGGTTCACAGGACCTCCGCCTGGTGATGTCGAAGGACAGGACAGAGGATGATGGCTTGGTGCCTGCAGGCAAGCACAAGCCGTGCAAGTCGTCCAAACAGAAGCGTAGCTATATTGCTGCTGACATTTCGCCCCCTTTGTCACCCACTAGCGGCGGCGATGCGAGGCCATATGTGGACTGTGAGTCCACGACTTCGGTTGCGGAGGCCTCCAAGAGGGCGAGGCCCAGTGGCGATGGTAATGCGGAGGCGACACTGTTGGGCGTCCCTGTTGCCGTCGTGGAGCCTTCGGATGAGGTGAGTCCGCCGCCGGTTTTGGTGGGGGGGGAGGGGATGGAGGTGCAAACCTCCCCCCCCGCCTCCTCCGGCTCTCCGGCCGTTACGGCCGAAAAGCGGGTTCGTCCCCCTCCCATTATTGTCGTGAAAGACAAGAGTAGGTGGGGGAGGCTCTCCGCTGAGGCGACACGTATTCGCCTCAACTTCGCGAAAGCGCGTATGGCCCAACGCGGGTTAGTTATTCATACTAGCTCCCGAGAGGAATATCGCTCCTGGGAGAAGCTTATTGCTAGAGGCTATTACTCATACGCTTTCGAGGAGGACAAGAATCTCCGCGTCGTTATTAAGGGCCTTGATATTCATATCGAGACTGATGCGGTCAAAGAGGACCTAGTTGCGCGCGGGTACCCTGTACTTAGTGTGCACAGAATGCACAGGGGGAGAGACAAGACTCCTTTCCCCTGTGCAGTCATCATTTTGCGCAGGGACCCAAAATGCAAGGAGCTGTTTAATGAGTCTATCGTTTGCTGTCTGTCTGGTGTGGTATTCGAGAAGCCGCACCGCAACGGACAAGTGCCGCAGTGCTTCAACTGTCAATTGTTCGGGCATGGTTCCCGAAACTGTCACATGGACCCCAACTGTGTAAGGTGCGGTGAGGGTCACGAGTCGCGGGCGTGTCCGCGGCCAAAGGACACGGAGCTACCGCCCAAGTGTTCAAACTGCGGTGGGGCCCATGTGGCCAGCTATAGGGGGTGCCCTAGTGCCCCCAAGGTCCAGCGCGTCTCCAGGCCCCAGCAGCAGACGAGATCCCAGAGGGACCGCCTGCCTGAGGACTTGGATGGCCGTGGGTTTCCTGGCTTGGGTCGGAAAGATAGGGCGGCTGCGGAGGCCCCTGGCCCTACTCCTGTTCCTGGCCCCCGTGGGGCAAAACTTATAACCGAGCGGTTGCGCCGTCGTCCGGGGGGGGGGCAATCGCGGCCGGGGCTTGCTCCGACCGCTGGCCTTGCCCGGGCGTACGTGCAATCGGACGGTTCTGCGCTCGCTGACCTGAACTACGTGATGAGGGTCGCGGAGCTCATTGATCTGGACGAGGTGTCCGTGGTGGCGGCAGAGCTGCGTGCCGCCGCAGGTAACCAAGCGGAGACTCTTAAAACCTTGCTCGCGCACAAGGTGCTCTTTAGGAACTTAAAATCACTTAGCGCTCCTTAATGGACTGCGCCGCCCGACTTAAACCTCGTTCGTTGGCCATAGGCAGTTTTAATGCCTGTGGCCTGCGTGAGAAGAGGGAGGAGGTCTCTTGCCTCCTGAAGGACGCCCAATTGGATGTCCTCATGGTGCAAGAGACTTTCCTCAAGCCCAGGGGGCGCAGTCCTAGGATCGCGAACTACGCATTTGTTCGTAATGATAGAGCCATGAGTGCCAGGGGGGGAGGCACTCTTATCTACTTCAAAAGGTCCCTGCATGTCTCGTCTATGGATCCGCCACAGCTGACTAACATGGAGGTCTCAGTGTGTCGGCTTGCAATGTTGGGTCATCGTCCCATCACTTTTGTTTCCGTTTACCTGCCACCGGATAAGCCTATCCTGCGGTCTGACCTTGAGGCTGTCTTGGCATTGGATGAGTCGGTCATTCTGGCTGGCGACCTCAATGCGAAGCATCCTCAGTGGAACTGCGGGGTGGCTAATGCGAATGGCAGGGCGCTCCTTAGTTTAGTGGAAGGGGCGCGGGATGGTGACCTGTTGCGGGTTGACATTCTGGCTCCCTTTGAGCCCACCCACTTCCCCTTCACTGTCGGTCATAACCCTGATATCTTAGACATTTTCATCCTTAAGCGAATTGCGCTTAGCATGCGCAGCATCGTAGTCGAGCACGTTATGTCGTCAGACTATAGGCCTGTGGTGCTGAGGCTGGGCCCTTCCTTGGCGGACCCTGCTGGCACCAAGTCGGTTGTCAACTGGCTTGGTGTCAGCAACGAGCTGGCAAGGGAGGACTCCCCCCTGGTACTGAATCTTCCTCCCCCTGACGTCTTGGTCTCCCGCGAGGGAACCGACCGTGCGGTCGATTATGTTACGGGTGGCTTGCGCGATATAATCTCGGCCAACACCAGGGAGGTTCCAGTTGATTCAGGTCGCTGGGAGCTCCCTGCGTATATCAAGGAGGTTAAAAGGCTAAAGAACGCGGCCACTCGTGAATACGATCTGTTTCCCTCGCCGGATAATAAGACGCATCTTAACTGGTGGCAAAAGAGGTTGAAAAAATGCATTAGGGAATATAGGAACGCGAGGTGGAACAATCTCCTTGTGGAGCTTGTTCCTTCTCATGTGGCTTTCTGGCAGTTGGTTCGTACATTCAAAATGGAGGGTGTCGTTCAAATGCCGCCCTTGACCATCCCTGGGGCCCCCCCTTCTGCTCCCCCGGCGTTCACGGACGCGGAGAAGGCCGAGTGCTTGGCGAGCAGCCTAGAGCTGCAGTGTTCGCCCAGCACAGAGCCCTGCGACCAGGATCATGTCGCCCGCGTTGCGGATGACGTTGCTGCCAGACTTGCAGTCGCGCCTACCGGTCAGCCTCTGAGGACGACAACGTTCACGGAGGTCCAGAGGTTGATCAGGAGACTGCAGGTCAAGAAGGCCCCCGGCTCGGACGGCATTTCGAACAGGGCCTTGAAGGCACTTCCGGACGCATTGATCCACTTTCTGGTAGACCTGTTTAACGCGGCGCTGGCCAACTGTCACTTCCCGGCGGCCTGGAAGGTGGCCCATGTCATTGGCATCCCGAAACCAGGCAAGCCAAGGACAGCGCCGGTCAGTTACAGGCCCATTAGCCTATTGTGCACGCTGGGGAAGTTATACGAGCGGGTTGTTCAAGCCCGCTTGTGGGACTTCCTCAGTGAGCACAATATTTATATTGACGAGCAGTTTGGGTTTAGGCCTGGACACTCCTGCACCCATTAGGTGCATCGGCTGGTGGAGCATGTCTTGCACTGGTTCGCTGCCACACGGCGGTCGGTCGCCACTGGCGCTGTGTTCTTTGACATCGCCAAGGCATTTGACAAAGTATGGCATTGCGGGCTGGTGCATAAGCTGTTCGACATGCAGATGCCGGACAGGCTGGTGCACCTGATTGGGGACTTTCTGGCAAACAGGGCATTCCAATATCGCGTGGAGGGCACCCTCTCGGCGCGTCATCCCATTCGGGCGGGCGTGCCGCAGGGTGCAGTACTATCTCCCTTCTTGTTTGCTCTGTATATCAACGACCTGCCAAGGATAGACCGTGTCCACTACGCGCTTTTCGCGGACGACACGGCTATATACACGTCTTCGACCCATCCAGATAGGTTGCGAGCTCTCCTCCAGCGCGCGATCGACTCTCGGGAGTTGGTGCCGCGCCTGGAGAGTGGAGTTAAATCCGGAGAAGAGTGCCGCGGTGGTCTTCTCTCAGAGGTCAGGATACGATGCTCTGACCGCGCGGCATGGGGTGCTGTCCCTGTCTGGGAGGGTCATACCGTGGGTTACCCACGTGCGGTACCTCGGGGTTCTCCTGGACAGGCGACTGACTTTCGCCAAGCACCTTAGTGTCGTGCGGGACAGGGCGTCTTTTTATCTTAGCAGATTGTTCCACCTCCTTAGGCCGTCCAGCAGCTTGTCTGTAAGGAACAAACTACTGATCTATAAGTCGTGTATCAGGCCAGTTTTCTGCTACGCGAGTGTAGCGTTCGCGCATTGCGCTAAAACGCACTTGGGACGTTTGCGGACCCTGCAAAATAAGTTTTTGCGGCGGTCTGTAAACGCTCCGTTTTATGTGCGTAACATAAGGTTACACGCGGACCTATTTATGCCTTCGGTTGCGGATCATATGAAGCGGATTTCCACTAAGTACTTTGAAAAGGCGGCACTTAGTGGAAGTCCACTCATTAGAAAGGCAATTGATTACGTTCCTAGGCCGGACCCCAAGCTCAGGGACCGCCGGCCTAGGCACGTCCTGTGCTACCCGGACGATGTCATCACCATGGAGCGGAGGGCCGAACTCGAATACGATGTTGAGTTCCGCGCCCGGGAACGGCAACAGAGGCGCCGTGAGGCAGCGCGTGAGGACGGGCTCACTGGCTTATCCTTTGTAGATTTAAATACGGACGAGGACTTGGTGGGAGAGTTTGCGCGCAGCTTTTCCCACCAACCTCCTGATATTGATGGGAGTGTGCGATCTCCCTCTCCCTCTTCCTCCTCTCCTTCCTTCCCATACAGGCCCTCACTGGCGAGGCGCTATTTTAGATCAAAAAGCGTCCGACACTACACCCGTCCTCCTTCTGTTTCTGTAAATAACTCTATTTGTTAATTTCTACTCTCTGTACATAGGTATACTTACTTTGTGTGCATGTTACCCTTCTGGCTGTATATTTTTTTTTAATAGTTTGATTCTAAGGTTTGTACATTACTTAGTTAGTTTTATAGTGCATGGTTTGCACGTTAGATTTAAGTTTGTATATTATGTCTGGGTCGAGCGGCTATGTACTGTCTCGCCTACGGCTCGCGCTCTCTCGCTTCGTCTTGTGCTGCCGGGGCGGGGGGCGTGGCCTGTGCGCCGCAGGGCGCGTTATTGTTATCACCGCACTCAAGGTGTGGTGTCTATTGCGCGCCCTGCGGTGTTACTTGTTTATTAGGTTTTAAGGTATTATAGTTATAGGTAATTAGTTAAGGGCCCCTTCGGGGCCCAACTTGGAAAGATAGGTAGGAAAAAAAAAAAAAAAAAAATAATTTCGTGGAGACTGATATCCAGTGTCAGTAGATACATTTTGACAAAAATATTTAAATTTTATTAAATAAGTTATTTTTAAAAAGCACATATATATATATACCTACATTAAATACAACCAACAAATAAACCTACACAAAACCGTTTTAACAAACAAATATACGAAGTCAAGCTAAATAATACCATTTTTAAAACAAGTACCTATATCAGTAACTGAAAGAATACATGCAGACAAAAACACATTTCCAAACACCGAATAATCAAGGCACACCAGAAATCGTTTGTACAAACCCTTATTTCTGATATATTTTGAAACGTCCGTGGATAGTCAACCGTCCACGGCCTCAGACCAAGAAAAAAAGACAGACGGAGCGTTACGAACAGTCTAGTGAAGCCAAACGGTTTTCAACCAAGCCCCATAAGTTTAGCACACACTAAACAAATTAAATCACACAAAACTCGAAATAAATGATCTTGAAAGCATTGTGACACGTGCTGAAGAGTTTTGTGCAATTTTGTTTGTATATGTGTGCGTGAGCGTGTGCTAAACTTGATGTAGCTTGGTTTTGTTTGTATGTGATTTGGCTTCACTTGACTGTTCGTAACGCTCCGTCTATCTTTTTTTCTTGGTCTGAGTCCACGGCATAAAACATGAGAACCACCGTAAATGTTTTGATGAATCCTAGTAGTATTATTATATTTTCTTATGTTTAAGTTTATTAATCTGTTCTTTATAAACCAATCATCAATATTTACTGCATATTTCAGTAAACGGGGTGTCCAATTACTAATAATTAGGCTATAAACGTTCACTGACCCAGCTCGAAAAAAAAACTCGGTGTTTTAAATTGACATCACACAAAAATATACACTATACCGTAGAAAGTACACATTCCTGATCATTTTTATTTAGTCCAACACAAACGCTCACAATCACGCACAGTTTCACGATGCACTGGCAAATATATATTTTAAACAGATATGCTGCGAGCGAACACTGCCATTTATATTTTTGAGAACAAACGATGTGGTTAGGCTATGTTTGTGCAGCAGTAGAATTTGTAAATTATACCGGCATATTTTACTAGATGGCACTTTAATCAACGGTTCCTTCTTCTACCCTTTGGGATAGTATGTTATCCGCGGACGGTATAGAGCATATTGGTTTTGGATACTACGCTATTGTTGGACTGTCAAGTGGTTAAAGAAAAACTATATTGAACAGCTTTTTGCTAAAATAGCTTTATAGCTGGGCAAGGGACTGTCTAATAAGACCAAAGAACCATGCGTCAAAATTGCCCCAAAACCAACAAATACGAGAGTTGGGCTATTAAATCTACTTTATTTCATTCTATAGGCACTAAATCGAATTCTATTGCAGAACTGAGATATTCATATGTTTGGCAGCGTGAATACAAGCTATTCTTCTTGGTATATAGGCTGAAAATTTATGGTTGATTAGAGACTGTGTGCAATCAAGACATGTTCGAGCACGTAAATACTATGTCTACATTATGGTGGATAAAAATCAAAAATAGGAACTTGTGCACAAAGAATTTACATTATATGTTATTTAGGGTTAGGCAGGCACATCATTTAAATGACTTAATTATTGATTTATAATGAGATAACAACATGCTATAAATAGTAATTGTATTAATAAAACCAATAATTAGCTACCAAATATCTTAGCTTAGCTGTGTTGGTTTTGAGGCATAGTTCCATGTTGCCCATGGTCCTTTCTATGGGATTATTATATTTAAATAAATGTATACCATGTCCTCCAGTCCTTTTATATGTAGTTGATTGCCGGCTTCAATGAGTTGGTTCAAATGGTCACTATCCACCATCACTTCCCCTGTGTATATGTACTCAAGTATAGAGCATAATGTTGGGTAAGATATTCTCTGTAATCAGAACCATAAGGTTGAAGTAAGACACTGAAAACAGTTGAAATTAATTGAGCCGGTTGGTTACTTTCAGGTTCATAAGATAGTAAACTTACAAGACAGTAGACACAATTATAATATTCTAGGTTTGACAGTTTCAAGGTGACACAGATAGAGAAGGAACATAAAATTGACATCTACTTTTGATGCTGACTACTATAAAGTGATATATGAACAAAAACTTTTAACATACATTTAAGAATATAATGGGATGAGGGCACTGTGCTGATGCTATAAGATCCTTGATGTAAGGGCTGGCAAGTGCCAACACAATTTGGTGTACTTTTACCATGTGACCATCTGCAGCCAAAGTCATGTCTACAAATTCACCATTCTGTAAGAAAAAATACATATCATCTCAGGAGTGGAATATTAACAAGTACAATGATAGCGTGCCTTTATTGGGGGCCCTAAAACTCGAATAACATGTGTACTTACTAGGCTACGCTGATGCTGAGTATATATTAAATGTGTATGTTGAGTAGATAATGCTAAGTATGAATAATGTACTGTACCTGCTGCAGTGAACTTAAGCCATGGCATATATTCTTTTTATGTGCATCCCACGACAACGAAAAATGCGCATTCGACATAATTGATTATTTATTTTATTAAACTTAGTTATTGATTTATACCATATAATCCGCTCAGTCAAACCAAACGTCAACAAATTTTTTTTTTTGACATTTGTTCGCAGTGTTACCAGTTAAATAGACTAATAGTAGTTATGGTAGGAATAAAGATACCGTTCAAAAACAAGTGAATAGTTTATGGCAACCAGTGATTTTAGCGTATTATAAAGTGGATCAACTTGAGCCAACCCGGTAGGGCTAAAATAAAAGCTTGGCAACAGCTACCTTATTCACTTGCGTATATCTATAGTTAGCATGAGAGCGAATGAGACAACAATCCGTACTCGGTTTCACATTTTCGTAGGTTGTCACTAAAATTAACTCGGGAAATGTCAAATGGATCTCTTTTGTATCTCTTTTAGTCCAGCAAAATTAAATATGTCATCATTGTTTGGTAGTAAGTGTTATAACGTCACTCCTTAACTTGCTCGCATTATAACAGCTGTCATATTTTCTATAAACAAACGGACCGTCTCAGAGAAAATTAATTAATTTTCGTATTGTTCCGCGCTAAATCATTAGAATACAGTAAGATTTACTTTCTTTATAGTTTACTGTAGAATATAAGCAAATGTCTGGTGCGATTGAAGGTTGTACGTCCCATACGGGAAGAAAAGAAAATATTCAGGGACCATTAAGCTTTCACCAGTAAGTTTCAATAGATTTTGATGTTATTCATGTAACGATCTAAGCTACAATTAATAATCACTATTAGAAGTTTATGTAAATATCATCATTTTCAATTATTCTTGCAAAATCGGCATGTAATTAAGTCATTTTTGTGGATTAAAGAGGTTATGTTTATTTACATAGTGATGAGTATTTTTCATCGAACTCGGAACAATAACTTATCGACATTGACATGGATGTATTTATCAGTATATAGAAAAATCTGTGTTGGAACATACGAAATTACAAGTTTGGTGAAGAATGACAACAAAATGGCTTTCTAGTTGTCCCATGTATTGAAGACTTACAATTTAGTGTTACATTTAGGAATTATCTAAAAAACTTGACTTTTTGATTTTAGTTTCCCAAAGGATGGAGAAATTAAACAAAAATGGTTACTACATGCTAGAAAAAGAAATTGGACGTGGGAAACCCATAGTCGCGTGTGCTCAATACATTTCAGTTCCGATTCTTTTGTGAATAAAAATTAATGGGATAAAAACTATTCATTGTCCTTCCCCGGCACAAGGGCGGTTCACTCTTTGATTTCGTCGCGCCGCTAGAAGTATCTACATGCCGGCCGACCCTAAGCATAGGGTCTATTCACAGGTCTTAGTATTGCAGGTACCTACTCGATACCTATGAATGAATGAATGAATGAAATTGTTTATTCACAAGGAACATATGGTTACATAAGATCTTAACTTTTATACAGTGTTTCCCATTATACATTCAGTCAAGATAGACATTAGATAGAAATTTTCACAATTTGTCAGTGATATATAAGTCACTATAAATCTTATATACCCAAGGTAGCTAGGTAAATTACTATCTACTTAAAGAAGATGGAAGAAGGGCGGAACGTTTCTATTTATTCTTAACATACATACATACATTTTAACAGCTAGGTCTCATTTACGTATCCTATTAAATTAATCGGCAATCAAACAATATTAGGTAAAGACTTCAGATGAACATTGAAGTCTATATTAGCATAGGTACCTATAAATTTTAATAGGTTTTAATATTCAGGTCGAGCTGCCGGCAACCCTAGCTCTACATGCATTCAATTTTTAGCAGGTATGGCAAGAAGGAAAATCTGACAGTCACATAACATAATAGCCGAATCTGACGAAATACAATTCCTAATGGACAGTAAATGCTCCTGGGATAAACATATCCAATATATATGTGGGAAAATAAATAGATTTGCTTACGCACTTTGGAAGCTAACCAAAATAACAAACCAACAGATTGCACTTAAGGCCTATCATGGTTATGTTGTATCTATTTTGAGATACGGAATACTACTGTGGGGTAGCTCAAAAAATTAACTGGCTATTCATAGGTCGAAAACAATGTATACGTGGAATGTGTGATGTAAATTCTTTTACCTCATGTGAGTACCGTCTCTATATACATATCTTCGAAATATCTATATTTGTAAACTCTCATTTGTATAGTTTTTGTATAAAAGGCACACCTTGCCATTTTAACACTATGTACCCAGGAAACAGATTACTGTCCAAGAGTAAAACAGAACTATGTCGGAGAAAATGTTTTGCAATGGCCTGGTTAACAGATGACATTAAAGCATTGACACTCAATCAATTTAAAATTTAATTATTTCACTGGCTAAAAGAAAAGGCATACTATTCATTTTGCTCATAAGAAATTTAAATGGAGACAACTCAAAGCAGATGCTTTTCCCACATTATATTTGTCTGCCATTACAAAGACGTACATCAATATGAATGTTACACCTATAAGTATGAGTGAGTAATGTTTTTACATACACCATATGAATTTCAATCTTATTCTTTGGCAATATGCGGCAAAATATGGCCGGTATATATAGTTCGATTTTAGCTGAGCTCAAAGAGATTGTATTTAAGTATTTGATTTAGATTTCAACTTTATACCTCCACGCGTTCCTGAGAAAAAAGATTATTGAATTTTTGAGTTGTTTGAGAGATGGGCTGATAGACAACGAAGTGATCCTAGCATGCAGAGAAATCTAGTATGGTACTCCATAGAAACCACCTTGATTTGGTTGGAAGCCCTTCTTCCGACAGGTATCGACACGTGCCAAATCACGCTTCAGCTAGGACTGCATGCTGGCCTGCCGATTTCACTCGTGTAGCGTCTCCTTATGATAATAGTTTGGTATGATTTCTGGAAGTATGCTACTTAAAATTATGCATTTTGTTTTTATGACGACTGAAGGAAACCGTTTTTCACAGTGCATTATTTATTAAACAACATAATAATAATTAATTAATTATATAATTACAATTTAGTTTTTATAATTTATCGATAAACAAGTTGACACAGTAACATCCCTAGCAAAGACCAAACTTGCATGAAACTTGTGACAACCTACACAATTGAGGAATAACAAATGCATATACATCTCTTTCTGCCGCGTTAGTATGTCGTAAGGAAGTACAGGACAGGTATACGTCTCTGCTACCTATTTTAGCTTCCATGCTTATCCTTATTCCGAGACTTGAGCAAAGGCTAGTTGTACGTGTGAGCTGCCCCCCCCCCCCACTTCATCCTGCATGTTCAAGTTGTTTGTTTACCGGGAACTGTATTAACCTTTTGAATACCGTAATACTTAGAATGCGCAAAAAGCTTGTGACGTACTCTTGTTTGATAAACAAATAAAGAAGTAGCTTTCCGGCGAGCAAAGCGAACTTTACTGCAGCAGTACTAATAAAAAAAACAATAGGTACTGGGGTGGTGCCAGAAAATGAAAACACTACTTTTAACATACTTTATTTTATTTTATTTGATGGAGACACCTTTTTGAGTCAAAGTATTATCCTCGTAAGTTTCCAAAACATCTGCCAAATGTTCGTTGTCTCTGGGTTTTTTGAATTGCCGTTTCTTTTGTGATGCCTTTTTGCGTTTTGGAGCGAGTGGTTTTCTAAGCCCATGGTCTTGCATTGACTTGATTCCTTGTTTCTCTAAGTATTCCTCTATTTTGGCATCGTCCATGGCATCAACAGCAGTAGCGCGCCAAAGCTTTACAAATTCTTCATCAACCTGAAAATGGTAAATAAGACTAATTACATACTTAGTGATTTACAAAAAAATATTGGTTTAATATATGTAGTGTAATTCAGAATTCAGTGCTGTATAAGAAGTAGTGTTATTGAAATGGAATTAGTTTTTTAACATTTACATTCCTTGATGACTTTATAGTTAAACTTAAGTATAAAAATAGATATATATTTTGGAGTTTAAAACAGTTATTTTTAATCTGTGCTATTTGGAAAAGTGGAAAAAGAATTGACCATACGTCTAAAGTGGCAGTCTTATCATTGTAGAATAGAATTTTCTTTTTGTCAGTAGATCTGGTAATGTACAATATTTCCTGAGCCAAGCTTTTAAGAGCTCGTTCACAGTGTGGCAGAGATTCTTGAACATCTTCCAGCAAAATTCCTCCCAGACCTTTCAAATCTTGCTGTTTTAGTAATCTGAAAAACATAGTTAAAAGAATATTAAGCACTGAAACTTTAATTAATGGTAAATTTTAGGAAACCATTTTAATGACGAAAAATTGTCGACTTAAGAGTCCGCAGTAAGCGCGATTCCCCATACAAACGTAGTTACGCTCTCATTTTAAAACTACGTGTTGGATTGTACATGAGGTATATCTATGTCTGTAATTAGTTTATGTAGCTTTAGATAGGTACCATAGTAAAAAAAATACAGCAAATTTAAATTTTTCATACAAAACTTGTTTTTGCTGTATTTCGTTTGTTTTATAAACTGGAACCATATAAACTAATTACAGACATAGATATACCTCATGTCATTGTATATGCATAGTTTCGCCATAATCCAACACGTAGTTTTAAAATGAGAGCATTACTACGTTTGTATGGGAAGGTGAAATTCGGCCGAGCTTACTGCGGACTTAAAATTACCTGAGTAAGGATTTCTTGTCCTTTATCTTGTATACTGGTTTGAAATTGTATTTACCATCTGGGGTGCATTCTATCTTTGGGTTGCTCAATAGTGCTCCTGTTTGCAGCCACTAAAAATGATATCATAAGAACAATCAAACATCTGTATGAAATTTTAACAAAATATAATGTTTTTCATACTGAAATAAAAGCAATTACATTCTATAGTATCAAAGTTTTTTCCAGAGTTAATCAATGATTTTAATAGCAAAACTCCTTACTTGTTTGACTTTATTTCCAACATCCAACTGATTGGTCTCATCCAGTACTTCATCTAAAGTCAAGGGATGGTCATCACCTTCCTGGTGTCGAGCCCTCATGTGCCGCACAATCCGGGCCAGCACACCAAAACGGTATGATGAGCTGCCCGACATGGTTTTGTAACTGAAAATTAATTTAAAAACATTATAATCTTTGTCATTCTTAAATAAATTGTGTTGAAGAACTTTATCGGGATGTGTTGAACTACCATGTTTAAGGATTTTCAAAATTTCGAGCCAGCTATTTAGTTTATGTTAAGTATTAAGGGTGTTATGTTATTCCATACTCTATATTTAATTAATAGGTATTCAAATACATACTTCGAGGCATCAAGCTTCGGTGCAGCACTGACCGAGCTTGATGTTTGTGCTTTTGATTTCTTCTTGCTGTCATCTTTGGAGTTGGATGAATCATCTCTTCTTTTCTTCTCAACACTATAATAACACGAACAATAAGTGATTATTACAAATTAGGAAGGCTTTTTTATAGGAATAAGTATTTAGCACACAAAAAAACAATTAACTACAGTATCATTTCCCCACAAATTTTCCAGCAAATGATTACTAAGTACATGAATATCATCATATAAACTCACAGATTTCACAAAACAAACACATACTGTAATCCTAATTTCGTTTACTGTCGAAAATTGGCCTCGAGATCCCATCAATATACACGACGCGAGACCGCGCGTGCGAGGGAGAAGTAGAAAGTAAGCGGCTCGCCGACTGGACGGCAGGCAGCCCAGTCAGTACCCAAGTATGTCGCGATCGCGTACCTTGGTGTCGCAAGTGCCTTTTTCTTGAAAGCCTCACGTTCCCGAAGTAGAGCCGGGTCCATATTTTTGAAGAAAATTATTTACCCTGCGACCTTATATGCAGTAAGTATACAATTCCTCAGTTGTTCACAATTTTAATTATTTGTCTTCACGTAACTCACTTGTACTGACCTTTTGACAAGTTTACAATTACAATACAATTTGGTTAAAATGACAATGACGTTCGTTAGACATTCTGGATTATGTTGCTAGTATAAATATTTAAATTTACTTAGATTATTTACTTAACACCTGTTCTTTCCAAGGTTTTCGACAAAAACTACTGGTATTTATTTGTTGATTACTTGATGCTTTTTAGTTTGGTTGAAATGATTAATCATTAGTTTCCAGCTGGATTTACGTACTTAATACCTACGTTTAGCAAGCCCGCCGCAGGTTCAAGAATATGTTAAGGCTCTTACACACAATGGGACATCATGGCGCAGGTCAGAGACCCAGTTATGCGTTGGAAATGATGGAAGTATGTCTTTCTCCGTTAACATCGTTGCGTCCTGTATGATGGACCATGATGGTCTATTGTGTATGTAGCTTTAGAGGGATCTAATTCTACCGAGCGTCACAAACACGGTTAAATTAAAAAAAAACTTTTTAACTGTATTTAACTTCTTTTGTGCCGTGCTTTCTTAATGAATTCTAAAATAATCTCAACCATACGTTTAGCATTCATTCGCATTAAGTGTTTCGCGCGCTCGCTAACATGTCTGCAAACAAGCATGCGGAACACTTTGATATCATATTCGATGCGAAACGGGAGTGTATGATCCACCCACTTTGTGCATTGCATAGCATTTTTAGGGTTCCGTAGTCAACAAGGAACCCTTATAGTTTCGCCATCTCCGTCTGTCTGTCTGTCTGTCCGTCTTCGGCTTATCTCAGTAACCATTACTACGAGAAAACTGTGATTCGGCATGGGTATATAAATCAATCACGCCGACAAAACAGTACAATAAAATCTTGATAAAAATCTTTTTTTAGGGTACCTAAAGCGGGGATGTATTTTTTTTCTCGTTAAACCCATGGTGTGGGGTATTGTTGGATAGCTCGTTCAAGAATTCCTAAAACCATTTTTCAAATCAGTAATTCGTTTGCGAAATATTGGGGTTTAAAGCCCTAATTTTTGTTCGAGTCATGTGTCCCCCCTCTGCCGGCTAAATGGCTACTACTGGGGATGTGAAAAAAATTCTTTTTAGTAGTACATATAATGAATTTAAAAGGAAAACTATCACGAACAAGTAGGCATAAGTAGTTACCGAGTAATAGTCGACCAACTTAATGTGTACTTGGAAAGGCCAATTTTCGTACAAATTCGGCCGACACAACCGCACCGCACGTCGTTAGTTACATAAGACAGACAGGCAACTACGGAACGGCCGGTTTTTATTAATTTGTACATAACATCACATCATCAGCTCAGCTTATGTCCCAAAGCGGGGCACATACTCGTACCTCCTCTCATGGGTGAGAGGGAATGCGCACTCAGTATCTAGTCCGCACGCAGGCACAGTGCGGGTTGGGGACTTCACATATGTACTGCATACCTTTTAATTTCTGTGCAGATATATGCAGGTTTCCTACGTAGTGGTTAGTAATATTCGTTTTTTTAGGGTACCGTACCCAAAGGGTAAAAACGGGACCCTATTACTAAGACTCCGCTTTCGTCCGTCTGTCACCAGGGCCCTGGCTGTATCTCATGAACCGTGATAGTTAGACAGTTGAAATTTTCACAGATGATGATTGTATTTCTGTTCCCGCTATAACAACAAATACTAAAAAACGTAATACCTAAAAGAAATAGTTAAGGGGGCTCCAAAGCTTAAAACAAACGGGATTTTATTGCCGTTTTTATAGATGCGGTACGGAACCCTTCGTGTGCGAGTCCGACTCGCACCTTTTCTTTCTTGTGTTGTGTGACCTCTGATTCCCCTGAGTTAGATATGTATATAAACGAGAACACTCATTCGCGGCAGTAGGTTAAAATCGTTTTTCTTCAATAATTATTCAACTTGGCTGCCGGCCAGACTAAGTAGACGAACTATTTTTTTTTTTTCAGACATCATGCCTACAATACCTAGTCAGCCGAGGTCGACTTGATATTTTACCGCGAAACGAAAACGAACTTCATTTGTGTATCTCATTCTCTATCGCACTTGCCGATTCGAGCGACGGACACAGGGAGATACACGAATGAAGTTCGTTTTCGTTTCTCGGTAGCCCCTCAGTATAAAGAATTGACTTGAGGAAAATGTTTTCTGGTCTTGACATTGATAGGCAGTAACTTAGGCACCTTGTAGTACTTGTACCTAAGTGTAGACAAATCCTTGACTAACACGATTGATTGCTTGAATTGATCCCTGGTGGTAAAGTAGGTAGGCGTATTCCACGGTACATCATTATTTTGGCTTCTGCTTTAAGGAAAGTTTTTATTCGACTGTAATTCATTATTTTTCCGAAATATTTGTCCTCCTAATTTTTGCATTTCTTTTTTCAGTAGGTATTTACGATAACACTCATTCACGGCCGTTCAAATCGTTTTTCTTCAATAATTATTCAACTTGTAATAATTATTGAACTATTTTTTTTCTCGGGTTGAAGTGTGTTGTGGCCGATGGGCTAGCAACCTGTCACTGCGACATCACATTTTATCGATCTTTTATACCCACATTTATGCTAAAAGTGGTACTGGAACACAAGTTCACCTCGGTCGACTTGATATTTTAGCCTTAAAGTTATCAGAGGGCCTACCGCGAAACGAAAACAAAATGATAAACAGCACGGCACTCTTTCTAAGTGTTCTAATAAGAGAGAGATGGATAGTGTGAGAAAAATCGAGAGAGTTCGCACGCCGTCTCGTGATAGCCGTGCAGAATGACAAGTACAGAGAAACGTATGCGAGTGTTTCTCAAAAAAATGCCACTATTATTAATTGTACTTCTACAAATTTTATTTTGACTATTTCCACTCAGAATCAGGAGCTCTTTCCACCATGGTAGGACAAAAAACTGTCCCATACATATTTTTCCTATTGTGTTACCATTTACTTTGTATGGTGGTAATACAATAGGAAAGTTCAAAAATGTATGGACATTTTGGGACACTTTTTTTCTCCTATTGGGATGGAAAGACATCGTGATTTTGAGTAGAAATAACAAAAAAGTTGCAGAAAATCTCCGAAAATTTTTAAGTAGTGGCATTTTTTTTAGAAACGCTCGCCTCTTCTTATGGATTAAAAAGAGAAATCCCTACAAGCGAAGCAAAGGATTAATTCGTATTTTTGACTTACGGCCTCAACAATAACGATAAAACCAATCTAGATTTTCCTCAAGATCGTACACGCATATTAAAGCACCACAGAAATATTTTGTTATCTAGGGTTAGAAGTAAACAAAGACTAAGAACACAAAAAGATCTAGCTAGCTTATGTACCTACCTATTTCATCAAGTAAGCTTATTCCTGTATTTTATTTTCATGAAATAGCACTGTAGTGTATGCGAGTAGCTCAAACAGCATACATACGCTGTCTCGTGTGTCCCTGTATTGGCGGGAAAGATAACTGTCACTGTCATTGTCACGAGAGCCGAGGCGAGAGTGCAACAACTGGGAAGTGAAGTTATTTCTAATACGTGGGCATTGCCGAGCCAGTGTTGATTGAATGTAAGCTAAGGGAAAGGATTTAACAAACCCTACAAGTGGCGACGAGCAAAAGGTAATAACTTATTGTACTAAATTCGTAAGTTTCGGAAACCATAGACGTCGGTACAATTTTAGGTTATAGTTCCAACAACCAAATATTTTGGAATATTTTACTTTAATATCATTAACCAACACAGGGAAACACTGTTATTTACGACAATAACATTAGTCCTTACTTCTAATGTAATAAATCATTATAAATTAGTCTAAATATAGTCGGTGCAAGTTTGTTTATATACTTACCCGGCGTAAACAAATTATGGAACTAGAATAGCGTAAATAGTTTACACGGATAATGTTATACATCAAAGATGGCATTTTAATTATATGAACATTCTTTAAAAGTAGTTTCTTACAATAAAAATAGATATATACATTTCGAGTGAGAAAGGTTTTCCCTGTCAAGTTATTATGAGATTGAGTATCGCCTGGCCTCTGGAAGGGGTTATTCACTATATCATTACCTGGTTCAGATTAATCTATAATAAAATTGTATTAGTACACAGTTTGTGGGAAATTAAATGTCATTAAATAAATTATGAACCAAGTCCAAGGGTTAGCTCTATTGGATAATTCATCACTTGGCACTAAGTTTCAGTAATGCCTGTAGTAAATTATGGAAATATCTGTTGTATACTCAAGAGTAATTTATGACTGCCACTTTAGTAATCCACAAATTAGTAGTTATTTTCCATCTATGTGCCTACATCAATAAACTGGGTACATAGTCAGGTTAAACAGACTCATACTTCATATGAATTCTACTGCTATATTCAATGTGGCTATGTAAATGGTCTCCATTAAATTGGAAATGGTCGACATAACCTCCATTGAATTGGAAATTGTCTGGTAGTTCAAATGAGTGCCTCCATTAAATTGGAATTGGTTGACATAACCTCCATTAAATTGGGAATTGTCTGGTAGTTCAAATGAATGCCTCCATTAAATTGGATTTGGTCGACATAACCTCCATTAAATTGGAAATTGTCTGGTAGTTCAAATGAATGCCTCCATTAAATTGGAATTGGTCGACATAACCTCCATTAAATTGGAAATTGTCTGGTAGTCCAAATGAATGCCTCCATTTAATTGGGATTTGTCGGGTATTTCAAATGAATACCTTTATTTACCTATCGGTTACCAATGCAATCAATATTTCAGGTCAAGATTGGGAAATATGACACAACAACCATCGTTCATGCTGGAGAGGTTAGATTTAGATGGTGATCGGAGCTCTATTGGTGGCAAATGGGAGAGATGGAAAAGGTCCCTGCTTATATATCTCGATGCATCTGAAATCACATCAGGACCAAAGAAACGAGCTACATTATTGCACTTTGGAGGAGCAAGCTTGCAGGATATATTCTACAATATACCGGATGCTAATGTTGATGCAGTAGATGGAGTTGATGTTTTTAACATAGCAATAAAAAAATTGGATGAATATTTTGTTCCAAAAACAAACCGAGTTTTCGAGCGTCATTTGTTTAGGCTTATAAAGCAAGAAGATAATGAAAAATTTGAAAGCTTTTTAGTAAGACTAAGGAAGCAAACCGAAAAATGTAACTTTGACAATAGAGACGATCACTTGATTGATCAAATCACTGAGAAGTGTAATTCACCAGAGCTACGTAAGAAAATCCTTACTATTGGTGACAGCATAACCCTGGAAAAAATTGTCACTGAAGCCAATACCTTGGAAGTTGTGAATGACCAATTAGAAATATATGGAGACAGAAGACAAGTAAGCCAGGAAAACAAACAGGGAAATCAGGAAATAAATGCTATATATAAGAGGAATAGAAATGAAATAAATCATAAAACAAAAGCAGGAGGAATATACAACAAAAATATGAAACCTTGTGGGCGCTGTGGAAATAAAAGCCATCAACCAGACAGCAAAGAATGTCCTGCATTAGGAAAAGAATGTTTTTCATGTGGTAAGGTGGGACATTTTCGTCAATATTGCAGAACAACCGTTACAAAGAGGAAATTCGGAATGCCTCAGGGTACAAAAGGAAGCAAAAAGGCCAGAGTGGAAGTTGATTATGTTTTCAACATTGATAATGACGCAACAGTTGAATGTACCCTAGGGGGAGTAAAGACCAAAATGCTGGTAGACTCAGGGTGTATGGTAAACTTGATAACACTTGAAACGTGGGAAACCTTAAAAAATCTGGGAGCCGTAGCTGTTAACCAAACACCAAATTCCAACAAGACACTTCTAGCATATGGCAGCAGCACTCCACTCAATATTAAAGGTTCATTCGAAACCACAATTGGAATAAATGGCAAGGAAGAACAAACAACTGTTTACGTGATTGCAGGAGGCACAAGAGACCTGTTGGGGAAAGAAACAGCAACACTCCTTGGCGTTTTGAAAATAGGTGTTGATATCAACAAAATTGAGGACAAACCGATGTCACAATCGTTTCCTAAGATCAAGGATGTGCTCGTAGAAATCCCAATTGATAACAATGTACAACCTGTATCACAACCTTACCGGAGAATACCACTGCCTATTGAACAAAAAGTTAAGAACAAGATTCAAGACCTACTTGACCGAGATATAATTGAAGAAGTCAATGGACCTTCAAGGTGGGTTTCTCCAATGGTACCGATTCTGAAAGAAAATGGAGACCTGCGGTTGTGCGTGGATATGCGTCGCGCTAACACCGCCATATTAAGGGAAAATCACCCGCTACCCTGCATGGATAAATTATTGCCAGAAATTGGAAAAGCTAAGTATTTTAGTAAGTTGGATATCAAAGATGCTTTTCACCAACTGGAATTACACCCTGATTGCAGACACATCACAACCTTTATAACTTCGAAAGGGCTATATCAGTATAAAAGACTCATGTTTGGAATCAGTTGCGCGCCGGAGATCTTCCAGAAGGTACTTGAGAAGCTATTGGTGAAATGTGATGGTGTCATCAACTTCATTGACGACATATTGATTTTCGGAGATAATGAAGAGCAACATGACAAGCGATTAGAGGAAGTGTTGCAAGTCCTCAAAGACAATCATGTACAACTCAATGAACAAAAATGCATCTTCAAGGTAGAAAAGGTAAACTTCTTGGGACACGAATTGACATCAGCCGGGGTAAAGCCGTTACCGAAATATATAGAGAGCATTGAAAACTTCAGAGTCCCTACTACTACAGAAGAACTTCAAAGTTTTTTAGGACTTGTAAATTATGTTAATAAGTGGCTACCCAATTTAGCTACACAAACTGAACCCTTGAAAGAACTGTTAAGGAAAAAACTGGGGAAAAAAGCTGATATCAAATCACATTGGACGCGCAAGCAAGACAAGGCGTTTACGGAACTAAAAGACGCACTGACCAAAATACAATCTCTAGGATACTACGACGTTAAGGACAAAACGCAAGTTATCGCAGATGCCAGCCCTGTAGGCCTTGGCGCTGTGTTAGTACAGACTGACTCTAAGGGTCCGCGAATTATCGCATACGGAAACAGGACACTAACAGATTGCGAGAGGAAGTACAGCCAAACGGAGAAAGAGGCTCTTGCTCTAGTTTGGGCAGTTGAGCATTTTAATATTTTCCTTTTCGGCAAGGAATTCGATCTCATTACTGATCATAAACCGCTGGAAATATTGTTTGAACCAAAATCTAAGCCTTGCGCTCGTATTGAGCGGTGGGTACTCAGGCTCCAATCATATACTCACCATGTGATCTACAAACCAGGGAAGGTGAACATCGCTGATCCGCTATCTCGTTTATGCCAATTGATAAATTCATCTTCTAAGGGTGGAGATGAAC
Organism: Epinotia bilunana; assembly: GCA_947049275.1. Lineage (NCBI taxonomy): Eukaryota > Metazoa > Arthropoda > Insecta > Lepidoptera > Tortricidae > Epinotia > Epinotia bilunana. The sequence goes on from OX346253.1 coordinate 27,335,319, forward strand.
ACATACACCAAATCGTAGAGGAGGCAAGGCCATGCGCAATTTCAATGACTGCGATTATTGAAGCCTCAGAAACTGATGAAGAAATTAACCATGTTAAAAAAGGTGTTTATGAAAATGAATGGCATGAGATGATAAAAAACTATAAGATATTTGAGAATGAGCTATGTTTCTATGGCAATATTTTGCTCCGAGGAAACCGAATTGTGATACCCCAGAAATTACGCAAAGGAGTACTTGATGCTGCACATGAGGGCCACCCAGGAATTGTAGCGATGAAAGGCAGGCTAAGGTCAAAGGTGTGGTGGCCAAGAATTGACAAAGATGCAGAAAATCTTGTTAAGTCTTGCAAGAGTTGCACTCTAGTGGGATTGCCAAATCCTCCAACACCTATGAAGAGGCGGGAACTCCCTATAGCTCCGTGGGTTGATGTCGCGATGGATCTGCTGGGGCCATTGCCTAACAGTGACTACTTGCTCGTGATAGTGGACTACTATAGTCGATATAAAGAAGTAAAAATCACCAAAGTAGTAACCAGCTCCCAGATTATAAAGTTACTCAAAGAAATTTTCAGTAGACTGGGTTACCCGATTTCAATTACTGTTGATAACGGCAGACAGTTCGTTAGCGAAGAATTTCGTGCATTTTGTCAAGAATGCAACATTACTGTTCAAAATACAGTACCATATTGGCCGCAGATGAACGGAGAAGTTGAAAGACAAAACAGAGATATCATGAAACGTCTCAAAATCAGCCATCTTGAGAGAAGCGATTTGAAAGAGAGTCTGATGGAGTACCTACTAATGTACAACAGTACCCCTCATTCAACTACAGGCAAGTCGCCATCAGAGTTGTTTTTTAGACGTCAGAACAGGGACAAAATTCCATCAATTGATAGACTGGAAAATGCAGTGGTTGATCTTGATGTACGTGATCGAGACAAGATTCAGAAGGAAAAGGGGAAAGAGTATGGAGATAAAAGGAGAGGAGCGATTGAATCGGATTTAAATGAAGGAGATAAAGTGTATGTCAAGAATATGGATAAAGTCAATAAGCTTAGTTCAAACTATAATCCAGCACCACACACTGTACAGAGTGCCAATAAGGGTGATGTCACGGTAAAAAATGACTTAACAGGGCAAGTGCTGAGAAGGAATGTGGTTCACTTGAAGAAGGTAGAAGGGAAGTGGCAGACCGTCCAAGAATTGGACCAGGAAGAGACAATGGAAGAGGAAAACAATGATAATTATAGCGAGTAAATAAGGCTGTGATTTAATGTACCATGTTCTTAAAATAATATTACTATTTTCTTTTTGTTAATTAATACATTATGTTTAAATTACTAGTAGATACCTAATGAGAGATCTCAATGAAAAATACCTGTAAGACTGATTGCACTGTTATAGAAATATACGTTGATTTGCTTTATACAACGCTTGTTGTTATTTATCTAATTTAACATCAAGGGAGGGATGTAGTGTATGCGAGTAGCTCAAACAGCATACATACGCTGTCTCGTGTGTCCCTGTATTGGCGGGAAAGATAACTGTCACTGTCATTGTCACGAGAGCCGAGGCGAGAGTGCAACAACTGGGAAGTGAAGTTATTTCTAATACGTGGGCATTGCCGAGCCAGTGTTGATTGAATGTAAGCTAAGGGAAAGGATTTAACAAACCCTACAAGCACACTTTGGGAAAGGTACGGTTTCCAAACGGGATATTTTGCGAAAGGGACGTGTTGCCGACCGACCAACCTTTTTTATATTTTTTGACTTTTATGTTAATTTAAAAATAGTTTATATAATGACTTAAAAAATGACAGGAGGTTCAATAAAATGGATTTTTCCTACAAAAGTTGTTAATGCGTTTTCATACGTTTCATATGGTGTCAGAAGTAAAAGTATAGTGTTAATATTGTGATAATGCCCATAACGCGTTCAATAACAAGGAAACAATTCCGGACAGAGGTAAGTGAAACCGCTCCAGCCCCATCGTCAGGCTTTACGCCTGCTCAATCTTGCCACGATGAGGCTCTCTCACAGGAGCATGATATTCACGAACCCTATCTAACTATCCAATTGCCAGAACTTTACCTTCAGAGGCGCTTTCCGCGGCGCCATCGCGCGCCAAGACCCACTCCATAGCGCCATCGCGAGCCTCTACCAAGTCACAGAAGCTGGCTGCCCTAGCCAAGCATGCTCGCTTAAATGTGGATAGGGAGCGAATGTTGCCCAAAGCAGCTTCCGACCGGGAGCGAATGCTGGCTGAACATGAACGCAAAGCTGCCGAGTTAGAACTGCAGGCAGAACTTGCGGCTATTGAGTCTGTCGCGTCAGAGAAAAGCAACGACTCAAAGGTGGTTGCTTGAATGTGCTGACAAAGATATGTGCGATAATAATGAACTATTCCCTTGCAGAACTTTAGAGTTTGATGATGTACCTACTGCGGGAACTGCACGAAATGTCCCCGTCGCCTCTATAAGCGCAAATGCGCCGCGCGGAGACCGGTGCCTACAGTTCAACGACAAAATAAACACTACACATACTCAAATATTAGGCACACACCACAATAAATTCGCAACTAACATTTGTAATAGTGACGACAGAAATAAAACGATTAATAATGTAGGGACACAAGACTTTTATTAAACTGGCTGAAGTTATCGCAGATCTTGGAGGCAAGAATAAACAGGTCAGTATTAAACTTCCTATGTATGATGGTAGTGTCTCCGGCTGGCTCATGTTCAAGAAGACATACTCGCGATCAGAAGCTAGATTCTGTCCAGAAGAAAACTTGGCCAGACTCGATACTGCGTTGTGTGGAGCCGCCAAGGAATCTGTATCTGCTCTTCTCATGACTGCTGCGCATCCAACACAAATAATGAGTTCCCTGGAGAGCCGCTTTGGCCAGCCGGAATCCATCATCCTACACCAACTCTCGTCCATTAGATCCTTGGGCAGGCTGCCGCTGCACGAGTCTTTGAAAGACCTTAACATCTTCGCGTGCCGACTTCGTAATTGCGTCGAGGTCATCAGAGAGCTACATCAGCCGGAGTATCTGGCCTCTCCTGAGCTTGCCAATACCATCATAGGCAAATTAACGCCTCTTACGTTATAGGTGGTCTGATTATGCGTCTTCGAACGATGTTCCGAACAAACACAAGCTAGAACTATTATCAGTCTTTTTAGATAATTAATTTAAACGGCAATCAAAACATTGTGCATTTTATTCAGACGTTTTTTATGGAAAAACTGTCCTAACAAATAATTCGCAGGTTGTCAAACCAAACATCGCTACTAAGCAACCAAAGAGTAAAGTAAGTATATAGGTAAAGAGTGCCCTCTTGAAGCGTTTAATGGAAACCTTTTTGACAGTGCCATCTTTTAATTGCATCCGAAACTAACTATGCATGTGTGCGTGTAGAACCCGTACCTACACATACATGCAAAGCATATTTTACTACTAGTTGGGCAAACTTTTCTATCGTTGTCGATTTTTTTCCTCAGAATTGGATAAATCTGATAGGTTGTAAAAGCTCGTGATTCTGTACAATGTCCTACATTGAGTCACAAATCGTATGGGATATTCTTAACTCAATGGGATTCTTAGAATCAAAAGCTCTTCAAACCTACCGAATTTCATCAAATTCTGCCGAAAATTTTAAATCGACAACGATAGAGAAATCGGCCCAGCCGCGACATAAAATTTCGATTTTTCTCGCACTATCCGTCTTTTCTTATTAGAACACTTAGAAAAAGAGGTATAGTGCGAGAAAAATCGAGAGTATGTCGCGGCCGTCTCATGATAGCCGTGCAGGTAAGCTTTAGAGCAAGTCGATTTTAATTATTCCAACCACAAATCCTTTTGTGGTCGAAAGAAATTACATCGACATGTTTAGCTCCGAAGTAGAAAATGCATTCTAAAGTGACAGTGTAAGTGAAATATTAACACGAACAAATAAAATATTGGATAAAATGTCAAGTCAAGCAGATGATTCTTCATTTATTTCACGAAAAATTTACAATTTATGCGTAAATGACCAACTTACAAGAATTCCTACCATGGTGATTGGTTGATTCTATCCTGTTGTTCCTACAAACAACATATTTCAATCGCAAAATATACATACATACATAATACGCCTTTATTCCCAAAACGTATGTTCCAGTGCCACTTTTAGCATAATAGTTGGTATAAAAGATTGACAAAATGTGATATCGCAGTTGAAATTCTAACCCGACACCACACGGGGGCAAAATATAGTAGGTAGGTACATAAAAAAGGAACTCAATAATAATAATCTCAAATATCACTAGTGATTTTACAAATTTACATACCTACTCTGTGACTGATACGAATTTTATTTAACATTATCATATAATATTGTTTAAGGTATAACTCTTTGTACCGTAAAGCCAGCTTTAGACGAAGCCAGTGCTGGCCGCCAGTAAAACGAAATTGTATGTAAAGCACTGGCTGGCGGGAATATAGAGCGCCGGCCTATTTTTCAGTGCTGGCTCACTGGCTTCGTCTAAACCTGGCTTAACCTGCAAATACTGGCAATGAAACAAATACCAGACATGTTTTTGTATTACAAAGGTACGTTATTTACTCAAGTCACAGTTATTTATTCATCAAATTAGACATATTACATGCACCGATGAATGTCGATATACTGCCACCGGTTCGGAAAAAAACCTCAAATCGGAGTTTTTAAACAACAATTAACATTTATGTCAAAATTTACTTGTTTCACACTTAAATAACATGTAACATTCACTACATAGTATAAAACAAAGTCGCTTCCCGCTGTCTGTCCCTATGTATGCTTAGATCTTTAAAACTGCGCAACGGATTTTGATGCGGTTTTTTTAATAGATAGTGATTCAAGAGGAAGGTTTATATGTATAATATAGTACCCGTGCGAAGCCAGGGCGGGTCGCTAGTTATTATTGTTACATTCTTGGAGATGTATACAGGTGTCCCAAAAATCAACGTCAACCCGCAAGACTGTTATGACTAGGTATACGAGTATCACCTTGGTTGGTATCTTCTCCTGATTGCAAGCAAAGCCTTCGATGGTATGGTATCCTTTTGTGCATTATAGAACAACTGCGGTGTCAAAGACATTTCGTCAAACATAAGACTACATAAGCGGTCAGATACGTTTTGGTTAGCGACCGTTTGCCGTATTTTTTTAAAAATTATGTGGTTGATTCCCGGTCGAAGCTTAATTTGGCTTAATAATCGCTTCATTGCCTTCATAGATGGCAGCGTAAAATATTTATTCAACATTGCATAGCATTTCGGACTTTTTTTATATATAGAGAGTGAAGCACTTTCTGTTCAATTGTAAAACGTCTTCCTTTTGATTTCTTTGATGCCTGCTTTTGCATTTGAAGAAAAAGCCGAGCCGGCTTAGTCATGTTTCTGATGACATCTTGAAATGCGGTATTGCTAGCTAAGTCTTCGGCATTTGCTAGTCTCGCTGTAAATGACTTTTCCTTTTTGCGTCGCCTTGAGATTTCCGTACGTAGGCGCTTGATTTTTGTACGTAGTGGGTGTACTATGCTGGTGCAAGCCGATTTTGTTGTTAAACCATCTGCAAAAATAAATATTATGGTAATCTTAAGGAACACCCTCTTGGGTTCATTTTAAAATATTGTTATTGATAAATTAAAACAGTTATAATAGAAAAAAACTTAGTAATATAGGAAGTAGTATAGCGACTTTAAAAGGAGGAGGAAGGATTTAAATTTAGCTGCATAGGAGCCTTTCTGTCTTAAATGTACAAGTAACTAATTATGTCTGTCACTTTTTGACGGCTACAGTTTATAATTGGTTTTAATGAAATTTGGCATATCGAGGAGTGAAAGTCGGACATGCAAAACAATTTATTTTATTCCACCGCGTGGGATGGAGGGATGGGTGACGATTACGAGAGGACACAGACCGAATTCCACGCGCGGGCATTGTGGATAATAAATATATATGAATTACGTTTTGAGTTTGTCCATTTTGGTCGGCTTATCACGGTGTAGTTGTGCTCCTTGATGACACTTTCACGAATTTTAGCAGCCGTGTCTTGAATTACTCCTGGAAAATTATAAAGTTTGTTTTAATAGACTCCATCCATAGGTTATATAAAAAGGACAACGCTGATTTTGACCTAAAGCACATTACAAACGAGGTCCATGATATAGCTCTATCTCCATCACATGGGGAAGTGCTTTCACCGCTTGGTGGAGTAGGTAGGTACCTTCCCGTATAAGAGGAGATCACTGTGGTCATAAACGAGAACCGCAGAGATTATCTTAGTTTTAAGTGTGTCCTTTTCATATAAATATAATTACCATGTCTATTAGCTAAAAGTGGCGCTGGAACGTACGTTTCATGTGCTCTGCCTACCCCTTTTGGGAATAAAGGCGTGAATGTATGTATGTATGTATGTATGTACCATGTCTATTACACGTGTGAATGTATACAGGGTGTTTGCTCCATCGTTTGCCAAATTAAAACAGCAGGTAGGTTGGGTTATTAGTTTTGTGTCCACTGGTTTTTTTTTGTATTATTTTAAAATAATTTAGAAATTTTCTATATGCTAACGCGTTTCAACTTGAATTTAAAAAAATAGGAAATGGTAGTGCCTTTTTTTATTGCAAATCAAAGTTACCCAAGACGTAATTCTTGCATCTTACTTTTTTGTTGAGGGTTAATAAAAAAATAAGTAGACGTTACTTGCAAATAATTTTGACTTTGATAGAGCCGTACAACATTACACATTACAATAAAATAAAAAATTAGGTTCTACCTCTTCTTTTTTTTTAATTCAAGTTGAAACGCGTAAGCATATAGAAAATTTCTAAATAATTTTAAGAGAATACAAAAAAAAAACCAGTGGACACAAAAATTTTTTGGAGGCGGGAAAAGGTAGCTAACGACCCAACCTACCTGCCGTTTTAATTTGGCAAACGATGGAGTAAACACCCTGTATATTTGTCACCAAGTCTCAGTATATAATCTTACCCATATTTGGTGTTGGTACTGCAGTTTGCGGCGGCACTGGGCGCGGGACTTGTTCTAAGTTAGTAGTAGTGTACGAGGTAGAGGCTTGTCCATTTATGTTAGACTGAGGGATACGCAAAGTTCCCGATGGGTCTGTAAGTTACACAAATATAAAGTTTTAAATATCTATATAATTATCCTCATAATATCCTTGACAGCACAGGCTGAGCTTGAGGTTTGCCGGTTGTATTTATAATTCATCAAAATAATGAATGTTTCCTACGTATTTCAGTGTTTTTTTCATATCTAAAGTATATCATCGCCACGGTCACTTGTCTGGACGCACCAATAAAATAAAGAAGGTTTTCTACGTATTTCAGCTGAAACTTACCAGGTAAATAAAGCGAAGGCACTGCTAATCTATTCAACCAGTTCTTATGATGGGTTTTGTCAGCATCTGTGAAATGCTTATCACAAATAATCTTCTTCCTATAATAGTCATAATCGGATGATGTCTCTAACTTTCCACCAACAAGAGCGACCCAAGATTTGAATTGCTCAAAAAACTTATGGGGATTTGGGAAACGATGGGTTGGTATATCTGAAACAGTAAACGTCCGTGGTTTAAGACAAGTTAACATCTAGTTTGACTGTTATTGTTAACGAATCATGTAATACGCAAAATATAAACTTACCATTGGTTTTACAGCCAAAAGCACATAATTTGGGCATTTTCAATTAAATTTGGCGGCTGCCGTCAAAACCAAAGACTATCAAAACCATAGCGGTCGGTTAGGCAAATGTGGCCAAGTGAAAAATAAAATTAATATAAGATATAACTGAATTAATGAAAATTATATTATTAAATAATGTTATGTTATTTCAATGCAAAATACTATTAACGAATAATATTTAAAACAATTTATGACTCATAGTTTTACATGGATTTTTTAGCGACATCCTGTGATATTATTTAAGTAACCGAAAATCTACTTTGCGCAATAGTAGGTTTATGGATGCACCAGAAGATGGTAGATCTATCGATATCAAACGTCAACGGGTATGTCACTGTCCCCCCCCTGTAAGCAACCCGCAAAAGTTTTTCATGCGACTGTCATCGAAACCAAAAAGTCTGACAACATGTAGATATTGTAAAATAGGTACACACGAGGTCCATGAATGCGAAAAGTTCATTTCATTGCCAATTGACGACCGCTGGCAATGGGTTACCGAAAATAAGGTCTGTTACAGATGTTTAGCTAAAGGTTCACATAAATATTTAGCTTGCAGGAAATATTGCGAAGTCGCCGGGTGCAGGTACAGTCGGAGACATAATACTTTGCTCCATCGACCTACGGTAGAAACCGCTACCCATGTCGACATAAATGAACACGACGAGCCCCAGTCCGAGGAGGTACCGACTATTGTATCTCATAGTGCCTCCCTTAACCCAATGTCAATCCAAAGATCCTTATTAAAGATACTCCCTGTCACGGATCGAGACTAGCTTTAGGGCCGGTAATAGTACCGGCCCTAAAGCTAGTCTCGATACCTACGCGCTCCTTGACGATGGGTCTACGGCCTCATTTATCGATAAATCTGTAGCTGATCTGATAGGTGCTACTGGGCCCAAAAAACACATCCAGGTCGAGTGTATCGGCGGTCTTGGTAAAAATATAGAGGTCAGTTTCGTAAACATTAAAGTCAAAGGCTGTCACAGTGTAGAAACACACGATATTGTAGTGAGGTCTATTCCAAACTTGACTATTGCTAAACAGTGTTCGTTCAGAGCAAATCAAAAATTGAGATTATTTACGCAATCTAGCCGATGTTTTGTGCTACGAGAACGCGAAGCCTACGCTTCTGCTTGGGATTGATAATTGGCATCTTACCTTTTCAAAAACTATTCGGCGCGGTAAGTCATCACAAACAGCAGCGTCTTTGACTCCGTTAGGTTGGGTTCTATACGGCTCTCCTTCAACCATGTCCAAACCTGTCGACTTCGTGAACCATGCTATTATAGAGTGCGAAGAAGATAGGGGACAGCCGTACTTTAGATATCCTCATCAAAGACGGGCCGTATGTTCAGACTCGCGACCACTGACATGCGTCTTAGGAGTTTCCTGGGACATCGCCAACGACACACTGTCTTTTCCACATATTGATTTTGATAAAATACCAGCGAAATTGACTAAGCGCGTTGTCCTTTCAAACCTTATGAAAATTTACGATCCTTTAGGCCTACTTACTCCCGCGGTTATAAAAGGTCGTGTTCTTTTCCAAAAGACCTGGAAACTTGCTACATCTTGGGATGTTTTATTGCCCAAACAATTCATAGAGAGTTGGAGAGACTGGTTCACAAGCTTACTCAAAATTATGAAAAATTGTGTACCCCGGTGTTATGCCACTTTAAACGACGCGATAAGGTCCGTGCAATTACATGTGTTCGCAGACGCGAGTGAGCAAGCGTACAGTTGCGTCGCTTATTGGCGCTTTATGGGTCCAAACGGAAACATACAAGTCTCGTTGATCAGTGGTAAAGCTCGCGTTGCTCCCCTGAAGCCCACGACAATACCACGGCTGGAGCTTCAGGCGGCTCTTATTGCTGCTCGCTTATCTGTATTTATCTTAGAATCTCACAAACAAAAGCCAGAAAGGATCTTTCTCTGGTCAGACTCTCACTGTGCTCAAATGGCTATGCTCTGACCCAAGCACCTTTAAATCCTTTGTCGCTCATAGGGTTTGTGAAATTTGCGAGATCACCAATATTTCCGATTGGAAGTATGTACCTTCATCCTTGAACGTTGCGGACGATGCAACCAGGTTCAAAGATGAATTTACCATAAGCTCTCGGTGGTTTACCGGGCCATCATTCTTGCACCAACCACCAACCGAATGGCCCTGTGAACCTACAACTGTCCACGCACCAACGCCTGAGGAATATAGAACCAATAAAGACTTGGTGGGTTTGACATTGACTCAGTCACGTGACTTACCATCACCTGTGATTGCTGACTACAGCCGCTTTAGTGTCTGGCTACGGTTTATTCGCGCTACCGCAAGAGCACACCAGTGTGCCACCAAATTTCGCCATTTATCTCAAAATTCTAAATTGCCGCAACTTGGTTTAGCAGTTTTAGACGTCGCTTTTATCTCATCGGCAGAACGACACGCCTTTCTGCGTATACAGTTAGACTCTTTCAATGATGAATATATTGCGATTGACGCTGCACGCCCCGTTTCTAAAGAGAGTAGACTTAAAAACTTGTCGTTGATAATAGGAGACAATAGGCTATTACGGTTATCTGGCCGCACGGCAGTATCCGCTGCCATTGACCCACGGCCAGCTGTTCTGGATGGAAAACACCCGCTCACTCGCTTACTAATCGGCTCCTACCATGTCAAATTTGCCCACGGAAACAACGAACTTGTGGTGAACGAATTACGACAACGTTTCTACATCATTGGGGTGAGACCGTCGGTACGAAGTGTGGCGAAACATTGTCAGCTCTGCCGGAACATGAAAGCTAAGCCACAGGTGCCACCGATCGGAGACCTACCTGAAGCCAGGATGGCTCATCCCGTTCGTCCCTTCTCCTTTGTCGGTGTCGACTATTTTGGCCCATTGAACGTTACATCAGGACGACGAACCATGAAGCACTGGGTAGCACTATTCACCTGCCTGACAGTCAGAGCTATCCACATTGAAGTAGTAGAGTCATTATCAACAGACTCAGCCTTGCTGGCTTTACGACGATTCATTGCACGACGTGGTTGTGCCACATGCGTTTACTCTGATAACGGAACGGCTTTTGTTGGCGCTTCGAATATGCTACACGAGCTGTCAATTCACGGCCTCTCACCCACGTGCCCGTGGACGAGGACAGTCAACAAGCACTGACTCCCTTCAACTTTCTGATTGGTACCTCAAGCCATGACCAGAGTCTTCGAGAATTTGACGAGGCCGACCTATCACGACGCGTAGACTGGCGGAAGGCCCAAAAAGTTGCAGAACATTTTTGGCAACGGTGGACTAAAGAATACTTGCCGCTCTTGATACCACGAAAATCAACTGCACCTCATGAAGAGTTGAAATCAGGTAACGTGGTGCTGATCGCGGATGGCAATCTACCAAGAAACTGCTGGCCTATTGGACGAGTCACCGAGTTTTTTCCGGGTAGGGACAATATTATCCGCGTAGTGAATGTTGCGACTAAAGGGGGTGTGCTGCGTCGGCCGGTCCGCAAGCTGGTACCACTAAGTTGTTAATTGGTGTTCCACACCGCTTGGGGCCATGTTGCCGACCGACCAACCTTTTTTGTATTTTTTGACTTTTGTTAATTTAAAAATAGTTTATATAATGACTTAAAAAATTACAGGAGGTTCAATAAAATGGATTTTTCCTACAAAAGTTGTTAATGCGTTTTCATACGTTTCAGGACGTATTGCGAACGGGACATTATGTGAAAGGGATGTTCTGCGAAAGGGACATTATTTATGTGAAGGGACGTTTTAAGAACAGGGCATTTTGTAGAAGGGCCATTTTGGGAAAGGGGCTTTTATGAAAGGGACGTTTTGCGGAAGGGACAAAGGGACATTTTGCGAGTGGGACTGTATGCACCTAAACCATTTTGAAGTTGGAGGTGACCTGTCAGTTGAAATAGGCAAGAAATAGGGTATTTGACAGCTGTGAAAATGAATTGTAACAGATAAACATTACGAAAATACTCGAAAAGCATCAATCTTTCATTTATGTTTGCTATTTTAAGATTGGTCCGGGCCCTATTACACTAGCTAGAAGAACATATTATTATGATGTTACCAAGATGGCTGCCCAATAGGTACCACTACCACATAACCCAGAAATCAGAAAATTTATTTGCTTCAGATACAGGGTTCTTACAAAAATGGTGCGCACAGTGTATCTATCTAGCCTGCGAGCAGGTGTGAAAATCTATCTTCTATATATATAATATATATATATATATATTTATATATTATATATATATAAAAGAAGACATCACCGCACAGCCGAAACTACTAATGTTAGAGATTTGATTTTTGCACAGTAGGTTACTTTTATAACGTGGGCCAGGGATAAGACGGGATTTTTGGAAATACCTCCCCTAAGGGAGTTAAATAGGGGTGCAAAGTTTGTATGGGGGAAGCTTTTTTTAAGCTAGACTTGAAACTTTGTAGAAAGATTACTTATTAAAAAACACAAAAAGTACTTTCAGGGTTTTAGAAACATCCACCCCTAACGGGGTTAAATAGGGGTGCAATGTTTGTATGGGGAAAACATTATTTTTAGAACTAGAGACTTGAAACTTTGTAGAAAGATTACTTATTAGAATACAAAAAAGTATTTTCTGCGTTTTAGAAAATTCCACCCCTAAGGGGGTTAAATAGGGGTGCAAAGTTTGTATGGAGGGAACTTTATTTTTTCAGTTAGAAACTTTGTAAATGAACTCATCGCACTGTTACCTTTTACCACGTTATAAACCATCTTCTTATCGATGGCTGTGTGACTCAACCTCGTATATGAAAAATAACTACTTTAGGAGAACACGAAAAAACTATTTTATTTCGTTTTATTTTACTGAACAAGTAAAATATTTTTTAATAATTAGATAAGTAATCCGACGATGTAATGTGTACCAAATTGACAATAGTCAATTTATAACTATTGAAGTCGTGTATGACCATTATATGTCTATACGAGTTTGTGTTATACATGTAAGTTACTTTAACATGTTATCCGTGTTTGTGCCAAGCTATCTTTAAGTAGTAACACTACTATAATATAGTTTTACATTTATATAATATATAAATATAAAACTAAAATAGATTACATATATTTCAGAAAAAGTGATCAAGCCAGATCAAGTTTCAGTTTTTGAATTCTTATATATACTTAATAAAACAGTAATGTGCAAGGTTTATATATTTTTAATATAATGTAACAGAACAAAACTGGTCTTCTCCTCAAACTAATACTGCTATGACAAAAAAATGCACTTCTACATGTTATTAATTATAATATTTAGCATGATTCTTCGCCCGGTGACAAAGGTCTATGGGGAAATAGGACTATATGTAAAGTGTTAAAATTAACACACCATTTTACGCCATAGGAATAGTAATGTATTGCCATGTATTCCCTTAGTGGCTGGCCATTGATGATTTCTATATCTTCCCCAAACCATTTTACTTCAAAGGTCTCCTTTTTTTGCTATATTTGTTTAGTTTATCACAAATGTGAGTTAATAAGTCCGTTCTCTTTTGAACAGGTAATCTACAACTGAAAAACACATTTTAATTAAATTAATACACTTCTTCCAATTGATATTCTTCTGGCGAGATTTTATGATAATGACATAAACATGACAGGATTCCTTTTTTTATAAATATTTTTTTAGCTAAGTCAGCTTACTATTCACATGGAAGGTTGACAAAAAAAGGGTGGTAATCTTTATGTATCACCATTTTTAATGATTGTAGATCATTAAATTTTCGACGCGTTATAGGCAGTTGTGCTTGATACAACTGTCGAATATCATTATCTGCTGAAACCGTGATTGGGATCATACGTCGGGGCAGAGCCTCCCAGTCATCGTCAAACGATAATTTATATAAAATGCCCTCTGTGGTATATTTCAAGGCACGCAGGTCATTTACGCACGGGTCACCAGTTCGATTGCCAGGTCGTATAGATTTATAGTATTTCAGAATTGAATACTTTTTAAAAAACCGATAGTCTACGTAATTGACAGTGTAAGACTCTCTTATTCTGGATTCTCTTATAAGCTGTACATAGTTTGCGGGTACGTATATTTCTTTGTTCTTTTTTGCCTTTCAATAGTTGCGTGGACAGAATCTGCTTCCATTTGTGTATGCCCTTTAACGAGATATTTTTGAAAGATTGTTGCATCATGTAATTTTGCAAAATGTAACAATGAATTGGACAAAGTGGCGTTCCGATTTTGTGCACAACACCCATCGCTATAAAGGACAATAGGCACGTTCGCATCTAAACAGTGCTTTTCCAAAAAATCTATAATACAAGAAGAAAATACTTCACTATCTATGGCTCCATCGCATTCGTGCCACACATAGCATGATACTTTTTTAGTACTTAACTCGTATATAGTGAATTGATGACAAGCCAGTTTTTGTCTGAAATACAGAGATCCAGCGGTAATTGAGGAATTAACTGTACTGCTTGTACATCCATAGTGTATACTTTTAGTTTTCCTTCGATAGCCAGAGCTTTGTCTTGTGTTTTCCCCAAATGAGCCCTATCCTTTTGAATCACATGAGAATGGTACGATTCCAGTGACAAACTATCATTTTTAAATGAATAGCATGTCACATTGATCTTTGCGGGGCTTAAATAACCCAATGTTCATCTCGTGCATTAGCTTCATAAAGAGTTCGTAACTAGGTATTTCTTTACGTGGCATATTTTGATCTTTTAGATAAGTTTTTAGTGTGCGATACACATCTCGACCTGACGAGTAAGTCATTTCTAAATATTCTTTAGTCGAATCATTTCGACAGTAATGGGAGGGCATTTTAGGTGTGTTATTTTAAAACTTCTTAATATGGTCACGTTAGTATCAAGTCTTCGCGTCTTTTTTTTTACAACGGTTTTCTTTATTATACCATGATTATTAGCATTTTTTACCCAATTCAATACACACCATTCACCAATGTCCAAAGTAGTGGTATACCTTCAACATCATGAGAAGGTTGAAAAAAATCTGAGGAGTCATCAGACTCAACAAGAATTTCCATATTGGGAACCATATTTCCCGTTTTCTCGTCCAAAATAAAATCTGTAAATACGTCTCCCACAAAATCTTCATCGATCAAAGTGACCCTTTGTGAAATATCCCGATCTATCATCCAATACCAGGTGATCTCAGCCGTCTTTCGAACTTGCTGACATAGCAACTAATTAAACGACAAACTCGTTAAATAAAAACTTAATGAAATAAATATATTTGTTTTTTCTCGCATAAATGTGCCACTCAAAACGATAAATCATTACGATTGACGGCTAAAGGCAAGAGACTACTTCTTAAAATAATGTACTTACCTATACCTACCAGTAGTTACTATGAAGGATGTATTTCTGTTTTCATGTAATCATTTTACTATCTACATAGAGTGTTCTAATACTTTACGAGTACCTGGGTAATGAATAAGGATAATGACTATTGATCGGCATTTATCATTCGTATCAATAGTTGTATATAAGTGTGATAGTATTGGGTACTCTGCATTGATGACTAAAAAATTTGTGTCGCAAACTTGTATAACAATTTACGAGGTTGTGCCATAAACAAATATTTCAATACCAAATACGTGTTTGGGTTTTGACGAAATAAATACGAAATAAATCTTTTTTATGCTGAATGCTTTTGTCGTAACGTGAATCGTAACATTTTAAATAGTTTTGTATAATTATCTCATTTACTCCAAAATTTCATATACGAGGTTGAGTCACACAGCCATCGTTATACATCATTTTCTGACATCGAGGATGATGGTTCAAAAGTTTCATTACATTTGTTCTCTCTCTAGTCTGTCTATCTATGACCTCGCCTCGCCTCGCCTTTTTAAAATATGATTGTTGAGCTCTTACAAATACAAACATGCATATTTCTCTGATATAAAGACAGGGCGGGAAGAAATTTGCAAAACCAAACGGCCCAGTTTGCTACACACTTTTTCGATGTGTGTTTTCCAGTTTAGATGCTTATCTACTGTATAATCCCAGAAAATGGAAAGAATCAACTGCATCTACTGTCATGTTATTATAGTTGAGATTTATTTGTATACTGATTGTATTGTAAGATGTAAATTGAATCAATTTAGTTTAAATTATATTTATGAGTAGGTCATTCTTATTCATCCAATTAATTATGTCATGTAATGAATTATTTATGTCATATACAAAAACGCGAGCAAAGAAGTATTCAGTTCAAAAATACAATGACAAAAACCTATAGGTACTGCCATACTTCCATAACATTGTGTTGATTGTTGAAGCTCGCTAATAGTTATGATGGTTTTAATTCTTTAAAATAATAAAATATTTAATAATTTAATTTTTCATCCAAAAATATAAAAAATAATTTTACGTTATAACTGGAGAAAAAATGGTCCACACACCTAATAACTCGTCAGGAATGGGTGGCTTTCAACCCTCGGTCAACAATATACTATTGTTTTTGTAATCTTGTAATCTATATATTATGTAATGTATGTATAGTCATGAAAATATATATACATAGTCACAGCAACCAGCCAGTTATAATAGAGGTAGGTATTATAGGAAAATTAATATAAATCCATATAGTTAAATTGAGGTTTCCTTGCCTACTGCCACAGAATAGATAAAAGTACAAGATGGTGTTTAAATTCTCCAATTTAATTGCATTACGATTGATTATAAAAAACAAACCCGCAAACCGCAACAAGGCTAGTTGAAACCCGACAATGACCCGAAAATAGAATCGGATTTGGACCCAGAGCCGTCACCTTCCCAGGCAATGTACGTACGTTCAAAATATGTGACGTTGGGAAGGCATTTCTAAAGTTGCGACCGGGAAAAAAAATACAATAAGTTTTCCTACTATTAAAACATAACTCATCAAGTCATCATTTATTTTTACTCGTAAGTCTGTCATACTCGTGTATATACCAAATAAAAATATATGCTTAAACTTAAAAGAGCGCATTGCCGATCTTCCGAGTCAGGTAAGCTCATAGCAAATAGAGCTTAAATAAAGTAGATAAGTAGGTAACTTGTTATTAATTTGAGTTACAATGCTGTAGCGAATTTTGGTAAATCAGTTCTTAAAATAAGCTAACAGGGGCTAAATCTGCTTGTCGTGATTGTTCGTCAAATGAGACGGCTCGCTAGACTATGAGTCGCGCCGTAGTCGCGCCTTAGCGTGTGCGGGAAAATTACATTTTGTTCGATTCGCGCTGCCGGGCGGTCGTCTCTCCTTGTTTTTGTTTAGTGTTTGGTCAACCACGTGAACTGCGAGCATAGTGGACATTTAACAAGGTATTCGTTAACATAAAACAGCCTTATAATATATTCTATAACCAAGTATAGGTATGCTTTTTTAAGACGCTTTTTCATCGTAGGTTGCGTAGATAATGTTTGTAAGACGTCAACATTTCAGCAGCTTGTACTGCAATGAACAGTTTACATATCTACATTTAACTCATGAATATGGTCAAATAATTAAGTGTTTAAAAATTATATGAGTGCGAGTACATATCTAGTCTAGTTCGTGATAGGTACCTATTGATGAAGCCGGATTTCGTTTAAACCAGATTTATACTACTTACTACCTATGCAATACGAGTATGCAATTCAGAAATGACTCAGCTCGGCCGTAATTACCTACGGAAAAAGCACTTTGTGATTAAAATGAAACCGCTTAACCCATTCGTTGCCGAGGCGCAAATATAAATAAATAAATAATAAATAAAGTTTGTTGGCGATGCGCTCACTTAATTAAAGAAAAATTATAACTTGTAGAACATTAAACCGAAAACACTAACTACAGCCCCAGCCAACGCCGGACGCTACAGCCCCCCTATTCTGTAACTTGTTTTTAGCTCACCTTAACGCTCACCCAGAAATATATCTTGACACCGCTATGCGCAGTAACTAAGCGTAGGTAGAGGTCTAGTTTCGTGACGGGTGACGGCGACCCAAGACATCACCTCGCTGGTCAACCCACCTCTCACCTTTCGCCTAATGCGACAGACAAAATAATCTTACCCCGTCACATTTCTCTAATTTAAGGAAATATTGGCTTTGTACTTATGTTTCACACATACGATTAACAAAGCTGTTGGCTCACTGAAGTTAAATTTTACCCTAATTATAGTAAACGGTTTTTTAATCTATATTTTTATTTTAGCTACAAGTGTAGTTATCATGCGAACTGTGTAATGGCCGCTCCACATAATGGACCATCCTGACCATCATACAGGACGCGGCTATGCGGTAGAACGAGACATAAATATGACTTACTCCCTTTAACGCATAGTTGCGTCCTGTATGATGGGTCAGGATGGCCCATTGTGTGGAGCGGCCATTAAATTGGATAGACAGTGGTTACTAGAAGGGATTTATGGTATTTTAGTAGAATATTATATCCTATATTTTGATGCAAGTTGTGGAAATGTCACTATTTCACGAGTCCCGAGACGACGATAGGGAAATAAGGTTTTTTAGGAACACGTTTATAATGAATTAATGTGTCTATGACATAACTACGTTAAATATTATCCCATAATATACATACCAACCCACCATCAATCATGAATTGTTATGGGGAAGTGGATCTTGTGTTTTTTCACATGGGGGCGAGAGGGGTAGATAGTTCTTACGTTCTTCAAATAATTTTGGTCAAGGCTTAAAGGGCGTCAGTCCAGTTTATTATTAATTTGTTGTTATACTATACCTATACTTACTTACCTACCTATTTTGATTTGCAATCATTGACGTTTAATTCGCCTTACCATTTTTAATGTACTCAATTAAAAATATCAAACACATTACACGGACACTGTAATTTTACCTACAAACAGTGATGACAACCTTTCGGCAAAGAAATAGGTCTACAGTTTTAAAATTATGTAGTGGTGCGGAACCCTCGGTGCACGAGTCTAAACTAGGTATCACTCGATTGGCTTTACTTATAATAATGACATAATAGAAAACCTTTTTTTTTAAATAAACTAAGTGATTTAATATTAATAAAAAAAGTACTTTAGATGTATCACGGAAGTGTGGTAGGTTAATTCGTGGAGTCGTATCTATTGTCGGATTCAGCTTCGCTTCATCCAACAGTCGTCCCAGACAAAATTAACTCATCCACGAATTGCTACTTCCCGGCCTGTGCAATAACGTGCTATTACGTTACTTAATAAATCTTTAACAAAATTTAATAATAGGATATGCGTAAAATACAGGTTATAAATTCTATTACAGTACAGGTTATAAAGTTCATAAAGTTCCACATATTTTTATGGGTTTAAAGTAAATTAGTCATTATGTATTTCCAAACTCAATTAAAATGTTTATGTAAATAAAACTTACAAAATTAGAGCATTTTTGACGTTTCATAAAAAATGCTGATTTTTATTATTAAGGTATTTTTATTGTTAAGTTGTTGAATAGCTAAAAACTTCACGGAAAAATTCCTTAAACGACAAAAAAAAAAAAAAATTGATATTTAGAGCAGATTAAATAAAAAATTTATTGTCACTTTTAGGTAGTTTTCAGTTTTTTTCTGACTAAGAGAATCACGTACCGTTTCTAGAAACCGTTTCTGACGTCATTTCTGCAAAGATACCACATATCCATCCTAATTAATTAAGTACGTCATTATTTACTTACGGCCTTTTGGAATAAGCTAATTTTAAAATTTTATGTTTTTTGATGTTGTTGACGAAGACCCTAATCTAACCTAACGTAGAAAATTCGTCGTAGGGACTTTTTCACTTTGATGGTGCCTCAACTAGGGTGCCTTAACTACGTAAGTACGTTAAAACTTCATCGGAATAAATAATAATTTGGCCCTCTTGAAAGTTTTCTATGTCAATTTATTAAAAAAGACGGAGAGAATTTGATATTACAGTTACAGGTTTTATTGCGACACCCACAGGATGAAAGAAGTGGTGCTATTCGTGTGCTATTCTGACCCGACTCCACACGGGGGGTGACTAGTAGTATATTTTAACTCCATATTTTGCGCTGACTATTTATTTAGATTTGATCTCCAGCCGTCGCACATATTCATAGTCATAGCCAAAGAGATAAGGCCATAGCCCACTGCCTACGCATATGGTCTTGTTCATTGACATAGATAAAACATCCATAATTCATACAAGGTGCTCGGAAGGAATCCAAATATAAAAAAATGCTTTGTCCCTTTCTTAATATAAATTAAAAAAATTAAGAAAACCAAATATATTTGATTAACAGTTAAAACTATTCCTCGCCCAAAAATGTTATTATAGCCTAAACGATTATTTTGAAGATGTACCTTTTTGTAGCTAAAGTAGTTTTTCTTTTGAAATTTAAAGTTGAATATTCTAATGCATGTTAGTTTTTTATACATTATGTTAAGAAATAAGTCCATAGTGATGGCTGTGTAATATTGCTGCGCCCTCGCAAGGCGTCACATGTATACCTATCTTGTTGTTCCACCTTGTAACCTGTAATGTGACATGCAAAGAAATAAATGAAATGAATACGGCCGTATATTATATATAAACACTAGCTTCCGCCCGCGACTTCGTCCTCGTGGACCCGGGATAAAAACCATCCTATATTTTAATCCAGGCTATAAACTATCTTCGTGCAGAATTTCATTCAAATCGGTTCAGCCGTTTAAGCGTGATTGAGTAACAAACATTCAAACATCCAAACATCTAAACTTTCGCATTTAAATTCAAGTCAAATTATGTTTCGACTAAAAGGGGTCCTCGGGGTGGTACCAAAGACCATATATCCTGGTCTGTGGGTGGTACACAGTTACAGTTGGGGGCGGCAATCGTTGAAAAATGGTAGTACCCACAGAGGCATGACGCTAGGGTGGGCGGCACCGGTGCGATCGAGCCGTCCGAAATGCGTCGAGGAGGACCATCGGGGGTTTTTTATTTTAGTCGGTGCGAGTCCGACACAGACCATATATTACTGGTCTGTGGAGTCCGACATAACCTCCGCGCTATCCCCGTGGCGCGAAGGATTATCATCCCATAAAATAAACCGGACAAGTGCGAGTGACTCACGCACCGAGGATTCCGTACTTAATTACAAATGAGTTTTCAGATTTTTCCCTGTACTTGTAGTATAAGACGATATTACCTACTTGCCAAATGTCATAGTTCTAGGTCAACGGAAAGTAGGGAAGTGTGGGGCAAGATGGAGTAGTTAACGTTTCAAGTTCAATCAATCTAAAAATGCTATTGATTTTAAGGTTTTCTTTATTTTATTATTTATTTCTGGTAACTTGTCATTTAAAATCATTGCCTATTAGGAACTCTAGTTTGATAATGCAATTAAAAAATCACAAAATCCCGAAAAGGTGCCTTCTCCCCATCTTGCCCCGTAGATAGGGTAAGATGGGGTACCCATATGGGACATGATCGGTTATCCCTTTGGGGTAAGATGGGGGTACTGAGACATGGTGCATATTTTAGGAATTTTACAAACAGCCATAGGCAAAAGCTACCTGTCAACTTATTGCTACTTGACGTCGATTAACGAGATTTAGCTTTGGTAACCCTTATCTTTTTGTATCGTTTTATCCAAAACCTCATCTTGCCCCCGCGTGCTTATAGGAAGTCCGCAAATTATAAAAAATAACAATACCGTATTTGAAACCAGACAAGTCCTTATCTGTTGGCGTGATAGTCTATCCATGAGAATAAATTAACACCAAAACTGTGCTGGTTATATTAAGGCAACAAACGCGAACCAAATGCAACGCAAAAATATTGGAATGAGTGAACATGTGTGGCAAGGAATGTGGCAAAAACCCGTTTATTGCAATTAATAAAATTATAACAGCTTTTGACCAGCCGGTCACTATGCGAACTGATTAACCTCATGGCGGCGCATCATCAGGCACTAGCGGGATTCTAATTATTCAGTTGTGTCGCCAGATAAGGCCGCCATCCCGTCTTACCCGTCACTCCACCTTGCCCCACTCTCCCCTACCTTATAAATCGTGATTCCCTTGTGAGTGTCGAAATATACGTTTTTTGCGGCATAAAACACAAACACATCATCGGCTCAATTCATAACAGATCTGATTATTCTAGCTATTTGTAAAATATCTAGACTACCAACGCGTTCAAAAATATATTGACACCAACTATATGCCCTATTCCATATAAGATTAGAAAAATCTTGCGTTAATCGTCATTTCCATGAAAACCATTATCAAACGCAATAACATTCAAATTGTTATGTTTGAAAAGCACTAAATGATCGAAGTAACTGAAACTAGTACAATATTTCCCTTTGTTATCTATATATATATAAAAGAAGACTTCCTGACTGATTCATCATCGCACAGCCGAAACTACTGGAACTAGAAACTTGACTTTTACACCAGGACTTCCTTTTATGACGTAGGCAAGGGATAAGACGGGATTCTTGGAAATTCCATCCCTAGGGGTGTTAAATAGGGGTGCAATGTTTGTATGGGGGAGACATTATTTTTTAAACTAGAGACTTAAAACTTTGTAGAAAGATTAATTATTAAAATGCAAGAAAAATTATTTCAGCGTTTTAGAAAATTCCACCCCTAAATGGTTAAATAGGGGTGCAATGTTTGTATGGGGGAAACATTATTTTAGAACTTGAGACTTGAAACTTTGTAGGAAGATTACTTATTAGAATACAAAAAAGTACTTTCTGAGTTTTAGAAAATTCCACCTCTAAGGGGGTTAAATAGGGGTGCAAAGTATGTATGGGGAAGTTTATTTTTTGAGTTAGAAACTTGAGACTGTAGAAAGACTACTTATTAGAATATAAAAAAGAACTCTCAGCGTTTCTGAAAACTCCACCCCTAAGGGGGTTTAATAGGGGTGCAAAATTGGTATGAGGGAAACTTTTCCTTTTGAGCTAGAAACTTGTAACTTTGTAGACAGATTACTTATTTGAATACAAAAAATAACTTTAAGCGTTTTTGAAAAATCCACCCCTAACGGGGTTAAATATGGGTGCAAAATTGTATAGGGGAAACTTATTTTTTGAGCTAGACTTGAAACTTTGTAGAAAGATTACTTATTAGAATACAAAAAAGTACTTTCAGCGTATTAGAAAATTCCAACCCCAAGTAACCCTCTTGGGGGTGGAAAAAGGAGTGCAAGGTTTGTATGGGAAGCCCTTTTTTTGAGGTAGAGATTTGAAACTTTGTAGACAGATTACTTATTTGAATACAAAAAATAACTTTAAGCTGTGGGAACACAGTTGCAAATCGTTCTCACAACGCTGCACATTTCCTTCCCCCCAGGCGCGGGACGAGGCGGGCTGTAAGCCCACCTAGCGTCCCTACAGTTCTTGTAAGACTTGTGAATCGAACACATCAAATATATTCGTAATTAATTGGAGTCAGAATTTCATTTATCAGGGTCACCACATAGGATAACCTTGTATCGAAGGACAGTTGCGACCATATTCGCACAAAGCGTTTTAGAAAATTCCACCCATAAGGGGGTTACATAGGAGTGCAAAATTTGTATGCGGGAAACACTTCCTTTTGAGCTAGAAACTTGAAACGTTGTATACAGATTACTGATTGGAATACAAAAAATAACTAAGCGTTTTGGAAAAATCCACCCTTAAGGGGGTTAAATGGGGGTGCAAAGAAAAGAGAGATGCAAGGTTTGTGTGGGAAACACTTTTTTGAGGTAGAGATTTGAAACTTTGTAGACAGATTAGTTACTTATTTGAATACAAAAAATAACTTGCGTTTTGGAAAAGTCTACCCCTAAGGGGGTTTAATGGGGGTGCAAAGTTTGTAGGGAGAAAACTTAATTTTTTGAGCTAAAGACTTGGAACTTTGTAGAAAGATTACTTATTAGAATACAAAAAAGCACTTTCAGCGTATTAGAAAATTCCACCCCTAAGGGGGTTAAAAAGGGGTGCACGGTCTGTATGACAAACACTTTTTTGAGGTAGAGATTTGAAGCGTTGTGTTACTTATTAGAATACAAAAACAGCAAGTACTTTCAGCGTTTTAGAAAATTCCATCCCTAAGGGGGTTAAAACGGGATTAAAGGTTTATATGGAGATTTGTAATGTCGGTCTTAGCCTGTATGTTAAAAGACTAATACTGATTTTTTTTTCTTTAATTTATGCCTTATTAAAGGGGGTTCAAAGTTTGTATGGAGGGAAAAGTATTTTTTTATGTAAGAGACTAACTTTGGTCTTAGACTGTTTATTAAAAGACTACAAAACATATTTTAGCGTTAGTTTTTCATTTCTCCCCTAAGAGTGTTAAAAGGGGGTTTGAAGTTCGTATAGATCAAGACAATTTTTAAAGTTAAACATTTGTAACTTCGATTTTAGATCGTTTGTATAAAACTTAAAAACTAAATTAAACGTTTTTTGAAATTCATCCCCCAGGGGATTTAAAAGGGGGTTCAAAGTTTATACGGAGAGCAAGATATTTTTAACTTAGGTTTTGGACTGTTTGTTTAAAGATTAGAAAACGATTTCAGCGTTTATTTTTATTCATCCCCTAAGAGGGTTAAAAGAGGATTTGAAGATTGTATAGAGAGCAAGACTTTTTTTATAGTAAGTTATTTGTAACTTCGGATTTAGACTGTTTGCTTAAAAACTAGAAAACGAATTACTTAGTGTTTTTTGAAATTCAGCCCTTTAGGGGATTTCAAGTTCTCATCGCACTGTTAACATCTAGGCTTAATCCCTGAACGGATTTAGATGAAATTTTTCGTACAGATAATTTGAGACCCTTGAAAGGATAAAGGATAGTTTTTATCTCGGAAATCATCCCTGGTAGAAGTGTACGTGTTTGGGACAGCGATAGTTAAACATATTTTTTCTACGACGATAACAAGTTCTACGCAGACGAAGTCGCGGGCAACAGCTAGTCCTAGATAAAACGAACAAACGTAGACGAATTTGTCCGTAAAAATCTAATATTACTCATATGGAATGAGGTATGCCTACATTTATCTGAATCACAATAGACTGTTTTTTTTTAATAACACTTTGTCTGGAACCGAATGTTAACATATGTCCTTCATGCTTTTAAATATTTTTTGCCTGCATTTTCTGTAATAGGTACTGTGCGTTTTAGAATGTAATGAAATCGGTTCTTTATTCCAGTATAATGGATTTGTATATTTTTACATAAATATGTAATGGTTCGTTCGTCATCACTAATGCCGATTGCAATGAATTGGTTTGGTCACAACACTCTTAACTGTTATTTTGTGACTGACACCACTTCATGTCATGCTTTAAATTATTTTCCGCTTTGTGCCGTTTATAGAGCCCGGAATTTTCACGGCAAAACAAAAGACTGTCGCACCCTTACTAGTGTTAGTAACGTTTTTTTGTCGATATCGATAGTTGTGTAATAGAAGAAAAAAACGGTCCACAAAATTACGTATGTCTTCTTCGAAATCCACGTCAGTACACACAGCAGCACATGACATTTTATTTCTGATAGTAATAAGAGTAATATAATCATTAATTTCTCAACATTCTCTGGGAGTAGACAGACAGTTTCGTTTATCACTATAAAGCCATTTATATATAGGTACTAAATTATCTTTCAACTTCGATCGACGTCAAGGAATTTAGAAAATTCATTACCAACATAAGTAGGTCAGGTTGAGTAAGTTTTTTTAGATATTTCTCGTATATTATTTTAAATTAACCGTCGCGAAGTACCTATTTTAAAATATTCGATAATAATACTCGATATCGATACAAAAATGTTTCTAACACTAGTAAGATCGCGACAGTCTTTTGTTTTGCCGTGAAAATTCCGAGGTCTGAGGTACTGCGATTTGTTTAGTTTCTGTAATAATCAACGCATTTGCTCTCGGAAATCAGTTCACGGGGTAAAGTGCGTGTCCACTTTACCTTTAATGTGTAATTTTTCATGTTAGCTCGCATCGGTTAGAACTTTGTTTTTAAAGTAAATTATTGAAGTTAAATCTAGACTGCGAAACAGCGTAATAGGCGTCACAAATTTACAGGCGAGTTTGGAAATTATTGAATGTATCCATTCCAAAGGACCTACTCTACTAACTACTGAAAAAATAATTTCTGGAAATCGGAAGAGTAGTTCCGAAGATTACCTCCTACTTACAAACATAACCAGTCATATCCTATTCTATTAAACGAGCAATATTTGTAATCACATTCTCGGAACTGGCTTTAACGATTTCAATGAAATTAGGAATATAGGTGTTTACGGGGGCGAAAAATCGTTCTAGCTGTCTTCATGTCTGGGAAATTTCATTTTCTGTGTTTTTGACCCGAGCAGAGCTCGGTCGCCCAGGGACTAAAATGTTATGAGTGAAGACTAATCTCACTCGTAGAAAATACCTACAAAGGACTTATCCTTAGCTTAAATATTTTCTACGAGTCACATTCGGAAATGTATAATTAGCATGATTTTTGACGTATGTGGTATTATGCGCAGGTTCGGATTAATGAGGAAAATTGCGTGTTGTCGTAATTTTTTTATGTGCACTTAACTTATCTACATCACAAAGTACTCGTAATTAAAACTGAGACGTTATCATAATTGAAATATTAACATTCACAACGCAGGACTCGACTCCCGAATTTTTTATACCTCACGCCGGCTACTCGGGACCCGTGTTCAATACTATAAATACTAGAATGGCTAATATTAGATTACACGAGCGCATATTGAAGACCCCCCGAGTCCCGAATTCATCTCGGCAGGTAACATAAGGACCAAAGGTTTAGTTTGGAAGTGTTGATGAACTCTGTAGCCGAGTTCCCTACTACTAGCGTCGATTATTGCGCTGGCGGCTCTTAATATATTCCACTATAGATATTACTTTGCTGAGGTCTGTTTCTTGAAGCTATCAGGTACAATTTTAAGTCTAAACGGGTAACACAGCGACAGAGAACTACTTAAATCTGCACGGCTGTTAGAATAAGAATAAGAATTTATTTATTTAGCACACAAAACACCGAAAAAAGAAATGCAATCAAAAAGGTAACCTTATATTACAGTGCTAAACGGGAGCCTCACTCAGCATGTTGTCAAGGGGCCGTGACGTTGGTTTTCAGTGAGAGCCCCAAAATTAAATAAAACTAGGACTAAACTAAACAAACAATTTTATAATTTTTGGACACTGTATGCCTATTATATAACAATTTTAAAACTCAGCTCAGCATCGAGACAATCATCAGTTCATCTTCTACAATAACTTACATGATGAGTGAGCATGTGATTTATGTTCCTAGTTTTCTTTGAGCAGGATGGGTGGGTTCACATCTCTCTATGGTTCTTAGGCCAAGCAACCAATCGTTCATGCATGCCTAACTGACATTCTTTCGAAATGACCAACGGGATTCGAAATGATCTTCGGGGCTTGATTTCTCCTATGAAATTGGATTAGACGCCATCACACTCATCACTATTTAGTCCTGGTTGGTTGTTTTCAAGATCTTGTGCCTAAAACATTTGACGATCTCTGTCATTTCCTCCAAAATCAATCATGTTCATCCATCTAATCGTCTAAGGTTCAAATTCGGATATTTATAGCGGAATTTTGTTCACAAATAAAGAATAGAATAGAATAGTTTATTGAAAAAACCTTATTGCTATAACGTTACATTGTGAATACAGAATCTTAAAACCAGGAATAAATGTTGCTTTCCGTTGTTTCAGATTACGATGCGGCTAGATAGATTTTTACTAGTGTGCGCTATTCACATAGCGTTTGTGATATACAGGTAAGTTTTACAGCCATCCCCTATAAAAAATCCTAAAGGCCCATAATACGGCACGCAAGTATGCGTTAAAGGGAGAAATACCTACTTTCATCTCATCCCACCACATAACTGCACGAGCTGCTTCGCGGCGAGATAGACTGCCCGTCTCTTTATAATTAGAACGCTTCAGAAAGAGACGGATAGTCCATCTCGCTGACACAGCTCGCGGGTTGTCTTGTTATAGCCGTGCTGGGGCCTGTCCTGCGGCCAAGATGGCGACATAACTATAAAGTGTACCTTGCTTCCTGTGTTAACTATGTGGCTTACTTTAGGTATTTTGCCCTAATGATTGCCCTTAATTCCTAATTGATAGGACAATTTTGTATGACGTCACGGAGAATGCGGACTTGATGACTATGGGTAACTACTACCGGAGACCGGCGTGTTCTGAGCGATTAGTGCATGTGCTTATACGTTGGATAAACAACTCTTGCGTTCGACCACGTACAGTCAGCGTCATATAGTTAGTAGCAGCCAAAGTAGCCAAATATTTCGTAACACACCCTTGTTCTTACAGTAATAAAGACGTGTACCGAAATATTTGGCTACCTTGGCTGCTACTAATTATATGACGCTAGTCAGCGTCATATAATTACAGACTAGTATATGATAGTAACTACCGCTATTAAGTAAACTGCAACGTGAAATGAGCATAGTAGCAGATACATATTCGTAGCACTGAGGCAAACGTCAGTAGAAGTTTCCTGTATATACAAGGTGTGAGGGATAACGATGTAGAACTTAAGAAGTTGATAGACTTTATATATTATTATATATATGTATATAAACAAGTTTGTATTATTTGACTTGATTCTTGACATAATTTCAGAGTACTATACAATTTTCCTCTAGTTTTTAACACAATAAATCGAAAAAATCTTTATTACTTTGCTAATTAATTGCATTACTTAATTGTTATAAGGCGCTACAATTTATCTTCGATCGTCGTGTATTATATAAATAAAATGTTGGCATTTCTTTGTTGTTTGCTGTACTTTAAACGGTAACTATAGCCTCTGATTGACATAACAACGGGATCAGTTAATATCTTTGCATGCATCTGGTCTACTGGCGCAAAGTACTTAAAAATTTAGTTTATCGCAATCGATAGTTATTTGTGTCACAAGGGAGCAAAATAGTATATTTACGACGAGGGCGGTGTATTGAATCCTGAACGTAGCGAGGGATACAAGAGTTAACGCCCGAAGATAATTTTGCTACCGAGTGACACATACGGTTTTTTACACCGACTATGAAGAAATTTAAAAAAGATGCTGTTAAAATTGCTTCACAAGTTTTAACAAATTTTCTTAATTTAAATATAACGAAAAATTAATACATTTTCGTATAACGTTGTTAAAGTTAAAACTTGAGATATGTTCGTTTCTAATCGATTAAAATGAAATTACAATCGATTATTTTATTAAGATCTGTGTTCAATTATCACATTGCGTAGAAAATGCTATAACATGTCAATGAATAAACTAAAAAAATTAATCCCTTCTCGTCGTGGAGCAAAACTTACTTTTCCGAATGAAAGGTGTGAAAAAAGTTTTACATCTCGACTAGCAATAACAAGCAACCAAGACCGAACCCGAATAGTGACCCAGGAATCGAGTTAGATATTAATGAGAACGGAAATCCGTTCTGAAATGAAATGACCTAGCTATTGATGCGATAGTATCAAATGAAGGGTGACCTGCAATTTAACTTTTTTGTGGTGTTTCACTTTAATAAACTTTCTTGTGTGTCAAATGTCAATCTGCGTTTGGGGTGTTTTTACTTTACTAAGATTTCTAACGCCAAAGTAAGGAAAACCTTAAAAAAATACGTTTAATTTTTAAGAAAAAATTATACAGGATTTACTTCGTTTTATTCTACTGACAAATCATAATCATAAACAGTACACCTACCTAAACTTATTAGGATTATTATAAGTAATTAAAACAAACCTAATCTGATACATATAATGGGTTCTGACTATATTCCTTAAATTATTAACGGCCTGTTTTTTTTTCTATAAAATCATAAAGGAAATATAATGAAAATTCTGCGATGTATTCTTATATATTCGATGAAATGTTTCTTGACTTAAAATGCGGAACCAAATCAGCTAGTCTCTAACTTTCCAGGACTGGGATTCGATTTACAAAATGTGGTCAGCATCTAAGGCACATCTCATGTTTTAATATGACAAAATAAAGATACCTACGTGTAACACCATACTGGGGTGACGTCACATTAGTTAGTCGAATCAGCCCAGTTTTAGCGTTGCGGCATTTCGCTTGTTTGACATTAGCGTGTTTGCAGCGTCGCAGCTGACGACGACTACAAATGGGTGTGCGACAATGGCAAATGCCTCAAGACACGCCATGACCCAAAAAGCAAGGAACCCGCCCTATGCTTGGAGGCCTGCAAAATGTTCTGCAACGAATATGGTAACATGTCTTGATTTAATGGCACATTACTACAGAGGCCGGAAAGTATGGGGTTGCCGGCCGAGTGCATATAGGCGGATAGTTATGAGGCTGGCAACTCCTTATCACGCCGAGGTATAGTGCTTTTCTCAAACATGCAATGAAATAAATAAATAAAAAACAAAGAAATCAAACTTTAATTTTCATGACTGACCGCCGTGAATAAATTAAAAAAAAATACTTACCGGCCTCGGCCTTCAATTTTGTATGAAATTCCTTTACAGTTCGAAACGTGATACTTTGAAGCCGTGATAACGCACGTAATGTCAACATTTCATTGCATGTTTGAGAAAATGTCTTTAACCCTAAAAGAGGCAAAACAAAAAGAAATCCTGGTTTCAAATTAAACCTTGGTCTCGCTACTCAGAGAAAAATCATCATGCTTATAAATAGTAAAACAGAAATAAAAGGTGATAGTTTATTCAGAAAATTTGCAAATTGCTTATATCCTATGGCTGGATAAGGGCGATAATTAATAGTAACTTAATTTCCGAAATATGTATCAAATGCTATATTCAGGGGTAGTAGAGTCGGATATAATGGATAATTCAGGAAACTGAATATTTTTGGTACCTATATACAACGTGTTTTTTTAATCGTCTTAGAGCCGAAGCCCACAAAGTATATAAGTATAAAGAAAATACAGGAATTTAATGTTTTGGAAGCAAGTAACTTACCTATATTAGTATTTTCGTGACGAAAGTGAGCTCCAAAATAGTCATCTAAATTATTTGTCGATCACGTTGCGTACAAGATTCAAGTTTTTATCCACTCGCGTCGGTCGTGGCTCAATTTTAGTTCCTCACTTGCTCGACTTCCAACATGAGTAGTTGGCGGTAACCATCAAGTTTGCAGCCTTATTTAACAGTCACTATTTTAGGTCTCCTGTGGCCAAGACCTACGGGGGAAACGGATCTTGGCAACTTCCTCTCCAAGATCAATTTGAACAGTATTGAAATGAAGATTGAGCGGCATGGCGATACCGATAGCCTGCTGCAAGCAGCTTTTCAGGTACCTATGGAGAAAGTACAATTCAACGTTACAATATTACTTCAAGTTGGAATTAGATGGTATCGTTCATTAACCAGTCGTATTGTAGTCGAGTTCATAAATATATGCACGTTTCCAAAGGTTTAAAAAATATCGGTTTAAAACAAAGTCGTGTTCTCGTACTTTTGATCACTTTTGTCTGTGTATATATTTTCGAACTATACTGTACCTAACGTTTCGTTATTTGGGATTATTAAATAATTAAATTTTATCTATCTTTTAAAAGTAAAATGGACCGAGCATAAGGTCTTTGTTTTTTAGTTCTTCGTCCATAGGACGTACTTAATTTGCGTGTGATATAAGCGAATTATTTCATACATTTACGAACTATGATACTAAAATACCAATTAATATATCTCTCAAATCAACTGTAGGATGACTGGAGAGATATACATATTATTTGCTTACGCATTGCGCATAGTTCAAACCAGAATATTAGAAGTCTAGGAGTTATGACTTGCATATCATAATAACTTTGCGAGTGGCCCATCTATGTCGCTAAGGGCAAAGCAAATGTTTCTATAAATCGTTTTTATTGTGCTCCTTTCCAGACGTATTATTAATAGCTTAACACATTACTTAATTGAATTATGTAACACCCAGTTATTATTAATTACAATAAATTAAATTCGACTTAATTACTTTAACGATTAGGTAAAAATCGTTCAATTTGTTGGCCATTTTCGTTGATTGACTCCCGACTCTAATTTAAAGTAAAGTTATATAAGATTTATGTAGCTTTTCCGTACTCTCGCGCCTTTTGGAGTGCGAATGTTAAACTATTAATAGTTAACTTATGTTCTTTTTGCAGAGATTTTTGAGTATTGTGGCCAATACCATACCTAAAGATGCGACGCCGAAAACCAAAGGAAAGGCGTTAGATGTACATCTTATCAACCAGGATCCTGAAAATGGCGGTACGTATGTCCTAAATAGGAACAATAGAACATCCCTGATTTTATATTCATAAAACATTTAGACTTGGCTTTTCAAGTGAAGTGAAGTGGCTGTTGGTGAATACCAGCACGTCTAGCATGCGACGGCCGCGACATACTCTCGATTTTTATCGCACTATATCTCTTGTTGTAAGTGTTCTAATAAGAAAGAGACGGATAGTGCGAGAAAAATCGAGAGAGCTCGCGCGCCGTCGCATGCTAGCCGCGCAGGTGCGAAAAACCTAGTAATACAAATTTTGACACCTAACGTAACAACAATGAGTAATCGGAAGACATACTTGTTTCGCATAATTGTTAGCATTATATCTAAGCTATTCCAAGAAATTTATCAAATACAAACATTCGATTCCTAACGTATAATAAAAAATTGCTGATATTCCGCACAAAATAAGTTTCGATATTTTCTTTCCGAACTGAGGTCCTACCGCGAAACGAAAACGAACTTCGTTCGTGTATCTCCTTCTTTGTCGCACTTGCTAGTTCGAGCGACAAAGACGGAGATACACGAACGAAGTTCGAATTTCGTTTCGCGGTAGCCACTCTGATCTCAGTTTGGACTGGATTTTTTTGCGAATTAATTTCTAGATTCGGTGGAAATCAAAATACTAATACTTAACCTTTACCTAATACTTAGGTAAAATTCCAAGGCTCCCAAGTTGCGGTTGGTTGTTTGCAATAAGTTCTGTGTACAGTCAACTGCAAATGTGTAAGTACCTGTCTATTAATAGCCGGTAGAACACAACCTGGAATACGAAACTCTATATAGCTGTAGTATATACTCGTATATATATATAGTCCTCCTCATCGATTTCGATGACGGCGACCCTAGCAACTACGGATTTGCCCTATTGTGAGCTCTGATATGCTGGCTAGGCCAAACTTACTCTTAAAAACTCTATTACACGGGGGACAGCAGAACTGGCCAACTCTACTGTCTACTGTCCCGCTGTAGTACACACTACACAGTCACAGTCAGAAATATCAAGCTACCGTTGTCTCAACTCAATCCTACCTAACAAAAAAACTTGTATTTCGTTTAAGGATCAATGCTCTCTTGTCCAAATCCTATACTGCTTATGTAGTATCGAATTAGAATACATCACAGAGCGATCTTAAAACATATGCGTCCGACCGGTTCTGAAGTCACGACCCAGGATGTTGAACTCCAAGAAATGTGTTATTTTCAATTTTGCGTATTAAACCTTAGTGATTAAAAATTTGACATAAAACTGGAAACATGTTTTGAAGTTTTATATCTATCCTTAAATTTAACGACTTAAAGGTTCCTAAAGTGTAACCTCTCCTCAACACTCCAGTATAATAGGTATGATTTACTAGGTCTTTATGAGTTTGCTGATAAGAAATTTTAGTGGCCTTAGGTAAATTAACTTCAATGTACTTAACTGAGAGCTGGCGCGCAACGCATCAGTAGGTATTGCAATTCAGCGAGGAAATGCCGCCAGCATCCTTGGTAGAATGCCTCGAGGGCCTTTTCAGATTTTAATTTAATTTAGTTAATGTTAATTATCTTCTTGTATATACATATTTTAGAAAATAAATGCATTCGAATTAGGTACTAAGTAACAATGTAATCGAATCTTGCAAGTAGATTTTCACCCACATCAATTAGTGATATTGTTTTAACTAAGGGCGCCCGCGACGTGTAGTTTAGTATGACACAGCCAGTGTTGGCCCTAAACTCACTAATGACTTTACTTATGTTATATTTATTTTCTTGTTCTAGATTTTTCCCTGGACATGCATGAAAACTACACGCTCAATATATCCGGCAACAACGATAAAGTCGATGCCTATATCACGGGAGGTTCGTTCTTCGGAGTCCGCCATGGGCTAGAAACACTCTCTCAGCTCATTCTTTACGATGATATCAGAGATCATCTTTTGGTGAGTTGTCTTTCAGGTCGATGGCTGATAACAGTCCAAATTTTATCTGACTAAATATAGAGCACGCACGCATTATTGCTTACATATTCAGACAGATTCTGTACACTTCATATTTTTTATCGGTAGAGTAGAGTCGGTAGATTTTGATACCATATACTTATTATCGATCGTTCGTATGTAATTGTGTGTGTTCGTTGTGAACGGAACGTGGGCCGCATACTTGAATAACCTATTGTTATTTTGTTATCCGTCTCCCTTCAATTTGATGTTCTAAAATGTACGGCGATGGGATCTACTACCATAATCAGACATCGGA
Source organism: Epinotia bilunana (assembly GCA_947049275.1). NCBI lineage: Eukaryota > Metazoa > Arthropoda > Insecta > Lepidoptera > Tortricidae > Epinotia > Epinotia bilunana. The sequence continues at coordinate 27,369,593 of OX346253.1, forward strand.
GTTTTTGTCGCATGGTAAGACTATAATAGCAAGCTATGGAATCGACATTTGCCGTAAATGTAAACTCTTATTCATACTCATACTCATTTATTTAATTAGTTAGGTAGTTTTTTATAATCAAGGACAACGTTGACGAGCTTAGAAACGATTATTTAATGTTATCTTTGGAAAATAAATATAACAATAAAAAATAATTACTATTTCTATACTGATTTAATTACGAGAATTCATAAAGAAACAAAAGATACATTAAAACACGTAAAAAATATGGATATAAAAATAGGAGAATAATCTAATGGAAACATATTTTTTTATATAATTCGATTATAATTATACACGACCGACCGCTCTAAAGGCATTTTAAGATAAATTAAATAAATGAGTATGAGTATGAATAAGAGTGTACATTTATGGCAAATGTCGACTCCATAGCTTGCTATTAGTCTTACAATGCGACAAAAACTCCGATGCCTAACCATCATATACTATTGTGGTATACATGTCTGAATATAAGTTTATGACTTAACGCAAAAATGACAAACATTTTATGGGTAAATATTCGACCTGCCCAATTTAATTCCAAACCTAACGATAAGCCAACGAAAGACAGTGTGAACTTTTAATACGAACGTTTTTGGAACTGCATTAATTACACAACCATTTTTTTGAATTGGTTTAGTTTTTGCGGTAGGTTATGTGATTGACTAAGTTAAACAATGCATACCTAAATAATAGCAGTTTTGTTTTTTAATCAAGCAATGTAGTACGAAAAACGCTTCGCAACAATATTTCGATGTCACGAAGACTTACTCGTAATTTTGAGCTCCTTCGGCTTTATATATGGGGTATTTTTGATTAAATCGGGGGTAATTTAATTACCTTACCTGCAAGAACGATCGATGCACTCACAAATCACTGAAATACTATTTTCAAGTCAAGACATAAGAGTGCCTGTTCAGAACTCCATATATTTTAGAACCCCTTCGAGCATGGATATACTTGGTGGTGACTGTATTTTTTTGCCAAATCTATAAAGTTTTAAGGCCTCCACACACCGAACGCGGGTCGTGCGGGTCGGGCGGTATATCTATCTCTATCGCACAGTAATGCGGCGTCTCCACGGAATAAAGAATCCATTGGAAGTGGCATTCAACTGATTTTAATAGCGAACCACTGTCGCCGCACGCACACAACCACACTTCAATATTACACGAACACACAATTGCAATACGCTTTCGATTTGTTAAAACTTACAGTGAAAATATGTTGATAACGGTAGCAAATTTTATATGCAAAATCTACATTAACTAGTACTATTTACGGTCTCATTTAGTGTCAAGTAAATATTTCTTACGTCCGTTACCATATGCGTTGCAAGCTTTCAAGAGACGTGGTCGTTCGGCTACTAGACGCAAATGGCGGTGTTTTCAAAACTATGGAGATGTGACCGCTTGAAACCAAAAAGTCGCATGCACTACAAAATGTGTATGATGATACGACTATTTGGCTATAACGGAATAGGGATGTGGGTATGGTATGAGTTTGAGTATCGATATTTTTATGATATTCATACGGTAAATATTAAGCTAAGACTTAGTTACAAATTGTTTCCAATAAAATCTTGTTTATTATATAATTAGTAGTAGGTAACATTTATACTAAATTACTTTTGTTATAAATGTAGTAGCAATTAAACACAGATTTCTAATAAACAAAAAATATAATTTGCTTAATTTAATATATTTAGAATTATTTTACCAGCAATCTACACTGCCGACGTTGTGCGAGTGCGGTCTAGTGAGAATTTACCGTCAAATTTGTTCGTTGTGCGGGATAACAGGAAACTAAATGTCAGTAGTTCGCCGTGCGTATTGCGAATTGAATCAATTGTTCGTACTTACGCTACATACAATACTCTGCGTGGGAATTAATCTGAATGAAGCGATTTCCTTTTGGCGAAACTCAAATATCAGTTGCATCAAAATGTTTCGAACAAATTCTGTTGAATCGTTGCGGAAACCAATCCTTTCTCCTCGTGGCATCAATCCATTTTTCCTTAGTATTTGTGTCTTTAGGAAAACTATAAGATTATAATAGTTATTTTATTGTGTATGACATAATATTCACATACATATTACCAGAGCCCGGAATTCTCGTAGCACTTTCATAATCATAATCATAATTATTTATTTCGTCATCATAGGTAGGTTATGTACAGGTGATAGGTATTATAAAATGGAACAACCATGATGTACCTTTCGGCGTACGATAAATTACAAACACAATGTCAAAAACTTAATCCTAAAAATACCGATGATATTAAATAGCAAGCAGTTAAAACATAGAATAAAATTGCGAAATGTCAAGTGTAACAGTATAGTTATTGTTATGTCTAATAAGATTTAATTAATACTAAGGTAATCTTGAACATTATAATAACATTTTTCCACAAGAAATTTAAACAACAAAGATTTAAATTTACTTGGGTTCTTATTTTTTATATCACCTGGTAATTTATTAAATAGCTTTGGACCCATTGTTAGAATACTTTTTTTCATTATGCTAGTTTGACACATTCCAAAATGCATACCAGGATTTCTTGGGCGAAGGCAGAGTCCTTGTACTGCTTCTTTCCTTTGAAACAGGTCGGGGTTGAAGTTTACAAAAATACAGCACTCATAAATGTAGAGGGATGGTAGAGTTAATAGTTGTAATGATTTAAAGTGAGGCTGGCAACTTTCCGAGGATGTCAATCCGCAGATAGCTCTAATGCATCTCTTTTGGGCTCTGAATAATATTTCTCTGTATGTTGCATTCCCCCAGAAGATTATGCCGTACCGCAAGGTGGATGCAACGAAACCGTGATAAGCTGTTAGTACCCTAACAGCTTATCACGGTTTCGTTGCATCCAACACAGCAGTTCTACGATCTGCAGTTTTCGCTAATCTATATAATGCATAGGAAAACTTGTAAATCTTTTTGCAAGTTTCAATGCATTGTGTTTCCCACGACATATTATGATTTATATAAATACCTAAAAACTTATGTGTAAGTGTTTTGCCTATAGCTGGTCCTTGATATTTAACTTTTATTTCAGGAACTATTTTTCTTTGAGTAAATTGCATAAGACTCGAAGGAGAGAGTGAAAAAAACTCGCTGTCCAAACTACCATTAAACACGTCCGACATTGTAAATACGGTTGAGTACAAATATAAATATATATATATATAAATATATAGAAATATAAATAATACAAAAGTACCTAAGTCACTAGCTACATCAACAAACTACTAATTGTACTAAAGAGCAAACTGCCTCAATCGCTCGCCAGCTAAAACAAGAGTTACATTAACAAAAGGCATCCAAACAAAAGTAACGCAAAAAATACAAGAAAACTAAAATTACAGACGCACCATCATAATTCATAGAGTATAAACATGTGCACATAGAAAAATACAACAATAAAAATTTACTGCGCAATAACGAAACGCACAAAACGTGAAATATATATTGTTAATAGTGCAATTAATGTCGGTTTCATAGTCATCGTTATTGTCATGTTCAATAAATACCGTGCTGTCGTCTGCGAAAAGTATCATTGGGTGTCGTGTACAAGTAGTAATGTCGTTGATATATATTAAAAATAATAAGGGTCCCAAAAGACTTCCCTGCGACACACCATATCCTATTTCCATAATATCTGCTGTCATAGGTACTTCTCGTTTATCGACTTCCGATTATACATATACTCACCGGCAATAGATTTGGCCTAAATTAGAAAAATGCATTTAATTATTTAAAATATTATTTAATCTATTCAATTTATAGTTTGAAATCACGAAAAGTTTTTGGGCCAAATTTTCTGCCGGTCAGTGTATGTAAGTATATATCGATAATTACAGAATACAATACGTAAAATATAATTACGAGTACAAGTAACAACACGCAGTCTTATCGCGAATGAGCGATCTCTTCGAGATAACCTTCGGATACCAACTTTTAGGAAATTATAAATAGAAATTAAAATAATAATATTTTATTTTTTCTTATAAATAATAAGGAGGGTCTTTGTCCTGATTTAAAGGCATATGTAAGCAATCCATAAATTATAAAATAATAATATTTTATTTTTTCTTATAAATAATAAGGAGGGTCTTTGTCCTGATTTAAAGGCATATGTAAGCAATCCATAAATTATAAAAAGCAATAAAAGGAATAAGCAATAAACAAGACAATATATATATTTTAATTTCTATTTATATTACTACAATACTTCCGATTATACAATAATACATATATATAAACGGAAGTCGATAAACGACAGCTAAAAAGTGGTAGGTACGAGAATTTCGGGCTCTGCATATTACTCATAAAAATATAAACTTTTCATTTTGGTTTATCGATAACAAGTATCGACCTTAGCCTGAGCGAAATAATACACAGGATTATGAACTGTATTGTTAAAGAAATAGAATTGATATTTCCTTGACTACAGACGCAAATTGTGTCTAAGAAATTGAAAATTAAATAATTTTTTTACGTATTCTAAAATATTAATATTATTAATACCTATTAGGTTTTGTTTTCATTTTCTCTGTGTTTTTGTACACGGTATAAGTTTGCCTATCTCGGTCTACCTACCTTCCTCTCAATTGCTCAAAGGTTAGCTGGAAGAGATCCCTTATAGGGATAAGTTCGCCTTTGTACTTTGATCTATTGTGTGACATGTATATTCTTTAACCTGTTATTGTGTACAATAAAGTGCTTACATACATACATACATATTACTTAACGATGATAGGAAATACCTCCACGAGACAAGTTTTTTATGTGCTGTTATTGGAGCAGCTTTCAATAACGCAATACGGCCTTTTCCTAAAATAAACAAATATTCACTCATGTCATACGCCGCGTGCGGTCGCTAGGTGACTGACAATAATCTGTGCAAGAAATATGCATATTATTGCTCATGTTCGGCGACACGGGAACGCCCAATCACCACTTCCAATGTATTCTTTATTCCATGGGCGTCTCTATCGCACAGTAGCGCGGGCCCGCGCCACTGTGTGATAGAGATAGTGAGACAGATATACGTTGGTAGTGAGAGAGATACTTACCGACCGCGCCGCGCACGACCCGCGCCGCGCCCGGACTGCGTTCGGTGTGTGGAGGCCTTAATAATTTGACGAATATACCTAGTGCGATATTTGACAGTTGGCACTATAAGCGTTAAACATGCCCGAGTCATAATCATAAGATTATGACTCGGGCATGTTTAGCTATAAACTTTCGGAACAGGGCTCGTATGTCAATGACCTTTACTTTGGGTATCGATTAGGTATTAATACGTTAATATCTGATATGAACTCTTTATTTGTTACTTACTTTTTTTGTTTATACGGCTCTAAGGACCAAGTTACATATCTTTTTGTATAGAGATCATGCAACAGCCCAACTCCAGTAACGTGCAGTGTTGTGTCTTACTGATTATTATTTCTTACAGATTGTTCGAGATGTTAACATTGCAGACAACCCGGTCTACCCCTACCGGGGAATACTCCTGGACACAGCAAGGAACTATCACACAGTTGATTCTATTAAGAAAACTATAGGTAAATGATTAACATTGCGTTGTGTACTTTACGAACAGTTCTCGGCGTTAGAATAAGCTTACCTAGGTATTCGTTTCGTTGGTCACTTGTTACACGCTAGTTAGGTAAGTAGGTAAATTATTTATAGTGCCCGGGCGACCGCGCTCAGCTCGGGTGAAAATACGGAGAATAGTTATTTGTGCAACAAGAGAGCAAAGTTTGTTTTTGCTGCGAGTGCTGATTTTGAGTCCTGAGGCAGCGAGATTCAAAGTTGAACCTTGAGCGCAGCGAGGGACTCAAAAGCACCAGATGCAAATACTTTGTTCTCGAGTAACACAATACAACTTCACCTCAGCAGTGAGAACATATTCACATTAAAAAATATATCATAGTATCACGTACCTATTCCTCTTAGAAAGGCGAGACAAGGCGCGAGAAACCAAAGGATATTTTAGTATCTACGAGTATAAGAGTCTCGTGTGACACTAACACATTACTAAAAACTAACCGTATTACTGTAACAATTCATAGATTTTATTCATATTTACGAGCTATTTTTGAAATATCTATCATTCATGTCTATTGCGCTAGAAAGAGACGAAGCCACATATTAAAACTAGCCGTAGATACTGTTGTTAAAATACTGCCTTCGTCACTGACTTACACTATATTTTCTAGTTAGATAGAGAATTTATTAATCCTAGTAGTTTTTTATATTTAAAACTAATATCAATAACGCAAGAATGAAGAATAATATACCTACCTAATAAAATCTGATACAAATTAACGTCGCGCATTTTTTTAAATGGGGCGGGGCGCCGCGCTTCGTTCGGAAACTGCATCTGTGGTATTTATACTTACATAAAATTTAAGATTGTTAAAACTAGAGTTATTGATTAGCTCGCGTAATAAAATTCATGTCTACCTATTTATTATGAAAAACGGAGTTTATTCCGAGATGTTTTTCTTCAAATATTCCTCAAATGAAAATTCCTTAGGATAATAATATTGGTAATTTAAACTTGTTAATTTGATAGTTTTCGAACGTGTCACTTGATTCGCGCTTTTTTGGGGGTCTACTTTGAAATTCGATGGTCGAGCTATGGATCGACCTATGTCTGCCATTTTATTTATCGCATTGAAATGAAAGGGACAGAGCTAATAAAGTTCAAACTTGTAATAGACCCCATACGATGAAATGTCAGTCCGGCATCAAAATTAAAAAGCTACTTTATCTCACGGAGTGAGCAAAATCGCATTTTGCACACTGTTTTCACGCAGTAAAATATGCTTGTTCGAGCTGCTGAGGTGAAAAACAAATTTTCCCGGGCATGAGACCTAGCTAGATCGATTTCTCGCCCCCTTAGGCCCCCTATATTGCAAACTTCATCGAAATCGTTAGAGCAGTTTCCGAGAACATGATTGCCAATATAAGTATACCAGATGTCCCAAAATGTTTGCCACACCAGGGTTTTCTTTTAATACTGATAATTAAAGCAATTCGTGCAAAATTATCCCCTAACCATTCCAAAATATCAAAAATGCACAACGTTAATATTCAAGTTTTCACTTCTGTCAGCACTCCCGGACTGGAACCCGGTTTTTTTTTAGGTATGTAATAATGAAAATTAATAATTGAAATATCATGGTCTTCCTTTCGTTTAAGATGCTCTGTTATTCCAGAAAAAAAGATCCTAACGAGTAACTCTTTTGATCGGTACCGTATTTATTTTATATTTAGTGGGTTTGATTCCTGGTTATATTATAAGGCAGGTGATTTTTTCAAAAATCCTTTAATGCATTACCAATTACAAAAAAAAACAAAATGAAGTATTCGTGCAGTAAAATTTACTATCTTCAATATTTAAGGTACTTTCCTTCCGTGTGGCAAAGTTTTGGGACACACGGCATATATAATATACATACAAATATTGCTATTGCTCGTTCAATAGTATAGGAATTATAATTTGAATTAAAATATATTGATGATGACGATGATTATCATGATGACGATGTATTCCTGTTATTTCACACTTGTTCTCTCGTTCACTCTTGTTCTGAATGTTCTAATAAGAGATAGTGCGAGAAAAATCCAGAGAGCTCGCGCGTCGTCGCGTGATAGCCGTGCTGAGGGCGAACTGATGCCAGACTCCGCATAGGCGTAGGTTCGTGGACGTAGGACGTAGTACCTCAATGCTACATTATTAACAAGCCGTTAATAAAAGCGTTTCCAAATATTTCGACACCCTTGCATTCTTTTTTCAAAAATGATTTCTCCTGGCAGACGCGATGGCTGCCGTAAAGCTGAACACGTTCCACTGGCACATCACCGACAGCCAGAGCTTCCCGTTCGTCTCCGAGAAGAGGCCGGAGCTCTCTAAATACGGCGCTTATTCTCCTGCCAAGGTACACATCAAGATATTCGATTCTATAGTACATTACTACAGAGGCCGGGAAGTAAGGGTTTGCCGGCCGAGTACATATAGACGGCCGAGCATTAGCGAGTTCGGATAGTTATGAGGCTGGCAACCCCTTTTCACGCCGAGGTATGTATAGTGCTTTTCTGAAACATGCAATGAAATAAATTAAAGAAACTCCAAGAAATCAAACTTTAATTTTCATGGCTGAACGCCGTGATCCTGTGCCACAAATTGTGGACAGGAAATTAAAAAAGACCATCTTGCCGGCCTAGGCCTCCAATTTTGTATGAAATGCCATTACGGGTCTCTCGTCTCGCTGCGCCCAAAACTTGACACTTCGAAGCTCATTATGAAGAACACAACGTCAATATTTCATTGCGTGTTTGAGAAAAATACATTGTTGTAGAAGCCAGAAAATAAGCAGTATAACGACTGAGTGAGCGACGGATGCAAGTTTATTAGAGCCTTATAGGCTGGGTTAACACGGCTTTGTCCTGCACGTTTTCTGCACGTATTCGATTTGCTTGACAAGTCTTGTGAGTAAGTATTCGTTTAAACGTACCTATAAACAACATTTTGTATATTAACGTATACACGTTAAGATTTATTTATACTGCAAAAAACGTGCAGGACAATGCCGTGTGAACGAAGCCTTAGAGTTTAACAACTCTATTGGTGGCTGCCACAAGCAGCATTACAGCCACTGGTGGCCGCACTAGTGGCTGTAATGTGCGGGTGTTCTTATACGCACTAGACATCAATTAAATTATTGACCTTGATGTGTTCTAGGTATACAGCGTGTCGGCGATGCGTGAGGTTGTGGAATACGGGCGCGTGCGCGGCGTGCGCGTGCTGCCCGAGTTCGACGCTCCTGCGCACGTAGGCGAGGGCTGGCAGGAAACCGACCTCACCGTCTGCTTCAAGGTACTATCACCATTTACAGGTCGACATGTAAGAAGAGCTCTTAACTCTGTAAAACTCCGTTGTTTTTCGAATTGAAAACCCTAATGCTTAACCTTTGCCGGCATATTTAGATAGGGACCCTATAAATAAAGGCTATCCCGCTGGGGTCCGCGCAAGGAATCTGGTCTCTGATATGGTTTTGTTTACAGGCGGAACCCTGGGCATCGTTCTGCGTGGAGCCGCCGTGTGGCCAACTGAACCCCACCAGAGATGAGCTATACGATGTGCTTGAAGATATTTACACGGATATGGCTGGTAAAATATTAAACTTTTTATATAAACCAGAAGAGATCATTATCATCATCATCATATCAGCCAAAAGACGTACACTGCTAGACACTGGCCTCCCACAAAGACATACACTGCTAGACACTGGTTCCCACAAAGACGTACACTGCCTGACCCTGGCCTCCCACAAAGACGTACACTGCTAGACACTGGCCTCCCACAAAGACGTACACTGCTTGACACTGGCCTCCCACAAAGACGTACACTGCTAGACACTGGCCTCCCACAAAGACGTACACTGTTAGACACTGGCCTCCCACAAAGAGTGCCACAGTGACGGATCCTGCGCGAACCGCATCCAGAAAGTAAATTATCTAAACTTGCCATTTACAGATTTTGAGATCGGAGGGGCTACCGCGAAGAGACAACGAACTTCGTTCGAGTATCTCCCTCTCTGTCGCTCGAACTAGCAAGTTCAACAGAGAGGCAGATACATGAACGAAATTCCTTTTCGCTTCGCGGTAGGGCCTCTGGTGAGAGATTTCCAGTGTACAAGGTCTCACCAATTTTCATATATGTCATTGAGACAAAGTTTAATTAATTAATTTTTTAATTTAAGTTTAATCAAATTTCAAACATGGGTATTTTTCCATGTTCCATCAACAGAGGTCTTCCAGCCCGACATATTCCACATGGGAGGAGATGAAGTGAGCGAGCGCTGCTGGAATGTGTCCGAGGAGATTCAGCAGTTCATGGTCCAGCACCGTTGGGACCTGAACAAGGCCGGCTTCCTCAACCTGTGGGACTACTTCCAGAAGAAGGCACAAGAGAAGGCCTACAGGGTAACTATTTAGGGGTTTATTTTCTGATTCTAATCATTCTTGTTGCACACAACGAGTGCCGTGGCGGCGAATATTGCGGCCTAATAAACAGTTTGGAGATCGAGTGGATGTTACGGCTGTCTACATCTAAACCAAAAACAATCGGCCAAGACTTTGAAAGAGAGGTTTATACTAAAGTCACATTATAATAAAACAGATAGCTACCGTCCTATCGGTGACCATATTGCGAAAACTGCTGCGTATTTTGAGTTGCAATCAATGGTTGTTTTTTTACATTACGATTAGCTAATTGAGCCATTGTTCTTGCAGGCGTTCGGCAAAAAACTTCCCTTGATCCTATGGACTAGCACGCTGACGGACTACAGCTATGTTGACAAATATCTCAACAAAGATGATTACATCATACAAGTGAGTCACCGCTATTCAAATCAGAATTAGCTTATGTATAAACTTAATTATCTAATAACAAACGATGAGACTATCATACAATGTTCAATTGTCTGATTGAGTACAAAATATACAGTGATATAATAACGGTTATTGTTTGAACTTATTATGTTATTTGTACAAATATTTTACTCTGTCATGAAAATCCTTAATTTTTTTATTCCTTAAAAAAGTTTAGAAGTATTGAATTAGACCTTTTCGTCTCTATCTTTGCTTTCCGCGACTTCACATTCTTCAATTAACTTGATAATGAAAATGTACTGATTTCCTTGACAAAGAAATTTTGTTTATCATTTGGATTAAGGTGTAATAAACGAGTAATTATTTTATTTCAATTTTAGGTATGGACGACCGGGGTAGACCCTCAAATCCAAGGGTTGCTATCGAAGGGATACCGCCTCATTATGTCTAACTATGATGCTTTGTACTTGGACTGTGGTTTTGGTGCCTGGGTTGGAGCAGGTTGGTATAAGAAATTTACTGATTACTCTACTTTATCTTAATGTGAATCAAGTATTTTAAATCCTGTGTTTTTTAAGTATTTAAAAAGGCCTCATCAAGAACTTTCCTGACGACTAGTCGTGAAATTATTTTGAAGATTCTTATAATAATGATAGTCGATTGTATTCTACTTACCTGCTAATATTTGGCATTTACAGGAAACAACTGGTGCTCTCCCTACATCGGCTGGCAGAAGGTTTACGACAACAGTATATCGCTCATGGCTTCCGAAAACAGGCATCTGGTTCTAGGTAAACACTTGTTTGCATTGATTCGGACTTAAAAATATCCTGGTGCTTGTCATATCCCTTTTCTTGGTTACCAAATAAGTAATAGGTAGGTATTTAATAGTTTTCGCTAGTTTAAAACAATGCATAATGTCCGCAGAATTATCGTATCGATTTCTATAGCCTGGCCCGTACGTAATAATTTGTGAAGTTTCGGTGAAGGAAAACATCGTCAGGTCTAATTTGGAAGGTCTAGTTTTCCGTCCTAGTAGTCCTAAACTAGTGCGTCCAAAGCGGACCCCAGGTTTTCTCAGGGTACACTTGGAATGAGTGCTAGGAGAATGATGGTCTGGATATAATCATTCGTATGGTTGGCTCTGCAGGAGGTGAGGCGGCCCTGTGGTCCGAGCAATCTGATTCTGCCACACTGGACGCGCGCCTGTGGCCGCGCGCAGCCGCGCTCGCCGAGCGGCTGTGGACGGAGCCCGCCACCGCGTGGCTGGACGCCGAGCACCGCATGCTCCACATGCGGTCAGTATATCTACCCCCCAAATGCCCCACTCCCCGCACCTGTGGGACTGGACTTGGCCTGCAAAATAACCAACCGGGATAATAACGGATAATAAGTAACTCGGAGTGTCCGACACGGCTGGGCACTTTTCGGGAAGCTACGACACATCTTTTCTTCCAATATTCCGTAGTGTCTCAAGACGAGAGTCTTTGACCAGTGTGTGTTGCCAGTGATGATAGTGCCGTAGCACTGGAACATGGTCGCTTGCTATAGGCCTCTTAAGAAGGGTCAAAGTCACTCAAAGGGCAATGCGCAATCGCATCAGAAATGAGGCTTTCCGCAGCAGAACCAACCAGATATAACCCTCCGAATCGCTTAACTTAAGTGGCAGTGGGCGGGGCACATAGCACGTATAACCGATGGCCGTTGGGGCGGAAAGGTTCTCGCGTGGCGACCACGCACCGGAAGGCGCGCCGTGGGTAGGCCCCCCACTGATATGATGATGAACTCGGAGTGAGCGGCTACCGACACAATGCAACGGTCCGGTCTGTTGTAACAGTGGTGCTCCAGAAGAATTGGAGTGATTTCAGGATACCTCTAAATTCCTATCTTCTCAAACATCAAATCAGCTTTTCATACCGAACGAACTTTTAAAATTACCTCTTATAAAGACGTCGGGAATCTGTGGGGTCTAGTAGAGTAGTAGCTCTCAGAATAAACGAAGAAGTAGGTCCAGTCAAGTGTAAAAATATGGGTGCATACAACTTACTCATAAATATGTCCCATAGCTCTTATGTCAGCGGATTAAGGTTTTGGTACTTATTTATGAGAGGATGTTATCGACTGTACCTATACCAAATTTTAACAGAGTATCGAACAACAATTATTAATTGATTGTTTTTCCAACAGAGAGCGTCTCGTCCGTATGGGAATCCAAGCCGAGTCCATCCAACCAGAATGGTGCTACCAGAACGAGGGCTACTGCTACAGATAAGCACCTCTGTCCAAGAAATACCTACGATACTTATAGGTTAAAAACTCAAGTAAGGCTCTTTTAGTTCTGACCAATTCGAATGGACGTTACACAGGTCTTAAAGTTTTGTAACACAACGAAGGAACTACATGTAAGAGGGTCCTTAATTAAGATTTACTATTTCCAACGTTAAAGATTCCACCGGCGGCGACGCGAGAGGCGCGCTTACTATTGGCGATAGGTAGTCATTTGTTTTGTAGCCGTCGTATGAAATACGTTTTGACTGCATGTTATTTGACAGCAGTAGAAAAACAGTATATAAAAAAAAACCTTTCCAAAATACTTTATATTTACTAAGTACGCTGTTGAAGCACAGACAATTGTGGCATCACTAGTCTGTAGGTATTTTTCAACAAACTTGACATAATGAACGATTTAGACGTTTCATGAAAAGTTGCTGATTTGAGTAGGTAAGTATTTGACAAATACCGTATTGTATTAGGTAGGTACACTCAATGCCGCGTCTCGCTGGTGGAAAACGTGCTAATGATAAGGATAACTAAATATTTAAGTCGCGTGATTGATTATTCACAATTACTTATGATTCGAGATTGAATAGGAATTAATGGTAATTCTTTAAGCATCGTGTACTCCATCCTGCGTCCAGTCTTCTGTGAATTTACTATCATGTGTTTATTTAATGGAACTTACAATAGCTATTTCTCCTACCTACGATTTAAATTTTATAACGGTGTCTGCTTACGAGTACGCAGGCCATACGCCTGTTTGCTACAATCATGGTATAAAAAAACTAGGTACGCACCCTTATTCGACACCCAAATTAGATTACACGTCCTACCTACCCGTATTACAATGTGATCCCTAGATCTAATGGGAAAAAACCGGGCAAGTGCGTGTCGGGCCACGCGTAGTGCAGGGTTCCGTAGTTGCCTGTCTGTCTTTGATACATCGACGTGCGGTGCGATTGCGTCGGCCAAATTTGTACGAAAATTGGCCTTTCCAAGTACACATTAAGTTGGTCAACTTATGCCTACCTATCCGTGATAGTTTTCCCTTTAAATTTATTATATATACTACTGCCACGTTTTTCACACCCCCAGAAGTATCCATTTAGCCGGCAGGGGGTCGGGGACACATGCAAAAATTAGGGCTTAAAAGCCCAATATCTCGCAAACGAATCACTGAGTTGAAAAATGGTTTTAAAAAACCCATAATATTTTTAAACAAGCTATCCAACGATAGCTAGCACGGGCGCAGGACCGGTCACTTTGGCACTCTGGGGGAGGCCTATGTCCAGCACTGGACGTCTTTCGGCTGATATGATGATGATGATGATGATGATGATGATCCAACGATAACCCACACAATGGGTATACCTAACGAGAAAAAACTACATCCCCACTTTAGGTGTAGGGGAAGTAAACTATAAGGATTCCTTGTTGACTACGGAACCCTAAAAAGCAGTGAAAATTGGCCCCCGATTGCTAACATTTACTAAAGACTAGGGATCAGATATATGTTGCTACCGATTTTGTATATTAGCCAGCTGGGCTGGCAGAACTGACAGCCCCCGTCCCCGTAAGTTATGGTACGTATGAGCCGTGCCAGTAAAGGATAGAATCTAAAACGGCAGCTTGTACTATGAATGACGTGTGTGGATATAGTAGCAGTATATACAGTAGCGCTTTGGTGTGAGCAAGATGGCGCGACAGTGGGTGGGTTCTATTATTTATTGGCGCGGCTTATAATGTCTACACATGACATGCGAATATTATATTTTAATAAACAAATCTGAGATTCACAGGAAACGTGTGGGATTATAGAATATAAGTTATGCACGCTGTGCAAACTGTTAGTGATTCTACTGCCTTGGCATAATTATGAAGTAATAATTAGGTAGGTACAAGAAACTTCGTCTTAACTATTTTTTGGCGCGTAATATAGAGACGTGGTTTCTATTACTTAACACATTATGTGTTATAATACATTAGAACAATTACCTAATACACTTATTATATTATTGCACGTATTGTTTCTTAATTACCTATTGAACTTATTTCAATATAAAATATATTTTAAACAAAATGTGTGTTTTATTTACTTTCACTCGAAGTATCTACTCGTATGGATCTGCACGTCTAGCACACGACGGCTGCGACATACTCTCGATTTTTATCGCACTATACCTCTTCTTCTAAGTGTTCTAATAAGAGAGAGACGGATAGTGCGAGAAAAATCGAGAGAGCTCGCGCGCCGTCGCGTGCTAGCCGTGCTGTACGCGTAAACGGCGAGAAATTCAACACTTATTATGGCCCTTCGAGCCGGAGTAGAAACGACAACACTGTTAACTGACCATCCCGTTTTTATATAGAACCTTATTACAATGTACTTAAGGTGCACCGATGATCAGTTAGCTGTGTTGTCGATAGTACAGGTCGACACACGTAAAAAGAGCTCTGGCAGCCATATATTTTATATGCCCGCCAGAGCTCTTTTTACGTGTGTCGACCTGTACACTGTACATCTCATCGGAAGAAAGTGAGTGAAGACCACGACGGGCGACCTAGATATTGTATCCATGGAAGGTCAAAAACAATAAAAATACAACCGAATTGAGAACCTGTTTTTTGAACCGGGCTAAAAGGGACAACGTGACGAACACATGATTGCAATCTAAACAAAGGGCTGTATAGGGCGCGCGGAATGGCATCTCGCTCATATTCGGACCAGCGGCACCATTAAGGTGGTTTTCCACCGGCGAGGCGAGGCGGGGCGTGGATGGGCGAGAATTTAAATTAGTATGGGACTTACTACCTACTTGCACTGAGCGCGCGCGTGCCCCGCCTCGCCTCGCCGGTGGAAACCACCTTTACCCCACTACTTCATTACTCTGTGTATGGCGGTGTTATGTTCCGGGTTGTGAGAACATCACCGTTCACCGTCGGAGCTCCCAATGATGCGCTTTGTTAAGGGTCGATACAGCGAACCCTCAAATCAGTAAAGCGCCGGCAACGCGCTTATAACTCCCCAGGGCTGTTATTCGCTACGCGTTAATGCGGCTCACCCCGCCGGTCACCCGTCACGAAACTAGACCTCTACCTACGCTTAGTTGCTACTCATCGCGGTGTCAAGATATATTTGTGGGTGAGCGTTGAGGTGAGCTTAAAACCAGGTACAGAATAGGGGGGCTGGACTGTTATTCTGAACGCGCTCAGTCGGCTCACCCCACCCGTCACTCCTAACGAACTAGTGTAAACTAGACCTCGCATTACGCTTAGTTACTGGTAGTAAGTTACTACTAGTAACTAAGCGTAATGCGAGGTCTAGTTTACACGAGTAACTTACTACGAATCGTGGCGTTAAGATTATTATTAAGGTTAACGGGGTGAGGTGAGTTTAAAACAAGTTATAGAATTAGCTGGAGTCTCCAGCGTCTATAGGCTAGTTCCTACCTACGATGTCTGCTTTACAGCAGGCAATTCTAGTATGCTACGTTTCAACCGATGTGGCCAAACATGCAATTATTTTTATCGACACACCGTATCAGTTTATCTCAGATCTTTGTATGCCCGCTCGTTATCTGGATACGTTGGGTAATGTGTAATAAAATAATGTAATAAACGGTTTAGATATGCGATAATGTTCGATTACGTCACGTCGTTAATAGAACGACGATTTATGGGCCTAGTTAATGAACTAGGCCTATAAAGAGGTACTGAAGACCTAAGTATTTATTACGAATTAGGTTCTAACACGATATTTGACTATAGTACAATTAAGTACCTAATTAAGCAAAGCACAGCGCACACCTAGCTAGTATGGAAAAAAACACGATGAATTTTCTTGGAAACAAAAACTATTTTGCGTATTTATGTATATATCTATTCTAAAATAAAAGGGGCCAAGACTTTTTATGTACAGTTTTTGAGAATAAAATATGTTTTTTGGAATTGATCTAGAATCTCGTATTAAGTACTTAAATACTTACGCAAAATAGATTTTTTTCAAGAAAATTCACCGAGGTGTATTTTTCAATACTAGGAGTGCGGTGTCCTTTTTATGAAGCATCGAAAAAGCTGTTACATAGTATGAAGTTTGCGGGGAATTGCAGACTAACTGGTGACGTCGCAATGTTCTAAGCTCAAGGTCGAGTAACAATGTATTTTAAAAACTACAAAAGCATAAATGAAATGAAACTCCGAGTATTTTCAGAAGTTCTGTTTATTGGTAGGTAATGTAAACATAATTTATATTTACTGTTGCCAAATACAAATATCGTATTCCTCACGGCGATTTGCCGTGGAAATTATTGCGGCACTGCAGTTAATTTTATTACGACACAGTGGGCATTTCTTGAAATGAGAGCCTCCGATCTTACTTATATCATACCGTATCTTATTCGTATTACTTATTTAAAATTAGCTTCAACACTGAGGTGAACCTGAAGTATATGGGGCATATAAAGTGTGGTTATGGGCCAGAGTAATTTACAGCTTAGACAATGTAAAAACCAGAACATCGCATCTATTGCAAGTCATTGACAAACACATGATGTGTCTTGAATTGACCACAAGGCCTTGTTTATGGACAGGCAGGTCGTCAGCGCACAGGGCGATCTGCAGCGCGGTGCGCGCTTCAGAAAACCGCAAATACAAGGATTGCCTAGAAGCGCTTAATGTACCTCCTGGGGCGTGAGTGTTTCATTACTATACCGCGAGCTAGGAGCTTTTTTTGTCAGTCACTTACCCCCGGGCTTTAACTTGTGGCAGGTTAAAAATGTTGTATCACGAAGCCCCGTGGAAGTCAGCTGCGGCTCCGTTGGTGGGTTCAACAGCAGCCACCCAAACACGTACAAAAACAAAAAAAAATGCCATTTACCCCCTATTCATTTTATCATCAAATGATACTTAATCCAATATTATGGCCTTGGGTCATGGGTAAAATACCCCGACTCGACTTAGGGTGGTATTCATTTCTTTGACGGAGTACCTACGATTGATGGACTCATTAAATTTCTTTAATATATAATAACAATTCAAGGAAGCCCTTGCATTTAGTCCATCACAGCTACATTTAAATGGAATACCACCTTTACCGATTATTTCTTGTCTCAGCTGCACGGTTGTTTCACTACGACTAGCTTATGCCGGCTGTACAAATTGGATCAACGTTGGCGCGTGAGCAGGATGCAGCTATGTAAACGAATGAGATCGAATTATAGCCCTCTTCTCCCTCTATCGCATAGCTGCATCCTGCTCACGCGCCAACGTTGGCCCAATGTGTAAAGCCGGCTTTAGAATGTCGATCTCATGAGGCATTGTATATGTATACCTAAGCAAGGTATGTATTATGTGTCTTATCATGTTCAATTTTGTCACGTACGATTGTATGCAATTGCACCTGGACAAAAACTATGGCCTAAACGTTTCTCAGTGTGATTTGATTACGTATCTTAACATAACATGCGTTAATAGGTGACATACGCAACGCATTGTTGTGCAATAACTTTCAATAAATAGGAAAATTATAAATTGTATGTGTCAGTTTAACACAACTTATTAATTAGTTGCCTCGTGTGATCGAGATAATCATGAAAGCCAAGGGAATTATTATCCTTTGTGCGCATTTGGTTCTACTGCAAGTGAGTAATTAACTTTAGATAATTTATCAATTGTCAGTTTTTAAATGGACATTTAATGTTTGCATGCATTTAAGTACCTATACATATAGCAACCTGAGGCTCTAGTATAAGTTTTACCGAAACAAAACGTTACGACCGCGTTCGCGTTTAGCTGTCAAATCCCATACAAATTGAGGGTAAAACGCAAACGCGATCGTGAAGTTTTGTTTCGTTAAAACTTATACTAGAGCCTCTGAACTTTAAAATGTATTACGTAGCTTGAGTATTTATATTCTTAGGGTTATGTTGGTCAGCAATAATACCCATTCTGTTGCATTGATCAAAGTCAGATTGAGATAAAGTAACACTTTTTTTTCCTTTAATTGACCATATTACCTTTATTGCTATATGAATTAAGTTCTAAGATGCCAACTATTGGGGCTGTACTTAACCATCTAGCTTACCTATTGATTAAACTTTCGTTCGATTGTGTATATGGGTACATATTTACATATTTTATCAACCCGCATTGGGTAATAAAGCCGCACTCAACAGCCATTATAATTTTTGTTCCAGGAAGTACTCGCTGAACCCTTAACACTACAATCTCTCAGTCAAGGATACAGTTCATTTACAGTCCAGAGTAGCACTGGCATCAGACCAAAAGGCATCTCTGTTAGCACCGATGGGGTGGCTTTGCAAATGCCAGACAATGTTCCTAATCCTGCCAATATTGGCCAAAAATTATCTTCTCGCTTCGGAAACTAGCGCCGGAAATAATGTATTGTAGTATAATGTATGGAAATTTTGTATTGTAGTGTAGGTAGGTACCTAATAGTAATGATAAATATTTATTGTATAAAAATTGGCGATGTTAATCATACATTTTGAATAAAAACAACACTTAATACCTACCACGTATATAATTATATTTTTTCCTTTCCAGCGTGAAATAAATCACTTGTATTGTTGTAGGTTTTTGAGGTTCATGACCATGACACAGTATATGAACAGTAGATAAACTTCGAACAAAGGTACATCGCACGGCTGCACACATGCGCGCGTGTTCAGTACGCACACACACATAGCCTTCGGGAATGATGGAGAATGCTTCAATCGGGGCCGCGCCGTTGCGGTGTTCGCTCGTTCTCACTCGCTACGTCAAAGGAAGCCGCCTCGTAGGTATGAAGACAGCGAGCCGCCAGTGCCACGATATCAAAAGGAGCCGAATAGGCTTGTAACTAAGCACCTACCAACCTAGTGCAGTTTAGCAAGTATTATACTTACTAGGAAATATTTTAGGCATAGTATAGTGGTATTCAAATATTCCATGAAGTGGGAAACTAAAAACACATACCCAACTATAATATTATTACTTTGTGTATACAATATTGTCTATTAAACTGTAACAGAAATACTTTGCATACTTAAAAGCAATATTAGTATTATAGGTATGCCAAGCCACAAATTGGACACAGCCCTGCGCATCGAGCGAAAGTAGGTAACGAACGCTCCTAAACGGCCTCAGATTACCTACTGTATTATTCTTCTATACTGTGACCATGACTCGTCTTTTATTACAGCCAACTGGAGACAAAGTTACCTAACTCTAGAAGCAGACAAAACATATGTATAGGTATATGTACGCCGTTATAATAATAGTGATAATAGAGGCATTTCTATTACTACGTATAGGTACCTATAGACTGACCACCTAGAACATCTTTCTTAAGCCCTCTCACAGACTGGCGCGGCCCAGCCGCGTCGGTCAAACTTGTCATTAAATGTCAAATTTACTATTGACCGTCACCGCAGGCCGCGCCAGTGTGTTGCAGGCTTAACGTCTTCCATCAGCACGTCTAGCACACGACGGCCGCGACACTCTCGATTTTTATCGCACTATACCTCTTCTTCTAAGTATTCTAATAAGAGAGAGACGGATAGTGCGAGAAAAATCGAGAGAGCTCGCGCGCCGTCGTGTGCTAGCCGTGCTGGCCGCCACCTCGGAATTCAGTGCTATTTAGCGTCCGTCCTTCAGCCGCCGACTATGCAAAGGTAATCCCAATCGCAAGAGAGTAAATAGTTTACCATGCGCTAGAGGATGTTTGCTCTATGCTATATAACTCAATGGGTACAGGCTGCATTGTTGTAGGTATATGGTTCTTAGGCATTTTGTTTTAACACCTATTAATGTTGTTGACCGTAGGTAGGTTTAGTGCGGATTATTTTTCTCCACTACAGCACGTCTAGCACACGACGGCTGCGACATAGGTACTCTCGATTTTTATCGCTCTATACCTCTTCTTCTAACTGTTCTAATAAGAGAGAGACGGATAGTGCGAGAAAAATCGAGAGAGCTCGCGTGCCGTCGCGTGCTAGCCGTGCAGAAGACCACATCCAATAAAAGTAATAAGTAAGTACATTGTGGTGGATTTTACTTGCCAAGGTTGTCAGCGCTTCCGAATCCAAGAATACATTAAGTTCAAAACATGGGATCCTCACGCTATCCTTGTTATTGAAGGGGTAAAAAAAGCACCAGGTATAGTTGAAATGATATAAGCTGTCCGTTTAGCACTTAAAAGCTTATCTTGTGAACAATGGGACTGCCTCCTATTGTATAAGCCCACCGCAAATCCTCCGACCAGATAAAATTAAGCAAGTAACAATAAAACTCATACAAATAGCTACCATCTCCTCTAAGTCACAAGGTTGTAATCACTATAGTTATTATTATTATTAAATAAAATAATTCTATTCTATTCTATTCTATTAATACTCTGGACAGGCTGTACGTGATGCCCCAGTGAGGGACGGAAAGGCTCCTATGCAGCTAAATTAAGAACTAGTCTTAAAATGGCTGATGACTTGCCATAAACAACCTGCTTAATTTGGACGGGTAATGGTTTATGTGCCACAACTTCATACTAAATCAGTTGTGGCAAATAAAAAAAAGTGGAACTATAACAAGGACAATGAATGATATTTCCCTTTCTGTCAGACTTATCGAGATTTGTTTGCTACCAGGGGACCGATTTTTGACTTTCGAGCGCTCATCTTTCACTCGAAAACTGAAAAATATTATGAAATGCTATTTTGAAATGACGATAGAAAATTTAAAAACGTGCGGTATTGACCACTCGTATTCAATTCTATCGGTAGAAAGTAAGGGTCTGTGATTTGACACTACAATAGCATTTACTTTTATTTAATTTTCGAGCGCTCGAAAGTAAAAAATCGGCCCCCAGCTCACTCGCACGTGGTACTATTATATAATATTAACCTGTCCAGAGTATTCTAGGTTCATGGAGCAAATAGATGTCATTCTTCTTTTTGTTCAGTTGCGTGACAAGTGGCTAATTGGTAGTATTTTTACTATTTCAGTAGCTTTATTATTTGCATCTAGCAACTTCTGATTGCAAACGTCATTTCCTAATTTCGTTCGTGAGGTGAGGTGAAGTTTATATTTGTCATTTTTATTTACATTTACTATCCTCCAAATATCCTTTATTCTTCCAAATTAATACGGAAAACAAATAACTAAACATGAGCTGCTTCGAGAACGTGACTATGCCAAGTTGCGTGTGGTTTGAAGGCGGAGAAAGGCGCAATATATTTGCGTCCATGGCTGCAGGTTTTCTGGTAAGCGTTTTGCAATTTTCTCCATGAATCATCGGATAGATTTGGTTTTCTCAAATTGACCATTAAAACAGTGTATCGTAGAATCTTTGTAATTTAATGCATGTTTAACATTATAAACGAAATCATACCGATTAAAGTATTGAGTTATAAGATGCCAACAAGGTGTTCCCAGTTTTATTATGAAAGGTTTTGTTGTTGTTGTCCCAATTAGATTTCTTATCTTACTCGATTGTCGATTGATGATTTTAAATATTGTGAGTGTACTACTTATATTATAATGTTGTGTGCAGTTCTTTACAGGATGGTGGTTTTTAATTGATGGTGCTTCAAAGTATCCCAGTGACCTCCCAAATGCAGCTCATGTCTGTGGGGTGATGGCCACTGTATCTCTGGTGATGATCAACTCTGTATCAAATGCACAGGTTAGTTTTAGTAGTGTTCATTGTGTAGGAGTGAGTTATCAATATTTTAATTGCTTCTTTGTAAGTAAATTGCTAGAATTCGAAATCTCAAAGTTTCTGCTGCCTTAGAAGTTTGCCAATCCTCTGGGGTGTAGCCACTGGCAGATTTACCCTAATGTCCAATGGGCCCAGGCAGTGTGTGTGTGTCACTCGATTGTGACAAATCCTTATGGTACATGGCCTAGAGCATACAAAACTGCAAATCTGACACTGGGCTAAACCACACCATGCTGTTAAGTCGGATCACACAATTGTACTCATGTGCTCTGTGCAAATAAGAGGATGACAGATTTTATCATAGTGGAGTTGCAGCTACCCCAAATATACCTAAAAACCCATAAATAGTGTTTACCCATGCTGCTGCATGGGTAAACACTATTTTTTTAATAATATTAGTGGACAACTTTACACAAACCACCTAGTCCCAATTTAAGCAATGCCTGTACTATGGGTACTAGACTATGATAGACATACTTATATAGATAAATAAATACATTAGAGATGTGCCAACCCGAAAATATCTCAAACCGAATTGAACGGTTCGACTTTCTATGTTAACCGGTTTCAACCCGGGTTGATCAAACGAGTTGCTATGACGGTCCTAAACGTATTAATATTAATGTGGTATTCGGTTTGACCTGTCGAGTCGATCCGTGAATTTAAACACCTACTTGTTCGGGTTTTAAACCTAAACTAAACTGTTTATAGGTTATTGTTACATTTGTGAGCGTTACCTCGGTAGCGCCATAGAGTAATAAGTAATTATAAATTGCTCACTATATTTCATTCAAAATTAAATTGCAAAACAAAACTACAAACGTTGTTGCAAAGAGATAAGGTCTACTAATGGTCGTCGTCGTCACCCGCCCACCTGTTCGGGAGAAATCGGGTTTATTCGGCTACTCATTCGGTTTGCCCGCTCTGGCCCAGCCCGCTCGCGCGAGTCGCGCGCGTCGGTTCGGTTTCGTTGGCTCGATTTTCGCTCGGAGTTGACACATCTCTAAAATACATAGAAACATCCATGACTCGGGACCAAACCTTACCGGGATTCAAACCCAGGACCTCTTGACTCGGGACCAAACCTTACCGGGATTCAAACCCAGGACCTCTTGCTTCGTAGGCAGGCCCCTTGCTTCACTACCAACTAGGCTAACAAGGTCGTCAATTTCGAATGAAAGACCCCTATTATTATTTTTTATGTAAAATAATGAATACAGCTCTACGTTTCACTTGTTGTTTAGTTAATGTTGGATAACTGTTTGCAGGTGAGGGGCGAGACATACACGGGCGGCTGCATGGGTCCCCGCGGCGCGCGGCTCTGGCTCTTTCTAGGCTTCGTTGTTGGCTTTGCGTCCCTCATCGCTGCATGCTGGATACTGTTTGCCAATTATGTCAGCTCTGGTAAACCAACAGGTGTTACATTGCACTTTTTGTTTTTATTTATCTATTATTTATTCGGAGATAAGGGTGGTATTCCACTTGTCCAAGATCTGAAGATCTTTGTCCAATGTATATTGCTTCTCACTCACTCTTTAAGCAAAATGTGAGACGCAAATACACATTGGACAAAGATCTTGGACAAGTGGAATACCACTCTAACACAGAAACATACAAATGAAGAACAATATATGTAGATAGTACAACATAAATTTAAGATGTTTGCCTATGCATATCCCACTGAGACCATAGGTCGTATTCAAATATGAAGCCAACACCATGCAAACAATTAACAAAATTTAACTATAATGTTTCTCTTAATAAGGGTTTTCGATTTCGAGAACATAAGTGCTTTGACTGTATCCTGGAGTACACTTCCAGTTTTATCATGTGGATTGAGGTTTATAACTTGCAAAATTTATTACTGGTTTTTAACTTGGCAGAGGCTTTACAATAAACATTATTTTTTATCATGTCTTATCAATTGGCCGCTCTAACTGACGGCTCGGTGATGCCTTCTGATGATCTGATGCATGTGTTTTCAGAAAACCCTTATCATTTTATATTGTTAATGGTATTATATTGAAATCGAAATATCTTTTTCATTAGATTAGTCAATAAAATAAGAATTTTAGTTCCATGAAGATAATATTAGTTTCTGGTTCATATCTCATACTTTGTTTTCATTTTACATAATCTTTGTTTCATACTTTGTTTTAATTTTGCATAATCTTTGTTTAACTTATATCAACAAGTTATGTGTACTCTTGCGTGCATGAAAGTGGCATAATGAGGTTTTGTGTATAACAATAACAACTTGGTTTAAATCACCGTATACCTGGAGAGCTGACACCGTAGCGTATGGACGCCTGCAAATCCAGAGGCGTCACCGCGTAGTTGTGTTGACAGCTTGTTAATTGTAGGCCCCTCACTCTCAATACAGCGCATCCCCACAGTTTTTTTTTCACCTCTAATAAAAGTTATCCTCCATGCAGTCCTGTTTCTCGTCATATTCTGTTGTACAGTCGAGGTCAAAGATATGTTTACACTTTTGCACCTTATTGCCTTGTAATAAGGTGCAAAAGTGTAAACATATTTTTGACCTCGACTGTGTATCAGTTTGTAAATATCCTGACACCGACAGTGGTGATGTATGGAAATCATAACGCACACTGCTGGTCACAGCTCAGTAAGGGGCGCGTCAAAACAGCTTCTACGGACCTGCTTACCACCGCAGACATCGATCTTCAGACAGATTTATCATTGCAATTCAGTTTATAGGTAGCTACTAATGCGAAAATACTTTTCAAGGTTGTACCTTGGTCTACCAACAAATGTTTTATCGAAAGTGTGTCACGCATTTTTTTTTCAGTAACAGGAAACAAACCTAAACTAACCTAGGGGGTTAAACACAACGACCTAAAAAGTTAACGGTTTTTTTCCTATGGAATGAAAGTTCTGCGAATCAATGCATTCGACGAAACGGTTGTCGATGTAATAAGGGGACACCAGTTTTCAAAATGGATGCTTAGAATGTTACCCTCTTTGTTATAGATTCGGCGAGGCACACCTGGGCGGGCGTGAGTCTGTTCCTGCAGAATGCTTTCATCTTCGCCGGGTCGCTGGTCTTCAAGTTCGGCCGCGCCGAGGACCTCTGGGGATAAACCCACCCGGTACTTGATAACTCACTATATAAGCCTACATATTATATGTGCCTTTAGTTACATCAATACAAGCTAAGATATAAGTAATATTGGCTTTCAAATTGCAGTTATATGTAGGTGGTTAACTAACGGCAAACTACAAGTTACATTTTGGCCCCCATTGTATACAAAGTTGGTACTTTTAATACATAACTTTTAAGACCAATGGCCCGTTTGGATCAAAGTTGCCGGTTTAAAATATTAACTTAAGACTGTGAAATGGGCTACAAATATTTATTTCTATTAACAAGGGTTAATTATGGGCAAGTGAATTACAAGTAGCCTGCAATTTGTTATGAATATTATTAAAATAAATTAGATGCAGGTTTTAATAACGGTAGCCGTTTGAATACAATCTCTTTCATTTGCTGCCATTATTATTAAACTGAAAACAGTCACAAAATATGTAAATATTTTTAATTTTTATTCATCCATGAGTGGTCATTCGTATTTAAAATAAATATTATGATTAGGAAAAGGAGACACTGTTCACAATTATCGACAAAGTCCGGTATACTAGTGGTGAGTAAGTGTTGATAGAATTTCGTTACCAATGGAGGAAAAAAATCACCAAATGTTTCTTGACGTTCCCATGTGAGTACGTTTCGAGATAGCCTGCAAATGGCCAGATTTGGAATTATATAATACAAACATATGTCTAAATAGCTTTTTTAACGAATGCATTATTTGATACGATGATAATACACAAGGAATTTTAGTGAACGTTTTTATTAAATATATAGTTAATTTGTCCTTTTGATTTTAACCCAACTGTGTATGTTGAGTTGAATTTTCAGCGTTCATGTAGGCAATACATAGTAATAGAACAGCACTGAAGATGTTTCTGTTTTGTTCTAATTGGATGCCACCATTTAAAGCGGTCCTGAAAACGCAACATTGAACTTTATATGATTGCACGTACGTCGATAATCCTCTGACCGCGCTGGAATGTAACGCCACGGACGTCCGGGTCTCGGGACAAAACTTACCGAACGCATCACGACTGTCGAAACAGCAATAGTCTGACGTCTAATGATGCTAATTATTACTAATCTCGGGGTCAATACGAGCTTTCAGACGAGTGCAAAACGATGTATGATTTTAGATAGGCCAGTTCTATTTTCCATAGCTTTCCGTATAGCAGACTAATTACTGGCAACTGGAAATTTGAGACTGTATTGGGTTCTGTTGATATTTTAATATTTTATGTTAAATATAATTAGATGTAAGATCTTACCTGCGAGTAAATCTATTTTATTATTTCATTAATAAAAGAATCACTGTAACTGAAATTGCTTGTATTTCTTCACTTGAGTGTTTTCTTTGGTTCCTGGGTGTAACAACTTAGTTATGCCAAAGCGTTTCATTTCTCATAATGGCTATTTACAAGCTTTTATTTAATAAGCACTGATCATATGTAGGTATGTAAGTTGTCCTTCGAAATTTGTAAACCATCTTTCAGACACTTGCTGATATCCGATTGAGCTGAAATTTAGCGTACTTATGTAAGTTCGGTGTTAGGGCACCACTTAGCTGATATAATGAATGGGACATCAGGTGGCCATAGCAGCTTCTAAAATACCCAAGGTGAACCTGTGTTTACACTATTGGAACCCTGTACCTAAACGAGGAACTGATAACTGCAAAAGAAGGACAGTAGGCAATAAAAGCTTGTTCTTACGTACAGTCGACATCGAACAGGTGTCTTTCGTTCCAAGCGCTATCGGGTGTAACCAAGGTGTAATGACACCTCGGAGGTGTGCGAGATGAGTTACCACTTAACTACTCGTAAATTTAATTAATACTCATTAGTCATTACAAGCTTTATATTAACTTGACTTGTTCGTATGTAAGTATAAAAGTATGTATGTAAGTAAGTTGTCCGTCAAAATTTGCAACCAATTTTTCAGTCGCTTGCCGTTATCCGATTGAGCTGAAACTGAGACTAGAGTTCAAAGGGAGTAAAAAAACACGATCATTCCACACTTTATTTAATAAATGCCCACCAACGTAGATGGAGTTACCGGTGCTTTGCAAAATGTTTCTTAAATGTAATTGATTATAGGAAAGTTGCTATTCAATTATTGTGTAGGTAATATAATTTGTACATATATTTGTTAGTGCACCTAATATTGTATTGTGGACTGTGGTAAATGAAAAAGCAGGTACATTTACATAAACTATAAAAAACACTGTTTGACAACAGATAAATAAGTTACATATTCGGACCATTTGTGACCTGTGTGTGTTTTATTATGTGACTGAACTGGTACTGGTCCATGAACTGGATAATTGTTCCAAATTGGTGATCTAAATGCATTGGACTCCTGAAAGGTTGACAACTTTGACATCAAGCGTCTTCACCACCAATTATCTGTAGTTAACTTGTAGATCCACGAACAATCTATTTATGAGTAACTTGGTAAAGCGTAATAATTGAATATTACGTCAGATTCTTTTATATGACGGGAGAAAAGTATAGCAATAATTTTAACTGGCAGATAACTTTATCCGGCGATTGTGAAACAGGCCCTAAGTATATTGAGTATTCTTTGTAACCTATAATAAATAGTTCTAGTTTACAACAGTAGTATATTGGAAGGTCAATAAGTAAAGGTTCACGGTAAAAACATCATGTACAAGATTGAACACGGGAAGGGGCTAATTACAAAACTGACGCGTCGGAAATATATATAGGTAGGTACAGTCAGAGACAACTGCATTGTAACATTATTATGCTGTCTCTCTTTTAAGTCATAAGCCGAATTATGGAGATCTGCCACCGGCGACGCGTGCAGGGCACGAAATTTTATCAGCTATGAAATCTTCGCCTCGCCGGTGGAAAAGTAGCTTTACGGTCACGTTTAAAACGTGACAATGACGGGGTTATTCCCATCTGTTATACTACTGGTAATAACTGCATTATGGGTGGATTGCAGAAAAAAATGTACATAGTTAATAGACTTAATCTAATCTACGCTGCAACTTTTTTCCATTGTGTAACGTCGATTACTCATACATTTTGTATCGGTCAATTTCGTTACACAATGGAAAAAAGTTAAAGCATTAAGATTAGGGGGAGTCCGGGAGATTTGCCCAGGTGGGAGACTTGAACCACCTCAAATATTTCGATTCAAATTACGCGCCACAGCCCGCGCTGACAGCTCACGTGATGCCCGCGCGCTCGCCCCGACTACTGGCGACGCCATATTGTCCGCCATTAGTACGACTTAGCGTCCCGCACAGGTAACGTGTTTTCGGTGTTAAAAAGTGAAAATTTATATGTTTTTGTAATTTCGTGCTGCTTTGACAATATTTTAGGTAAGTGGTGTTGCTTTATCTTTTTCTATTGGTGAATGCTTTTTTATTATCGGTATTGTTTTTGAGTGAATTGTAAATAAATTTTACGTAATCTTTGGCTGCACGTGGTAAAGGGGGGTGCGGGAGACTTGACCAGTACCGTCGCAGGGAGACATGACCAGTGGTTCAACTCTCCCGCTTTGCGCTTGGTGTGTGGTTACTTTTTGTACATGCAATTTTTTCGTTTTCTTTTTAGGTAACGATGCCATTCCAGTACAAGCCCAAAGGGAGATCCACCCGCAAAAAAATAAGTAAGAAGGAGTTTGAAAATGCCATACAGGAAATAAAAAACGGTGCATCTCTTCGTAAAACTGCGATAAAATATGGCATCGATAGGAGCACTTATGTCGATATAAAATTAATGAACAAAAATTACAGGTTCTTGATGACAAAGGTAGCCAATATAAAAATGCACTGATTTTTACTATATCGGAAGAGAAAATATTAGTAAATTACTTGTTAATCTCGAGTAAAATGAATTATGGCTTGACGCGAAACGAAGCCATGAAGCTGACGGTGCAGTATGCCACATCTAATTCTAAAAAAATTCCAAATAGTTGGTTGCAAAATGGAGTAACTGGAAAAGATTGGTTTCGAGGTTTTTTAACGAGAAACCCTGAGATAAGCCTAAGGACCCCTGAAGCAACTAGTTTATCACGAGCAACGTCCTTCAATAAAAAAAATGTTAGATTTTTTTCAAAATTTGAAATCTGTTCGGGAGAAGTATCACTTTGAACCGCAAAATATATATAATTGCGATGAGACAGGCTGTACTACTGTACAGAAATGTCCTAAGGTTTTAGCTGCCAAAAAAGATAGGCAAGTTGGGCAAGCTACCTCTGCCGAAAGAGGCACCTTGGTTACCGTATGTTTTGCAGTTAACGCAATCGGCAATGTTATACCACCATTTTTTATCTTTCCTGGAGTGAAATATCGCGAAGAATTCGTTGTGAATGGGCCAGATGGTTCAGATGGTGATTCATATCCTAGCGGCTGGATGACCACAAAAAGCTTTATGAAATTTATGGAGCATTTCAAAAAGCATTCTCATGCTTCTAAGGACAATCCAGTCTTATTAATATTAGACAATCATGAGAGCCACGTGAGCGTAGAAGTAATTGACTTTGCCAAAGAAAATGGTATTACCATGTTGACATTGCCCCCACACTGCAGTAACAAATTGCAACCGTTAGATATTGCTGTTTACTCATCCTTAAAATCAAGATACAACACTGCAATGACCAATTGGATGATTTCAAATCCGGGAAAAACAATCACAATTTACAATATTCCCAGTTTTATCAAAACGATAATGTCACAAACATTCAGTCAATCTAACATTTTAAGTGGGTTTAAGAGCTCGGGTATCCATCCTTTCAATCCTGACATTTTCGGAGAAGAAGAATTTATGTGCTCTGCTGTCACTGACAGAGAGAATAATGATGAAGCTCAAGATACCTCTAGTCGCTGCAGCACCAGTAAAGTTGAGCTCGGATTCAATACGCCTGTTGAAGACTCTACCTCGAAGATAACTGGCGACTCGGATACTCCTTTGCAACAACGCCACCACGAGCAATCCGCCTCTGGAATTTCGATTATTGACTTAGACGATTCCGCACTTGCTGGCTGTCAACAAGGTCCGGATGATGCAAATTTAACTACCGATGACACACTTCCAGCTACTCGTCCAACCACTCCCCAAACTTCTTCAGTCCCGCTAACATCTAACCAAAAGACACCCAGCGATACTTCTTTTTCACCGACTCCTTCGACATCTGCAGGTGCAGGGCAGATAATAACTGTAACTCCAGAAATGATAAGACCGTATCCCAAAGCTGGACCAAGAAAAGCAACACGTGGACGACAACCTGGTAAAACCAAAATTTTAACCGAGACTCCAGAAAAAAATGATGAGGGTGAGAGTTTGTCAAATACTAAGTCTTTAAAACAAGATCTAAAAACAAACGACAAAATAAAGGAAAATAAGATTAACAAAACTAAAAGAAGGGTGTTGCAAGACAGTGACAGTGACAATAATGTTCCAATGAGACAAACGAAAACAAAAGCTAAAAGTGCGCCAAAAAAGAGAAAGCTAAACAATAAGAAAAATACTAAAAAACATACGAAATGTGCCCAAAAAGGTAAAAAGAAAAAGGACAGTGACAGTGAGTCTGAGAATGAACATATTATCCCGTATGCTGATACATCGGATGATGATATTGATGGTACCAACGAGTATCGAGACTCAAATCTTGATACACGTTGGTACTGTTTTGTATGTGAAAGTGAGGCTGTTATGGACATGAGATTGTGTAATTCCTGTAAAAGATATGTCCACGAAGTTTGCGTTGGGTTAACTGACAAGGATGTAGAACATTTTACATGCCACGAATGTTTGTGATGATTTGCAATAGATTAGGTACTTAAAGTGCCTCATAAATAATTATAGTAAAGCTAATAATTTTAAAGTAATAATTGATCTCTTAATTTCCTATTATAAATAGTAATATTGTTAATAGTTATTATAAATGTGTAATTCATTGTCGAATGTTGACTTCGAAAATCTGTTACATAGGTATGTGCATAAATGTTACGTACATAGGTACGAGTATATAAATGTTCACGTAGTTTGCGTTGGATTGACTAGCTGGGACGTAGAATATTTAACATATATGCTGTTAATGTTAAACAATAACATTTTCAGTATTACTTACAGTTATCAAAATGGTAAAATTTGTTATTTTAAACTGATGATTGATCTCATAGGGAAAAATACCCATTTTAAGTAATAATAATGTTTAGTTACCTAGATGTGCAATTATTAATTATAGACTGTTGATTGATCTCTTTGAACATTAAAATTAGTTGATTATAGAGTTATAAACAGCTGTTTTGTTTTATTTTTTCCTCATTACCTAGTAGATGGTCAAGTCTCCCGCACCCCATGGTCAAGTCTCCCATGGGTGCGGGAGACTTGAGTCAAATATTATTTTCTATAAAAAAAATCATAACATGAGTGGTGTTTATTTTACCAGCACTTTGATAAGGTTCGATGATTTCTAATTAAATTTGGCATCTGTATGTGAAAAATCGAGTCGCTACACTTAAAGATAAAGTTTTATGTACGTTTTAGTAAAATGGGGTTCAAGTCTCCCGGACTCCCCCTAAGGCCCTTAACTATGTAGCTACAATTTTTTTGCAATTCACCCTTATCCCTATCTGTTACCTGTGGTATACATGTACTGGGATAAAAAATCCCTGCCGTTATCACTAACGTGAATTGGTGATAAAACCACCTGCAGTGGTAACAATTGGGTTTGTTAGAACTGGTAACAAACAAATGGGAATAACCCTGACTAACTAATATAATGACGAGATAAAACATCCTTCTCTTAATGTTTTATGATCTCCTTATCGCACGCTAAGGGCGACCTGGCCCGGGTATATTCTAAAAGAGCACTGAGGTATATAATATATACTTCTAGTACCCGAACGCCTGTTCGCCCTGCACGCACGTCCGCCCGCCGCGGCCGTCCGGCAGGCATAGCTGGTCCGGCTCGCAGTTCCCGTTCCGGTACTCGCATACGTTGGTGGCCCCCGGACACTCGCTGGGCGCCACCGCCACGCCGTATAGTCTATTGGCGGCTGTGGCGATTGACAACTGCCCCTTTTTCTGAGCCAGCGTGTCGATGTTTTCGATTTTGAGACTGAATAAAAAAAAAAGTTTGTTAGATAAAGTGAAGGTGATTATTAGAATAGACGATTTCGGTGTAACATTTTCCGCCCGCGCTACAAATACATTATTGTTTAGTTCCGAGACCAAGTCAGGTTGATCATGCATGACTAAAGGGTCATAGTCTCCTAACGCTCAGATATGAACTGCTCCATAGGACGCGTATTCTTTTGAATGGAATTTAAGAATTTTCAATCAGTAAAAAATGGCAACATTCGATTTGAAAACAAAAAAGGACTATTATATTTCCTACACTTTAATTCTTTGAGGTGGACCTTAGAACAAACAACACTCACGTTTTCCAATCCGTCCAGTAGAATGTTTCTCGGTTTATCGCTAGGCCGAAAGGATGCAAGCAGTTTGTAACTATGGTTTCAGTCTCCAGGGTGTCTAGGGATACACATTTGATGAGAAAGAGTCCAGCGTCAGTGTAGCACACGCGATCTTTCAACCAGTCAATGGCTAGAGAGTTTGGAAGCTTCACGTTCGAGCTGTCAACGAAAACCCCTCGCTGAGTTCCGTCCATGTTGGCCCATTCAATTTTAGGGTTTGCCCGGTTCCAATCCGACCAGAACACTTTGCTGTAATGGTAAAGGCAATTTAGATTTCACATCTGGCGCATTTCACGCGAAGCGGGCAGCTAAAATTATGTCAGATTGTAAAGTTTGTAATTTTTTTGGAATAGTTATACCTCTTTAATGTAGATATATATATTATTTTAATCCAATTATGTAGCCTTTATAGAAGTGACGAAATTACAGAAATGCACTTTTCGTAAGCTTTTGCTCTTTTGAGAACATTTATATGTTCTTGGTAATTTTAATTAAATTTAAAGGAAGTTAAGAAGTCAATTTTGTACTAAAAACCGGTAGTGAACATTTTAAATCGAATCTTTATTTTTTTAATTAAAACCCTACATGGGCAAATAATAAGTTTCTGACAAAAATTTCATTTTTCATACAAATCTTAGTTGCCGACTGTACTTTTTAACGAGCCCAAACCCAACGGGGTTACGTTGGTTAAGTACTGAATTCCCATGGCCACCTTCTGTCTCCATCATCAGATCTAGTCGATGGTACAATAATATTGAATTGTCATCATACTATACTTTTCCCAAAATTTCAGCTCAATCGGTTGAAGATTTCTGCTTCAAAATTCAGTTGCCAGATTCCACCCGGGCAAACATACTTTGCAACTCAATTAAAAGCTTGTACAAATAAAATATGATATAGGTATCTATTACATTACTTCAGATCATAAAAATATATAACTACTTATGTACATATTCTAAATCTGAACAAAATCTACACCCTGACATTATTTTCGGTGCCTGCTTGAAATGCCCATCTACTAAATTCGTTTCTCTTCACCGTGTTCAGGTTGAAATGTTAACTCACCCTCTTCGTGGATGCACTGCAATTCCTCTGGGATTTTTGATATCCTTGGCAAACAAAACTTTTCTAACTTTAGTGTCAAGGTTAGCTACCTCGATGGTCAACTTCTTCGAGTCGGTCCAGAAAATATTGCGAGACGCCCAGTCGATAGCCACTCCTTCCGGAGATCTAATACCTGAGAGAAAAATATGATCATTTAAAGTTGTAGAACTATCTTGTATGAACATGGATAAAAACGTGTCGCGAAAGTTATGTACAAATTCAATTAGAATCACGGCTTTATATATGTTTAGAAAAACTTACCACTGGTTAAAAATTGTTCAAAATTGGATCCATCGTAGCTGGCCCGCTTTATAGAGTTACTGACCACGTCGCCCCAGTATACTTTCCCTGCCTGGCAGTCTGTGTCGATGCCGACGGCGATCTGGTCGATCGCGCTGTTGATCGGAGTGGCATATTCTCGAGCCGAGGTCTGGAAGGGCACTCGGTATACAAAGACGCCATCACTAGCTACTAAGAAATTGCCAGCTTGTTTAGGGTTTAGTTCGCACCGACTTTCATTGCCATAAGATACTTCTGAATAACCTGAATTGCACTCGCAAACGTATTCTTGGTTGCGCAACATACAAGAGGCATGCTCGTCGCACATGTAAGGATCGTTCCGACAATTGGGTTCCGGTCCGCAGTCGTAACCATTCCCTATAAATCCGTCTCTACACACACAAAGATATGTTTTCTCAAACTGTACGCATTGAGCATTTTCACTGCAATCGTGTGTAACATCGCACGTTCTGATCGCGTTTTCATATTGATTCTGTTTGGGTACACATTCGTTGACTCCATCGCCCTCGTATCCTGCATCACATCCACAATAGCTTATATCGAGCACTGCATCAAATAAGCAAGAAGAGTGTTCAGCACACTCGGCTCCATTGCAAAGTTGACGATCAGGGATGCAGGCTTCATTTTCGTCTTTGATGTATCCTTCTACGCACTGGCAGAAATACTCGTTGCTATTGGCGTCAGGCCGGCACTCGGCGTGAGATTCACACTCCGAGCTGTTTGTGCAGATGAGTTTGGGCCGGCAGGTGTATCCGTCGCCCTGGTAGCTCGCGTCGCATATACAAGCGGGCTCATTGATGGTTTGGTAGCAGTGGGCATTGGGTCCACAATTGCAGTCGTCGCTGCGTTGTTCGACGCATTCGTAAGAGTTGCTTTCATAGCCCTCGGGACAAACGCAGCGTGAAACATATTGACCGTCCACATCCAACATAAATCTACATTCTGCTTTTGGTGGACAGTTGGCATTGGTCGTACATGTAACTGAAAAAGCAAGAAATTAATAGAATTAAAAGTAATGGCCAGGGGCTTATTCACCAAGCTATAAGTTACAATTTTGCAAGTCTAAATTAGCAACCCTGTGGCGAATGTCCAATGACGACTTAGCAACACTGTGGCGAATGTCCAATGACGACTTAGCAACACTGTGGCGAATGTCTAATGACGACTTAGCAAAACTGTGGCGAATGTCCAATGACGACTGGGCATTTGAGGTCAAATGCCCAGTCGTCATTGGACAACAATTAAACATGTCTAAGCAGGCAACACAGGTGTGTTGCCTGCTTAGACATGTTTAATTGTAACTGAGATGTGGTGGATATTTACCATTAGCCTTCACATAAGAGAGATAGTGATAGTGCGAAACTAAGTACCTACTGTTAAGTTTATAAATAAAAAAATATTAGGGACAATCTTACACAAGTCGAACTAATCCCCGTAGTAAGCTCATTAAGGCATGGGTACTAGAGAGCGATATATTTAATATATATAAATACATAGAAAACATCCAAGACTCAGAAACTTATATTCATGTTCATCATACAAATATGTGCCCTTACCGGGGTTCGAATCTAGGACCTTCAGCTTCATAGGCAGCGTTACGTAACCACTATGCTAACCGGTCGTCACGGAGGTCAGTTTATAGCTATACTCTGTTTTATTATTCAACGTAGTAAAATGACAGGTAGATATGTCAAACGGAACAAATAGTGATACCAGCTTATTACAAACAGTGGTGCTATAATTACGGTTTCAAGATATGTCTCAAATTTCTCCTTAAAATTGGATGCTAATGCCATATAATTTTGTTTTTATTTTGTATTCGATGCTTATTTATATATAATAGGGTATTTTAGGCCGGTCGCACACGGGCGGAATTCCATAACCGAATCCGAATTCCAATAAGTCCGCCACATACGACCGAATTTCATCCGCGTCGGAAAATAATGCAACGCTATAGGGTTACGAAGAAACTTTTTTGTTTCTTTATCGTCTGTGTATAATTTGTACTTGCTTGCCACGAATAACTTCATTAAGGAAGGTAAAAGAATATACCGACAACGGAATAAATAAAATAATGCGTATCCCCTTTAAACTTTTTGAGGACTTATCTAACGAGTAGGTAGGATAACCCTAAAACTTTTCGGTAATTATTGGTTGTAGCACATCACTATTTAAGATATGTAAAAACTGACAACAGTGACAACGCATGAAACTTCATTTTACTCCGTTGATAAAAAAACAGATGTCATCATTTCCTTGCCCTTATCCCATTTGCTTGGGGTCGGTGCAGCATATATGTCTTTTTCCTTCATACTTCTCTGTCAGCTGTTATCGCATCACTCACGTCTTTTCTTTTCATATCGTCTCTCACACAGTCTATTCACCTTTTACTTACCTACAATCATGAAAAGTTAAAGTTATATCATCAAGAGTATTAGGTTGATAGGTACCTAATACTCTTTTGATGACATAACTTTCATCCCTCCACTTTACGTGCCCATACCACGCAAGTCGATTGGCTCTCAATTTATCCGCGTAGGTACTTTCAGGCTTCCATACACATTTCTTGTTCGGTCCAGCCTGGTCACACCACATATCCATCTTAACATTCTTATTTCCATAACATGCAATCTCTTTCATTCGGCCCCTTAAGGTCCAACATTCCGATCCATACATGACGACAGGGCTCACAATAGTCTTATAGATTTTGCCCTTCAGCCTAAGAGGGAATCTGCCATCGCATATTGTCGCCATTTTATCCACCCAGCGCTAATTCGGCTTACCTACCTACCTACCTATACCTATTTAAATTAATTTTAATGTATCAAAATCAAAAGTCTTACTTGAAGTATCGTTATTCTTTTGTAATAAATGTGGATCGGCATATCCATCTAAGCGACACAACTCGTTGTTTTTTTCATCGTGAAAGCTCGAGTACCCTTCGGGGCACAAGCAGGTTAGGCCAAACAAGCCGCCGCAATTCGGCAAAACGAATGGTTCGACGTATTCGAATCCGCCGTTGTTCGGCTCTGGGGTTGGAGTCTCGTTGGTTATATATTCATCAGGGTTATTAGTGGTTGGTTCAGGAGTTGTGGTGATCGCTGGGATGGTGCCGGGATGTGTTTGAGTATATGGGGAACAGTCATAGCCATTACCGACGTAACCGTATTTGCACTGGCACATGTGACTGTTGCTTACTTCAGAGAAAACGCAAGATCCGTAAGGGGAACAGTTGCGTAAAACGTCGCAAGTGTAAGCGTTGATCAACCAACACCTGTGTCCATCTCCAGTATATCCAGCATTACACATGCACATCGGTTCTCCTCCGTAGCCTTCTATACAAGAAGCATACTGGTTGCAAGACCGTTCCGTGCATCGTGATTGACGGTTGCATCTCACACCATTCCCTTCGAAGCCATTGCGACAACGGCACTGAAATCCTCCATCATGATTATAGCAGTCGGCGTTCGTGTCACAGTTGTGGGTGCTTGCGGCACATTCATCTATGTCTATACACACTAGAGCATCGTCTACTATTACGTTTGAAAAACCAGATTCGCACACACACGCGAATGAGCTACCTTGCACTACACAAGAGCTGTGAGAGCCGCAGGTACTTCGACCGAAAATGCAAGGATCTTCTTGGCCTAACGGCACGATTTTATTGCTCATTCCGTATCGTACAATGTTGTTGTCAGGTTCATAACCTAAATAAGTCTTAGAAACCTTCAATGTTGATGAAACCGTGCCACCTGCTGGCGCAAAATGGCAAGGGTTGTATCTGATCGTTTGTTGTATTCTTTGTTCGTAAATTACTCCTGTCATTTTGTCAGTAATGATTCGAGTGGCTTCCGATCTTATTAGCCCAGCTTCTATAACCGTGTATTGTTCCTCGTATTCTGACATTTGAAGTTTTGCCCTGGCGTCTACTTTTGGCAGAGATCCCCTGATATCACAATCCAGAGAGATTTGATCGAAAACGTCGAGTCCTATAAATTCTTGAGTGACGGTTACGCGATTTTGTGTAGACGGGAAGAATATGTCTACTGTGTGATTGAAAATAGCTCCCGTAAGTTGGTAACCATTGCTGGCGTCACCCAAAGGCTTGGCAAAGAGCCATCCAATAACTCCGCCAAGGACATGTACCAATTGAAGGCTGTTCCCAAGTTCGGCCGGGCCCCGCGCGAGAGCGGTGTAGGCCCTGCCATCCGCCACTACTACGTACGCTTGAAGATCCACGTCGTTTAATGATGCATCGTTTACAATGCCGTTCACTTTGCCGTGCACTCGTAGAGGGGCGTCATCTTTAACACAGGATTTCCCATTTCCGTAATATCCTTCGTTGCATTGGCAGCAGATCCCAGCTTGGTAGTCGACGCATCTTGCCTTGATGTGGCACACACTCGGTCCGCTTTGGGCACATGTTCTAGATTCTTCTTCGAGTTCCTCTTCAGTCTGATCGTACAAATCAGGGACTACGACATTGCCTTCCAGCATGACGTTTCCTACACGGTACGCGTACTTGCCAGGTTCATGCGTGTTTGACCAACTAAAACAAAATATTATGAGATATCATTTCAAACTTAAACTAAAATTGTTGATAGCACCTACCTATGTTTATTAAACAA
The DNA here is from genome assembly GCA_947049275.1 of Epinotia bilunana. Classification (NCBI taxonomy): domain Eukaryota; kingdom Metazoa; phylum Arthropoda; class Insecta; order Lepidoptera; family Tortricidae; genus Epinotia; species Epinotia bilunana. Next base: position 27,408,634 of record OX346253.1, read on the forward strand.
ACACTTGATTTTACTTACGAAACAATATTTCTTATTTGATGGCTGCCCGAACCTCTGAGTAGCAACATCTGTCCCTCTTCAGAGACGAAGCCTGCTTGTGCCTTTGCTTCTAGCACGCTGTCAGGAGAGAGTTCTCTTTGAATCCATTGGATGCCGCCATCAGGGTAAAGAAGTTCCACGAAACTCTCGTTACCGTTACTAATAATGGCGGCTTGGTAAGTGTTCTTTTGGTAGCCTTGTGCGCCGATGTAAGATACGTCTTCCCACGTGACGATGAATACACTTCTGGGTTGGAAGTCATCGTATTCGTGAAAGTTATATTGAACACTCTCTACAGCCTTTGCAAGGACACGAGTTTCGTCAGTTTCCCTGTAGTATACGGCGCCTGATACCGTGGTGTCTACGTTTGTATAGAATGCTGCTATCGCAGGATAAGGCAACGGAAACTCTGCATTCATAAACGATGATATGTCTGCTCTGAAGGAAAGTATGCCATGGTTATTGACCTGAGGACAAAATAATGATTTATGAATATGATTAAAACCCTAATCCTAATCGAAAAGTCTTTGAGATTGTACCTTTGTAAGTTTGTATCAAATGGTATTTCTGGATGGACATCTAGGCTATAAATAACTAGTTTATCGGGTTTGTTTGGGATCTCCGTAACATATGGGCGGGGCCGCGCTGGCAGCGAGTGTTACGTATAAACCGAGTTAGAGTTGAGGGGATGCGGATGCCTTGATTCGAGTCGAACACGCCCCCTAAACGCGCATAAGAAAAAGAGATGTAACACTCTTCGGGAATGGCTTTTTTGGACAAATTTAAAAATAATAAAAAATATAATTAAATAAAAATATAATAATAATTTATAATTTCATTAGCAGCGTTACTGCTTAATACAAAAAATATATTTAGTATGGGGTGGCGCATCGTTACTGACGATTTCTCAACATAATTTGAGGCGTTGGTGCCGTTAAAGAAGCCCGAGTCTTCTGGTAGATGTCGCTACACGCCTCCCTAAAGGTGTTTGTAGGAAGGAACTGAATGAAAGATATAGTGGCCGAACCGGATTGTTCCGATAGCTGAGTTGGTTAGTAGCGACGGGCCATGAATGCCTGTGGTCGCCTTTTAGATGAGATAAAATACTATAGTATTAACTTGTTTGTGTCGTAAAATAATGTATCGTTTGAGTAGGCTGAGTAAAAAAAGGAAAATACAGACCCAACTATGGATTTTTTTAGGGTACCTCCCCTATACCTAAAGCGGGACTGTATTTTTCTCGTTAAACCCATGGTGTGGGGTATCGTTGGATAGCTCGTTAAAAAATATTATGGGTTTCCTTAAACCATTTTTCAAATTATTGATAAGTTGCGAGATATTGGGCTTTAAAGCTCTAATTTTTGTTCGAGTCGTGTCCCCCCCTTGCCGGCTAAATGGCTACTACTGTAGGTCTAGCACAACTTGCTGCTTAGTCGCTTCGCGCGCGACTGAGCGTCTTCTGTCTTACTCGCACCGTGCAAATTAGAAAGAGGAGGGTAGATCTTACTCGACTCGCGTCGCGGCGCGGCGTCAGTTGTGCTAGCCCCTCTGGAGATGTGAAAAAAATCGTGGTAGTAGTACATATAATAAATTTATAATTTACTTTAAAAACAAAGTTTTAACCGACTTCAATTTAGTACTCCGCCAAGCCACGAGAACATTTCCACATTTCTTTTCCCATTTACCACATGAACTGATTTCCGAGAGCAAATGCATTGATTATTAGAGAAAAAAACCCAATCGCTGTATGTGACCCGATAATATTTGAGGACTTCCGTCGATTCCACAAGGATCACCCTTGGCACTTCATTAGTTGCTATTTCAACGGAATCTTATCAGAATCTGTGATATAGGTACTTTTGTACTTTAAAGTACATAATTGAGGAATTCCATAAGTCATCTGTGGTCTTTATCATCAATTCCACTCCACCAATTTATGATTTCCGGATGTAAATACACGAGTTATAATAGAAAATACCAAAATCATTACACGCGTGCCTAATATAATTGAGGAGTTCCCTCAATTCCTCATGGATCCCATCATCCAATTGAATTTCCAAAATAATGGGACCCACCTGGAAGCATATACTTACAAAGAAAAAAAAATATTTTACGAATCGACATCAATAACGGAGTTCTGGGGTTGAAAACATTGAAAAAAAAAAACAACCGAATTGAGAACCTCCTCCTTTTTTTTGAAGTCGGTTAATAAGATAAACTATCACGAACAAGTAGGCATCAGTAGTAACCGAGTAATAGTCGACCAACTTAATGTGAACTTGGAAATGCCAATTTTCGTACTCGGCCGACGCAACCGCACCGCGAGTCGATGTAACTAAGACAGACAGGCAACTACGGAACCCTATACTGCGCGTTGCCCGACACGCTCTTGGCTGGTTTTTTATATAATACATCAGATAGTATATTTAGATTACAATAAAGTTCGAGTTTAGGTCTTCGAGCGGTGACCGACGGTCTGATAGCCACGCGCATTTCCGTCCGCTGCGCGCTTGCCCCGAATGTATCCGTTATCGTGTTGCAAATTACGCCCTTATCCGAAATATTTCGAGCCAATCATTTATGTGCAAAACTGGGTTTCCCCAAAGATCCCAATTCCCACTCTCACTGCTACTCGTATTGTTGCACTGCTAGGGTCTTGGCATTAAACAATTACACGTTTCAATGTACTTTCAATATTTGCGAATAGAGGTATGTATAATGTATGAAAGCAGGTATGCTGGTTCTCAGAAGCTTCTTCACCAGGGGAAGAAATAAAATGGAAGGGACTCACACCAAGAACGGTAATAAAGCAAGGCTCATATCGCATAATACATATATAATAATAACTCCTGTGTATATCCCATTCAACGCACCGTTTCTGAGAAACTTATTGACCGAGTAAATTCACAATTGACAATCATAAATAGGTACATGTCGCACAATAATACTGTATACCTATACTCGTTATTATGAACGTTATTATTAAATTGTATGAATTACTAACTAGTAATAGTACTGCTACCTAAAATCCTAACAATTTTGTTTGTTCCAATACACTTAATACATAAATTAACAAGTTAAATTCGCCTAAAGTGATAGGTAATTAACTAATGCTTGTATTTATTCACGAGGAAGTATTTATGCAGTTCATTTAGAAGCAAATATTTAATTGGATTTTTCTATTGTATTCAATGTTATGAATTATTTACTTTTCCGTCATTAAGGAAAGTGCTACAAAATTGATTGTTAATTTGGCATTTTAAATTACCTACTTGAAATTTATTCACGATGACCCCGCCGGCGAATAACAAATAAGCAGCTATTAAAAAGTTTAGGTACCTAGTTACTAGTAACTTTGCATTCGCATTAAACACTATCTTCATTGTAACTAGTTTTCTATAAACACTTTTTATAAAGTTTCGCTTTAAATAGGAAAATAGATGAAAAGGAAACTTTCGAAATGTTTTCACATTCTTCTTTCACGGGACAATACTGTTTAGCTATCCATGTCAATAAGCCGAGTTCATATTGGGGCCTAGACTATCAAAAGCTGGTACCTATTCCATCTGCGATATTTGACGTGATATTGGACATGACCCCCCGCTTTCCTGCCTCTGTTTTAAAATCGGAATGACAAAGACATCATTCATCAAAGTGAGAATATGTTTCCTTCTGTCAAATAGTCACGCCTAAATCGTTCAAATAATATTTCGTTAATCGCATTACAAACACACCATCATTTTACCCATTTAGCGCATCATTTTTAAAGAGTAAACGAGAATTATAGTAGGGTATTACCCCATGCTCTTTCCGGGAGTTCAACTATCTTCATACCAAAAGGACCCGCAGTTCAGCTATTCTCTGCGACTTCGCTTATAAAATTGGTGTCCCCTTCCTCACGGTTTAAATCCTAACTATGTATTTTCGTACACAGAATACACACAATACTGAAGTGAATACAAGTGCGAGTCGGACTCGCCCACCGAGGGTTCCGTACAGAATTACAAATGTATAGTTTAATTTTTCCCTGTACTTGTAGTATAAGACGATATCACCTGCCAAATTTCATAGTTCTGGGTCAACGGAAAGTATAATAATTTAGATTCCCTTGAGTTTCGAAATATATACGCGTTTTTCGGCATAAACGGGCTTTTTTTTGTACGTTAACTTATAAGGTTATAAGTTTAATCTTTACACAGCTTCAAGGGACTGTAAACCAGAATAGTTACATGGTTTTAATTTCAATTCGATACCTACCTCCACGCGTTCCCGAGATAAAGAGTTGATAGACAGACAGACGGATAACAAAGTGATCCTATAAGGGTTCCGTTCTTTACCTTTTGAGGTACGGAACCCTAAAAACAAATTACTTTCGCAATTGTAATATTAAATGATATAAGAAGTACCTATTAGCTTATCACATCGAATTCAGGATTTCGGTAGATACAATCAGCTGCGAAAGCCTTCATCACGAACACGCTCATAAATCTACACAGACATTTTTGTTGCTGACTGTACCTACATAGTACCTATTTTAAAAAGTAGCAGCGTTGCGCGTTGTATTCTTGTATTAGAAAATTGTTAGGACTGCGAATGAGGACGTAACTGTTGACGGAAGATAAATTGTGTGTGATCTATCTAGTGGCCTAGTTGTACAGTCGGTTAAGGATACAATGTTCCAGGCAATATTGTAAAAATCTAATAACAGAAAAGTTTGATATCCTGCTTAGCTAGTAGTTTACGTTATATTTACGTTACGCTGTAGAACGTGTTGGTCGTCTCAGAGGCTGTAGTATAAGTTTCACCGAAACAAAACTTTACGAACGCGTTTGCGTTTTACCCTCAATTTGTATGGGATTTGACAGCTAAACGCGAACGCGGTCGTAACGTTTTGTTGCGGTGAAACTTATACTAGAGCCTCAGAGCTTGGCTTTTCTGGGCAGTTATTCGCTAAGCGCTAATACGGCTCACCCCGCCGCTCACCCGTCACGAAACTAGACCTCTACCTTCGCTTAGTTACTTCGTATTGCGGTGTCAAAATATATTTGTGGGTGAGCGTTGAGGTGAGCTTAAAACAAGTTAGAGAATCGGGGGGCTGCATATCTACCAAAACAATGTGACGCAGCACAGGCGTCAAGTTTTCAAGTGGGATTTGTGAAACCAGGTTGGGACCATTGATTGAAATTAATGCCGGACTTACAAATTTCGTGTCATTTCAAGCGAAATGAATATGGGCAAACGAGCTCAGCTCTATTGCAGACACAATATTTTTTCTAAAACCGATTTCACCCTCAAAAAACGTTTATACCCAACTTATATTACATTGAAATCGTTAAGCTCTCGACAAACCGGTCGCGAATGCGGATCGAGCGCGAGCGCGCGCGAGTTTTAAAGCATTCTACACTTAATAGATAATAGTACAAGCTTTAACTTTTAACGAACATCGAACGCGTTTGATACCGCACCGCCGAACTACAACTAAAAATTACGTGTGCATTCATCTGCATTAGTGTCTATAGGTACAACATGACGAGCCGTATGAAATAACATGTCTGACACAACCATTTAGACAAGCTTTTATCTAACTTTAACGTACTTACTGTTCATTATGTAACTTGTCATTTGCAAACCATTGTTCAGCTACTTACAGTACAGAGGCTCTAGTATAAGTTTTACCGAAACAAAACGTTACGACCGCGTTTGCGTTTAGCTGTCAAATCCCATACAAATTGAGGGTAAAACGCAAACGCGATCGTAACGTTTTGTTTAGGTAAAACTTATACTAGAGCGTACAGCCGGTATTCGATTGAGCTTAAATTTCGTTTACTTTTGTAAATATTTTAACAATGCAATATTATGGCACCACAGAAGGAAGGCAGAAGTGTACCATAGCCACCCCAGCCCCGCTATTCTGTAACTTGTCTCTCACCTCACCGTTCACCCACAAATATATCGTGACGCCGCGATTCGTAGTAACTAAGTAAGCGTAGGTAGAGGTCTTCCGTTAGGCGTGACGAATGAGGTGAGGCGTATTATCGCGTTCCGAATAACAGCACTGAACTATACAACATAAAACGTTGTCGTGTCGTGTATGGGCTCATTGGAGCCCTTTCCAACGAATCGTTGGACTGTGCAAAACAGTAGAGTCGCAATGAAAGCTGTGAACGATCGATGTTTCGACTTATTACAATGGAATAAGGTGAAAAAGTGTAAATATCTATCTTTGTCGTCGAATGTATGTTTAACCAGAATGATTTTATCTTTCACTTTATAGAAGTCTTTAAGCTGAGGCTAGGGAAACTTAGCTTAAGGTTTAGATAACTAAAGTAAAGTAAAGTTACCAGGAATATCATTCCAAATTTAGTGTCAGTGTATGCCTACTTATCATAAAAACAAGCAGATAAAGAAAGCGATAAATACCACAACGGCTGCTCGCTTCTCGAACGCGGACGGTAGGGCCAGACGGCAAATAAGAAACAAAAGACTTACAAAAACTGATTCGTATGTCTCCCCGTAGAACACCACAGGCACTCTGAGGCGCACTTCAGGGCTTGGGACCTCCGAGCCCTTTTCGAGGACCTGGTCGAGCCCCAGTCCGTGGGGGTAGAGTTGCTCGCGCGTGATGGCGCACGCGCACGCTGCTAGCAGCACCACTCCTAACACAACTCCACACGTCCGCATCTCTGGGCGCTGTATGCGATACTAATAGGGAATGACCCATTAAACTTTCCAACTAAGTGAGGAGCGGGCGGCGATTTTTCGTTCGTTAAGAAGCTTGCATTAATATACGCGATTTGTAGTGTTGAATACTCGTTATACTAATTTACATTTGATAGCCATGTTATTTAAAGTAGAAACGTCGAACGGGAGTTGAACTTTACACGAAACGAAGTAGCTTGCTAATCACACTATCAGAGGTGGCTGAATGGTTTACTAAATTGTCTCATTGTGCTTCATGGCATTTTAACTGCTTGCAAATCAAATAAATAGATTATATTATCAGATAAGTGAACATGAAGAATATTGTAATATAGGGAAAGTGCCTCAAATCATAACCCCCAAATCGCTCCCGCTCCGCTACTGTAGCGAGTGTTCAGAGGACACCCCAGTACGCAATAAAAACAACTAAAATAAACAGATGAATGTGGAAAGCGTACGCGAGTTGCTGCAACGCCCTGGAATGTAAACTCCGGCGAAGTTGGAAGTCTCATGGATTTTAACGGCATAAACTACTTTGCTTAAATAGCTTTGTGTTCATTAAATATTTAGCTACACAATAATTTATAAACTTGTTCAGAGGTTTATAGTTGTAATTAACTCTTCTATTTTTCGGATTCCAGACGCATTATTTTAATGTTTTGATTTCTTGTTATCTAGAAGAGAATCTTAGAATATTCGTGAGATGTCAGATAGATATGGCTAAGAAAAAAATCTGTCCTCACACACACGTGTTTTCACTGACGATATTTAGGTATATTAGCTGTATCTTTACAGTAATAAACGTGTGGTTAAATTAATCTAAATTACTTTCTAATGGTTTATCTGGAATGACTACGCGAATGTTATCTGCCTGTTATCCACGCTCAAGGCTCTAACTCTCTGAGTAACATCACCTACTTAGTACCTTTTCATGTGAGCTGATAGAGAGTATGTTTATTTGTTTGTCCCCATTAGTGCGACAAAGCGATGGCTCTTGTCTGTCCATTCATTCCTTATCGCTACGGGCAGATCATTAGGAACGGTCTTATTCTTACTTTGACACTTTCGCACCTTTTGCAATACGCCTCTACATATAATGTTAACAATGTTTCTAGGTAAATTACAGGTTATTAATGAATTAAAACTAGATAACCCACCGAATGGTGTTGTGGAGCTTATATAATGATCTGCTGTCTTTAAGATTAAATATGCTGAGAGATACGCTCTCTTACTCCAAATCCTTAATAGGTTCAAACAGCACTGAATCGACATATTTACGCTTAAACTTGACTGACAGTAAAGTATTTCTAAACAAAAGAAAGCGCATGTTTTCGACGGTCATTCGCCCTATCTAATAAAAATACAATTTCCACGAAGTGTGCTCCGCAACTATTTCGGATATAATTGCAGATTGTTGACCCGCTTGCCAACGAAATGCATGAAAACGCCAACACAGTAAAAGTACAACTACCAGTATGATGAATATTTGACTTGACCGAGTAGGTTTGAGAATTGAATTGGAATCAGTGTCGCGGCATAATTAGTTATAGTTAAATATACACAAGCCTACTTTTTAGGGTTCCGTAGTCGACTAGGAACCCTTATAGTTTCACTTTGTCTGTCCGTCCGTCCGCGGATAATCTCAGTAACCGTTAGCACTAGATAGAAAGCTGAAATTTGGTGATAATATGTATATCAATCACGCCGACAAAGTGGTAAAATAAAAAGTGTTTTGTTTTTATTAGGGTACCTCTCCTATACGTAACGTGGGGAGTGTTTTTTTTTCATTTCAACCCTAATGTGTGATATATTGTTGGATAGGTATTTAAAAATGAATAGGGGTTTGCTAAAATAATTTTTTGATAATGTTAATATTTTCGGAGATAATCGCTCCATAAGTTAAAAAAATGTGTCCCCCCCCCCTCTAACTTTTGAACAATAAGTTTTAAAAATAGGAAAAAAATCTCAAAAGTAGAACTTTATAAAAACTTTCTAGGAAAATTAATTTAAACTTTATAGGATGAGCAGTTTTTGAAAAAAATTACAAAATAATTTCTGAACTAAGCTTGTAATTTAACCGTATACGCAGGTGTTTATTGTACCTGTAATTTATACAAAATCACAATGAAATAACGTGCTTTCAAATAAAGTAAAAAAACGGTGAAAATCGGTTCACGCAATAAAGAATTATCCCATAAAAATCATCTTCCATACTTTAAGCTCGCGCGCAATAGTTTACTTAATTTGCCGATAGATGTCGCTGTACGCGGAACGGTCACATTGTACATGGCGCTGTTAAGATTTTTTAACGCTTAAGTGGGGACACTTACTGTGACGGACGAAAAACTACGGAACCCTACACTGAGCGTGGCCCGACACGCTCTTGGCCGGTTTTTCATCTACTTTCCGCCTCGCACCAAAATGTCACAGCTAATAATCCCAGAGGTCACCAAGTCTCGCCACCGCAGATTGATAAGAAACGACTACAGCTTAGTTGAGGCTGCAAACCGACGATAACACATTGGTAGTTGGCATTAAGGGGCTCCACGCGCTTTTTGGCTGGTTTTGACGAGTTTTGAATTGATATTCCTCCGTCAAAACTATAGATATATTTATGGAACAAACACCTATCGGTTTTTTAGTTCTTTATCTACATTTGCACGAGAGTTTTTTTGAAAATAATTAATATTTATTTTTTTATAATTTATTCAAACATGGTCCAAAAAAGCTCTGTTTTCGATATTATTATGTTGTTCATGCACTTTTATAAATGAAATCTACATATAACTGTTCCTTATTGACGTCTCTAACAACCCACGAGAGATTTTTATTTTAAACTCATTTTCACAAAAGTTACGTCCATAAAACTGGTTTTTTGGCCTGAAATTGCCAAAGTTTGGTGCCATATATCCCGAAAACTGTGAGGTTTGAAGTAAATATGGGATACTATTTCGGTAAACCTCGTTGTTGTTAATACGATAAACCGTAAAAAACACAAATAAACCGACAGTTATAGATCGAAGGTCATTGGCAGCTAGGAGCCCCTTAAGTCATAGCTTAGCGATGCAAATGTAAACATAACATCCGTTTCACGACACATTGAACCACATATATATCCTGAGGTCATTAGGAGTAAATAAAGTTACGGGAATCTAATTAAAAATCGCCTATAACTTTTTCAATATTTGGTACAGGGTCTCGATTGGATACCTACACTAAAAGTTGGGTATACAAATGTTAACGTATGCATGATTATAAGATACTGAATATCATAAATGCGTTGTGTTGCCGCTTGGCAGCTTGCCCTGAAGTGAAGATAACAACATTAAATCTAACTCTTTATTATAATGTCGCTGCAGTTCTTATAGCAGCGGAAACCTCACTTCTACTAACAATTTGGCAAATTTTCTTGCAGAAAAGTTTAAAGAGAGAAAAGTAAATTAGGTCAGTAACACAACACGCGAAAGGTTAGTATGTATGATATAGCCCTTTAAAATTCTTTGAATGCTAATTCATATTTTGCCATTTTATATAGATTAAGGGTATATTTATTTTCACTTTGTACCAGATGCTTAATTTAACAATGCGCGTTTTTAGGTATTTCGTGAAAGGCCTGCCTGAAATATGATAAGCATACTGTTTCCCGCGTCCATCGTGCGCTAATAGGTGGAGACAAATCAGCAAAAGTTGTACTTGTTTTTCGGTGGATTTCTACTACTCATATTTTCGAGCTATTTTTGAAATATTTATCATTAATGTCTATTGCGCTAGAAAGAGACAAAGGCACACATTAGCATATTACGTGTATCTCGCTTGCTCACCAAAAACTAGCCGTACTTTTGTTAAAATACTGCCTTCGTCACTAACTTCACTATATTTCCTAGTAAGATCTTATATTTAAAACATCAATAACGCAAGAATGAAGAATAATAATAAATAAAATAATAAAATTTGAAACAAATTAACAGCGCGCAATTTTTTAAAAGGGGCGGGGCGCCGCTCTTGATGCGTTCGGAAATTGCATCTGTGTGGTTTACGTTCATAAAATTCAAGATTGTTAATACTATAATTATTAATTAGCTAGCGTATAAAATTCATGTACCTATTTATTATGATAAACAGTTTGTTTTGGTAATTTAAACTTGTTCATTTGTTAGTTTTGGAACGTGTTACTTGTTTCGCGCTTTTTTGGGGGTCTACCTTGAAATTCGATGGTCGAACTATGGATCGACCTGTCAGCCCTTTTCATTTTTCATAATGATATGAAAGGGACAGAGCTAATAAAAGTCAAATATTCTGATGTTGTAATAGATCCCATACGATGAAATGTCAGTGCTCAGCATCAAAATTAAAAAGTTATTTTTTCTCACGAAGTGAGCAAAATCGCATTTTGCACACTGTTTTCACGCAGCAAAATCTGCTTGTTCGAGCTGCTGAGGTGAAAAAATATATACCACCCGTCTATCCGATTCATGAGTGGTTACGTAGTTCTGATATTACAAACGCGAATATGTCAATGTTCTGTTTCTCTTTCTCAATAAAACTACCAAACGGATTGAGAGAGTATAAGTGTAATCGTTGTCAGTAATTAACCTTATACCTAATACGGCAAAATTACGACACAAGCTAGTAATTAAAATTATATGACACAGATACTATAACTAATAAACTATTAAGCGAAATATATCGTTCGCAACGCAGACGTTGAAAAAACTAACCCGCTTATTGCTGAGTAATGATGAAAAATGTGCAACCTCTATACCGCCCCTACCAACGTGCCTAGCGTGGGTCGAGTGTTTTTTATATATATTTAGGTATATATTATGTAAATCAAGAGTAGGTTAATATAATTTAATATAATAATTCTACCTTCCGTCTCTATTGAAGTCTTTTTAAATAGACTGTGAAGGTTCGAACTAAACACAGACATACGCCTGAAATTAAATAAAAGTTTGTAGGTACCTACCTAGTAATAAAAGTACTTACAATTAATATACTCGCAAATCGTAAAATATGCCGTGCCTTTTCTATGACACTTCTCGTCTTTAATTATTTGATCGGTTTTGTACTATTACAAAACAATGTTAATGACTATTTATTAACATTGTTTTTTATTTGTCACTGACATTGTTGTCATCAATACTGTATCGTAAAATAAAATAATATTCTTATAGAACATTCAAATCGAAATGTATTAGACGGAGAACTATGTTAATGACTATTTATTAACATTGTTTTTTATTTGTCATTGAACTTGTTGTCATCAATACTGTATCGTAATAGTACATTGTGAAACAAGTGAGGTATGTTGACAACTACATCAGAGGCGGAATTATCACGCGAGCCGCAGGTGAGCGTGATAAGAGATTCGAGGATGTAATTATCAAAGCTCACGCGTTTCATACGACTTTTTCAACACATGTTGCGAGGAAAAAATCCTTTTCTTAAGGTGAAAATTTTATAGTCCTGCCAAGTTATTTTCTTTACTTATTATAATGGCAACAGCTTTTTACTCACGTTTTGTATACATCGCCAAGAATTTCCAGTGGCGTCCATTCTTTTTATCACTTTTCTAGTCGCCACGAGTCAATATTTTTGTTAATAACCAAACACGCATTAGCAATGTTTACAAATATCTGTGAAGCGTGCTGTGAAATAACCTATAGGTAATGGCGCGCAACAGTTTTTTTTCGTGAAGTTTGCGCAGTGCGCGCGCATGTGTTCAGCCAGACTTAGATGAAATCTCTAAACAGCCAATACAAAATAAAATAAATATTTTGTTTTAAAATGTTATCTTTATTAATTCATGTAAAATGTTATCAAAAGTGAATAGTATTAGTAAATTAAACGTTTCTATATCATAACCAAAACTAAATAGTAAATTAATTAACAAAAAGGATTTAATTTGTTTAGTGGAGTAAGAATCCATTTGCCGAGAATTAAAAAAAAAAGCTGTACATTCTGTACAACCCGGTTAATTTAAGAATGCATCGTGTGCATGCATACATCTTGCTGCAAGGTGCCAACGTGACTTAATCGGGATATAACCATAACACACAAGTGTCGTAATGTTATAATACACGCGTGTTTAATATCCAGGATTAGTAGGCCGACACCACTCACACCCCAGATTCGGTTGATACCGTTCAACCAATCTCACTGGAGCGCAAACTCGTAGAGTATTCCAGTGTATAAACTTTCCCGCGTAGTCGTGCCGGAGGCTCCCCTGGATTCTCCAACCACGCAATTCGACCGCTATATTGGGTCCGTCCTATTATAGCAACAGTCAGGTAAAAAAAAAACAGGATTATGAGCCTAAAAGCGACACAATAAGAGGTACGTTACGAGCAATTGTGTTGAAAAATAAAATAATATTCTTATGGAACATTCAAATCGAAATGTATTAGACGGAGAACTATGTTAATGACTATTTATTAACATTGTTTTTATTTGTCATTGATATTGTTGTCATCAATACTGCATCGTAAAATAAAATAATATTCTTATGGAACATTCAAATCGAAATGTATTAGACGGAGAACTACTGAGCGCCATAGATATTTTCATCACATCAACACGTCAACAAGAGTAATGGATACACGACACCCTTACACGGTGAGATTTCATCTATTCTTATTCTTATTAAGCGCATCGCTCTAATATTAGCAGGCAGGGAATGCACCGGAATGGAGTTTTTGCTTTCTGGCGTGTAAAGCTTTCATTCTTATTCTTTATCCTACTCCTACTACTTATATCCTACCATCCTTACTAATATTATAAATCCGAAAGTGTGTGTGTGTTTGTTTGTCCTTCTTTCACGTTGCAACGGAGCGTCGTATTAATGTGATTTTTTTGTATGGAGATAGTTTAGAGGCTGGAGAGTGACATAGGCTACTTTTTTCAGCGGGAAAACATCTGATTCCCACGGGAAAATTTCAATATGTTACATTTTCCTATGACCACGCGGGCGAAGCCGCGGGCATCAGCTAGTAATGTTATAAATGCGAAAGTTTAGATGTGTGGATGTTTACTACTCAATCACGCTTAAACGGCTCAACCGATTTGGATGAAAATTTGCACGAAGATATTTTATAGCCTGTATTAAAATATAGGATAGTTTTTATCCCGGGTCCATGCAGACAAAGTCGCGGGCGGAAGCTAGTAATATTATAAATGCGAAAGTTTGGAAGTTTGTATGTTTGGATGTTTAGATGTTTGGATGTTTGTTACTCAATCACGCTTAAACGGTTGAACCGATTTGGATGAAATTTTACACGAAGATAGTTTATAGCCTAGATTAAAATATAGGATAGTTTTTATCCCGGATCCACGCAGACGTAGTCGCGGGCAGAAGCTAGTAACTACATATATGGTTAGTGTCGCTATTATTTGGATGGATAGTCACGGTACTGCAGCGCATCTGGGATGTTCGCAGAGGCACGGGTCGGTGATTTCAGTGCCATTATGAGAAACAGAACCGCGTCCCTCATGCGTCGTGTGCGGGATAGTTCCAACAGCCTTCTTCAGCTGATGTGGGACAGTCCTGCTTGCGCAGTATGGAGAAACAGGAACACGCTACACATGGGCTGAAGAGGTTCGGTGTACAATTTAATGTAAGTAACGTAGTTTTATAAGTTTTTATTGTAACTAACATGATATGGACATGCTGAAATAAATAATTTGAATTTGAATAGTTATTAGAAAAGTTTAAATTACAAAATATAGGTAATCAAAATTATGAAATACTATCGCAAAGTTCCGATATTTACTTAAGTAAATGTGTACTTTTTTATGCAAGAGTAAACTAGTGGCTCCGTGAGCTGTAGAACACGCGCGTGAATATTTTTTCGTTTTTTTATGAAAACACTGCAATAACTGAATCGAGAAAAGAAATCTATATATTTAATTAACAAACCTGCTCAATAAATTTCACGAGAATGCGAAGAATAGCTGCACCACAGAAATATATCAAGATAGAAGGAATAAGTGTATGTACTTCGCGTGGCGAAATGATGGCTCGGTAGAACCATTGCTCGCCGCGAACTTCAGTCTGCTCTCGACCGCGGTCTGCGTGCGACGTCAGGTTTTAAAAACAAAATGGTTGTTTGCGCAATAATTACTTGCTCAAACACTTCCAATAAAGGTGGAGCTGTTAATCGAGGTGTTTACTTTCATGGTAAAGTACAATTTGTCCTTAAATATCTGTTATTAATTAAAAAACCATTTATTTAATTATTTTCATCAAAACAGTAGCGGGCGATTGTGTGCCAACGCCAGTTTTCCATTACGGCTTTAATTCGACGAGCCAGACTTGGTGTGCGTTCAAAACCAGCAAGGTAAAAATAAGCTATTCAAACTGTCGAGTCATGTTCAAGGTAGATTTCTAATTTTTTCTGTCGAAAGTAAGAATAGTGCTGTACACTGCGATTTTCTTACTTGATTATTATAATCGTTTTTGAAAACAGAGGAAATGATAATTACGTTCTTATATTATTATATATAATGTAAGTAGTGCAAAGCAAATATTATTAACAAACAGGTTATGGCTACTTCTATATTGCAATTTTATTTCAGTTTTCCGAATGATCCTGAAATGAAAAATAAATGGATTGAAGCAACTGGTCGTAAAAAATGGTTTCCTACATTTTTGGTTTCTTTCTGGCCATTAACTAGGGTATCTGGTCGCATATTTAGAGAACTTATGATATAGCTCGGCCAGTGATTGAAGTGTAGCGTCCGTGAGCAGGAACGTAAGCAATCCATTCAGAAATTTGTTCAGGATGCTTAGGGACTGAACATACTAAACGTCTCGACAAGTTCTTTCCTTCTATAATGTAAAAAAACTGAGCCCTTTTTATTTCTACTATTTTTCATTTCCTCTGTTGAATCTAATTATCATTTCCTCTGTCGGTTCTTATCGATATTTTGAATCGATACAAAATAAACCTACTAGTTATTGCAACTGCCGCGTGTTAATCGATGTTGACGAATCGATGTCGCGCGGCTTATGTTTCCCGTCACTAAATTACGCTCGTGACGTCAAAGTACCTACGCAAAATGTTACACGCTCGGTTCCCATACTAATCGACGAGCTCTTTCCTTCTATCTTGATATAGTTCTGTGAGCTGCACGGCTATCACGTGAGGGCGCGCGACCTCTCTCGATTTTTCTCGCACTTTCCGTCTTTCTCTTATTAGAAAACTTAGATCAAGAGGTATAGTGCGAGAAAAATCGAGAGTATGTCGCGGCCGTCCCATGATAGACGTGCAGGATAGCCGGCCGTCGGGACATACGAAATAATTAGCACTAATAAAACTCAATAACAAGCTGAAACGGAGACTTCGTCCGCTTTAATTAAAAGCTACCAATTGATACCTGTGATTAAACAAAAAACAGGGGACCGATTTTTGACTTTCGAGCGCTCGATTCACTCGAAAACGGTCAAAAGCGATAATTTTTTTGAAATACGAGCGATAAAAAATTGAAAAACGAGTGGTATTGACCACTCATATTCAATTCTATCGATAGAAAGTAGGTAAGTGCCTACGATTTGACACTTCACTTGTACCTACCTATTTAATTTTGGACACAATTAATTTAAAAGATACTTATAGATATTTAAATAAAATATTCATTCGATGCTAAGTGATTGGCTGCTGAACGATTATATTTAATTTTTTGCCGAATTTTGTGGTTGAAAACAAAGATCGTTAAGACTAATGGCGGAAAAATAAGCGTTTCGTTTACTTACTCACTACTTACTTGGGTTTTTTTTTTTTTTCTGTTATGAAACGCATAATATATTTCATCACAACTTCCAATAAAGTACTATTCTCTACATTAGGGAAGCTGAAAATTCAAATTTGAAAAACCGGCAATTATTTACTTTTTGCATACAACGAAACGCAAAAGTAGCGATAGCCTAGAAAATAATAGTGTCAAATTTTCGTGTGCGAATATTTTCTACCGCTCGCTTAGATTTCGAGTGCTCGAAAGTCAAAAATCGGTCCCCTGTTCTGAGCGTAGTATTTCGCGACCAAATCGGCAATTTATTTGTTTTTTCATACCACTAAGGTGCAATTTGAATTCAGTAGAAGGTCCTATACAGAACTTTGCCTCTCTAGCATCTAGATCGAATGGCGTCGTGAAAAATAAAGAAACTAGCCAATTTCACATCCGGAGGTCATTGAGGCCTGGATCCGTAAACGAACCTGTGAATGTCGGACAGACGCAGTGACAAAATATATAGATAGCCCTTCCTTTTTGTTTAAAATTTAGGACCCCTAGAAACCTTTTTGTGATAGGTTGATATAACATTGAAACGACCGATAAAGATGTGCTCTTAATTGTTCGGCTTCTGCCTTTTAGTTAAACTTACACGCCGTCGGGTTCCTGCACCTGCAGTAGTGGTTGCTGTGAAGCGGCGCCTTGACGCAAGCAACATCCGGACGAGATCTAAGGTTGACGGCGAGCGAGCGCACTTCCGGAAAAGCCTCTGGTGCCTAATTTCGGAACATACTTCTGTATTAAGTTCGTATTCAATACCAATCCAATCTTATCACAATTTCTCAGTAGCACTTTCCGGCTACCACTAGCTTACCATAAGCCACATACCATATGAAAGTACTTGTGTACCAGAAATGTATCTTTAGATGTACATTAAATAAAAACAAACAAACAGGCATTTATTAGGTACTCTGTAATGAAATGACTTTCCCTCATATACCTATATAATTTAATGTTCTCCGATAAATATTGCTATTAATAAAACTTATTTGCATACCTACACCTACCTATGTACCCCTGCTATACCTAGCACCTACCTATGTATATATGATGCCTACTCTTATACCTTTATATAAAAGACGAAACAAAGTCGAATAGGGAAAAATTAGAAGAATACGAACAGAATCCATTTAATGAATATTTGAGTAAGGGTGTCACCTTGTAGTTTTGACCTTATTTGTTATGTTACCTACTTGGGAAAATACTGTATCGTTAACAGCAATGTGTGGTCGAGTTACATATGTGTAGAATAAAAGGTATCAATTAAATAAATGAACGCCTTCTTAGTTCATAGACATCATGCTGTTTCGTTCTATCTAAACACTGGGTGATTTCGGGGTCATGATCCGGAATGATTAAAAGCGAATAAGATGATATTACTGAATAACTTTTCCCATGGGACGAACCACGAAATAGCAAAAAAATAACAGCCAATAAATCCTAATTGGCCACCCAGTATATGATAGCATTAATTGATCAGACCCCGTATCATGGTCGGCCTTATCACACGATAAGTGACAAGATAGAGCGTCCGTCTCGTTCTATTGAACGGTGTCAGCCAGTGACGGACGCTCTATCTTGTCACTTATCGTGTGATAAGGCCGTCCATGCTACTGGGCCTGAATGCAATCGATATAAACTTTCCGCGACGCGTGTACTACTCGTATGCACTTAAATTATAGGCTGCGGCGCTACCACGAACTTCGAAAGTCGAAGTTCGTAATACATGCATCCCTGTCACTCGAGTAAGGGAGTGCGATAGAGATGGAAATACCCGAACTTCGACTTTCGAAGTTCGTGGTAGCGCCGCTGTATACTAGTATACAAAAATACACCTTAAGCCGAAAGGGGGTTAACATTCTACTGAGAATATTTGAAAACTGTAGTATGATCCCAAAAAAAAGAGTTTGGATAAAATATAGAATACCTAATCATCATTCAAACGTAACCCACAACACTACCCAGAAAGATATTTACTTTATCACCTAATTTCATATGAGAGGCAAATGACAACACCCATAAAAGACTACTTGATTATTCAGAGTAATAATAAAAACAGGTTTCATTTTAAAGTTTTAGAATACCTGAATAAAGTTCTAATTAGAAAATTTTCGAGGCTACTCAAGTAAGGGCGGGTTGCACCAAGTTACGATTACACTGACCAACGTAAAATATGGCACCGACAGCTGACATTCCATAGAAACTTTCCATACATTCAGATTTTAACGAACACCGCTTACGATAACAGACGGTTTGGTGCAACTCACCCTAACTTAGAGGAACGGCTCACGGTGTGCTCCGTCTTTCTGGATGCAAAGACTTTAAAGCGGTTTGATTTCCTTCTATTAAGATTGCAAACCTTTTTAGGGTAAAATGGTACAATAATTAAGCGGCAATTACACTGCGTCGTTCACCTAAGGCGGTCGCCGAATTCATTTTAAACTACTTAGGCCAACAAACGTCGTCCTCACATTAGTCTGTCCGCCTACTACTAAGCGTTGACAGCTGTCGATCGCCGAATGCGGCCGACTAACGTGTTATTTACACTTTTGCGGTCGCCGCATGCAGCATGCGGCGAACGACGAAGTGTAATTGCCGCTTTAGTTTCAAAGGATACACAGTTATTATCTTCTGTTAAAATAATCTATGAACATACAGTTTAATTGAGGCGACAGTTTCTTTTTCGAGGGGATTTTTGTAAAACATCATATGTTGTGTCATTTTATGGGAAGGTCTATTCGCGATATTTGCTAGCACTAAGAATCCGCACTATATGCCTATAGTGCGGATTCTTAGTCTAGACCGGATCTTATCTTAAGACCCATCGGTCTAATAAAGCAATTAGCTTAGCCATAATAGCCACGTGCCATGGTCTTTTCACTTCGAAGTGAAAATACCATGTTTAATAAATACTTTACACGAATAGTTTATAAACGACGAAAACCTTTATTGTTCCTGTTGTGATCAATGTATAACATCAAAAGTCAGCAATGTCACAGCACATTTATTTATTCCATTTAAGTATTATTTATTCCACGTGTAAATATACTACTTTTCTAAATCATTTGTACATGATTAAAATGATTGACGACTAATGATTAATAATTTACAATAAAACTATTTGGGATTACCCTATATGGAGCGTGACGTCAAATTGATGTCATCGGCATGCAAATTACGGGCCCTTTAATGACTCTATTGTTAAAGTAGTCTATTGTTTTAAATACAAAATGGTCAAAAACTGTTGATGTTTACTACGTTTATTTTATAATATCAAAAAGCGGTTACACTTAAAACATTAAAAGAATCACTTTGTTTACCACTTACTGCCATTCCCAATACTCAATCCACGGATAGTTTTCCTTACCAGCAGTTACCCACACCACAGATTACCCATATAAAATGTGTCAAAATGTAACTGCTGGTAAGGAAAACTATCCGTGGCATTGACTTACTATTACTACGTATAGACTGGCAACCCAGAACATTTTTCTTGACGTCTTCCAATCAGGCCGCCATCTTGAAAAATCAAAGAGTATGTAAACCTAGTAGATGCGACAATTTTCTGAGTTCGGATTCAGTCACGGCTATAGCGGGATTTAATACACTTATTAAAAAAACTAATTATTTATTTAATCACCGACATTTGGTATTTGTATTTTTTTATACTGGATATCTTTATAGTTACCGAGGATGCACTATGTTGATGCAATTTGCCTGCCATAAAGTAGTCCTCAGAACAGAATAACGGAAAAGGCCAATAAGCGGGAACTAGTCAGTAATGTTCAGAAAACCGATACAGCCCAATTGAAAAAGGTTCAAAGAGGTAACAGTACAAGCTTTTTTGATATCCAGGCCATAGAAAGGGAAAAACGTCTGCATGTATGGCGATTAAAGAAAGAAACAACAGCAACTCTGCCTGCAGAATAGGTTGTCATGCTCTCAGGGAATCATTTTATCGTCAGTTTGCTTAGACGTTTTTATAGCTACGAGTGCATTACAAGTTCCACTTGCCAGTAGTCTTCTTTATTATGATGCATTTCGATCTCTTAATTCAAAGAAGCTTAACCTCTGTGTTAACACACTCACTGCCCAGAATCGCTACACGCTACGCTCGTAGCCGATGCCGTGGGTTTCCCCGCATGTAGCGGAAAGCGCCTTGGGCGTAGGCGTCCGCTAGCCGGCTTCCTGGCAGTGAAAGTGAGCAGTGATGTTAGAAAAAAAAACTTGCAATCCAAACATTAAAAAAAATCTTTATTACTTATTTTAGTTTCAAATTCTCTCTTCTTAGTTGATTCTTACGACTGAAGAGCGTGAACACATGCATTGTTATCTTTGTCACATGGACCGCCTGTTAGAAACTGCTATGGAAGCACTTTTGATGGTTTTTTTAAAAATATTAGGGGACAATCTTACACAAATCGACCTAGTCCCAAACTAAACAAAGCTTAGAAAATACATAGAATTCAGGAACTCAGGAACAAATATTCGTGCTCATCCCACAAATAAATGCCCTTACCGGGATTGGAACCCAGGACCTCTTGCTTCGTAGGCAGGGTACTACCAATTAGGCTAAAGCGGTCGTCGTGGTAACTCTCCAGTGCACTAGAATCCTTCATTTAGCACGTTGGAATCAATAATTATTGGATCTAAGGAGGACGTCCTTTCATCCAATCTTAATGCAATCCTTTATATACTAGTACTAAGTACTAGGGTGTGGTTAAACGACGGTGGCGGACAAAATAGACCCCCAGGTCACCACCTGGGGGTCTATTTTGTCCGTTATTTGTACTAGTGAGTAACAAATAAAATGAGTGTTATCGTACCGAACTTTTCAAACAAAAGGTTCATGCTTACGCTGCCTTGGTTCCTTTATTAAAACATATCAATTTCTGATTATTAAATACGGCGGAGCAGCTACGTGACACGGGTATCTAGTAACGTATTTATACCCGTACGCAGCCGCGGTGGTATTCGCAACGTTTACCAACAGCTTGCTTGAACCAGTGCAAATCTGACCTTCTTTACGCGTATTTCTTACCATTTTCAGGATACACACATATACACACGGATAGTACATCTATAGGAGAAACATTTATAACATTTGTATTGAAATATACAACCGTATACCAAATGACATGATTAATTTTTAAATTGACGGACTGGTTAATGGACAATTGTTATTATAGTGTAAAGGAGTTCTTTGATAGCAATAGGATATTATGATTTTTATTATTTTGACATTGTTTTATATTGTGTTGTGACATTTTGACTTTTTGTAATTGATTATTAATCATTTGCATGCCCGCGTGTGGGCAAAATACATGATGCTGTGAAATCTTATTGACATCTGTATTATATAAGCCTCACTTCTACATTTTTAATCTTTGAAATAATGGCCGCTATCGGCGTGTATTTTATAAATTACAGAAAAATTCATGTTATTTAAAAACTCTGTGAATTTGCCGATGAAAAGTGATCCCCGTACTTTTACTATTGTTGGGTTTCTTGTTGGTGCAATAGTACAATGCAAAAGAAGGCATTTTTTAAAAGTTTTGAGGAAAAATTGCACTCGAAACAACCGCCATCACTGTCCGCCACAGACTAAACCAACATACTCTCATGAGAGTATGTTGACATGCGCAAACTTATGCTAGGTGATGTCTACTCTTCCGTGGATTGATTATTGGGAATGGCCGTTAACGATGAAAGACAATCACATTGTTTACTAGGCACACAGAGAAATTAATTTATAATAAAATAAGAATCCGCACTATACTACAGAATATGTCGCTGTTATTGTGTCTCTGTTAAATATATACCTACTGTGATGTCTCTGTTATTGTAACGCGCGATATAACGTTAAAATGTGATAATTCCGCAACATGCCATAGACTAGTTTTATTAAATTAAACGTTTCTTATATATCATATCCAAAAATAAATTGTCAATTAATTAACAAAAAGGATTTAATTTGTTTAGCCGAGTAAGAATCCATTTGCCGAGAATTAAAAAAAAGCTGTACCTTCTGTACAACCCGGTTAATTTAAGAATGCACCGTGTTGATGCATACATCTTGCTGCAAGGTACCAACGTGACTTAATCGGGATATAACCATAACACACGAGTGTCGTAATGTTATAAAACACGCGTGTTTAATACCCAGGATTATGAGACTAAAAGCACAGTATAGAAGAATAATACAGTAGGTAATCTGAGGCCGTTTAGGAGCGTTCGTTACCTACTTTCGCTCGATGCGCAGGGCTGTGTCAAGTTTGTGGCTTGGAATACCTATAATACTAATTTTGCTTTTAATTATGCAAAGTATTTCTGTTACAGTTTAATAGACAATAATGTATACACAAATTATAGTACATTGTGATACAAGTGAGGTATGTTGATTCACGTATTTCATTATCACGCGAACCGCAGGTGAGCGTGATAAGAGAGCCGAGGATTGTAATTATCAAAGCTCACGCGTTTCATACGACGTTTTTCAACACATTTTGCGAGGAAAAATCCTTTTCATAAGATGAAAATTTTATAGGCCTGCCAAGTTATTTTCTTTACTTATTTATGGCAACAGGTTTTTACTCACATGTTGTATTACATCGCCAAGAATTTCCAGTCACGTCCATTCTTTTTATCACTTTTCTAGTCACCACGAGTCAACATTTTTGTTAATAACCAAACACGCATTAACAATGTTTACAAATATCTGTGAAATAACCTAAAATGGCGCGCAACAGTTTTTTTCGTGAAGTTTGCGCAGTGCGCGCGCATTAGACGAAATCTCTAAACAGCCAATACAAAATTAAATAAATATTTTCGTTTTAAAATGTTATCTTTATTAATTCATGTTAAGATGTTATTAAAAGTGAATAGTTTTACAAAATTAAACGTTTCTATATCATATCCAAAAAAGAAATAGCCAATTAATTCACAAAAAGGTTTTAATTTGTTTAGTCGAGTAAGAATCCATTTGCCGAGAATTAAAAAAAAAGCTGTTCAATCTGTACAACCCGGTTAATTTAAGAATGAACCGTGTTGATGCATACATCTTGCTGCAAGGTGCCAACCTGACTTAATCGGGATGTAACCATAACACACAAGTGTCGTAATGTTATAAAACACGCGTGTTTAATATCCAGGATTATGAGCCTAAAAGCGACACAATAAGAGGTACGTTACGAACAATTGTGTTGAAAATAATATTATAGATAGTTGGGTATGTGTTTTTAGTTTCCCACTTCATGGAATATTTTAATGCCACTATACTATGCCTAAAATATTTCCTAGTAAGTATAATAGTTGCTAAACTGCACTAGGTTGGTAGGTGCTTAGTTACAAGCCTATTCGGCTCCTTTTGGTATCGTGGCACTTCCTTTGACGTAGCGAGTGAGAACGAGCGAACACCGCAACGGCGTGGCCCCGATTGAAGCATTCTCCATCATTCCCGAAGGCTATGTGTGTGTGCGTACCGAACACGCGCGCATGTATGCAGCCGTGCGATGTACCTTTGTTCGTATTCCTCGCGGGGTCTTTGGATCACGAAATCATAGTTAGTATTTTAAAAAAAATGGTGGTTCAACAGCAACAGCCTCCAAAACATATAACAACAATGGTAATTTCCCCCCCCGATTGATTTTATCATCAAATTATAGTTAATCCAATCCTATCTAACTTGACGAAAAAAAAACTACTTGACTTTAAATTACGATTACGGTCTGAAACTATCGTTTCAGTTTTCATTGTGATCTCCCTTACACCCTGTAAGTAATTTCTTCCCAAATGAAAATTCGTAAGCAGATAGTTGTTATGATTCTGTAAAAAACTAAAAACATTAGCTTACAATATGCTGAGGGAAAACACATCGGCTGATGGATTTAAATACCCGATAGACGCTCGGGTCTGGCTCCTGCGCCGCGTTGCGTTACGAACTTAGGGCATCAGCTGACGAGTTTTCCACTGCGATAGAACCAGCTAACGCGCTTATTTACTTATAATAGCATACGCCGAACCGAGGTTGAAGTGTGTTGCAGGCGATGGCTAGCGACCTATAGCTACTGCGATACCACATATTCTTCATTTTTAACATATTCACTACCAAGAATCGTTACACGCTACGCTCGTAGCCGATCCCATGGTTCTTCTCGTATGTCGGAAAGCGAGTACGGCGTAGGCGCCCGCTAGGTGGGTTCCTGGTAGCGAAAGTGTTGAACCTACAATTGCAAAAATTGGCACTGAATTTAAATTTCATGTGCTCTGCCTACCCCTTTTGGGAATACGGGCGTGAGTTTATGGAATAGCATATAAACTATCATCAGACAAAAACTCAGTTGAGGGTAAATGACTTAAAAAATGGCAGATGGAGTTTCCACCTCTGTACAGTCAGTTGATGTTTTTTTTCGTTAAGATATTGGATTAACTATGATTTGATAATTAAATCAATCGGGGAGAAATCACGATTTTTTACGTGTTTGGGAGGCGGTCGCTGGTCAACCTACCAACGGAGCCGCAGCTGACGTCCACGGGGTTGCTTCATGAAACTTAAAGTTGTCAGCTTAAAGTTGTATCATGAAACTTAAAGTTGTATTCTGATTTCTGAAGTTTTTCACTGGACTTGAGAACAGGCTTAAGAAGCCCTGAAGTAAAGAGCTATTTGCATCCTTCCCTCTCCTACATTAACACTACATACACTCACCTACATTCATTCACTCAACCTTCACACTACACGCGTGTTCGATCTGACTACCACGATACAGGCTGTGCCTAGTCTAAAGAAAATTGTTATTTTTAAGTTATGGTCAATAAATTATTCTTATGCCATTCTTATTGTTATTCTAGTTATCGCACGGGGGTAGATTGGTCACGCAAAACAGTTGCTTGCTATAATACTAAGACGTTTACCAATCTTTTAAAGAAACTATTGAATGGAGGTATAGTGTAGGTGAATGGAATAAATTTGCATTCAATAGCAAATAATTAATTTTAATGTCGCTTGAATATATCGTCAAGTGAGTCAGTAGATAACCATGAACTGTTAAGAAGTGATACCAACTAAATACATTCGGTAATTAAGTTATACGCATACTTACAGGCTAGATTGGTTACCAGCCTATCACAACCTCGAAAAGTTGTAGAGGAGGTATCCTAAGGTAAGTTCGCTTAATAAGGACCAGGTTTTTGTAAATCCTTATAAATCTGATTTAAGAAGTACTTTGATTAAAAAAATATATGAAATGTACAAATTGCCTATATCTGAAGTTAAAACAATAACCAAAAATCATGAATCCAAAGTAAATTAATGACAAAAATTGTTTTTAAAAAGCTTTTCAATGGACCTTATTAAGAACAGGTGATCTCAATAAGGCTCATTCCTGTTCCGTAGATAATTCCGAAACTACATAATTAAATTTTTTTGTTTAAAATTTTTTGTTAACTGTTACAATTGTTTTTGTCATTACCGAAGGATTCATCCAAAAATTAATAAGAATTGTAGTGATGGTCCTTAAAAAGTCTATAGAAACTTAAACGCAGAATAATAGATTTGATTTATGTCTTGTAATAAAACACAGTTTTGTATTGTATTGATATATACTAAGCAAAACTATTTTAAGCATAAAACAACATAATTAGGAACATTTTCAGTCATTAGCTTTTGGGCCTTATTAAGTCTTTAGAAATCACATTTTTGGCGGTGGGCCTTATTTGGACTTGAATTTTTTATCACTAAAACAGTTTTGGATGCCGTGCTTCTTACAAAACAAATAAGCATGTCTACGAATTATTTTTGAGGTTAAGGAACCTGTTGAAAATCTCTTTATTCTCTCCGCCAAATCCTTTTCTTGCGCTTTCGTGAAAATAGCTTTTCTTCCCATCCTCTTCTCTGTACTTCCAGACTTTATATGATTCTTAAGAGTTCGGCGTGGTATACTTATTGTATTTCAAAGCGACTGCACGCTCCGACATCTGGGTATTCTTTAATTCTTCTAAAGCATTCTCCATATCGCTTTGTGACCATCCTATACCACGCTTTTTTTTGGTTATTGGGTCCATATTTCTTGAACTAAAACCAACAATGTTATTGTAATTTATAGGGAGTAATATTAGCAAGCGTAGTTTATGAAAACAAGCGGTACAGAGATTTCATACACCTAATAAGGGCCGGTCCTTATTTGGTAACAAGGAGGTGGTTCTTTTTAGGCACTTTGCCATCCCGGAGAAAACCAATCAAAATTGACAAAATAGTTCTTTCAATAACCTTACCTTCTCAATCCACGCATAAATGTTACTCATTCCTTTTCATATGTAAAGTTCTCGCCGAAACGAAACAGAAGCACTTAAATAAATTAATTAGTATCAACAAATTTTATAAAACGACCTGCGCGACGTGACGTGAACAGCGTCGACAGCCATACTGGCAAAATGGCGGCGTAAAACCCAAGTAATGCTAATGCGCTTCAATGATTGGTTAATGAGGAGCGTCGGCGCGAGTTTTGATTTCAGTTTAGTATCGGGAGCGGGATTTTTGAAATCGTGGCTCTTATTAGGAACCGGTTCTTATTAGGCGAACATACCTTATAATAAACACTTTTCAAGATTTTATTTTGCCAGTTTTTTGGCTTTATCTGTGTTGTCAATTACACCTCGTAGTAGTAAGGTTCACTGAGCTAAGCCGCGGACAGGCAGATGGACATGGCGGTAACTTCTAAGGATTCTTGTTGACGACGGAACCCTAAAAAACTAAATTTCAGTTTATCCTGCGGACAGTATTTTATCACATTGACTTGTTTAGACCTAAATTTTGGTAGTGTCTACAGGAAGCTAATAAAATGTACAATGATCTTGTTGTGTGTAACATAAATGAATGATTATGTGTTTTATCAGGCAATATTGGCTTAGAAGGCCTGGATCTAGTTCCTCGAGGTTATTCAGAAAACTTTAAAAGTTCGAAGCGAAACTCAATGCATTTTAAACTAGCATTACGAGTTTAAAATAGCCAACTAATTAGTTTCGCTGCAGTTCTAAGCGCAGTCTAAAGTTAGAACTGGAATTCACTAAGCAACACAAAAACAGACACATTCTGTTCGAAGCTGCTATATATCAATAGTCAGGTCGGTACCAGTTTTATACATGGACGTATCATTATTGTTCGAAAAATGTAACTAGGTAGATATACTACTTGGACAATGTCCGTATAATGTATGTATATTAGTAGGAAAATGAGTAATATTTTTAAATTTTCAGAGTAATTATGGCCCTGCTTAAATAAATGAAAATGTTGAGTTGTATTGACGGTGTTATTATATAACCTCGTCATAAAGTGGTTGTTATATCCAATTTAATTAACCGCTTAGTGTCCAATCGATGTGAAAGTGCCGTCATTACAGGGTATGTTATATACACAGTTAAATCTCACAAAGTACCCCGGACCGCCCATAAATACCTATTGCAAGTTATAAATTAATATGTATGTTAAATAAAACACCAGCTGCCGATAGTGGTGAAATGTATTAAATCTCACTATTTGCTTTATACTCGTATGTAGAAACAATGATTAGAAGAATAACAATGGAAGAAAAATAATATACTTGTCTTTAACAATGCATTCGCTGTCTATTACTATATGTAGTATGGAAAACTCCGTTCCGCGTTACACAAAAGTATGCTATTTTGTTTACCTGCATATACGTGGAATGAGGTTACTTTAGGAAAAATGGGGCTACTTTGATCATTTAGAATGTAGTATAAAAGCAGAACTATTCGAAATTAAGAAGATTTAGTTGAGTAAACAGCAAGATAGAATATTAAATATATTAAATACCACAGTTCATCCACAAAGAAAAATAATGATATCCGAGAAAAACCTATTTGATCAAAGTCGCCCCCTGAATAAAAGTAACCCCATTCCATCGTATAAACAGAAGATATTTCAAGTATTTTCCTCTTAAACTTTACACCTTTTGGGACAATGTCGCCCTCTAAAAAACGTTTCAGCCGTGTAAAGCGCATCGCTACTATCTCGCTGTGCGTTTTCGGAGCGTTTAAAACGACTTAAATGCATTGGCGTTTCTACTGCACGTACCGCGTTTTCTATTGACAGAGGAGTGCTAACGAAGCCCGAGGCAATTTTAGAATAATGACGAATAAAATAAATGCATGATTTTAATCTCGGCCGCTGGAGGCGAGTCGTAAAGCGTTTACGAGCGCGCGACCACTTACGACGAGGCCTGAGGGATGGGGGACGGCGGGATTGGTCTAATATTTCGGAAAGTTAATATGATGGAGATAACATAGACTTTGCTTAAGAAATATGAGCACCAACACGTGGAAAGGAAGTAAGTATACCTACTATTATATGTACAGCTGGGGAGTTTCATTTAAAATGGCAGGTTAAGGATAACTTAATAAATGTTTAAATAAAGTCTAACCTGTCGATTTTGCTACAATCCGTTTAAGGGACATTCATTACTGAATATGCCCATCTACTGTACCTATATACAGGTAGTCGTTTCATTAAACGAATGTTTCGCCGATTTTTTTCAGAAACAGTATACCTTTTCAAGATTGTTATAAAACAAACCTAACTTAAGGCTGTGCATTGGAAATTATCGCGTGCTTTGAAACGCCGTTCTGACTAGATTAAGAAACAATAAGGTCTTATTTTCAGATATATGGTTCTTGACTATACGATTGTTTATCTGATTTTATCGATACATGATTGCTTAAAATTTCCTCGATAGAAAAAAAATCCAAAGTTGGGTCTGTAGGGTTTTCCTTTTTTTACTCAGCCTACTCAAACGATACATTATGTTACGACAAAATCAAGTTACTACCATAGTACCTATTTTATCTCATCTAAAATCTCACTTTATGAAATTTAAATAAAACATCTCTAAGTTAGGTATTTATCGAAATTTGTCCAAATAAGCCATTCCCGAAGAGTGTTACATCTCTTTTCCTCGTGCGCGGAAGGCATCAGCGTGTCTTTGTCTAGGGGGTGCGTTCGACTCAAATCAAGGCATCGCCTTAATCGATTCTGCGCAATAACCTTTTATCTATACCAAAAAATTTAAGGTTTTCTGCGAAAAAGAAATCGATGAAATTAAAAATTCGGGGTCTCCCGTTTAAAGTGATTTATTCATTTATCGTATGGCTGATTATATATCTCTACTTCAAAGATGTACAGAGAGAGAGTTTAATTGCACTAATATTGCCAATGCTTCACTTTACTAGCGCTGTCCATATTGATTTAAAAAATACATGGATAATTACTATGGTTCAGTTTAGCATTGTAAAATATGTAAATGTTAGGGTTTAGAGAGAAAGAAAATAAGAGAGCTTTACTTTGCTAGTTTTTCCTATTTTTGTTTTATTTTTATTGGTGACCTCGCTCGCCTAATTTTGGCGTCCACCTTAATACCTGTATACCGTAATACTCCCGCTTTCCGGCTATTTATTAGACCGCGTCTGTGACAATGCCACTGCTCGCGTCAACGTTACTTGCCCAACCCTTTGCTAATGCGATTTGTGTTTTATGAGTTACGTAATGTGGCGGCCCAAGTGTCCTGGAATGTAGTTGGATGATTACGAGACCTTAGCACACAGTTTACAAATACCCTGATTCTTTCTTGTAGTACTCGCAGAAATGATATTGACACCAGGCCCCCATTTCACCAACTTGACAATTGTCACCTGACAACGACAATTCTCCCTACATTGCTGGTTACACAAGTAGCAATGTATGGCGAATTGTCAGTGTCAAGTGACAATTGTCAAGTTGGTGAAATAGGGGCCTGAACGTAACTGGAACATACCAATAACTCATCATCATTAGGCACTGCTGCACTCGCTAAAGTGTATTATTATTTGTGTTGCATTGTTGGGTAAATCGCCAATAACTGGCAACCTAATACAAAAAATGAACTCTATTCACCTATAGTAGAATATTTTTTTAGTATAAGGTGTTAATTACTGGCCACGTTATACTAAATTGAATTCTGTTTGTAGGGGAACAGAGTTCATTTTTAGTATGAGGGGGTTAGTTACTGAAGGGTGGCCAGTTATTGGCGAGTTACCCTGTTCGACAAGAAGTCCAGCACGTTCTACGATGTGGTGCGGATGGCCACTAATAGAAGCCGGTGGAAGCAAAGCAAGTCGTTCTGTCAAAAAGACATCATGTCGTGTAGGAACGACTAAACAGAGAGTATTCAATTCGCTGACTTGGCTACCAAAAAATCAAGAGATACACCTCGACCAAGCTTTACCTTACAAACTTCAAATTCGAGAACAAAGATGCGGAATAGTCAAAGTTACCTGCGTTGGTATAATTTTTTCATATAATTGTTAAAATATGGAACCTATGTACCGAGAAATACATATATATTTATTTATATTATTTATAGTGTAAATAGTAAACACACTATAGAACTGCGTATTTACCTTAACAGTATTGTGTTCCTGTTTCCTGCGGGAACACTGCAACTGCTCCAGAATAGGTTGTCATGCTCTCAGGGAATCATTTTATCGTCAGTTTGCTTAGAAGTTTTTATAGCTACGAGTGCATTACAAGTTCCACTTGCCAGTAGTCTTCTTTATTATGATGCATTTCGTTCTCTTAATTCAAAGAAGCTTAACCTCTGTGTTAACACACTCACTGCCCAGAATCGCTACACGCTACGCTCGTAGCTGATGCCGTGGGTTTCCCCGCATGTAGCGGAAAGCGCCTTGGGCGTAGGCGTCCGCTAGCCGGCTTCCTAGCAGTGAAAGTGTGCAGTGATGTTAGAAAAAAAAACTTGCAATCCAAACATTAAAAAAAATCTTTATTACTTATTTTAGTTTCAAATTCTCTCTTCTTAGTTGATTCTTACGACTGAAGAGCGTGAACACATGCATTGTTATCTTTGTCACATGGACCGCCTGATAGAAACTGCTATTGGAAGCACTTTTGATGGTTTTTTTTAAATATTAGGGGACAATCTTACACAAATCGACCTAGTCCCAAACTAAGCAAAGCTTGTACTATGGGTACTAGACGACGATTAAATACATAGAATTCAGGAACTCAGGAACAAATATTCGTGCTCATCCCACAAATAAATGCCCTTGCCTAAATGCCAGGGTCACTACCAATTAGGCTAAAGCGGTCGTCGTGGTAACTCTCCAGTGCACTAGAATCCTTCATTTAGCACGTTGGAATCAATAATTATTGGATCTAAGGAGGACATCCTTTGATCCAATCTTAATGCAATCCTTTATATACTAGTACTAAGTACTAGTGTGTGGTTAAACGACGGTGGCGGACAAAATATACCCCCAGGTCACCACCTGGGGGTCTATTTTGTCCGTTATTTGTACTAGTGAGTAACAAATAAAATGAGTGTTATCGTACCGAACTTTTCAAACAAAAGGTTCATGCTTACGCTGCCTTGGTTCCTTTATTAAAACATATCAATTTCTGATTAATAAATACGGCGGAGCAGCTACGTGACACGGGTATCTAGTAACGTATTTATACCCGTACGCAGCCGCGGTGGTATTCGCAACGTTTACCAACAGCTTGCTTGAACTAGTGCAAATCTGACCTTCTTTACGCGTATTTCTTACCATTTTCAGGATACACACATATTCACACGGATAGTACATCTATAGGAGAAACATTTATAACATTTGTATTGAAATATACAACCGTATACCAAATGACATAAGATTAATTTTTAAATTGACGGACTGGTTATTGGACAATTGTTATTATAGTGTAAAGGAGTTCTTTGATAGCAATAGGATATTATGATTTTTATTATTTTGACATTGTTTTATATTGTGTTGTGAAATTTTGACTTTTTGTAATTGATTATTAATCATTTGCATGCCCGCGTGTGGGCAAAATACACAATGCTGTGAAATCTTATTGACATCTGTATTATAAACCTACTGTATTCTGGCAAATCAATGAAAAATGATATTGATTGATAAATATATTGTAGGGGCGAGTGGTGAGTCGAGGCTAGTTGTGAATATAGCAAGGCAGTACGAGTATTTTGCGGGTTTATATTAATTAGGTGCGAGGCGAGGCGAGGTCACGTACGACGCAAACTAGATTATCTGTGTTCACCCGGGAACTGTTCATTGTTGCTCCAAATACTTATTTACTTTTATAGTTATGTATCGCACATGTCAGACATTTATATTATCTATGATGAAACTCAGCATTTTGTTTTTAACAGATGATAATATATTATGCCACTAGCTGCCCGCGCGGCTCAGCTCGCGTACTACACAGAACGCAAAGCGAAGCCGCGGGATAAATATCCTATGGCAATTCCGAAAATCTATTCTATTCTTTGGTGTTTTTTTTTAATCGGATGACGAGTTCGAGGGGTTACCCCTTTTATACAAACTTACAATAATGCTACACCCTCGCAAAGCATTAATAAGTAATTATAAGTCGTATAGATTATAGCAGAAAAAAAACAGGCACCCAGTTTGCGTAACCCTTACAGCACACGAGATGCAAATATGCTTCCTTCGTCTACGGAAGAGTCTCTCTACTGAGGGAAAAACGACGCCACGTGCTACGGCGTAGCAGACGTAGCGGTGCTTACTAAATGACTTAATCTATTGTTAAGTCATTTCTGTTACAATTGCGAAGAATAATAATGGAAGGAAGACTTAAAGCTCAAAAAATTCATAAATCATATAGTTACTAATGAAAAGCGTCGCTCCATACGAAAATCAAGCGGCAGTTTTAAAAGTCCGCAAGCATTTATTGCTTTCTGTAGACGCAATAAATAAGGGTCCGTGTACAAAGGTACATCACAAAGCGTATCGTTAAACGTTAGTCCGTGGAAAACAGGAAGCGGCAAATCATTCGCAGGCCCAGACCGGAAAGGCCCGGAGACGCTGCGTGCCGCCGAAAAACTACCCGCGATTCAATTCATTACAACAAAATGGTTGAAAAAACGGACAAGTGCGAGGCGCGTTGCTGGGAGTTCCGTAGCTTTTAACACATTCACTGCCAAGAATCGCTACGCGCTACGCCGATCCCGTGGTTTTCCCCGTATGTAACGGAAAGCGACTACGACCTGCAAGGCGGGTTCCTGGCAGTGAAAGTGTCATCGTGGGTTACCTGGGAATGAGTCAGGGCTATAAGACGCTTTTTAATGAAAAGAAGGTTTATTTTAAATATACTGATAAATAAAGCAATCGCAAGTTTTCACTTCTGCCGGCACTCCCGGAGTGCAACCCGGTCGTTTTTAAACGAACATCTTTATTATTGAATAAAGGTGTTCGTTTAAAACGACCGGGTCCAGGAATTGTCCTGAAAGGTATAAAATATGCTTGGGATGCAACAGTCTTTTTAATTTTGGGGCGAATATCCTGTTCATGCTGTGCCACTTAAGATTTTTAATTAATTGAGTTAACTTGAAATGATTGTCGATAAGCTAGAAAATTCCAATTGTTATAAGAGGTTATATTATAAACCCTTTCATTCGCAAAAAACAGCGAAGGTCCTTAGTTCAAGTCTCGGTGAAAAAGACGGTCTACGAGCGTGTTAAGCCGGGTGAACATTGCCAATGAAAGGGTTTATATCAATATATCCCAGGTAGGGTTTTAACTACATGCATAACTAATATGATCAATATTTGCTAAAAGAACACGGTCTATTTGTCCGTTTGCTACTTTTTCGCGCCGAAATATTGTGATATCGTTCAACCAAAAATCTCAATCAGTCTTTTAAATAAAACGTATATTATTATTTTCATTTCCTGATCCCTGAAGTCCCGGTGGAAATGAATCCTTTTCGTAGAGATTCGGAGATTGAAGATTTTTCCATTGGATATTTTTGGAAATAATGAGACGGCGCGACGTCGCTTTGTCTTAATTCATTCAATGAAACTTGACAGTTTATTATAACTCGTCTGCGTGAAATTTCGGATTTTTTTCAATATATCATTTAGGAGACTACTTTTATGCGTTTATATATATGGTTTCAGACATATTTACTGCCAACAATCGCTACGT
Source organism: Epinotia bilunana (assembly GCA_947049275.1). Classification (NCBI taxonomy): domain Eukaryota; kingdom Metazoa; phylum Arthropoda; class Insecta; order Lepidoptera; family Tortricidae; genus Epinotia; species Epinotia bilunana. The sequence goes on from OX346253.1 coordinate 27,443,185, forward strand.
GCTACGCTCGTAGCCGATCCTGTGGTTTTCTTCGTATGTAGCGGAAAGCGACTACTGCATAGGCGGGTTCCTGGCAGTGAAAGTGTTTGCAACATTTGGGCGGATTTGTAAGCCGTCACTAATACCAGTAATTCCTAACTATTGACGGAGTTAGGATTATACGGATACATGCATATTATAATATACGTAAGTATATATCATGTTCATGTAGTCCTAACCAAGTAAAACAGTATGATTGCCATAATACACCAAACACAATTAATGAAAATACTTCAAACAATCGAAACACTTGATCTCGCTATTTGCCATGTAGGTAGTTTAACACGGTATTGTGGGTCAGGTAAACTTTGCCCGCTTTGTGTTGCCTGTACTGTACTTATATATATGTATGTAAATAATGTAATATAGGTCTGTTGTTTCGAGTTTTTCCTCTCAAAGGCTTGTACCTGTTTGTTTAGGACGGAACTTCATCAATTTTATCAGCTCGCTCGGGTAGGTAGGTACGAGTATAGGGTACAGGCGGCATTGGAATTGTGTCAATTGATTATCTTATCATTTTTTCTACGTTGAATATGACCTTTGATAGTCGATTTTGTACTACCTAATTAGAATCAACTAGTCTAGAAATAAACAAACTGCGGAAAAAAATGATTTCACCACTTATTTTCATATCTAAGGCAATCTTTTGTTGGGAGGTAAGGCATCGGAATTTAGAACAGCATTCGAGTGAAGTACCTCCTTGCAGAAGACCGCAGCGACCATTATACCACCACGACTTGCTGTGGAAGTGTGTGGTATTGTGTTCTGATGCTAAGGTTGCTGGAGCGCTCCAATAAAAGGTAGATAAGTATATGGATTAGTAACTAACTTTACTTTTTAGCCCCGGACGCAAAAAGACAACAAAACAAACCGCATTAAAATCGGCCGACAGAGACACACAGACACGTCAAACTTATAACACCCCATACGTTTGACGTGTCAGTGTATCTGTGTCTGTCTGTGGCATCGTACCTCCTAAGAGAATGGGCCGAATTTTTTGCGGTTTGTTTTGTCCGTAAGCTGAAGTGATCGAGATGGTTCTTAGCTACGTTTCAATAAAAACGGTTCGACCGGTTTTAATATATTCAACCTTGAAATCAAAATGTCAGGGGTTTTTCAACTTTTCTAAGTTGTTAATAACATGGAATGATTTCAATTGTAAAATCCAACCGACTGTATCATGAAAAGCAGACGAGTTCTCCCGAGTTTTATTCGTTTTGGGCGATTCTTGCCGCGCCAGTTCATTAGAGCCGGTTTAAAGGCCCAATTCGTTTGTCTCTCCACGGCTTTGCAAGTAAACATAATTATGTAAAACAACATTTTATTTAGGTCAGTCAATTTTGAACTTTTTAAACAGACGAGACGAAAAGTTAAATAAACCTTTTTCTATAGGAACTTTGAGTAAAATAAAGTTAAAGTTAGAACCTTGATGTAAATTGAAAGAGTAAATTGATATTACTTATTAGTAATTTAAGCTTAGTAAAACAATTTAAACATTTTAGAAAATCCCAACTGCTGCCTGGAGAAATGACACTGTTGCGAGAAAGATTTTAGAATAAAATATCTTTATACGCACTTATATAATTGAAACAATCGGATAATAATATATAGAGATAGGTACTATTAAGCGAGCAAGATTATTGGCTGTGCAAAGTGACTTCTGATTAGATTGTTAGAATAATAGGACCCCTTCCCACGAATCCATGCGTGAAAGGGAAGCTATATCGCACTGTTATTGCTGGCAATACCGCACCGGCACCACTGTTTGCCAGGGGTACTTGGCTTGATGCGCTCCTAATGCACCCTGGGCTAAGATGTAGCTAATTGAAAACGCACCAAGGTGACATTAAGTTTCATGGCGGTAAGACCATGTCGACCCGCATGAGGACTGCGGGCTCAGACGGACTAATGGTAATGCCTGTGGTCTCGTTATAGCCAACTTTATTCTCACTATTAATTATTTAGAAGTACCGAGGGGGTCATAGTTGTATGTACGCTACTGTTTGCATGACGAAGATGCTTGGTTGCTCTATTAGTTTTATCTTTGGAACTCAGTATCAGAGCTTCTGATTTCCGTTTTTGAGAAACTACGGTAGGTTGAAGTTAAACTAACTGTACGTAAACAATCTTCAGGTGTCGCTTATAGATAGGCATGATGAAAGAGTTCAACCTATATAAATTTAGGACATCATATAGATTAGGCTTAAGTGTATGAAAACTTAGGCCGGATGAAAGTTACACTTGGAATTTCTACTAAGTGCCTTAAGTACTATCGACAACACAGCTAACTGACCATCGTTGCACCTTAAGTGCATTGTAATAAGGTCCTTTATAAACACAGGATGGTCCGTTAACAGTGTTGTCGTTTGTACTCAACAATCAATACTTAAAACTGCTCTCCAGTTTTACAAGGCCTTCAAGCACGTGAAGGGTAAAAATAAAAAGCCGGTAAATCTGAATGGGATTCATAAAACTAAGCGTAGGAACATGATACCTCTCGGGGTTACTTTTATGATAAGATTGATGGCCCTCAAAGTGTATTACACACTTGTGTAAAAAACGCCCCTTGCTCTCGTAAACCTTTAGCAATCAAAGCCAAGCAAAACCAATTTATTACGGACGCATCCCTTCAATGACTTTAACATCTCTTTTTTATTAGTGCTGGTTAAAATATGCGTGAATCTTTCTGCTATGTGACATAACAGCATCTCGGCGAGTTAGATAAATGAATCTTTTGTAAAATACGGTCGGCCGACCGCGTCTTCAACAATTTTGCTTTTCGTTCATTCAGTCAACACGCCATTCCAACCATTTGAAGGTCACGTCAAACATTGCTTTTGACCCTGTATCCAGGATGGTCACGTGATGTGACGGTCACCCTTCCAGCGCGACACATTGAAATAACACCGAACAGCGGTGAACCTTTTCAATCCTCGACTATACCCAATTGAACTGTGGAGGGTAGGTTTGCAGAGAATTATTCACTATATATTCCAAATTTTCGTACCACTGGCACTGGCTGGTTTTGAACAGACAATATAAATTCCAATTACCGCAGAAAATGGCGCTAAGCTAGTGAAATACCGCGACGATCTCCATTTGAAAACGAAATCTCGGCGCCACTCAATGCAAAGGTATTTTCCAATTACTCCACAATCCTTTCATTTTCCCCTAGTGGAAGATTTTATTAACTCGGTCTCTTTTCATCTAATTGTATGTGATGTGCGAGAAACAGGGAGAGGAGACCAGTTAGGTTTCGCGTCATCTCATGAGGCTGGCTTAATTTCTTTTCGCCTGAAGCGCGTGTAGCCGTCGCCATTCATTGGGAAATTGGAAAGGTAAGTGAAAGTTTTTTTAATATTTGGTTCGGAGTTATTGATTTACTGATTAATTATAATTTTGTTCAAGTCTGTTCTATCGTTATAGAAATCAACCCATTGAAGCTCAAACTTTAAATCTATACATTAGTGACAGGTAATAATTTTAATTAAAATTGTAATACTTAACAGATTTTCACCAAAATCAATGTCAAGCCTACAATCAAAACTTGTCATACATTAATAAATAAGCGAGTTTTGCTGTTCGAAACGCATAAGAACACTCCCTCAAATAGTTCCGTCACATGAAGCGACACCGAGTTTACTTTGACATCAAAATATGCATTTGAAGGGCACTCGAGACTAGTGCGCCTTGTCGACTCCAGCGACCGTGTCACAAATTGATCTAATCCTAACCTATGCGACTTAATGTATTGAATTAGAATCGGTTTCGTATTTCTCGTATACTCGTTTCCATCTTTCCACGCGTGACAACGTTTCAGAATGTTTCAAGCGTGGTACCTAAATACCTACAATACCGACCTATTCGAATTGAAGCATTCGATTAGATGCCCTGACATGTTGTTACACACATTTCAATTCTTATTAAATTTAGGTTTACATTGAATTTAATTGTTTAATTAAATTCAATCGTCGGTGATAACTTTATATCACTCAGTCCGTCGTGCTAATATTGCTATTATCTTGTTTCCCTTCGAATGTCAGTTCGTTATTTAGCGCATGTGGGAATACACCCATTGTTTATTACTACAGCTGCGTACGCACTCTTACGGTATTCGATTACGCGTGAGCGCGAGCTAGAACACCCTTATAAATACGTTTCCAATTCGAGTTTTCGCATGTTGCGAATTCAAGATACTTAATCTACTGAATGTTGGTTACTTTATAGTTTATTAAGGATTGTTAGTACATCACTGCAGAGGCCGGGAGTATAGGGAATGCCGGCCAAGTAAGGACAGGGATACGAGGCTGGGAATCCCTTTTCATGCCGAGGTACAGTGCTTTTCTCAAACATGCAATGAAATAATATAAAAAAAACTCCAACCTTTTTTAATGACTGAACGCCATGACGTCGTGTACAAATTGATAAAGATACAAAAGAAGGTCGCTATGCAGGCCTACACATCCAATTTTGTATTTTATATCCCATCACGGATTTCTCGTCTCGCCGCGCCTGAAACGTCAACACAACGTCTATATTTCATTGCATGTGTCAGAAAAAAAATATTATTATATTAAGCTATACGGGATCGGCACGTAAATAAATCATCAACTAATATCGTGGTGTTCATTTTATGAAGATTTATATATCCAAGTTTTTTTGTTTAGGTACTATTTTAATTTTCGCTTCCCTTGCGACCCTTGCCCAAGACGATGCCTGCCTTCCTAATCTTACTTTATCCCTAAACTCCTTGAAATATATTCAAACAAAACATCTCAATAGACCCTTTTATTGCTAACTATCAATTGTGAGGCCTTTGGTCTGAATTATTTAGCAAGTTCGTCCCTCCGGTTCCCCAGGGCGCGGCTGAAGCACGCAGAATGGTAACCGCAGCGGTCAACGGTTTGGTACTTTTCTCACAGCTAGGCGCTATTTACAGACGGGTTTATTGATTTTTATTGCATTTTGTCATTTTGGATGTAAGTACATCAATATTATAGTGACTGCAATCGTGTAGGTAAGTATGTCTAGTTTGAACAGGTTGGTGCCGGATTTTAATTAATTAAGCAGTCAATACAGAGGAAAGAACATCTGGCGTGCCGTTTCTTTAAAAAACTTTGATTTCGAGCTGCGTTAGTACTCCATTTACTATTCGAACACGTAACTATTTTTTTATATAGCCTGATTATTAAGTCGGTAGATTTATCTTAACTCTGGGTGTACGTATTCCATAATAGTTACTGCGTACATAGTCCCTACCAGTATTGAAATAAAATAATCCGTTTTCTTCCATTAATATATATGTACCTATATGTACCTATAGTAAAATTACGTAGTATAGGTGGGTACCTATACTACGTAATTTTATTTTGACGACATTGAAATCAATTAAAATGAGCTACGGTAGCCTAGTGGTTCAGGCATGCGGCTGTCAAGCGGCGGTCGTGGGTTGGAATCCCGGCTCGTACCAATGAGTTTTTCGGAACGTACGGAATATTTACCGTTAGCTTTTTGGTGAAAGAAAACATCATAAGGAAACCGGTCTGATCCCAATAAGTCAGATGGCAGTCGATTTCGTAAAACTAGTGCCTATGCCAAATCTTGGGATTAGGTGTCAAAGCGGACCCCGGGTCGCTGAGGAAATCAATTAAAATGTTTCATTATTAGAATGCGAACGGAATAATGATTTTATACACTTTCACCTAGCGGGCGCCCTGTTCGCAGAGGCTTTCCTCCACTTAGTGCGAAAGCTACAGCATCGCCTACAAGCGTAGCGCTACAAAAGTGTTGCCAGTGAAAGTGTTAAATGAGAGTAGATGCTGAACGATTTTTTATTTTATTTACTATGTGCTTTTTTGCATGATTTTCTTTTGACTTTGTAATTTGAATATAACTGCCTATCAATAGATAGTCTCAAATTATCAGCACAACAACTTTGCCGTAGCATTTATGGTAGGCTCTGAAAAGTTAGTCTGATAGAAATCATATTCTGGACATATATATGTAATTACCCAAACAAATGAAGAAACACACAATTCACATTCGTGAACACAAAATAATTCCCCCTGAAATGATCCCTCAATCCTAAAGCGACCCGCATTCGGTACTACGCAACCCAGATACACAGCAAATTAAAATCGCTACAAAGCCCATAAGGGTCCGGCAAAGTTCGCGGATGCAAATAGAAAGGTTTGGGTAAGTGCCAAGGTGGGCTTACGGTTATGCCCTTAGGGTCCATTGATAATTATTACACGGCGCGTCTTGGCTGAGGGCCCCTCGGGGACCGAGGGTTTTGCCTCGTATTAATTAGTGCTACGAGTTTCTTTGACGTGACTTACATTTATTTTATTTCGTTAGCTACTTTTGTACTTCGGGTATCCGTAGACCTTCCTTATGATACTGATTATAATTAAACATGGCGACTCATAATAAAATAGGGGCGTAGACACTAAATAAAATAATCAATAATGTCATATTTTCTCGAAAAAGGATAAAAAATGTAGTCAAATGGTGAAAAATCAACGCAAAAGGTTAAATAATCAGGAAGTGTCCTAAGTTTTAAGAAGGAGTATGTTCTGTCCCTTTTTCGCAAAACGCAACTTCATAATGAAACGATGAAGCTGGAAGAATGTGACGTCACAGAAGACGGCAACGTGCCGCGCCGCATCGTGGTCGGCGCCGCCGTCGACGCGGCCCCCCGGCAGGCGGCAGCATCCTGTAATGTGACGTCATACACTGTTTGCGTTTCTCTCTCTAACAAGCAATATTAAAACGGTTGTAGCTTCGTAATTCTTTGAGATATCTGAATGGGATTTTTACTAGGCATATTTTTTTGGCTTCTTTCTTTTGGAGTAATACTAATTTTCGAGTCTACATCCCTATTGATGTTGCATTCGAATACCTACCTCCCATCGATAATCCAATCCACCTTTCGAATTACCTACAATTAAATAGGTAGGTAGGTAGTAATGCTTGTTTTAATCATAACTAGGTTCGTTTACAAGACATACTGTCAATCAGTAATAAAATATATAATTCATTACTATTTATGAGCCGTATTTTCATCATTTAAATAAATAAATAAATATTATGGGACAATCTTACACAAATCAACCTAGTCCCAAACTAAGCAAAGCTTGAACTATGGGTACTAGACGACGATAAACATACTTATATATATAAATAAATACTTAAATACATAGAAAACATCCATGACTCAGGAACAAATATTCGTGCTCATCACACAAATAAATGCCCTTACCGGGATTCGAACCCAGGACCTCTTGCTTCGTAGGCAGGGTCACTACCAACTAGGCTAAAGCGGTCGTCAAACGTCAATTTGTATTGTAAGTACGTATAAAATGAATTATCAAGTGCAAATATTCAAATTCCTTTGTTCCCAATAGAAACTTGGAAACCGAGTACGTAAGGAAGATATTAATAATTTCCTTTTACATTGGTCAGATCGGTTTTCGAGCGAAATGAAAACGACGGTCTCTCTGAATCCCTCGGGGCTTTTCCTATTCATAAGAGGTGAAATTTCATTACCCATTTTTAAGGATCGCTTAACTAGGTTGACCCGAATAGAATATCTTGGAAGACCGCAGTTTCTTGAAGATATTGAGATGAGCATTTTCAACCAGTGGCAATAATAATTTGAGAATAGCCTTGGGAAACGTGACATTAAAGTATGACATTTTGAATGTATATTGACGGTACCTAGACATAACCCTCCTCTCCTTCGGCAGTCGGGTAAAAAGAGTCGGATTTGCAAAGCGGCATTTTTATGAAGCCGGACAGGAAGGGACAATCTTCATTCCCATGTCCTAAACTAAGCAAAGCTTGTACTATGGGTATTTACTATAGACTAGACGACAAACTTACATATATAAATAAATACTTAAATACATAGAAAACATCCTTACCTTGTAAGGATATAGCCCGGCTAGCTGGCGGGTAAGAAATCAAACTAAAGTTATAAGCACATACTTAAATGAAATAAAACTATCAAACAAAGATGGGCAAAACTTGCGTTTGAAACCCATCCTGATTTGATAGGCCCGTGAAGGCTAAATGAGAATAATAGCTATTAAGCTAGCTATCAAGTTTAGTCAGCGTCACATACACTGTCTGTACTCTTCAGGGTGTCCAAAAATATCTGAACATGCACTATGGCTTTGACAATAAAGTCGTGTTCAGATGTTTGTGAACACCTTGACCGCTCAGAAATTCTAGTATAAGTTTTACCGAAACAAAACTTTACGATCGCGTTTGCGTTTTACCCTCAATTTGTATGGAATTTGACAGATAAACGCAAACGCGGTCGTAACGTTTTGTTTCGGTAAAACTTATACTAGAGCCTCTGATGTATGTGATGGCGACTGTAACTAGTTTCCTAATCGATAAAATCAAATTGCAAAGCAATCAACAATCGGAAGAATATTTGCATGAGAAAACAAAACACGAGCATGGAAATGCATACTTTTTCTTAATAACCGGCCAGTCTGCTAGTGGTCGCACTACAAACTACAAAGTTTTTGCCGTGTTAAACGCATTGGAATTTGAAAAAATATCGAATGACATTTAAAAGTAATTGCAATCAATCATGTTTATGACTAATTGCTATGTCATTATGTGACACAGCGAGTGTCGTGAGTAGATAGGTATAGGGCCTTGCTCACCGTCGGTCGCTCCCTTACACCAGTACCTTCTCAAGAACACGTCATTAACTTAGTGACCCGGGACCTAACTGCGGTATCAAACTGTTTTATTGCCCAGCATGATTTAATGAAATCTTTAATACAGAAGATAAGGCTCCGCATTGCTCTCATAAATTGCCCGCGGCAATATTCTCGTCTTAATGTTTGAAATAATACGACCCTCGACTTTCTACGTCTTATATGAAATGTTTTGTTATTAGATTTTTTTAGGTCTTTGTGCGAGTTTCATTTCGGTTATAAAGGTGGGGTTTACCCATGTAAATAATATATGTACCTACTTGCAATACGCATTTAGAAAAGTAAGTACCTAAGTAAGTATAATGTTGCTCAAGAAAAACGTATTTTGAAGTGATGGAATTAAACCTTTCGTGAGTCATGTTTACGATTAGTAATAATTATCTAGGTATGGTTAAACTCACGTATTAATAGTACAATCAGTGTGCGGGCCGGCCATATCGGCAAGCAAAGTTTATCCTGCTGATGAACTCCCGAAGGGTTCGAAACATGTGGCTCGTAGTTACAATTAATAGATACATGAGTTTAACCGTAATTACCTATTACTATAATACCTACTACAAGGATTCGGAAGAAAGGTAAAAAACTACCTTATAGATATTAAATTAACAATACAATACAATACAAATACTCCTTATTGCACACCTCACACAAACAAAGCAGTTAAAAAGAGAAACAATACAATAACATGTAGGTAGAGGAAGATAACAGGCGGTCTTATCGCTGAAGAGCGATCTCTTCCAGACAACCTTTGGGTATCGGAGAAAGAGATAAAACTAGATTATGTAGTAGGTGGTGCAGATTATAATAATCCAAAATAATTATATTGCAATGCTATTGATTATTTCCCGTCCATCCGTCGAGAGAATAGGATGAGGTGCATTATGTTCTCGTTGCTTGACATAGTAAGGGGGTTAAAGGTTTACATTACCGAGGACTTCAAATGACTGTGCCTACCCTCTAGGGCACAGCTTTCACATTCATCATCCGCCCCACCAACACGCATATACTCTACTACGTGACGTATCCCGAAATCCCTTGGCATCAATAGCTACTAATTATGAATCGAGTCGAGTTACATTTATGACGGATCGCAATCGTAGTTTCGTCGACGGTCGTAAAGTGCGTGAACTGGAGACCGGCTTTGGGAATCTCGGTGGTGGAGTTGACTGGGGTAAGGCATGGCATACCAACGTGCAACGTCCCTGCGCACATATTATAGAAAATCCACAGCTTGAAAATGTTATTTTCAAAGAATTTTCGTTTCATTAATAACTTTTCCATTTTAAAGTTTATTGTATGTTAAAATAATTTTAAAAGGTAACAGGGCGAAACAATTATTTGCGATGCTACACATCTCTTGCGCATGATTGTGAAAGGAGGAGAGATTTAAGATCCTCTTCTAAGATCTAAGATCCTCTTAGAAGGAAGTCTCTCTTCTTAATAAAAGGGATTGAGATCATCAGATTTCGCCAAGTACCTAACTTAGTGAAGTTTTATTCATATTTCACTAAGTGAGATTTTAGACGAGGTAAAATACCATAATGTAAAATGGAGTGTTTTGTAAGATTATTGTATTGTTTAAGTAGGCTGAGTTAAAAAGGAAAATAAAAACCCAACTTTGTTTTTGTTATCGCAGATTTTTCAAGCAATTACAATTGATTAAACCATAAAGTCAAGAATCTTATATCTGAAAATCAGTCCTTATTGTTTCCTAATCTAGTCAGAACGGCGTTTCATAGAACGCGATATTTTCCTTTGAAATGAACGCCTAAACTCACGCTTTTAACATGTGTGAGAGCGGGACGCACCTACTATAATCAAATTGAATTGAACAAGACTCAATTAAAAAACTAAGGTAGTCTAGTGGTTCAGGCATGCGGCTGTCAAGCGGCGGTCGTGGGTTCGAATCCCGGCTCGTACCAATGAGTTTGACGGAACTTATGTAGGTACGGAGTATTTACCGTTAGATTTTCGGTGAAGGAAAACATCGTGAGGAAACCGGTCTAATCCCAATAAGGTCTAGTTTTCCCTCTGGGTTGGAAGGTCAGATGTCAGTCGTTTTCGTAAGTGCCTATGCCAAATCTTGGGCTTAGGAGTCTAAGCAGACCCCGGGCTCCTTTAGCTCCGTTAGCTCCGTTAGCTCCTTTACAGCAACACTGGATACAACTCCAGTGAATGGGAAGCGGGCAATTTAGGCTGCGCATTTTTTAGTCCTAAGTTAATGTTTAGTTTAGTTATAATTATAATTTAAGCTGTGTAGAGCTTTAATAAAATAAATCAAGAAAACCGAGAAAACAAACGAGTGTCTTCTTCAATACCACAGATCATAGACAAAGACATTACTTTTTCGGTAGCGTACAAGAAGGTGTGACATTGTATTCGATATTTAACATTTCTTATTTTTTAATTGTAATTGTAACTGTGTCCACTAACATTAGTTTAAGTATTAAGTGTTTTTATTGTTACTAACCAAAATTATGGATTTACACGTCCGTAATAAATATCTTGAATTTGAATTTAGGGCATAACCAGGAATAACGGTGACGAATGAAGAAAAATGAAGAATGATAACGAACAAGACTCAATTAGATTTTTTGTTACAGAATGCACTTCGGCTGTCACTTGCACCACCTCACGACATTTGCATAGCGTACATACTGCAAACCCACCCTCGCTTGGGTTGAACCTCAGCCAAATGTCACCGTACCTGGATTCAAAATAAAGCACCACATTAGCTAGATCTATGGAACCCCAGTGAAACTACGCACTAAATCGACCCTTGTACGCCATTTCGCGAGTTCAAGTGTCAAGTTACATTGGCGGTGTAATAGCAAATAATAATCTTGGGATTTGAGATGGCTGCGGCCGGTCGTTTCTATGTCAGCGTTTGTGAGTAAAATGGAAATATAAACATTTATATGTAAGTAAACGTTGTAATGGATAATTTAAAAGCTGATGTTGTCATTTTGCTATCTATAGGACGAATGAAAAATGGTGTTTGAAAGATAAGTTGTGTTGTCTCCATTTAGAAATCTTATTAGGTTAAATACGGTAGTATTTATTTTTATTTATTTAAACTTTATTCCACAAAAAAATATTGTACGTGTTGGTAGTATTTTTCTACTTGCATTTCGTTAACAATCGTGACTAAGACCAGATTTTATCAAAAAGTAACTTAATCTGAGAAGGACTTAATCTGAGGTTAACACTTCCCAGTCTCACTTCCGACAAACCTTTTCCCACTTACGTATAACTTGGAGCTTTTCAAGACGAGTGATTAGGCACTATCTAGGTATGCATGTAACACCCTCGACCTCATCGTCACTTACCATCAGGTGAGAAAGTGGTCAAATGCGTAACGATACGGAATTTAAAAAAAGTGCCATGAACCCGCTATGCGGGCGCTCTGCTCGCAGGCGCTTCACTCTACATACAATGTTGGCATGTTATTCGCTACAAGCTTAGCATTACGAAATCGTTGGCAGTGAATGTGTTTTAAACGTCAAAGTTTAGGAAAAACTCGATATAAATATATATTCCGATTTCGTCGAAATGTTACAGTCCTTATTTATTTCGACATACCAAGTAAAGTAGGTAAGTATTTCCATATAATTTATTGTAGCCTGCGATTTATTTACCTAGCTATATTGTTTAATTGTATTTATGTAAACCTTTCACTTACATGCGCGCTAAGCTAAGCCTACCGTGGCCGTGTAAGAACGAGTGCACGTTGGAAATGTATATCATAGTCCAGTAAATGAACTGACAACTCGTATGGAAAAAATGACAATTTTGGAAATAATTTATAATAGCTTATTTTTTATGTGTAACGGATATATTATCAATTAAATAGTTACCCAGCGACAAAATCCGACAAAATTTCAAACATCAAAAAAATGATAAGTTAACTAACTTCTGAAAAGTCAGAAAAAATATTAATAAATATTTTTGTCTTTATTTTGGTTCATTTACATTTGCTCTATAATATTCAAGATAAATCGTATAAAAAAGACAATACATGCTTCATTGAAATCTACATAATGACTTCCGGGTGGAAAGTTTGTCGGATTCTTGAATATATCATCTTAGAATAACATTTTCAAATGAAATCAACAAAAAAAACGCTATTATAAATTAATGTTTTTCAAAACCGTATTTTGCCTGGAGTATCAGACTGATTCGTGGAGTCAGATAGACCTCGGTAGCGGGACAGCAGGCTCTGCTATATATAGCACGTGCATTCGTGCACTGGGCGACATCGATCGGGCTATTCTCGGTTCGAGCTATTTTTATCTGCCCGGAACTACCATTGTTGCAAATTGGTCATCACACCAGCAATTTCACAGTGTATTCGTGTATAATTACCGGAATTCCTAAACCTCCTAAAGTGATTTTTTTGACATAACCGCATAACTTTTATTTATTGTTTTTGATATTATTACATTATGTACTGACAATCCTTTTAGTTGATCTTTGATAACAATGACATTATAAAGTTAAATTAAGTGGAAATAGTTACATTTCAATTATTAGTTATTATTCTTCTAATTATTTTTATTGAATGTTATTGTATGTTCTTGACGATCACGATAGGGATTCTTTAAAATGGACATGTATTTTATAATGTAGTGTATTTGCGAATAAATTAATCTGAATCTAACAAAAAAATAACAGAATAAAATCCGAAGCAGAATGAATATTCTGTGGGGAAATTGGGTGGTATACTCTTAACTAGTGATTCGTTTTGCACGGATCAGAACGAACATTTACATATGCGTATATACGAAGGACATATCGAGATCTGGCTATCGCAACGGTCATGCAGATCCTTACCCGTACTGTATTCATTTGGGAAAGCACGAATGAAGCTGAGAGCAAGATAAACCTGGCTAAATGCTAAACCTCAAAGGGACACTGCACTACAACCTAGATGCGCCTAATTGATGATCGGGTTCAGTTATGTGCCGTGTTGTTACGTTTCAGAAGTAATACGTCTACGAGTGACGACGGAAAATGATTGGATGGTAATTGTGACAAGCGAGTTGTGAACGCTTCATTTCTATGCACTTTTTAGGAAGGGGGAAAAATTGTTAAACTCGCCACAGATTACGATTGTCGATAGGTCACGTGACCGTAAGATCGTAAGGTGAGAGATTCGGGACGAGGCTTGGGGGCGGGGGGAACCGATGCCGTAGTACGAGACAGGCTGCGCCATTCGAAAAAGGGCGCAAACGCCATGCAATCCGCGGCGCTTACCCGCTCGACCGACATTACATGTGGGATTGGTACTTTTTGATGACTGTATGGTGCTGGCTGTTAGATGATGAATAAGGAACGATCGAACGTGGTTTGAATAGTTTTAGAACGGTGAATGATTTGACGTATGATTCAGTTTGTAAGACGATCGGTACGACTGAAGACGTACATTATGTAAATATATAAGATTTTATATAGTTCTCGTGTTTCCCTGCCATCTCACTCTACATTTGGGGGCTCGTCCGGGATCCAGGAAAAATTACGCGACTACGAAGATACGACGGCAAAGACGAAACGAAGTTTAAATACGACGATGACGACGACGGAACTACGGTGAAAAAACGACGAACGACTTAAGACGAAAGTTGTGTATAAAAGAAAACGGAAGATGGAGAAAATGATGGATGTTTATCATCAAATTTTAACGTTGCCCTTGTTCACGGCGGAGGACGGCTTTGAGCAAGGAAGCATTTATAAAAGAAGTCGAAGAGAAGTCCCTACAGTACCAGTGGACGGAGCGGCAGCAATTTTTAATCGCCAAAAAGAGGTGCGGCGGTACGGCGGCTCTCTGGTTACGCTCTGAGGATTCCTTCCGAGACTGGGAAGAATTGAAGTATGCGATACGAAGTGAATTTCGCAACGGTGATTTAAGCGCAGAACTTATGCCTGAAAATCATAAAGATGAGAACTTTGACGCCAATGACGACTACAGTGACGCGCAGCCCTTTGCGCAAGAATCGTCAACATTGATGGAGGTTGCGCTAAGCGTTGAGCCGAAAAAAGAAGAAATCGTGGAACTGACGTTTGACATCACGAGTCAAAATGAAAATAGCGAAATTTACTCCAAGCAGCAGGAACATAAAAAGGTTAAAGACGAAGCCAACAAAGATAAAAGTTCCTTTGCATTAAATACTGCCGTAGACGTGCACGACGTGCTGCGCTACAAGCAAACTCATGTTGAGAGAAGAATGTGGAACCAGACGTCGCGGTTGCAGCGGTTCTCTCGGGTGGAGTACTACAGCATCGGTGACCTTGACAAGAGTTCACACCAAGGAGGTGATAAGACTGGATCAAGATTCTACGAAGCGGGCACGACGACACTATTCGGATGTGTTTACGACGATTTACTATGTTTTTGGAAGTACAGATATTGTTTATTCGGTGTTAATGAGTATTTAGTGGATTTCTGATGTATTCTTGTAAGACGGTGTAAATATGATGTGTTATGACGACGTAAGTAAGATGAGTGCTGACGACGGGTGAGTGAAGTGACTGAAGGTGCATGACTGGGGACAGTTCATGATTACAGGATGGCCGAGTGTGGGATTGGTACTTTTTGATGACTGTATGATGCTGGCTGTTAGATGATGAATAAGGAACGATCGAACGTGGTTTGAATAGTTTTAGAACGGTGAATGATTTGACGTATGATTCAGTTTGTAAGACGATCGGTACGACTGAAGACGTACATTATGTAAATATATAAGATTTTATATAGTTCTCGTGTTTCCCTGCCATCCCACTCTACATACATTATATTCAAGTTTTCACTTCTGCCGGCACTCCCGGAGTGCAATAGATTGCTTATTATTAATAATATACAAAAAAAAGCAATTTCAGCGTTTAAAAAAAATCCACCCCTAAGGGGGTGAAATAGGGGCGCAACGTTTGTACGGGGAACAGTTTATTATTGATCTAGAGATTTGAAATTTTGTAAAAAGATTACTTATTAGAATACAAAAAAGTACTTTCAGCGTTTTAGAAAATTCCATCCTTAAGGGGGTTGAAAAGGGGATTCAAGGTTTATATGGAGAGCAAGAAAATATTATATTTGTTTGTAAAGCAGAAAAAAAATTCAACGTTTATTGAAATCAATCCCCTAAGAGAGAGCACGATATTTTTAAAGTAAGAGCTTTGTAACTTCAGGTTTATACTCTTTGTTTAAAGACTACAAAACACAGTGTTTTTTTAAATTCATCCCTGATTTGTAACTTCTGTTTTAGACTGTTTGAAATTGACTCCATGAAAAGACATTTATCCCCTAAAGGGGTTAAAAGGAGTTAAAACTGTCACTTCGGTTAAAAACTAGAAAACTGTATACTGTGACGCTGTAGCGTTACTTAAAATTCATACTCTAAGGAGGTAAAAAATACTTCCAAGTATGTATAAGGAACAAGTAATTTTTGAAGTAAGGGAATTCTTCGGTCATTCATATACTATATGGTAAGCCGTTTATGAGTCAAAATACATATTCCAACTGCTAGCAGAAAAGTAGGTTAACTTAATTAGACTTAGAACTTAGTTCACTTAGAACTATCACTCTTACATAACCGAACAGCTACCAGAAATGTAGGTTATGTTAGGTTAGAACCGCGATGCTCTCAGAACCGAAAACAAGGCAATGTTTGATTAAACCTGCGGATTATTTTGTAAATTTAAAAAGTTTATTATGGTTAATCAAAATAATTTGTTCTTTAACACCGTTACACCGTACATATACAGTGACTAAAACTACTCCACGGACTTTTTAGGTATTTTATTCTAATACGTTATGAAATAATTCAATACCGTGGTAGAAACGTCTGTTCATGATACGCAAAATATTTGTATATGTAAAACGGAGATTTCAATTTAGATTTAGTAATTGAAATCTTATGCGCTTAAACCCAGAACGGATTTAGATGAAATTTGGCGTAGAGATAATTTGAGACCCTTGAAAGGATATAGGATAGTTTTTTTCTCGGAAATCGTCCCTTAATATGGTAGGTTGGTTTTGTACAGCGATAATAAAGCTTGCGCCTAAATAATTTAATAGCAATAACTTTTCTGAGACGATAATAAGTTCTATGCGGACCATGTCGCGGGCAACAGCTAGTTTATAATAAAAATGTCAAATTCTGACATCCGCCTTGACAGCCACCGATTGTTAGAGCGTTAATGTTTGATACAGTTTGTAGACTTAGCCCTGCATTGTCACGGACTTGCTCAATAATTCTGCCGAGTTACGGAATTGTTACAAATGGAACGCGGAATGGATTTAGGGAGTGCATTATATATGAGCACCGAATACGTCCGGAATATAGGTTAGGTAGAACGGGCTGTTAGAGAATGGAATGGATTGGTATATTATACTATTGCACAATTGTTAGGTCTCTGACAGGAGAATTACCTACTCTTGGCTAATGTCAGCTAAGTGGTCTTTGAGAAAACTGCCTGTGACAGACATAGAACCCAAAGTGATCGCACAAATGTTTCGTTGGAGCAATTTTGGAACAGACTACACTAAAAACGTGTATCGGCACACGCGTAACTGCTTCTGCATAACATGACTTTACCGATATGAAATATCCTCGATCCAAAAACCTTAGATGTACATATGAAGTATATATATCTATAGACATTCAGCATTTAACTTCATGAAACTAGCTGTCATCACGCGCCAAAAGCAGCCGAACACCGACAAATCTAAAAATCACGTGCAACCGAAATCTTTCTCAGAAAGTCCTCGACCATTTTATCCAAACCGTACGTACGTGTTGTGGCGCAAAAAACTTCTCATGCAAGCTTGAATGGGGCTTCAAATACCCTCTATCAAAAAGTTGGACATAACGATGGACGTACAAATTAGATTTGTTAGTGGGGAGCACCACGTATGGAAATGTCTGAGTTATTTGAGCGCTTTGTTTCAAACGTGGTAAAAAGAAAAATCTGTCAGGTTGTTGCTGGGTTCTATTTGTATGTCCATGTGCACATTGCACAATAGTATTTCATTACATTATAGTGGTGTAAATAAACATAATTGTCAGTAATATTTAAGGCGACGGCAACCCTCGAAATCGCTGAAGATAGCTCGGTATGCTAAGTTCTTTGCTCGGACTAACTTGCGAATTTGAAACACGTTCACGTTCTGATTATATAAAAAAAAACTATATTATATTTCAGGATTTTCACCCGCTCTTTTAAGCACAAAGCCAACATTTTGCATATCATATTGCCTTAATCAAAGAGTGCCCGGGATTTGTAATTTTTCTTCTACAACGTTTTCAGAGAGATGGGTATCATTACTGAAACACACCTCATGAAAACACATTTTTTATGGCAGTTAAATTGATTGACACCTGTTTAATTACAAGCTTTTATTTACTTTCACCTGTCCCGTTGTCTGTCTGTCTGTCTGTAATCAAACCTTGCAAGTTAAATTTGATCCACTTCCCGGTTTCCGATTGAGCTGAAATTTTGCACGAATATGCAAATCACGTGACAATGCAATATTATGATGACGTGGAGCTGATCTGATGATGGACCTGGAAGGTGGCCATCGGAACTCTGTAATAAAACCACATAACCTCATCGAGTTTGGGCTCGTTAGAATCGTCTCAATGAGTAGTTGATGACGGTATAAAGAAAAGTACAGTCGGCAATAAAAGCTTGTACCAAAAATATAATTTTTGACAGCAACTTATATCTATATGCTTCAGAGATTCAGCCTTCATACGGGCTGCAACACACTGGCGCGGCCTGCGGTGGCGGACAATAGTAAATTTGACAGCTAATGACAAGTTTACTATTGACCGCCGCGGCCAGGCCGCGCCAGTCTGTGAGGGGCCTAAGTTGCCAGTTGTCAGTTGACAGATAGCTGGGCTTAGAATAGGGACCCGACTGCAACCCTTGGGTACGGAACCCTAAAATGCCGCCATTGACCGCCACGTTCACAGGCTAAAAAACTACGTACAGTAATTTTATTCGACTATTGTTACGGCACAGGAACAGTCTACCTACTATCGACAACACAGCTAACTGACCATCGGTGCACCTTAAGTGCATTGCAATAAGGTTCTATATAAACACAGGATGGTCAGTTAACAGTGTTGTCGTTAGTACATGGACTGAAATCGTATTTCTTTTTTTTTTCTCCTGCGTGACCAAACAATTTCTGGTTACTCCCAGATATATATACGATTTTGACGTTAACCTCAGTAACTTATTCGTATTTGGTTGAATCCGGCTTTAGTGACGTAGACAGTATTCTTATTTCGTGTACACTAAATCCCAGTCAATAAGAGTGGACTTAAAGACTAACAACTATGAAGTCCGTTCTTCGAAATAAAGATTATATTAGTCTTATTATTATTTATTATTATTAAGACAAACACTAAATAAACGAAAATATGATGGAACTCTGTCGACTGATTATTTGTGTAATGCTACGTTTTAACACAAATGGAGATCAACAGGGCGGGTTGCACCAAACCGACTGTAGGCGTAAGCGGTGTTCGTTAAAATCCGAATGTATGGAAAGTTTGGCAAGTTTCTATGGACTGACAGCTGCCGGCGCCATATTTAACGTTGACCGGCCTGTAATCGTAAGCTGGTGCAACTCGCCCTAAGTGCTATGATTTTGCAGTTACCATCGTAGGCGTCATCATTAATCATGACATTGGTGTGTTGTGAGTGGTGACTGCTTCATCGTTCATTGTTTAGTCCACATCTAGTTAATACTGATTAGCATGCACAAGACCGATAACAATAGAATGCATTAGACCGGAAATTGACGTGACACCGCCATCGCCATCACGAACTAGTTCAAACAGGACATTGTCTTCAATTTGCAAATTCTGTTAGATGGTATTACCTTGCTTGTGATGTGGTAGTTATCTTATGTTATAGAAAAGAAAAGAAAATAAAACATTTATTCGTGGACAAAACAATGGGTATAAAAAACAAAACACAGTAAAGAAAAAGTAGCAGGGTCCACGAAAAGGCCCCGACTCAGCATGGTGCTAACCTAGGAGGCCAGCGCTGGTCTTCCGTCGGAACCTTTACATGAGTTACCTCCTGGAAGGCAACACAAAACAAATACCTACGCTAAAACATATTTTTAAGAATACATAGGTATCTTAAGTAAAAATAAGCAGCATGTAAGTGCGATAGAGATAGAGATATCCGAACTTCGACATTCGAAGTATAGTAGTATAGTTATAGATGTGACTATGATTAGTTAAGGTATATTAGGAATGTATAATTGTGAATTGGGGTACGAAATCCTTATTTATGAAGGTAAGCAGCCATATTTTTATACAAACTACAGATTAATATAATTAATCATAAATGTGGGTTGTATGTATGTATTTACTTAAATCGAAAAAAGTCCAACGACTGGGCGCTTCGGTTTTACTCGTATTAAAACAATGCTTTATTGGCATCCAGTAGCAGCAGATACCGTTACAAAAATACATGTAGTTAAATGAAATCAAATAATTTCTAACGAAAAATATGTAGTGTACTAATTCTACAGAACCCAAAGGGATGTAAAATAATATAACTGATGAACAGAGTACGTAGTTGCGCCCCGCGGTAATTAGCGGAGGTAATTAGGGCGCTGCACCAGCGGCGGTGCGTTTTTAACCAATCGATGAACTAATAAACCCTTTACGGATTTATTGAGTCCCGTAAAGGGGTGATCACTGATCACTACTGATCTCGTAACTTTTCGAACGCTTGTTAGGACAACTCAATTTTTCCATACAAATAGTATCATTTAGATTCTACCTGCGAGCGTACAATGCGTTACGTGATCGCCGTGCTGGTCGATTGCGTAACGCTTTGTACGTACGTCAGATAGATCTCAATAAATGTCATTTTCTGTATGGACTGGACAGTCGACTTACTCTGACTTACTTTAAGTAATTTTATACAACATGTGTGTTTTTAAACAATTTTAAAACATTTTTTAATACAGTTGATCAAAAAGTGCTACTTTACGTAGCTGTTTAGCATGCAGAAAGTTGGTTTTCGCCAACTAGTGCTTTTCACTTTTCCCACTCAATAATTGTACAAATTGTACCATTAATTATTATGTCAATAAAAAATAAATAAGAGAACTGTATTTAAAAAATGATTTTTAGACAACTTCATGTTACAGAATCTATTATATAAAATCGATAAACCAGAACGGGATAAAACACGAAGGAACGAGCGAGATAGCGCCTTACAAAAACACAATCTCCACGCAAGTAACACGAGATATAAATTTAAGAATAAATTTTCTTGGAATAAGAGCATAAAGGGGTTCTGTTGCGTATTTTTTCTACAATCACGCAATGAAATCACGTTAACATTGACAATTTGAACCGTCGGCCATTGTTCGGAAATGTTTCGGCTAACGTTCGGATCTGTCTCGCTTAATACCTTACGTTTAAGTAGACGCATTTGATCTCTAATAATACCTTAAGCCCTGCTTAGACTGTAAAACCAGAAATGGATTGAAGGGCAAAGTCTCTTTCGCACAAGTGCAATACGGAGCTATTAAGTATCTATTATTAGTGAATAGAGTTCATTTTTAGTATGAGGTGGCCAGTTATGGAACGGTGGCCGCAGTGTACAAGAGGTTTTAATTCAATTACTGAGTTTGATGTTGACATTTTAATAAATGTATATGAAAATATATACTCTTTTTTATTTCCATATCGTTACGTTACTAATCAGGGCTCGTGAACATAATACAATTGTGACAAATACATTCATATAATTCAATCACGCGGGTGGAGCCGTGGGCACGTCTAGTTAATAATATAAAAGTTTCGAATTCCTTACTTGTTGTTTTCCTTAGTTTTTCGCAGCTGTATTAAAAAATGTCGTTCGATACACGTGCGGAAATGTCATTCTTCACTCGTCCCGAGTCTTGATATCGATATATCGATACTCGTGACGTAATGACATACTTCCGCACTAGCATCGAAATGAACTATTTCATTACATCGCGCTTAAGCTTTACCAGATAATATTTCAGTTTTTAATCAAGCATCAGAAGCAAAGTTTGATATGCTCGCGGCTGAGCGCTGTCTTTAGCTGCACCTAGATGGCTGAGTTTCATTAAACAGCTTAAAGCTTAAGTAACGTGCACATGATGTGGAAATTTAAGAAGAACCTTAAAAACCGTGTTTATATAAACGAAAAGAAGATAGATTTTCAATTTAATTTAATATATAAGTAGTATGTATCTTTTATAAAGCTGCAAAAGACAGTACATTTTTCTGAAGCGAACGATATGATAGTGTCGTGTCACCGAGTTCGGGTCGCGAGATATCTTCAAAACGAGTGTAGGTTTGTTTCGTCTCTGTTTCTCAAATGACGCCATGTTAATTTAAAAACGACCCACGGCATAGGGAAGTCGCTACAGTCCTCTAGAACGATTCATGGAGAATCGCCTTTAGAAGTGATCTCGTTTTACGGGCAAACTTGCTTAGGATTAATAGTTAGTCGATGAACTCAGGTGCCTCGGGTTTCAAAGGAAAACTTCCATAAAATGCTAATCTGTGTCCAACTTGCTCTTCTTTTGGTGCGGTTTAATTTCATCTTAAAGTTACTAAACTGAATTTTACAGGATAGTTTTGAATTTATTTACCGTTTTCGTTGGTTAAATTCTGTTTTTTCTTTCAAACTGAATCTATGTAAATAAACGAATTAATAAAAAGTGCTTTAAATAGGCATATTGAACTACAAATACTCTGTAGACATAAACAACAATCTTTTTAACCTTTTTAACCGAATTCAAAAAAAAGGAAGAGGTTCTCAATTCGGTTGTATATATATATTTTTTTTCAATGTTTGTTACCTCAGAACTCCGTCATTGATGAGCCGAGCCGATTCATAATTTTTTTTTTGTTGGTAAGTATATGCATCCAGGTAGGTCCCATTTTTTTGAAAATTCAATTGGATGATGGGATCCATGAGGAATTGAGGGAACTCCTCAATTATATTAGGCACGCGTGTAGTGATTTTGGTATTTTCTATTATAACTCGTGTATTTACATCCGGAAATCATAAATTGGTGGAGTGGAATTGATGATGAAGACCACAGATGACTTATGGAATTCCTCAATTATGTACTTAAAAGTACAAAAGTATATCACAGATTCTGATAAGATTCCGTTGAAATAGCAACTAATGAAGTGCCAAGGGTGATCCTTGTGGAATTGACGGAAGCCCTCAAATATTATCGGGTCACATACAACGATTGGGTTTTTTTCTATAATAATCAACGCATTTGCTCTCGGAAATCAGTTCATGAGGTAAATTGGAAAATAAATGTTCTCGTGGCTTGGCGGAGTACTAAATTGAAGTCGGTTAAAAAAGGTAAATTATTAGACTTATAATTTTTGACACATGGTTTACCACCTTACTCTATGTGTATACAGCGTGCCCCTGACCATGGGGCTTTTATTGCAGGGGTCGGTACTATTTTTGAACAGCATTAGACCACAATTTTTTAAAATACATATTGCGTTCTTTTATTAAATCTAAATACTATTTCTAGGAACGCCATTCTATAAAGCAATTTTATTGCCATCCTCTGTAAAGATGTATATTATGCAGCTAATTTTAAAATCGGTAGGTACCTACATTAAAACGTAGATTTTTTATGGTTTGCAAGTGTGTTTTAAATTGTTATACTAATCTTTGCTACTGTCTGAAACAATGGGATATCCTAGTTCAGGCCCTCGTAAAATGTATCCCTTAATATAATATATTAGTATTAAGCCATCATTCTGTAAAATACGTTTTTAATAATAAATGAATCATTGCTTGCTTAAAGTCATTTAGAACTTGAAATTCTTACAAAAAAACTTATGGCTAGATCATTTTAAACTGAAGAATAGAATCTCCCTTTTATTTCATTAGCCGATATAATCCTCAATTTATTAGGACGCCGCCGCCGTTGTATGTCGTTATATCGACATACAACGGCGGCATTATTTCGCCATGTTACACCGTCGTCGTAGGCCCTTTTGGGGTATTTTAAAGGTAGCCCTGGCCCACCGTACCTTTTATCACGTCCTGACGTGACTATTGCGTGACTATGAGCACAAAAAAAACTAGACTACAAAGACATACATCGTTTTCACTTTTTTGAAAATCTGACCATTCGGTGTAAATATTTAGTAAATGGCAATAGAGGGAAAGGGTAAACGTATTCAAGCGTTGCATTTTTCTCCAAACAGTTTGAGTGACGTTTTAATGTAGTCGAACGGATTTATTCACAGGCTTCCGTGCGCTGCTGACAGATAACGGATGGAGAACTATGGAGGAATAGACTGGCCTGTATATACCTAGCACATATTTAGTAAATGATTATTTGTTAGTAGGGGTGTGAGTAACGTTTTATGGATGTAAAGGAAGAGAACTTCATACGATCACTTACTATGAATATTATTGTTTGTATTTGAGTCCTCAACACTGGTTCTAAAGGTTTTGATTACCTATAAATGACAATGGGGCTCAAGTATTTCTAAAACATAAAAAACACAATTTTGTATTTTTTTTTCACAATTTAATTTGTAGAATGCTTCTGAAAACTTCAATAAGATAAGAGTCCATAACGTTGGTAACTTATTTCAGTTCTTTGTCCGCTGGCGGCGTTGACTTCAATATCTGCAGGTTATTAGCAGTCGCTGTCGCGGGCGTTGTTTTCGTATATAAGACCGATAAAAATGTCTGTACGGGTAGAACTGGAGTTTTATTGTTGATTTTTTTTAATGAACATGGCCAAAACTGCCGTCTCCAAGCATGTCTCTGTCATAAAAAGACATAAGTTTCCGCAAGACTGCGCCGATAAAACCGGGCCCACACTTGAGTAGGGTCAGCGCATCAAAGGGATAGACAAGTCACTCGCTTTGATAACTCAAGCCATTGTTATTAAAATATGGGGTTAACTTGTAAGTTAGCAACACTGATATGGTTGCAAAATGTTGGGATGGAAAACTGTTAAGTAGGCTCTGCAGTTCTGCCAGCAGACCCCGGCGGTGCACAGATAATCTTACGAGCCAATGAAATGTTTCTTTGCCAAATTATATATTAGTAGTAATTATGTGTACTGGACTGAAGGTAATTATTTAATGTAATAAAAAATATAAGTTTGTACGTTGCAGCATTATTCTGAGATCCTAAGTCCAACCAAACCAAATTTCCAACTAAATTTCAGTGAATTGGCTTGTGCGTTGTCTGTCACCCAGTAAGGAGGACGGTTATATATCCGAGAGATATTTAATCCATTATTAAATACAAGTTTTGGTTTTTTTCGGTAATGGGTACACCATAATTTTACCACCATATCGCAATAATAAACGACCAGTTCATACCATTCTCTAAAGCCGGTGGATAACGCCGCGAGAAAAAACAATACCGTAATGCCGCGAAAGCGCACAATACCTACTTTACAATCTAACATTCCTCTAAACAAGCCGATACGAAGTCTGCTGAACTTGTTTTATTTCCAGCTAGTACTTTAAAATGCAAAGGTTCGATCGCAGATTCAATTCCACACATTGGCTCGAGCGTGCTGACTCGCAACCGAAGCACAAAGGGCTGAGGGCATGTCTGCAGAACTGGAGCTGGCGTCGGGAATCAGCGTAGCGATTCCAAACATTATGGCCACGTTTTATATGATTTCCCGTTTTAAGAGTTCCGTAGCCAAATGGCAAAAAACGGAACCCTTATGGATTCGTCATGTCTGTCTGTCTGTCTGTCTGTCCGTCCGTATGTCGCAGCCACGTTTTTCCGAAACTATAAGAACTATACTGTTGAAACTTGGTAAGTAGATATATTCTAAGAACCGTATTAAGATTTTCACACAAAAATAGAAAACAAAACCAATTAATTTTGGGGGTTCCCCACACTTAGAGAACTGAAACTCAAAAATGTTTTTTTCATCAAACCCATACTGTGGAGTATCTATATAGGTCTTCAAAAATGATATTGAGGTTTCTAATATCATTTATATCTAAACTGAATAGTTTGCGCGAGAGACACTTCTAAAGTGGTAAAATGTGTGTCTCCCCCCTGTAACTTCTAAAATAAGACAATGATAAAACTAAAAAAATATATATGATGTACATTACCATGCAAACTTCCACCGAAAATTGGTTTGAACGAGATCTAGTAAGTAGTTTTTTATTTTATTACGTCATAAATCGTAAACCGCAATTTACCTTCCATTCAACGGATAATGGTACGAAACCCTTTGTGCGCGAGTCCGACTCGCACTTGGCCGGTTTTTGTATACCATTTTTATCGGTCTTATATAGGTTCTTAGGTTGATCATAAAATAGATCAAGGCATATTAGTGTAGGGTCTATTTTGCAATAATATTTGGGATTGTGCACCAAAATTTCTAACGTGTAAACAATGCGCTTGCCTAGACCTGTACATGGGTCATTCTTAGAGAGCTAAATTTTGCACGTCCGGGCCTAAATTCGTATGTAAACCAAATTATAATAAATTGGTAATTTTTTGTAGGATAGTTTACGTCTATACCT